>OU898283.1:46717398-49117398 GCA_918026665.1 Diabrotica balteata | reverse complement strand
GTAGTAAATAGTGAAAGCGACTTAGAACAAAAACTGGAACAGTGGAGATAAGTTCTTTAGTAAAAAGGTTTAAAATTTAGTAGGAGAACAACAGAGTTTAAATACAGAGTTACTACAAATAAAATGATATCTTATATATATATATATATATATATATATATATATATATATATATATATATATATATATATATATATATGAAAAGTAATAGTTTTAACTTCTAGGGTTGGTACTACAGAGGAATGGGAAATATATGAAGATGCATGCAGTAAAAATAGGGTTGGATGGGTGAAGTGAATCTGAAGGGAAAATTCTATAAAACAGCCATAAGACCAGTTGTGATATACGGAACTAAATGTTGGGCAGTTAAAAAGAAAGAGGAGCAACGAATAGATGTGGTGGAAATGAAATTGCTTAGACGGATAAATATAGTGACAAAAAAAGAATGAAATTAATAATGAGTATATTAGGTAAAGTCTATGGGTGGCAAGAATTATTGCCAAAGTTAGAGAATATAGGTTATATAGTATAGATTAGAAAAGTACAATTGCTGATCTGCGGATTTCTGATAGGACTAGAAGATAAAGACCAAAGAAAACATGGATGGAAGACGCTTAGGCAGGACATGTCGGATACTGATATTTATATGACCCAAGATAGAAACTTATAAAAACACTTATGAAATGATAAAATGATGATTATGCATGTATATAGGTTTTAAATGGTATTGTAAATTGTCCAATACTATTACAATTTGCAGAAAAAAAATGTTATCTTTCTAGTAAAAGTATTTTGTTTATTGTTGTACAAACTACCAAAAAAGATATTTTGTTTTTATATGAGGAACGACACTTTTGAATTAAAACAAATCAGAAGTTTAACACAGAACTGGACTATAAAATGAAAACACACAGCGAAGGAATTCAGACAATTTCGGGAAACCGGAGTACTAATGGAATGATAAACGGGCAGAAATTTTGAGCCAATTGCATAAGATTTATTTTAGTTCGGATATAAAAGTTGTCGCATATGAACTACATTTTATTTGTGATCGTATATGTTACATTTTAGATACGTGCGTCATGTATTTATTTTCAGTTTACTGTGACTAAGTTCGTTTACCTCAAATAATTTTCCTCTATGTATTTCCTATGCAGAAGAGTGTTAAGTAATGTAAGAGATATAAAGTAATAATTCAAAATCACTAAAAATTAAAAAGTTTATGATTGTTTCGAGAGATTTCGTTTAAGATCGTTGTGAAAAAAAAAAGAATCAAATATAATTCGTTTGTTCTGGCAATTAAAACCAAAATTTATTTAAATTTATACCGATACCGATATACAGGGTGTCCTAGACTAATTTACCCACGGAATATTTCTTAAACGAATAGAGATTTTCGAATGGGACAAAAAGGGATCTTCCCCTAAATATTCATCCCTTAGCTACAACCCCTAACTTAAATTTTTTAATAGCACCCTGTACATTTTTTATAGTTTTGGACGTGGTCTTCTATCGTCTATTTAACCGATTTTCTTTTAAATAAAATGGGTTTGTAAGGTATCAAGAAAATATCAGTTTACTTTTTTTTTGTTAAATTAATCAAGATAGCCTTAAAAAATAGAATAGAAAAGAAATATGCTTTATTGTCACTGAAATTAGATAGAACGTCAATATTACAAAATAAAGGAATTAAAGTAAAACAAAAAAATGTTATTGTTATTTATAACAATTTTTTGTAAGTTTTGTAGCAATTCCCACTCGTAAACAGAATTGTAAACGGATAGGACAAAATAGGTGTTTTTTTTGTTACTTTGGTATTTATCTTTGTAACTATCGATCTAGTAATTTGTGTCATTTATATTTTGTAACTGTTTGTGGTGAGACACAAAAAATGTTTAATTTTTTTAAACCATTTTGTTTATTTATCTTGACTAACTCTCTAACCCCTTTTTTGAGTTTCATTTAAAAAGACATATTTTTTCATTTCTAATAATTATTTCAATAGTTACGTCAATAGTTTCAATAGTTGCGTCCATTTTAAATTGCTAGAGATCTTTCCTGTGTTTTTTTTTTGTTCCAACGACTTACGTAAGTACCCCTTTGTTTTATTTTTGTAGTTGCCCCAATCCAACCCCTTTGCCATTCACTTATCTACGACCCAGCTACTACAAATAAACCCTAAGTGCCGTTTGCATAAGTATTTTGTTTGGCCTATCTCCACCCCAATAGTTTCTGTCTAGTCAAAAATATTGTGTTAAAGGCTAAGAAACGACAAAGAAATTATTAACACCATAAAAAATAGAAAATTGGTTACTTCAGCCACATCATGCACAATGATAAATACCGAATTCTACAGTTGATTTTACAGGGCAAGATTGAGAGTAAGAGAGGCCCTTGACGTAGACGTATATCCTGGCTGGCCAATCTTAGGAAATGGACTCGTCC
The DNA here is from genome assembly GCA_918026665.1 of Diabrotica balteata. Taxonomy (NCBI): domain Eukaryota; kingdom Metazoa; phylum Arthropoda; class Insecta; order Coleoptera; family Chrysomelidae; genus Diabrotica; species Diabrotica balteata. Next base: position 49,114,953 of record OU898283.1, on the reverse strand, counting down.
AACATCAACTGATCTATTTCGAGCTGCTGTGAATATAATAAAATGGGTCAATGTGGTCGCCAACATTGTTTAGTGAATATTGGATCCATCGTATCACTAACAAGAAGATGCTGGAACGAATTACAAAAATTAGAAATTTGGACATTAGTACAATCGGAGAAACTAGTTTAGTTTAGATATAGGATGCTAACGGATAAATTTCACCTGCCTTCTACAATTATTATTTTGTGATTAAAATGGAAGGCAAGAAAAGTTCGTATCAACGAAAAACATCATAGTTAGAAGATAAAAATATTTGACAATATAGCGGAATGCCATCCACCAAAATTGTCATATGTTCATATCAGCACATACTGCAATTAAACGTACCATATGATGTAAAAGAGGATAAGCACTAGAAGGTTATATTTTTGTTCCTTTTTTTAAGTTTAATAATTATAAACGTTATTTCCTTAGCATTTTTATTGTCGTTAACACCATTTTGTTTATTGTATCAATTCAACTCCTGTGATATGTGGCATGTTATCTGATGGCTGACTTTCATTATAATCTCTTGGATGAAATCTATCTTTCAGATCACTTTAAAAAATTGTTTGGGTATCAGAACTTTGTCACATAATATGAACCACTTCGATCATCACTTACATTTTTTATAATTACCAACAAGATATTTAAAGCACATCTGACAAGCCACGTATTAACAAAAACTACAGAAATCTTTAGAACTCGCGATAATCATTCTCTTTGCCTGTATCACTCTGTCCTACACCTATTATTCTAACATTAGTCGTGACAATATTATACACATCTCTTACCATAATTTAAATATACTTCTATTCTTTTCCTGTTCAGTACCAACGTTAAAACTCTCGGGGTACTCTTATCATATTTTTCTTAAGATCTTTATATAAATGTTTTGTAGGTCAGCTTATTCCAGTTTTTTCTAATACTATCCATATTTCTTGAATTACGTATCATAGTACAACTGCTTTAGTTTTCTTTATCATACTAAAGCGACTACTTTGTTAGTTTGCACTGTTTCATCGCACCTGTCTTTATTTTTAACCCTTTCAGAGCTAAAAAATTCTACTTACTACCCCTTTATTGTCATTATTTTGTTGTTGAAACTTATTGATTCCTTGTTGTTTCTTCATTGTACCAATACGCCTTGGATTTTTTCTTGAGGACCATCATAATTAAGTGGTTATACGGTGCCACTTTTAAAAAAATATTATTTCTTCATCACTTAATCTGAGTTTTATTTTTCTTTGCACGCACAATCAAGCATTAAAACACAGCACTAAATTACCGCCTTTATTTTACGTCGATTCTAAGTAAAAAAGAAGCAAGTAATTGATGAATGATAACTGGAAGTGACAGGCTTTATTGAAATTCGCTCTGTATAAGGCGAAACAAACGAAGGCATTGACGTAATAACTCGCTAGGTATACGTACAATTCTGAAGTGACACTAAAGAGCGAGGTCAATATCAATCTTGAAAAGCTTTGCGAACGTGTTTTATCTAGCAAGAGATGCAACTTGTAGAGACGGGATGGTCTACGGATTTTTTGTAGCAGTAGCTAAAACGAAAGTTTGAAAGTATGATAACGTTAGGGCAATTTCACAATAAATTAGCAGTTTAGTTTTCGTAATGATTTTATCTTTTCTGTTTTTAACTAATCGAGAAAAAAATATAGAAGAGTCTGGTACATGTGATGTAATATTTACAGTTTGCATCCATATTTCCTTTGAATCCAAAGGAATGGAATAAATTAGGAAAGAGATCAGAAAAGCACTATATCTTTAATTGTTAGTCAGTAGGTAAACGATATTTTCAAGAAACTATTCTGGAATCTACAAGATATTATAATTAATGAACAACACTTTGTAACACAACAAACAATTGACAGTGTTCGACGCACACAAACTAAACGAGAAGGCGTTGCTTAGAGTAGGGAGATATGTGTGGGTGGTTCTTACGACATTTTTACTACCAAAAAAAAAATTGAAGAAAAAGAAAATTAAAAAATAATAACTAATAGAGCTAAACAGGAAATATTGAATAAATAAAACAAAGAAAAATTAAAAGCAATTTGCCATAGAGCATGCCACTAATTATATTTTTCATAGCTCTTTAAAATTGGAATAAAGAAAACAAAATATGTACCTAAACGATAAAATTATTAAATATAGAGCATATTCCTACAATATTAAAAATTATCATTACCCATAATTCATATATACATTTTCATGCAACCTGGCAAACAGTTTAAAAAAATACCTAATATAGTGCCAATTAGAGAATAAATAACACTTATTAAATGTGTTGACAAATTTATTTAAAGATAAATATTTGACCTATATTTGTAAAGTGTACATGATTTAGTTTGAATTTAAAATGGTTCGTTCAATTGGAGATTTAAAACATTTTTACATGGTGTAAAATTTAAATAATAATCAATAAATATTAAAACATATTGTCTTCATTCAAAATTAAACATCTAAAATGTTAAATAAAACTTAGGGAATAATAAAAACTCATGGCCTTTATAGAAAATAAACATTACTTTCTTTTAAATAATAGTTTATACAATAATACGTTAAGTCCAAAGTCCGTCATTAGTTCGTTAGAAGGAACAGGGACTCGGTGTCACTGCTCATATCTATTCCAAGATAGACAAAAATAAAATTTTAATACCAATAGTACACAAAGACAAACAGCTCAGTCTTATAGGAAATAGGAAAGATCACAAATTTTTCCTTCTGTAAATAAGTAAAAGAAGAAGTTGTTAACGCCCAATTCGTACTAAAACCGATAGAACATTCTTCTTCTTCTTCTTGATGTGCCTATCCGTGACGAATGTTGGCGATCATTATGGCAATCTTTATCTTATCTGCAGCAGCGCAGAAGAGCTGCACTGATGTTGTATTGAACCAGAGTCTGAGGTGCTTTAACCAAGACGTTCTTCTTCTTCCTGAACCTCGTTTCTAAAATATTTTTCCTTGCAGGTTGACTTGATAGAGAGCATGTCTGGATTCATTTCGCATAATATGTCTGAAGAAATGTAACTTTCGAAATTTGATCGCGGTCAGTACCTCTCGGTTCTTATTCATTCTTCTAAGGACCTCCTCATTACCTACCTACAATACCTTTTTCAGTTTCGTGCTAAGCTTCGATAAATATTTTTTCAGAGTACAGATTGAAGATGAAAGGAGACCAAATACGTCTTGCCTCACTCCACTCATGATTTTCACATAGTCAGTGTGTCCACCTTCAACTCTGAGATTTGCTGTCTGATTCCAGTACAGAATTATAATTATTTTCAGATATTGGTTGTTAATTCCTGCTTCTTTTAGTATTTGCGTTATCTTGGCGTGCTATACTTGATCAAACGCTTTCTCGTAATCAATCAGACATGCGTATACGCCGCAGTTGAAGTCTCTGCATCTCTGGAATAAGACTTGTACTGAGAACAAAGCCTCTTTGGTACCAACAGCATTTGTGAACGCAAACTGGTTGGAGGAAATTTGAGTTTTACACAGCTTTTAGATTCTCTTATGAATTTTCTTTAGGAACAATTTTAAGAGATGACTCATGAGGCTTATAGTACGGTAATCTTCGTATTTTTTGGCTCCTTCATTTTTTGGAAGTGCAATAAACTCAGATCTAAGCCGTTCTCTTGGTATTTCTCCAGAGTTGTATATGTTGTTTAATATCTTTGCGATTGTTGCTATTGATTCGTTGTCCATTCGTTTGAGTAGTTCTGCTTGTATATTAAGAGGGCCTGCCGATTTGCCATCCTTTAACTGTGTTATTGCGGAATAAACTTCCGATAGACCATAGCTTACAGAAAAATGATAACGGCTCACCTGACGGATGTCTTTGGGAAAAACAACACATGTGATTAATTATGTGGTGAGGAACAAAATAATGAGACTGGAGTTTGTTAAAAACTTCGCATTTCTTCGTCAAAATCACGCCAAAGTCTCAATCGTGTATGATCAAATCCGACCAATGGAAAATAATTTCAGAACAAGTTTGCGTTATTTCTCAAGGATCATTTGATCAAAAGAATATTAACGTTTATATTCTTACGTATAAACGAAAATATGGAAACGGAAGCGCACACACATTATTGCGTTCAGAATTAAATAGAATTAAAAAATTATTAAGGTTCTTTGCACCGTTTCAACCAGAATTATCTATTTTAAATTTTTTTTTGTCTAAATTTCCTCTTATACCAAATTTTCGGTATTTATTTTAGCTGTTTGATCCAGTAAAAGTTAGAGATTATTTGTGTACCTTATATATCGATGTTAAGTTAATGTAAATGTACCTTATATATCCATGTTAAGTTAATGTAAAATATCTAATTATTTTTCATACTTGACGTTGTCGAAAGTTTAATTACTACTGTTCATCAGATATTTCAACCTCGCATATTTGATAGATATATTTTAATGTGCATTATTCTCAGAACCTTGTGAGTATGTAATTCATTAAACTAATTAGTCGGTAGATTTTGTACTTCAAAAATAACTTTACTGTACCTTTATTTTAAATAAAAGTCAATCTTTTTAGTGTTAAGTTTTATATTTTTGCTTCCTAAAATGCTTCCTTACTTATATAATATCCCAAATACATCTGCGCTTGAGAAGAATTTGGAGAAAAAGTTGAGATAGATATTAATAAACATTTGTTCATAATTTTAGACGAGTTATTTATGGTAAAAATGTAACAGCGTCAAAATAGCAATTGCGACACGCATCGCACCTCTAACGACTCACCGCTAGCTCGCATGTTCCGTGTCGCTTGTTTTTCTTAAATAACGTCCAGTGAGTTATGCTTTTTTGTAATTACCATTGATATCTTGTTATACGGTTAAAGAAGTGACGTTGCCGAGACTTTTCCTTTTATGGATCAATTATTATAAGTTCTATGTTTTTTTCCTGTTCCGGTTCACATTCATAGAACTACAGCAGTTTATTTAAGCATAAAGAAATAGGTGTTAAAATAATCTAAAAAATAGTCCAGCGATAATGTGTCCTTGGAATACACTATAGAACCAGATTTTTGGATTAAAACCCATGGCAATTTATGTTACGAGCCGGTGGTTGAGTATACACTTTTATGCCCCCTCGGTACCTTGACGTTTTTTTATGTTTTTGGTGAGATATTTGATTTTACCGAAATGAAAACCATTCCTTTTGAAAAAATAAACAAAATGGCATTTGTTTAACTTTGATCTGATCGTTAGAACCGGTGTTTGCAAAATAGGCATCGATGGGGTGTTCTCAAGTATTACTGTCCAATGGCTGTCCCAGGTATTGCAGCTTTCGTGTCTGGATGGTTTCCAATATTTCCATTCTTTTGTTGACTCTTCTTATGACTTCATTGTTTGTTACATGCTCGGTCCATGATATCTTTAGGATTCTTCTATACACCCGTATTTCAAATAATTTCAACTTTTTAGTAGTCAACGCATTAAGTTTCCATGCTTCTATTCCGTAAAGCAGAGTAGAGAAAATATAACACCTTGCCAACCTAAGTCTCAAGTCTAATTACAGTTCTCTTGCACAAAGTATGTTTCTCATTTTATTGAAGCCTGTTCGCGCTTTCTCTATTCGGTGTTTGATTTCTTTGGAGTAATCATTTATATGATTGATTATTGTGCCAAGATAATTGTAGTTTTTAACTTGTTCTAGTTTTATTGTTAATTGTTAGGCTTTCTTCATTATTTCAGGTTTTTGATATCCTTATAAATTTAGTTTTCTTGATGTTTATTGATAATCGATAAATCCATACTCAACGATCTTGTTCAATAGCTTTTGGAGGTTTTGGAGGTTGTCTGCTATTATGATAGTATCCTCCGCATATCTAATGTTTTAAATTGGCATTCCATTGACCTTTATTCCTGCTGTTTCTCCCTCAAAAGCTCTTTTCATAATTTCTTTAAAATATGTATTGAACAGTAGTGGTAACAATACACACCCCTGTCGCACTCTTCTTTTAATTTCGATTCACTCATCTGATGTGTGTTCATTAATGCGTATGTGTGCCTGCTGTTTATAATCGAGATTATTATAATTCGAAGGTCATTGTATTGTAATTGTTTTGCTATAAATAAACTGCATACTCTAAATAAATTGCATTAAAAAGCTTTAAGAGTACTCATTTTCTATTATTTGAAGGATATCAATAGACAGTTAATCTGGCCACAGGCTTTTTCCGTTTCTGGTATTCTTTAGTGGATACAATATTTCTTCCTTTGTAATTTCTATACTTGTTTCTCTGTCCTTAAAAGATATGTCTTGTAGGTTTCCTCTTTCGTCGTCGAAGAGCTCTTCCATATATTATTTCTATCGTTTTAGTTTTTCGTCAGTTGCGATCATAGTATTTCCATTTTTATCTAAAAGAGTTGTGTTGGGGTTTCTCTTTTGCAACTCTGTCAGATCTTTACTTTTTTATGTACGTTGAATACGTCGTATTTGTTCTGAAGATCTATCTCTTTACATTTTTCCTGGTAGTAAGTTTATTTTGCCTCTCTTATGATTTTTCCAATTTCATTGTTATTGATTTTGTAATTGTGACTATCTTTGTTCTTGCATAATCAGTTTACCTTTATTAATAAATAAAGTTATAACAATGAAATATTAAAAATTTCACTAAAAAGTTGCAAGTTAATTTATTATTATTATATAAAAGGGACAAAATTTAGCTATACACTTTTAAAATTTGGCTAGTGGAACTTAAAACAAACATTATACGCTTTGGTAAATGCTTCTGTATTCATTTTTGACCAAGATATGGAACTTCTAATAAGGCGCTCTGACGCGCATGATCAGCTCGCAGCGAATGCGGCCGCGCGTAAACCATGAGCGTAAACCAATTTATAATATCTCTATCTATAAAAAAACTAACAAAAAAATTTACCAAAGTTAAAAATGTTAAATGGTAAAGTAATTTTGCAAAAATAAGAGTATTTTGAAAGTAAATCGTACGTATAAAACTGAGTTATATTTTAAAAAGGCCTATCGAATGCCTATTTTGCAATTGTTTTTCAAGGCATTTGTTATACCTCCGGTTCCGGGGAGAAGTTGGAAATATAAAAAAAATACAATATTAAAGTATACATTGTTTATTATAAGAACGTTTTTATTATAAAAATTAGTTATCAGAAACAAATAGCTCATAATTTTTATTAAATTAGACGCTCAAAATATCTTTGTTTATGTTTACCATTAGTGAAATAGTGACCCTTATTTACCTTTTACATTGTGGTTTCTGTAATTAACAAGAAAATTCGTATATCAACATTGCTTTAAGATAAAATTTATTTTTCTTGCTAACGTTACGACGTATTTACTTTAACTAATGGAGATGTAAGAATTTTCTATATGCCTTTCCACGAAAATATACAATTTTATTTACTGTAGTAGTTTTATGAATAAAACTACAATAACTTCAATAACTTTTTATTCTTTCTTGTTCGGTAAATATATGAAGACTCCGAACAGTGTCAATATTTACTACTTTATAAAACGGAAATACAGCTATTTGCAGAAGATTTTAGATAACCCAACAAAACATGGAAGGAAACATCTTAATTGTATAGAGAGCTGAAATGGAAAAAACCAATAGAGTACATTAGACAACGAACTAAAGACAGTGAAAACATGAGTAAACCAAGAATTAAAAGTAAGTAGATACACAAAATAAATATAAATATAGCTTCAGAATAAATATAGGTGGTTTTGTTTCGATTCAATTCGACTCTCACTATTCTCCTACACATGTTCCAAGGTTTACCTTTCATGAAGGAAGACTTTATTAGAAGACTACCATTTAGGTGAAAATTTTAAATTAAATCACCGATATATTTTTAGTCTTTTTGTAAGCTGTAAATAGATAGGGCTCAAGCCAATTAAAATGTATTCCGGTACTCCCATGCCTTCGACATAAGTAATAATAGAAAAAATGTATCATAGTATTTATGTAGTAAATAAAAATTATAATAAAACTACATAAAAATTTATTGATTTAGAGTATTGGAAACTATTAAACAAAAAACACGATCAAAAGCATGTAGGTGAAATCTTACTCAGTATAAAATAATTGTTTGTTGTACATGCTTTATCGAAAATTATAAAAAAATCCAAAAATAAATATAGACATTCTGATTTGTAATGTCACCCACGTCTAAGTTTTATTTTTATACCAAATTCAGTTTAGTGATATAAAAATATCGCTTATTGTTATAGATCACATATTTGCATGTCAACATTTCACATTTTGCTAATGGCATACACAACATTATACCGTCGGTTACATAATTAGCCTTTTTGAACAGTGCAGTCACGTTTCGTTGAATAAAAGTCAGTAACGTTTAGGTAAACTTTATGTAGATGTTTTATAACCGAAAAAGTTAAAAATAACCTATAGTTTTTGTTTTTAGACATATTAACAATACGAACGATGTTTCAATTGCAAGTTCATATCATTAGCTTCAAAACGATTTTCTAATGAAAGTTTTCATCAAAATATAGTTTGATAGCAAAATATTACTCTTGCTTTTTATATATCGCAAAATACACCAAATTTACAAACATAGCGTGCCAGTAGATTTATACGAATAGAAATTTATACGAAATGTCTACCGTCCATTTACTGATTTAGAAATAATCCAAAAAGGTCTAACCATGAACGTATTTATACGTCCATGGGTCTAACAAATATTATTGCAGAACTAACTAAGTAATAAATTTTATAAGCCAACTAAATTATATAAGTATAAATTAACAAGCAGTCGTCAGTTTCGTCGGACAAATGAGGAAAAGACAATAAAAAATTGTCAGGCACTTCTTCTTTCAGTATCATGCCCATATTTACAAGTTTTTGACCTCCATGACCATGTGCCAATGTGTTTCACGACCTTGTGCGGCATGTCAAAATTCATCTGCTAAGAGGTCACTGTCGAAGGATTTCAGAGCCCTGAGTATTTTTGTCTACCAATTCTTCTCTATATATCCTTTCGTTTGGTATTAAGTATCTGGTGTTTCTCATTAGACACCTTAGGTATTTAATTCTCTTTTTATCACACATTTTCCTTGTCCCATTGCCCTATATAAGATCAACGGTAAGATCATATCTCGAAGACTTCTAACTTGTTCAGCTGTTGATCATATTAACATTTGTGATCCAGGTTCTGCGTCCAAATAATATACAGTGTAATTTTCTTCTTCTTCGTGTAAGCAGTTTTCTATCTTTATTGAGTGCTTCTTAGTACTTCTTCATTAGTTTTTCTTGCTCTCAAAGGTATCTTCAGCATTCTTCTATTAACCCACATTGCCAGTGCTTCAATTTTGTTCGTGGTCGATACTTTTATCGTCCACACTTCATCACTGGACAAAAGTACGGATCAAACATAGCACTTAACCATTCTTTGTCTTAGTTCTAAACAGATTATTTTGCAAAGAAATGACTTAATTTTTATAAAAGTAGTTTTAGTCATTGATTTTCTACGTTTTATTTCTATGTCTGAATCTACTTGGTTCGTTATCACAGTTCCGTTCCCAAATATGTCATTTTGTAAACTTTCTCAACTTGGACTCCGTTTAATTGATGCTTTGCATCGGGACCTGGGTCACGACTAAACAATAAAAATTTGAAACTACGTGGATATCAGATTTCACTACTTAGTATATCAGTTTAAATATGAATCCTCCATTTTCTTGATAACTTACAGTACGACAGGTGAGATGTGATTGGCCAAATAAAAAAAAACAAAGTGTATTAAATATTATTATTTTAGACAATATTTACGCTAAACTTGTAGAATATAAAAAAAAGAACAAGTCTTATTTTAAACCAAAAAATTTGTATTCTTGGTCGCTACATAATACATCCGAGCTATAACTAAGAATCAAAATCATTGTTTGCTACATCATCACCCAAGTCAATTATAATTTGATCAAAAACTGCGCTAAGTAAAGTTTCTTTTGACATAAAGGTATTCTCATTTGAAACGACGTTATCACATTTTGTTGTCCATTCTTTAACAGGAAATTTATTAAAAATCACATCAGATAATTTCATACTGTCATTTAATTTGAAGCAATCGGACTTCGGAAGATGCGAATAAATACTCTAGTCGTAACTTGCGTATATCGTGCCTTTCCATTAAGATGTTTCTAGACTTAACAAAGAATTGTCCACTCCGGACAGTAAAAGAGTAAAAAAAGACACCTAGATGACTATGCCGTAACCACAGAACAATAAGTAATGGTTACACGCTCGATGGATAATTCTCTAGTTACTGTAGCATCAATTGTTCGTGGAGTTTCTCCAGTATTAAATGAAAGCCGCTACTCATCGACTGTAAAAAAGAAAATAGGGATTCCTAGACCTAACTGTATTGGAAAATACAATGCATTTATGGGGTACCGATCAAATGGATACAAATGTTTATATAGTTGCAATTAGAGGCAAGAAATTGTGATGGTCCAACCTTACTTGACTACTAGATACATATATCCAAATTTGTGGATAATATATAGAAAACATCACTCAAGTGCACCCCAATTGAATGTTTGAAGAGACATAGCACAAGTGTATTTAAAAAGGTTTTAAAACCCATATGTCCGTATGTCCCACATTTGTAGCGAGATAAAATAGCTTAAACATGTTTTTTTCTGTAACTGTCGTCGTGTGTGTTCTTTCTTGTTTCTGTTAGGCCACGTGCACGTGACTCTGCCCTTCCCGAATCCTCTAACCAATCAAACAATTCTTAAACCTATTTAAAACGAAATAATTTATGAAAACGTTAAAACAATACGACACGACTCTCACACCGCGATAACCGTCGATTTCGATGTCGATAACGTATACAATAATGTCAACGTGAGGCAGCTAAGCAATTGCACATCTACATAATGTCAGACGATAAAGTATGAAGCAAGCTCATCTACGAAGTATAATTGAACTTGTCACAGTCGACGCAAATGATAGTTATTACCAGAAAACTGAAACACAATAGATGTTATCGTGATGTATATTTCCAGAGACGTACCGAAATCGATTAGGCAAAGTTTGCATATTACGTCAACGATATAATAACGTCAGATGGTGCCGAAGATATTATCAAATTACAATTTTAATGGCTTTGTAAGTTATTTTTTACCGGAAAAGACCTAAAAGTCTCTACTGCTATGAAAAAAATTGTAGATTGTTTGTTTTAAAAAGGAAACACCTATTGCTCCTATATAAAATCAACAAAAAATTGGAAAGGATGAATGATATTTAAAGAAAAATATGTAGGTATGTATTTGTTAAATATTTTTCTGCGTTAGGAAGTATGTTATTAAATTTGATTCACTGAATATTTTGACAGAATCGGTGTTGGAGAGATACAACATAAAAATTCCCATTGCTCATTATTAATAGCTGAAATAAACTTATTGTTGTAGAATAACTGAAAAAATAAAAAACTAATCGAAACAGCCGTGACCAATAGAGAGTAAAGAGTTATCTATAAACGAATATAAAATTTTAAAAATAAACATTTAAATATATGTCCTAAATTGCTTTTAAACCAGCAATAATTTTACTGCAATATGTGAATGCAATACTAAAATATATTATATATATACTACGTTCCACTTTTAGAAAATAACATTGCGAAGATAGGGCCATGTATTTCTTATGGACGATAGCAACGCGGCGTTGCCACGACACACACAAGCACAATTTAGGGTTGTATAATTTGTATTTTCGTTTCCACAAACATGAATTAAATTAATGTTTTTTAACGTAATTGACCAAAAGTGCCCATTCGAAACAAGAGATGAAAAGTAGGGAAAATGATTTTAATTAGATAAATAGTATTTACAAAAGATAATTTTATTTTATCTTATTTTAATTATAGTAACGACAGTTTATTTGTTTTTCGGTGAAAATACGATATGCCATGAATCATATAAATCAGTAGAAAATATTGACCGCTTGGAATGCGTATATCTAATTACTAATTGCAACTTAAAATAATACGATGTGCGTATGTCAGCTATTTTATGTCGTCTCTGACTACATAATGATAATAAGGCTTTTATTTAGTAGTTATTCTGACTTTACAGTTAAATATTAATTGAAAATGAAAATTCAAAAATTAAGCAAAGGGAATATCTTGGACATCCGTGCAAAAGAGAGTGTCTGAGAGTTTTGGCAACACTGATCTCCATAAGCGTAATGTTATTTTCTTAACGTGAAACAAAGTAACAATGGACCAGCCATTTATGACGACATTGAACGCAGTAGATGGATTGGCACTTTATATCTCAATAACATTGTCAGTAACAATATGGCCCATAAATTTGTTCGTAACCGGGCAATACAATCTGGTAACACAGGATGACAAAATCATACTTGTCACTGCCACAACGGCTTATGTTTTGTTAAAAGAGAATTAAAAAAAAAAAACTTTGTGGAATCGACCTTACTCAAACAGGCGTGAAACTTTAATCTAGAAGTAAGTCTTAATCATAAATTATTTAACAATTTGTCATGAATGTGAAATGAAAAATACACGGTAATGCATAGTACTCAAACCATTTCACTGGTTTACCACCAGCACTACCATTTTTATTGTTTTTTCCTAATTTTTTTCATTTCTCAAGCTTATAAATTTTTTGTACGCATCATCATTTAAAATTTTAAAAACATTTTCAGTGACAAAATAGCCCATTCGTCTTTTTTGCATTTTGATTTTTACTTATTCCGATTTCCACAACTCCGCGTAAATGTATTTAATTAATAAAATCTATATCTCCCTTATTGGACCAATATTATAGTGTATTTTTATGTATGAGAGAGTAATAAAACAATAAATTATGTATGCAAATCCCTAAACTGTTGGTGACTCAATGAAAAACAGATATTTGTCAACAAGTTTACAGAAGTATATAGGAAAACAATTTTAAATTGAGTATGACCACCAGGTATAAAAGACTACCCTAAAAACAGCTCCCTAACTTTCGCGTTATTGGTTGGTGGGTGGGTCCCAATTTAAAAATTGGCGGGTTTCATGTTTATTAAAATGACAATTGAGGTATTGTGGCACAGTATGTCGGTAAACAATTTATTAGCAATATATTGTGATATTGGTACAAAGCGGATGATATTCACATTTTAGGATTAAGCTGACTAGTACAGTTTTATTAGAAATTAAAATGTTAGTGATGCTTTTTTTATTAGATACATAGATATTGTTTTAATTTTTTGGTTTAGGTAATTTTTTACTAAGATTTAGAGGTTCCTTTTATTATTTTTATTTCTAGAACATTCATTACCATTATTATTCTCATTAGCTTTCTCTATGTGGAATCGGCTTCTCTAAGTATTTTCCTCTAAACTTTTCTGTTCTCTTCCAGGGACTAAGTACCTCTCCGCTTATTGTATGAGTATATGGATTTTCAGAAACATGTAATTTCTGTTCATCCCCTTTTTTTTACTGCCCTACATTCAGTACCATACATCATAGCTGGTCTAATGGCAGTCCTATACAATTTACCTTTTAGTTTTCTAAAAAGCGGAGAGGTACTTAGTCCCTGGAAGAGAACAGAAAAGTTTAGAGGAAAATACTTAGAGAAGCCGATTCCACATAGAGAAAGCTAATGAGAATAATAATGGTAATGAATGTTCTAGAAATAAAAATAATAAGAGGAACCTCTAAATCTTAGTAAAAAATTACCTAAACAAAAAAATTAAAGCAATATCTATGTATCTAATAAAAAAAGCATCACTAACATTTTAATTTCTAATAAAACTGTACTATTGTTCTGAAGCTATTTTCTTGTGGCATTGTAAATTAATTACTGTTAAACTGGGAATAAGCCACAATTAAAGATAAAAATACGTCAATAAACGTATTTTTATCTTTAATTGTGGCTTATTCCCAGTTTAACAGTAATTAAAACTGTACTAGTCAGCTTAATCCTAAAATGTGAATATCATCCGCTTTGTACCAATACCATAATATATTCTCTACTTATATATATTTAATCTATGAATATATTGCTAATAAATTGTTTACCGACATACTGTGCCACAATACCTCAATTGTCATTTTAATAAACATGAAACCCGCCAATTTTTAAATTGGGACCCACCCACCAACCAATCACGCGAAAGTTAGGGAGCTGTTTTTAGGGTAGTCTAGGTATAAAGGTTGGAGCAGAATAGAATACAATAGTTGTGAGGGTTACTAATCCCTAAATAAGGTTGCCAGTGTCGGAGTGATGGAGGTTAACAGGTACTAATGAATTTGCAAGAAATGTAAGATGTTTATTTTATTGGTTATATATAACCAATAAAAGTTTAATAAGTACCTACCTATTTGCAAAATAAAGTTTAATTCTTTAGATAAAATAAAACGTTTTATTTTATCTGAAATGAGTGCATTCCACGAAGTAAGGATTTCAACAATCAAACATTTAATTCTTTAATTCCAGGAATCTACGACAGTAATTGACTAGATAATTACCTTCTAAACTTATTCCACAGAAAATCTGATAGTGGGTTTTTCCATTTTCTAGGAAGGTCCAAGTGGCGTATTTAAAATTCTTAACAGTTCACTAAAAGTATTGTAGGTACTTCAGTTGCAAGGTGCAGTTTATTGTGTATACTAGTGTTATGGAAAATTTGGAAGTGCCGTGTATACGCCGAAAAATTGGTCCTTTAACAGTTAATGAAAAACCATTAATATTTAATTGTTTTAAATCATTTACAGACAAACGTTTATGTGAAAGTGTTGATGGGACCGTTGAGTTAGTTAGCAGTACACTTGGTGTTGGGAAATCTACGATTTACAGAGTTATTAAAGAAGAGAAATGTGGTAGTTTTCAAATGCCACGTAATGCTCCAGGGAAACCAAAATTTGAAATAGAATATCATTTTAAAGAAGGACTTCGACGGAAAGTGCATGAATTCTTCTTTAGACAAGAATTTCCATTATTGGATAAAGTTCTTGTCTCAGTTCGAGATGATAAGGATTACCCAGAAATAAGTCGAAGTACGTTATGGAAACTTTTAAAAGCTTCCAGCTTCCGATGGAAAAAGAATCCCAGAAAGTCTATTTTATTAGAAAGAAGCGATATTGTCATATGGAGAAGACATTTTCTAAGAACCATAAAGGAAATGAGAAACCAAAAAAGAAAAATATTTTATCTTGATGAAACATGGATCAACGAGGGTCATACACCAAATAAATTTTGGCAGGATGGAACTGTTACAAGTCAAAGGCACGCTTTTGTAAATAACTTATCTACTGGTTTAAACGCACCATCAGGAAATTGAAGCAGGCTGATAATAGTACACATTGGCAGTTCCGACGGTTTTGTTGAAGGTGGTTTATTAACTTTTGAATCAACTCGTACCGGTGACTACCATGAAGACATGAACGCTGATGTCTTTCAAGAATGGTTCGAACAAATGATAGATCTTCTTCCTAAGAACTGTGTAATAGTAATGGATAATGCAAGTTATCACTCCAGACTTATAGAAGGACTGCCCACAACCAAGTGGTTAAAAAAAGACTTGCAGAATTGGCTGAGTTCAAAAAATATTACGTACCATCCCGGATCTATAAGAAAGGAACTTTATTCGTTGTGTGCCCTTCATAAAGAAAAATTTAAAAAATACGAAATTGATGAAATTGCCAAAAATCGTGGAATGGCAGTACTTAGATCCCCACCAATTCATTGTGAATTAAACCCGATTGAGCTGGTATGGGCACAGATAAAGAGTGAAGTTTCAAGAAAAAATACCACTTTTAAAATTCATGATGTTAAACAGTTGTTTTTGGAGGCAGTAAATAATGTAAGACCTGAAAACTGGGAAAAAACAGTAAATCACACTATTAAAGAAGAGGAAAAAATGTGGAAGCTGGACAATATTACTGATAAAATGATCGAGCCAGTTATTATAAATCTTGGTTCTGAAAGTTCATCTTCTGAATCTGATTTGGATTTGTAACAAGTAGCTGTCAGTTTTATATTAATATTTTTATTCATCTATTTAACATACCTTAGACGGTTTTAAAAACTCTTTTTCTCTTTTGTAATTTTTAAAAATTAAAAAAAATGTGAATTTTTTAAAACCCTTTTTAATGTAGGCCAGTCAGTTCTAATATAGTGTGTGATAAAAGAGGTCACTTTTGTTTACATACACATAACACTTTATAACACTGAAATAATTCATTTATTTTTTACAATTATTCAAAGTAATTTTTCAATTAATCTTGAGCACGCCCATGGAGTGATCGGAGCTACCAGTTAAAAGTATGCTAATTACTCTCTCGTTCATAAAAATAAACTATAGAAGTCTTTTTATTTTTCCATTATTTTTCAAAACACAAATAATTACCAAAACAACGTAAATATTCCAAGTATTTTTGCTTGTCAAGCGATCGTCACTATTGCAAAACAATACTGTGTGGCTATTTCTGGCTATATGGCCAAGACATATCAAAACATTTCCCTATTCCCTATATTGTATAGCTTGACCTTATTGTTGGCAATATTGCCAGCTACATATTGCAGTAATAATATTGCACCGTTTAGATGCACTATTAATTGATGCAATTTTATTTTGTTGATAAACTGCATGCATATAATTTTTTACTTAGAAGTTACAATTTTTGACTATGAAAACATGTTCTTAGTTGTATAATAACTTCTAATTGAAGTCAAAATTTGACAAACAATGCACAAAATTAATTATTAGAATTACTAGACATTTGGGGCTGAGTTCAACAAATATGTATAACTTCTTTTCTTACATATAAGTTTTTCTTTTAGTTTATTTTCCGCTCGCTGTTGCCTCCAATGAGTCATTTCATTTTAATTAGAAGATATGTGTTTAGAAATAGTCTTACACAAAAACTTTAACTAATAAAAACTACTTGCACCATCTGTCTATTACATTCAATTGAATGTTTCTTTACAGCTGTCTCTTTTCTAAAAGAATAATTTAAAATAATAATTGACGGGTATAGTGAAGGTTCTTGTACATAAATAAATATTTTATTGGTTTTTTAAAACTCTTTAAATCTTTTTAAAGAAGTTGACAAATATTGTCTATTACCTCAAAGGTCAGACCTATAGAAAGACTAATACTGAGACGACGAGCTTATATAAAGGAACTTATATGATAGCAGAAGTAAGTAAAGCATCAAGATTATAGTGGTTAAAGTGTTCAACCAACATAATTAAATGAAGCAGAAAATGGTCTTAAGAGAAACGTTATAAACAAGGTGACATGTATCGGTATGTTAATACTTTGACAATGTAATCTATGTTCAATTAAAAACAACAAAAAACTTAAAAGGTGTTCATTTATGTTTAAGTACACAGCGAAAAAAATATGTAAACTTTTTTTTTAATCTCTTCAGTATCTCAGTGTTTAGTGGAAGCGTATAAAGATATAAATTTCATCTGTTAAATTTTGTCAACGAGTTTGAGTCAAGTAGTGCGGCATGGCATTGACCTGGCCAGTGAACTAGTAAGAAAAAGTTAATAAAATAGGTTAGGCATGTTTAAAAAAATCAACAAATACGTACAGAAAATACGTGGGTACTATACACCTGGGAATGTATGCATCAGTACTACTACTTCACACCATTTATTTAACTGTTTTCCAAGTTTAAGGTCATCCAGAAGGAGACAATTTTTATTTCTACAGATACCTTAGCTGGAGCCATCGCGATTGTTGTGCATTGAGTCGTGGCCGTTCCTGTTGGGACGAGGAGGTACCGTAGACGTAATTTCTTTGATCTTTGGGCATGAGGATACCTTACTCCAGGAATCTCATGTCTCCTGTAACTGGGATTTGCTCTGTTGTGTGTATGACATCGATTTTCGAATTGGCCGAAAGGATTATCGATAGTTTATTGATATATAACAACGGTTTGGATAATGTTAAAGCATGAAAGCCTGTTTCCATTTTAGTTAGGGACTTAAAGATTATTTGATCAAATCATTATCCTCTACTTATTTATTTTTCATGGGTAATACAAAAAAAGCAATAAAATACCAGTTTCTGCAGAACAATTGTTGAAACGACTATTAGAAAAATAACGTCTTATAGACGGTAAGCCAGATGACAGAAGATAATAAACTGTTTCTGGGCTTAATATCATGGTATATGTCGTAGTAAGGAATTATTTCTTTATTAGAATTTGTCTGCAATTGTGACAGAAATTATCCATAACAGCCATTCCATAATTTAGCTGAAAACATCTTTAATACCACTGATACTTCGTAGATGTAACCTTAAATATAAATTTTTTTTACTATAACGACATACTGGAGTACACACGCTACAAATAACGTAAACTGATTTAAAGCCAGTTTTTATTGCCGGTTAAAGTTCATTAAATTTATCGGCAATTTATTTTGTATTCAAGAAACGTGCCAATAATGAGATACCGGATTTTAAACATATGTTTTCTTTGTTACAAAAGGGATACCATGTGTGTACAATGTTTTAACATCCCATATTTATTGCATTTTATTGACTATAGTAATTTTTTTAATGTTTACAATGATATACGATCGATTTCTCTTTAAAAAAAATAAGGAAACCAATGGCTGGAAATTGGAATTAAATTAAGGAAACTACAAAGAAATGCGGGCTAAAGTTTGTTTTTTAATGCCCATGGGATAATGTTTTAGAAATATTTAATTAAACAAATACCTAGTCAATTTACCACCAACTATCTATGTATATAAGGATTTTTATAACTGTCGCTGACTTCCTTCTTTCAGCCAACGTCTCCAGTCCTTTCTGTTCTGCCATTCTCCATTTCTAAGGTCTCGTCTTTCCATGGCCTCATCGACTTCATCCCTCCAGGATCTTCGGGGTCTACGTCTCTTCTTCCTTCCTATTGGGCTCCAATCCGAAATCTTTGCTATCCACCTTGTATGATATTTTCTTCTCACAAGTTCATACCAAATTAAACGTTTTTCTTCGATGCAGCTGAGTATGTCTTGTTCTACTGTCATTCTTCGTTTTATCTCCTCAGTTCTGATGCGATCTATTTTTGTCACTCTGTAGTTTCTTCTCATGAACTCCATTTCAGTTGCTGTGATTTTGGACCTGTTTCCTTTATTTATTACCCAATTCTCTGCTCCATACGTCATTATACTGCATAATAAGGTGTTATATAAATTGTCTTCTTTGTATTTCTGATAATCTCTCTATCCCACAGTACCCCATTCATTTGGTTAATACATATTCTTGTCTGTCCTAATCTGCTGGTTATCTCTTGCTCGGTGGTTCCATTTTTTGAGAGTATGTATCCTAAATTTGAATTTGAATTTCTCAGTGCTGTTGATTTCCCTATCATCCATATCGTCCATTTCCAAGTTTCTCACTCGTTTTTGCTCTGTTGTTAAATATTCGGTCTTTTCTAGGTTTGTTTTTAGTCCATTTTTGTGTGTTCCTTTTGTAATTTTCGGAGCATATAGCACAGATACTTTTCATCTTGAGCCCTTACCACTTGGTCATCTGCAAAGCTTAATGTGTACAAGAAGTTTTCACGGATCGGTATTCCTATCTCTTTACATTTCCTGTTCCATAGTTTTAATATTTGTTCGAGGAATATCTTGAACAGTGTCGCAGATATAGAGCATCCCTGCAATAAGCCTTTTGTGGTCTTAAATTCGATGGAGTATTTATTGCCAGTTTTAACTCTTACGTTCTTGTTATAAAGGTTTTTTACGGCTTCTATTAACCTCTGAGTTATTCCGATTTCCTTCATCGTGTTCCATAGTTGTTTTCTGGGAACCGTGTCATATGCCTTTTTTAAATCTATGAATGCAATATGTCTTGGTCTATTTTTTACCATTTTTTTTAATTAATTGTTGGAGTTTATATATGTGGTCTATGCAAGATCTTCCTACCGTGAACTCCGCTTGATCTTCTCCAATTTTATTTGAAATAGATACCACCAACTAAGCTTCCTTAAATAAATCATTGGTTTAAATATTGTGGCGATTACTAACTAACTTGTTTAAAGTCCTTAGCTTACTAGTTCCTAATTTTTGGGCTATTATCTGCACATGGAATCTCGTATACTCGTGTAGACTGTGACAAAACGTACATCGGACAGACCAATCGAAGAATTTATATTAGATTAGAAGAACATCGAAATGTCATCGAAATAAAAAAAAACTCGTCCTTGCACAAAATACCTTAAATACATCACAATAAACCTGAACCAAACTAGCTAGCTAATATTGAAATTAGAGAAAAGAAAACGTGAAATAAGAGAATCAATAGAAATAAAAAATATCCCAACAGTCCAAACCAAAGAGATAATTCTCAAAGACTTCTAATAAGATGACAAACGATATTGAGGAATAAGACAAAAATAGATCAGGCAACAAAATCGAAGAATAGGATACGTTTTACCTGTACAACTACAGGGCCATTCACAAGAAGCGCTACCAGTTACTGTTCGAGAGGAGAGCGCTAAGATCGAATATATAAGTAAGCACGTCGAATGGGAGAGTTCAGAGCTATCTTTCGAAGATTGAGGAGTCCTGGTCGTTAACACAGACGGCCCACAACTGAATTTTAGTGCACTAGACTAATTTTGAAATTGACCGAAAACACATAAACGGCTGCTGGAAACTATGGCTAATAATAATAACTAGAAACGCAGTTTCTGTCACTATCAATCAATTACACACAAACACAACTCTAAAAAGAGCATCAATTCCAGCCAGCATCTTTCGCCTCTGATTCGACTACATCGGCTACACCTCAACGGCCTCCAACTGTGCCTCGCTACCACTGTTCTTGTTTTTGAACGACAAACCACATTCAACACAAACCCTGAACAGGTTGAAGAATCATAAACTGTAACATTTTCTGTTCAATTCCAATCAATAAAGTTACTTTAACCAATTCCTAATTATGAACACTGGCAGTAGCAACCGGGAAACAGACAATATAACTAAAAAAAGGTTTAAAGCCTGTTGAGGTGGCAAATTAAAGTGTTGACAGGAAACTATCAAGGCAAATGAATCGAAAACTTGAGAGACAGCATAAAGAATTTGACGTACAGACAAGTAAACAACTAAAGCTTTTGAAGAAGAATCTGAAATATTATAAATTTCGTATAAGTTCGAAGACAATTATTGATGGGCACGGAAAATATTCTGAAAATACTTAGTTGAGTTGAAGAAAAACGTGGTAGAAAAAAAGTCAATATTAAAATTTATTTAATGGAGAATATAAATTTATTTAACAAACTAAATGTCAATATCATGATTAAATAGTAAATATATTTTTACAAAACAATGTATACATCAGTCCAGTTTAATTAAAAGTTTAAAATGCAAATAAACTGCTTGGGTTAAAATGTTCTAATTTTCTGAATAAGTACAAACCGCATTTTAGCATCAGAAAGAGCCAATATAAACAAATAAGGATATGCAATTGCCATTTAACAACCACAAATACTACTAGATGTAAGTAATTTGATAAATAAGGAAGGTAATAGTATACATTTAGATCCAGTACCGTATTCAGTTTGCTATATATTTACCTATATAGTGATATCAAAAGCAATAGCCTTGCGTCTGTAAGATTTTCACACGTTTTTTTTTAATTTCTTGATAAGTGACATCGTTAGAAGTTGACAAAATTTGATGTTTATTAATAATTTAACTGGCACGATAATTTATTATAATGGTATTTACAATATATTCTTAAAATTTACATATTACATATATATTGTAGGAACATTAGCAAATACATAAGTATTAAACCCTAAAAGTCTAATAAATGTATATGTAAATGTAAATTCTTCTGCATTGTTTAGCTCAATTAGAGTAAGATCTGGGCGATAAGGTCGTAACTTCATATTATTGTGAACATGCTAAAAAGGATCTTATTAACTTTATATGTTTTAAACTTTGAGTATATTAATTTTAATAATGTTGTACAAATATTTATGTTGTTTATATAATCTGAGATAATAATATGTTCTTGCTTCGGCCACTGTTACGATAGTACAGTGCCTTATCAAGAACAACACTACGTGGTGGAAAATTACATTTGGTGGTTTGGTGGCTTTGTCTAAGAAAGCCATTTCTTGTAGTTAAACTTTCGATATTGGTTTTCACAGCCTCTAAAGTTTCATTAAAGCACAATAATAACATATAATAACAGTTTTTCACTTTAGTTACCACCAATAAGTAAATTGAAACAAACACCTTATAAAAATTTTAACAAAAAACGGTGCCGACAGAAGTGAATACTTCTTATAGCGCTTTCTTACTATATGTGGATTAATGGAATTTAATGTCTGCTTATTATTGAATTGTTAATATTTTTCTATAAGACTGCACATTTGTGTCCTTTAAAATTTTAAAAAAATTTTACTTTAAATATTTGGTTTAATGATTTTAGTAATTTTTAACAGTCTTTTAAATATAACATAGAATTTATTCATCATTTACGTTCATTTTTATTTTGTATTTATGTTTAATAACTTTATTTTTATTATCCTTAAATTTCATTATAATGGATTTATAAAATCCAAAAATTTCTCTTCGTTCGGGAATCGAACTCCAGTCATTCGTTGAAAGTAAAAAAAAGGAGTAAACAGACATAAAAATACGGTTTTAGTGACTACATTTCAAAGGAGTACAAATATAAATAACTGTTTGTATTTTAAATTTAAACTGTTGTTTAAAAATTGGACCTCCAGATTATACTACGTCGGGGCCAGCCGCAGCGGTCATATGCGAAAAATAACATTTAAATTATAATACCTAAGGATTGTCTTTCGAATAAAGTAAATTTCATGTTAATTAAAAAAAATCTTTGTTTTATTCTATTTCAAAGTTTTATACCTACCTAAAAAAACAACACAAACATTTAAAAATCAAAATTAGCCAAATGAATCCAGCCATGCTCGAGTTGTTATAAAAAAGTTATAAAATAATAAAATGACGTTTGTTAATCGTCATTTTATTTTTATAATAAGTATGTATTTATGTATTTATATATGGACCGTGTAAAAACATATCGATAGATAAGAAGTATTTACTTCAAAAATGTATAAATTATTTTCCAATAAATCGGCAAGCGTTGTATATGCGGAAATTCTCTAATTGGCATTTTATCAATTCAAGTAACAAGTGATGAACTCAATTGAGTGTTTAGAACGACTCAAGGTAATGTTGCAATTATGTATTGTTAATAAATAATTTTTACTTACCATTTCCTTGATTTTGTGTCCCCTTTCAAGGCATTATTTTCTCTGAAATAAATCGATATAAATTAAAAATAAAAACAATATCAGCAGATATTTAAAAGTTTTATTCTGACAATATAACATATTAACAGAATAATCGTTATTTATGTACCAACGGTAGTAAATAGATGTTTATGCCCAGAGGGCGAGAGGCTCTCGGGTTTGTAAGTCGTCTGAGGGCATACACACCTATTATTACCCGCGGAGCACACAAACTTTTATGTCATAGTAGCATCTACAAATATTTTGACATAATATTACATCATTTTGACAATATATTTACTAGTAGACATTCTATCGTCCGTGTTATGTTGCTACGGTACGGAAATGCTGTCAAACGTGTAGAGAGAGCAATTTGGGCAATAGAGAAAGATATGAACAACTGCAGGATATACTCCCGATACACAATGCTCATACATAATATTTACAAGAAAGTTACAATGAAATTACAAATAGATGCGAAAACCAAAGCTATACCAATCACCAGACGAGTTTGCCAGGGAGATGTTATCTCACCAAAGCTATTCACACTTGGACTTGTAAGACATTAACTGAGCAGATAAAGGAATAAATGTTATTGGAAGAAAACTGAGTCATTTAAGGCTGTTTTATCGGTGTAAGGTATAGAGACAGTGTTTTCTCTGTTATTTACCGACAAAATATCTCAAAATTTGGACACGTTATTTTTGGACACAATGATGGTTTTATTTTTTTTACTTTTTTGAAACTTTTGTTGAAAAATTGGAATATACTGTTTAACGTTCTATTATATCCAAACTTTTTACGCCCATCACTTGAAAGAGTTTGTTTTTCTGTAATCGTTGATTTTTTTTTTCAACTTTTTGTGTCCAGTAATAATCGAGAAAAGAGTGTTCCAACTTTAAAGAAAATTGCTAAAAAATACTAAAATCTAATAGTGAAACGTGTTACTTATAATTGGCGATTAGTTTCATCGTTATCGCCTTCGGGACGTCAAATCTCATGAATGTACGGTCGGTTAGTTCGTGTTAAAACTAATTTGAATGGAGAATAATGCATTTGTTGTCATTAAACTATCGGTCGGCCGGCGCCACCGAGTAAAGATGGTCTGGTGTAAGCAGTGTAGAAAAGTAAGTGATACGTTTATTTCAAATCGCAGTATACTTCAACTGCTAAAACAGCCTTAAGATACGCTGATGGCATTGTAATATTTGCTACAAGTTTCGAAGAACTACAGACCATGATAACGCAACTATTTCAAGCTTCGAAGTAGGTCTTAAGATAAACTTGGAAAAAACAAAAATATTGACAAATACACTGAATATTGGAGAAATAGCGTTAAACGACATAAATTTAGAAACAGTAAGCGAATACATTTTGTCGCCAACATTGTTCAATGTTTACTCGGACCATATGAAATAAAAATCAACGGGGAACTACTTAATGTGATTAGATATGTAGCCGATACAGTAATTCTATCAGATAATATTGAATGTATTCAAATTCTGCTTGATCGTATTCACGAGGTAGGAGAGGAAATGGGCATTAAAATAAACTCAAATAAAACCAAATTTTTAGTGTTTAGTCGTGACCCACATCCCGATGCAAAGCTTCAATTGAAAGAAGTCAAAGTTGAGAAAGTTCACAAAATGAGATATTTGGGAACTGTGATAACGGATCAACTAGATCCGGACATAGAAGTAAAACGTAGAATAGCAATGACTAAAAAGACTTTTATGAAAATGAAATCATTTCTTTGCAATAACCATCTCAGTTTAGAACTAAGGCAAAGAATGGTTAAGTGCCATATTTGGTCCGTACTTTTGTATAGTGCAGAAGTGTGGACGCTAAAAGTATCGACCATGAACAAAATTGAAGCATTGAAAATGTGGGTACATAGACTAATGCTGAAGATACCTTGGACAGCAAGAAAAACTAATACAGGATTACTAAGGAGCGTCAACAAAGATAGAGAACTGCTAAAGACTGTTAAACATCGAAAAATGTCTTATCTGGGACATATAGTAAGGTAAAGTCGATATAAAACATTACAACTGATCCTTAAAGGCAAAATAGAGGGCCGTACAGGTATAGAAAAAAAACAAGTTTTTTGGTTAAAAAACATTTGAGAATGAACTCAAATACCAAATACAGGATAATTATTACATTATTGTAACAATAAAACACTGAAAACTTTGTTTTCAAACTTCCACAAAATTTATTTTAAATATTATCACTACAGCTGTTTCGGCTGATTGCCTTTCTCAAGTGATCTATTTTGGCTTGGGTTTACAAATTTATAGTCTCTAATGAAATAGGTTGAGGAGGGGAGAACTGTTTGTCTCAAGTTGGTCATTCAGAATTATATCTGTGTTTTTTAATTTGTTGATTTCCATAGATTCTAACAAAGATAGCTTAAGGCCTTTATTTTGAATGTGAAGAATTTTAAATTTGTCATTAAAAGAATGATTATGATCTAGAAGGTGAAGTGCGTATGTCGAATCTGTTTTTCTATTCTTGAAAGCCCTTTTATGTTCTGCTATTCGTTTATCAAAGTTTCTACCAGTTTGACCGATGTAAGTTTTTGGGCAGTCGCCACATTGGAGTTTGTATACACCACTATTTAAGTGTTTTTTATTTTGGCTCTTGTTATTTTTAATATATTTGCCTAGGTTGTTATTTGTTCGGAAAGCTGGTGTTATTCCTTTCTTTTTTATGTGTTTGGCAATTTTTGTTGTTATTTTTCCTGTATATGTAATCGAGCAGAAGGTACTGGGTTTTTTCTCTGGTGGTGGAAATACTAATTTCAGGGCTTTCTTGTGTAGTTTTTGTTTTAACATTTTATTAATTGTTTGTTCGTTGTATCCGTTGTTTACTGCTATTTGTTTAATTATATTTAATTCTGTCTCAAAGTTGTCTTTTGACATCGGAATTTCTGTTAATCTATGTAACATACTATGATAAGCTGCCAGTTTATGTTGTGTTGGATGAGATGACGAATTGTGTATAGTCGTGTCAGTATGGGTAGGTTTATGAAATATGGAGAAGACATGTTTGTTTTGAAATCTGCTAATTTTTAAGTCTAAAAAATTTATGGATTGATTTTGTTCTGTTTCTATTGTAAATTGAATATGACTATGAACTGAATTAATATATGATAAAAATTGGTCGAGTTGCCTGTTAGTTCCTGTGAAACATACCAGTACGTCGTCTACGTATCTCCACCAATATAAAAACTGTTTGAATACGGGATGTTTTGAAATCTTTGTCTCTAGATGATCCATAAAAATATCTGATAACAATGGGCTTAGAGGATTACCCATTATAAGTCCTGCACTGTTATTTGTATATATTTTATTATTAAATTCAAAGTAGTCCTGGTTTATGCAAACTTCAAGAAGATGTAAAATTTCAGATGTAATTATTGGATTTGTCCTATTTTTGTCTAAAAGGTTTTTTACTAGAATAAAAGTTTCTGTAGGAGGGATACTAGGAAAAAGATTTTTTACGTCAAATGAAATTAATCTGGAATTGTTAGGTAATTGAAAATGTTGTATTTTATTAACTAGTTCTATTGTATTTTTTATGGTAAATTTAGGTGAAAATTTAGTGTGGTCTAAAATAATCTCTAACAGTTTTTTTGAAATTTTATATGACGGAGCTGTATAAAAAGAAACTACAGGTCTTATTGGGTTATCGGGTTTGTGTAGTTTAATGAAAGAATATAATTTAGGAGGCTGTGGGTTCATAATATTTAGGTATTTCTGTTCTATTGGATTTAGTATTGATTTTGAATTTTCTAACGCTAGCTTAATTTGTTTTTGATATTTTTCTGTCGGATCTTTGTGTAAAGTTTCAATATTTTGATTATTTAAGAATTCTATTGTTTTGTTATTATATTCTATTTTATCTATGTTATTATATTCTATTTTATCTATCTTAAATAATCAAAATATTGAAACTTTACACAAAGATCCGACAGAAAAATATCAAAAACAAATTAAGCTAGCGTTAGAAAATTCAAAATCAATACTAAATCCAATAGAACAGAAATACCTAAATATTATGAACCCACAGCCTCCTAAATTATATTCTTTCATTAAACTACACAAACCCGATAACCCAATAAGACCTGTAGTTTCTTTTTATACAGCTCCGTCATATAAAATTTCAAAAAAACTGTTAGAGATTATTTTAGACCACACTAAATTTTCACCTAAATTTACCATAAAAAATACAATAGAACTAGTTAATAAAATACAACATTTTCAATTACCTAACAATTCCAGATTAATTTCATTTGACGTAAAAAATCTTTTTCCTAGTATCCCTCCTACAGAAACTTTTATTCTAGTAAAAAACCTTTTAGACCAAAATAGTACAAATCCAATAATTACATCTGAAATTTTACATCTTCTTGAAGTTTGCATAAACCAGGACTACTTTGAATTTAATAATAAAATATATACAAATAACAGTGCAGGACTTATAATGGGTAATCCTCTAAGCCCATTGTTATCAGATATTTTTATGGATCATCTAGAGACAAAGATTTCAAAACATCCCGTATTCAAACAGTTTTTATATTGGTGGAGATACGTAGACGACGTACTGGTATGTTTCACAGGAACTAACAGGCAACTCGACCAATTTTTATCATATATTAATTCAGTTCATAGTCATATTCAATTTACAATAGAAACAGAACAAAATCAATCCATAAATTTTTTAGACTTAAAAATTAGCAGATTTCAAAACAAACATGACTTCTCCATATTTCATAAACCTACCCATACTGACACGACTATACACAATTCGTCATCCCATCCAACACAACATAAACTGGCAGCTTATCATAGTATGTTACATAGATTAACAGAAATTCCGATGTCAAAAGACAACTTTGAGACAGAATTAAATATAATTAAACAAATAGCAGTAAACAACGGATACAACGAACAAACAATTAATAAAATGTTAAAACAAAAACTACACAAGAAAGCCCTGAAATTAGTATTTCCACCACCAGAGAAAAAACCCAGTACCTTCTGCTCGATTACATATACAGGAAAAATAACAACAAAAATTGCCAAACACATAAAAAAGAAAGGAATAACACCAGCTTTCCGAACAAATAACAACCTAGGCAAATATATTAAAAATAACAAGAGCCAAAATAAAAAACACTTAAATAGTGGTGTATACAAACTCCAATGTGGCGACTGCCCAAAAACTTACATCGGTCAAACTGGTAGAAACTTTGATAAACGAATAGCAGAACATAAAAGGGCTTTCAAGAATAGAAAAACAGATTCGACATACGCACTTCACCTTCTAGATCATAATCATTCTTTTAATGACAAATTTAAAATTCTTCACATTCAAAATAAAGGCCTTAAGCTATCTTTGTTAGAATCTATGGAAATCAACAAATTAAAAAACACAGATATAATTCTGAATGACCAACTTGAGACAAACAGTTCTCCCCTCCTCAACCTATTTCATTAGAGACTATAAATTTGTAAACCCAAGCCAAAATAGATCACTTGAGAAAGGCAATCAGCCGAAACAGCTGTAGTGATAATATTTAAAATAAATTTTGTGGAAGTTTGAAAACAAAGTTTTCAGTGTTTTATTGTTACATAAAATGAATTTCCATCAAGTAACGGTCGAATCCATCAATTATTACATTATTCCTTATTTAATGAACAAACGAAGAGAATCTAAAGGAAAAAATGACAAGGACGAAGAATACAAAAGACTAAATAGAATAATTCGAAAAAAAATAACCGAAACAAAAGAGAAATGGCTGAAAACAAAATGCGTTGAAATAGAAGAATTGCAACAAAGGCACGATTTTTTTAATTTACATAAAAAGGTAAAAGAGTTTACATCGACAACCAAGAGAACGACTTTTCACACCATGCTGAACACGGATGACAAACTGCTAGAATCAACGGAAGATAAACTGAAAGAATGGGAAAACTATAATAAAATTCTTTTTCACGACATACGAGAAGAACCAAGATTGGAAAATAACAACGAAGGGCCAACAATTCTGAAATCTGAAATCATAAATGCAATTAATCATCTCAAAACAAATAAAAGCCCAGGTCCAGACGGAATATACCCAGAAACGTTCAAATTAATCAGCGAAGAAAATATCGAATTATTTGTCCTTTTATTCAATCGCACTTATGATACAGGTAAAATACCCCAAGATTGGCAGGAGTCAATATTCATCCCACTACCAAAAAAGCCAAACCCGCAACACTGCAATGAGTTCCGTCTGATAAGCCTTATGAGTCATGCAATAAAAGTCCTACTAAAAATCGTACATAATCGTATCTATAGAAAGTGCGAAACAATCATCGGAGACGATCAGTTTGGATTCAGAGCCGGCATGGGAACGAGAGAAGCCCTGTTCAGTTTACTAGTTCTCACCCAAAAATGCTACGACCAACAGAAAGATATATTTATATGCTTTATAGACTTCGAAAAAGCATTTGATAGAGTAAGACACGACCTACTATTAGAACGTTTGCAAGAAGTCGGTTTAGATGGAAAAGACATCAAATTCTTAAAAAACTTGTACTGGAACCAAAAAGCCAGAGTTAGGATCGAAGGTTCCACATCCGCAGAAGTAGAAATTAGGAGGGGAGTTAGACAGGGATGTGTTCTGTCGCCTCTGCTGTTTAATCTTTACTCCGAGTTTCTATTTAAAGAAGCATTGGAGGATTCCAAGGATGGAGTCAAGGTGAATGGCGTAAATATCAACAGTATCAGATACGCCGATGATACAGTGTTAATTGAGGATTCCGACTCAGGTCTACAACGACTCATCGACAAGACCAACTCGACCTGTGAGCAATTTGGTATGAAAATAAACATTAAAAAAACCAAAACGTACCTCAACCTTGCACAATAAATGAGCACATCTTAGAACAGGTCAATAGATTTAAGTTCCTGGGATGTTGGATCGATAGCAGCCTAAATCCTGATCAAGAAATAAGATCGAGAATAGAACAGGCCAGAAAATCTTTCGAAAAAATAAAAAAAACTCGAAATTCGACTTGCTTTGTGATTCTCGAATAAAACTCGAAATTCGACTACGTTTATCAAAATGCTACGTCTGGTCGACTCTTCTATATGCAGTTGAAACGTGGACCCTTAAAACATCAACCGTAAATAAATTGGAGGCCTTTGAAATGTGGATCTACCGGAGAATACTTAAAATTTCATGGATATCTCATACCTCAAACGAAGAAGTGCTGCATAGAATAGGCAAGGAAAGAGAACTTTTTAACACAGTAAAAGTTAGAAAAACATCATACCTAGGCCACATACTGAGAAATAATAAGTACCAATATGCCCAACTTAGAGTAAAAGGAAAAATCGAGGGAAAGAGAGGCCTAAGAAGGAAAAGACTATCGTGGCTCAGAAACATCCGACAATGGACAGGGCTAAATTTTGTACAGCTAATAAGAACAGCTGAAGATAGAGAAGAGTGTAAAATTGTAGTAGCCAACCTCCATTGAGGAGAGGGCACATTAAGAAGAAGAATTCCTTATTCCATATTGCAGAAGATAGCGAATTTACGATCAGTGCATCCTCCACGTACAGACGTGTACACTTACCAAGTCTAATATAGATAAAATAGTAAAAGCACAAAGAGCGATGGAAAGATCAATGCTTGATCTTATAGACAAAAAACAAAACAAATGGATTAGAAGCAAAACCAAAGTAAAAAACGCAGGAGAACATGCCAATAAATTAAAATGGAGCTTTGCATGACACAATGCCCGACTGAAGGATAAGAGATGGAACCACGAAATACAACAATCGAGACCACGGTTAGGAAAGAGAAACATAGGAAGATCACAAATGAGATAAGCTGATGACATTAAGAAAATCGAAGGACACAACTGGAAGCAAGTGGTGCAAAATAGGAAACACTGGATTGATTTAGGGAAGGCCTATGCCCAAAGTTGGATTACTTAAGGCTGAAAAAGAAGAACCAAATTTTAAAAAATATGGAAAAAGCAACGCAAAAATTACTACCACATACGTCGAAAGATACCTACGACAGAATATGAAAAATTACAGCAGTGGATGACAGAAAACCATGTAGAACACATTATTGAATCTGTGCTATTGGTATACTTTGCCGATCTGGCCGAAACATTTTCTCCGACTTCCCTGTGATCCAAATAGTCAATGGTAAAGAAGACTTTAATCGTAAATAAGACTATTAACATAGCCAATTTGAAATGTTGTTAAAGATGTTTCTAATAAGCTATCTTTTTGTTTATATCTTTACGCCCTTGTGAGCCATAAAGGACACTATTATGTAGTTGGTAACTAAGCAATAAAAATACAATAATAAACTAGTATGACATAAAAAATATATCTTGACAATCATGACTTAAATATGTCGAACAGACACTTAAATAAATGTATACTATCGACATAAGTATATTCTGAAAACATCATGGATAGATCGCAAAACAAACGTACAAGTTTTAGAAAAACTGAGAAAACAATGTTTTGGTTTTTGAAAGTTTAAAATTTCATAAAAAGTAGGAATTTGGAATACTAAGGGCACATCAGGCAAGAGGTAAAAAATATAAACTATTAAGGAATATAATGCATAAAATATCGTGGATACGCAATATCCGTGAAAGGTTTAAATGCAGTTTAATTGAATTGTTCAGACACGTAACCAACAAAATTATAATTGGCAGAATCTCCAATTGCCTTTAAGCGGAACTTAAAGAAGAATCAACACAAGTTCGATCACCATTTGTCAAATAATATTTAAAATGTATTTTTAAATCGAAGAGGAGTTAGACCGATAACTGTGTTTCGACTTAATTGGTTTGTTTCTTATCTAAAAAGATTAGCTGGATACTAGAAACTGAACCTTATCGGGTGCAACGATAAGAAGAAAAATAATCTTTCTCTTTTCTTTACTGTTATTTTACCCATTATTTTTATCTTAATATTTATTTTATATATGCAATTCAATCAAAAAACTTGACTATATTAATTTTAGCGCTTTTTTCTGTTAAAATCCATCTCTATTTGCAAACATCCAAGGACAAAATTAGAAATTTTGGACTAACGTATACAGTTTTATAAATGTTAAGTGTACAAAATCTTAAAAATGGCTTCCAGTTTGTTTAATAAATTGGGTGCTGGTTATTTTCCATCTAGAAGTTTAAATGTAACGTGTCAATTTTGATTGAAACTTCATTCGAAAGTATCCGTTAATAGTTTTAGAAATCATAATACATTCGTTCATCTAGTCGACAAACGTGATGTGGCTAATCTACTAATTAATTAATCTTAAAATCTTAATTTTCGATTCGATCGTACACTCGGTATCAATATACTTTCTATTCATTTAATTATAAAGTGTTTTTTTTTTTCTGATGGGAAGCCGATTAACATTAGAGATTATCTTTAACAGAACACAAGCTATTTGATGGTTAAAACAGAGGTGGCTTGTACATACTTCGTTGAACTAGAAAAATCAAGTTCTTTTTATATCAAATCTATCTTCTTCGCGTGCCATATCAGAATTATCCGACGTTGGCGATCACTATTGCGAAGGCTTCTCGATCTTCTGCAATATGGTATATAAGTCCATTCTCGAATGATTTTTAACCAAAAAACTTGTTTTCTTCCTATACCTCTGCGGTGCTCTATTTTACCTTTAAGCATCTGTTGTAATATTTTATATCGACTTCCCCTTACTATTTGTCCCAGATAAGACATTTTTCGATTTTTAACAGTCTTTCGCAGTTCTCTATCTTTGTTGACGCTCCTTAGTACTTCTTTATTAGTTTTTCTAGCTGAATGCTGAAGGTATCTTCAGCATTTGTCTATGAACCCACATTTTCAATGCGTCAATTTTGTTCATGATAGATACTTTTAGCGTCCACACTTCTCCACTATACAAAAGTACGGATCAAACATAGCACTTAACCATTCTTTGCCTTAGGTCTAAACTGAGATGGTTATTGCAAAGAAATGACTTCATTTTCATAAAAGTAGTTTTAGTCATTGCTATTTTACGTTTTATTTCTATGTCTGGATCTAGATGGTCCGTTATCACAGTTCCCAAGTATGTCATTTTGTGAACTTTCTCAACTTAGACTCCGTTTAATTGAAGCTTTGCATCGGGATGGGGGTCACGACTAAACACTAAAAATTTGGTTTTGTTTGAGTTTATTTTAATGCTCATTTCCTCTCCTACCTCGTGAATACGATCAAGCAGAATTTGAAGACCTTCAATATTATCAGATAGAATTACTGTATCGTCTGCATATGTAATCACATTAAGTAGTTTCCCGTTGATTTTTATTCCATATGGTTTTCTCTCAAGTGCCTTTTTAAATAACTTGTCCGAACAATATTGGCAACAAAATGCAACCTTGTCTGACTTCTCGTTGTATAGAGATCTCATCGGTGTAGTTATCTCCAATTTTTACGATAGCAGTTTAATTCCAGTACAAATTTTTAAATGACACGAATATAATTGTCATCTATTCCGATATTTTTCAGTATTTGCATTAATTTTACATGCTGTTCTTTATCGAATGCCTTTTCGAAGTCCACGAAACATGCAAATTATATTACTCAGGAAATGTAGACATGTATAACGGTGTGGCGATAGTGGCTGATAGTAGTTTATGTCAGTCTGTTACCGGTTTTATTACTATATACAGTACTTACGATAATAGCTCAAATGGCAGAAAGAGGTAAAAATAATTTTCTATGTACCCCCACTCCGGACGAAGATGGGGACCATAGAGAAACATTCCATACAAACATAAAAAAGCTTTAAAAATTACTAACACTAGAAATATAACTATAATCATATAAAATTTTACCGCTAAAATAGAAAAACATAATACTGTACTGTGCAAGATGTTATTGGTGAGTTTGAAATGATATTTAAAAAGGAAAAAGGACAGAGACTGGCTGAATTTAGTCAGGAATTTGACATGTTCTTTTAATCGTCAGAACGATTTAAAGAAAGAAAGAAAGATATAAGGATGAGAATTCGACAAGCGATAATGATAATAAAATGAGAAATACAAGTGAAAGTAATAATATTGCGTTTATATGTATTTTCTGAATGATGTATTAAAATGCTGAAGGGTTGAGAAGAACGCAAGGTAAAATACAAGAAAAGAGGAGTATTGGAAGAAGACTGATGCGTTTCCTGATGAAATATTCTAAAAAAGTGGTATAAAAGCAGTTCCGTATTACTATTTATAGTTATTGCAGTAGCGTCAAAACCTGAGTGAGCATGATGATTACAACCTCTTTAAAGGAGATGGTATCTAAAGAAAAAGTATGTTATTTGACTTGTCCGTTACAAGTTTAGATATTCCAAGTGGGCCCAGTTCTTATGCACGCAGCTCGTTTAGCAAAGCTTTTTCTAGAAAAGGGTCCACAGTGGAAACTTTGGTAAAGCGAGATTGCTTTTTTATTTTATTTTTTTTTTATTTTAATATCTTTATGACCTAATATCCATCCACATCAACCTTTATTTTTCGTTGTCAGTTTCTTAAGAGACTGTTGGCAATCTTACAATCAACCTAAAAAAATCATAAAGAAATCATAAGTAAAAAAGTTGAAACCAATAAAAACTGTTTAGGTGTTTTTAAGCATGTAGATCTGTGCCATATATGTATCTCTATTGAGGTATTCCTGAGCACTGATCTTTGTGGCATATAATTGTACCTAAAAGGTAGTTAAAGATGCCAAAATGATTTTAGTAACCTGAATTTTAAAGTTGTTACTACCATTTCACATCTTTCTTTTTAGTTTTGATGCATCCTGTACCACACGGTATGAAAAATAAAATAAAATTAAATTTTATATAGATATTAAGAAAAAACAATTAAATGTCTGTATAGTTTCATTGCTGCTGTTGTGAGGTTAAATATTTTATTTATATTTTGATAAGAAATGTATTGATAATATTATAGTGTTTCCCAACATTTTTTTATTTCCATATTTGTATTTGTTCTATTGGTAAATATTTACTTAACGTGAATGCATATAATTGATTCATTATTATTTTCAACTGCACTCTGCATGTTTCCATAAAATTATTATGGATTGTTTACATACCGTTTATTGACATTATATAAGATATATAAATACAAATGAATATACAGTCGGATATCAATAATCTATCTATACGTATTTATATATATATATATATATATATATATATATATATATATATATATATATATATATATATATATATATATATATATATATATACAGTAGTTCTAAAATATTTTCCTTGTGGCATGTTTATATTAAATATTGTCTGTATGAGGGATTAAACCACAATTGTATGTGTAAAAAACACTATGTCCATTTTCTCACTTTTTGATGAGAGCAATTTTAACATTTTTTTAATTTGTAATCAGTAAATACTGAAATGTTTCATATATTTAACCAAGATTAATATATTATTATTGTTTTGTGTATAATCGTTTTCCTTCCATGAAGTGTTATATATCTAAAGTTTACCGTTTATTATATATTTTTTTTTAAATGTGTTGTTGGACAATTATAGTTATCTACCTGGTTAGACCTAATGTTAATGTCTCTACGAAATAAACAAAACAACCACATTAAACAGCCCTTACTATTATTTTATTAGAGACAAATATTATGTTTTAATAATGTTTTAGTAATTGAGTAAAATTATAGACGACAAGATCAAACTTATTAATTCATCAAAATTATTAAAGAGGCTCCATATCATCATCTTCTTGGTGGTAATGGTTTGTGGCTACATCGCTTTGTGGTAAATTTTGATAAAACGCATGCCAAACCGACGAAACAAAAGGCAATAGAGCAATTAAGTTTATGTTCTTTTGTTTTCAGTAATGGGATTACTAAGACTTGATTTAATTGGGCTGGAAACCTTACTTGCTGCCTTCGATACCTCATGAAGTCCACCTCATACATATTTTGATTATTGAAATCGGTTCTATAAAAGAGCTTTCCAATGTGTTCTTGTTGCACTTGTAGACAAACACATATTAATAGTAGAACAGGCTCATTGTTAACATTTTTTTTCTATTTACAAATGGAGGATTAGGTGACAGTTTCTTATCGAACAGCGTTCGATAGTTAATGAAAGACGATGATATTTCTCTTACCTTATATTAACCTAATAATGTCATTTAATAACAAGGAATTGCAAAAAGAAAACAATAAAATACCAAAAACAATCTAAAAATGCTACAAGAAGGGATTTGAAGATGACGAAAATATCTTATGTAAAATGCTTATCGTAACTTTGCACAATAATGTTTTTTTTTGTATACTACTAGATTTTTTGTTATGTGTGCCATTTTATGACTCAGTTTCTTTGCATGTTATGCAGTGTTGTATTCGATGTTTGTCAGGATGATCATATTATTTTTATAAATTCTTGTATACATCAACAACTAATTTTTAACAATATATCTTATAGTCCTTTTACTTTATTTAATACAAATTTAATTTTCGTAACTAATTTATTTTTTGTTGCAGGTGAGATGACTTTTGTATAATTAGTAAGTACAAGAAAATTATTTAAAAGTTTATTCAAAAGAAAGATTTTTCTTGTCGCCTAATAAAGTTGTCCTAGGAATCGACCTGAAATATACTGATGGAACTGTTTTAAAGTCCTATTCTTTAAAATTTACAACGACGTATACAAATCGCCAGTCTTGGTGGGCAAGTAAAATTAACCCATTAACTGCCAATTTTTCTTTTCTTGCTAATATCGATTTTTTGAATACTGATGTATAATTATTTGACAAAAATAGACTCCATTGGTATGTATTTATAAAATCTGTCATTTTTTGACGTTTTTTATCGTGGATCCCCAATTGGGGATCATGGCATATACTATGCTTAATAATAACATAAGTACAAGGTTAGTGCAAGGTATATTTTTATTACAAAATATTGACAAAAAGCAATTAGTTTGAATGCCAAGCAACTACACATTCTACATGTAAACCAACATTACATTTAGAACACTGTTTTCTTACATTCGATTTGCAGACCGCACATTTCCTTTGCTTGCCTTCGGGAGTCCTTTCAAGATAATGTCCAACTGGATCTCGTCTCACTGGTTCAGGCACACGTTTTTGAGATTTCATTTTTAAAGATGGTCTTCCAAGCTTTTTTGGGTCTGAAAGTGAATTCACCCTTAAAAGAGCTTTGGCTACAGCTCTCCTGAAATCAAGTAATGGAACACTACCATTTGCAATAGAGTAGACTGCGTGAGCATTTACTAGAGCCATATCAATAACGTTTGTAAATAAGGGGAAATACCATCGCTTTGCTCTAATTTTAATTCTATATTTTTGGATATTCCAATCTAATTTGTCTACTCCCCCCATATATTTATTGTACTTAGCTATAACATTGGGCTGAGGCAAAAGTATTTCTTTTTTTTCCGTTCGCGACCATCTAGCGACTTTGGCTATTGGCAGGACCTCTTCATGATTTGACAGGAGTTTGACACAGCTATTGTCTTTCCACACTACCGCAAATATATTGTTTGTTTGGTCAAAACGGTAATCAAAAAATCCCCGCTTCTCTTTTTTTACCTCATTGTCAGATGTCAAAGGACAACGGCCCATTCGGTTACTGCGCACTGTTCCAGAAGCGCAGACCTTCTTATCAGATAGCTCTCTCATAAGTTCATAGCTGGTAAAAAAGTTATCAAAGTAGAAACAATGCTCAGAGGGATTTTCGATAACCTCCATTTTTTTCAAGATTACAGAAGATCCTAGACTAACACTGGCAGCAGTATCGGCTTTTTTACCTTCGTATACCTCGGTATCGAAACAGAAACCTGTCTCTGAGCAGCACATCGCCCATTGTTTGAAACCAAATCGAATGGGCTTTCCCCTGATAAATTGTTTCAGGTAATGATGACCAAAATACCGCACCATTTGCTCATCAATACTCAGGTTGCTACTGAAAACTCCAAATCTCATGCATAATTTATTGAACCTGTCTATGATGGGTCTTATTTTATAGAGCTTATCATGCTCTTCCGGCTTGACAGGTATAAGTGAATTGTCATTGAAATGTATGTTTCGTTTTATTTCTAGGTAGCGATTTCTAGACATACATGTTCTTACAATTTGGACATTTAAATCTTCGTCTTCTGACCAATACATTTGTTCTTGTGGGAGAGAATGATATCCAGTCAATATGAGTATGCCTAGAAACTTTCTCAGACAATTTACAGAAAAAGTGAACTCATGCCTGTTGTTCTGGGCTGCATAAATCACACTTTGCCTAACAATATAGGTCATTAGTTCTTCATCAAAGAATAACTCAAAAACTTCGGCTGGTGATTTACCGCGAATTTCATCTTTAATTTTTTGCCGACGGATATCGCATGCCGATTGAGCTTCATTTGGATCAGCTAATACACTAAAATTGGCTTTTTCTACCTTTTTCCAGGCTGGAGGTTGACTGGTAGCAATTTTAGATCTCTTGGGCGCTTGGGCAGTTGTTTTCGATCTTACCCGTTTTGAAGTAGAACAGCTGGGCTGCGGCTGATCAGATTGGGGTATCTTTTTAACATCCGTGAGGCCGTGAAGCTCAATATCTCCTGGAAGGTCTAGGGGAACGGAATCACCTAAGACA
This sequence comes from Diabrotica balteata, assembly GCA_918026665.1. Classification (NCBI taxonomy): domain Eukaryota; kingdom Metazoa; phylum Arthropoda; class Insecta; order Coleoptera; family Chrysomelidae; genus Diabrotica; species Diabrotica balteata. Next base: position 49,075,948 of record OU898283.1, on the reverse strand, counting down.
TCCTCATCTAGATCCTCAGAATCTGTCACGCAGTCTACGCGGTCTGGTGGAAGTTCAACGATGTCGATATGGGTATATTCACTTTCATCAATGTAGACATGATTTTCTGGATCATCTATGTAAGCCTCAAGCTCTTTCAAGGAGCGGAAAGGTTTGGAACTCATAATCTAAAAAAAAAAGAAAAAAATATTACATGTGCCATGGTCCCCATTTGGGTATCGGAACACAAAAGGACCCTACAGCCACATTTTTATTATTTTTTGTGTGGCTGTATCTTTTTTGTATGCTTAAGACTCTAGTCTATCCACACTTTATAAACAAAAAACTCTTGTCAAAACTTATCTATCAAAAAATAATAATGAAAATATAGGTATGTAAAAAGGTCAACTTACCAGCCACAAATTTTCACAAAAAGCTAAATATTTCAATATTTACGCCACCAAAATATCGTAAACCAACAAAACCACACACGTGAATGTTCAAGGAACAAAACATAACCTAAACTAACAGAGTTTCATAATATGCGTAGTTGCCAAACGGTACAAAAAGCGAAATCCCCAAATGGGGATCATGGCAGCTAATGGGTTAAATTATTTTTAACCGCAGAATTAACTTGTTTTGGTTCCAATGAAACAAACTAGTTAAGTTTGTGTTTTGAGAATACACTTCTGAACTTAAGTCGAAACGTCAAACGTAATGATTTATTTTATAATTTATGTTTTTAATACCAACGAGTTTTGCTTCACAATACTTGGATTTTTTTTAGAGAAAAAATACAGTCACGCACACCTGATGGCTTGTACCGGCCGGCCGCGGCCTATTATATCTACTAAAACACCCCTTTTTCGCCACTTATTATTCATCCGAAAATATCATTTCTGACGTAATTTCAGATACCTTTGGCTGCCTCTGTGGTTTTCTTTCAGTCGCGTTGCCTTTGTCTTTCCTCGTTTTCTTTACTGGTCATGATGCGGCTTATTGCTCCCTCTACCACCTCCCACTTTTTTTCTGGCTATACTTTGATTCTGGTTCCTACCAGGTTTATTTGAAGGATTTTAATATTTGGCCTTTGTTTGGATAGCCCGCGTGCGCATTTTTTGAGCAAGTCTCGGAACTTTAGGCACTTCTTTATAACACATATGTGATACATTTGTTTACATACGTTACAGAGGGATGTGCTTTACAACTATTTGCCTTGTATCCTCTCCCACCACAGTTCCGGCAATCATCACTTCAGTCCAGACCTTCACAGTTTTGTAGTATATGACCATAATGAAGTCAGCGATAGAGTCTTATTTACTCTGGATCTAATTCTACAGTGGCTTTATCCAATTTTAATTCTGCCTGTTTTATTCAGGTCTATTGCAATCTTTTTGTTCAATAACCGTAGCGGTTTGATTACCATTACTATTTGGCCTTAATCAGATTATGGTAAGCTGATCGTCATATATATTTGAAATGATTTCTGATAATATTTTCTTTCACTTCCTTCGCCTTAAGTTGCGCATCCATGTCTTACATGTCTTTTATGGTCTTTTATTACCTTTCTCTTTCCTCGTTTTCTTTACTGGGCATGATGCACCTTATTGCTCCCTCTACAATCTTCCACTTTTCTTCTGGATATAGCTTCATTCTGGTTCCTACTAGGTTTATTTGAAGGATTTTAATATTTGGGTTTTGTTTGGATAGCCCGCGTGCGCATTTTATGAGTAAGTCTCGGAACTTTAGATACTGCTTTATAACACATATGTGATCTCTTTGTTTACATACGTTACAGAAGGGATGTGCTTTACAACTATTTGGCTTGTGTCCTCTCCCACCACAGTTCAGGAGATTATCACTTCAGTCCAGACCTTTACAGTTTTGTAGTATGTGACCATAATGAAGTCAGCGATACAGTCTTATTTACTCTGGCTCTAATTCTACAGTGGCTTTATCCAATTTTAATTCTGCCTGTTTTAATCAGGTCTATTGCAATCTTTTTGTTCAATAACCGTAGCGGTTCGATTACCATTACTATTTGATCTTAATCAGATTATGGTAAGCTGATCGTCATATATATTTTGAAATTATTTCTGATAATATTTTCTTTCACTTCCTTTGCGTTAAGTTGCGCATCCATGTCTTACATGTCTTTTATGGCCTATTTCAGTTCCTCTGTCTTCTTTTTGTTTTTACTTGGCGCCTTTCGCTATTCTTTTGATGTTTTTTTTTATAAAAAGATTTCTTTGTCTTGTTTCACTTCTTGACTTAACGTCCTTCAGTAAGTCAGCGTATGACTTACCCTCTACCTTCATAATGTCCTCTCTGTTACTTTATTTGGGAAGCGTTGGTTTTTTGATGCACCACTTCAGTTTCAGATTTTTTCTATTATTCATGATGAATCATTATATCACATTGTGTTTTTCGGTAATTATATTCTAAGCACTTTCTTAAGTAATTTGGTATACCTCTGCCAAGTGTTTTTATCTCGAGTTTGGTTGGCCTCTTAACTATGCTTTTCTCCTTAACTGCTTTATAATTTTAAATAACTTTAGGATTATTTTCGGTGCAGTTTTCATATTTATAAGACATGAAGTAAGACGTTTTACTGTATACCGTAATAGTAAAGCTAGAAGCGTACTCAGTCTACCCTTTTCTTGGACTTTCTTTGGCAATGTTCTGTATAAACTATGGTATTTTTAAGAGTTTCTAATGTCTCTTTATTTTTTGGGTTCCCAATTAACGTCAATTCATTTTCTCCCATTGATGTCAAACCTACAGAGCTTAACTTAGTTCTTTTATATAAGTATTTCGGCTTTTTCTGTTCTATTTTCTTAGAGAGTGTGCGAAAGTCTTTTTGCACAGGTCATGTCAAGTGTTTCATCTGTTATTACATTCACGGACAATACACACATTTTGCGTAAAATATCATTTTCAATTTTTTTGGATAGTCTTTCAAGAATTCTAGAAGAATGCTTTATACTTGTTTCACCTTGTATATTACCAGCACATGCAGCCTTTTTGTTTTTGCTTAGCAGTATTTTTTTTAGTGGTGTCTCCGCCACCTATTCTTGTTTTCGCTTCATCTTCATCGTCTCGGAAATAGTTCTTTGTTTCAGAGTAACAGTTTATTCTTGTTGGGTATTTTTCTCTTTTCCAGGCGTATTGTTGTCGCAGTGTCTATGCCACTATGACTCTTTTTCATTCTGTGCTCTGATATAAATACACTTACTAAATACAGTGGTTTGCGCTGATTCTTTCACTCGGTTAGAGATTGTTGCAAACTACATTACAAACTGGTAGGTCGGAGTCTTGCCCATTTAGTATATTTGTGTATTTCTACCCTTTTTGCTGGAAACGATGTATTGGGTTACTTACTACGTATTACTTTAGCTTTTAACCATTGTTATTTGCTCAATTCTGGCAAAGGGGTTCTACTACTTTTATTATTACTAGGGCTTTTATTATAAATCTCGGCAATAGGATATTTAACAAAATATGAAAATATTATGTATAGGAAAAAAATATATCCTAGGTATAATAAGTCGTAACCCAGTTTTGCAACCGACCGAAACTTGTAACACGAGTTTAATCCCAAAGATCATGTGACAGATATTTGTTAAATTAACCCATCATTATAATTCACTAATATGTACTCAACCCAACAATCTTTATCCATTAAAGGTAAATAGAAATACTTAACACGGCAAAGTGTTAGGAAAACTCAACAAGTGTTTCCGGAAAATGTAGGTCACAGTTATCAAGGCCGGACGGTAGATGGGTATTTGTGGATATAGTGCTGTAACTCGATAAGGGTGTGGACTTCGTCATATTTGCCCAAGAATGAGTTATCGTGTATACTTGCGGAATTTCTGACAGCTTAGAAAGTATAATTGTAACATAAAAATACCTATAAAAGAATTAAGCAGAAATCAGATAAATGTACAATTTTACAAACAAAAAAACAGGAACATTTTTCTCTATGTATATGTGTGCCTTCATTAATATATATTTGCTATATCAGTAAATAGCATTCAAATACAATAGATCAGAAGTTTAGGAAACAAAATAGTCCCAAACAAATAGTATCCAACTTTGTCAAAACAGTTTTTGATAAATATTAAAACTTGCCGATATAGCAGGTAAAATTTCGACACTCACATAAGAACAAAGTAGGGTACGACAATGGAGAAGTGGTTAGTTGTGCGATGACACATTTTATATTATTACCTAATTCATTTTTTCTCCGACTGGCAAGCGGAAGGGATCGAGCTCCTAACATTAAATTTCTTGCAGTGTTGTCAAGTATTTAAATTTTTCTTTGCGTCCAAATAGATACGTTTTTGAATTAAAATAAAAAGTTGAGTGAAAAATTATTGTTCAGTATTCTAACAGCATGAGAAATTATTTTTAATTTGTTTTAAGTTTACTACAGAAGAAACTAATTTAGATAGACTTTCAGTAGATTTGAGAAACTAAAATAGTGTGTGACTAATTTAACGGGTAATTAATTTAATAATAAATAAAACTTGCATCATTATAAAACATGATTGAATATGAATATACATTTTATATTATTACATTTATAACTTGGTTTATAGCCTATTATTTTTACGTTTAAGAAGCTATAAATGGTGCTTCTATTTTAAATAAAAATATTTTTTAACTGCAGTCGATAAAAATTTGCATATTATTTGCAGGAGTGAGCTTAAAATCAGTTTAAGTGATAATTAAGGAAGGCCAAGAAATATGGTAGCTCAGCTAATAAAAGCTCTCTTCTCTGTCAAAAGAAACAACAAAGACAATCCAAACTAAAATGGATCAAGGCTTGTTACGTTAATATATTATAAATTTTCATCTTAAAGAAAAGATTAATAAGAAGACTAGTACAAAGATTACATACTTACAAAGTTTTGTAGAAGAAATGGGTTACACTGGAAGCAGAAAAACTCTTCGAAGAGAGATTCAGTATATAGAATTTCGTTGGAAAAAGCCAAAAATAATAGACACATCTTAATGGAAAATATACTTTACATATGAAACGTACTTGCATTAGAATTGCGTAAAGGAATACAATAATTTGATTGACCAATTTTATTGCAACGAACAGTTGTTTGTAGTCTGAGGAAGACAGTTTTTAAATGACAAAAGTAAATTCTAGTTGCTAATGGTAATGATAATGAAATCGTTAAGGATTCATATTTGACGTAAAAATCCCAATCTAAATCTTAATTACCAAAAGTGGCTTATGGATAAACTTCTAATAAATGTACCTCAAAATAGCGTTATACTATCATGGAGTAAATTAATATAACGTGGCCAGTCGCTTTAGTGGCGTTAAGTTCACACAAGTTAGTGCTGACAAAGTGATCTCAACGGGATGCAACTAAAGTCACGTATTACTTGGAAATTGCGTGCCCTGTTTTCCACGTTACCATCGCGACGGCATTAGATCTCGTATATAAATAAATCATACAATGCAGAAATGCTTCGTCTAGATTTCTACGAGTTGAATAAAGTATATAATCTTCGATTTGTTAAGTATTATTTTTCTTAGTGTTTCTGTCCGTTCCGAACGTCGGCGATCATGATGACTTTGTTGGTTGCTATACGAAATAGCTGTGTTCAGATCTTTCTATACCATGTTCTTAGGTTAGCAAGCCAGGATATTCTTCTTCATCTTGGGGCCTTTTTCTTCAATTTTACCTTGCAAAATGCATTGAAGTAGCTGGTATCTGCCTTGATTTCTCATTATATGTCCCAAGTACTTCAGCTTACGGCCCTTCACGATGATGACCAACTCCGCAGTTGTGTTCATCCTCCGCAGTACTTCTTCATTGGTGACTTTGTCTGTGCAAGGTATCTTCAGAATCCTTCTGTATGACCATAGCTCAAAAGCCTGAAGTTTTGATAGAGTTTTTGCCTTCAATGATCACGTTTCTACTCCGTGCAGAAGCACTGAGTACATATAACATTTTTAAGGACCCTTATTTTTGTTTCTAGTGATGGTGAGGTTATGGCTCTTGAACACAGAACTCATAGTCAAGAATGCACTTTTTGCTTTTCCAATGCGACATTTAATATCTTGGGTATTGTCCTTCGACTCATTGATTATAGTTCCCAAGTATAGTTCCCCAGTTAAGTATTCGATTGACTATATTATAAATAAGTTTTGGAGATGAGATATTACGACTGTTACGATACTATCCGAATCTAAACTGAATCCTATTGAACAGGTTTGAGCTGCGCTTTTTTGACTTGGGTTTGTATAATTACGGACCCAAGGGTCCATTCGCCACATAAAAAAAACTGGAAAAAACCATTTGCCTGTATTTAAAGAGTTTGTTGGCACAAGAAGTGACAACTTCATATTGAACGCAGTTAAGGCATTATCTGACGAGCTTTTTGGTATATTTTCTGTCGAAGAATAAAAGACGAATTTGTGATAAAACGAAGTTGCCTCAATTTGAGATACTTTTGTGTCAAAAGAACATTTACTTATGAGTTTTTGAACTTATTATAATGAACTCCAGTGACAACGCAGCAAACACTGATTCTGATGAAGATATTTATAGTTTCAATAGATTATGTAGCGACCAAGAATAACGACTTTTTCGTTATCGTTTTCGTTTTGAAGTCAAGTTTTAACTTTATATTCCTTTTTTGTATTCTACATGTTGAAATTCAACCATAACTTTTACGTAAATATTCTCTAAAATATTAATATGTATTGTACATTTTTTTTTCTTCTTCTTCCTACTTTATAAATAGGCTTAATGCCTGTTTTACTTCAGTTTTTAGCCTCAATTGACGTTGTCTGGCCATCTTTTTCTCAGTCGTCCCAATGATCTTCTTCCATTTGGAGATTTGTCTCTTGCTATTCGTACTATTCTATTTTCTGTCATTCTTTCGATCTGTTGATTCCATTCCACTTTTCTTCTTTTGGTCCACGCGTTTATTTCCTGTATACCACTATACCACTCTATACAAATATTAACGCGCAGATGACCAGCCATTTTGCGCTTGTCATACTGTATTACTCCTTTACTTTTACTACTATAGATTTCTTTAGTTCAACAGTCCTTTTACAACTTTTACTTTTTGAATCCGTAAAATAGTTTCGAAACACAATTCAGATTTCTGCTTATAATCTGAGCCTTCTAAAAATTGCAAGGCAAACAGACGTTGATAAAAGATGTTAAAAGGGACATGGGGAATCTAAAATTTGCATTCCACGACATGTCTTTTACAACTAAGCAGAAATCCTTAGCGAATTGTATTTCTTGTACTCACACAAAGTATATCCGAAATAAAATGAAAAAGATAGCAAATATTTGATTTCAAAACAACTCCTATGTATCTGTTGATACGTATTTCGAGCTAATAGGTCTCATCAGAACACTTATTCATAGGTGTTCTCAACGTGAAAAATCAATATTGTCTGTCTTTTAAGAAGCAACAATAAAATGGCTTCAATACGGACGCGATAGTGACATCTAATTATAAAATCCGTAAAATAGTTTCGAAACACAATTCAGATTTCTGCTTATAATCTGAGCCTTCTAAAAATTGCAAGGTAAAAAGACGTTTATGAAAGATGTTAACAGGGACATGGAGAATCTAAAATTTGCATTCCACGACATGTCTTTTACAACTAAGCAGAAATCCTTAGCGAATTGTGTTTCTTGTACTCATACAGAGTATATCCGAAATAAAGTGAAAAAGACAGCAAATATTTGATTTCACGCAAACAACTCCTATGTATCTGTTGATTCGTATTTCGACCTTATAGGTCTAATCAGAATAGTTATTCATAGGTCGAAATACGTATCAACAGATACATGGGAGTTGTTTGCGTGAAATCAAATATTTGCTGTCTTTTTCATTTTATTTCGGATATACTCTGTGTGAGTACAAGAAACACAATTCGCTAAGGATTTCCGCTTAGTTGTAAAAGAAATGTCGTGGAATGCAAATTTTAGATTCCCCATGTCCCTTTTAACATCTTTTATCAACGTCTGTCTGCCTTGCAATTTTTAGAAGGCTCAGATTATAAGCAGAAATCTGAATTGTGTTTCGAAATTCTTTTACGGATTTTATAATTAGATGTCGCTATCGCGTCCGTATTGAAGCCGTTTTATTGTTGCTTCTTAAAAGACAGAAAATATTGATTTTTCACGTTGAGAACACCTATGAATAGCTGTTCTGATGAGACCTATTAGGTCGAAATACGTATCAACAGATGCATAGGAGTTGTTTGCGTGAAATCAAATATTTGCTGTCTTTTTCATTTTACTTTTTGCTTATAATTATCAGAACTAATATTCTGTTTCTACTTCTGATTATTAGAACAGTTTGTTATGGAATGTGTTTGTCGAACGCATTTCATAATATTATTGCAATTTTCATAATATTATTTAACATACAGTGGAGTGAAGAAAGAGGAACGAGAACGAGCAGGTGTGAGTTTATAAAAAAATTTAAAGACAACATAAATAACTGGCATTATATCTCCGAAAGAACAATACATATGAATATTACAATGGTCTACCAAAAATTAAATGTCGTATCTATCTATAGCCCCTAGGACTGAAAACTTAAGGAGGGACGAGAGGCATTCTACCAACAATTGCAAACCACCCTATATGAAATACCTTATAAAGAACCCTTAACTCTTATGGGTGACTTTATTGCACGGATTAGAAATAAAATAATTCCAGACGTAAAACAAAGATTTAATGAAAACCATGTCAACGTCAACGGAGAACTCATGGCTAATATCTGTGCTTTTAACGAACTAAGAATCAATAATAAATTTTTGGAACATAAGCTCCAGTAAAAGTATACATTTGAAACCTCCAAGGGGCACAAATCTGATTGATTTTATAGTCACTAATAGAAAATCCACCCAAATCAGATTCTAGATATCCGAACTTTAAACTCAGCAGACGCAGGAAGTGAACACAAACTAGTACTAGCAAAGATAAAAATAAAAATAAACCAAAACAATATTTTCTACAGGAAATCAATGAGAAAAAAGTCAATGAAGAATCACTGTGGAACGACTCTACAAGAGAACTGTACGAAAGGGGGCTAGCACAGATGATACAGCCGAAACAAACAGACGACATCGAAGATATAAGCGCATAAAGAAACAATATAATGATACCAATGTTCAAGAAAGGAGGTAATGAAGATTCTAACAATTATAGAGGTATAAATCTACTGAATCTACCACAAAAGTCCTAACCAACAAAATCGATAAACTAACAACTTTATCAGATGAACAACAAGTATTCAGATCTGGAAGATCCTGCGTCAAAGACAAATCACAGAAAAGGTCATCGAGTACAATAAACTAGCATATCTATGTTTTATGGATCTGATAAATGCGTTCGATCGCACCAAGTCAAAGATGTCTTACAAATACTGTATAAAAGAAACATACCAATCAATATTATACAAACCATCGAAAACGTCTACTTCTACATAGGTAATATAAATGTAACATTTATGAAATAGGACAGGTCAACTATAGTGATTAATATGGCGATATGTGAAAGTTTTATCAAGGAAATTATAAATTTAATAGTTTAAGGAAATATTAAATTAAGGTACCACTGCAAAATAAGCTGTCGCACTGTTGCAAGCTTTGTATAAGTTGTCTACATTTGGTGCAACTATGTGATAAAAATACAACTCTACGAAGTTTTTGCTACTTATTTGTTGATTTTTTGACTAATAATTTTAAACAGGCAATTTTTTTTAATACTAAAAAAATAAACTTTTGTTTAGCTATATATTACATGTTTTATGTGTTCCTTATAAAGCAATGAAGAAAAATACGTCCAGTAAGGCCACTAAATGTGAGGGGCTTTTAGTGTCACAGCACTTAAGTTTCATTATTTCATGTTTCTACAAATTCCTATCTATATGTTTCGTAACATATTAGATAATGTGCTTCGTATATGATTGAATGAACGCTGATATCCTCCATTCTGGACGTTTTTACGTTCTTCTTCCCAATTTTTACCGTTACGCAAATCTTTTAAATCTTCTTAAATTTCCAGCCATAGTTTTTAATGTGTTTCCTTTGATGTATCTATTTTTACCTTGAAAATTTCTTTTGATTTACAATTTTGTTACATTCTTTGCAAATGCTCTATTTAACAAGTGGAAAACAAGTACAATGAAATCAGTTTTATGTAGTAACGAGCCTGTAAGCATTCAAGTGCTTCGGTGTTATGTGTAAGTTTTCACATTATGGCTTAGAAACCTGGACCAAAAATATATTAAAAAGAAGAAAATATAACGAGAAACTTGTGACGAAAAATTGGCATTAAAAATAGGGAAAGGCATGAAGAGTAACAAACAAAAAATAAAGTGCAAAATAAGTGTATAAAATAATATTCTCCATTTAAATTCAACACAAAACTTTTCAATATTTCCACCTAATTATTTAATGTCATTTTTTTCTCCTTTTATCTTATTTTATGATAATGTGAATTTCTGGTTAATTTTTAATAAAAATTATACTAAACACGTTTTTACATTTTCCCATTTTTCTTCTTTTAATTAAGAACAATTTAAATTTAATTAAAAAAACATTTAATTAAGAACATATTTCACACTACTACATTACAGATTAACTAGCCTTATCAAAAAATCCGACACGATTATAAGTCTTAACCCGTCGGTTATATCCACCCGCAGTCCTGCTCCCGTTTGTGATGTGAGGGAGAGCTTTATAAAGGGTAACGTGAGGTATCAGATGAGATCCTAGTGAACCATGCGCGCAGCCTAGGGCCGGATTCTTGGAATTGACCTAAAAAGGTCTAGAGTAAATGAATTGTTAAATTTTCAAAATAGAGCTACTCTTGCTTCATTTAACAAGAATGGGACATAAAAGCAAAATGCCTTGAACAAACTTGAAATTTCACTTAAAAGGAAAATTAAATTAAAGTAGAAGCAGTCATATTTTAAAGTATATTCTTGTTTTGATATCCTATTCATTACAAATAATTGGTAAGTTTAATGTTTTTGCATGTTCAACTTCCTCCTTTCTGTATACTTTATCTGTCATGGAAATGATAACTATTGACTAACCTTAGATTTTCGGATGATATAACCATTATTGCAAAAAAATCAAGTACCTAAAACAAAAAATCCTACAATTGAAAAAATAAGCAAAAAAATTGGGCCTTAAAAGAATGTGAAAAAATTAAAATTATGTGCAGAGAGGGTGCAGAAATATCTAAAATATCAATAGAGAGACAACGTTGGAAATTATAAAATAAATATTATACACGTCAGCCAATTTATAGGTAGAAGTAGAAGATTGGGATGGACTGCTTTTAAAAGATTAGATCATATATTTAAAAACAAAAACATCTATGTTTTAGCGATTATTGATTTTTATTCAGTGCAGACATAAATAGCAATGACTAAGCAATGCTGGTTATGTCTACAAGACAAGATAATAACATATTAGATAATAAACTAATAAAAGTAAAAAACCAAGCGGATAGCAGATGAAGTAAAAAAATTATTAAACGAAGACCGTATACTGCAAAAAGGAATCGAGAAACACCACAAATAAGGTTAACCACCAAAATGGTTAGCAAAAACAGTCTGCGGGACTACACCGGGTAAGGGAAGAATAAGAGAGAAACAAGGGAAGAGTAGTAAAGAACGCCCCTGTTCAATTTGGATGCACGACAACTAAAGAGTACCTACTTTACCTTGATTGATCTATTCATATTTTAAAAAAATCTCCTTCTATTCGTCTCCATTTATCCCAATTTTCTATTTGTCTTTTACACATTGGACCTACAGTTTGTTTAAATTATTGCCCATCTTGCGTCATTCGCCACAGACTTCTTGATCTTTTCGCAGTATATAGTCTCCGATTTCCAATATTTCTATTCCATCTTCCAATCTTTATATTTTTCGTTATATCCAGCCCATCTGCATTTTAGTTAGAAATCATGTACGACGTCATTACCAGACGATTTATCTTTTTCTCCTTATTCATTTATTCTTCTTTATATCTCGCGATGCTATTCCCCGTGTTTACAGTTGTTGACACTGACTTTTCTTGATTCTATCATTTATTAGGTATCGGTTATCAGGAAATATACGATAAATATATTGGATATTTGATTGGTGGAAATTGAGATTTTGAATCTGACTGTCGGTAAATCGTCTCCTTGTAATTTATGAAGATATGATAAGGCCTTAAATTCCGAAATTCCATCGAAAAAAGAATTTCATGTTCCACGTATGGCAGAATATCCCAAAATCCATCCTCCTCACTAATCAAGAGCACCATAAAATGTGCAAACGTACATTCTAGATGGCGTGCTCGACCTTGCTATTCCACCTATCTTCGCACTTCTCATTTCCGTCCCACCGTTTCCTATTCGTTTGATTGAGGTATCTCTGGGTATCTCCGCTTTGGGTATCTCTATCTCACCAGGTGGCTTTCTCCTCATTCCTTGAGCCCAAGGAGTGACGACAGTCTAGATATGATTAGCTTTCTGTCTCCATTGGCTGCGATCCTGTACCAGATGGACGGCTTTTCTTCTACTACCAATAGTTTTATAGTGTCCGTTTTTCTGGCTATTGTAATGTGAGCGTAGCAAGTGAGTGAGAAGTTGGAATAAAGGGCTAAGTAGCATAGAAAAGATAATAATTATTCGAGATAATTATTATATATTCCAAAGTTAATAAGGGAAAATTATTACAGTAAAGTTTGCATTTTAAATCACACAAAGAAATTGACCTAGTTATTGCATTGTTTGTTAATTGTTTAAACATAGAAAAAGCACGTCAAACAGAAACTGTTATTGTAATGCAATATAGGACCCACAATTCAGCGAAAACACGACCTTGGCACTATAACCGGTATTGAAAATATGAGCTCGATAAAAACTAGAAAACTTGGTCAGCCAAGGCAGTTAGTAATAGAAGGCAGTTAGTAATAGGAGGTAGTCAGTGATAGCGGGGCACCGTGACTGCCCGTTCAGGCAGTATTGCCAGGCGCCGCGCCGGGTCGACGCGGTAGCGTCGGGTACAAGGCAGTTAGTAATGAGCAGTTAGTAATAGAAGTCAGTATTAGTAATACGGCGGAAGCGGTCCGTAGTAGCCTGGCAGCTGTGCCTGCCCAAGGCAGTAATTGCCTCCGGGAGCGTCCAGTACGAGGAGTCGGTAATTCTCCGGGGGGCGCTTATCATTCGGCCTAGTATCGCGTGTAGTCCGGTTATTGTGGCAGCTCGTAAGTTCGCAACACAGGAGGAGACCCTCAACTGACCGAGTTCCAGAGGACCGAACGTGTCGTGGTTGAAAGCCCAAATAAGGTAACAGATTTCTATATACTAACCTGAGTAATTATATTAGTACCACTGTCAACTTTTCACTATCTTGCTCCTCGACTTCCGACGCGCAGAATAACGTGTTAACGATTGTAATTGTAACTTCAGGGTAAATTCAATATATTGTAGACTCTAATATGGTTTTTTTAATGTTCCTTTTGTCCGACTCACTAGAGACTAGGAGAACACGAGATTCTGCGTCTGCATATCTCCGGCTTCAAAAGTAAGCCCATAACCTCTGCTCTTTACAGGACCTGAGACCTAGGAGTCCTTACCCCTATCCCGAAAATCCCTTATCTTCTCGTAAATCCACGAAGACGAGCCAGCCCTCCAGACCAGTGTGACCAGTATTCCTTGCAGCCGCTCGCAGGGTTAGCATCCCTTGAGGATCTATTGTGTATTACATTTGGGGACAGCGGTTTCCTTACCTTCACATAACGCTCCCATTCCTATTATTTTACAGTGGTGACAGCGGAGTCGCCTCTGATTATTACACTATGTGGTCCCAAATCATTTAGGTAAGCTCGGTTTAGTTTTTTAAAAGGCTGTCTTTTATATTAAAATCTTCCAGAATTGATAGGTTGATTCTATGTTCTGTCTAAGACAGTGGTAAATGTATTCTTGGATATATATTCTATATGTATTTCGCCTGCCTACTACTTTGATGTATCTTATTCATTAGTCATCAAGTTTGTGTTCTTAAGGTTTATTTGAAATCATTCCAAGTGATGCTTTTTCTAATTCTGATAGTCTTGTTAGTTCCTGCTGTCAGTACTATATCTTCAGCCTTTTAATAGTTAAGAGGCAGTTTCCTTTATTGCCCCAGTCTAAGTAGTCTTAAAGACTAAAGTAAATAGTTCGATAATTAATGGATTAGATCGTTACTTGATGAAAATTCAATTCATTCATTTATATAACAATAAAACACTGAAAACCTTTGTTTAATAACACTAGCTTTTAGAACAAATAAAAACTTGGGCAAATATATTAAAAATAACAAAAGCCAAAAGAAAAAGTACTAACACAGTGATATATACACATTTTAATGCGACGTCTGCCCAAAACCTTAAATTGGTCAAATTGATAGAACTTTTAACAAACATATATCAGAACATAAAAGGGCTTTCAATAATAGAAAAACAGATTCCTCGTACGCACCTCATCTTCTAGACCTTAATAATCAACAAATTTAAAAAAATACTACAATTTTGAATGACTAACTTGAGACAAACAGTTCGCCACTTCTCAACCTATTCAGTTAAATACTAAACACATACCAAAAATAGAGAAAGGCACTTGATAAAGGCACAAAACTTTTCAGTGTTTTATTGCAAAATAAACAGTTTTAGTTTATACTAATTACTACTAATTGTGGTTTTTTTTGTGGTAAAATGAGGTTTTTTTTTTAAATGTGGGCGTTAAATTGATCTATTTAAAAAATCTGGTTGAACCTCGTGTATGAAAGGGCAATTTTTGTTTTAAATTTATTAATTTGTAGCATATGGGAAAACTGACATTTTTTCTCCACTGTAAAGAACTGATGCGTAATTACTTAGATCTGTAAAGTTCATCATCATTATAAGTGGCTCGACAATCCGTTGTGAATCTTGGCCTGCTCACAAAGAAGTCGCCACTACCATGAGTGTTGCGTTCCAATAATTTCGACAAAATGTAGTTCTGATGTTCTGAAAAGAAACGCTGTTCACTCAATTAGACTAGTGAAATTATGGACAAATTTAGAGTAAAGTATTTTGCAACGATAGCACTAAGATAGCCTATACAAAAATACTAACAAAATTTAGTAAAGAAAGACTTGAATACACAAGACTTAAGATAACAAAAGGAAAAAAGTACTAGAAAACAGCAAAATAGATCGGAATATTTAGTTCCATTTCTGAAGAGGCATAATATTTACTTATCGAAAAATACCAGTAGCAGGTTTACAAGTTATATAAAGAATAAAGACCTAAAACGGTAAACACGTGGTTAATTGTTTTTGATAAACAATTCTAGGGCCTTTATTATTCTGAAGTGCTTCTTAAATATACTCAGTCGTAAACATTTAATAATTAAGTAGGTTTATGCAAATTGACTAATATTTTCATAACCTTGCAATAACTTGCACCTGGTAATCCAAGTCTGTACTTAATTTCACTGTTTTGAAATCAAAAACCATCGTGCTATGATTACATGGATAATTTTCTTTTAAGGTCGCCTTTACGCCATTGTCAACTAGTACGAATGCCTTTAATTTAGCGGCTACCGAATACCTCTAATCACGTAGTAAAGTAAACGTAAAGGTAATCACCGGTTATTTTCTTTTAACTTAAACAAAACAGATATTATGTCAATATGGTAGCCACAAGATAATAGTTTAAACGGAGTTAAATAGGGAGATTATAGTTGTTCATACATATTAATATTTCACGTAATATAGAGCGAGCATTGAAGCCGAAATATATTATCTATATTTTTTGTAAACATTTTTAGTCTCCACTTTTCTATTGTGGTCTTGCAATGATGCCAATTTCCATTTTTGAGGTTTCTTCTTTTTGTTTTCTCGTCAATTTAAAGTCTAAATGACCTCTGAGGTCTTTTTTTTGGCTGTTAAACGGACTCTAATTCTAAACTACATTTTGTAATTCTAAAAACTATTTGTATCCAAAGTAAGATCAAATTGTTCCCATTTGATTAAGTCACACATCAAATCTTAATATACATATTGTTCTGAAGCTATTTTCTTGTGGCATTTTAAATTAATTACTATTTAACTGGGAATAAGCCACAATTAAAGATAAAAATACGTTTATTGACGTTTCAATTTCCACTTCGGAAATCGCTCTACAAACGATCGTTCTTCGGAAAAATCGTTCTTCGGAAATACAAACAGTAAATTAAACAAATTTTGTTTTTTTTTATACATATTTGAAAATCCGAGCTATTTAATCTATAACCAAACCTAACAACGAACAAAAAAAAAGAATTGTATCTATAAAATACCTTGTGAATACGAACATATTTATTTAGGTGAAACATCAAGAACATTAAATATTAGAATAAGTGGACATTAATCTTATATCAAGAATATTAATTTCTTAGATCTCAAAAATGTTAACACGCATGGAAAAATAAACGTGATTAATGGAAATATTTATGTATAGTTACGAGCGGTAGACAACGAAACACAAAGCTGCCCTTGTTATGTTAGGTGAAACCAATTGCGTCACAAATTTCTCGGTAGAGTATAGTAGGATCAGGTTACCAATATTAGAAGAGGAAATAAATAGAACGAAAATATCACTATTAGTGAGTCAAAGACATAATGAGAATACCTTATTTGTGTTTTAAAATAACGTACATTGAAAATTAGAGTTTAATATTAATAATGAGAGTAAACTAAATGTAAAGCCAAATGGTATCATGAATTTTTTTCCGGATTTTGCCTTATGATTACTATGGGATCACTTTATAGAGATTACTTTACCATTATCATTGTATGTGTTTGTCTTTTTAAAGACAGATCACATGCTATGATTTTTCTGATTAGTATTTTTAAGTTAAAATTGATTTCATGTAATCGAATGAACTATTTGTCAATAAAGTCGTCCCAAGAACGCAACTCAAAAATATTAACAATATTATTTTAAAGGCATTTTCTTTAAAATATTTAATACATGTCTGAGTTGTCAGTATGAATAAGTCAGATAAAACTAAATTATTAGAAGAAGTTTATTACCAAGTCATAAAAACAAAATTTGTATTGTGAGAACAATTTCCGAAGTGGAAAACGTCAAAATAATTTTTATTTTAAAGTAAAACTGTGGCTTATTAACATTAAAACTAGTAAATTGTATTAAGATGTTACAAGAAAATAACTTCAGCCTCATAGTTTTTGTTATGTTCTTGTCTTTTTGTTTTTTTTTTTACAAAAGAATAAAAATGGTATTTAAAAGTAATACAATAATTATATGGAATTTGTCATTGAATTTTATATATGGAATGTATAGTTAATTTTTTTATTTCTTAAAACTTTGTAAAATACAGTCACATATATTTCTCAAACTAATGGGTATATAAGGACGCCGCTCAAAATGGAAAGTTATAAGTAGATATCGCACCAGTACCGAATTCCAGGAATATTTCAGGCGCGAAACCCCATTTCTCTGTGTACGTACCCCTAAATTCATCCCTGCTGCCTATTATTGATCGGCCAGCGAGCACAACCAGACCTTTGGATCCCAGCATCGCTCTTACTACTCTCAGTTCGCGACATCATCTCAACTGACGAGGACTCATCCCTTGACACCCCGAACCTCCCCTAACGAGTGTTTGTGTACGGTGGAGATGGGATTATTCCCATCCGCGATGGTTGGGGCCTCTACGAAGAGGACACGGGTTTTGTAAATGTGCGCCTACCACACCTACCCCAGTAGCCGGGGGTCTCGCGGCGTTATGGGATGGACCAGTAATGGAGAACATCCGGTATACCATTGCATTGTTAGTTTGTAGCCATTTTTATTTCTGTCAAAATATGCATGCCTTTGTTTTGGTTTAAAAGAGTGGCGCAGTGCATAGGATTGAATACATTTGATATAATTTATGTATAGCAAATAAACATAATGTTTCGATGATACGTAGAGAATATTTGCAGTTGTTATCAGATTTATAATCCTCAGTTAGTTCCATATGACAAAACTAAGAACACGTTAAGCGTTAAGCATACGATTCAACTAAAACTAGAACAAAAGAAAAGTATTGATATAAACAGAGCTAAAAATGAAGTAGATACCTTCCGATTTTATAAAAACAAGTAGTTTGTTTATTTTTAATTACAGTAATTAACATTAATCAATAAATAAATTAGTTGTTTAAATGAATAAATGTTTAAATATCAATTTAATTTATGATAGTATTTGGCTATTTGTAATTTTCTTGCTTTAATAAGAGAATTCATAATCCATTATATTTGCTATTTTTGGCTTCTTCAGTAACTTGCTTCTTCCATATCATGCTGTAGGCCCATCTAGTATTCCGTAGATTCGTGGATTCGTACAACTATGTTTTCGATTTTTCATATTTCATTCAATGTACGTATCGAAGCAATCCTAGGTGTTACTTTGAATTATTTCTCTTAATTTCGGCCCTTAATTCACTATTTAGGTTTTTTATTTCTATTTGTAATTTTTTATGTTGTTATTAAAATTTGTTACATTACACGGTTGATATCTAACAGCACAGTAGCCTCATATACTCATATTACCCTAAAATTAAATATTAAATTCTTATTTAAAAGCATGTACATATCTATATTTTCAGACATAGTTCCCAGTCTAAGCTCAAAATGCAATAGAGTAATATAGTACAGTTTAAATACTGTTGAAAATTCGCACTAAAGAATAAAATTACAACAGAATGTGTATAGGATAACATTAAATTATGTAATTGTGGTCGTCAGAAACGTCATTCGTCAGTTTTTTTTCTACATGTATTAACTATGCGAAATAAGATAGTGGACCCAGTACTGAGAACTCAAGTGAAACATATAATAGTTTCTATGTAATCCATAACCTTAAAATTAGTCTCTAGACATAACAGACAGAATCTAATATGGATAGAAAGCACTGGCAACAGATATGAGTATTAAAACTAAAAAAATTCAAGAAACGTTTAAAAAAATCACCGAATTACAAACTTGTTATTTTACTGCCCTATGACATTACACTGTTTTTAGCCTTAATAAAAGGTCCAAAGAAACTGACCTCTTTAATCTTTTGATAGGTATAAAATGTTTAGCAGATTCTTTGCAAGTAGATTTGCTTCTCTAGCTCTGCTAACCGTTCATACCTGTACATCTTGGTTTAGATTCTAGTTTGTAACATCCCAAGAAGCTCTGTAGATCTGCTGTACTCCTTCCAAGTCTGTACTCTTACAGTCTGGACACTTACTGTACTCTAGATTTGGGTTCCATATAGACATCTTGGTTTTAAAATATATTTATAAATTAGAAGTTCACTCAGCATACTAAGATTTGATTTTCAACTTATGCATTAATAAATATTCATACTGGGTAGTAGAAATACATACTCCTGTAGATTAAGCTAAGTTCAATGCGTTATTTTCAAATGAAAATATTCATTCGGTTTACTATCCAAATGAATTCCCATGTATTTAACGACGTTCTTAACTGTTATTGGACTGATTTTTATGGAAACTGGTGACGCAACACCACTTCTTAAAATCAACGTTATCTATGTTGATTTTAAATTATTCACTTGAACTTGCTACAGTTTAAGCCAGCTCTTCAAATATACTTCCTAAGAAACTCCAGAACGTATTGCCAAAAAGTAAGTGATTTCCCCACCTCTTTTGACTTACTCTAAACAAAACGATGAGCTTATGGGATAAAGTAGCTTATGTAGAACTGGAATGTCTACATTTTGTCGAGGCCAAACTCTGAGAGACATTTAGAAATACACTTACACATTTTTTTTTGTATTTGGGTGAATTTATGTTAGTTCTCACTACCCTCTGAATTTGCTTGGCGTTACTGTCGTTCCCTACGAAGTTTTTTGTTTAAATAACTAGCAGCTTCTTCCAGCAATTTTTCATCTAGTAGATAAACCTATTGGACTTGACAAATTTTTGAATGATTTTGTTCTGATATACTTTTAAACTAAAGGCCCTTCATTGAGCTACGTTTTATTTAAATTTCAGATACCGTGTAATACTGGAAATTTCTATATACAATTTCTAAATTGTCTTTTTATAATGATAAAAAAATTTAATCGTTTTTGTATCATTTTGGTCACATTCATCTGATTAGCGTATTTCACGATAAACCATAACACGCAGACTAAATGCGGTAAATTTGAAGACCGCTACGTGTTCCTAAACTAACCTACCAACACAAAATAGTTTGGTTGCAATGGGCTAGAGAAGTGAAATAGCGTGATGATCTCTGATGGGTAAAAAATTGGCTTGATATCTGATTCGCGAAGAACTAGTTTGGAGGGTCCAGAACGACAAGCTCGACTAGAAATAGCCCAACCACGTGTCCCATCTGAAGGTGGCAGTATTATGGTTTGGGGTGGTATTATGAGTGATAACGGACGCCACTGCTGCTTCTGGAGAGAGAGTCACTGGTGCTGTGTACATCGAGGAAGTTTTAAATTTTGTCGTACGTATATTCCGAGGGGCAGTAGGTGATGAATTTATGTTTATGCATGACAACGCACCTCCTCATCGAACAGGAGCAATACAAAATTTTCTGCTGGAAGAAGAATAAATATCTACATTACACTGACCCTCAAATTCCTTCGACACGAACGTTATTGAACATGCTTGGGACATTCTCAAAACACGCACGAAGAAGCGAAACAATCCCTCTATTACACTTCGAGAACTACAAGATGCTGCTCGTGAAGATTGGGAGAGCTTGCTCCGCAAGCCCAATCTCGACTAGTTAATCGGCAGCATGCCAAATTGCCTACAGGCATGCATACAGGCCAATGGAGGAAATACTAATTATTAGTTTTATTAAAAATTTGTACATTGTAAGTTTTTCACTTCAAGAGAATAAATAATGTTTTTGAATATTGTTTATCTGGTTTTGAGATTTATTAAGTAATGTTGAGAATTGAAACAAAATGATGTTTCTTTGTCTATTTTTCCAATTTTTTCTACCATTATACGCAAATACGTTGTTAAAACTGTTAATCTGTTTTTATACTAAAGTTGTTCTGTAGTGTTAATATTGTTAGTTATTCTGAAGTTGTCATATATTTTTTATCTAAAACGCTATTTTTAATGTTATAAATTCAATTTTATTCAACTATGTTTCTTTAATATTTTCAAACTACTTCGACCTTAAATTAAAGTTTACTGGTTTCGTTTCAATGTTTAAATTCGACAAATTTTTAACTCGATCCAAAGCGACACCATTTAATTAATACATAATATAAAATATACATCATGAGTTTTTAATTGACACAATTCAGTTCATACTCGTACTTCTCGTTCTCACACAGATTGTTCAATGTTCAGAATCACTCGCTTCCGTAATTAGAGACAACCACATAAACGGTGTCGCAATAACCTATTAAGTAGAAATATTTCTCAGGCATTAAATTTCGACTACATCTTGTTTTATGCAAATTAACAAATGATTATAACGTTTTATTTTAATGGGAAATATCGGTTTTTATAGAATTAAAAAAGGCCTTGGGCCATTTAGTTCATGCTTCCATATCATACAAGAGAATATTATTGCACACAGGGAATGCAATTTTCCTATCATGTCTTGTTGTTAAGTAATAATCCAGTGTATCTTTAAACAACCACTGGCCCAAGTATTTATAAGCTTATACTTTTTCGATATCATTACCTGCATAATATTTTATCAAATTACTTCGAACTCAAATTATAGGTTAGTGTGAGTCCAGTGTCGTTAAAAAGTGATAGTATTATTGTTCAGTAGGGTTTCATTTTATACCTAGAACCTCTTTAAAATAATCTTGCATAGCAAAACACCGACACTTTAATCTTTCCTGTCAATAAAGTCGCTTTTGTCTTATTTAGTGCCAAAGAACCAGTTGCTAATGCCTACTTATCTAATGTTTTTTGGAGTATGTAGTAGTCAATTATCTCATCATCATCATCACAGTCATTAACATCTTAGTAGATGTGTTGTGGTTCATAATTGGGCTTCAGCAGCTCGGACAGTTTGATTGATAATATTTCTCCACTGGTCACGGTCATCAGTTACTTATATGTATTGTCTCAGTATACTGTTTATTGAGAAGCTTTTTAGTAATGTCCGCCCATCGCTGTGGAGATCTTCCGCGTTGGCATTGAGTCTGAGGCCTTCCTTGGACCACCAACCGCTCCATTTTGTGATCACTTCGATGGATATGGCCAAAGAACTTTAAAATTCTGGAGTAAACGGTACTGGAGAGACGCTGATCCGGTTTAATTTCATCCAGAACCGAGATATTTGTACGGCGAGCCGTCCATGGAATTCGAAGCAGGCGTCTCCATGTCCACATTTCAAAGGCGTCTATACGTCGTCGATCTGATTCTTTTACTGTCCATGTCTCGCATGCATAGTAAAATATGGAAAGGACCAGAGTTGAAACGAGTCTCTTTTTGTTTGTCATAGTAATGTGACGATCACGCCAGACCTCGTTTAGTTCACTCATTGCTGCTCTTGCTAGTTGAATGCGTCTTCTAATTTCGGATTCACAACTGCCTGTGTTGTTAACTAGAGCTCCAAGATATATCATAGATGAGACTACCTCGCATCCCGCAATAGTTTGGGTTTCAGGAAACTGTTGTTGGCGATCAATAACCATGATTTTGGTTTTGTTGTAGTTAACCATGAGTCCAAATTTAGCACTTTCTACCTCGAGTTTTTTTAATAATTTAGTAATTTCTTCTGGAGTAGAGGCTAGAAGTGTAGTGTCGTCTGCGAAACGCAAGTTAGATATCTTAACACCACCTAGGTTTACTCCTCCCTCCCAACCATCCAAAACTCTGCGCATTATGAACTCCGAATAGATGTTAAATAATAAGGGAGATAAAACGCATCCTTGGCGTACTCCCTTCTCCAAAGTGCATTTGTCAGACAGATATCCGTCCATTCGAATATATGCCAGGTTATCTTGATACAGTTTACTAATAAGGTGAGTCAAGTGTTTAGGTACACCCATTGTCGTCAATATGTTCCATAGTTTGTCCCATCTAACATTATCAAAGGCCTTTGTATAATCGACGAAACATATAATTATCTACGTGTAATCAAACACAAACAAAAATCGAAGTCGAAGGACTAAATATGGAATCCACGGAATACTGGGGATGAAGGAAACACTATAACACTAGCAGAATAACAACAAGATTTTAGGTCGGAAAGATCATGCACCGACGCTATATTTATAATGAGGCAAGTGCAAGAGAAACCATTAGAATACAACAAACCTTCATAACTATGTTTGTGGACCTGAAGAAGGCAGGACCAGGTCAAATTAAAAGACGTTATCCACATACTGTAAGCAAGAGAGATACCTCTAGGAATAATCAAAACAATCAAAAATATCTACCAAAACAACACAATAAGAGTAAAAGTAGAAGAAGAACTAACCGATCCTATTGAAGCTGACAATTGGATAAGACAGGGAGATTCACTGATTTCTCTATTGTTCAACCTGATTATGGATGAAATAATAAAAAAAAGTAAGAACTAAAAAAGGATACCAAATGAGATAAAAACAACTTAAAATAATCTGCTCTGCAGACGACGCAATACTACTCTCTGAAAGTGAAGATGATTAACAAAGTATGCTACACCAATTTAATATAACCGCCAGAAAATTTAACATGTTAATTTTCCCAAAAAAGGCAAAATGCATGGTTACAACAGCAAATTTACCAAGATGTAAATTGGAGCTGGAAGATTAGATAAGGAGCTAAATAAAACAATATAGGGAAATAAAAATATCGGGAAAGAAACGAAAGGCACAATTGACAAACCAGTCATCAGATCAACAATGACATATACGGCAGAAACAAGACCTGACACAGAAAGGACAAAAAGGATGTTAGAAACAGCAGGGATGGAAACACTTTAAAAAATTGATGGCAGAGCTAGAAGTGCAGATATACGACGTAGGTGCAAGATGGAGAACATCAAGAACTGGGTAAGAAATAGAAGAGTAGAATGGAACGATTATATAAGCTAAATGGCAACAAATAGAGTACTAAAGACGGCAAGACGCGGTTTCTCAATACGAAGACGATCAGTAGAAAGACCAAAAAAACGATGGAACGACAAATTACTGGAGGCACATTGAAAAACAGACAGTCATGCCTATATAAAAAAAGAAGAAGAAGAATAATCGAATTGTCGCCAATCTTGCGTAATTCTTTGTTTAATTTTTTGTACAATATGTGACCAACACGTTCCTTTGATAATCATAGAATATTATTAAACTACCGCATTTTTGTATACCGATCTTTCGAAACCATGTCGTGAGCTTTTTCAACGATTTTCAGTGGGACTAAAGTTTTGGGCGTCCTTCGCGTGGACAATCTTGGATATTTTTATAACCTGCAGTATAAGTTAGCTGCTTATATCTTTAACGTGGAAACTGAAAATTGAGGGTCGCCATGCCCGTACAGAGAACTTTGTCAATATCCTATACTAGATTTTCTCCACACGCACCTCAACTACTTAAAGCGACTGTCTAAACTGCTGCTGGAAATTCATTCATGTATTTTTGGAAACTCAAGACATTACTTTTAATATATATATATATATATATATATATATATATATATATATATATATATATATATATATATATATATATATATATATATATATATACCGGGTGGTGAATCGTCAAACGGACCATAGGAAACTCAATGAGAAATTTTAAATTGTTGAATTGCTGCTTCCCTAATTATTTTAGATCAAAAGTCATAAAAAACTATTTGTAGAGGACTAAAATCTGAATTAAAAACACATGTTAAAACCGTTCTACAAATCAACTGTACTTCAAAATTTTAAAAAAATGTGATACATTTTTCAGACCACCCCTAAAAGTTAGGCCACACGTAATGCAAGAATATATATTAGGATGTGTTTGTTTTATCATTATTAATGTCAGATGTTTGACAATTTGAATTGTCAATCTTTTTATTTTATGATTAAATTATAAACAATGAATTTTACTAAATACTACTACTACTGAACATTATTACTTTGTGAACAATAAATAATATTGTTTACAAATCGATCAATATAATGAAATGTACTCAGTTGACGAAAAATCGCATAACGGCGCGAACCTTTTCCTGCCACTACCGGATCTTTATTTAACGTAAGATAGGTATTCTAATTCACTAAAATTTAATTCCATGTTAAGTTAAGTTATACAACTATTCAATGAATTCCAATATACTGTTACTGTGATCTTTATTCCTAATAATAATATATGATTATTTCTAAACATAAAACTATAACAAATATTATAATAAAACATGAAGAAAACATTTTTATTATTGCTTTTTTCTCTTCAACTGAGTACATTTTTTAATCAACTTAATTTTTTTTAAACATTAAATCATAAAATTTTGGCCATTTAAATCATAGATAAATATAATATAATTGATTTAAATATTGTCAAATATCAGAAACAATAATATGACAAAACGCAACACGTAATACACATTTTTTCACAGAAAAATGTATTATATTTTATCAAAATTTTGGAATACGTTTAAGTCGTAGAATAATTTTAACAGTTGTTTTCGGTACATATTTGAGTCCTCTACAAATAGTTTCCCATGACTTTTGGTGTAAAATAATTAGGGAAGCAGGAATTCAACAATTTAGAATTTACCATTGAGTTTCCTATGGACCGTTTGCCGATTCACCACCCTGTACATATATATATATATATATATATATATATATATATATATATATATATATATATATGTATATATATATACTTATATATATATATATATATATTATACATATATAAATACATATATATATATATATATATATATATATATATATATGTATATATATATATATATATATATATATATATATATATATTATACATATATAAATACATATATATATATATATATATAAGTATATATATATACATATATATATATATATATATATATATATATATATACATATATATATATATATATATATATATATATATATATATATATATATATATATATGTATATATATATATACTTATATATATATATATATATATATATATATATATATATTATACATATATAAATACATATATAAATACATATATATATATATATATATATATATATATATATATATATATATATATATACAAACGATAAAACCACCTTAGTACTTTTATATCAGTTATATAGCTATGTAGCTATGGTGTATATAACTAATCCTGTTTTAAACCCTAAAGTCTTATATTTGTTTATGTAATATAATTGAAAAACGTTTAAAAAAACAGATAAAATTTACAGTCACTATTTTTCTTCGTCAACTGAAAGTGGACTACACCACATTTAAATATTTATATCACGTTCCCAATTGTAATATAAATGGTAACAATTTCTTGAAATAAAGCCTGATGCATAATGCATCTACCGTTCGAAGACAGTAAGCGCTGTATACATCCCTTCTGTTTATAAATATTTATGAATATATCTTCAAAACATTTTAAAATTCTAGTTGTATAGTTTTGAAAAAACAATGAAATAACAAAAAAATTGGGTAATAATCACAATATTTTTTATACAATCTCTAAAATTATAAAAATATTAGGATAAAATGCGTTGAGATAATATAATATATTAAGCTATTCATGCATTCTTGGGATATAATTTGATCATATATTGGATTTAAGTCATGTATGAAGTTTTTTAAGCGTGGTTTCAGTTTCCGCCTAGTTAACTGAAATTGGAACAATATCGTCGTAACCAAAACATACATGGTTCAAACTCTCTGCGTTGATGTTCATTTTTCTATTCACCTAGGAGATTACCTTAAAAGCATGTGCCAGTATAAACTTGAATAATTTTTGAGGAATATATGTTGCTTTGTCTAATACCTCTTCTGATATTTTTTACGATAAGTTTTTTTCTGTGAGTTGAGACTTCATTATCATCATTGACTGAAAACCCTATTTGTTTAAGTGTTTAAAAACTATACTTGTTCTGACCAATTTCCGCATTGTTGTTCCAATT
Source organism: Diabrotica balteata (assembly GCA_918026665.1). Classification (NCBI taxonomy): domain Eukaryota; kingdom Metazoa; phylum Arthropoda; class Insecta; order Coleoptera; family Chrysomelidae; genus Diabrotica; species Diabrotica balteata. The sequence continues at coordinate 49,048,814 of OU898283.1, read as the reverse complement.
TTTTATTTTTAAAACGGCAATATGTTTTTTATTTGTTGTGCTATTTACCACTAGTATTTGTTTGCTTATTTTTAAAGCTCCTTTTACCTTTTTAAATTCAAAATGATATTTACTTTTTTTACGCTTTTGTGTATGAGTCACGATTTTTCTTTCAAAAATTGCTAATTGGCTTCCTTCACTTTTAATAGGTGTCCAGGTTTTAGATCTATATGTACCAGTCTTATTAAGTGCTTGTTATTATTTTTTTTTTGGTGTTGTCTAAGCTTAGTTGCTTAATTATACACAGAATACAAGACACACAATTTGGATATACACTGTTTAGTCTACAGGTATTATTCCAAAGATGCAGAGATATGACTTGCGATATCTACACCTGCTTTGTGGACTACCAAAAAGCATTTGACAGACAAAATGATGGATGTTCTAACAAAAGCCCAAATATATGATAAAGACCAGCATATAATACAAGATTTATGCTGGAACCAATCACCCACAACAAGAACAAATCTTGAAGATTAACCGACGGAAGTGATTTAGATTCTGCAACGCGTTAGATAAGGATGTATACTTTCACCTATATCACCTATATTATTCAACCTATATTCAAAAGAAATATTTAATGAAGCCTTAGAAAATTGCGAACATGGAATCCTTTTAAATTCAGAACGCCTAAACAACATCCTCTATGCAGATGACACTGTTATGTTTGCAGACAGTTGAAACAGTTTATTGCGACTAATAGACAAAGTAAATAAAATATGTAAAAGAACAATACAAAATATGTAAATATCTAGAACATTTACAACGACAGCACGACGACCGTAATTTACATAAAAAGCTTAAGAAGACTGCTGGAATATACAGAAAACGAAGACCAACTACCATAGATTATTAGGATAACCAGATATTGCTGCGTGAAAAGGAGAAAATTGATATATGGAAAAATTATATCCAGGAGCTCTTCCATGACGAAAGACCCATGAGTGAAGTTTATACAGACGACCAGCTGACTGGCCCTTAGAGGAGATAGAAAAGGCAATATTAAATTCAAAAAACAATACGGCACCTGGACCAGATGAAATTCCGTCAGAAATACTCAAATTACTGGATGAAAGGGGAATTTCAACACTACACAAAATATTTAACTTAATTTATGAAACTGGCTGCTATCCTCAACAGTGGTTACGCTCTACCTTTATTCCCCTGCCCAAGAAAGTAAATGCAAAAAGATGTGACGATCACAGACTCATTAGCCTGATGAGTCACACTTCAAAGATATTCTTAAAAATACTAAATCAAAGATTATACAAAAAATGTGAATGGGACATCAGTGACTCCCAGTTCGGGTTTAGGCAAGGTTTAGAAACACGAGAAGCAATAGTAGCAACACAGGTGCAGGTCCAAAATTGTTACGATCAGAAGAAGGATGTGTTCCTATGCTTTTTAGATTACCAAAAAGCGTTTGATCATGTCCAACACCACAAGTTAATGCAGATCCTCAAGAAAGTTGATATAGACCAAAAAGACATAAGATGCATTAAAAACTTGTACTGGCATCAAACTAAAAATAGACAATTCTATATCCAAACCCATACATATAAGAAGGGGCGTTCGACAGGGATGTGTGCTTTCCCCTCTTTTATTAAACATTTATTCAGAAGCCATATTTCAAGAGTCTTTGGAGGATGCAAAGATGGGAATCAAAGTGAATGGAGTATTGATCAACAACATACGATATGCTGATGATGGTGTCTTAATTTGTGACAACATAGTCGATCTTCAACAAATTGCCACTATAATCGGAGAATATAGTAAGCGAATGGGATTAGAAATTAATACCAAAGAAACCAAATTTATGATCATCTCCAGAAACTTGGATGCACTTGAAAACTCCACCATAACACTGAATACTAAGTCCATTGAAAGAGTGAGTAAATTTAAATACCTGGGATCGTGGCTTTATGAAGACTGGTCATTGGACAGGGAAGTAAAATGTCGCATTGAGCAAGCTCGACAAGCTTTCGTAAAATTCAAGAAGGTACTGACTTGTTCAGAGTTCAATCTTCAACTGAGACTAAGGTTTACTAAGTGCTACGTGTGGTCAGTGCTGTTATATGGCGTAGAGGGCTGGACACTCAAAACGAGGGATATAAACAGATTAGAAGCTTTCGAAATGAGACTCTACCGCCGTATCCTAAAAATACCATGGACAGCGAAAATCACAAATATAGATGTCCTTAAAAGAATAAACCAAGAACGCCAACTTTTCGAAACCATCAAGAAAAGGAAAACGGCGTATCTAGGTCATATCATGCGAAATAAAAAATACCAGTTCCTCCAACTTATAATCGAGGCTAAAATTGAAGGCAAGAGAGGAATGGGACGCAATAAAATGTCCTGGCTCCGAAACATAAGGCAATGAACAGGGATTAACGATATACAATATCTGATACATATTGCAAGAAATAGAGAATTAATGGAAAATGTGATCGCTAACATCCATTAGTGGATTTGCATCTGAAAAATAATATTAAGGGATGTAGCTAAAAATCTTTCATATGCACAAATATGTTTTATATGCCGTTAACGTTGTACTCTCCTATTTTAAAGTTTTGCGTTGCACATTTCCTGTTGTTTTCTTTCCTTTTACATACATGTAATTTTTTTTGACCTGATTGATTTACGAGCCAGTGTTTGATGCAGCTAGTTTTATCTGTTTAAATACCTCTACTATTTCCCTTCTTGATCCTGCTTTTATGTTTTCATCATTTGCAAAGGCTAGTATTTGCACAGTTTGTACATTGATTATCCTGGTAGACGATAAAGACTTGATAGACGACGAATATCCTGGATGAAAAAAATTCGCGACTGGATCGGGTTGAAAACAGAACTTTCATTAGTGGTGCCGGAACTAGAAAAAGAAGAAGAAGTAGCATATTGATTATTATGATTCCTCGAGTATATCTTAAGTGCGATTTGAAAGAGCATACGAGAAAATTTATCTTCGTATCGTTGTCCTTTTTCATAAATATTTTTTTGTTATTTCGCTTTAGATCCGGATTTAATTTCCATCCTTCATCTTTCACCAATATTATTAGTTATGCACGTATTTTATATTATTTTATGGTTTCGATTAAACATTTTTTATTTATATTATCGTATGCACCTTCGAAGGCCATGAAGAGTTGTTGTGGATCAGTGTTGTACTTACTTGTTTTTTCGAGAAATTGTCCCAGAAGAAATATCTGGCCTATTGTTGACTTTTGTCAATCAAAATTATCCTTGTCTCTGCTGTTTTACTTACTTTCTGTAATTGACAGAGTTCTCTATTCATATTTGAAAAAATAAGTTCTCTTTTTCTTGTACTTTCTCCTTTATAAGCAATTCTGCTTGTTCACAGGAGGATTAATACCTCTATGGATTAATACCTCTATGGAAGGTTGTCACTCCATCTTTTACGCAGTTGTCGGATACTTCTTTCACCGATTGGTGACTTATCACTTGATATTTTGACGACGCGAGCCTCCTCCATTCTGCTTACGTGGTTATTCACTTCTTTTTTCTTCTTCTTCTTTAGGTACCATCTCCTCTAAAGAGGTTGGTAATCATTACAGCTATTTTCACTTTTGAGATTGCAGCTCTGAACAATCGACGGAACTGCAATTATACCACTTTCTCAGATTGTTGAGCCAGGAGATTCTTCCAATACTTCGTTTTCCCTGTATTTTTCCCTGCATTATGGTTTGTAGCAACACATAATTATCCCCTCTTATAACGTGGCCGTATATATATATAATGTAACTTTCTTATCTTAATCGTATTCATGATTTCCATTTCCTTTGTCATCTTTCTGAGGACCTCAACATTTGTTATTCGGTCTACCCAACTTATTTTTAATATTCTTCGGTAAGTCCATTCTTTTTTCTATTTTGTGTCAATTCATTTATAAACTGCACTTTAAATTTTCTTCTAATGTCTTGACTTCTTTTTCGATCTCTCAGCATATTTCCTGTAATTCTTCTCTGTACTCTCATCTCTGTCGTTTTCAGTAGCCTTTGCTTTGTGGCTATGTCGGGTCTTGTTTCTAACGCAAATGTCATTATTGGTCTTACACTAGCTTTATAAATTCTTGACTTCACCATATAATGTTATTAAGGCATTCTGTTAGTTTATTTGCTTTTTGTAGTTGATCTCTCACTTCTTTGTCCGGATCTCCATAGCTGAACAGTATAATTGTTAGGTAGTTTGTTCCCATTAGTAGTTCAATATTAATGCCATTAATATCTATTTTATATTAAATCTGTGGAGCAGTCTTTGCAGACTATCTTCATCTTGGGCTATCAATATTGCATCGTCTCCGTAACATTGTATTTTTATTTCTTTGTTGCTTTGTTAAACATGGGGCTCAATGAGTCCCCTTGTCTTATTCTGCTACCTATTTCTATAGGTTCTGTAAATTGTCAATCTATTCTGACTTCTATTATATTGTTTTGGTAATGATTTCGATAGTCTTTATAATATACAGTGGAACTTCTCTATTATACAGAAGATGGATTACACCTTTAAGTCTCTCTGTCAAACGCTTTCTTTAGGTCAATCAGATACAGAAATGTTGGTCTATTGTACTCTAGTGATTTCTCAATAATTGGCTTTAAAATGAATATTGCATCTGTACATGATCTTCCACTATGAAAACCCTATTGTTTATCTGCTTAACTTTTTCTCTAATTTATTAGTACTTGTAAAATTTTAGTTGTAAGTTTTAGGGTAGTATTTAACAAGTTGCTCGGTGGAACTTATTTTTTTATTTTCGTAGTTAATTGTATTCCTGTGCTACTTGTCTGATTTCCAATCTTTTTCCTTTCCGTTATTCTTTGAAATACTTCGTCAAGCCAATCAATTATTCTGCTATTTGTTTAGATTTATGCTCTCCATGTTCAGTCGCTTCTAATGGTTATTTTGTAGGCTTTCCATTCCTTATTTATGTTAAAGTCCTTTGTTATGTTCTGGTCTGTTGTTTTTTATTTACATTTCTTTTATATCTATGGAGTCGTACGGTCTTGTATATATTATAAATGTTTTGGGAATATCTTAAATTCCCAATTCATTTTTAAGACACTAATCATCACATTTAAATAATTCTAATGAACAAATTTTACAAGGAGAAATAAAATGCGGAGGAAGGTAGAATGTAAAACCTACTATTGGTTATAAAACTTCAGTTACATAACCATAAAACCCCATATACAGACATTTACAAAGAAACCGAAAATTGTTAAATTCTTCAAAAATATGTAAATTTTTTTCGGTTGAATGACTGATCTATCAATTAACCAATATGTTAATTAACATGATTTTATAAGTAGAAAACTACAAATTTGAATTCATCAATTCATCAGCGTACAGGTACTTCTATCAAGCAACTAAATCCTTCGAACATCAGTAACAATTCGAAAAAGTCTCTAACTCTAAAAAAAAAGATATTTTGTTTTTTATGAGAATGCAAATCGGTAATAAAAGTGGGGTTTTCATGTATATATATATATATATATAATATATATATATATATATATATATATATATATATATATATATATATATAATGAACCAGAAGTGTTTGCTGACAAATTAAGGAAGTAAATTTTAAATATATGTAGTTTTTTATGTTAATTTTTAGTATTTTTTGAAAAAGAGTAAAATAAACTCGAAAAGCTCAACAAACCTAAAAGAGTTTTACTTAAAGGCCAATTTTGACTACAAAACCCAAGATATCCGTATGTATATCTTCAAACTTTGACTGGTCTATATACCAATTATATCGTCACAGTGCATACCATAAACAAGAGACCGATTTAATCTTTAATCAAAAACTTGTAGCCACGCTGCCTTAACCAGCCTCCCCTACTTTCTTATAGACATAAATACATAACGACGATAGGCCTATTCCATAGAGAGCTTGAACGTATAAGGAAATTTACCAAGATGACTATAAAAACCAGAACAAATAAATATGAGGGTCAATGACAAGGAGAAAGTGCTTTGATGAGTGAATAATATGGAAATGTTGCGAATATGTTTATTCAGATATGAGGTATTTCTTTGAAGTTTTTTTATATTTTGCATTAATGAAAAAAGATCAAATGAATAATTAGCGATGGGAAAAAACTAAAAAAACGACAAAAAAGACTTGTAAAAATTAGAAGATAGTTTTAAAAAATAGTACAAATCATTACAATAGACTTTCAGTATGCATATTAGGATCATCAGACATTTTTTGTACTACACTACTTTTGCAATGAATCAACAATATTTTTACATCGTAGTATACAAGTTTCAAAATATAAGGTGTAAGATAATGGTGTATTTCATCTCTCCTACTATTTAATATTTAGAGAGGATACTATGAATTTAATAACCATAAGAATAAGTTTTAACGGCATAGGTAATATCTGGAATTAAGATGAATTAACAATAATGTATGTCTTCAAAAATATAATGTAAACCAGCAATTATTTTGGACATATTACAACGTGCACCGACGTACACAACAATATTTTGGGGATGTTTTGTGGACAACAATGTTACTATTTTCTTTCAATGGCAAAGATTCTTAAATGGTTAGTATAAGTATTTAAATTACAAATCTTATAATAATTACAATTTTTCCACATAGTTTGTTTAAAAATGATAATTTAAGTAGTATTTATATTTTTATAAGTTATGCACCACATCTCACAATAAATCCTGGATCTGAGCTCCATATTTCTTTGGCACCATTCTTAACCCTTTAAAGCTACATATACCACAAGCTATTACGGCTTATTTTATTATCAGAGTTGCCGTAAGAAAACTATTAATAGGCGCAGTCGATATAAATACTAAAAACTTGTATGCGGCATGGCAACCATGTGCTTCTCACAAAACTAGTATGATAAACTACCATCGTGCCTTGCTGCAACAGTATATGTAACAGATTGCAACACTGATGCAGAAACTACTGAAAAAGAAAACTCTTGCTTGTGGCACTGGAATGCAAACAAGAAAATATTTTTCTAAACAAATATTATGTGTTAATAATGTGCTTTTTCAAAATCAGTCAAATTCGATTAGTTCTGGAAAAATACCTGTGTATAAGTGGAAAGATAGAGGCATAAAATCTGTTAGTGTTGTCAGCAATCTACAAAATTTTCAAGAAAAAACTCAGGTTTTGAGAACAAGTAAAACCGGAAATAGAGATCAAGTACTATGTCATCAGGCAATAGCCGATTATAACAAACACATAGGTGGAGTACATCTAATCGATCAATATCTGCTAACTACTCAATCGAATGGAAATTAAGACATTGGCAGGAAAATAATTTTACTACCTTTTAGACGAAGCAATATTAATTAGCTATATTTTATATAAGGAGACTCTGAAAGAAAAAAAGTGTTAATTCTATGACTGCATTACAGTTCCGCAGTAGTTGGAGGAGGATATTAGAAAGACGCAGTTCTGTTTCCGAAATGGAATTTTTACTCGAGAAGGACTGTTTGAAATCAATATATTGATTCAGCGATGTCGGGGTGTAAACGTTCTACACTTGTGCTTTGTTGACTACGAAAAAGCATTCGATAAAGTTAGATATGAAAAAATAATATCAATACTTATGAACAAGCGCATTGACAGTAAAATCATAAATATAGTGCAAACATTATATTGGAACCAAATTAGAGTTCAAATTGACGGAAAACACTTAGAAGAAATGAAGATCTGTAGAAAAGTTAGACAGTGATGTGTTTTATCGCCACTTTTGTTCAAGTTATATTCTGAAGAAATTTTCCAAAACACGCTCAATAATATCAAAGGAGGAGTTACCGTTAACGTAAAATTAATTAACAATTTACGATATGCAGATGACACTGTGATCATAGCAACGAGTATAGAAGATCTACAACATCATATCGAAAGCTTAAGTATGAATCGTGCTGAGATGGGAATTACTATAAACACTGAAAAACGAAGTGCATGCTAATTACAAAAAGACCACAAAATATACGTCACCTATTGACAATCAATGGTAACGTGATAGAACAAGTAAAAAAATATCAGTACTTGGGAACTTTGATCAATGAAACTAATGATCGTACTATAGAAGTAAACAGGCGAATAGAGATTGCCAGATCAGCATTTATACGAATGAAGACACTTCTAATGTGCAAAAATCTAAATTTGGAGATCAGACTACGTATCATTCGCTGTTATATATTTTCGATATTATTATGTGAAGCTGCGACTTGGACATTAAATATATGCAGTTTAAAAAGAATCGAGGCTTTTGAACTCTGCTTATTCCGCATGGACTGATAGAATTACAAATAAAGAAGTACTGGAGAGGGTTGGTAAAGAAACAGAACTAATCACCACTATACAAACTAAAAAACTGGAATACCTAGACCACTTGTTCAGGTGACCAAAATATGAAATTTTAAGACTCATAATACAGGGAAAGATTTAAGAAAGAAGATCTGTTGGCCAATGTCAGAACTCATCTCTGAAGAATCTACGTGGTTGGTATCAAAGCAGATCGATTAATTTGTTTAGAGCAGCAAGCTGATGATTTATAACCATTATGTTTGCCAACCTCCGTAGAGAGACGGCACTCTAAGAAGAAGAAGTGAACTAGCTGATAATTTGATTAGCACTTTTACTTTAAGAAAAAAGTCTGGACCTCCATCAAACTCAACCTTCAATGCTGGTTCACAGTTATCTACCAAAGGATCTTATAGACGCTATTCCCTTTGTGCTTTATCTATAAAGAAACAAACGCGTAGCAATTTGATCTGTCAAGTTTGTAACGTTGCTCTATGCAAAGGCTGCGTGGCACTCTACCATAGTAAATAGAAAGTTCTTAGATAATACATTTAAAGTATTTGTGTATTTAATTTATTTTTATATTTTCAAAGTAAAGTATTTTTTTATAAATTTTTGTAATTGTTTATACCGGTCGCTATATATACCATTGCCCAGTAAGTATTTGTTTTTTGTCAAAATGCATAATGGTAGCTACTTCTATCACCTTTTCCAGCCCTTCTAAAAAATTTGTTTAAACATTTTTTGTCGTGTTAATAATGCATAATGAATTAATTGTTTTAGTAATTTTAGTAATTTGCACTTTCGGCTAATTTTTGAAAAAACAAGGGAAACAATCTGAATATCGTCTGTTGATAAAGCATCTCTTTCTGATGGAAAAGTTTACTCTTCTAGCAAGACAATAAAATAATAGGTATTTTTCAGACTTTGTTTGTCCAAAATAGTGGTAAAGAGATATTACGATGACAATAAACGTAATCATAGACACAAAGGATGCTGAACGTTCTGATCACTCATATTTAACAGTTGGACTAATTCAGCAGTTGTCAAAAAAACATAAAAAAGTCCTTTAAAATCGTTTTGGGTAATTGTAAATTGAACCAGCGCGATATAACATAGAAGTTGAAGGTATCATAAAGTTGTGTACTCACCAGTTTACATGCCTAAGTGTTAATGAAAATGCTCTGTAAAAGTACGTGCCGCGTTACTCACAATAATGTAAAAATAAAAACTATCGACTATTCAGAACTTGTTTAAAACTGTTTCAGCACAACAAACAGTAGTTTTTGGATCAACAAATGACAATAGTATAAACATTCACGTATTCATTTTACTTTGTCAAATCTGCAGTCAGTTGAATAGATGAAAGCAGACTAAAGCGTCCAAACATTAGCTGACAAGTTTTTGGGTTCTTTAGTTAGGGATGCACGAAATATTTTGGTCATCGATAACTTTGAAAAAGAAAGAGTCATTAACAGCAAATATTGTGTAAGAGTATTGATGATTATGAAGAAAGACATTGAGAAAAAGCTGTAAATGAAGAAGAAAAATGTGCTCTTTCACCAACAAAAGTACACTGTGTGACAAGTTGTTTGGAATAATGAGCATTAATTTAATTTCAAATAGTTTCCGCACCCACTATATTCTTTAAATCTGTCTCCAATGTACTTTTGACTGTTTGATGGCTCCGGTAAAAGAGCTTTGACTAAAATGGGGTCAATTTTGTAAATACGATTTACAACAAACGTATCAAATTGTTAGCGAAGTATTAGAATCAGTGTACCATCATCAGAAAGCGATGATGTTAATTAATCAGGTCAAAATTTGTCAAAAAGTTTTGTTTTATTGTTAGGTGTGCAACTTACTACCAAAGAATATTCTTTGTTACTACTAAGTGATTTGTTTATAAAAAAAAACTGGTAATTTGTAAATTCACTATAGGCTCAATTATAAAAAATTGCTATCTCCATTTTTAATGTTAACCTATTAAAGTTGTAATACATTGTGATCTACATTATAAAGTTAACCTATTAAAGCTGACCCAAGTATGTATATTATCACGTGCGACAATTACTTACCACATAAAGTAAAATGACTTGCGTATTGACAATAAATATGACCATTAATATCATATACACCAAGAGATTTAGATTGAGAAATATTGTTCTATTATAAGATTTAGACTCATCATCTCATAGATAGCAGGCCCACGAGGCCTTGGCCAATGCAACCATAATTTATTTTTAGATAGACATATCGCACAATGTCTCATTGTTCTTATTTAATTAATCTTAACTCAATGTCTTTTCGCTATTCATTTTGCAATTCCGTTTTCATTTGCATAAAACCGTTTATTGTTGCTGATTTCGTTACGACTGATTACTTATTGTTTATATTCAAATGTATATTATTAGCTTATATTTTATTGTATGACTTATAGGTGGTTGCACAAAAGCTCGTTAAGTTAGATAATTTTTGTATTTATAAACTTATTTAGTACATTAGATGGGAAAAAAACGTGGTTGCATCTCACATTTCATACTCACTTAAATATAATAAACGTAACTTAATCTTAATATATAATGTAACTATATGTATAAAGTAACGAAAGGAACCAAAAAAAGGTTAATATTCAGAATTTCAAAAATGCCACTTCTAAAAAGAGTTAAATCTTGTTAAAAGACGAAGGTAATGGTGGTTAGTAGAACATGAAATATGCAATTGAATTGAAGAGTAAACAACAAGAACATCCAAAAGATCCCCAAGTTCAGATATCTCGGTAGTTGGATAACTGAAGATCTAGATCCAGACATAGAGATACGTAGCAGGATTGAGCAAGCCAGAACAGCATTTACTAATATGAGAACCTTGCTAAGCAACAGCAGCCTCAACTTAATGCTTCGATATCGCTTTGTAAAATGTTACATTTACTCCATACTGCTATATGGTGTAGAAACCTGTACCATAAAGGCCAATGTGATGAACCGATTAGAGGCCTTTGAAATGTGAGTATATAGAAGACTAATTAAAATTCCCTGGACAGATCACACAACAAATGTCGAAGTATTAAATAGAATTGGCAGAGAATGAGAATTGCTGCCAATAATAAAAAGAAGAACAACTGCTTATCTGGGTAATAAATTTCGAAATTCCAAGTACCAGTTCTTAAAGCTTATTACGGTAGGGAAGATAGAAGAAAAACGAGGCATCGGAAGAAAGAAATACTAATGGCTTAAAAACATAAGGGATTGGACAAATCTCGATGCCCATGCACATTTTAGAGTCACACAAGATCGAGAGTATTCCAGAATTGTCGCCAACATCCACTAATTGGATAGGGCACCATAAGAAGAAGAAAAGGGTATATTTCTGACGAACTTACTGGGAAGCATACACAATATGCTTTGTAGTGGAAGCACTATACCTCAAAATTATTAGTCTTCACATATGTGTCACATACTACAATAGTCTTTCTAATGACTAATACATTTTTTTTATTTTTGAGATTCGAATTATCCTCTTTTCTCGTTTACTTGAACCATGGACGTTTGCAGCTTTAAGTTTGTGATTATGCCTCTCCAAAAAGCCACATTTACACTATTTATTTAAAAAAAAAAACAAGAAAAATTTGTGGAAACAATCCACAAAGAAACTGAATATGGATAAGCCCAAATAGAACCCTAAAAATGAAATAGATTTTATCTCGTTCACAGAAAAGTCAGTACAAAACTATTAGAGATCATAGGACAATGAGAAAAGAAGCCAATAACAATACCAAACTTAAATTATCTAAAAAAAAGCAAACAAGTAAAAACAACGTGAACAACAATGAGAAATAAAAAAAAAACAAGGAAGTATAGAAGAAAACATACAACAACATTCAAGAAACATGATCTAATAGTAGCAATATAAACGTGATCATTTATATACTAATAAAAACGATACTAACTACGATCTAATGATTCAAAATCATTTGTAATAAATGGTTTTTAATCATCAAAAACATTTAACTGATCGCTCATTCTCCAGCAAGCCCTGATTTGGCATCAAATTTATTTTAACCGTTTATGTCTAGATTTATAGAGTAAATATAAAAATGATTATCTAGTACTTCTATACAAAAAACTAAAACGTACAACATCAACACGATGTAGGATATTTTCTGTTTATTAGAACTTATTGATATTATTTTAGAAAGAGCTGTTTGTGTAATATACTAATAATAATAATATCTAATTTAATAATTAGATCGCATGTGCGCCTATTGCAACTTTACTCATTTGTCATGGAACGTCTGCTTTCCTTATTAGTCGTTACACGATTTCATGTTATTTCATATAGTCTATTTACCTCAACTTTCAAAATATTTGCCATTCGCCATAAATTTTATTTAGTAATTGGGGTCTGTTTTTGTTGGAACCATTAATCTCGTGTCTAGACCGTACGCTCGAGTCCCCGTTTAGTGGTTTAAACTTTGACTAGTGATATAAAATGGCTTTGATATCGAATAAAATTAATATTTATTGTCTACTTAATTTAAATTTTCTTCTTTCCAGTTCTATATAAAAAGCTAAATTCGAATTTAAATGGTGCATTTGAGTAGTTCAAAGCGAATTGCAAACATTTCAAGAGACTATAATTCGTTATAATTCGTGGAAGATTAAATAATTTTATCTGTTTTGTTTTAAATATAATTTATGTCTTATTCAGTTCATTTTTGAATATAGTTTATTGCAGTGTTCTCTATTCAACGTTGTTTTCATCCACATATCTAATACAAGAGATTTTCATTCCAGTAATCATAAAATAAACATAAAAACAAATAAAATTCTATTTTATTCATTAAAACATTATTTTGACTTCTTTAATATTCCTTTCTTTTGTATTTGTATAATTGTTTACCCCGGTTTTAATTAAAACTGACAAATAAAAAAACCATAGGCCTTCTTTCAAAATTTGATATCTTGCCTAACGAGTTCCCCGGACGCCATCATAATAATTACTTGGCTTTTTACAGGCATAATAAATAATTATCCTTATTTCCTAATTCACGTGCATTACCATAAAATGAATATCTTTAAGATAATGAGCTTTGGAGATACGATCACGCAAAGGGGTAAATGTTATAGACCAGTGAGACGAGTATTGCAATTAAACATTTAGAAATTCAGTTAATTGTTTTAAAGGCTATTTAGAACATTATTTAACTAATATATTTTCTGTAGGTTATGAGAATACCTTTAATAACGTAAAATACGAACTGTTGATAAAAATACCATTATTAAATGAGACTGAAGTCACCCTCATGGTCAGCGTCCTTAGGGCTTAGCCTTCTCGCTATTATTGCTAAGGATTTCTCGTCGTTACGCACTATATATCCAAATCACCTTTATCGATTTTCCCGCATCTTGCCGTAAAAAAAGTTCGTGTAACCTTCTGGCTAAGGTCTTGCCGTAATTAATGCAACGTACATTATTTTCCTAATATCTTCATTCTTGAAGTGATCAAGGTGGAATATGCCTAACATCTATCGCATCATTTTCATACCATCACATGCATAGACTTTCTAATTTTACTGTAGCTGGCTAACATTCTGTTAGATATAAGGCAAGTGCATGTACAACGGTTTTGTTTACATTTAGGTCGATCGAATAGCTATTATGAGTGCCGACCTCCTCCGCCGAGGTGGCACTTGAAGAAGAGAAGAAGTCGATCGGGTTTTCGAGGTCGCATAATACTATAGTTACTTGGCGACATTTTAGCCATATTGTGTTAATGCAGGATCGCCTGTCGTTGGCTGTGCTTCAATTGCTGCTGATTATGCCATTGATTTGAGATTCACATTTCATGTACTTGGTCTTCTTAATGTTTTCGAACCATGTCTGCCGTTCTTGAGTTTGCTGCTGCAATTCGTGGAGAAAGACTTCGTCCACCAGCAACAACGAATATGTATGTGGTTCTTGTAGGTCCACATTGAGCGTGACTATGCACAGGATAAAATGGAGCGGGGATACAGCCGATCCTTGGTTGACACCAACAGTGGTTGAGAAAGGCGGAGATATTCTTGATAGGCATCGGCTGGAACTTGTGACATTGGTGTAAACAGTTGTTATGTGGCACGCAGTTGAAGGCCCTTTCAAGCTCGAGAAAATCTAGCTGCACTGTTTTGTTTTTCTCTTGATGCCTCTTTAAGGCGTGAATTACGTCCCTTGTGCTGATGCATTTTACCAATCCATACTGGTTGGAATTGATGCAAAAAATGATGTTTCTGAGTCGGGCTTCTATCACTATTTCGAATATTTTTATGGCGTAATGGGCCAGATGAGCACAGTCGTACTGGTCCACTTGAAGTTGGGAATTTTGCCTTCGGTGATGATGTTGTTAAATAGCTCGGCAATAATACCAGCACCATAGCGGCCAAGTAAATTGTAGACTTCTACTGAAATATCGTTGCGACCCATTGCCTTTTCATTCTTTATATTCTTTATGACGAGACTCACTTTGGCTTCACTAATGTGTGATGCGTATCCAAATGTAGGTTTTGCACTCATTGTCTATGGGTGTAGAAATTTTGTGTTACAGATGCTCGAGAAGTGTTTACTCCAGCGTTGCGGGATGGCGGTAGGGTCTCGTAGCATCCGGTGACATTCGCTCGTGATGTACTTCACCTAACCGACGTCCTGGGTAGCTCGATTTTTAGACTTTGCGTGTCGGTAGATCTTGTTCTCACTTCCAAGTGTGTCTGCATTTATTATAGGATACAGACAGTAATAAACAATACATTTATGGAATTTATTAAACAATACAACAACACTAGATATTTTCTTATAATATAATGTATACATATTATAGTTTATTCGTCTTCCGGGTTTGGACCGTGTCATTTGTGAGTGACCCAAAAGTGGTGTGAATCCTCCCCGCCTCTCGACGCGTTAGTGTTCTGAGCTGTTGGACGTGAATCCCTGTACTGGCATTTGGTTTTCACCTCTGGCAGCGTTAAGTAGTTGAGTTACTGTGACCAAATGCCCATATTGGTAGTTAGTATTCGCCTCTGGTTGCGTTGAGTAACTGAGTTACCGTTGCTAACTACCCATCTTCCTGTCTTTTGGTTTCTTTTTCTTTGTTCTCCTGAAGAAGCTATATACAATTGTAGCGAAACGTCGAGATGAACCCACTTTTGGGTCACTCACAAATGACACGGTCCAAGCCCGGAAGACGAATAAACTATAATTCTGACTCTGGCCGTGGAAGCCTACGATTTCATTTAATGTATACATAGTTTCAAACACGTCCGAGTCAGATATTTACAACTATTATATATATATATATATATATATATATATATATATATATATATATATATAAGCAAAAATACGACCGTTGATTAAATTTAAAATATATTCAATGGTTGAATTGGAGAGGTTTTATCGGTCAATAATTGGCAAATAAAAGTCGTCAACTACGTTATTGATTTATTTGATGATGCTTTTAAAAATAAAAGCGAAACGTATTCAAATAAATCAATAACATATATAGGTATATATATATATATATATATATATATATATATATATCTATATATATATATATATATATATATATATATATATATATATATATATATATATCGGAAAAAGGAGTACGACCGTCAATCCAATATATATATATAAGGATCACTCAGACGAGTGGTGGGTTCTTATATCGGTCTCTAGGTGGAGAAATAAAAGACAAAGTTGATAGGCTACTTTATCTATTTTGAAGACGTTTCGCTTTCGAGTTTTGAAAGCATCATCAGTTCATCTAAAAAATTATTACAATATGAGAACCACACAATCATGGAAACGATGTTAATTGTTACCTTAAAAAGATATGTAGCAGTCAATGTTATTAACAAATATGTGAATGAAACTAAGTAAATGGACATAGTACGCTGATCTTGTATAAACAGTTAAGCAACTAACAACATATATGAAGTTGTACAAAAATTAGCACAGCAATTGACCATGTGGTCCAAAATAAATTCAATGTTATTTATGTTAATAAGTGAGAAAGAACCAAGAAAATCATAAATAACCTCCAACTATTTAATGGATATTAAACTTTGATTTTAACTTTAGGTAGCATTATAAGTAATATTAATAAAATTCTACAAAATAGTGAATATGAAGTTACCGATCAAAGCCTTATGGATGTCGCCGTGAAAATGGCGTTAGATGAAACAGGAACGAACTAACCGCAAAAAGACAGCCAACCTTGAGGTCAAAATTACTTTTGACAGATCAACAAGGTGTAAATACCAACCCAGAATTTTTGGCGGTTAATTTAATTTTTTTATTTTATAACTGAGTCTGGATGACTACCAGGTTGTAAAGGACAACAACAGTGAAAAAAGTTGGTAGTGTACACACAACTCCCCTCACTAACCGGCCCAAATTTACAAACCGGAGATTTTCAGTCAAACTCATAATAATGTAATGACGTTAATCATGTGGCAAGTTAAATAGCCAGGTGTTTAACGATATTATAATTTCCATACAGCCCAAGGTTCAATATACTTGGAGCTGTGATTTGTAAAGGATTCTATGAATCAATTACAATGTTTGTATTATTTTATATATAATTTAAAACTCTAATCAAAGAATTTAGTGTAATGAAATGCAATATGGGTTGCATATGTAATAGTAAAATTAAGTAAAGAAATTAAGTTATTTAATTGATATATTTATTTATTTTATTTCTATTTATGTATGTAAACTATTTTATGAGAAGTGGAAAAAAGTTCAACTAGTACACCTAATATGACATTAATGTAGTGAAAAGATTAAGTAGCCTAATTCTGCAAAATTAAAGCATGATATATCTGGCTCAAGTTACTTATGTCAGTTCTCTTATTCAATGCATTAGGATGTTTTAATATTGAACACATTTCCAAAAACTGTCTTTTCGCTAGATTGCGTTCAGTGGCAAGAATCTTAACTTCATTAAAATCCACTTCATGTTTTGTATTTATCGCATGTTGTGCTAGAGCACAAGTGTGTTTCGATAAGTTAATGTCGCTACGATGTGAAGTGAGACGACCTTTCAATGATCTATCTTTGTATATAATTTCACATCGTAGCGACATTAACTTATCGAAACACACTTGTGCTCTAGCACAACATGCGATAAATACAAAACATGAAGTGGATTTTAATGAAGTTAAGATTCTTGCCACTGAACGCAATCTAGCGAAAAGACAGTTTTTGGAAATGTGTTCAATATTAAAACATCCTAATGCATTGAATAAGAGAACTGACATAAGTAACTTGAGCCAGATATATCATGCTTTAATTTTGCAGAATTAGGCTACTTAATCTTTTCACTACATTAATGTCATATTAGGTGTACTAGTTGAACTTTTTTCCACTTCTCATAAAATAGTTTACATACATAAATAGAAATAAAATAAATAAATATATCAATTAAATAACTTAATTTCTTTACTTAATTTTACTATTACATATGCAACCCATATTGCATTTCATTACACTAAATTCTTTGATTAGAGTTTTAAATTATATATAAAATAATACAAACATTGTAATTGATTCATAGAATCCTTTACAAATCACAGCTCCAAGTATATTGAACCTTGGGCTGTATGG
Source organism: Diabrotica balteata (assembly GCA_918026665.1). Classification (NCBI taxonomy): domain Eukaryota; kingdom Metazoa; phylum Arthropoda; class Insecta; order Coleoptera; family Chrysomelidae; genus Diabrotica; species Diabrotica balteata. The sequence continues at coordinate 49,030,817 of OU898283.1, read as the reverse complement.
AAATTATAATATCGTTAAACACCTGGCTATTTAACTTGCCACATGATTAACGTCATTACATTATTATGAGTTTGAATGAAAATCTCCGGTTTGTAAATTTGGGCCGGTTAGTGAGGGGAGTTGTGTGTACACTACCAACTTTTTTCACTGTTGTTGTCCTTTACAACCTGGTAGTCATCCAGACTCAGTTATAAAATAAAAAAATTAAATTAACCGCCCAAAATTCTGGGTTGGTATTTACACCTTGTTGATCTGTCAAAAGTAATTTTGACCTCAAGGTTGGCTGTCTTTTTGCGGTTAGTTCGTTCCTGTTTCATCTAACGCCATTTTCACGGCGACATCCATAAGGCTTTGATCGGTAACTTCATATTCACTATTTTGTAGAATTTTATTAATATTACTTATAATGCTACCTAAAGTTAAAATCAAAGTTTAATATCCATTAAATAGTTGGAGGTTATTTATGATTTTCTTGGTTCTTTCTCACTTATTAACATAAATAACATTGAATTTATTTTGGACCACATGGTCAATTGCTGTGCTAATTTTTGTACAAGTTCATATATGTTGTTAGTTGCTTAACTGTTTATACAAGATCAGCGTACTATGTCCATTTACTTAGTTTCATTCACATATTTGTTAATAACATTGACTGCTACATATCTTTTTAAGGTAACAATTAACATCGTTTCCATGATTGTGTGGTTCTCATATTGTAATAATTTTTTAGATGAACTGATGATGCTTTCAAAACTCGAAAGCGAAACGTCTTCAAAATAGATAAAGTAGCCTATCAACTTTGTCTTTTATTTCTCCACCTAGAGACCGATATAAGAACCCACCACTCGTCTGAGTGATCCTTATATATATATATATATATATATATATATATATATATATATATATATATATATATATCTAGTTTCCGGTTTAAACAGCATCAAATTTCAGTACACCTAGCTTTCCACTGTGTCTCTGAAGTCTTAATCAGACTTTCCGGGGTCTTAGTACTCTGAGCTCCTAGATCATTTTACTCATACACTGTTCACTGTACATATTAGTACATAATCAATTCAGTGAACAGTCTACTGTTGAAGTAATCTGAGTGCTCATGAGACTGACACCCCGGATGCATTAATGAAGACTTCGTAGAGACAATCGAAAACTCGGTGTCCTAAAATTCGATGCAAATCAAGTGGGTTTAATACTAATTTTTCTAATAATAATAATCTTAGTTTTAGGCTTAATAATTGTAGTAACCGCAGAAACCTTTTCGAACATATATATAATTCATATATACATATCTCTCTCTTCAATCTTGACTCTCTCTTTAATACCTACCGGAGGGAGTGCATAGGTCTTTTGCATATTTCTGTAATTTAATCGATCCATCTTGTTGGGGATCTATCTCCTAATCTTCGTTCTTCTACCTTTTCTTAGATCATAAGTCCTTTTATATGTTTTCTGTGTCTGCTCTCATAACATGTTTAAAGTATTTTAAATGTTGGATATGGACTTTACTTTATAGCAGTTTGCTGACTTTTAGCTCATTTAAAATTGAAATATTCGTCCTGTGGTCGGTCCACGAAATTTGTAACATTCTTCTCCAACAAAACATTTCAGTGGAGTCTATCTTTCTTCGTTTCGCTTGTTGTTGGGTCCAGGATTTACATCCGTATGTCAATATGGAGAATATTAAGCAGTTGATCAACCTTATTTTTGAAGTTCGTGAAATTTCAAAGTCCTTCGATATTTTGGCCATCTTTCTTATTGCGACTTTTTACATCACATCTACGTTTTATTTCTTCCTGTAGTGATTTCGTATAAGATCAATTTACTCTTCTTGACTATTTGCAAAAAGGCTGTCGTCTGCATAATGTATTTTGTTTATTTTTGGGCCATTTATTGAGATGCACTTTTCCCATTCTTCAAGGCTCTTCTCATAATACGCTCCCCATATATATTAACTAATTATGGAGACAGTATACATCTTTGTCTGACACCTTCTTCTAGATGGAATTCGTTAACTGTTCCAGTTGTGTGTTAGTATAGTTGAGTTATAAGCGAAATTAAATGTTGTAGTACGCCTACTTCTTTTAGTAACTGCTATATACTGCGTATGTAGCAAAGTGTAGTGGCTGTAGTGGCAAAGCTGTAGCAGTGGCAAAGCTGTAGCTCTATATTTTTAAACTTAAGGGCTGCTCCTATAGTAAAAATATATTTCTCTAATATAGTTCGTTGGTTTCGATGATTTCTAGATTGACTTTGGTTACAATAATTTTATCTTTTGATCAAAAATTTATACAAGAAACTAACAAATTTTTTGTAGCTATCTATAGTATATTTCTCTGTGATAATTTTATTCACTTAATTTATCAAAGTCTAATAGTTAATCTTATTCATACAACATTTAAATTACTTCTTGTCAAAAGATCTACACATCATCCAATTTGTATTGTAATGAAACTGTCACGACGATACAAAATTAGAACACGACTGTTAAAAAAAACACTAGTTAACAGATCCACTGCCAAAAATAGGTTTCTGGGCTTAAACATATAATTCCTGGGACATTCTTCAATGCCAACGTTTTATCTTGAGATAAATTATGTAACGACTTCCTCGTTAACAAAAATTAATGAGTATGCTTTATTCTGTTGTGATAAACTTAATATTATCCTACGATTATATAAATAGATACACCTACTGTAATTTGGATTATTAAAATCAAAATGGTTTGTTTAATTTAATGAAACACCGTATATGTCAGAAAATAGTCGAAAAACAGGATTAGATTATAGTAAAATCAAGGAATATTTACACTTTCACTATAAATATATCTAATAGTTTATGCACTTCTGTTTTTTATTGGCTACGAAAAAGTTTTGGCCGAGGCTAAATCAAAAGATTAGTAAGTATTATATTAGGAAAAACCGTATCGTTGGTTGCAAAATCGACTAGTTTCCTATTTGTATTGGAGTCAAACATCCAAATTACGTGCAAAGGGATACAAAAGCAATGAGTATTTTGCTAAGAGTACTTTAGAGTTTTATTCGTATCCTACTGTTTAATATTTGTGCTGAGAATATTCTTAAAAGAGCACTGAAGAAAATTGGTGGTATTTCTGTCAGTGATTTTAAAATAAATACTTTGAGGTACGCAAACGGCACTTTATTAATTAAATTCAAGAAGTTGCAGAATTTATTGACCGTATTTGTCAAGTGTAAAAGCGAGTGTGCTGTACCATTCCGTAGAATTCTGTCGAATTTAATATTCCAAAGCGGCAATACATACATAACCTTTCAAGTGAAGTATTGTTAAAAGTACTCGTATAATAATAGGGGAGAGTTGGACAAAACGGCATAATTAACATTATTTGACTCATAACTATTTCACTATGCTATTTATATCTACTTCTGAACTGTAACTTCTTCATTAATCACTTTCTATTTATAGTTTATTCGTCTTCCGGGTTTGGACCGTGTCATTTGTGAGTGACCCAAAAGTGGGTTCATCTCGACGTTTCGCTACAATTGTATGTAGCTTCTTCAGGAGAACAAAGGAAAAAGAAAAACGAAAACAAAAGAAGAACAGGAAGATGGGTAGTTAGCAACGGTAACTCAGTTACTCAACGCAACCAGAGGCGAATACTAACTACCAAGATGGGCATTTGGTCACAGTAACTCAACTACTCAACGCAGCCAGAGGTGAAAACCAAATGCCAGGACAGGGATTCACGTCCAACAGCTCAGAACACTAACGCGTCGAGAGGCGGGGAGGATTCACTCCCCGCCTCCCTAGGAATCCCTAGGATTCACTAGATATTACATAGAGAAACACAAAAATTACTCACCGGTATTTATTTTGTTGATTTAAACTGAATAATTCTTAACTTACTACGGATGAAACTAATTAGCATAACCTTACTTGATTTAAACTTAATAATTCTTAGCTTACTACGGATGAAAACCTTACTTTTTCAAACTAGCATTTGCCACAAGCCACAGATTAAAAACTTTTTGATTTTTTATTTTATTTAAATACACATTTAATTTATCTGGTTTTACCAACGTGTAAACTAGTGAAACAATTATTTTGGTAAAATTTGTGAAAACGGCAACAAAACTGAGCCACAGAATAGATATATCAGAATCCATTTGGAGAATTTTTTCTATCTGTACCAGCCCTCCAAAAATACTTCTAGCATGCTAATAGTATCGCTGGCTACTTAAAATTTGTGAAAACGGAAACGAAAATGAGCAACAGAATAAATATATCAAAATCCATTTGGAGAAATTCTTCAGTCTCTACCAGTACCCCCAAAAAAACTTCAAGCATGCTACAGGAGTAATAGTATCGCTGGCTACCATAAGAATAAAAATTTCAGAGTCAGGTTTGAAGAGTCGTCATCGTCAACCAATGATTTCCTCAGCTATAATGTAGACATGTTTTACACCGCCTACATAGAGCTCCAGAATACACACAGCTCCCTTAACAGTTTTGTAATTTTGTGCCGTTTTTAAGCGAGAATCTGTTTAAATAATAATAGCCGAGAAATTTGTGTTCAGCGAGAGCCAGCAAGAGCTGCACAACTAGCACGTGTCAGGGTGGCAGAAGTAAGTAGCAGGTTTGGGCTTGATTTTAACATAAAAAAACCAAATATATGGTTATAAGCAAAAATAGGATAGCACCTGGTCAATTACTAGTCAACCAACAACCTATAACACAAATCACCAACTTTTGTTATTATCTGGGTGCAAACTTAAATGAACAATGGGACCAATCGATGGAAATTAAGATAAGGATCGAGAAGGCAAGATCAGCTTTCGTCAAAATGAAAAAAATCTTTAACGGCCACGACATAAAATTGGAAATAAAAGTTGGTTTAGTAAAATGCTACGTATTTTCCGTTCTTTTATATGGCGTAGAGTCTTGGACCTTAACTGAAGCATCACTGAAGAGACTCAAAGCATTTGAGATGTGGTGCTATAGACGCATATTGAGGATTTCCTGGATAGACAGAATTACCAACGATGAAGTACTACATAGAATGGGTAAAGAGCGCGAACTGGTCGTAACCATAAAACGTCGCAAACTAGAATACCTGGGCCATATAATGCGCAATGAACAACGATATGACCTACTTCGGACCATACTTCAAGGTAAAGTGCATGGGAAGAGAGGTCCAGGACGGAGAAGAATATCCTGGCTGCATAACCTGCGAAAGTGGTTTAACTTAACCACTACCGGACTTTTCAGGGCAGCAGTCAACAAAGTCAGAATAGCCATGTTAGTGTCCAACATCCGTAACGGATAGGCACCATAAGAAGAAGGATGCACGGACTGGATGATTATTAACAAGTATCTAACAGAGCAAAGGTACATCACATGAAAATATAAAAAAATCTCAGTGAGATTATGGCGAGTAGCTGTAGGTGAAAATTTTGTATTTGTGACTATTAATGATTAATGACTATCATAAGACAGAAGGTATTCTCCGTTTGGAGTGGCCTGCGATGTCTCCAGACATAAACCCCATTGAACATGCATAGGATCTGCTCTCCGGAGCTGTTTGTGTCCGAAAGAATCCAATATGAACCCATTAGTAACTTACAATTCCCTGTAAAGAAGAATGGGAGAATCTGCCACAGGAAATAATTGATCTACTTTTTAGAGCTAATTGAGCTTAAATCAAGGCTTAAATTGATGCCCTTGGTGGAATTACGCGATTTAAAAGTTGTAGTAGTTTCTGAAAATATTTAATAATAGAGAAAATCTTGGGTGATGCATAACTTTTGTAACTATGTGCATAAATAACGGAGAAGCAATAAATTTTGTGTGTACATCCCAAATGTTTGCCACATTTGTACGTACCTTTCAATAAAAGCTAACATTACTCATATACCTACTCTTAAAACCCAAGAACTCTTTTATAAGCGTAACGTGTATTATTGAATGTGGAATTAATAAAAAAAAATTGCATTTTCTTTATTCCGTCACATATTTATGAAATTTTTTAGTAAGACTCCGAACCATTCTTTTCACTTCTGTTCTTTACTGCATTGCATACTTATTTAAAGTTAACCAAAGAATTTAACTTATTGTAATTTATTCCTCCCAATATCGCCTCGGAATTCTCTAAAACCTTCCTCCTCTAAATAGGCCACTTACGCGACTGTTTATTGTTATGAATTAAATCAATTCTCCCCAAGCTATTAAATTTTGGTAGCGTGGAGAATATTGATTTACTACTATAGTTTTAGGTTATCATATTTCTTAAACAAATATTGTCTTTCCAAGCTGGATGGTCTAGGTTAGTCAATAAAATCTTTATTACTTTAAATGGTTATTGTTAGAGTTCATATTTCAGAATTTTTAGTTTAGAAAGTATAATGAAGTAAAGAACTAAAATCTTACCACGAAAAGCTAAGTCACTGAGTGAGTATGTAATGGAGTTTAGTTGATATTTTCTAGGCTTAAAATTGTCGTATTTGGTAAAATACCAAATGTTAATATCAACAGCTAGCACGTTAATTACTGAAACAATAGCATCAAGAAACCTAGAAAATAGATCATCGATCAGCCAATCGCGCCCATTGCTGGAAATAGGCCTCCCTCAGTTATTTTCAGTGTTCTCTACACTGGGCCGCTTGTATCCAGTTTCCCGCTACACGTTTTATATGATCGGTCCATCTAGTCGGTGGTCGTCCTCGGCTTTTTTTTATAGTTTCTGAGCCTCCATTCCATTCTTGTCCACCGTCCATCTTGTGTTCTGGTTAAGTGCCCTGCCCAGTTCCACTTAAGCATCGTGGTTATTTCGATGACGTCTTGAACTCCTTAACTTTGCCTGATTTGTTGGTTTGTTATGTGGTCTCGAAGGCTCACGTTCAGCACTGCACGTTCCATGTTCCAGAAAATACATAGCAAACAAAAGGTCCAATCACCTTTTGTGTGAATTCGAGGATCCTCAAAATTAAGATTAAAAAATAATAAAAATGTAATAATTCATAATCGACGCATTTCTCGTTGGAAATTGCATTTACTCCGAAAGCAACAAACCGTGAAAATGCATCGAAGCATCAGTTTTCATAAGAAAGAGAAACCGTTTGGAGGTGCAACGAAAGTGAAAATTATTTAATAACGAGCGATATTTATTACTTGCTCTTTTAGCGAAGATATGACTTTCTAGGTCAGTTTCAATTGTTACGGATATCAAGATTATGACGCAGATAGGATCTTTATAATTTCTTATTATACGGATTAATCTTTAGTGTAAAGATGATGTTTAGAAGAGAAATTTTTGATTTGGTGTACACTTAGTTGTTAGCGTTGACTGCAAGGAAGACTACGAAAGACCATAAATATAATAATCTTTTAATGGTTCAATTATGACTTGGTAAAGTAAAAACAATCAAAATAGTAATTTATAAAATAATTACATAAAGTGGTACTTGTCCGCGAGTGGAAAACTTGGCAGCATAGACTGTCAAGCAAGTGTGGCAACTCCATGAAACAGTTTTTGCAAACGTTGCTTATCATATTTTCCTAGAGCCTTCCAAGTTATAAAAATTAAAATAGACATTTCTAATATTTTAAATTATTGTATTTCTATTTGACGTTCATCATCATCATCATCATCCAGCCTCTATTTATCACGTCCACTGCTGGACATAGGCCTCCCTTAAACTCATCCATTCCTTGCGATTTTGTGCTCTTTGTTGCCAATTTTTAGTGATACGCCTGATGTCGTGGGCCCAACGTGTAGGTGGTCTTCCTCTACTGCGTTTGTCTGCTCTTGGCCTCCAATTTGTAATTTTGCTCGTCCATCGTGAATCGTGCATTCTTGCTACATGGCCTGCCCAGTTCCATTTTAGTTCCGCTATGCGTTCCACAACATCAGTAATACTCGTCCTTCTTCGCAGATCTTCGTTTCTTATTCGGTCCCTCAACGTCACTCCCAGCATAGACCGTTCCATTCGTCTCTGTGCCACTCTCAGTTTCGAAGATGTGGTCTTGGTTAAAGTCATAGTTTCCGCCCCATAGGTCATGACCGGTAATACGCATTGGTCAAACACTTTTCTTTTGAGGCTGATTGGTATGTTCGCCCTAAGTGTGTCTCGCAGTTTTCCAAAGGCTGCCCATGTTAAAGTAATTCGTCTTTGGATCTCACATGTTTGGTTATCCCTGCTGATTCTTATTTTATGACCCAAATACGTATATTTCTCCACCAGTTCTACCACTTTGTCTTGAATAGTCAAATGGTTATTGGGGACCAAATTTGTCATAAACTTAGTTTTGGTCAAGTTCATTCTCAGGCCCACCTTCGAACATGCAAAATCCAAGTCGTTTAACATATCTGTAGCTTCTCCTAAATTATCTGTGATAAGGACAACGTCATCTGCGAAACGGAGATGGTTAAGCTTTTCGCCGTCTATCGTTACTCCTCTGTGGTCCCAATTGATCATCTTAAAGGCATATTCTAATGCCGTTATGAATAATTTCGGCGAGAATGTATCTCCTTGCCTTATTCCACGATTTATTTTTATTGGTCGGGTTTTATTGTCTATTTTAACAGTCATAGTGGCATTTTTGTAAATATTATAAATAAGCTCACTATACCTATGGTCAATCCTGCTGTCATTCATTGCTTCTATAAGGCTGTCTCATTCGATCGTGTCGAACGCTTTATGAAAATCTATGAAAGTGAGAACAACAGGTTTGTTATATTCTATAGATTTTTCAATGAGCGTCTTTACTGTGTGGAGGTGATCATTGGTACCATAATTTGAGCGGAATCCTGCCTGCTCTCTCGGTTGGTAGAAATCTAATTTTTTCTCCAATCTTGATGTCACTACCCTAGTGAAGAGCTTGTATATGTGGTTCAACAGGCTAATAGGTCTATAATTTTCCAGGTCCGTTCTATCTCCTTTTTTATGCAAAAGGATGGTTGTAGCATTGTTCCACTCTTTGGGCACCTCTCTTTGCTGCAAACATAGATTGAATAGTTTCCTTAATTTATTTAATAGCATATCTCCTCCATTTACGATAGCTTCTATTACGATTCCATCCTCTCCTGGGGCTTTGTTATTTTTCATTTTTCTTAATGCTTGTCGAATCTCATCTAGCTTTATCTCTGGCATTAGTTCGGAACCTTGATTCTTGATCTTCTTTGAAATGGCTGTTTGTATTCCTGTTTTATCTTCTCGTCTACTTCTATATAAGTCCTCGTAAAACTCTTCGACGACCTGTATTAACTCGTCTCTACGTGATATTATTTCATTTTGCTTGTTTCTTAATTTATGAATTTCGCATTTTCCATTCGTTAGCTTTCTACGTAGAACTTTTAGGCTGTTATTTTCCTCTATAGTGCGTTTAATATAATCGGTATTAAATTTCCTTAAATCTCTCCTAATTGCTTTCGAAACAGTTTTGTTCATTTTTCTTAAAGTGTTGCTATCTACATTCTTATCGCTTCTTATTTGTCTTCTTTGATCCAAGAGCGTTTCAGTATATGGACTTATTTTACTATCTGATTTTCTTTTAGGACAGTGCACTCGGTGACTTTCTTGTAAGGCGTTTATGATGCAGTTATTCAAGTCGTTAATATCGTTAGCGGAGGTTTCCTGCAATAGAAGCTTATTATTGATATGTGTCTGATATTGGTTGATATCTAATGGGGGTGTCCAGATACCATGAAATTTATTTTTATCATTATATTCCTTTCTCTTTTTATATTGATTTGAACTTTCGCTCGTATCATCCTGTGGTCGCTGTTTGTGGTGAACTTGTTGAGTACTGTTACATTTTTAATTATTTGTTTTTGATCACTTATGATGTAGTCGATTTCGTTCCTTGTTCTACCGTTTGGACTTTCCCAAGTCCATCTTCTGTGCATCTTTTTGTGAAAGAAGCTGTTCATGTTGAATAAGTTATTCTGGAGTAGGAATCCTAGTAGCTTTTCTCCTCGATCATTTCTTCCTGGGGAACCGAATTGTCCTAAAGATGTTTCTAGATCTGCTTCTTTTACCCCTATTTTTACGTTGAAATCGCCACATAAAATTGTGAATTGAGTACGAGAATCATCAAGCGCAGTGGATACATCGTCATAAAACATTTCAATTTCTTCGTCTGTATGGTCTGTTGTTGGAGCGTATACTTGGATAATTTTGAGTTGATACCTATTTGACGTTACTATGTAAATATTAATTTTTTATTGTCCTTTTTGGGAACATATTTTTACCATATTTTACATAGGTATACCTAAATGCGATTTTCACGTCAGTCTTGATACCATGGCTCTTATAGGATGGATTTCAATTTTTTTAGAAAGAATTTGCTCTTTCCACTTTATATTTTATTTTTATATTTAACTAATTTTATTTACATACGAAAATGAAATGTGTTAAGTTGGCACATGCCAATTCGGAAGATGCCCAAAAAGATAGGAAGGACGAATTTTACGAACCAGCAGTATAAAGCGGCTCCAAAACACGACTCGGAGCGAAAATATTAATGGGAGATTGTAATGCTAAACTAGGTAAGGAAGACTATTTAAGAGAAGTAATTGGTTAACATAGCTTATGAGACACAAGAAATGATAATGGACATCGGCTAACACAATTCGCAATGTCTACTAAGATGATTATTAAATCCACACATTTGAAAGAATGAACATTTACAAAGGAACATGAGTTTCAAATTATGGAAGTATAAGTTACCAAATGGATCATGTCTGTATTGATGCAAACCACTCTAGTAGCATTATTAATTCGCGAAGTATAAGAGAAGCGGAGACCTTCTTTTATATCAGTACAGAAGCTGGAGCAATAAGAATTAAGAAAAAGATGGGACATAGAAGCTCTTTAAACAAAAAATAAAGAACTGTATTATCAAGTAGCCATAAGTAACAAATTGCAATTGTTGGTAGAGGAAAAGCTTAATGTAGACTTGTAGTAAAGAAAACTATTAAAGAAATGGTTTGGCACACACTGGGAGGAAATACTGGAAATATAAACTCACAAAAGATTTAAAATGCTACAAAACACTACAGATAAGAACAAAGCAGAATTTCACAGAACACAAGCATTGAAAAGGCAATTACTTAAAACTAAAAAAAAGCTACATATAACAGCAAATACGAGAAATGGACATAAATGGCGAGTGAAATCAAGTAAAGAAATTCTTTAAGGAAGTAAAGATAGTCAGACAAGGTGGAACTGTTAAGGTAACACAAGCTATAAGAAATCAAGCAGGTGAACTAATAGTGATATATACAGAAATCGGTAAGATGGAAGAAGAAGATATTACATTCCATGCTGCAGATGTGGAAATACCAACACCAATACTTCAAGAAGTAAAAAATACGATAGCATCTCTTAAAAGCGCCAGGAAATGATGGTGTATATATAAGGAAAATATTCATTACCCAACATCGAAAGTTAATTTAGTACGAAGGACTATGGAATACTTGGACAAATGTTGAAGGAGGGGAGTGAAATTATTCTCGAAAAATGGAAAAACTATTTCAACGAATGTACTCACAGAGGAGAAGTCCCAGATCATTGGAATGAAAGGATGAAAATACTTCTCTTCAAAAAAGGAGAAGGGAAGATCTGAAGAACTGTAGACCAATCTCTCTGATGTTCTAAATGTACAAACTGCTTTTGAGATATGTAACAGGCTAACGTCGAAGCTCGATAGTTATTAACCGATAGAGCAGACAGGAATTCCAAAGTGTTACAGTACAGCGGATCATCTTCTTACAGTCATAACGCTAATAGAAAAAGCCAATGAATATCACTTATGGCTTCATTAATTATGAAAAGTCATTCGACTCGATAGAACTTTGGGCAATACAAAGAGCTATGAACAATTGCAGGATAGACTCCCGATACAGAATGCTCATACATAATATTTACAAGAAAGCGACAATGAAAATACAAATAGATCCGAAAAGCAAAGCTATACCAATCAACAGAGGAGTTCGCCAAGGAGCTGTTATCTCGCCAAAGCTATTCAGACTTGCACTAAAAAACGTATTTAAATACATTAACTGGGCAGATAAAGGAATACAAAATGTTAATTAAAGAAAACTGAGTCATTTGAGATACGCTGATGACATTGTAATATTCGCTACAAGTTTCCAAGAACTACAGACCATGATCACGCAACTATTTCAAGCTTCGAAAAAAGTAGGTCTTAAAACTTGGAAAAACCAAAAATATTGACAAATACATCGAAGATTGGAGAAACGACGTTAAACGACATAAATTTAGAAACAGTAAGCAAATGCATCTATCTAGAACAGATAATAAAAGTTAACAAAGAAAATCAAACTGCCAAAATTACCAGAAGAATAAGATTAGCGTGAGTATGATTTGGAAAACTGAGATGAATCTTGAATAGCACTAAAATAGAACAATATTTAAAAGACGCAAAAGAACATGCTGCCAAATTAAAATGAAGCTTTGTAGGATACAATACCCGATTGAACTCCATTACCCAGTACGATCAGAAACAGAAGTCACTGAGATATAGTGAGTCTTCTCTTAATTCACGCTATTGTTCAACAAATCTTTTTATAAATTTGGAAAACGAAAAAGATTGACCATTCCTTTGATGTAAATATGAAAGTGTGACAATTTTGTAAACTATCATTTTTGAAAGTATCATTCCATAATAAGGGTGTTGGTCAATGTGTGCTCCTGTTTGTGAAAGAAAATTTGTGAGCAGTGATAGATTTTAATACATCAATAAGCATTTAAAGCTTAATGAAAATAACTACTACGTTATATTAAGGATGGGGGAAACTCTTAATAGGATTTATCCTGAGAACCCAGTACCTCCCCATTACATGGCATAATGATGATTACATGAATATTCAGTGCTTATCTCTTATTTGTTCATACTGGTTAAGAACGAAAGTCAAATATTTAGTCTGCAGTTAAACATATTAAAGAAGAAGATCAAGATAGTGGATAAACTACATAAGAATCATCCACACGTAACCACGATTGGTCGGTTTGAGGTTTTAAGCTCATATTTTTATCTGGGATTATTGCTTACAAACGCAGGATCGCTACAGGAAGAAATAAAACGTAGGTGCGATCTAGCAAAAGTCGCCGTAGTAAAGTTGACTAAAGTATGAAAGGACCCTCAAATTTCAAATCTAAAACTGAGATTAATAAACTGCTTAATATTACAATTACTGGCATATGGATATGAATCTTTGACCCTACAACAAACCGAAACAAGAAAGATAGACGCCACTGAAATGTTCTGTTGGGGAAGAATGTTAAGAATTCCGTGGACCGACCACAAGACAAATTTTTTAATTTTAAATGAGCTAAAAGTCAGCAAACTAGCTAGGTTTTCAGCAAAGTCCATCTTCAATAATTAAAATACTTTGGACATGTTATGAGAGCAGGCACAAAAAATATGACAAGACTTATTATCCAAGGAAAGGTAGAATGCCGAAGATCACGAGAAAGATCCCCAACAAAATGGATCGATCAAATTACAGGAATATGCAAAAGAAGACCTGTGCATAAGTTAAAAGAAATGACCAGAGACAGAGATCTTTGGAGATAGACAAAAGACGACATCACGATGACCACTACACTCCTTCCAGGTGGTCAAGAACGTTTAATATCAGTTTAAAAGAAATTTAGATAGAAACAAAGTTTGGCATTATATATATATATATATATATATATATATATATATATATATATATTATATATATATCATTTATATATATATATATATATTATATATATATATATATATATATATATATATATATATATATATATATCATTTATATATATATATATATATATATTATATATATATATATATATATATATATATATATATATATATATATATATATATATAATATATATATATATTACGACTCAAAAAGCTCTTTCGGAGTACAGCAGTAAATAAATGTGTACCATTTACCGTCCTTATTTCAAAGGCACAAATGGGATTTTAATCTAACCTATGACATTTAATATATACGACAATCAGGTCTTCTACAAACTTACAAAACAGCCTTTATTTATGTTCCAGTATTAGGCTATAAAATAGTTTACAACAATCTGAATGTCGCCATAAATAGAAAATTACCCCCAATTGTGCTAAATAAATAAAACATGCTAAAAATAGCACAAAACATAATAACACACTTTCACGTGCAATATTACCTCCGCCTGGCACGTTCGCTTCCTCCAATTTAATTTTAAAAAACACCCTTTAAAGTTCGGAACTCTTGAACTTTGAACTTTTCCATGTTTGTCGGGAACGTTGGTAGTGACATAAGCAGTTACTGCGGGAGGAGCAGTGCGAAAATTTGGTTATGAATTTGGCATTCATAACAGAAATAACTCGTAACTACCACTGGCGGAGCAAAACTCTATTTTGACCTATATTTAAAGAGAATATAAAAAATATTGAAATAATATGGTTCATTTGTTGGTTTGAAAAGCTCAACTATGTCTAATCTTAATTTAATAGAAATATAGTTAAAAATATGTGTATCTCAGCTTTAGATTTACAAACAAAAAGTTAATTGCTTTAGTTTTTCTTCTTCTACGGCACTACAGCCCAAGTTGAGCATTGGCCCCCTTTTTTTTGCCTTCACCCTTGTTTGTCTGTGGCTGATCTTCTCCATACACGAACTCCTAAGAAGGCTTGTGCGTCGCTGTTTACTGTGTCTTTCCAGCGCTTTCTTGGCTTTCCAACCGGTCTCTTTCCCTGCATTCAAGCATTGAATGCTCTTTTTGTTAGCCTATCCCATCGCATTCTTACCACATGTTCGGCTCATTGCAATCTTTGTATTCTAATGAAGTCTGACAGTGGTGCTTCATTATAAAGTTGATAAAGCTTGTTGTTGCATCGACTTCTGAAGATTTCGTTTTCCCTCACAGGTCCTAGTATTCTCCTCAGTAATTTCCTTTCGATTCGATTCGAATTGCTTTAGTTGCAAAAATTTTTAGGTATCGCTTTTAAATTACGTCTATCTTGTCAAGTGATTTCTGACTTTTTTAAAACCGCTTTATTAGCAATGTTTTATAATTAAAAATACTATGTTTGTATTAACAATTATCAAGTTTAAAAAAAAAGGAAAACAGTTTTTTGTTAACAACCACTTCTAAAGCTTTATTATCAGAACGGTCATTGCGAACTGCACGAAATGGTGCTGATTTATAGAAATTTTAACTACTATATATAGGTAAGTAATAGTACAAAATTCCACTACAGAATCACTACGTTCATAAAGTAGGTAATTCACCAAACTCACATTTTTACACACATTTAAAATTAGGAGAATACATTGATAATATATTGCCAGTCAAAAAGGGGCCGCAAATAGTTTTAATTCAATTAATATTAAAAAAAAAACAAAATTTGTTTAATTTACTAATGTTTGTCTTTTGAGAACGATTTTCTACGTGGAAATTATTGAAACGTCAATAAACGTACTTTTACCTTTAATTGTGGCTTATTCCCATTTAAATATTAATTACTTTAAAATGTCACAAGAAAATAGCTTCAGAATAATAGTAATTAATTGATTAGAATAAATTATATTTCGTTCATTTATTTTTTAAATAAATTACGCTGCTCGTGACGCGTATGCATGTTTTTTCCTATCAAAATAAAGCTAATTTTGATCTTATTATGATGACAGACGCTTCTTCTTCTTCTTCTTAGCCTTCTGTCGTCCATGTTTGGACATAGGCATCTCCCAACTCCTTCCATAGGTCTCTATCCTGAGCAACAGATTTCCAATTTGTTCCGGCTATTCTTTTAGTGTCATCAACCCATCTCATATGTGGTCTTCTTCTTGGTCGTTTACTTTCGTAGACGCTTACCTGAGAAAAAATGGTGGCAAATTAGGATTACCAGCTGTTAAAAATGCGAAATATTAAAGATAAAGTAAAAGACAGCTAGCGCGCAACGCTACTGGTTTGAAGTGTCTATTATGTCAGTTTTTAACTTATGCTTCGGTATATATGTACAATATACAAATATTATAATAATATTATTACTTATCAAACCAGTGTTGCTGTGCGCTAGCTCTATTTCACTTTATTTAACCCCAATTTGCGACTCTTTTTTTTCAGAAACCTGATATCATCATATAAGGACAAAAATTAGCTTTGATTTGATATAAAGCACAAGCATACACATCATAAGCAACGTATTTTATTTAAAAAATAAATTAATAAAATAAAAAATTATTTTGCTCAATAATTAATGACTATTAATTGAACTAAAAATATATGCGGTCTCTTTTTTACTGTCAGTGTATGTATGTAAAAATGTGAGTTTTATTAACTACGTTAATAAACATAGTAATCCTGCAGTGGGATCTTAGACTATAAAGCCAAAGATACACATGTCTGTTACTAGCACAATAGCATACCAGTATCTATTAACCACCAGCTACTATCCCAAAGCTGGCAAGTGTGTTCGTTAACTGGCATGCCAGTTCCTGGTATGCTAGTTAATCGCAAAGAATTTGATTTTTCTTGCTAGTACCATGCTGTGAGATGCAAGGTGCATGCGTAGGGAGTGTCACTGACAAGTGTGAACACGCGCTATCGCTACAGGCAGTCCAGTAGCTAGTAGAGAATTGTCAGATTTGTTTGCTTCAGATTCATTATTAAATTTCTAACAATATCCGCGGTCATCAGCTATATTTTCTTGTTAATTTCGTTCGGAATATCTTCCATGGATCTACTTTTTTTTTGTTGGACACTCAAAAACTTTTAATTACAAAACAAGTACTCTAGTTTCAGATAAAAACCACTCGACTGTTTAATAGCACTGGCATGTGTAAAAATCTACCCTACTTTCTCGTCTTGCTACTGGAAACAAATGTGTTTTGTATTGCTACTTTCCCAATTTACTGGCATGTGTGTACCCGGTTTAATATTTATTGGAACTTACAAGAACTTCGCCGAAAGTTTGAACTTAACAAAGATAAGTCCATAACTATTAGTGGCAAAGCAAAACTTAGTTTTAACTGCAACGATATAATCGTATTCTCTTAGTTTTGAGATTTGCAACGTCCCTGGTTCTTCCAGTTGATATTCTTGTTTGACTCATCTAAATGATCGCTCACTATTCGTTTAGATATGCGTTTATACGGACTTTTTATTCCGTTACATACCAACCTTTTCACCAATGTTTTTTCAACAGTAGTGTGCAAAATATTTTATGTAATGTTTTATGTCGTCGATTGTTTTTCTTGATTTATATCGATTTCATTATTTCAGTACTTATTTATTATAATTATTATATTATGTTATAATACCAATGTATTATAACATACATTTCCAAAAAATGTCTTAAAAGTAACTGTGGTCGTTACGTCATATTTTTAAAGTGAATAATACTTTTCGTACAAGATCTCACTGCAAGATCAGTACGTTAATAACGGAGTTAATCAAACTCATATTTTTACATACATTTAAGAATAGGAGAATACATTGATAGTATTTTGTCACTCATAAATTGGTAGCACATAGTTTTAATTCAATTATACAGCGTAATTTATTTAACAAATAAATGAACGAAATCAAATTTTTGTTCAAAAAGTAGTTACAAAATTGAATTAAAAATATCTGCGCCTTTTTTGACTGGCTTTCTGTTTGAATGCATTCTCCTCTACTTTAACGTATGTAAAAATTTAAGTTTGAATAACTACTATTTTATTTCTGCAAAGTGGACAGTTTTCTTTCTATCATATCCCATATATGTTCGATAGGATCTAAATCCGGAGCACGGGGCGGCTACAGCAAAACATTAATGCCAGCTTCTTCGAGAAAGTCCATAGTTTGACGAGCAATATGGGGAATTGCGTTGTCTTGCTTAAAAAGGATGTCTCGACGGTCACAGTCTGCCGTAAAGTGGTTTGTAAGATGTCATCAACATAACGCGCAGCTGTCATATTGCCTCGAATAAACACAAGTGGTGATCAGATACCATAGGCAATAGCCCCCAAACCATTACTTCAACTGTCCTGTGTACATGCCTTTCAACACCAAACCCGATATCTCGTCGCTCTCCACGGCGGCGTCTTACAATCCTACGACTATCATACACTCCTAAACAGAATCGTAATTCATCGCTGAATGCTACATTACGTCATTCTGCCACCCAATGCTGCCGTTCTCTGTAGCAATCAAACGTTGATGTCAGTGGTCCGCAAACTTCCTTCAAAGGAAGTACTAGTCGTGGGCGGAATAAAATCAGTCCAAAGACTCGAATGTGATAGTATAGTGTACGCGTACTAACAGATCTACCTACTACTTCAAACCATTGGTCAGCAATTTGACGCGTAGTAGCAAAACGATCTCGCAGAGCCAATAATCTAAAGCGCCTATCTTGAGGCTCTGTGGTACGCCTCGGTTGACCAGTTGGTCTTCTTCGTGTTCCTCTACCTTAGTTTATCCACACACGACAGACACGCATAACCTTCATTGCCTTACAACTAATACGACTGCCTATTTCGCTATACGATAAACCCATATCTCTGTACGCAATAATTCTGTCCCTGTCAAAATCGTTTATATGGTGGTAACTAAAAATTTCTATACGAACCGGTTTTTACAAATTGGTATCTTACAAAAAATATTTTTTACAAAAAGTAGAAAAAATAAACCATTCATATTGTTATCATAGCATATTTTAAATATAATCATCCTGTTGCCAAAAAAATAAAAGCAAAAATTTATTCCATTTAGGTGTAATACTTCTAATGTCACTGAGTATATTATTTTCTATTTTTTACTTCAGTCCATTTTTTTTTCATTATTAATGTTTCCCATATTTTAAATATAATCATCCTGTTGCCAAAAAAATAAAAGCAAAAATTTATTCCATTTAGGTGTAATACTTCTAATGTCACTGAGTATATTATTTTCTATTTTTTACTTCAGTCCATTTTTTTTTCATTATTAATGTTTCCTTTAATGTAATTACTGTAAATTAAAATGTTTAAACTACCATTTGCATAGCGTATTCCCCGCCATTGTTCAATGCGGAAATGTATCCGAAAAGTCTAAATATAGCGGAAAAACAATTTCCCAACCCGCTCGATACGGCTCATTGTGGGGGTGTATCAAAAGCCAAAGGTTTCATTGATGAAAATAGTTGGTTGAAAAGCGGCTCGCGTTTGGCGAATGACAGCAATGTTTTGTTACGTCTGAACCCCTATTGACATTTCGGAAGAACGCCGTTATAACCACAACCGGGTTTAGTAATTTATGATCCGGTTTTGTGTGTTTGTGTCGGATTTGCTCTTCACATATAATGAAAAAAATAAGGCATAGTCTGGAATATTTTGAATAACTTTCGGTTTTCCGATCTAAACTTCTCAAACCTCGTTTACGCTAGATTTTACAATATACAATCGCCGGCATGTATAATATCATATGTTTGCCAAAGATGAACAATATGATGAGTTAACAATGTTTTTTCCTAGTCGATATGGCATATGTACACAGTATTATACTGTATCGTACAAAAAGTTTTTATAATCTGCAACTTTTGTGTATTAGCCAATCAACGGTATTATAAGATCGCTTTTTCTACTACTTGGGTATTTGTACGTTTGCTCTACTTTATTAATCCACTTGATTCTTTCCTTTTGCTGCAGTTGACCACACTCCTGTAGAAATGAGGCGGTTATACCTCTTTCATAAGTATTTCTTCTGCCACTCTATTTTCTTTCAACTGATATTTTGACTTCGCAAGTATTCACCGTGTTTTTATTACATACATTTTTAAAATTTCTGATCTATCTTTCCAATTTCTCATCTATTTTATCCAATTATTGAACCCATCCTTATAATATCTCGGTGAGGCTTTTTACTAGGTTTACTATGTATTTATTTCTTGGTAGAAATTCCTGACTTTTTAAGATAAGAAAGGTTCTCCTTAAACTCATATCGTGGTATGTAGTTTGTTTGTCTGCCTTCTGATAGCATGGACAATGTTGAAACTTGGTTCGTTTTGGTCGAAAGAGAAACCCAAATTTGGACAAAAGCTAAAAGATAATATGTTACAGAAAACTCCTTGAAGAGATGATGTCTTGAAACTTTAAATATAGTTCCTTTAGAACATACATACATGGTGCGGTACATATGTATGCATTAACTAGATCTACATACATCTAAATTAAGTACTTCATTGTTGACTCCTTTTGATAAACTATTGAATCGGTAATTTATCTTTTAAATAAAATAAAACTTATAACAGGTAAGATAATTATTGACAAACAAACCGTCTTAATGTATTTTTTCGTGATATATAAATTGTAATATCTTAGCGCGTTTCCTTTAGCAAATTACTTTTTTTCAATCATTTTTGTCGCCTTGAAGAAACTACATATAATTACAGTTAACAACAACTATTTTAACTTAACCTTGTGTCGATTGGTTTACCCTAATATTAAAATATAGTATTTATAGAAATTATTAAGCATATACAAAAATTATAAACGCACGTTTACCATTTACGTTTTTATAACCTCACCAATCTACTCTTAACCACTGTTAATCTGTCTGAATAACTGTGCATGTAGTTAGATTTTATCTGGTTATTTAAGTACAGCCTTGGGTTACTGCACACTTCTTTTTTATTTTAATAACAGTGCTTAAAAATTTTGTTTTAAACCTTTTATTAACATCGAGTTGAAAGATTCTGGCTAGTTTGTATATTTGCAAAAATAAACTGTACCAATGGTTATTTGTCATAGGTAGCTTATTTTTTACTGCCATATTAACACATTGGTCTGCTAGTAAGATAAAACAACAAATTAAAATTAAATGGAAATGAGAAACAATGAAAAGAAACAATGCAATAACAAAAATTCAACAGTAGTAGCTAGCAAGTAGCAAGCTAGTTACACAGTACTCCACACAAATTAAGAAGTATACAGATAATTTGGTAACAGTCAAAAAAAAATATCGTTACCATGAACCAAGACCGTCATATGTCAAAATGTGACAATTTTTAGAAATGGCCATTTAAAAAAATCGGTGAATTTTAAAAATATCATAAAACTTTACCCATAACTGTTTGCAGGCTAATAATATTTTGTCTTTGGTTTTATCCTATTTTAGGCCATAAAATTTTTATATTGTAACGTTCTTTAGAAAAAATATGTTCGGTAATTAGGGATAATTCACTTCTTTATTTAATTTGTTTTAGGTGTTTTTAAAAAAATGCAGATTTGTCACATTAAATTAAGAACGAAGACGCTATGGTGTAAAAAAACTAAAAAATACTGTCATTCTGCAGTAAATTATAATTCTACTTGTCTTCATTTGAACATTCATTCTTTCTCTTTTTATAATACACTTTCGTCACTGTTTTTGATAAAGTCAACTTTGGCATAAATCTACCCCTAAATCCTTAAGTCATTTTATAATATGAGGCATAAGTCGAAATAATTTGTAGATAGTTTGGTTAACAAATTCAAAAAGTTCTAATAATTTTGTAAAATACTGACATAACTTAAAAGAATACCAAAACTAATTTTAATCATAACCAACTTCTTTATAAGACTGACACAAATCAAACTAATGCAATACTTTTAGCAGAAAGTATTAAATTATCTTATTGTGTCTTTTAGAAAGGACGAAATATCTTAAAATATGACAGTATTTTGCTAAATGTCGAACCAACTTTTCGATTAACAATAACGACACTTCCATCTTATAAGGGCCATAGGAATAAATTAATTTTATGACGTTATTACACAAAAAAATTTAGAATATTTTTAATCTGTTTACTAACACATTCCCTTTTTCACTTTTTTTTTTAATTTGACGGTCATCTTTTGTCCATTTTTCTTCGATTTGTTTTACTATAAACAAGGTGTCGGTCGTAGATTGATCTTACTTAAATACCTGATATAATTCCTTCAAAACTTAGATATTAATATTGGATAATATTTCTCAGTTAATAATAAATAATCATTTTACTTAGTTTCTGAGTAAAAACGGTAAGGCAACTGTGAGGTGACGTAAAAATGGCAAATCTTATTACCATTTCCCAAAGAAAGCAACATTTGAAAACACTTTTTATTTTAAAAATAACTCCAAAATGCTTTTCTTTTCTTTCATTTCAAAAACCACAATTAACTTAAAACTTATAAAACGCTATAAACAATTAGAAAATACTATCACGCTATATATTCACATAAAACGCGAGAAGGTGAACTCAATTTTTTGTAGGATATTTTTTGTAATATGCAGCTCATATTACTGCATAATATGTATAAGCCAGTGTCGATTGCTTTAAAAGGCACAAGCTTTGACGTTTCGTATGACACTAAATGCGTGTTATTGCGGTATATAATTGTTTTAATAGCTACAGGTAAACCATTTGGTAAGACTGAAAGTCACGAAAGCATTAGAAACGAAACAAGCTTACATGTTTATATGTATGTTTCAATTGGAGATTGTAGAACTGATTTGTTAGTAGTAAGTGATATTCATAAAAGACTATTTTGTATGCTCTTCGATTATAAAGTTTATACGTATGTATATGATAATATTCCTTAACTTATTTTTTATTGAGATTTTTGCTCGTAATTATTATTTGAATTTTCTTAAAATTATATTTTCACTTATTTATTATTTCTTATTGTTTTTCTATTTTGTCTTTTTATCTGTATTTTTTGGTTCTTTTTTCTAATATGAGCGATTTTCTAATTCTAATTTTCAGTAAGTTCTTAATTCTGGCAGATGACCAAATTATACCTACACAAGATCAAGATGATCTTGTGTAGGTATACGCAATGTGTTACTACTTACTACATGTTACGAAGAACGCATGAGGAATATACCATGACGTTCAGCAATAAATCCAACAAAACACAAAGTATGTACATGTAGGAGGTTAAATAAGGCACTTAGAACTAAGAGGTACACAAATCTAAAATACTGATAGGTATAAGAATCTCGGTGTAAGCTTTACAAACGATAGTTAAAGTACAAAAAAAATAGCAACTAGAATTGGAAAACTATCTGGAGATATCCTGGAAATTACACATTGCTAAAGGCTGAACCGATATGAACTATGTCTAAATGCTGACCGATTAACTATGGCCAAAGCGTCGGTTGCAGGGGATCCCCACTAACCGCAGGAAAATTGCTAAACAAAGAAGATCTTGAGACAACAAGTTAACAGTGAAATTGAAGATAGAGATATGCAATATATATACATAGATTTACTCGAAAATATTATCCATTAAATTGAATATTCTATTTTACATTATTTAAAACAAAACTGAATTAAAAGTATTTAAAACAAAATTTTCAGAAGGACCAATCTGAAATTACGTATTTCCAGTTTTGTTATTAATAAGTTGCCTTATAATTTCTCCAAAAGTTTGAAATTATTCAAATCTTCGCTTTATATAACCACCCTCGAAATATATATTATACTAAAAGGAAAAAAGAATGATTGACTTGATATACAAAACACTCTAACGTAATCTCTTTTTTAAAAGAAAATATTAAATGGTGTCTACGCTAATATGGACATTGCATCTAAAATTTGGCAACCTGATCTAGAAGCTTTAAGGGTTGGAACAACAATTCCATGAAACAAAATGTAAACACAACAAGATACAACTTATTTCGAACATTATAAACGAACATAAATTAACACAAAACAAAACTGCAGAGTTTCCCTGTCACATTATACTGATTCAAAAACACAGGAAGAAGAAATAATATGGCTACTGATGCTAATAGCAGGCTTTCCTTCTAGATAATGATTTTGTGCTTCAAGATTTTCTGAAAAAGTCATGACTCAGCCAAACCAGTTATTGCCTCAGACAAGACTCAGAACGTGCCCTAAATATTTTACAATTTGTGAGCCCACAATACCATGGAACTCCAAATAGTCCCTTAGCAATAAAACAGAGCAAATTACGTTTGTTATGTGTAAGAAAACCTTTCTTAAAGTTATAATATGCAAGCTCTTTTTTTAATTCTCTAATTGACCTCCCTATTTGATTCGCAAGTTGCTGCTGTTAAAATAAAGAAGTAAAGAGGATGTGATTTATCAAAAATTGTAATTTTATTTTGTATAAAACGGTTGTCGACCTTTTGTATCCAGAAATATTCCACAAAATTGAAATGTTCGTCAAAATGCAACGTCCTTTATATCAAATTTAAATATAACTGAAAATTAAAATAGAGCAGATACAATCTTCGTTTAGTGAATAACCAAACAAAAGGTCTATTCATTATGCTATTAAACATCTATATTTGATATTAATTTTCCCTGACTCCGCGAATAAAATAATGTCTCTAAATTACTTGTGCAAATCACGTTAGATAACATCTTCCCAATTTCACGATGAAGCCATTAACTGTATAGATTAAACAAATTTGTGAATTAATATATTAAATTGTATGACATGCAAGCAATAGCTGTAGAATTGTTTTTTTGGCTTTCAAAACTTAGCAGCAAACCTCTACTATATTTTGAAAAGTGGTTCGTAGAATAAAAAATTAAAATCAGTACATAAATTAAATTTTCCCTGAATTCTTTTGACAAATTTAGATATTTTAGAGTGAAAAATTTAAACATAATCTAATCGCACTACTGTCAGTGAGAGTTTTGTAGAGCACCAAAAAAACAATTTTTTTTTTTATAAAACCTTATGGGCGTTTTTACAAAGTCAAAATATCGGCTACAATCCACCTTTTTTTTCAAATTCATTATTTGTCCGCTTTAAAGTTGGAAAGCTAATTCTCTGGATAATGTTTATCTGTGTTAATGTGGACAGTGCAAGCAAACTAAACTTAAAAGTTGTCCCTGTTGTCCCATTCTCCAACGTTTAGGCATCTCTTACTAGGAGTAAGAGAGCAGAGAAGTATCTGAGCATTAAAAAGCCTATGAAAATTTTGAAAATTCGTCATTGATTGTAAGCATATAGGAATTTTTAAAAGAACTGGGTATTGGACCTTTAAAGTCAATTTTTAATCTTTCAAACGAAGCTGTGGATTTGAATAAAAGTTTATCATCTTCTTTCTTATAAATTTGAGTTTTATTTTAACACAGATTGGACAAGAGGTAAATACTTGTTCAATTTTACCTATAGAATAAGATAAATTTTGAATTTTTATAAAATACACATACAGTACATACGAGTAATCCCAGCATGAATCTAAATGTAATCGATATAACTTGTTAGTAGTATTTATATTATTGCATATTCTTGATTATCTTACTATACGGAATGGAAGCTTGGACATTGAAGAAACAACACATAAGAAAAATAGAAACGTTCGAAATGTGGTGTTACAGAAGAATATTAAAAATTCAGTGGATCCAAAGGATTACCAATGCTGAGGTACTACGACGTCTAAATAAGGAGTTAGAAATTATAAACAGCATAAAAAGAAGAAAATTAGAGTATTTGGGTCACATAACCAGAGGAGAAAAATATGAGCTGCTGAGGAACCTTAGAGAATGGTTTAACTGTAGTTCACTGCAACTTTTCAGAGCAGCAGCCAACAAAATGACCATAGCCGTTATGATATCCAACCTCCGATAGAAGATGGAACTTTAAGAAGATATTCTTGATAGTACATCAGTTGCATCATTAGCCTTTCCTGGACGATAAATATTATCACATTTAAAACAAAGAAAGCTCCGATCTCCAACACATAATTTTTTATTTTACTTGTTGGATTTGTAATAAACATAAATGAAACTGATTTTTGATCAGCGATTAGTTTGAATTGCCTTTCTATCAGATAATGTCTCCATCGGTTTACTACTTCTTCTTCTTACGGTGCCTATCCGTTCCGGATGTTGGCGATCAACATGGCTATCCTAACTTTGCTTGCTGCTATTCTGAATAGTCCGGTTGTCGATGTATTAAACCACTTTTTCAGGTTTTGAAGGCAAGATATTCTTCTTCTCCCTGGTCCTCTCTTTCCAAATACCTTGCCCTGAAGAATGAGTTGCAACAAGCCGTATCTCTGTTCATTCCTCATAACATGGCCAAGATATTCTAGTTTGCGCTCTTTGATGATGTTCAAACGATCCACCCACGAAATTCTTAAGATACGTCTGTAACACCACATCTCTAATGCCTCGAGTTTTCTTAAGAAAGCTTCGGAAAGTGTCCAGGTCTCTACTCCGTATAATAAGGTAGAAAATACATAGCATCTAATGAGAGAGATTTTGGTAGCAAGTGGTAAATCATGACTTCTGAAAAGAGAGCACTACTACTTCAACGCAATCATATGCTTCTTTTTCAATTGCAGAATCTTTTCGTTCAGAATCTGTGAGAGTACGTGAGAAAAAAGAAACGAGTCTTCTAAGTTGATTCAGCGTGGAAGCAATAGCAAATTCAGACGCATATGTTCCAATAATGAGAATTTTTTTCAATAATGGTCCATAGAAGTGTATTAGACATATCATTTTTCAACTCCTCAAGAGCAAATACCAAGTCTGGACCTAAAAGTAAATAAGCGTAAACACCTCGTATATATTATTTTTGAATAATATAATCAATGGCACTCTGAAAACATGATACTCCATTATAATTTAGCGTTCTTAATGTTGTGGCAGTGTTCTTAATATGATACTCCATTATAATTTAGCATTCCTAATATTCTGACAGTATTCTTAATGTTGTGACAGTCATTCTTATGTAAAGTTTTATACAAATCTAAGCCTAATTTTGCAAAAAGGTATTTTACTACTTTACTACAATTTTATCCGCATAAATCATGACATTAGAATAACAAAACAATTATTTGAATACTGACAACTGTCACAACATTCAGAACACTGTCACAACATTAAGAACACTAAATTATACTACGTATACATGTACCAAAAGTGCCTAGAGTTCACCCAAATGCACCCTAGTGTATATATACTCGATATATGAATAGTAGCACTCTGCGGTTTTTTCCTATTTGATGGTCCAATAACCATGTAGTTTCTTTTAGCCGTCTTTGTGCACAAAATCAATAGCCTATTTGAGGAAGTAAAGATATTTCACCGTTATTTTTTAAGACTTGACATCTTCACATCTTTATGATACAATAAGAGTCGTCTGCTAATTATTTATTTCTTCTATTCCTTCGATCCTTTTCGAAATACTTTAAAAATGTTTAACCCAGAGTTAACACTTGCAAAGGTATCACTCAAATCACTGTAATTTCTAAAGCTTAGTCCTATTACACTTACTACACTAGCGACACCTATATGTGGGGACGAGTGCTAATTGAGTGATGTGTCAAGTTATAAAAAAATTTTAGAATAAGTTAATAAAACAATAGAATAGACTAATTTTTAAATAAAAATCTTTTATAAAATAAAACAAAACACTATATGTATAAAAGGGTCAAATTCGTTTAATTTGTTTTTCATCTTTTTAACTCATTTCTGCATTTTTCTTTGTTACTTTGAGCTTGAACTTTCGCTACTACTTGTCAAGAACATTCTTCGACGCATAATAGATTTTTATTTTTGCTTTTAATTTTCGTCAAGTACTGTTGAATTTTGGACTCGCTGTCAGTAATTTCAATGTCAGCGCTTTGTTGTTGGCATATTATAATTTTAATCAATGAATTGTTTGAATTTGCATTATTATTCGTAATAAAGATGAGACGAAAAGTTAAAATATGGGAATTTAATTTTTTTCCAACAGTAAGGAAAGAATTCATTTAAAGCAGGTCAAGTTCCAACTGTAACAAGAGAAAAAAATCATTTTTATACATTAGTAAAACTCACGAATAAGTTATTCATGACTAATTCTAGCACACTATTTAAAAAATTTATATTTTTGTTTTCCTGAATGAAAATTGACGCTTGAAAATAAGACTTAATAAGGGTAAGATCCAAACTTAAATTTGAACAACATTTTCTAAGAGTTATTACTCCTGAAAATCTAGCAAAATTCAAGGTCAAGGGGAACGCTATATATTTCATAGACTGCAATATAACTTCTCCCCACAAGTACATAAAAACTTCCAAGTACAAGTAATCCATATTAAAAAGCAAAAACCCTACCGCTAAACAAATATAATCTGCCTCTCGACTCCCCCCGAGAGAATTGCTCGTTAACGTAGTTTCATGAAGTCACGTGGTCTTTACTGAAGCTCAATGTCGAGGGTGTATACTAGGGCGCCAACTGACGGATAATTAAAAAGAAAATCCTTGAGTTAGAGCACTGCGTTTCGCGTAGGCTACATGTCTGAAACTCTTTTATGTATTCTCGCCATAGAAAAGCAGTGGTGGGTGCTTCATTTTTTATTCTTTTTAGTAGTGTAACTATAAATATTATAAAACAAAAACATTTTTTAACGATTTGGTAAAAATATCGGATAGAGTGAAAAATATAAAAATTTTCTTCGTCAGTTAAGTTAAAAAAATCTTGTGATTTATCCCTCAGTATAAATGACAGTAATGCATATAAGTTATTTTTTAATAAGTGCAAAAAGAAAGTGCTCCACAAATTTTAAGTAAGTCTCAATACCAATATGCTAATCAAAATTGTGGTACATATTCGTATTAATTCCCTATAATGTTTAATACCTAATTTAAAATCTATGCCACATGCCTAATTTATTTTATTATTTTGTGCACGTATTGTGTTATTTCTAATTGTACTTAAATTTTACATTTTAAACTTCACATTATATCACATCATTATTTGATCCCTACTTTCTAATTTCTCCTTAAAAACTTCCAACAGCGTATCTTTTTAATCCAATGCTAAATGTCTTATACTTGATTTGAAATAAAATGAAATGAAATGTCTGATACTTTTGCATTTCCTGCATTTTATTCTTGCTTTATTATCTTCCTCTGCAATAATATTACTAACGTGATCAAATCAAATCTCTGCTAACAAATTAATTCTGGATGCTCGTCAACAATCGATTCTGGGAGGATCGATGAGTGGTACTTTTATTTTCATAAGGGTGGCTACTTAAATAATTTTTAAGACTTAAAATCTAACTGACATTTTGGTTCTATTTGACACGTTATATATTTTCTATGCATTGAGAATAACACTATCAATCACATTTATAAAAAGAGACTTCCACCATATTTTGCCTTTTATTTTGATTCTGTAGTTTGATATGCCGTAGTGATACAAATCAACTTCACTCAAATGAGAATTATACTCAGCAATCATTTTTGGCTGAGAAATTAGTTGGGCTTTCTTTTCTTTCCTGTAATATTTTTATGTACTTGCGAAAGGTTCAATGGCACAATTATTTGGTGCTACTGTCACTACCGAATTGTCATTTCGGCACACTTTGTTTAGTATCATAATAAACCTTCCAAAGCACCGCGATTTTTCTGTATGTTCGGCAATGTCTATTTTCCATTGTACATCACAATTGCAGATATTCACAGTAGCGTAAAATCATTTGTTTTTCAGCAAATCGGATAGTTTGTAAGATGAGAAAAAATAAAAAAATATGGGATATGAATAGATTTCCTTGGTAATGGGATATGAATAGATTTCCTTGGTATTGGTACACTGAACTTCACTCTAATCGTTTAGAATTCAAATAAATAGCTAGTTATTATTGAGTCCCATTTCGAATAATTATTTAAAACTGACCAAATGCAAAATTTAAATTATTATCTCAATCCGTCGCCACTAAGTTAGTAACGCGACTCAGCAGCACGTTTTTCCACGAAATCCCAACGTTGCGTAAACGTAACATGTATCCAAAAACCAAAAAAGATTTTTCAAATAAAATGTTACGATCTTTCCTACTGATAAATTGAAAATTTCGGAAGTATAATTTTACGTTTGTACACAAATTACATCGACAAACATATGAAATTTTTTTTTAGATTTTTTCAATATTCAATAAATTAAAAAATATATCACGTTGAATTATTTCCAAATAATTTATTAGATTTGTGCTCTATTTTTTGTTTTAAATAAAATTAAGCAACAAAAAAGTATTTAAGTCATGACATATTAAAAAAAATACATTTAAAAATTTTGCGTTTACGCATTGGGAATTATTGGGTTAAAGCAGAATCACTAGATTTTACACATAATGGTGTTACTAATCAAAAACATATAAATTAAAGTGATAATTTTCAAGTTTAATACTTATTTACAAATCTATAATTCGATCCAAACTTGACTATGGAGCTATCGTCTACAACTCATCCAAAAAACACATTTAAAGTCACTGGATATTGTCTAAAATAAATGTCTACGTATCTTTTTAGGTGCTCACTATACAAGCGGCATTCAAAGTCTCTATTGGGAAAGTAGAAAACTGCCTCTTTCTTTCAGAAGACAATATCTAAGCCTAACATATGTAGCAGCAGTGTCATCAAACCGAAATAATCCAGTACTGCAGAACTTTTTTGCTTGTCGATTTACAAATAAATTTTAACAAACACAGCAAATTAATCATCCTTTTTACTTTCGTATACAATCATACTTATCCAAATTAAATTTTCCATTTTCAAAAACCTATGATACCTCTTCAATCCACAACCCTGCACCATGGACAATGTATACATCGATGCATCAAAAAATGAAGACAGAGTTGGAGCAGAAATTTATTCGGAATACCCCTCAGTTAGTTTCAAATTGTCGTCACTTACAATCATCTTTTCAGCTAAATTATTCGCAATTCTAAAAGCACTATCGTTAATACAAAACAAAAACAAAGAAATATGTATAATAATTACAGATTCTCCAAGTTCATTATCCTCACTGACTCAATTGTACTGTGACAAACCCCTTATACTTCTTATTAAAAAAGAACTTAAAAACTTTTTAAATAAAAACATTCAAGTTCACTTCTTATGAGTACCTTCTCATGTCGGAATTGAACGTAACGAAGTTGTGAATAAACTGGCTAAAAACGCACCAACTACTCCGATGCCCGAAGAAAGTAACATATTAGTTCAAAACGATTTAAAACCATCTTAAAACAAAAAATAATTTAAAAATGGCAACAAACTTGGAATAACACTCCATCAGGGCTATACGAAATCAACAAACATCCACATCTTAGGAAACCAAAAATAAAAGACAGAAGAGAGCAAGCGATACTTACCCGTCTCCATATCGGCCATACACGACTTACTCGTGACTATTTATTACAGCGCAAAAATAAACCAGGATATGAAGTGTGCAACAATGTTCTAACGGTAAAACATTTTTTAATACAGTGTCCCAAATATAACAGTGAACGACTGAAATATAGCATACCCAACTCCCTAAGAGATGCCCCAGAAGAAAATATAGAAAAATATTTGTTTATCTTAAAGACTGTCAACTTCTTTAAAAGATCTAAAACATACATTGTAATACACATACATATTATTATTGTAAACTAATGTATATACGCTAATTGTATCAACTGTCACATTAATCTAAATACGCTAATGACCATGCGTGGTTGATGCGTTATTAAAATTTAAAAAAGAATCATTTAAATGCGAAAAAACAAATTTTAAATTAAATATAGAATTTTATGCTCATATTGAAACAACACTATGAATTAGACCAAAAATTTACTACATCAAGAGGTTTTTCCAGGTTTTGCTCGTGATGTAGACTGGAATTTGTAGGTAATTATCTATTATCCAAAAATATTTAAAAAACTAACACGCCTAAAAAATAAACTGATTTTGGTAAATATGGCTTTTATTGATGACACAGGAAACAGATGAATTACGGTTCTGTTTCATTCCTTCATTTGTAGTTATTAATGATATTTACTGTAACTAGATTTAAATAAATAATATATTTCGCAATTTAACCAAATTGTATTACAATCTCTAATATTTATTATAGTTAAATTATTATGTATAATATTACAATCTATTTATAGTAACGACACTGTCTAAATAGAAAAACGATTTTGCGTGGGTGTAGCTCAAGCCTGTAGAAATCCTTCAATAGAGCAAAATTGCTTTTTTCGTTTAAATTTTGAGTTACATTAAAGACAAGTTAAATCAAATTTCCTTGAATGAGTAACCTGATTCTTTACATAAATTGATACCGTTTTTATTATAAGCACAGACATTTTCTGTCTGGATTTACTGGGGCTCGAGGGTAGCAAAATGTTTCTGCGTGGGTGTTTGTAAATGATATCTACAAGGGAATACGCAAATTCGATCAGACGGATCTTATTTAGACTTCAGTGAGGAAGAATTAATATCATAATTCTGTTAAAGGGATGTTTATTTTATATAAATTTTATGATTAGAGCATACTAAACACAAAGGGACTTATTTGTTTTATTATTTACCGGAAGAAGATAAAATCGATATTTATGTTTATTGCAGGTCTGTTAGCTATTAAAAGTATCTTTGTAGTAGGGACTAAAAAGACTAAACTAGATCAATCTAACTAGACAAAGTATGGCCTATGTGATAAATTATTTGAAACTTCTTGTATCACTTAGTGTGTTCTCAGATATCTGAGCGATTCATGTCGTGTCACGATTTTTAAACTTATGAGTTTAGAATCAATAAATCTTCATAACTGTATTAGATTCATTATATACATAAACATTAAAAAAATTATTTGGCATAACTTTTTCAACTTAATTTCTTTTTCAGAGTCCTGCTAATCATCACCAAAAGGAAGTTTTATCTTCTAAACCCAGTCAACATTTAGTAAAAGTATCTTCCCGAAATGGACCACTTACTTCAAAAGCTTCGCTCACGTACTTAAAGGTAAGTACATTAGTATAGTTTTTAACCTTATATTCTTTTCAATGAATGAAAAAAAGTATTTTTTAGTATGTAGAACATTTAATTCCTAGCTTAGCGCTTTCGACTTACATAACCATACTCAACACTATGGTCAAATTTATCAAGTATCACTACTAAAGAGGAACCACCTTGATGGAAAATACAAAATATTGTTTAAAAGTTAAAAAAACTTTGAAATTTTTTCAAAAAAACATCCAAAAGACAGCTCATTAAAATCCACAAAAAAAAAAACATTTAAAAATTTAGTAAACACATTAAATATAGAAAAGTTCATTATAGTGGATTAGCAACACAACAAAAATCTACTTATAAATAAAATTTACCGGTTTGATGTTGTAAACTCATTCTTGTATGTGGGATCATTGATCGCAAACAGGCTTTAGAGGGAAATAAAACGTAGATGTGAGCTACCCAAGATCGCTATGACAAATGGCATAGCTTTATGTCATTTTATTCTAAAAGAACTAAAAGTCTATAAGAGACTCTGCGGCAAAATTCAACTACAACTACAATTAAAATATTTTGGACATTTCCTGAGGTCATACAAAGACAATATGGAACAACTTGTCATTTACGGGAAGGTAAAAGGCCAAAGACCACGAGGAATATCTCCAACGAGATGGATTGACCTGATCATAGGAAGTTGAAGAGACCTGTATATGGTGTAATAGAAATGATCAGAGACATAAATCCATACACGATATCACGACTACTGCTATATTCAGTTGACAATAGTTTAAAGCCAAACCTCCCCATGCATACAAACACAACATTCCCTCCAGCGGGAAAAGACTAACGAGATATCCCAATAAATAAAGTACTTGTATTTATTTTTTAGTACACTTCCTATCAAGGCAATTTTAATTTCAGTAATTTAATTTTTTTATGAAAATATCAAGTATTTTTGTAAAAAATTGATTATGACGTACAGAATAATTTATATCGGGCCTAAAGCACATTCACAAATCACCAATCAATGCCATGTCTATCTGTTGAACGACATTCAGAGTATTGGTTTTGTTTACTTAATTATTACCGTATTCATTGAGGAGATGTGTTCGAACTGTCTAGACAGTTGATTAAAGTGAAAAGCTTATCTTTATGGGCTACAACTTAAGGATAAAGGGATGTTTTAAAAATCCATTATTGATTGTAAAATGGTGTGAATAATACTTGTCAATAAGAGAGTCGGGATCCGTTCATTGTTTCGAGTAAAATTTTGCTGAATACGAGTAGTCTGCAGTATATAAAAAGTGTTTGTTATTACAAAATCGTGTATTATTATTATTTATGTTTTGTTTACCATTACGGGTTAGAATTTCGGTGAACTTCTAACCCATTTAAATCCTCATCTCTACACTTTTTATTTCTACGTATACAACACTCACTGAAAGGTCACGATGTATGACTTCGTTAGGGATGTATGGTGATGCATTAACAATACGCGTAAGCACCTTCGATTGGAACCTCTGCATGATTTCAATATTGTATTCGCTTGCACATCCCCACAGTTGAATGCCATAGATCCAGATGGGTTTTAAAGTTACCTTAGACACTAATAATGTATTTGCTCTTGCTAGTTCATATCTTCTTCCAAGTAGCCAGTAAAGTTGTGTTAATTTTAATCCAAGTTGTTTTTATTTATTGAAGATGTAGTTTCTCCAATTCTCCAAGTCGTCTATCAAAATGAATGCTGAGTTATTCATGGAGCCGTTGAGCCATAAAACTGTTGAACTATGTATGTCTTAATTACTTAGGTGTACAAATGCTGATATCTGATGTCGAGTTGTAAAAGTTACATGGTTAGATTTATTTTTATTAACACTGCTTTGTCTTTTCTTAACCACATCTGAATGGTGTTCAAGAGGTCTTGTAACCTTCTAGACGCTTCGAAGGGATATGTGTGCGACGAAAGAAAGACGGTGTCATCAGCAAATGTTGTTATGAAGCATTGATCAGAATAAGCTAGGTCAGCCGTGTATAATAGGTATAAGACTGCACCAAGCACAACCCCTTGGGATACGACGGTATTTATGGGTCGTCTTAATGCTGTTATTGCCGTACCAAATTATATCTGAAAATGTCTGTCTGTAATGTAGGTTTTAAATATTCTATAGTATTCAGATGTATTTGTTGTTAAATATTATACATCAAACCTGTATGCCAGACTTTATCAAAAGTTTATGTGATGTCCAAGAAGACTGCAGAATAGTAGCGCTTTTCCTCCAGACCCTGATTTATGACATTAATAACTCTGTGCACTTAATGAACTGCAGCGTGTTTTTGTTGGAAATCAAATTGGTAGTCAAGAACTAAGCAGTTTTCTTCTAGAAAAAAAATTAATTTCTTTCTATTTCTATTTTTTTCTATTTCTATTATTAATTTCTCAAGAATTTTAGCCAAAATTGGTAATAAACTAATGGGTGTATATGAAGTTACGAATTATAAAGATTTGCCTATTTCATGGATGAAATAACTTTCCATTGTAAAAAAA
This sequence comes from Diabrotica balteata, assembly GCA_918026665.1. Taxonomy (NCBI): domain Eukaryota; kingdom Metazoa; phylum Arthropoda; class Insecta; order Coleoptera; family Chrysomelidae; genus Diabrotica; species Diabrotica balteata. Next base: position 48,995,536 of record OU898283.1, on the reverse strand, counting down.
ATTATCCTATCTTAATATCGCGTTATAAATTTGTGCGAACAAGAGAAACGCATTTTGTGGTAATTAAAACACAACAAATACAGTAATTAGCTCATAACCAGGAGTTTTTTGTATTAGTATTAAGTATTGCGTCAATAATTTCGGTTTTTCTAAAAGGTTTAATCAGGTAGAGACATCTGGTATGTACTGTACAGCATACTTACATATCTATGAATCTTTTCCTCTTCTACTGGTTGTAACTCAAAGCGAATAAACAATATAAAAACAGAAATTAACGTTAATATCAAATAAGTAATGAATAAGAAAAAACAGAATATAAGAGAAGCCAAAAGATCATGTTCTTCTTCTTCTTCTTCTTCTTCTTCTTCTTCTTCTTATATAGACATGATTGTGTCAGTTTTTCAATGTGCCTCCAGTAAGTTATTTTTGTGGTCTTCCTACTTATCGTCTTCCTATTGGGGAACCATCTCTTGCCGTCTTTACTACTCCATTTGTTTTCATTCTGCTTGTATGGTCGTTTCATTCTACTCTTCTATTTCTTACCAAATTTTTGATGTTCTCCACCTTGCATCTATGTCGTATATCTGTACATCTAGCTCTGTCCTATAGTGTCTTACCATCATTTTTTTTTCATCTCAGCTGTTTCTAACATCCTTTTTGTCCTCTCTGTGTCAGGTCTTGTTTCTGTCACGTATGTCATTGTTGGTCTGATGACTGTTTTGTAAATTCTACCTTTCGTTTCTTTCCCGATATTTTTATTTTTCCATATTGTTTCATTTAGGCCGCCTGTGGCTCTGTTTGCTCTATTCAGTTGATCTTTCACTTCGGTTTCGAGATTTCCGTAGCTAGATAATCTGATGCCTAGATATTTAAACTCCATCACTTGTTCTACTATCTGACCTTCCAGCTCCAATTTACATCTTAGTAAATTTGCTGTTGTAACCATGCATTTTGTCTTTGTTGGGGAAATTAACATGTTAAATTTTTTGGCGTTTATATTAAATTGATCTGGTCCTCCGTACTTTAGGAGTTCGTTCGGTATTCTGTCCTCTTCTGGCGATTTTCTATTTTTTAATATCCTTAATGCTTCATTTACCTCTTCCTTCTCAATATTTTTTTCTTCGTTTGTCGTTACCTCTGGTGTTGGTGGTTCATCATCGTCACCTTTAGCAAACAGGGATCGAAAGTAGTCTACCCATGTTTCCTACTGAATGTGTTTCGTTTTTATTAGTTCGTTCTAGTTCGTTTTATTAGTATCTCTTTTCTTTGTCATCTGATCATTCTCCATATTTATTTTTTTGTTCCGTAGAAATCGTGTTCCATCTGTTTAGATAAGCTCTGCCAGTATTTCTTTTTTATTTGTCAAAATAAAGTATTCGTTTCATTTCTTATTCGTTTTTAGAGGTTGTATACCTGTTGTCTTTGTTGTGTTCTGTACTGTAAAAAGGCTTGCTTCTTTTCTTCACATTCTGTCTTCACTTCCTCTCCAAACCATGGTGTTTTCTTTTTTGATATATTAGTGTTCGTTACTTTTCTCTCTCCAAGTGATTCTGTTGCTGCCTTAATTATATTATTTTTGAGTTGTTATGTTGAACATGTTATGTCAAATTAGGGAACGTATCATATTAAAAACTATCACATTTTCAATACATATGAGGTTACAGAAAGTCACGGGAAACCGCAAGAAACGACAGCAATAGTGAAAAATGTAGGGCACCATTATAACTAAAACAAAACAAAAGTTAAATAGATGGACATAATATATGAAACCATAGTTTGGTAAAAAAGTAAAAACCAGAAGATGGTGAATAAATCACGGTACTAGGAATAATAAAATATATACTTTTTTAATGCCCTAAATGTATATCAAATGGAACACATTCAAAACCGACTTCCCTCCACTTTCTTAAAAAAAATAGTAAATTTTAAAAATGATAGTGCTTTTTAATTCTAAACTATATTTTCACTTTATACATCTTAAAAAGCCTCCGTGACAAACATTTATAAAAAAGAAATAGTTTCCTTAGCGGCCCTCTTTTTCGACAGAGTTATTGAACGGTGATTCCAAACAAAGAAAGCATTGTTCTTAAACTTTCTTCTAAAACTGATTGACAAGAAACTTTTCCGAGTGATTTTTTGCCCGTTGTCTAATAGCAAAGACATTGTTCGACCTACACAATCACTTGTTCGTGCCTTATACGATCGATAAATGAATTAGAGTAACTACCCACACGATATTCTACACGCAAAAAAATTACAGTTTAGTCGAACCATGGCATTTTTTTTTAATATGCCGGAAGAATTGGGCCGAACGGTAAAAGTACTCATAAGGATTGTAACGAAATTCTGAGATGGGATAACATCTTCGTGTTTATATAACAGCAATTTTTTTTAAGTAATCGTTTCGATAGTCTTCCTACGTACGAAATGTCTGCACAGAGCCTGTAATTTTATAAATAAAAAAATTGCTGTTATGTTCTAACGTTTTCTTAATTTGGGTAAATAGGTTAGATAAAAGTATTTAATTATATATATTTCAGTAATTCTGATTTCTACCGCGCACGTGACAATTTATTGATAGTGCTAAAGTAAGAGAATCGTGTGAATATATTAACAAAAGAACACCTTCTCTACTTGTTTTAATACTAGAAATACTGCAACTGAAATACTTAAAAATACTGAATCAATACTGGAACACTAAAATACAGAAAATATTAGGATCAAAGCAGTATTTTAGCAGAGTTTAAGCAGCAGTAATTTATAGCAGAAACAAGAAACTGAAATGTATATATAGAAGCATTTACAAGAGCTAACTGAACAAATTTACTTCAAAATTACAGGTACGCAAATATTTTATGTTTATTTGGACAAAAATATATTTACTGCAATAGTAATAAAAATGACATGTCTGTAAAAGTATCGACTTCATATAAACCATGTAAAGTTTATGAAATCAAGTGTATCAAAATTCACATACAACAAAAAATTGGGAATAAAATTACTCTTTTTTTTTAGAGAAGGAATGGTCGAACATATTATTATTATTATTATCAAGATTTAGCCATACGGCTCACACTCGCTCCAATGGGAAAATTCACTCATCCCAGATACCTACGGTATCAAAAGGATTGAGCTCTGGTGGGAGTCTTTCCATGTTATCGAGCTCTAGGTGACTTGATATGCTGGAGTATCGCCCAAAAATTTTCGTACACATCTGGACGTTGAGAGTAATACAGCTTTCTGTATGGTGGGAAAACTCCAAATTGTGTGAAATGGTAATGCATTAGAACACACAAACCAACCTATATATCTTGGAGTAACTCTGGACCGGTCCCTCACCTACAGACAACATTGCATAAAAACAAGAGGGAAAGTAACAACTAGGAACAGCATACTCAGAAAGCTAACGGGAAGTAAATGGGGCGCACGTCCTGGCACACCAATCAAGTTGACACTGCGCTAAATGAGACATGCAGGATAGTAACGAGGTGCATGAAACCAACGCCACTTTCAAATCTATATAGAGCAGCGGGTTTTGCAGAACCCTCAACACGCAGAGTCGCTGCAGAACACATAGAGAAAATTAAACAGATCGCGGACGATCGGCATGCCCTATACAAAGCTCGAACACCACGAAAACGACTAAAATCTAGGAAAAGCTTCCTTGGAACAGTGCAGGATGAACCGCCTGAGTATTTTCCACCTCCCCAGGTTCAATGGACCGGCCAGACCCTAGACTTTAAAACGTGGAAAACCTTGAATAGGATAAGAACGGGGGTTGCTACAGTAAAATCAAACATGACAAAATGGGGAAAAATAGACCAAGATGATGTGAACTGTGACTGAGGAGAAACACAGAATATGGAACATCTTCTTACATGCAGAAACTGTTCTCATCGATGTACCCTTGAAGATTTGTGGCTCGCCAACAAAGATGGAACCGACGTAGCCCGATACTGGGCCGAAATTTTATGAATGACATGTTCGGACACGATAAAGTAAAGTAAGTCTGCATGGTCTTCTAGAGATGTTCATTCAGACCTAGCTTTTTATGTTTTCTATGAGGTTCTTTGGAATGGCTCCAGTAGTAGAGAAAATAATAGGTATTGTCTGGGTACTTTCCATTTTCCACTGTCTTCGTATTTGAATTTCCAGATCCTTGTACTTGGCGATTTTTTAGTTCTGTTTAACACTAAGATTATTGTTGTTGGGTATCTCCACATCAATTAATGTTGTTTGTCTCTTTAGTTTATTAACTAGTATGAGATCTGGTCTATTATGTGCCACGTTTGGTCTAACCCCTGAAAAGGGAAAAATTGGGGAAGAAGAACACATGTAGAAATTAATCTAGGGAAGTTGATCTCACAGGAACAGGATTAATGGCGAAGAAGGTTATGACCTTAATAAAGCATAACAAGAGTGCCACAAATAATTGTTCAACAGGAATGCATCAAAGAAGTAGTCACAAAAATTGTCGAAAGTAGTACGATGATATCATAGATAATATGAAAGATTTAAGAAAAAAAGTTTTTATAGTTGATAAAAACGTTAAGGAAATATTACAAAAGATATTCTGTTAACTAAATATGACATTCATGAAAAATTTAGTAACTTGACCATTAGCACACATGCCAAAACTTGGACATACCGAGCCTGCTGAAATCTTTATATATAAACAAACGAAATAAGAACTGTTAATCCAAACATTTATATTTGTTTGATATTCAATTATTTTAGTGAAAATTGTTTTATTTTACAAAAAAATTGTATTTTACGAAAATATTTTTTTAATAAAAATTAAACTTTTTATAATGGATGACAAAGAAAAAATATCATTTTTCTTATCGATTCTTCTGTATTTTCAGGCTGTACATAACAACAAAGACTTTTCGTCGTCGGATTATGGCTCATCTCATTTGCATCAGACGAGTAGTTCATCGAGTAAACATCTAAGCACATCTTGCCATAACGGCATCTCCAGAACTTCTTTGATATATACAGATGTAAGTATTGCTAGATATTCAGTGTAAAGTCGGAGACGGAGACAATATGTCTTTGTAAGAACAAAGATGATAATTTTCATAAAAATTTAAAAATACATGTAAATTTTTTTTCTAAATAGATTCATGGTGGCTCCATATTTTTATGAGGTTAATAAGAATATTACAGAGAATGTGATCTATAAGATTTTTTAAAAATTACCGACAAAAGGAAATATTAAGCTACTTATGACATCATTATCATTTTTTAAATAGTAATACCTTATTTTGACACTATTATTGAAAAGAGCGCATCTTTTTGTCTACGAATGTCTAATTTTTCTTATGTCGCTTACGTTACATAACCGTATCATCATCATCCAGCAACAATTCCAACCCCGTCTATATTGCGCCGCTCTCAACCATTTTTAATTTTATCTTACTAAATTATCAGTCCATCTTGTAGGTGCTCGACCGACGCTTCTCTTGTCTTTCCTTGGTCTTCATTCCAATAACGTCTTTGCCCATCGCTAATCCATCATTCTAGCTACGTGTTCTGCCCATCTCCATTTTAGTCTGGCGATTCTTTCGATGACGTCAGTCACCTTGGATCTTCTCCTGGCCTCTTCGTTTTTATTTTGTCTCCTAGTGTTATTTCTAACATATAAACAGGACTAAATAAAGCTACTAACTATTAAATTAAACGCTCAAATTGCAAACCATTTGCCTCTAGTCAATATGCAAGACGATCTTGAAACTCTTGCAAAACATTATTATTAGCATTAATTAAATTAATCTCTGTCCTAATTCCCCCTTTAAGTTCATTAATACAATTAGGTCTGTTAATATTAAATTTAGGCTTAAGGTATTCCCATAAGACAAAATCTAGTGGGGACAAATCTGGAGATCTAGCTGGCCACTCTAAAAATCCTTGTCTACCAATTTAAATATTAGGAAAAATATTATTTAGGTATTTACGTACACATTGTACGTAATGCAGTGGTGCTCCTTAATGGTACCCTAGAGAATTGTCCGGTAGCTGAGGATTTTTATAATTTGAGTGCAGGGCTGCAAGTGTGGGAATTATTCGTTGTTAAAATAAATCAGAATACTTGTCACCGTTCAATGAACCGTTAATAAAAAATGGGTCCACAATTGTATTTCCAACTATTCCCGCATACGCGTTAACTGTCTGGATACTGAGTGTATCCTTCTACCGTTCAGTGAGAGTTCTCTTGTGCCTAGCACCTACAGTTCTGCCTACTTACTGTACCTATGAAGCAGTAGGCGACCTAATCTGGGAAAACACATTTCCGTAGGAAGTGTGGATCATGATTACATCGATCCATCATTAATTCACAAAATCATCTTCATTAAGTTCATGAAGCACTTGCACTTTATATGGGTACAATTTATTCCCTTTTAGAGGTTTAGAGACTAGAATTTGCCAGGTTTATAAGGATTTTCTTACACTGATAATATTACACCAAATTGTTGATCTTGCATAAGACCTGAACAACCTTTCGTATACTTATTACCGACATTGCCAAAATTTCTAAATTTTTGTTCAACTTTGCTTATCGTCGAGTGTGTAATAGGTCCATATGGATATTTATTGTAAAATAAGTTACAAACCTCAGATTGCGTACGAATCCTATTTCCATAACCTGTCATCGTTAAAATCTCTGTGCGTTCTTTTTCACTTAAACGTTCCATGATGTCGATAACTTTTTTAAAAAACAGTTATTGTTTAATAGCTAACTCTTACTTGTTAGTCGAATTTAAGACATGTTTTTATCTACTAAAAGATTTAAACCGATAAAAAGTAATATTAAAAAACTATTTACAGGCAGCGGCGAAACGAAAATTAGAAAAATACGTGTTTTAGTATTCCGGAATTAATTTCTGAGAATATACGACATAACTGACATAAGAAAAAGTATAATATTCCTATACAAAAAGATGCAATCTCGAATAGTGATAATGTCATCTAAAATATGACTTCAGTAAAAAATGCACAACTAAAAATAAAATCTACCTGTCTGACCTTTTTTTACTCAATGGAGAAATCAAGCGTTTGACGAATTTATTCCAACCTTAATGTGCTCACTGTATAATGTATTTAGTGGTTTGCTTTGTGGATGTTCGGTTTTACTGCGTAGAAGGTCGTTTTCCAGGGTAGTCAAGTGAAAGGGCTTAAACGGTGTAAAAATGATTTTCCTCAATTTTTTGTTAGTAGTTTTTGAATGATATACGACTAAATTTAAATAGATAAATTTATTGTAGGATAAGTTTAATATCGCGTTAAGGGCAGCTGTGGCTGTATACTCCCTAAGGACAGGAATAATTGTGCAATGGGATCAGCGAACCACGTTAAACCCATCGCTTCCTGTCTGTGGCAGAGTTCAAACTGAGCTATTTAGCTAGCAGCGGTAATAAAGTGGAGTTGCCTCTAGGATATACATGTATTCATTAGGGAGTTTGTTGGTGGCTGAGGTCAGCAATTTTTTTTTTTTTTTGAAAGGAAGGGTCGTTTTCTTTCGACCTATCTGATGAATACATTTTTGAATGATGATAGTTTTGATTATGTTTTGGGCTCTGGTAGTGTTAATCGTATAACTCTTGCTGAGAGAGAAGAGCCCCTAATTTATCGGTTGGATGTTCGATAATAGATGTATGAGGCTGGATGGATAGTTGTATCGTTTGTAATTTACCTTACGCAGAATTTTTCTCTTCAGTCCTAGCAGTTGTCGTGTTAGGTCGGAATGGAACACGGGATATGTTTTAGCCCTGTCTTCACTCACAGGTCTAATGTATATTTTGTACGCGTGTAGGAGTATACGTGAATGTGTTTATTCAAATTTTTTCACATAGAGCGTTGAGTAGATCAACTCTTCTACTTACTCTGTTACGGGTTTCTGACAGATCGCGTCTTCAGCGTAGCTGAACACCATGCCTACGGAGTTATAGTTAATCTTCCCAAAGTCTAAGGTCAATTCTTTCGGCAACATTGTTTTTGATGTGTCTGCTAATATTAAGATATCTGAAGAAAATCATTTGTGTTTTGTTTAAAATAGGTGTTACTCTCCATCTCCTGCAATACGTATCGATATAGTTTACATGATTTTAAGCAAACCTACAGAGAACATCTGTTTCTCCAGAGATTGTTACCAGAGCAATGTTATCTGCATAAAGTAAAGTGAGTGTACCTGTGTTTTGTGGGTTAAAGAAGTCACTGTTGTATATAGTGTAAAGTATTGGTGTAACCCCGGAACCTTTAGCACTCCTCCCACTTTTACGGGAGTAGAGAAATAACTTTTAAATTTTACCGTGGTTTTGCGCAGAGTGAAATTTGAATGCATTAGTTTGACAAAGGGTAACGGCAAGCTGATGTTTCTTCTGAATAGTTTCTTCACCTTCTTCAATTAAGCATACCAGACTTGGTCGAAGGCTTTTTGAACATCGAGAAAAGTGTCTATTCTACCAGTATTGGTTTTTTTTTTTTTTTTTGTTTAATAAAACTCCAACAGGAATCTTATGACTATTGCTATCTGATCATTCACTATGATCAATAAGCAAGTTAGTTCTATATATAAATATTACAAGAAACTTATCTAAGGTTATATTCAGCAATATTCCTTAGGCTCTAATACATTATAGTACTACTAGCTAACGTGTACACTTTAGCCGCACTTTACTCTGCTTTTTCACTTTCACTCACTTATAGCACTAAATCAAACGGCTTCGTTCTCTTTAGTCTTTTTGTCTGGTTGGCGTTGTCTAGGAGTTTGATGGCCTGGACGTTCACGTGGTTGGAGAGCCTCTGTTCATGACTCTCGGCAAACTTACTTATTGTCTGGATAACTGTATCCATCTGGAGGTCTCGATGAAGATCACAGTTTCTAAAGTACCATGGAGCGTTAACGATGTTCCTTAATACTTTATTCTGATATCGTTGTATATGTTGGATGTTGCTTTCTTTTGTACAGCCCCATAGCTGTATTCCGTATGTCCATATCGGTTTAAGGACTTGCTTATATAATAGCAATTTGTTGTAAATAGACAGAGTGGATTTTTTTCCCATCAACCAGTACATCTTTCTGAACTTAATTTCTAATTCCTTCTTTTTTTTCTTAACATGTGCTTTCCAACGTAGCTTGGAATCTAACGTCATACCCAAATATTTTGCCGTATTTGCATAAGGTATTTGGTTTCTATTTATATGTACTGGGATATGTTGTTCTCTTTTGTTAGTAAAATTGACATGAACAGATTTTGTTTCATTCAATTTAATACGCCATCGGTTGGTCCAGATGTTAATTTGTTCAACAGAGTTCTGTAACATGGTAGCTGCATCCTCGTGGTTTTGTCCGACTGCTAGTATGCATGTGTCGTCTGCAAATGTCGCAATTGTGTTAGGTTCTAATGATGGAATATCGCTGGTATAGAGCAGGTATAGCACTGGCCCCAGGACACTTCCTTGTGGAACTCCAGCTTTAACTTCTCTTAATTCTGAATATGCTTCCTCATATTTAACTCGAAAGTATCTGTCTGATATATATGATTCTAGTAGTTCAGAATATTGTTTTGGTAAGTAGCATCTCATTTTATGATATAGTCCACCATGCCACACCTTGTCAAAAGCCTGCGCTACATCGAGGAAAATTGCTGAACAAACTTTTCCTTCTTCTAGAGCTTTGTCTATGATATCTGTTATTCTATGCACCTGATCTATCGTTGAGTGGCTTGCTCTAAACCCAAACTGATAATTAGGAATTAAATTTTTTTCCTCTATAATCGGTTTTAGTCTCTTTAAGAGTAATTTTTCGTATAATTTAGACATGACAGGTAACAGTGAAATAGGCCTATATGAAGAAGCTTCTTGTGGAGGTTTTCCTGGTTTTAGTGTCATTATAATTTCTGCCACCTTCCATATCTTTGGTACGTACCTCAACCTAAAGGAAGCGTTTATAAGATGTGTTAATTTTATAATAGCTTTCCTTCGAAGTTGCTTTAACACTTCCCCAGTAATTAGATCAAATCCAGGAGCTTTCTTTGTATTTATATTTTCTTTTATTTCCAAATATACTTCTTTTGGAGTTACAAGGCTAATCTCCATTTCGTCTTGATCAGGGAGCTCCCAGTTTATTCTTTCTTGTTCTTTATTTGGTTGAAAAGTATTTTCTAGGTGGTCAGCAAACCTGTTGGCCTTTTGTATATTGCTTCTTGCCCAGCTACCATTAGTATTTCTAATTGGTGGATACTGTAAGATTGGCCTTTTTAATCGTTTAGTAGCCTTCCACAAAGAGTAATCAGTAGCGCTATCATTTGATAGTTCACTTAGGTAAATGTTAACCGATTCGTTTTTAATTTTTTGTATTTCTCTTTTTAATTTTTGTGTGGCATTATTTAATCTAGTTTTATCAACTGGTGCTCTAGACTGATGCCACTTGCGTCTTAGTTTTCTTTTTTCGGTTATCATTTATCTGATTTCTTTCGGGTAGTTATTACCTTTTATTCTTTCGACACTGTTCGTGCTGTTGTTCCAAGCAGCTTGTTGTATATTTTTATTGAGTAATTCTACTTCTGCTTCTAGTTGATCAATGGTTCTTAATGGCACTGAGAGGTTAATCTTCTCTTCAAGGTTTATCTGGAAACTTTTCCAATCAGTATTTTTGTTAACAAGTCTAGGGGGCTTTCTTTTTTGATAACAGTGTCACTGAGTGTGAGAATAATTGGAGAATGGTCCGAGGTCATATCCAATGACTCTTCTATCTCTATGTAATTTGTAGAAATATTTCTAACTACAAAGAAGTCGATAAGGTCTGGAATTTTATTTGTGTCAGTAGGCCAGTATGTTGGTTTTCCCGTTGATACTGCGTCGCATTTTATGTATTTCATTGCTTCTAAACCCTTTGGTTGTAGTCAGTCGTGACCCCCAATGCGTATGTTTTGCATTGAAGTCTCCTCCAAGGATAAATCTATGTTCTTGACTGGTCAGGAAATCTACGTATTGATTTTTCTTGATGGCATGTCTTGGCGGACTGTAAACTGCTGTGACGATTACCTCATAATTTTTACATTTAATTTTTACTGATGTGGCCTGAATTTCTTTTGTTCTGTACCCAATTTCCTGATAGTGCATAATATTTTCCTTGATTATTACTGCACTACCTCCTCTGGCTGCATTATCAGGGTGAGTAGTATGATAAGTTTTGTAACCCCTAAATCTAATATATGACTCATTCGTAAAATGGGTTTCAGAAATGAGGCATATGTCTATTTTTTCTATATCTACTATCGCTTGTAGTTCTTGCTGATGTTTCAAGATCCCATTTGCATTCCATTCTAGTATTCGTAAATTACCCGCCATTACCAAGTCTTTTAGGTATAGCTCCTTTGGTGCTATATTCTATTCTGGTTATACGCTCGTCTAGGTTAGTTAATCTCTCTAATATTTTTTGTAGTATTTGTTCTATTTTCAGATCTTTTTGACTACTATAGTTTTCTTCGTTACTTTTACCAGCTGCTACCATACTATAAGTTCTTGTTTTGTTTTCTTCTTGTTTTGGATTTTCTACAGGTTTTGGATGCATTTTTTGAGGTTGTCTGGGTAAGGTCTGTTTCTTGTTATGTTTATCTTTTATTTTTTGTATTTCCTTTGCCACCAGTATTGGTGAAATGACCTTTTCTAAAGCTGAATTTTATTATAGGGATGATATTGTTTTCTGTTGTAAAATGCAATAGTTTTTCCTTAAGGATCCTCTCGAAGACTTTAGCTAAGACGTTTAGAAGAGATATTGACCTGTAAGAGTTTATATCGGTCCGAGGTTTTCCCTTTTTAAGGAGCAAAATTATTATGTTGGTTAATTTCCATGGTGATTGATAGTAGCAGAGTCTAAGGGTAGCAAAGTCTAAGGGTAGCGCTGAATATATTCGTCAGACAGAGTCTGACGCTCAGCGAGAGTTGTTTCACGCAGTTCATGGCAATGTTGTCAGATCCTGGTGAATTTGAGCGAGTTTGCGTTGCCGATTTGGCAGAAAATTTCGAATGTTTGTTGATCCACCAAGGCCATAATCATATGCTGGTAGACTTCCTGTGTATCGAAAGGGATTGCGAGCCGTTGTTGTATGACTCTTTTACTACTCCCAAACAACCACTCTGTGGTTGTTTGGGGTTGTAAATATGTTTTGTAGATGGGTTTTGAATGATATGATATGATATAATATGACATGGCAATGATAAAATATCGATCCAATAATGATGTTACTATGCGTTTATACTTTATAATCAGCATCGGAATAAGTTTTGGAGGGGAGAGCTGTTTATCTGAAATTGGCCATTCAGAATTAAATCTATATTATTTAATTTATTCTTTTATATTATATTTAATTATACACCTGCTTTATTAGAAGGCGTTACATATTTTTTTATAATTCTTGGTCAATTTTAAGCCTGTTTTTTTTTCATTTAGTGCGTATATTATATTCTGTAGCTTCCATATTTTCTAAAATAAAACAAGGTCATTTTCACTTCAGCTTTGTAGTCAAATAGATACAAAGTTAATTTTACTTAAACTGGGATTACTTTTTTAAAACGTCATCCTTCCTTTATTTTCCTGAGCTAAATATAGACACCGATGTTAACAAGATTAGTCTGCGAAGCCGCATAATGTCAGACGTTTTCCCATAAAATTATCGTCGATGCGCCTTTGCTCCCGAATTTCGAATCGAATTAAAGTGTATCTCTAAAGATTCACTAAATTTCTTTATTGTTATCTGCTAGTCTCAAAATACCCTTGGGAAATTCAGGAAAATCTCGTTATTTTCTTTCAAAACCTAAATCGAGTCGCAGAAGGTTTGTATAAGCGCGACAGATGCGTCATTGTCGCGTTCACTGAACAGTATGCTAATGTTTGTTACGTTGGCAGCAGTGTGTAAGGTCCTTTGTAAGGTATCGTAAAAGTGCTTTAGATAAGTAAATAGGTGGATTTATTTTACAGCCACTATAAAAACATGCCTAATTACTTTTTATTAAAACAAATATAAGCTCTTCTTTGTTTTTTTCCGGAATTAAAATTTTAAGCTAACGTCTACGCTATAAAAAATAAATAAATAAGGAAATAAATAAAGAAGGAAATAAATAAAGAAGGAAATAAACATATGTACACTTCTTAACTAGTCATAACAACTGACATAATAGTAACAGGTGACGTTACTGAGCCAGTGTGACTGATAATTTTAATAAATGTAGTTGCTCATTTAATTAATCAAGATTTAAGAACCAGTTTCTATATTAAGTGTGCAAAATATGCTCTATCTACTTCCTGACAGTAATGCATGTCGGGGGAAATTGCCCTACATTCTTCAACAATTCGTTTTTTCGAAATGGCAATGCTGTCAGCTGCGCTAGCGTAAACCATAAATTTCAAGTACCCCCACAGAAAAAAAATCTAATGGTGTGACGTCCGGTGATCAAGCTTTCTATCGAACTCGTCGTATAATCCATATACCACGATATTCCTTATCTTGGTAACGTCTTACTGCATCATAATAGTGCACAGAAGCACATCTTGTAGAAACATTTTTTCTAAGTTGCCGAATTCATCTGGATTATCTGGAATGGACGGCTCAATTGAGCTTTGTATTATCACCAGATCCACGTCACAGGTAACGTTAGCATTGGGAAAAATAGTATGGTGTACGCCGAACCGTTCCCCTAAATGTATGTAACTCCAACCTTCTTCGTACAAAACCACTATTTGAGCACACTCTTCATTAGTCAAACTTCTCGTTTTGCGTTGCATTTTGATTAAAACAATAGCAAAATGTTACCACCAAACAGCAATAGTTCACACAACGACTGAAAAATGACAGTAACCTCTTATCGACGTTAACAAATTTACAGCACCTTTGTTGTGCGTTCCTTAGAAACCGGTTGAAACAAAAAAAATACAAGTGACCTGATAAAAATATTCCAAATACATGGCATATTCCATACAAAAATGAATACAATTAAATTTAAAACACCAATGAATCGCTTTTTTTGTTTTTGTGAATGATGCGTTCATTTCTTGGAGTAGTGTATGTATTTATAAGCTAATATTAACGTTTATGCTTTTATTCGAACCTCTAACCCCTTGAAATATCCAAGTCTCACATCAACGACTGACGTCTGACTTAATCGTTTTGACATTTAATTCGTATGCATTGAAAGACTTCGTACCGACACAGGACTGAATATATTGTATATTATTATTTTCATGTTATTGAAAACATGTATAAGATACTAAAAAAAGTCATAACGAAAAAGGATGAAATATTAATATGTTAAAAATGATAATGTAGCTAATGTTATGAATTACTATTCTACAGATACAGTATAAGTATATGTATATTTTATTTATCAAATAATTCCCTTGGCTCTAGATGGTCAATATTCTGTGTATATAAGTACCCGAATTGGGACAAATCCTTTTAATTGGTCGTTTATTGCGACAAATTCTCGCGAGTAATAAAAGTTTTAATTTTAATGCCATATACAGCTGTATCGTCGCCGGCCTGCCGAAAAGTAAAGTAGGTGACCAAAAAAGAAATGTCTTAGTTTCACACAAACGTTTAAATCACCTGATTCCACCGAAGGATATCGTGAAGTGATCTGGTCTTAGAGGTCGTATGATATAATAAGCAACGATTTTAAATGTTAATAGTTCTGCCTTCTTACCGCTTTTTTATGGTCGATTTCGCTTTGTAGGCGGAGCAGATTTTTTTCTGTTAGCTAGTTACAAACGTGTCTTATCGTTTCTCGATGGTGCAAACAATTAGTCATTGCATATTGCAGCTGGATTATCAGTGTCAATGGAAATTTACAAAACAAATAAGCAAATTAAATGGGCGAGTCAATATCGTTAATCAAATTATACTCAACGTTCTTTAAAAAGGCCAAGCGGTTGGAAATATTTGCCATTGTTACGAGATATTGCTTTTGACGTTTTAAGCGAACATGATCAAAAATTGTATTTGAAATTACACCTTAGAAGATAAGTGCACTATTAGAAGATAAGTGCATTTACACTATTAGAAGATAAGTGCATTTATTTTTTTTTGGTAAAATTTTATTTTTTTAGACCATTTATTTTTTAAATTAATTAAATGCTTCTAATGGTCAAAGAATAACCAAAACCAAAAAATAACAAATTTGAAAAATTATGATTTTGTTAAAAAAAAGTCTTAATGAGCTAATTAAAAAATACCATATTAAAGTTTGTAAGAGAGTACTAAACCAATTATATCAAATAATCTGATTGCCATACCAATTCGCTGTAATTTTAGGTGTAATATATATATATATATATATATATATATATATATATATATATATATATATATATATATATATATATATATATATCATTTATCATTTATGTTCTTTTTGTGTTCTATTTTCGCAATTAATATTATTAAAGTTCTTAAGATCACTCATGTGTAATGAGGTATTTCTTTGAATTTTCAACAAGATTACAGATTACAACTATGGCTACTATCGGCCTGACATGCTGCGACCTTACAGATCCATTTATCAATGGCTGCTGTTTTTTGTGTTCACAACACCAAAGCAAGACTCTGGGTCAATTATTGGCGGACAAGCGTTTTCTCTGACAATCTTTCATGACAATATTTCCTTCTAATTGCCTACGTAGCCTGTAAGTTTATTATGACTTCCAACCTGGAAGAGTGTAGCCAGAAAGTTTCACACAAATTTTGAATTAGACTGTCTAGGAATTGAGCTGCAATAAGTAATATGAGTAGAGATAATTCGAAAACCTGTTTAGAATGTTATGAAAGCAGACGTGAATATGCCGAAAATGGTCATTTGATAATTTTATTGTATCGGCTAGTATTAACCCCAACAACGGTTTAGTCATAAATCCTCACTACTGTTGTGCAATCAAATCATGTACTTTATATCATATTCATAACAATCACAAGATCCTTTTAATACATCTGTTGGGAGTGTGGAACTTCCATACTCATATGTTCCATACCCATGTTTTCATACAGCATAGTCTTTGGGGATCTAAGATTGTAGTATCTGCAATAAATAAAAATATTGTAGACAAAAATAGATTTATTGCATTTATTACTACTGAAGCTTATTTAATTCTATTGCACGTTAAGCGTTAATACTTTGTGAAATACCAAAAATATATCATGGAGAACCAGTAATAGCTCACAAACCGATTTTTGGCAATCAACACAAAATTACACAAAATTTATTCTCAACATTTCTGTCTCACTTCTCAATTCCATTTTCTTCTCTTCTGTACTCCTCTTTTAAGTTTTTGTTTACACTTTTTAAATCTACTTTAGCGTTAATGATTACTCTATAGTTATTGGAGTCTCCGTTCTCTTCTTTACTTATTTTGCTGCACGACTTTATATATCCCCACCAACCAACTAACACTTAGTCACTTTATAAAGATTATCTACATACTACATTTAAAATGGATATTTTCCCAATACAGTAACGTTCAAGCCGCATAGCCATGATGATTTCCAACCTTCGATAGAAGATGGAACTTAAAGAAGAAGTAACGTTCAAACTGAAAATCGAAATTAAATCCATAAAATCAAATAGACCACTTAATTTGCGTTTAATAGGTTCTTAATAAACTATACAAAACACCTTACGTAAATTTAAAGTTCCTAGATAAAACTATTAGCTTCCGAGGCAAAACAAAGCACTCCATTGTCAGAACCCGCTTGCGCGGGAAATTTTCGTCGATTGCCGCGAGTTGAATCACTATGAATATTAAAGCGCATCATCGACTTTTGAAAGACAACCACTCACCAAGACCGTTCGGTTACTTTTCAAAATTCCTTTCCTTTTTTTGTGAAATCACAAAAAGAGACAGGTCGCTTTGTCGTGCATTTAAATGTTTTGCATGAGCAAACGCGTTACTTTGTACGAGACACCGGCATCTACATAACGAATCCCTGAATCCTCTAAATAAGGGCATTCAATTGATAATATAAAATATTTATAATCTCTGGAAAGACCACCAAAGCAGTATCACCACATGGTTGGACCATTTTTTTTTTGTCTCTTTGATGGACGTTGTATACTAGGCGGTTCCATCTATAAGTTTTCTTGACATGTGGTCTATAATAATAATGGTAATAATAATGATAATAACCTGTGGGAGTTTTTATCAGTTCTTCTATCAGGCGCGGCCCCCTGCGAATGGGGGATGCTTTCTGGGTATCCGTAGCGCAGATACCCAGAGGGTAACAGGAATACCTGTCGTGGAACAAAAACTGACACCTGGCAGTAGGTATAAAATGCACACCCATGATAATGGAGTTTATTAATTTATGTTTAGGGTCGCTGCCTGGGGATCGCCAGGGCACGTCTGGAGCCGGCGCTGGACGTGACAGCATGCGGGACGTCGGTGGCAGGGTGTTGAGGAGGCGGGCCCCTGTCATACAATCAGCTACAGCCCAACAACAACAACAACCACAAGTGAGTCAAACAACAACAAGAGCTCCACTCGCTGAAGGTGCTGCGCTGGAACATCAGCCGGCGCTCACTCAAGCGGGACGACCGAGGCAGCGTATGAAGTGGACAGTGTCCATAAACGAAAATATTTTGCGCTTTTATTATAAGGTGACAAACCTCGGTCAAGAAACAATCGGCTATCGACAACAACTGTATGCCGAATTTTGCAGGGAGTACCCAGAAATCCAAGTATCTGAACAAAGAGTAGCAGATCAATACCGGGTAATTTTAAGAAACAATCTTATTCCAGAGAATAGACGCGACACCATCAGACGCGAAGTCGAACGGGAGATTCATAACCAAGAGCTAGTTGTGAATCAAGACCATAATGAAGTCCCAAATGAGCAGATTCCTGAGATTCTCATACAAGAAACTCAACCTAATAATACACAGCAGGACAATAACGAGTTGCACGATAGTCTGGCAAACGAAATGGCGCGCGCCGTACAAGAGTTTAGTGGAACAAACCCACTTAGCAGACCACCGCTACCAAAAATAAACTCTTCCAAGAAACTAGGAGCGCTGTTACAAATTGTGAACACTGAAGTCCTACCCAATTATATCACAGAAGCCCACACATTGGAATATTTGCATATGCTGATTTACTGTGCAGCAACAGCAATTGCTAATGTTATGGGCATTAAGATCAGAACACGACGGGGTACCAACATCGGAAGGACTGGTAACAGAATAGCACCCTGGGAAAAACGACTGCTGAATAAGATCGAATTACTGCGTAGGGACATTGGACAAATAACAGAGTACATAAGAGGAGTGAGAAGTAGAAAAATCATCAAAAGAGCTGAAGAAATACAGTTTAACACTCTAAGACACTCACGATATGATCCAGAAAACAACACACCTCAACAATGCCTGGACACATTAAAACAAAAACTATCTGTTTACTCAGGCCGCCTGAGGAGATACAAAGTTAGTAACAACCGGAAATGCGACAATATACTTTTTGAGCAAGCAGAGAAAACTTTCTATAGGAAACTTAATTCCACTGTAGAAAACGCAAATAAATCCTACCCAAGCCAAGAAGAAATTCATGAGTTTTGGGGAAACCAACTTTCGACGCCAGCTACCCATAACAACAATGCTGGATGGATTGAAGACACCACGAACAAATGTCAACACTACAGGAATATTCCTTATGAACCTTTCACCACTGAAGAAGTCTCGAACATTATCAAAGAGCTTCATAACTGGAAATCTCCTGGACCGGACGGAGTTCAAAACTTCTGGCTAAAGAAGTTTTGGAGTGTTCATGAGCTTTTAACAGTATTTATTAATAATATTATTTCTAATTCACAGGAAATACCATCATTCCTTACTCAGGGAACCACTTATCTAATACCGAAGGATCAAAATAACACCCAAGATCCAGCCAAGTACCGCCCAATTACTTGTCTTCCAACTTTGTACAAATTGGTCACATCCTGTGTGGCCCGGCGTATCTACCAACACTGTGCTCTGAACAATATCATAGAGCCCCAACAGAAAGGATGCGCTAAGGGCTCCATGGGATGCAAAGAACAACTTATTATCGACTCAGTCATTTCTAACCAGGCATACACCAAAAAAAGAAACCTTTTTACTGCCTTCATTGACTACAAGAAGGCTTTTGATTCAGTGCCGCATGAATGGCTTATAGATATATTAAAAATATATAAAGTCGATGATAATCTCGTGACCTTTTTGAAGCATATAATGGCAGAGTGGAAGACTAAAATTCACCTTCAAATACCTGGTGAAATTAATATCGAAACTGAAGATATCCCTATTAACCGGGGCCTTTTCCAAGGGGACTCGTTGAGTCCACTTTGGTTCTGCCTAGCGATGAACCCACTATCTCAGCTGCTGAACTCTACTGACTCAGGATTTAGCATCAAAAATAACAACACCGTTGTAGCGAAGCTTAATCATCTGTTGTATATGGATGATTTAAAATTAATGGCTTCCACCCGAAACCACCTAGATGAGATGCTAAAAACTGTAGAAAATTTCTCAAATGACATCAGTATGCATTTTGGACTAGACAAGTGCCGTATACTAAATATAGTCAGAGGAAAGGTTCAGCCTGGAGGTTTCGATATGCAAGATGGCCAAAACATCGAGGCAATGGGTGAAAATGATATGTACAAATATCTCGGAGTAAAACAAGCACGTAAAATTGACCATAAACAAATGAAAACGGAACTAACTTCGGAGTTCGTGCGAAGGGTAAGACAACTAAATCGGTCATATCTTAATAGTAAAAATTTGTTTAAGGCATTAAATACGTACGCCTGTTCCGCGCTGAGCTACTCATTTGGTATTATAAAGTGGTCAAAAACGGATATAGAGGGTCTTCAGCGGAAAGTAAGAACACTTCTCACAAAGGCGCAAAAACATCATCCACGTAGTGCAGTAGAGAGAACAACATTACCGCGGTATCAAGGGGGAAGAGGACTTATGGATATAGGTGAGCAATTAGATAAACAAATTGCTAATTTAAGATCTTATTTTCAGGTACAGGCTGAGACATCTACTTTACATCGAGCAATTTGCGCAGTAGATGATACGACGCCGCTTAAACTGAGGGAACAAGAAATGCGCATAAACCACCTGACCCAGCAAGAAAAAATGCGCACCTGGATGAGTAAACCTCTGCATGGGCGACATCTCAATGAGATCAACCAAGAATATGTAGACAATACAGCGTCGAACTATTGGTTGACATCAGGAAAGATGTTTCCCGAGACTGAGGGCTTCCTACTTGCCATTCAGGATCAGGTTATTCCAACTAAAAATTACCTGAAATATATTGTTAAAGATCCTCAAGTACAAAATGACAAATGCCGATATGGATGCCAAGCCCAAGAAACCATCCAACATCTTACCGGTGGCTGCCAGGCATTTGTCGGTACTGATTATAAAGAACGCCATGACTCAGTAGGAAAGATTATCCACCAAGAACTAGCTGACAAACTGGGACTTCTCCATACCGACCATCTTCCTTATTATCAATACGCTCCTGATAGAATGCTTGAAAATGACAACTACAAGCTATACTGGGACCGCACTGTGCTTACAGACCAACCAGTGGCCCATAATAGACCGGATCTCATACTAGTTAATAAACTTACTAGACAAACAACACTTATTGATGTGGCGATACCCAACACAAATAATTTAGTTGTTAAATACAACGAAAAGATCGCCAAGTACAGAGATCTAGAAATACAAATCAGGAGACAATGGAGAATGGAAAGTACCCAGACACTACCTATTGTTCTATCTACTACTGGTGTTATTCCCAAAAACCTCCTAGCGAACATAAAACAACTAGGTCTAAATGAACATCTTTATAAGGCCATGCAGAAAGCTGTACTCCTCGCGACGTCCAGATGTGTACGAAAATTTTTGGGAGATACTCCAACATACCAAGTCACCTAGGACTCGATAACATGGAAAGAGTCCCATCAGAGCTCAATCCTTTTGATACCGTAGGTATCTGGGATGAGTGAATTTTCCCCTTAGAGGGAGTGTGAGCCGTATGGCTAAATCTGGGATGATAATAATCCAGTGGTCTATAATTTCACTTTTGGGTGTGACCAAAAAATTTTTTACCGTTTTATTTTTCCGGGCAACGAAATATGTCTTTTTTATTACAATAATAATCATAGATCAGATGCTAATAACTGTAGAAACTTTCTCAAATAAAATGAGGATGCATTTTGGACTAGACAAGTGCCGTATACTAAATACAGTCAGGGGAAAGGTTCAGACCGGAGGTTTCGATATGCAAGATGGTCATAAGAAATTGGTCATATCTTAATAGTAAAAATTTGTTTAAAGCATTAAATATGTACGCATGCCTGTTCCGCGCGGAGCTACTTATTTGGTATTATAAAGTGGTCAAAAACGACTATAGAGAATCTTCAGCGGAAAGTAAGAACACTTCTTACAAAGGCACAAAAACATCATCCACGCAGTGCAATAGAAACAACAAGATTACTTCCGTATCTAGGGGGAAGACAACTTATGGACATATGAGAGCAAATGGATAAACAAGTTTTTAATTTAAGAATATATTTTCAAACACAGGCTGAAACATCTATTTTACATCGCGTAATTTGCGCAGTAGATGACACAATGCGGCTTAAACTGAGAAAATAAGAAATGCGCATAAACGATCTGTCTAAGCAAGTAAAAATGCGCACCTGAATGTGTAATCCTCTGCATGAGCGACATCTCAATGAGATCAGCCAAAAGTATGTCGACGATACAGAGTCGAACTATAGGTTTACCTCAGGAAGAATGTTTCCCGAGACAGAGGCTTTCCTACTTGTCATTCAGGATCAGGTTATTCCAACTAAAAGCTACCTTCAATATATTGTTAAAGATCCTTAATTCCAAAATGAAAAATGTCGATATGGATGCCAAACCCTCAAGCCCAAGAAACCATACAACAACCTACTGGCTGCCAGGCGTTTGTTGGTACTAATTATAAAGAACAAGCTAGACTGGGGCCTCAAGGTGCTCACATACCAACCAGTGACACATAATAGACCGAATCTCATACTAGTTAATAAACTTACAAGGCAAACAATACTTATTGATGTGGCGATACCTAACACCAATAATTTGAGTGTTAAATACAACGCCAAGATTAGAGATCTAGAGATACAAATCAGGAGACAATGGAGAATGGAAAGTATTTAGACAGTACCCTACTATTCAGACATTCAGATAGACAGACTTTATTCTGTCTACTACTGGTGTTATTTCCAAAAACTTCCTAAAGTACATAAAACAGCTTGGTCTAAATAGACATCTCTATAAATAAGGTCATCTAGAAAGCTGTACTACTCGCGAAGTCCAGATGTGTACGAATATTTTTTGGAGATAATCCAGCATACCAAGTCATCTAGGGCTCGATAACATGAAAAGGGACACATTAGAGCTCAATCTTTTTGATACCGTAGGTATCTGGGATAAGTGAAATTTTCCCTTAGAGGGAGTATGAGCCGTATGTCTAAAACTGGATAATAATAATATCGTATGGTATTTTTGCCGAAGATATCCTTTCTGACAGATTCCTGGTGTCATATTTTATTATAGATAATCAGTAATATGGACAAACGCTTGTTTGATTATTTTATCTTATATGATTTATAATAGTTCAGTTTAAAATATAGTTATTTGTCTACAAAACGTTTATTAAATGTATTGTTATATCTATTTTTATTTGTAAATATGTATTAAATTGTATGTAAATATTTGTTATTATGTAAATTGTTGAACATTATTTTGCCGTGACCAAAAAAATCCGATGAGCTGATTTTACCCTATTTTTAGCTAAATTAGATTAAATAAATATATTTTAATTAAGACCGAATGGTACCTATTCTATCATTCAGCAAAGAAACTAAAGAAATAGATTCGTTTTTTTATATAAAAGTATTGTCTCTTAAATATTTAATATAATAATTTCTTATTGTCTGGAGGCATTCACCAGAATGTTTCTTAATAAGGTAAGGTAAACTAATTTATTAATTTTGTTGTTACCAAAATAATTTAATAATTTTCCTTCTTTGTGTAGTAGTATATATGTTTTGTATTATTAAGTTTTCCAATAGATCCTTTAATTCGGGTGGTGTCCACTCTGAGCAGCCCTGGATACGTTCCTTATTTTTATGCACCTGCGGGGTAATCTTGTCTTTCTCTCCTTTAAGTATCACTTGAGTGTCACAATACATCAATTATAATTTTTCTTAATCCCATTAACGCCTTTTAAATTCTTATTTTTCATCTTCATTAATAGCTCATGAGCATTATTCACGCTCTATATATTTAATTTTGTTTTGTAATTTTGGCCTTCATTTTATGTTCTTAATGTATACTCTTAAAAGGTAAACTCATTTACTTTTTTAATTTATAGTCAGTACGATCTTTTATATGGACTTCTAATTTTTCTGCTAGTTGTATTCTTTTCTTCGATATTCTTTGAACCACCCCTTTTTGTTGCTGATATTTTTAGGTCACCTGCAAAAGCTTACTCAGCGCTTATATTTATTTAAAACATTCTTTGTTTTTATATTGCATTTTCTAATTATAATTTCAATTGCTATATTAAAGAAGAACATAGGAAGGTATACCCTTGCTTCTTATTGTCCTGTACTTTAAATTAGTGTCAGATAAATTCTTTTCATGCAATTTTGTTTTAGTTGAAGTTTTTTTAGTGAAAAAACTTGTCCTGTGAAATAAATAATCTATTACTTCTAAATTTTATTTAGTCATTTCTTTGTCTGCGCATTTACTTTATTTATGTAAGTCTTTTCTTATGAACTCGGCGAGTATTTTATTATAATGATAAAAAACTAATATTAGAATTAAAATCAATGACATAAAAAACTTGTTAAACTGAGAAATATTTCGTAACTATGTTCGAAAAGAATATTACCACGATCGTAGCGGCAGCAATATTTTTTCTTAAAGTCCCGTTTAGTAATAATTTATTTCATATGATGAGGCATATCACCTTAACCTTCGTAACTGTGTGTAAAGGTCTTTTATGTAATTTTTTTATAAAAACAACACAAAAATAACTGTAGTTAAACAGTGGAAGCATTCGTTAATGTGGATTTAATGGCAGTGACCTGTGAAATCACTGCCTTTTACGTAGAAAATAAGTACAGTATGAAAAATTTTCTAAATAATATCAGAGAAAGCACTTCAAACCACTTAATATCCCATTAAATGATATTCGCTACATTAAATTGCTGGCTTCACCCGAGGCTGAACTGACGGCCAATTCAGTAGCTCTTAACATATTTTACGTTTTTATAAATCGTTCGGGTCGTTCCTTTGTGACTTTGAAGAGGAAGCTTTACTTTGAAATCAAAGCTTTGAAAGAAAAATATTAAGCTACTTTATATAATTTTTTATATAATAATTTTGATTACTAGTTTTCGAGTTGAAGAACATTAACTTCACAATAAAAATGTAAGTTTTGAGATAAAAGTCGTTCAAAAAAATGATGCCCTTCTTAAAAACTGTTAGCATTATTAAAGCTGGTTCAATTTTTATTGAACTATAACTCCAATGGTTATAATATGCGCGTATAAGTGTACGGAAAATAGCGATGCATATTTCATTTCGTGTTAAAGAACAGTGTTATTACGTCTAGCTACACGTTTTAAAAAGCAAAAATTATGCCACAAGTAAACATGTAGCTACAGAACAATAGTTTCACAAATATTACTAATCATTGATAATGTTGTTCTGAAGCTATTTTCTTGTGGTATTTTAAATTAATTACTATTTAACTGGGAATAAGCCACAATTAAAGATAAAAAATAAGTTTATTGACGTTTCAATTTCCACTTCGGAAATCGTTCTCAAAATACAAACAGTAAATTAAACAAATTTTGTTTTTTGTTACATAGTAAAAAATTCTTCTAATAATTTAATTTTATCTGACTCATTTATATTGACAATTCAGACATACATTGTGCATTTTAAAGTAGACGACTTTAAAATGATATTGCCAATATTGTTGAGTTGCGCTCCTGAGACGACTTTACTTACAAGATAGTTCATTCGAATACATGAAATCAACTTTAACTTGAGAATATCCGTCAGAAAAAATCATAGCATATAATTCGTCTTTAAAATGACAAACACATGACATGATGACAGTAAAATTCTCCTGTTAGTGATTCCATAGTAAATTATGAGGGAAAAATCAGGAAAAAAACCTCATAATACTATCCCGACATGGTAAGTATTTGTTTGTGCATTTAGTTTACCTTCAATAAACACCAAAATTGTGATTTAATATGTTTCGTTATTTAGAAAACATAAATGATGTATCCTCTATATATTACTGACTTACTAATACTGGTATTTTCTTATTAATAACTTCCTCTTTCAATATTGGTAACCAGGTCCTACTACATTCTGCCGAGGAATTTGCTACACAATTGGCCTCATTTAGCATAATTAAAGCCGCTTCTTTGATTTTTCTTTTTTACCATCCGTCTCTCAACTGTATCGAATAATGATTCTTTTAAAATAAAGTCTTTTCGGATATTTTTAATTTTTGAAAAACGTTTATCATCGTTTCGTTGAAACGTTTGACAGATCTAACAAATTAATTTTTCCCGTATTTTCAATTATTTTATATTTATCCCTAAGCCATGAAACGAATAAAATATCGTTTGAAAGCCCTTGTAATTCTCTATACATTATTAGTCTTTAAATTTTTAAATTACGAGTAGGTCCAATATTTTATTTCGTTAAAAAAATACATTTTAGATTGAATATTTTGTGCATGACGTTTTTGCGGTTGCTGCGTAAGCACTTCGTGGAAAATTCTGAGATTTTAATCAGACCAATAACGGCAATTGTCGCTATTTACAGTTCCATTTATGATAAAAGTGCGTTTATCGGAGAAAACAATATTTAAGCGAAACTGTGGATCGGTCACTGCTCGCTCACTGATTATCTTATAAAACTATAAACAGTAGTCATGATCACTTTATGTAAGTTCCTGCACTAATAATCCAATTTCACGTTCTTGGTGTGTTTATGTGTTCTTTTAGCTTTCTCTTTGTCCTACACGTTTATTGGTAACGCCTATTTTGGTAGTATATTTTCTGTTATCCTCTGCCCTTCTTAGCCTTCTATCGTCCATTTTTGGACATAAGCCTCTCTTTCAATTCCTTCTCTATCCTGAGCAACATACTTTCAATGTGTTCCAGCTATTCTTTTTATGTCGTGTACAGATCTCACCTGTGGTCTTCCAGTAGGTCGTCTACCTTTTGTAAGATCTCCAATGTTGTATTCTGACGTTCCAACGTTGATCTTTTTGTCTAGTAATATGACCTGTAAAACTTCGTTTGAAGTTGGCCATTTTTTCGTGTTATTCCTACGTTTATTTTTTATCTTACCCAGTCGTTTATTTTTTTATCTGATAGTCGTATAGCTAAAATTGCTCTTTCCGTTTTCCTTTCTGTTGTCGCTAGTTTTTTTATTTATTGTATATTTATTTTTTTTATTTTATTTTTTTATATTTATATTTAGGGTCCAGGTTTTACATCCATATGTCATGATAGGAACAATGCACTGGTTGAATATTTTGCCCCTCAAGTATTGCGGTGTTTTGCGGTTTTTAAGTATCCAACTGAGTTTTTCAAATCCTACTATACTAGTCTTGCTTATCTGGTGATTTTCGTACTTTAGTTTCCTTTGTTTAGTTTCAAAATTTGTCCTAGGTAGATATATTCCTGAACTTGTTTTATCTCACTTCCATTTATAGTTATACATCTGGGTTTATCGAATTTGAGGTGGTTTAGCTTGTTGCTATTAACGTTGATGCCACATGTTGACCAATTTATTGTTTTGAAGACGTCTTCTGGAGCTGGATTAAAAATCTTTGGAGATAATATGCTTATCCTCTGCGCATGACCGTGCCATATGTTATTTTCTCATAATATCGTCTACAATTGTGTGATCTACTTTCATTATTTTTCTAATACCGTCATTTGTTATTCGTTCTCTAATGTACTTTAAGTATTTGCTCTGCTCCAGTTTTTATTTGTCACACTATAAATTATAATGCTCCGGATTTATATGGTGTTAGCATATATATTTTTTATTGGCTTTCGATATTGTCTGATCCTAGAGGACCCCATTTAGTATCAATATTGCTCTTCTACCCTAAATGTTTCTATACCGTATTGCATGGTCCATTAGTTGAGTACATATTTTAATTGAATAGAGAAGAATGTACATATTTTCACACGATGCGACGTCTTTGGAGAAGATCATATCGTTTACCCTCATGGCATCTAAGTTAGTCTTTCATCCAGGACGTACCAATATATTGTTTTAAATAAAAAAGAACAGTTTAAATATGTGTGCTTTTTATATTATAAATTTAATACTACATTTCTTCCTTATGTATGCAAGCACGTGTCGTAGTCATCTATATTCACTAGTTACGCAAATATAATGAATGCAACATATTAATAATGACTTAATATTCGATAAACAAACATTTTTATTATACCCCTATATCTGTAACAGTGTTATAAAGATTTCAGTATACTGGCTTCAATTTGTTTTTTATCACAAATAAGTGAAATTATGTTAGTTTTCAATAAACCAGTTGTTTAACAATATCGTTAATAGAGGTGGATATATTAAATAATCTGTGACTTTTAAACAAGTCTAGGAATTCGGAAAAAACATAAACTAACAAAATTATTTGTTATGTATTTTAAAGTACATTTAAATGTTATGTATTTTTGGGTGCTGGTATCATACTACCCGGTACGTTTTTATTTATCACTTACAGTTTTCTCACAATAAGACACTGATTATATTTTTAAACAGGGGAACTGCCTACAAATTATTCACATAATATATAAAAAATATTTGGACAAACCAAGTTTAGAAAAATGAACAGCTAACAAAACTTTTAACCTAATACTATTTGTATATTATTTGTATATTTGTATACTAAAAACATAAACATTGACGGAAAAAGGTAACATGATGAAGTTTTAGTAGTATATCATTAAGACTTAGATAATCAAGGAAAAAAGTATCGGGAATTTTACCAAAATTCGGTAAATAGTAAATTTGTACGACGCTACTAAAATTGCAACATTTGACAGCAACACATACCGGCCCTATACAACAATGTACAACTTAACAGTGTCGGTACAGCGAGTTTATTTTTGTGGCGTTTCCAAAAATTCATTCTATCTAAGTACATAAGGAGAATAGTGAGAACTTACTGAGTGAGAGTTTAGTTTGTTGGTTCGAATTAGACCGGGGCAGGAAATTTTCTATTAAATAAAAAAAGGGGACCACATCAGTAATCCAGTTAAGCATTTTATTGACGTATATACTACTGGCGAAATACCTGAGGAATGGCTTAAGTCAATTTTATAGCAAATCCGAAGAAGTAGAGGGCAAGTGTGTAGGGCAAAGGTGTAGGGTGTCGTCTTAAATATACTTTTCCAAAAATGTCGCGACAAACGTAACGATATTTATGGGGCTTTCATCAATTACGAAAAGGCTTTCGATAGGGAAGTAGAAACCAGTCATAAGATTCGACGGAAGATTAATGATAAATATCACATTTAAAGACGCTTCAGATAGGGACGTATTCTACGTAGGGCGATAGTCACCAGAACCTTCAAGAGTTGTTTAATTGAGTAAACATGACAGTAAGAGAAACGCGTCTGGAAATTAATGCTTCGAAGACAAAATTTATGATATTTAGGCGTTAACCTCATGAAAATACTTTTCTAGAGATAGATCAACAACATACTGAAAGAGTTATTCACTTTAAACATCTGGTATGCTACATTACAGTCCAACCAGACCCAATGAAAGGGATCAAATGGAGAATTGAAGCAGCTCACACAACTTTTCTAAAAATAAAATCATTATTCTGTAACCACAGCTTAAATTTAAAATTACGTCAAAGAATGATCAGATGCTAGATTTGGTTAGTGTTGTTACATGGCATCAAGACCTAGACTCTGGAGGTTAATGCGATCAATCAGAGGCATTTGAGATGTGGTTGCATAGAAGAATGCTCCAAATACCTTGGACAGCGATGCAGACCAATGACGCTGTGTTAAATACAGCAAATGGCGTTCGTATTGAAAACTATTAAAATATAAAATATTTCACACCATGAACATGTTCTTAGAGGAGACATCATGGTAAAAGGTAAATTTGAGGGCCGCAGAGGAATTGGAAGGAAGCAGATGTCATAACTCACGAACATTCGCGACATTTCGATTAGCGGTTTTTGTAAAGACTATGAAGCTGAATTCACTTAGTAATAAGGCATGTATTCAACAAGTATTACACAAAATGATTATTTCGATATAATTGTAAATAAAAAACATATCGCTATATCGTCCACCTCTAATGTGTTCTCGCCTACATTAAATAGAAACAGCAACGTTTTGACATAATGGAAATATCATTGCGACAAAATGATTATTTTCCCACACAATGCTCAACGTCCTAACTACAACTACAATACTTTTTAGTAAAAAGGTCAAATACATTTACTAAATTGATTTAGCTTTTAATAGAAATAATTATTGTTATAAAATATGTTCCTTGAAGAAATTTGATGCTTAAAATTGTTTATAATAAGTGCCCTTGAGAAATGGTAATAAGTGGTAACCTTAAAGTGTAATTATATTAATTATATATATATATATATATATATATATATATATATATATATGCATATATATATATATATATATATATATATATATATATATACATAAAACTGTTTTGGATGGGTTGGAGTCAATAAAAGGGGCTATTTGTTGACTATTTTTTACTCGAGCTTTCAATTGTGATTACAATTATTATCCAGAGCTTCTAAAAAATACAAAATATCTTACAAAGTTGAACTAGAAATAAAAAATTTTTTGTTAACTCACCAAATAAAATTAGTTTTTTATATAAAAAACTTATTTTACTTATAGTATATATATATATATATATATATATATATATATATATATATATATATATATATGTAAGCTTTAAGTTAACAGATAATAAGATTTTAAGGCAATATAATCTTGTGATAACTTTAAATGAAGACGAGAAGTAAAGCCAAAATATAAATCTAGATCGCCATAAATGAAAAAGTTCGAAAGTTTAAAATTGTAAGACCCTTAAAAAATAAAAATAGCTGTACCAAAAAATGCTAAATCATAACTTTATAATGAACTAAGCACCAAAATATTCTCAAATGAAATATACAACCAGATCAAATAGCCAAACGTACAGTAAAAGATTATAATCAAATTGAAAATAGAAAATGAATAGTAGTACATACAATCATTGTGAAAATACGCGGAATGACGTTATTTGATAGCTTAAAAATAGTATTTCACAGACATTTTGTTACTGATCGGTTCTTAATACTCTTAACTATATTCAAATGAGTAATTTAAAGAATAGAGAATATTGAATACATCATACCAATATTTCTGAATCTTTCAAGTAAAATTAAATTCTTCCTTTTCTTCTTTTGATTTAGACATGACTCTGTTTTTTTTTTCAATGTGCCTCCAGTAAGTTGTCATTCCATCGTTTTCGTGGTCTTCCTATTTGATCGTCTTACTATTGGCGAATCGTCTCTTGCCGTCTTTACTACCTATTAGTTGTCATTCGGCTTAGACGATGGATTCATTCTACTCTTCTATTCCTAACCCAGTTAGACATAGAATTCCTACTCAGTTATATAACCCAGTTCTTGATATTCTCCACTTTGCATCTACGTCGTATCTCTGTACTTTTAGCTCTGTCCTATAGTATCTCACCATCAATTTTTCTAAGTGCTTTCATCTTCGCTGTTTTTAATATCCATTTTGTTCCACAAGGAGCAATGCGAGGAATTGATGAAATTAACTCGAAGAAATCACGTCCTTGTAGACACATCGTCTAACGGCATGTAGTGTCATACGTCGCCATGTTACCAAATCCACTGGTAACTTTAACATCATAATATTTAATACCATATAATTAGAGGTACGGAATTTTCGCAAATAAAAAACATGAATTTCGCATTTACTTTTTTTATAATTACAAAATTTCGCATTTATTTCGCATTTATTTTTAACTACGAGTAAACAACAAAAAACATTAATTAAAAGCTAACATCGTTGTAATTTCGACATTCGACTCTTTAAGAGCTGTTCTTCGATCTGTCACTACAATATTATATTTGTTGAAGAATCGTTCTGCATCTGCGCTGTTCGTTGGACTCCAGATGCTCTGTAATGCTGCTTTAGCAAATGACGGAAAACTGCATTGTGTAGCAAGCAAAATATCCTTCACATTGGGATCTTCGTTCCTTTGTATCGATTGAAGGATTAATCTGTGAAAGTGAGTATATCCATCTATGTACTCCAATTGTGTCATTGTTCTAAAAAAAGGAATTTTAGCAAAGCTTTCTGAGAGTTCACTCGGGTTCACAGTAAAACTTGCAGCTATACATGGGTTAAATAACTGTCCAATGTGTAAGAAAGCCTCGTTTGTGTCTTTTAAAGTCATATGGAGAGTTAGTTTATTAAAGGCTTTGTCGTTTGCTTTCATAAGCATTTTCTTCAGTGTAGCGTCAATTTCTTCGTTTTCAGTGAGCAATCGAGATGTTTTTACACCAAAATAACCTTGGCGATGGTGTTCCAGTGACGATGTTAAGCCCTCTAATTTGTTCCATAAAAGATGGGCGAACGAATAACTGGCTCCGTCCAAATCGTCTATTAATTTCATTAATTTTGGACAGAACTCGGTGGTGAAGGTCATTTGAATTTCTAGTTTACGCCTGAAAGTTTCATCGGCGTAATTGTCTTTGAGAATTTTAATACTGGAATTTTTATTCTCCCACACATCAAAAAAATTGAGTAAGTGATTAAGATATTCACTTAGATACGACACTGCTGAGAACCAAAAGTTCCATCTAGTTACAACTGGTGCTGGATAAAGTTTTGCTGGGAGATTGGGCACGTTTTCTTTCAAATAATTCAAGTAAGAGTTCTTCATTTTTCTTGAAAGACAAAAGGCTGACTTGACTTTTGCTGTAAACATGTTTAACTCCTTGAACTCTCCTACAAACACATCACCAACAAGATTAACTTTATGAGCCCAACACTGGTAATGTAAGATATGTGGCCCTATTAGAATTTTTAATAGGTTAAAGCAAGCAGACATGTATCTTGCGGAATCTGATACCAGGCCTTTAACTTGTGAATAACCAATTTCAAAGTCTTTTAATGTATCTATAATTGCCTGTGAACACGTTGATGCATTGGCAGTATCAAGGAAGTTAACACTTGCTAAAAAAAATTCTTGATGTAGTACAGAATCTATAGTTCTGAAGAGAATAGCAAAAACACATCTTCCCTGTCCATCCGAGGTTTCGTCTGCTACTATTACAATGGGCTTGTCTTTCAGCTGTTGCTTTGTATTGGCTTTTTCAGACAGCCCACACCGAGGCACTACCTTTCTCCTTAAAGTGTACGCACATGGAAGAGCACCCGACCCCGGCACATATCTAGCAATATATTCACGCACAGCTGGATGATCCAATTTATGAAGTGGAATGTTGGCTTTCAGACACATACTAACTGTATCCTCCACAAAAGTATCATTTTCTTCTTTTGCTCGTTTCTGTCTCTCAAAGCCACTAGCAATTGACATTTGTCGCTTAGTTCCTGAAGTAGATGCTATAGATTTTTTCTTGTTAATGTGGTTAGTCGACTTCACATGTTTCTGCAGTGTGTCCTTTTTATCACCTTCCAAACGAGTATTACAATACTTACACATCACAATATTTGTGTCACACAGATATAGGCCATCGGTTGCAAATTCTTTGACTCGATCACTCAAAATTGTTTTAGGGCGTCCCATTTTAGGAGATACTTTAAGTAACTTTATTTCACTATGAAAACTTTTTTGATAGACTATTATATTATCATATACATCATTAAATAGATCTTTATCTATTTAATGATGAACAATGAAAGATCCTTCTGTTTCAACAAGTGTGACAACAGTAAACAATCCTTTCAAAAATTACAATAGAAAACTTTCTGTAAAATCTTTCTATACCTTTGTAACTACCTACTTATTTAGGGGTGAGTTGAGCACCTGCAGATATTTCGCGGAAATAAACAAAAAATCCATATTTCGCATTTATCGCATTTATGTTCAAAATTTCGCCGAAATTCGCATCTATTTCGTATAAACGAAAATTCCGTACCCCTACATATAATGTAAACTAAATTTAAACAAACTATTTTTAACGGGTTTTTAACCAGATATTTAGTGGCTCAATACATGTACACCTAGACACTGATGATGGAATATGGATTCCGAAAACTTTTTGTGATATACACATGTACACCTAGACACTGATGATGGAATATGGATTCCGAAAACTTTTTGTGATATAGCCCGATTGGGTTTTTAAATTATATACCATTTATAAGGGATTTAAAAAAAAATTATCCCTTTTGTTCTCTCTGTGCCAGGCCGTGATTCTGCCACATATGTCATTATTGGTCTGATGACTGAATTCTGCCTTTTGTTTCTTTCCCGATATTTTTATTCCTCCTAAAAGTAAGAACTAAAAAATTATACCAAATGGGAGAAAAACAACTTTAACCCTTTAATCGGCAAGATAGAAATAGCAGGTTTTGAGTTACAGGAATTTTGGTTTTAAGGTAATTTGGGTGTGGGAAAAACGAATCTGAGGTCTGTTTGGCGATATTGTGTATGTTTTTCGTCGCCAGGCCAAAAAATCATAGACCGTCTACAGACGGTCTTGTCGTTCAGAAGGAAAATTTATGAAAACACCATAATTTATTAGTAGTACAAAAATAATATTTTTATTGAAAAAAAAGTTACAGGTAAATGTAAAAAAATTATCAAGATTTGGTGTGATACTGTGTGAAGCAATTTTTACCTTTCCTGTTACACAAATGAAGGTTGCACTTGGTGCAAAAGGAATTAGTGTCAGACTTTATACACAGTTTGCACGACTTTTTCGATCCCCATTCAGGCCAATGATTTAATCCGTCGTATCTTACACTATCCACCTGATGAACAGCTCGTCTACCGACTGCAGAACTACTAGTTGGCTGTGGAACGGACGATGGTCGTCCAACAGGACGTTTTTCAGTTGTAGCACACAGCTCTTTAGCCATTTTCAATCGAAATTGTTGCATTGTCATGTCTTTTTGTTTTTCACCACCGGAGACGTTGCGATTTTTCTCGACATTTACACGTCGATACAGAACAAAGGCATTGGTAATCGCCATGTCCAGTAGATGGTAAAAAATTCTGGTGGCCATGTGCATTGTTTTTATACGAAGTCCATTTCGACCCATATATGAATCCATGAGGTCTACACCTCCCATGTGAGAGTTGTATTCTCGAATGATTTGTGGACATCCAACCTCGATATATTTATTAGTTTTCTTGTCATAACGAGCCACCTTAGCCGGTTGAGTAACTGCTTTTGTTTTCAAGAAGGGTTTCACACCAACATATGTCGAACAAAGTCTAACATTTTTAGTGTCTTTCCACAAAACTGTGCTCAGATCGACACCATAAGCTGATCCGCAATATTCGACGGAATAACCTCTTGCTTCTCTTTTCAAATCCTTATCTCCTGGCAATTTGCAGTTAGGGATTCGATTGCTTCTAATAGTACCAAGAGCAAAAATGCCACGGGCTCTCAGGTACACCATTAGAGGTAATGAGGTGTAGAAGTTATCAAAATAAATGACATGATTTAGGAAGTCTGGCACTGTCTGCGATAACCTGATAACAACGTTTCCTGTAACACCTATGTCTGGAGTGTAAGGCAATATGATGTCATCATTACGAGCACCAGTATAAATTTCGAACTGGTATGAAAACCCATTCGTATCACAAAGAACGAATAACTTTACACCCCATTTGTTAGGTTTATCTTTGAGGTATTGTCTAAGATGGTGGACCATTTTAGTTGAGCACATTTGTTCATCCACACATAACCGTGCATTTTTTGGGATGCTGTTAAACTGAGCATTCAAAATTGTGGCAATTTTTCGTACTCGAAAGATAGGATCGTATCCTGGTTCACCTTTTGGAATACGTTGGCGTTCATCATTGAACGCAAGATGCTTTTTGATTGCTTCGAATTTCTTCAATGCCATGCAATCTGGTAGGGCTCTGAAACCAAATTCGCCCCAGTGCGATTCCATGTTGGGATAACGAAAAATTGACATAAATATGAGAATGCCAATGTACCGCCGTATCTGTACTGCGTCAACGGTAAATTGTGTATTAATGTCGATGACACGTGCAGCTCGATTTGTTTCCAACACAATGAGATCCACCAATTCATCCGTAAAGAAGTAATTGAAAAACTGCAACGGCGAATCTAATTTAAGTATTTCAGGTGGAAGATCAGTTTTGCCACGAAATGCAACCTCGTTCACGTGTAACTGCATTGAACGTTGACGCCACAGAATATTCTTCCATTCCTGTGATTCCTTTGCAATATTGATTAACGCTGAAAGCAAACAAATAATCAGTACATGACAATTATTTTTTTATTCGTAATATGTACAAACCTCCTCCAGTGAAGCCACCTGCTGATGGTACTACCCTTGGGCCGGAAACTTCCAAAGTCGGTAACGGCGATCTTGGTCTCTTCGGTGGTTTGAATGTAGATGTAGGTGTTGCTACTGACCTTGTTGCGATTGCAGCCGTATCTACTGTTGTTGCTACGATGGTTGTGTCTTCTGATATCGATGCTACTAATTCTGTTGCTGTGGTTGGTGAAGATTTATCTCTAACCCCATTAGCCGCTTCAGAAGTAGAATTTTGTGCAATTGGAACTGTAGTATCCGTAGAACTGAACGAAGTACTATTGATATTCCGTGATAAGTTCGCAGCCTGTACACTTGTAGCGGTTGAATCTATGTTTTGGATGCATTCAGTTATCATCTCATAATCTTCAGGTGTTATTTCATCACACTCGTAATCCGGATCACTGTCTACATCATCGACTTCTTCTTCATCCGTAAACGATTCCATAATGTCTAATATATCTTCTTCACTCAGAGTAGATACATCGAATCCTTTTCCTGCCGCCCAGGCTCTCTTACATCCTTTTACACCACGTTTTCCCTCCATTTTCTACATAAAAAAATAATAACCGCATGTTTAGTAGGTAAAATAAAGAACAAAAATACGCGTAATAGTAAAAAGTAACGAGAAAAATTTTGCAACTAAGCGACAAGACCGTCTGCAAACGGCCTTCACTAAATGCGCGGTATTTCAATTCCACTTCTTATTTCCTCCACACACAGTAGTAACTCAATAAATATACATAATAACTACTTACCACAAAAATTTTCGTGTTTATTTCTCAACTAAAAAGTACTTTTTAAAATTCTTTGATTTTTCCCGTACACACAAATAATTTTAACGTCTGATTCATACGATTGTCGCGACATAAATGCCCGCCGCTGTAAATCAAATAAGCCTACAACCTTCAAACTGGTACCGTTAGATTCGTATTTTCACTGCCTACAAACGGTTTTGTCGTTCTGCTCGATCACACCCGTTATTAAAAAAATACTTAGGTTAGAGTAAAGACCGTCTGCAGACGGTCTTGCCGATTAAAGGGTTAAATAATCTGCTATGCAGGCGACGCAATACTACTCTCTCAAAGTGAAGATGATTTACAACGTATGCTACACGAATTTAATATAAACGCCATACAATTTAACATGTTAATTTCCCCAAAAAAGAAAAAATGTATGGTTACAACAGCAAATTTACTAAGATGTAAATTGGAGCTGGAAGGTCAGATAATAGAACAAGTGATGGAGTTTAAATATCTTTCTTTACCCTTCTCCATATTTATTTCTGCATTTGTCGTCACCTCTGGTATTGGGTGGTGACGACACGAAAATTAAATTCAAAATAAAAAAAGAACAATAATTATCTGAAAGTCTATACCTTTTAATATCTCTTAAAATCTTGATTTTTTGATTGATTTTTGTTTTTTTTTTCTGTAGACTTACACAAATCCATTATATTTTTGCCTTTAGCAACTTCATTTAAAATTTCGGTAAATTAGACCGTTATAAAACGTTAGGCAGTTACAATCAATTAATTATATTATTTATCTATGAGTTACGATTTTCTAACATTCAACAACTAGGTGACACATGAAATAATCTGAAATTGAAAAAGTTCTGTGAATTATTTTAGTAGTTTTAAAATTAACATCATATGATATTTGTCATTGTCAATTTCATCAATTTCTGTCAAACAGTGATAATTTGATATGTTAAGTAGATGCCCATTATTAAATAATTCATACTGTTTCCCTAAAACATTTATATCCATTAGATTTGTTTAAATAGATATGTAAGTAAATATACTTTTGTCTTAGTATAATTGTCTTCGGTTAACTTTATTGGCAAGCTCTATTTATTATTTAGATGCATATATAATAGAATCAAACCACTTCTCATACTACTGACTTCTAAAACAATATCTTTGTGTTTTATTTTAATTTTTTTGCATTAGTTTACTTTGTTCGATTTCCATACGCTAGTATTTTTGTAAGATAGTTAATTAAAAAGTTTAGTAAATTGAGTTTACCAAATTGTATTAATAGAGATAGGAGAAAAACTATTTTCCTATTTACACTTTTCCCAAATTAAGCATTGGATAGGTTTAAGGTTATGAACTGGTTCATCTGCTTGATATAAACAGGGAGAAATTAACTGCAAAAAATTACTTTACACTATTGAAATAAATTATAACATGGTGATAAAAGGGCAATACTTCTATGATATGGTGCAAATATAGCACCCATAATAACAAATTTAGAAAATTTAGTCTCTGATGCATTTAGAGAATAGGCTGGATTTCGTACAGTATGTGGAACAAACAAATAATGTCGCGAGGTATTGATACACTTTTACACAATAATTTTACCGCTCAATGATTGCAGAATGGATCAGATATATTTCCAACTAATTTATAATATAAAAACGCAATACAACCACACCGATTACATAGAGACAGAAACAAAAAAAAGCAGTAAAGGTGTCAGACAGGGAGACACAATGTCATCACAAATCCTCAAGACCGTTCTCTAACATAACTAGATTAAGTGACTAACGTAGAAATAAACAACGATGGGAAGAAACTCAATCATTTATGCTACATTGACAATGTTTTTCAACATTCGATAACTGGGTTGGAAACTAAAAATAGCATGTCAAAGGTAGGTTTGCAAATAACCCTGAAAAAAATAAAAATGAAACTGGATACCTCTCTAGTGCATAAAAGTAGCTCAATTGGAAATAGACATCTCTCTGAGTTGGGCAGCAT
The DNA here is from genome assembly GCA_918026665.1 of Diabrotica balteata. Classification (NCBI taxonomy): domain Eukaryota; kingdom Metazoa; phylum Arthropoda; class Insecta; order Coleoptera; family Chrysomelidae; genus Diabrotica; species Diabrotica balteata. Next base: position 48,957,040 of record OU898283.1, on the reverse strand, counting down.
ATGTAAAAACTAAGATCATCTTTAAAGCCGAAACTTCTACTTCAGTAAAAGATCAATACTTAAACTGATAGTTGCCCAGATGAAAACGGATAAACACCAAAATATGTGACACTATCGGAGCAATTACCCACCTGGTATAACTGAACTGGCTATAGAATAGAAATAAAAAAGACTGCCTATACACTAATAATTCACGACAGATAATCTGAATAGGGTGAGAATAAACTGGATCCGAGTAACTGTATTTATTTTTAATTTTTTATACTTAGTAATTTTCTACATTACTTTTAACATATAAAACTAAGTTATATAATATATACCAGTCCTTTTTCTTTAAGTTTAATTGACATTATTATTTCTTTTATAGTTGCCGTTATTGGAGACAACCAAATCGTCTTCCAAAGTTAATTTGAATCATCACCAGAGCAAAACAGTAACCACACCGATGTCTCCCTTGGTGGATGCCTTTCCGGCCATCAATAACAATTCCACGCGGAGCTCGCACGAACTGAGCAATAACAATAAGGAGGAAAATGGTTTTCCTATGACGCCTTCAGGTAAGTAAACGTTAAAATCTAATTTGAAGCTAGGAGGGTTCTTTTCATATATTCGTTAGTCAAATATACGTTTGTTGAAAACGGAAATTGAGGATTAAGGTTCATTGATACTGTCAATAAAGATTTTCTACTAGGCGTTTTCAGCTTAATGTTAAATCATTGTAGTGATTTGTTGGTACTAGCAAGTAAACTCAGCGGTAAATATAACATTCGACTGCATTCTACAATTCCAAATCTTTTTGCTTAAGATTTTTGGATTTATTAATATTAAAATTATAACAATTTACTTGCATAAGAAGACTGCTTTTAAATCGTAAGATACTGCCGTTTAAGATATTTTTTACAAACTCTTTCGGAAAAATCTTTGTCCATTAATTTATTTGTTCTAACAACATTGATATTATATGAATATTAATGGTTATTTTGGTAATGTTAATTTCCATTCGTGTACAAGCTCCGTACGTCATATCGTGTCAATCGGTTAAGCAACATTCAGGAAGATGGTGAAGCATAATTTTTCAATTCTATTGCTTTTTCTATTAGATTAATTAATATTATATCACAGATGTATGTATGTGCAGCGTTAACAGGCCTTTTTGGCCCATTGCTAGATGGATAATTTCCATCGTTTTCTATTCTTAGCTAGCAGCTTCCAATCTCTAATTCCTATCTCTCTGACATCTTCCATCACTACATCTCTCAATTTCTTTTTTGGTCTTCCTCTCTTTTTTGTCCTTAGGTACTCTCCAAGCAATATTCTTGACTAGTCTATTACCTTGCATTCTTTCTAGATGACCGAGCCATTCTAGTCTACGTTTGTTCATCACTTTTGTTATTGTAGGGTTAGCATACAAATGATACACTTCTGCATTAGTTCGTCTTCTCCATTCTCCCTCTACTACTTTTCCACCAAATATTCCGCGAAGTATTTTTCTTTCCCATGCTTTCAATGTATTCTATATGGTTTTATTCATAGTTCATGTCACGGCAGCGTATAGCATTGTGGGTCTAATTATAGTTTTGTATACTCTTATTTTTGTACTACGAAATATATCTTTGGCCTTAATTATTTTGCTCATGGCTCCAGCACATCTATTGCTCTTGGTCAGTCTCAGGTTGATTTCAGTTTCTTCCTTACATGTCTGATCAATAAGAGTACCTAAGTACATATATTCATCCATCTTCTCGAATTCTACAACTCATCCATTCTCCACCTCCAATTTAAAGGATCCCCTGGTGTTTATTCCTTTTTTGCTTGAGATCTCCATGTACTTCGATATATTAATATTAACTTTCAGTCCCATTTTAGAGTTTTCCCTAATCAGTCTTTTTGTTATATTTGATAGTTTTTTTTCCATTTCTTGCAATGAGAACCACATCATCAGCGTATGCTAAGCATTGGTGCTCCTTATATAAAATAGTTCCGGACCTATTTATCCCACTAACCCTTACAATTTTTTCTAGAACTATATTGAATAGCAATGTAGACAACGGATCTCCTTGGCAAACACCTTTTTTCACTCCGAATTCTTCTGAGACTGTACCGTTGCATCTCACAGCACAAATGGTTTGTCTAATTGTCATTTTTACCAATCTTATTATTTTTTCTGGCACTTGAAATTCTTTCAGTGTTTCTATTAACTTGTTTCTGTCTATTGTATCGTAGGCAGCTTTGTAATCAATGAAAAGTACTTGTGCTGAAATGTTGTATTCATAGCAATTGATCAGGATTTGTTTTAGCATAAAAATTTGATCGGTTGTTGATCTTCCTTTCTGAAATCCTCCCTGGTATCTCCTAGATTCTTCTCTATGTATATTTCTAATCGTTTACCTCTAATAAGGATATTCCTCTATAGTTTGCGCATTCGTGTCTATCTCCCGTTTTGTGTATAGGAATTATAATCGACTTATTCCATTCTTGAGGCATTTCTTCGGCATCCCATACTTCTAGTATTAGCTCACCAAGTTTGTTTATTAAGGCCTCTCCTCCATATTTTATGTTCTTTGCCACACTGCCGCTCTTCCCGGGGCTTTTTTGTTTTTCATATCTTTTATTATTTCTTCAATTTCTTCTCTTGTGGGCTTTGGTATTTCTTCTATTACTATTTGAGGTTTAGGAACATAACAATGTTTTTCGGTAGTCACTTTTTCATTTAGCATCTCTTCGAAATATTCTTTCCACCTTTCACATATCTGGTCTTCGTTCACTATCAGGTTTCCTTGCTTATCTTTTACATTTATCGTTCTTCCCTGATACTCAGTTTTAATGTATTTTACTTCTTTATAAAAAAATTTTATTTGATTTTTCTGTAATTTTCTTCAATGCGCTTAATTTTATCATCCATATACTTTCGTTTCCGCTCCCTTAGGATTCTCTTTACCTTTTTTCGTTGTTCGGCATACCTTTCTATGTCGTCTTGTTTTTGCGATTGTAAACTTTTTAATCTCAAATCTAATCTCTTTTTTCTGCTCTCAGAATTCTGTTCTGCATTCTTCATTGAATCAGTGGTTTTTTTCTAAATCTTTTTGTTCTTGGTATGTTCTTCAACGTAGCATCCTTTATAGTGTTTGTCATTTTCAATAACTTTTGTTGTATGTTACTCACAGTAGTACTATCTTGTTTGTCGTAGGTTTCTTGTTTCGCTACCTCAAATATTCGCAGTTTTTCAAAGTGAAATTTACGTTGCACTTTCTTTTTCCGTTTATTCTTTTTAATTATTGCTTCTCTCATATAAATTTTAACCAAAAAATGATCTGAGTCTACGTCAGATCATTTTTTGGTTAAAATTAATATGAGATATATAATTTGCCATATTAAATTGGCAAACTTCTCTTGATATTACAGATGGACCTGGTCAATAGTTAAGTGATGTTTCCTTAATCCAGACGCGTGATTTATTTCTCTATGATATATGTTCTATCCAATAATAAAACTTTTTAATACAGGTTTAAAAAACTTTTGGTGTATGATGATATATTTTAATAAATATATTTAAAATTTATTCAAAAGGACTACAATTCTTTAAAACGTCTTCGGTTCAGTCGGCCATTATCAATGAGTATTTAAAAGTAGCTGAAACTTGCTACGAAAATAGGTGTAAAACTCTTTTGAGTTACATGATAAATGTAAAAAGATCGAAGACCTCTAAAATAAATATGATCTGTGTAACCTACACAAGAAAGTTAAAGAACTGGCCGGAATAAGAAAACAAAATCCCACTGGTGCACTTCTAGAAAGATACGGGACTACATTAACAAAGATGGGCAGAATATATCGACGAACTGTTCGATGACGAAAGAGTAGATCTGGAGCAGATAGAACGTACGTCAGAAGAAATAGGTCCAAATATTACAAAAGAAGAAATGTTATACACATTAAAAATAATAAAGAGTGGGAAAAGCCCTGGACCTGACATGCTTCCTATAAAAATCCTAAAAATTCTAGATAAGAAGCACATTGATGTTTTAGTGACACTCTTGAACCAAATTTATAGTTCAGGCGTATTACCCAAAGAGTGGTTAATGTTGATTTTTATTTGTCTCCCCAAAAAGAAAAACGCAAGAGAATTACCGCACCATTAGCTTGATGTCTCATGTGCTAAAGTTACTACTAAAAGTCATCCACAACCGAATATATAACAAACTTGATATTGACGTTAATGTCACACAATTTGGTTTTCGCAAAGGCCTAGGAACGCGTGAAGCTCTTTTTTCACTTAATATACTGATACAAAGATGTCTGGACGTTAATCAAGATATATGCGTACGTTATATTGAATATAGTAAAGCATTGGATAAAGTACGACATAAACAATTAATGAATGTCCTGAAATGAAAGAAGATTGACTACAACGACCTCGGGATCATATAAAATTTTTACTATAAATAGCGAGCAAAAGTATGTGTTAACGAACAGCTGTCAGAAGAAATTGAAATTAGACGGGGAGTGAGACAGGGATGCGTATTGTCGCCAATTTTTTTTAATGCCTACTTGGAAGAGATCCTGAAAAAAGCTCTTTAGGGTGAAACAGCTGGAATAAAGGTAAATGGAGTTCCCATTAACAAAATTAGATATGCGGACGACACTGTGATCTTAGCCAAAAATAGTGAAGATCTTTAGAGACTGAAGTGACTGAGGTGATCAGAATAGCGCAGTATGGAAAACAGTACGGTCTAACAAGGAACGTCAAGATCACGTTTTTAATATGAGAATATTAAAAACTTAAAGAAATTCGATAACCTTTAATAATCGAAACCAACGTCGAACAAGTGGACAAATATGCCTATCTGGGAACAATTACTAACTCCACAAATGATTAGATTCAGGAGATCAAAACCAAAATAGAAAATTCCAGAGCAAATTTCAACAAAATGAGAAGAGTACAAGGGATTTAAAATTGAAACTAAGAGTTAGGTTGGTGAGGTGCTATGTTTTTTCGACTTTGTTTTATGGAATGGAATCTTGGACTTTGAATGCGACATCAATAAAAAAAACTGGAATCATTCGAGCTGTGGACAAAACACGGCACAAACAAAGAGGTTCTGAGAAGTATAAATAAAGCAATAGAAATTTTAAATACAATTAAAACAATAAAATTGGAACATCTCGGACATATTACACGTCGCGTCGAGAGAAATACACCTTGCTCGAACTGATTATGCAGAGAAAGATCCAATGAAAAAGAAGCATAGGGAGGAGTAGAATGTCGTGGCTGCGGAACCTTCGAGGGTCGTACGGATGTACATCAAATGAACTTTTCAGAGCAGCCATTTCAAAAGTCCGAATAGCTATGATGATTGCCGACTTCCGTTGGAGAGGTGGCACTTGAAGAAGAAGAAGACATGATAAATGTTCCTTTTATGTTAAATTCTCGACATCGACCTCGTGCCCGTAAACTATTACTATTATCTATTTGCCCTTAAACTATTACTATTAATATTATCCATGATTGTCCTGAATTCAAAGGTTTTTGTACCTTTTTTCGTTGCTAGTTTTAACTACTTTTATATGTTCACTGATGATGGTCCGGCTGGACTGAACATGTTTTGAAGAACTGTAATCATTTTGATCGAATTTTAAATATTTTATAATAAAATATACTATTATACACCAGAAGTCTTCACTTCCCTGTAAGTTTTTTTAAATTATGGTGTACAGCTAACCACTGGGATTGTTCGTTTTTACTTTGTAGTTGTAAGGAGATTCTCTAGATTTTAATAGATCATATAAACATAAACAACCACTAAATACAACAAAGATCCATACATTATTGTTACGATATGGTACGGGTCCGCTAGAGAATTAAATAAAACAATCAAAAATGACCAATTCTCAACAAACACCAATATTTACTTATTTACTGGAGCATGTAAACAATTACTCGAACGAAACCTCAACTTCAAGCGTTACAGTGTCACGTACAGAAAAAGCAGCGATACACCTAATACCGTTAAATCATTCCAGTGAAATTTTTAAATGACACTTTCGACTTCGATATAAAACCGTTATTTTATTGACTATTAAGTAGCTGTTTATAATTTCCTTTCCGAGTGTGGTCGAAAGCATCCGTGCATTTTATTGACTGATCAAATACTCGTATTTATGTATGTATACGGTAATATACTTGTGAAATCTGGTTTTTAACTCTTAAGAAAAAGAATATATATTTCTACAATAGATACACACAAATTGTGTGTACTATGTGCCTTTTTACTTCTAGCTTGTGCTTTGCATGTGAGTTGTTTACTAAATAAACAAATGCAATAACTGTTTTTTAAGAAAATCAGATACAATTAAAAAAAAAAGAAACCTAAGAAGAGGTTAGAACGAGTGTATCTTGAAAGATTTTTTAATTTCTTCACGGTTCTGTGCGTTTGTTGCCATTTCTTGGATATTCGTTTAATGTCCATTCAGCATGTTGGTACTGCATTTGTCTTTTCTTGGCTGCCAGTCAATTAGTTTTCTGGCCATCTTAAGTCTTTTAGTCTCGCTATGTGACATGCCCAATTCCATTACAGCTTTGCTACACGTTCGATCAGTGATACCTGTTCTTTTTCTTAGGTCTTGGTTTCTTATTTTGTCTTTTTTGTCACGCCGAGAATAGATCTTTCCATGCGCCTGTGTGCCACTCGCATTTTTAGTGCTGTTGTTTTTGTGAGAGTGAGAGTTTCTGCTCCGTATGTCATAATAGAAAGAACGCATTGGTCAAATGTTTTCCGTTTCATAGCTATCGGGAGGTTACTCATAAAATATATGTCTCTTAGTGAACTATACGCCACCCAAGCAAGTATTATTCGTCGTTGAAATTCACAGGTCTGATTATCTTTGCTTATTCTGATTTCCTGACCGACATATATGTACTTTTCTGAAAATTCTACCACTTGATTTTTGATGTTTAGCTTTTCGCTGGAAACCAACTTTGTCATAAATTTGGATTTACTGATGTTCATTTTTAGACCTATTATTGAAAATACGTCTTCTCATTCTTGTAGCCTTTGTTGTGCTTCACGTAGATCTTCGGTAGTAAGTACTGTATAGTCGGCAAAACGCAGAGGATTTAGTATTTCCTGTTTTATTTTTATTCATCATCATCCAGCCTCAAGAGTCCACTGCTGAACATAGGCCTCTTCCTCATGTTTCCAACCCCGTCTATCTTGCACCGCTCTTATCTAATTTTTATTGAGTCTTCTTAAATCGTCACTCCATCTTGTAGGTGGTCGACCGACGCTTCTCTTGTCTTCCCTTGGCTTCAATTCCAATAACCTCTTTGTCCATCGCCTATCTGTCATTCTGGCTATGTGTCCTTCCTATCTCCATTTTAGTTTGGCGCCATTTAGTCTATTTTTATTACTGGGGAGTTATTATTTAAAGGAGGGCGATAAGCAACGTGAATCAGTTCTTTTTAGTATTCTTTTTATTTGCCCAGTATTCCCGCATACGTTCTACAAAACGATGTTTTCCTTCTTCTGAGCATTTTGATGTGTATTGCTTCTGGTTGGTTTGCTTCGGTGTTATCCCATTTATATACTTGTGTCTCGTAAGGTATTTTTTGTTTGTGATGTCTGTTTCGTTTATATTTGCATTTTAAGGTCTTTTCGAATTTTAGTTATCCATGGTGTTGGTTAGTTGAGTGGATTTATGTAATCCAGTATTCTTTTGTTTTTTCAAAAGAACTATACCAAAACCAATATTGAAATCAACAAAAAAAAGATAATATACAAAAATGTGAAAAAGTGGAATCAAACCTGGGTTGAAGAAAGCCTTTTGAGGCTTAGAGGTTTGCATTTGATGTTGGACGTATGAAATCTAAAGAGGGAGGATACCAATAAAACAAATGACCAAAACAATAAACAGCAATGTATTTAACAGTAACTACGTAAAAGAGACATAAGAATCCAGACCTAAATAAACACCCAGAATATGTCAACTATTGACCAGAAATGAACGTCGGAGGTGACCTAACTACCAAATTTATAAAAACCACGAGAAATTAAAGATCCTATGTATAAGAAGGAATCCCTGCTGAACTTTTAAAAAATACAACACTTACGCTGGGTTATATGCTTACAGAATTTATTGATAGATACTTAAACTGAGATAATATACCTGAACTATATAGGTTATATGGAAAAATTATGAAAACCCTTCTTGGAAACGAATACGAACCATTAAAGCTGGAACAGTAGGCAATGTAAACATAATTAATATATATTAAGCCGGGTACACACGTGCCAGTAAATTGGGGAAGTAGCTGGCATGCCAGTTGCTGGCATAGGCCAGTACAAAACACATTTGCTAGTAATTGGCACGCCAGTAGCTCGCTAGCCTATACTGGCAAGGCGAAAAGGCAGGGTAGATTTTTACACATGAGAGTGCTAGTAAACAATCGAGTGGATTTCATCTAAAACTAAAGTACTTGTTTTGTAATTAAAAATTTTTGAGTTTTCAACAAAAAAAAATGGAATCTGTGGAAGATATTTGGAATGAATTTAACAAGCAAATATTGCTGATAACCACTGATATTGTTAGAAATTTAATAATCAATCCGAAGCGGAACCCAAAAAAGAGAAGTTGGGTGAGAAATTGGATTGGTCGGCGAGAAAATCTTGGAGCAATTTTTTATTTTGGCCTTTATCTCCTTTATAGTAATACCTTCACCCATTTCCTTTTTTTGTGTAATTTTCTTATTGTCACGAACTATTTTATTTTTATATAGAGATGATTTAGAATTTAAAAGTCACTCCAATTCTCTATATATAGCAATAAATTTTATGTTTTTTTTTAATCACCCCAACGAAACACAGGTATATGTATTTCCGGCTTTAATGACAGTAAGTAATGAGTTTATTAATTTTAGTGTCTCGATTTACGTATCAGTAAAATTTTTTATGTTTTACAATAATATCTCGTTCTCAATCTTGTACATTTTAGAATCTTAACAAAGGCGAAGATTACCTGCCGAAACGTTGATTTAAATCGAATGATAAAATCTAGTTCCAAATTTTACAGTACATATTGAACCTATATATATATATATATATATATATATATATATATATATATATATATATACACATAATCTGCAAAACAATTATTGAAGTTCTCTGGAAATCTAATTTCCTTATAAGGAGACCTGTTAGTATATCCGTTGTCATATCACTTGCTAACGATCGTACAAATGTTGACATATTCATGTGTTTGCTTTGTAAATCCCTTAGGGGCTTACAAACTTATTAGTCTGTAACAGTGCATACTCTTGCTATTATATGGAGATTCTAATATCATCTGGCTGTGCTGAAGCACTAAAATTATGCCGTTAACCTTAAGTTCTAATATTTGTATATACGTCGATAAACATTAATGGAAAGTGATAACATTATCGCTTGAGGGATTGTATGTATAGATTGGTTGCAAAGTTCTAATTAGGAGTAAACCATCTTTTAAGACACGTGCTTATGCCACTGTTTATATGAACTCATCTGTTTATATATGTTGCTTGACAAAAAGCCCATTTTACAAAAGATGTATTTCGATTTCTAACAGATAAAAATAAAATACTATTTTTTTAAAATACCTTAATTAGCTAAAAAAATTTTCTTAAAACTCATTCCGGTCGAATTCTCTATAGGGTTCGTTGTAGGGAGCTTTTAGATTTTTGTCCGAAAAATATATTCTACAGTGGAAATCAAAAATTCAAATAAACTTATTTTAAATGAAAGTACAATTGTGGCTTATTAAAATGCCAAAAGAAAATAGTTTTAAAACAATATCATGAAAATTGCTTATAATTTTGTATCACAAATATCTTCAAAATTCTTATACATACGACAAATATATATATATATATATATATATATATATATATATATATATATATATATATATATATATAGATAGTTTCATGAATTTCTTAAACCATACAATATTTAATATAAAATTAGTATTTCTTGGGTTTAGGTTCAGTAAGTTAAAATAAATTTGGAACTAGATTTTATTGTCTATTGAAATCATTGTTTCGGCAGGAAACCCTTGCCTTTGTCAAAATTCTAAAATATACAAAATCAGTATTGTAAAATATTGTAAAATATATAAAACTTACCAAAACGTAAAACGAGATACTGACATTAATGAATTGACAAGTAAAAATTGATATCTGATATCTCATGGTTCACTGTTATTATTGTATAATTATTTTTAAATGGTGTTATATTTATTATTATTTAATTCAGAATGAAATATTCGCTCTTCTTTTTGTTTTGTTCGGTTTTTAAAATTTTGATGTTTTCTAAGTCAAATTTATGCTTCTTCTTATTTTCATGTTTTGTGAGCGCAGGGACGTTGTTCTTGTTAGACTTGTGACACCGAATTCTGGATTAAAGCAGTTGACTGGTTTGCCCGATATAGACACCTTCACAGTTAAATCATGGTATCTCGTAAACAACATGTGATTTTTTGAGTTTTGGCCTTTGTGAGCCACTGTTATGTTATGTTTGGCTAAAAGATTTGTTAATTGTTTGGATAAACCTTTTATATATGAAAGAGCTGTATAAGTAGTCTTTAAACTGTTTTGTTTATCTTTGAGGGTATACAAGGCAACTATCGAACACGGTGATTAATTTAATCTTGCCCAAGCGCTTTCGATCAATAGATCATCTTCAGGGGCATCTGAAATAAGCCAAGAAACGTTTTTTATAAACAGGAAAATTAATTCACTTGGATAAAAAACTCCAAGTTTATGGTTGAAAAAATTTTTTTATATGTGATAAACGTTTATAGACTTACTTCGTCAATTGTGGACTATCCAACATACTAGAATGTCATAAATGTAAAAACTGGACATAACAATACAAAATACACTACACTAAGACAAACAAACACTTTAAAATTTATATGGCGAAGCTACATATTGTGAAGAAGCCGGAGACAGAATGGGCTCCCGGTCTGACGGAAATGTAGAGATGACATGTGACAAATGACAGCTTATGAAGGGCAGTTATGTGATCTGCACCTTTCAAAATTCTATGACACTAAGTATTGACCAAAGGTCCAACTGACACCACTATAGGAAATCGACTGATGAAATATAAAATTATATAGTATATTTTTTATGTGGATTGAATAATTCCAATCTCACACTCAAACCTGTCTATAATAATTAGGATGTTGGTTTGAGAGCAATTGAAGTTGACATAAAGTATGAATGTGAGAAAAGACTAACAATATATTAGACAGTGGATGGTTGACTACAATAAAATGGTCCACCAAGCGCTATCAGTACTGTAAAAAAGAAAAATCTGAATATGCAGTTAAATTACTAAAAGTTAAAATCAAAATTGAAGACAAAATATATAAATGTGTTATAGTCCACGTAGTTCAGTTGAATCCACAGTCAATGGAAGAACTTTAAAATTAATATTGAAATATTCAGTGCATGAAGTCTAAACAGTCGAGCTGGGTCCTCTACGAGGTGAAGCTGTAATAAAGTTTTTAAATATAGGATTAAATTTAGTACAATTTAAATTAATTTGAGTATTAAGACAGTGAGAGTTTTCATTTGTTTCCCTTGTAATCTCCAAATCTTCCAATAAATCCAACTCAAGATAGTTTTTCTTTCTGCTAATGTCATGTAAGATAGATGAACCAGAATTGATGTTAAAATTGTGGTTGCTGGCTACTAAGTGTTGACCAAAACTTGAAGAATTTGGTCTTTTCAAATGTTCAGAGACTCTAGTGGATAACTTTCTGATGGTTCTACCTACATAAGATGCATCACAATCATCACATTTTAATTTGTAAATACCACTTTTATCAAGTGTATTCATCCTATCTTTGGTATTGATTAAGAAGGAACCTAAAGTGTTATGTGATTTAAAGGAAATTTTGATGTTATCAATTGTAGAAGAAAAAAGTTTAGATATTTTATTGGAAATGCTACTAATATAAGTGAAGGAGAAATATCTGATGTTATCTGAACCATTCGGTTGGGAAAACTGTGAAGAATATGCAAGCTTTTCTGCAATTTTTAGTTTAGCTCTATTTAGAAGTTTGTATATAATGTTGGGATCATAGCCATTATTGAAAGCAATCTGCTTAAGAGTATTAAGTTCTGTATTGAAATTATCATCAGAGAGAGGAAATTTAAGTAACCGATGAATGTAACTGTTGAAAGCAGCCATTTTATGCTGAGTAGGGTGGTTAGACGTTTCATGTATAACGTGATCTGTTTGGGTGGGTTTTCTATAAATGTTGTACTCTAAAGAATCTTTCTTACGGGAAATAGTCATATCCAAGAAGTTCAACTTATTGTCAGATTCTGGTTCCAGAGTAAAAGAGATGTTAGGATGGAGGTTATTAAGATCATCCAGAATCTGTAAAGCATCATCTTGGGTTCCCTGTATGAGAGCTATACAATCATCAACATATCTAGACCAAAAAACTATTTTGTTGTTGTTGTTGTTTTTGGTCTAGATATGTTGATGATTGTATAGCTCTCATACAGGGAACCCAAGATGATGCTTTACAGATTCTGGATGATCTTAATAACCTCCATCCTAACATCTCTTTTACTCTGGAACCAGAATCTGACAATAAGTTGAACTTCTTGGATATGACTATTTCCCGTAAGAAAGATTCTTTAGAGTACAACATTTATAGAAAACCCACCCAAACAGATCACGTTATACATGAAACGTCTAACCACCCTACTCAGCATAAAATGGCTGCTTTCAACAGTTACATTCATCGGTTACTTAAATTTCCTCTCTCTGATGATAATTTCAATACAGAACTTAATACTCTTAAGCAGATTGCTTTCAATAATGGCTATGATCCCAACATTATATACAAACTTCTAAATAGAGCTAAACTAAAAATTGCAGAAAAGCTTGCATATTCTTCACAGTTTTCCCAACCGAATGGTTCAGATAACATCAGATATTTCTCCTTCACTTATATTAGTAGCATTTCCAATAAAATATCTAAACTTTTTTCTTCTACAATTGATAACATCAAAATTTCCTTTAAATCACATAACACTTTAGGTTCCTTCTTAATCAATACCAAAGATAGGATGAATACACTTGATAAAAGTGGTATTTACAAATTAAAATGTGATGATTGTGATGCATCTTATGTAGGTAGAACCATCAGAAAGTTATCCACTAGAGTCTCTGAACATTTGAAAAGACCAAATTCTTCAAGTTTTGGTCAACACTTAGTAGCCAGCAACCACAATTTTAACATCAATTCTGGTTCATCTATCTTACATGACATTAGCAGAAAGAAAAACTATCTTGAGTTGGATTTATTGGAAGATTTGGAGATTACAAGGGAAACAAATGAAAACTCTCACTGTCTTAATACTCAAATTAATTTAAATTGTACTAAATTTAATCCTATATTTAAAAACTTTATTACAGCTTCACCTCGTAGAGGACCCAGCTCGACTGTTTAGACTTCATGCACTGAATATTTCAATATTAATTTTAAAGTTCTTCCATTGACTGTGGATTCAACTGAACTACGTGGACTATAACACATTTATATATTTTGTCTTCAATTTTGATTTTAACTTTTAGTAATTTAACTGCATATTCAGATTTTTCTTTTTTACAGTACTGATAGCGCTTGGTGGACCATTTTATTGTAGTCAACCATCCACTGTCTAATATATTGTTAGTCTTTTCTCACATTCATACTTTATGTCAACTTCAATTGCTCTCAAACCAACATCCTAATTATTATAGACAGGTTTGAGTGTGAGATTGGAATTATTCAATCCACATAAAAAATATACTATATAATTTTATATTTCATCAGTCGATTTCCTATAGTGGTGTCAGTTGGACCTTTGGTCAATACTTAGTGTCATAGAATTTTGAAAGGTGCAGATCACATAACTGCCCTTCATAAGCTGTCATTTGTCACATGTCATCTCTACATTTCCGTCAGACCGGGAGCCCATTCTGTCTCCGGCTTCTTCACAATATGTAGCTTCGCCATATAAATTTTAAAGTGTTTGTTTGTCTTAGTGTAGTGTATTTTGTATTGTTATGTCCAGTTTTTACATTTATGACATTCTAGTATGTTGGATAGTCCACAATTGACGAAGTAAGTCTATAAACGTTTATCACATATAAAAAAATTTTTTCAACCATAAACTTGGAGTTTTTTATCCAAGTGAATTAATTTTCCTGTTTATAAAAAACGTTTCTTGGCTTATTTCAGATGCCCCTGAAGATGATCTATTGATCGAAAGCGCTTGGGCAAGATTAAATTAATCACCGTGTTCGATAGTTGCCTTGTATACCCTCAAAGTTTAATTATTCGAACATTCAACCTTATATTGGTTGTTTTGTTTATTGCTATTTGTATTGTTGTAAAATTTATTAAGTCTTGATTTGAAAATAGTTTCGATTAGACGTTCGGGATATGCATTATTTAGAAGGGTTTTTGCGTTTTTTTATTGCAGTTAGTCCGTATTCTAGATCTGTTAGTTTTATAGAATTATCAGCAAGACAGAAGAAGTCTGTAATTATAATCGTATCAAGGATATCTTTAAGAACATAAAACTTATCATGATCGTGTGAATTTAAAGTTTTTTAGATTTTCATTTTTTGTTTATCCTAAATGTTATTTATCCATTATGGAGTTTTGTTTGTTTACTAAAAATGTCTTGATAGATTCATAGCCGAGAAGAAAATGACCCCGTATATTTCTTTATCGTATTTTCTTGTACTAATTATCCGTTAATTTTGTATTAGGGGTAGGATTGTGTATTTGTCTGATTAAAGAATATATTGCAACTGGCTGAGTGACTAATGTCTATGCCATTAATAAGAATTAGCTTTTATAAAACAAATATGGTATATGATCTTAACGTTTTTCCTATCTTTCTGTTAAAATTTGCATAAGGTGAATGGCCTATATTTATTTAAAACTTCCTTAACGTCTGGACATTGCGCATTGGAATTATATTTTCTTGAAATATTATTAGTGATCCTTTTTGCATGTATTCTCTGAGCTACTTTAACCGGTCTATAAAGAATTTCGCAAATTTCCTTTTATATTTAATTATGTTTTTGAATATTTATTTATTCATCTTTTTTCTTTCATATATTTTTTTAAAACAATAATTCAAGAATTTTTTTTCATTCATTTTTTCACCTTTTTTATTGTATCTATTCCTAACAAACCACGTATTTTATAATTATTTTTTTCAGACTTTGCTTTGTCCATCACATATTTGTTTTAATTTTAGTAATTAACATTTTTTTAGGGAATTATTTGTGTCTTTGTTATTTACAGATGCACTACGTGTTTATGGAAATCGACTGTCTGACTACGAAAAGACTGAGATAGAAAAATATTCAAAAATCTGGTACCTGGGACTAACTGCATGTAAGATACATGGAGAACATGGAGGTAGCCAAAATGGAGGATTTGACGATGATAGTGGAAGTTATAATAAAGTAAGTAAATTGATAAATGCAACATATGTAACCTTAAAATACACCTCTCTAATTTTCTTTTTCAAAGAAAGGATTCTGTCAGCTCTATTAAATAAGATACGAGCAAAGTTACAGAAAAATTGGCAGTATCCCTACATAAAAAATAAAGAGAAGTAGTATTTCTACCTTTAACTATATTCCATTGGGATAAAGTATAAAAAGAACTAAATATCATTAAAATTAAAAAGATGCCATTCATTGGCAAGTACAATGACAAATAGTGCATATGAAGCCATATTTATATATTTTTATAACATGTTCCTGCAAACATGTTAATCTTCTTATGTACCATGTACATGTCTGAAAGGACATGTACCATGTCCTTTCAGAACGTTGCTATCATAGCTATCTTACTTTTATTCACTGCCAACCTAAATAGCATGCTTGTATCAACACCATACCAATCTCGCAAGTTCTTTAACCATAAGGTTCTTGATCAATATAGAGTGCTTAACACGATCAAATGCCTTTTGGAAGTCAATAAAACAACAGTATATGTCTACAGATATATCACGACATCTTTGAGCAAGTTCGTTCATTCCAAACAGTGCCTCTCTCGTTCCAAACCCGTTACGGAAACCAAACTGAGTGTCATCCAGATATTCCTCGATAATGGTATTCAAAAACGAAGTTATAGACTCTAATACATTGCTATCATTTATAAGCTTATATATTTCAGTTGGAATTTTTGTCAGGACCAGTCGCTCTGCCATCTTTTCGTTTCGATATGAATCCTTTACGTCCAATACTTCTATTTGAAAATTCGCATTAAAAAATTTCCAACCCATCTGTAACTGTGAGGAAGCACTCCATCTTCTTGAAACCAAAAATTTTGTGGTAACTGGCCATTCTGTTGAAGTGCAGGTATATTTGGATATTAAGTAAATCTTAATGCTAGTCACCAGTTGAGTTTCCGTCTATGAAATGGGTCTATAAGCCTATTTTAGACAATTTTCATCCAGATAAATTAGTTTTTAGAATGGTGTTCTAACACGATCGCCATAACCGATCATTAATAATATTTTAATGCGGTATTTTTCTCTTATATGAACCATTTTTATTCTAATTATTACACTTTTTTATATGCTTAGATTTTTTAAAATTAGGTATTGTTCTCATTGATCTTAGTAACTAAATTTACCTATTCTTTAACTGTAAAGTGGTTTAGTTCTCGTCTTAACAATTTTTTTCTACCAAACTTAGAATGTATGAATTATGAATAAAAAGTTCTTTTAAAATCTGCAGAAATATACAGATTGTTCCATTTAAATTAATTTAGACTAGTAATAAAAAAAGGCATCAAATGCGTTATATATTATTGTACTTGCATGCAACGTTTGATGAATGGCGTCTTTTTTGTTTCAAAGTTATTTAGTTGGTTTCGCACCTTATCCCAACCCAATTGTTTGGATTCAGATAAATGATGATTCGGATGATATAATTTCGTAATATGAATTGAGGATTGTGTCCTTATATGGCTGTTTTTATTCTCATATCTATAATATTTAAGAAAAATGGTAATGCAACATAAATCAAATATTTAAGCCTTTTTTCTGATTCTTTCACATAAAAGAACATATTTTATAAGTATTGTTATATTTTATTAAGTTGGTGTAAAAGTGATTATCTATAGAGACGTAAGGAAGATATTATCTATGTTATAATCATTTTTGGATTTAATCTAAAACAACATTCTATTTCAGGTTTTGCACGATCACATCGGCTTCCGTTATGAAATTCTCGAAGTCATTGGTAAAGGCAGCTTCGGGCAAGTCATAAGGGCGCTGGATCACATGACTAACAAGCACGTCGCTATTAAAATAATACGGAACAAGAAGAGATTCCACCATCAAGCATTGGTAGAGGTCAGGATACTGGATCATCTTAGAAAAAAGGACAAAGAATGTAACCACAACGTTATCCACATGTTGGAGTATTTTTATTTTAGGAACCACTTGTGTATCAGCTTCGAATTGCTCAGGTAAGATTCGTTTATGTTGATAGATCTCGTGGTGATCTTAAGCGTTCCAAGCATTTATCATATATTTATTTTAAGCATACAATATAGCCTAAGATTCAGCCAGTTAGTGAAGTTTGTTCTTAATTGTTTAATTTTTTGTTTATATTTTATTTAAAAACTAAGAAGGGAGAGAAAAATTAAACCAAATTATTGTAATCATACATAATTTAACTACAAAAATTAATAACATCAAATTCTAAATAAAACAAATTAGAGAAAAACCAAGTAAGCCAAATTAACCAACAATTAATAAAAAAAAAACAAGAACTGAGAGAGGAACTGAAATATTTAAAAACACGTTAGAGCAATAGAAAAAGTTTATAAGCAAATAATATAGTAATATATGGTTTGTCAAATAGTCAAAGTTATTAAACTGCATATTTAAGTCAAGATAAAAGAAGTACGAAAACTTGCCTGGTAAAAAACCCTGGAAATAAAACTTACTGGTATAAATAAATAATCACGAAGAAAACTGGGAAAAAAAGAAAATAAGGAAAGATAAAAGAAGAAAAATAACACATCACCATCATCAGGCAGTCTGTAGTATTCACTGCAGAACATAACCCTCCCTCAGCCGTTTCCAGTGCTGCCGATATTGTGCAATATGAATCCAGTCTCTTGTGACTGTAGATCTCTACTTCTAGAGTCAAAGAAATTTGGTGATGAAACGAGGAAGCCACAGAAGGTTGGAGAAAACAAAGAGGCTAGACACATATATGACAGGTCTAAAAGAGAGAAAGATAAGAATATATACAAAGTGGCAAAGAGCCCGCTATAGCGGTCTAAGATCGTCTGCACAGCTGTATGAAGAGTTGGAAACACATGAGGGGATGAAAAGGTTATACAGCATTGATATAGCAAGGGACAAGTCATCAAATGACTTAACCGACGTGCCGCAGATTAAGAGTGCGAATGGAAGAGTATTAAGAACCGATGTTGAAATAAAGCAAATATGGTATGAGTATTTTATGAAGTTGTGAGATGAAGAAAACCAGAGGGGAAACAAAGGATGCAGGATCCCAAATGAGAATTGAATACCGGAGATAGCGAGAGATAAGGTTGTCAAGGCGATAAATAGGGCGAAGAATATTGAGACAGTAGGACCTAATGAAATACCGGTGGAGGTTTGGAAGGCTCTAGGAGAGTATGGGGTTGATATTTTGTGGCAAATGGTGAGTAGGTTATATGAGGAAAAAAGATGCCCAATGCATGGAGACAGAGTGCGATGGTATCCTTCTATAAATATAAAGGAAACATTCAAGACTGTAAGAGCTCTAGAAGAATAAAGTTAATGTTGTACACAATAAAAATTTGGGAGAGAACTGTAGAGCAAAGGTTAAGTAAAAAAACGTAGATAGGAGAAGAACAGTTTGGGTTTATGCCAGGAAGGAGAACAACGGACGCCTTGTTTGCATTGAGACAAGAGCTATGTAAATGTATGAGAGAGAGGGTTCCTGAGAAGTACGTAGGGCTCGTGAATGATATATATGAGAGAGATTACATCAAAGTTTTCCGGTGATGGTTGGTTTGAAGCAAAGCTCTTTACTGAGTCACTACCGTTTATTCTGATTATAGATGTATTGACAGAAAATGAGGGGGAGAGGAAATAGTGGTTGAGATTATAGAATGGCTTGGAGAAAAACTAGAACGAGTAGGAGAATGTAAATACCTTGGCCGATATTTAACGGAAAATGGGACACTAAATCGAGAAATGGTCCACAGGATAGGGGCTGGTTGGTTATACTGGAAGCGAATGAGTGGGGTACTTTGTGATCAACAAATCGGGGAAGGGCTGAAAGGAAAGATATACAAGAGTGTGATGAAGTATGGCCTGTCAAGAAGGTTCCGGAAAAGAAGATGGAGGTAACTGAAAAGAAAAGATTACAGTCGATGTCGGGTAAGCCTAAAAGGGACAGGATCAGAAATGACTTGCTTAGGGAAAGAGCAGTGGTGACTACAGTCTCAAAAAAATTCGAGAACAGGACTATAATGGTTTGGTCATGTTAGATGTAGGGATAAAAAATATTATAGGACGAAGGATATAGCTGTTAGAAGTTGATGGAAGGAGAGGTAGAGGAAAACCGAGGAGAAGATGGAAGTTCTATATGGCAGAGCAATAGGTGAAGAAAACCCGATTGACAGAAATGAGTGGTGACAAAGAGTAAGAAGTAGAGACCTCTGAAAAGGGAAAAGCTAAGGAAGAAGAAGAAGAAGAGGACATGTTTGATCTCTACGTTCTTTATGGTTATATTGCGGCTGGGGACTAATTTTGTCATATACTGTGTTTTTGTAAGGTTAATTTGTAAACTTACTTCTCCTAAGACAAAGTTTAATATACTTAAGAACTTTTAGGCTTATTTTAGATTACTTGATAT
This sequence comes from Diabrotica balteata, assembly GCA_918026665.1. Lineage (NCBI taxonomy): Eukaryota > Metazoa > Arthropoda > Insecta > Coleoptera > Chrysomelidae > Diabrotica > Diabrotica balteata. The sequence continues at coordinate 48,937,079 of OU898283.1, read as the reverse complement.
CAAAATGATATCGTCACCTAATTGTGTGTGGTTTAATATTTCGCAATAGATCATTGATTTCTAGGATTGAATTCTAGGATTATACGATTATATTATATAGGCCTTTGACAAAGTACAACATGAACCACTAAGACAAGTTCTAATAAAGAAAAATATAGACAGCCGAGATATTCAAATTATATGCAATCTATATTGGAATCAAACAGCAAATGTCAAGGTTGAGGGCAGACTAACAGAAGAAATTCAAATCCGTCGAGGAGTCCGGCAGGGATGTATCTTATCGCCACTTTTATATAATCTGTATAGTGAAGCTATCTTTGAACAAGCACTGGAGGAAGAAGATCTTGGTCTGATAATAAATGGTGAGACGATTAACAATATAAGGTATGCTGACGATACAGTTCTCCTAACGGGAAAGCTAGTAGAACTACAACATCTCGTTCAAAGTCTCAATATATACTCTAACAGTTACGGCTTGAAAATTAATTTGAAAAAAACTAAATTTATGGTAATCACGAAATCAAAGAACATCAGAGCTAATCTTGTAATAGACAATACAACGATTGAACGTATGCCCTGTTATAAATATCTAGGTGCTTGGATCACAGACGATACTGATCAAACAAAAGAGATTAGATGTAGAATAGAAATCGCTAGATCAGTCTTTAATAGAATGCGCAAACTCTTTTGCAATCGTGATATCAATATAAAGTTACGAATACGAATGCTGCGGTGTTATGTCTTTTCTACCCTGTTATATGGAGTTGAGGCTTGGACACTAAAACAGTTGACCATAAAAAACATCGAAGCTTTCGAGATGTGGTGCTATAGGCGCATTCTCAGAATATCATGGATGGACCGCGTCACTAACACGCAAGTACTTCAAACTTTAGACAAAAGATGCGAAATTCTAAATGAGATAAAAACTAGAAATATAGAATACTTGGGGCACATTGTGAGAGGTGCACTTTTATATTATATGTTTTTAACAAGTGTTGTGTACCTATGGTCTATTCTACATTCAGCTGGGTTCAGCAGCAATTATTTTGTCTTGGACTTCCGAGTTAAGCGCTTTTTTGTAGTCTACAAATATAAGAACCAGTGGTTTGTTGAATTCTACTTTGTTGTCTATAACAGTTTTAATAACTAGTAAGTAATAATTTGTACCATAATCTAAACTAAATTGTTTGGGTAGGTAAAAATCTAATATTATAGCTAATCATTTAATTGCTACTTTTACTCTTTTAGCTCGATTTTAGCTACCAACTAAAAACTTATTCAATACACTCACATATTGGATTATTTCGTTTTGGTAATATGTAATCTATTTCATTTTTGGTGACACAGTCTGGACTTGCTAATGTCCAGTTTCTGTTTGGAGCCTTTTTGAAGAAGGTATTCCTTACATAAAGGTTATGTTCTAGTGCAAACTGTAGTCGTGCGTCTCTTTCATTTCTTGTACCTAAACGTCGGTTACCCATGGCCAATCTTTCTTCGTTTGGTTTTACTCCGATTTTCTCATTGAAGCCATCGATGACCATTGTATATTGAACTTTTTTATTACTGAGTTCGCTTGCAATTTTCTCGTAGAATATGCTACTTTTTCTTCATTAAGTGAACATCTTGGAGCATAGGCCTGAATTATTTTAAGAATACCTCGTGTTTAGTTTTATAATAAGAATGTTTGCTCTGAACTTTCTGATTTTTATAAACTTTGGTTTATAGCTAAGGATCGAACCATTACTCCACTAGACTTCTGACATTGAAGTAAACGCGCTTTTTTCACCTAGCCTGCTTGGCTATCACACCGACAGACAAAAAATATTAGCCGTAAATTAATATTCTGTACCAGAACATATCATATTCTCTACATCTTTAAGATTTATATTTTTAAAATATTCTTCTATAGTTGCACCTGCCCAAAAATAAAAATTTAACTGATGCAATTAGCTTCACAGAATAATTTCAAGTAATTGAACACCATTAAAACAACTTTTTATGGCACATATCGCGTTATGTCGTACTGCTACCGTGGAGTGGAAGAAGAAAGAAGTGGTCGCAATTTCTCTATGAACGACAGAGATTACGGTCAATTATATATATTTTAAGCGGAATTAAGAAAACAGTTTATAAAAATAGTAATTATTTCCCAAGAACTTTAAGAAGATTATCGCTAAGTGTATTGATGATATACCATGAAATTGTTAGAAGTAATAATAGTTTAATAAGGAAAAGTTTTAATACCAGTACTAGTTATTTTAGTTTCACCGTAATTAATCTGATTTAGAATGATTTCTAAACATAGCTAGAAACTATGTAATAAATAACCGACGCTATGGTATATTTCGGCGTTATTAAGGTAATTGTCAACATGCCTACAGTACAATCCAAAAATATGATAAACATCGTAATAGTCATAGCAGTAGCGTTTCAAAAAAATACTTCCAAGTTCTAAAGTACAGTAGTTGCGTTTTACTGGTGTGTTATTGCTGGATAATATATATGATTGGAACAGTAATGGAGTATTATCATATCGTTTTTGCTTATTTTTTTAAGCCCTATTCTCTATTCGGATTCTCGCCATTCATCTTTGTTGTTTGTAAGATGTTTTCACATTGGTCCTGCAGTTCTCATCATGTGTCGTTACATAGCTCTCTGATTTTTTCTGATGTTCAGTGAATGTCCAGGTTTGAGCTCCATATGTAACTAAATGTAGGATATAGGAATTAAACAATTTGGTTCGAAGTCTTTGAGGTATATTTTTATTTTTAAGTATCTGCCCATCCCATTTTTACACGTCTACTTATTTCGGTAGTTTGATTTTCTTTGCTTACCTTGACATTTTGATCCAGATATGTATATTCATCTACGTGTTATATCTCTGTCCCTTGGATGTTTATCATAGGTTTGTCATTTTTGTTTGACATTAGTTAATTTTGCTGAAATTTATTTTCAGTCCTTTTTAGGGATTCTGTGTATAGCTCCTCAATCGTCGTAATCAGTGCATTCCACGTGTCGGCTATTAGTACTGCATTATGTGCGTATCTAAGATGGTTCAAGTATCTTCCGTTAATAGGGATTCCCTTATTTTCCCAGTCTTTTGACTTAAAGATATCTTCTAGGGTAGCTGTAAATAATTTTGGAGATATTGTGTCTCCTTGTCTTACGCCTCAGTTGATCTTTACTGGTCTTGTTTCGATTCCATTACCCTACGTCACTATTATTTCAGCTTGTTCGTAAATATTATGTATTATTATTCTGTACCTGGAGTCGATCCGGTTGTTAACTAATACTTTTTCTATTGCCCACAGTTCTACGTCATCAAAAGCTTTTTCATAATCTATAAAAGCCAGACATAATGGGAGATTGTATTCGTTAGTCTTTTCTATTAGATTAGATTTTCTGTTAGATTTTCAAAGTATATAACTGGTCACAGGTGCTGTACCCTTTTCTAAATCAGGCTTGTTCTACTGTTTGATATCCGACAAATTTTATTTATTTAATACGAGTATCAACTTTCAGTATGACTACTACAAAAGTCACCTTTAATGGTCCACATTTCGCTAGTTTCTATTCGATTAAAAAGTAACAAATATGGGTTTAAATAAAGATAAATAATTTACCCAAACAGGATATGCATATTATCTTAGGAGATTTCAATGCAAAGATTTGGAAGGAAGCAGCGTACAAACCAACAATAGGTAATCTTCACGATGTCAGCAACGATAATGGAACAAGGTTAATAGACTTTGCAGTGTCCCACAACCTACTAATAAAATCGACAATGTTCGAACACAAGAAAATACACAAACAAACATGGGTCTCCAACGACGGCGTCACAAGAAATCATATCGATCATGTTCTAGTAGATGCCAGGAGGGGTAGTAACTGTCTAGACATAAGAAGCCTAAGAGGAGCTAATGGAGACACGGATCATTTTTTGGTAAAAGCAAAAATAAGGACAAGAATAGCGTCCAAAAAACACACAAGAATACACCAACACAATTATGGAATACCGTTCTACGTAATAAGGAGACAGAACAGAAATTTCAAAAGGTTATAAAAATCGCTCTAACAAAGACAGAAGACTATAACAACATAGACTCAGCTTGGAAAAATATCAAATTAGCTCTGACAAGCGTATCAGATGACATACTAGGACAAAAAGAAAACAACAAAAAAATGGTTCGATGATGATTGGCTGAACTCCATAACAGCAATATGGCTAAAAGGAACATGCTACAAAACCGCTCGCACAACAACAATGAAATGTATAGACAAAGAAGAACAGAGACAAGAAAACTAATGAAAAGGAAAAAGAGGGAGTATCGGGAATAAATAATCAGAGATATAAAAGAAAAAAGAAAGAACAAACAAGCAAGACAGTTCTTCAAAGGAGTTTCAGATATCAAGACCGGGTACCAAGCAAGAACAGGAAACTTCCTTTATTTTAAAATAACCCTGTACAACCGTAGAAAAAGCATAGTCTTCAAGTATTCAATTGAAACGTTTATTTTTAATTCGTATTACTTAATAAGATAAGGATAATTCCATAGGACTTTATAAGGACCACTATACAGACATGACATACAGATCGATGTAACCTTTGAGGCACATCTTACTGTTAATAAAGATTTTTGGTGAATTTGTCAAATACAACCTGTTCCTAAAGCCGTTTTAATAACCGTAATAAATTTAAATATTTTCTTAAAACAAATTTAATGTAAAACTTGTCAATCATCTGAAAAATCTCGCATAATGAACCACCTATGCAAGGTCTAGTACTTATAAATTTTTATTTGTTTCAGCCTTAATCTATACGAACTAATAAAAAAGAACAACTACCAGGGATTTAGTCTGAATTTAATCAGGAGGTTCGCCAACTCACTCCTTAAATGCCTCAGGTTGCTACAGAAGGAGAATATCATTCATTGCGATCTCAAACCGGTAAGTGTTTAAATATTTATGGCATTTGTCATTGTCGCGGATTGAAATTTTTTAATTAATTATCCTGTCCCACTGCCGAATTATACAGCACGGAATTCGGAAGTTGTCGTAGGATCTTTATTCACCAGGTAAAACTGAATTAACTTTATGTATTATTAATATTATTCAAAAACATGCACATATGAAAAATATTGGATTTTAAAATATTTTTTTTGACATATATTTTATAAGCCGTCAAAGAAAATATCTAGTCAATGTAATAGTAAACAAAAAACAGCAAATGCACAAAAACAAAAAAAGTAAAATAAAAAGAAAGGTTCACTCATTTCTTGTCCAGATGCATGTCAGGACATTTTTCAGAGTATAAACTAAAATTAGGCAACACCTAGGGAATATATTAAAGAATATGATAAAACAAAGGCTATATAGGCACTTATTTTACTTTATCGTGTCCGTACATGTCATTCATAAAATTTCGGCCCAGTTTCGGGCTACGTCGGTTACATCTTTATTGGAGAGCCATAAATCTTCGAGGGTACATTGATGAGGATAGTTTCTACATGTAAGAAGATGTTCCATGTTCTGTGTTTCTCCACAGTGGCAATTCACATCATATTGGTCTATTTTTCCCCATTTTGCCATGTTTGATTTTACTAGAGCGACCCCCGTTCTTATGCTATTCATAGTTTTCCACGTTTTAAAGTCTATGGAGTGGCCAGTCCATTGAATCTAGGAAAGAGTTAGAATACTCAGGCGGTTCATCGTGCAGTGTTCCAAGGAAGCTTTTCCTAGATTTTGGTCGCTTTCATGGTGTTCGAGCTTTGTGTACGGGCATGCTGCTCGTCCGCGATCTGTTTAATTTTCTCTATGTGCTCTGCAACGCCTCTGCGTGTTGAGGGTTCTACAAAATCCGCTGCTTTATATATATATATATATATATATATATATATATATATATATATATATATATATATTTGAGAGTTACGTTGGTTTCATGCATCCCATTACTATCCTACATGTCTCATTTAACGCAGTATCAACTTGTTTGGTGTGGGCAGATCTGCCCCAGACGGGGCACGCATATTGAGCAGTTGCGAAACACAGTGAGTGCCGTTGTTCTTCAGAAGTGCACCCCATTTAATTCCCCTTAGCTGTCTGAGTATGCTGTTCCTAGTTGTGACTTTCCCTCTCGTTTTTATTCAATGTCTATAGGTGAGGGACCTGTCCAGAGTTATATATAGGTTGGTCTGTGTGTTCTAATGTATTACCATTCTACCCAATTTGGAGTTTTCGCTTGGCTTCACGTTGCTTGAAGATTGGGTGCCATGGAAATATGCAGACAGTACGCTGTCATTGTTTTTAAGACAGTTTCGAGTTTCCCCTCCAATTCTTCAAAACTTTTTCCTTGAGCACATATTTCAAGATCGTCAGCATAGAGGAAGTGCTTGGTTTCGGTCGGCGTAGGTTGGTCGTTTGTGTATATATTGAAGAGCATTGATGCTAAAACATTTCCCTGTAGTAGGCCGTTTTTTAACTCTCCACCTACTTACTTTACCCTCCAGCATAACGAAAAAACGTCTGTTTTGCAATAAGGAATATACGACCTTACCCAGATGATGGTCGTTGAAAGTATCGTATAATTTGCGAAGCAATGTTTTGTGTCTTACTGTGTCATAGGCTGCTGTTAAATCTACAAAAGCAGCCATTGATATAAGTTTTTCTTTTTTTTTACTGATATTCAACGTGTCCTGTTAGTGCGAGAACTTGACCGGTGTAAGATTTGCCGGGTATTAATCCTTCTTGTTGTGGAATGAGGTGCTTGTCGACATTTTTTTTTCTATTCTGGCGAGTAAAGTTTCTCGTATAGTTTGAAAAACTGACACAATAGCGAAATATGTCTGTAACTACTGAGATTTTCTGGGTCCTTTCCTAGTTTTAACAATGCTATTACTTTAGATTTCCTCCATGATTTTGGAATTTCGCAGACTTTGCAGCACATGATATAAAGTTACAAGATCCAGTTTTTTGCTCCTTAGCCTAGATACAATACAGGCAGTAAATCCACAATATTAGCTAGGCTAGCTTAAAAAATTATTCAAAATTATATATGTTTGGGTTATTATGAAAAAGGCGATGGAATCTCTGTAAACGGAAGAATAATAAATCACATAAGATTCGCTGATGACACCGTTATAATGGCAGACACCCTGGAATCGCTACACGAATTGGTAAATATAATTAACGATTATTGCATTAGATATGGACTAAAAATAAATAAGAGAAAAACTAAATTTATGATTGTCTCAAAAACGCAACATAGAAATGAAAGATTAATGATAGAGCAAACCCAAATAGAAAAAGTAGAGATATACAAATCTGGGAACCTAGTTTGATGACAAAAATGACCAAAGCAGAGAAATCAAACTCCGAATTGAAACTGCAAGGCAAGCATTTGTGAAAATGAAAACAATGCTTACCAACAGAGACCTTCAGTTGCATCTCAGATTGAGGGCTCTAAGATGTTACATATTTTCTATCTTACTATACGGAATGGAAGTTGGACATTGAAGAAACAACACATAAAAAAATAGAAGCGTTCGAAATGTGGTGTTACAAAAGAATATTAAAAATTCAGTGGGTTCAAAGGATTACCAATGCTGAGGTACTACGACGTCTAAATAAGGAGTTAGAAATTATAAACAGCATAAAAAGAAAAAAACTAGAGTATTTGGGTCACATAACCAGAGGAGAAAAATATGAGCTGCTGAGAATTATTATGCAAGGAAGGATCCAAGGAAGAAGAACCATAGGAAGAAGACGCATCTCCTGGCTGAGGAACCTTAGAGAATGGTTTAACTGTAGTTCACTACAACTTTTCACAGCAGCAGCCAACAAAGTGGCCATAGCCGTTATAATATCCAACCTCCGATAGGAGATGGAACTTTAAGAAGAAGGAAAAGGTATGACATTAAAAGGTGCAACTGTATTTGCTGGAACCAATTTCAAATAGGGCTTACTGGTTAAATGTATACCGTGTATAAATGTTTATATCGATAATATAAAATGTATGAATTAAAATCATGTACAAATAAAATTTGAATTTCTCGTTAATATATACCTATCACACTTTTCCCCAACGACCTTTAAATTTTATGAAAATGTAGAAGAAATCGGTGAGCAGGTTGTTTTTATACAATATTCAAGGGTCCAAAACCTGTTAAAGAGGAAATTGTACTTGCTTGTATTCATAAGTAATGAGTATTTTTAGATTTTAACGAAATAAAGTTCTTTTTTATATAAATAACGTCATTAACTAGACCGTGCCGTGTATACGAAAAATATATACAAGCAGACCATAATAAGCTTATAAACTAAATATTATTCTTCAAGAAAATTTAATTTTTTACGTAGTATGTTCTGATTTTGATGTAAATAATATCCTCTGAGTATTTGTAGTACATGTTTCACAACCCTCTATGCCCATAAGAAAGGAAATACTAAAAGGAGTTTACCCAAGGAAACTAGAAACAGAGATAATGAATGCAACTGTTGTATTTGTTTGACTGCACGGGATAGTCAACAAATAAAAGTTTTAAAGCGTAAAGGGTACATACGAAAAATTAATACTCAAATTGGTTTTGGATTAAATAGTGTTTCTCAAATAAAAAAATACCAACTGTAAAAAAAGTTTATAAATTTTCTAATAATTCGTGAGGTTTGTCCTAAATGCTCTCAAATCAATGGAAAAGGTTTTAAATATAAAGGAAGATCATTCAGCTTTGTTGCTCAGAATGTGTTAAAAACAATCGATCGGCGACGACTACCAAAAAAAAACAGAAAGAGCAAATAGTATGAACTCCAATAAAAATTAAAACCCAAAGCTAAAATTTATTGAAAGTAATAAAACTGGATAATTGATATACTAAATATTGCAAAGGAAAAATTTTAATTTGATGTGATTTGTGTTGAAACAAAAGAAATGTTAAGCACTTTAGTAACGATTATTCCCTCGTCTAGTAGTGATAACAGCTTGCAAACGACGAGACATGAGACATCAGATTTTGGATCACATTCTATGGAAGATTGTTCCATTCCTGTACCAATATACATGTCATATGTCATATGTCATATGTCACGAAGTTCTCTTCAATTTTCGGGGACCGGTACATGCCGTAAACGTTTAGTGCGTAAACGTCTTGTCGTCGTATCTTAAATAAATCGTGTGATTTGAACTTTGTCAAGATACTCAGTAACTATCCGAGAAGTGTGGATCCGTGCATTAAAATGCACATATGTTATGTTGTCTCCAAGAATTACCATAAACACTAAAATATGGACTTCTAGGACCTGTGTAAAGAACATATCAGTAATTAATGTCCCATTCTCGATAATGTCTAACTCTGTGTGAGCGTCAAACTATATGCCTTCCTATGCCATAACTGATCCTCCACAAAATGGAAGTCGTTTGACAACATATGCTTGAGCATATCTCTCGCCTGGACGTCGCCACGCTCTTACAAGTTTGTCTGAGCCCGTAAGACATAATCTTGATTTATTGGAAAATGATACACGACTCCCATCTTGTATTGTCCAAGCCAGTGTTCTCCTGCAAAATTTAATCTGGCAATTCGCTGTTCATGAGAAAGTGGCGGTATAGTTACTCTAGTTCGGGAAGATAAACCAGTAGCATGAACACGCCTCCTAACTTCCATTCAATTCACTTACGTCTACATTTCTCACATCTTGCAGAATCTTTCGAGGGCAAACTGCTGTGACTTTTCGGTTTCTCAAAGCACTAGAAACGACAGTGCGGTCATCTCCAGCTGTTGTAATTCTGCGTCGACTTCAAACAGCTCTTTGGATAAGAAAACTGTTTTCTTCGTGTTTTCATCGTTATACGCGTTGCATACTAGCGACTTACACCAATGTTTCTCGTAGTTACTAGAAACAACAAAGCGGTCATCTCTAGCTTTTGTAGTTCTGCGTCGACCTGAAATAGGTCGATAAAAAGACTGATCTCTTCGTACCATTGTTATACTCTTTGCACATCTGAGGAACTTATACCAACGTTTCTTGCAGTTTCGCGCTGACTGTAGACATCTTTTAACACTGTCACAATTCTTGTCACAACAGAACTTATGCTCGGTGTAATAAACAATTTACAATTGATATTAAAACCATAGAAACAAAAGCTATACTGATAATGGATATTAGGCCGGTCCTCACATATAAGACGGAAACATGGACTCAAACGCCGAAAGATGAAATATTTCTGAGAATATTGAAGCGTAAGATACTCCGCAAAATATTTGGAGCTATAAACGATCGGGACCGTGACGCAAAAAAACTAATTTCGAAATATACCAATTTTTTAATGAACCAGATGTTGTAACGTTCATTAAAACACAACAACCCAAGATGGGCTGGACACATAACACGAGTGCCTGACATTATGAATGCAAAATAGCTAACGAGAAGAACACCTATAGAAAGAAGGAGCTGAGGTGGACCGTCACTTAGGTGACCGAATCGAACAGAATGGTGACTAATCTTAGACCAGGCCAGGATCCACAGAGGATTGTCGAGCCAAAGATGATGATGATGCTTATCTAACAGCTACAAGTGTTTTTCAAGCAATCCATTAGTAAACTATGTTACAACCGAAAATATATCTAGTGGTTGGTTATAGTAAATAAGTGTGGCTAGCTTATTTTATAACATTTCACAGAAACAGTTTTTCTTTTTTCAGTACCTGCTGGTCAGGTGCAATATATGTAGGTGGAATATACTGTAAAAGAGTATTGATAACAATACCGTTTGTGAAATAAGTAGAGATTTTAAGAATCTTCTCATTTATGTGTTAATAGGTAATTTGTTGATAGGGGTGGTTTTCATAGTACTCAAGCTTCTTCTTCTGCAATTTACGTCTTCTATTGAAGGATAAAACTTGTCGAAAAGATAAATCACTTTTCACGAGCCTGTAAAATCTGGATATAAGAAAAAATAACAATATTGATATGCCGGACTAATTGAATTCGTATGATATCTACTCATCACTAACTATATTGTTGGATTTTCATATTCACATGTCTCGTAATTGTGAGAAATGCAGAGAGTATAAATTTCCACAGTGTATTAGTATAGGTAAAACTGAGGGTAGAGAAACGCTCAAACGTAGACAGTGCTCCTGTCTAAAGGAAATTCGTCGTTGAACGGGTTTAATTTTAAACATTTCAAATGAGCAAAGATATTGAACATCAAACTCAGCCATTCTTTTGGTGGATCTTAACCAGATATATCCAGTGCAGTTAAAGCTCTTAGCAATTTTGTTTTACTTTTTGCGGTCTAAAAGAACGTCAGTTTTATTTCGTACTTGGTCTTCTGACAAACAACTTTCTTATAAATCTCCTTAGGATTGATTGAGTCTTTCTATCCTTTATATTCTTGCTATGCAGTGTTGATATGTTGATATAGATCATATTGGAGTATTTTTTTTAAATTAAATAATACAAAACTGAAGAATTCAAAATAAGTTAGTAGCAGACATTATTTTTAGCAGCAACTTTTTTATTTTTTCTCTGAAATAATAATATTGCATTTATATACAGCGTATTGGATAGTTAGTCAAAAATAATTTGCCCTAGGGTAGAGTAAATGGTTTCTTCAATAAATATAAAATCAAATTCCATTATTAAAAAAAAATCAACAGGTGCAATCATTTGCTGCAAATTAAAAAAAAAAGAATGGAGAAGCACAAACCATATATAACAGCTACCCGTTTGTTTGTTTATTTATGTACCAACAAACGTGGGCTAATTTGCAAATCATCGCACCAAAGATTATGGAATCTTCTTTCACAAAGAACCAATTAAAGAAGAATACAATTTAAAATCAAGTTATCAAGTTAGTTGACCCGTTCAATTCGGAAAGGTCATTTCCCTTTTATGATAATCAGGCAAACTTCGCAGCTGCGTAGGAATTATTTCTTTTATTATTTTTCAAACCCAGAGTCGTAGACAATTTATAATACTTAAAGAAAGACAGTGGAAACAATAGTTTGTCGGTACATAAATAGAAACAAAAATGTTCATTATTTGAAAAGCAGAGTATATTTAAAACGCCGTGAAGATTAGGTGTTAATAAATAAATTAAATTATTTAATTAACTACAATTTCTATATTCAGAAATACTATTCTCGCTAACGTCTAAGGGACACAAAAGCACATGCTTTACATGCAGACCTATTTTATGGTTAAAGTTCAGGAAGAGTTTGTTTGTTTTAATTGGTCCCCATCGGTTTGTCAGAATTGACTCCTGTTATAAACAAGCCTGAATTAACAAATCACTTCAACTTTAAATTAACTTAATGTAATATATTTAAACATGATCTGAGCACTAATCTGAGCACTGATTTATTTTTTCTACACTATCTAGGATCGAATGAACCTTTGCTATAATTTTTGGGAAGAATGTTATCATCTTACGTCCATAACTGATAATAATAATAAAAATATTTGTGCTTTAAGTACATTCTTGAAATAGAAATGATGAAATACTAGTACAACCAGAACTTTCAGAAATATTCAGTCTTACTAAGGAGAGAAATTAATTAAGTAATTCAACGTTTAGAAACACAAGATGCACATAATAATGCGCAAGAAATGGTAAAAGATAGGTATGAACATCCACGTACCTTCAAGCTAACAAACAAAATATTTTATGCATCAGAGATAACCAAAGCAATGCCAAAATAATTACAAACATTCATGAATGTAACAATAAAACACTGAAAACTTTGTTTTCAAACTTCCACAAAATTTATTTTAAATCTTATCACTACAGCTGTTTCGGCTGATTGCCTTTCTCAAGTGATCTATTTTTGGCTTGGGTTTACAAATTTATAGTCTCTAATGAAATAGGTTGAGGAGGGGAGAACTGTTTGTCTCAAGTTGGTCATTCAGAATTATATCTGTGATTTTTCATTTGTTGATTTCCATAGATTCTAACAAAGATAGCTTAAGGCCTTTATTTTGAATGTGAAGAATTTTAAATTTGTCAGGAAAAGAATGATTATGATCTAGAAGGTGAAGTGCGTATGTCGAATCTGTTTTTCTATTCTTGAAAGCCCTTTTATGTTCTGCTATTCGTTTATCAAAGTTTCTACCAGTTTGACCGATGTAAGTTTTTGGACAGTCGCCACATTGAAGTTTGTACACACCACTATTTAAGTGTTTTTTATTTTGGCTCTTGTTATTTTTAATATATGTGCCTATGTTGTTATTTGTTCGGAATGCTGGTGTTATTAGTTTCTTTTTTATGTGTTTGGCAATTTTTGTTGTTATTTTGCCTGTATATGTAATCGAGCAGAAGGTACTGGGTTTTTTCTCTGGTGGTGGAAATACTAATTCTAGGGCTTTCTTGTGTAGTTTTTGATTTAACATTTTATTAATTGTTTGTTCATTGTATCCGTTGTTTACTGCTATTTGCTTAATTATATTTAATTCTGTCTCAAAGTTGTATTTTGACATAGGAATTTCTGTTAATCTATGTAACATACTATGATAAGCTGCCAGTTTATGTTGTGTTGGATGGGATGATGAATTGTGTATAGTCGTGTCAGTATGGGTAGGTTTATGAAATATGGAGAAGTCATGTTTGTTTTGAAGTCTGCTAATTTTTAAATCTAAAAAATTTATGGATTGATTTTGTTCTGGTTCTATTGTAAATTCAATATGACTATGAAGTGAATTAATATACGATAAAAATTGGTCGAGTTGCCTGTTAGTTCCTGTGAAACATACCATCGTCTACGTATCTCCAACAATATAAAAACTGTTTGACTACGGGATGTTTTATTAGGTCCCTAATTAATGGGGATCTGGTTACGGGATACTACAAGAAGTCATTAATGCTATGTAGTAATAATAAATGGTAAAGGGCTCAAATAAACATATATATTTGAACAGAACGTTTTACAAAACATGTGCATTTTACAAAATTGCTAATTAATTGGATAATAGAGGTTATGTCCTCCAATACATAGTGACCTGACAAATGACAGTACCTATTTTAAACTCAACACAGAAATACAAAAATAACAAAACGTAATTCTTCTTATCCTTAAAACATCAATATCTTACAATTAAGAAGAAAACACCGACATTAAATATGTAAAAATATATTGAGAACACAGGTATCGTATGTAGTTTATGAATAATATCACTTAACTAACAGTAAGTGAAAACATCATGATTTGAAATCGATACAGTTATACACTTTTAAAATGTTTACAATACCTGGCTTGATTGCTACTACAAGCGAGACAAGTAAGTTCCTTCAACTGTCATAATGCATTTACCACTAATTGATAGAAAACAAATATCCGGTCTGGAAGTCGAAACATCAAAAAATTTTATTCTATTTTATCAATGTGATCTATTTCCTTAAAATATCATATTAAATAATTTTACGAATACAAAATAATCTATTCAAATATATCGAATACAATATATAACAATATACAATCTATATAAATATCGAATAGAACCGCTCAAAATGTTCGAAAACACTCCACTGTACATTCTAAAAGTCAAAATACTCGCAAACACGCCAATTATGTTATTCGAATCAAAAATTCAAATCACACAAGGTGCTATTATGATTGTCGAGTCCAGAACAAATAATGACAGGTTGATTTTCTCATGGTGCAAATTTTTCGTTGTGGCTTCTATTTAAGGCAGAACTTCTTTGTTATTGGCTAATCGGCGAGAAGTATAGATCTGTCAGATTAAGTGTATAATATGCATACAGTATTATACAGGATGAGCAGCTGAGGCCGTTATTTTTAAAACGGGTTTTTATACATATAATGGGATTGATGTTTTAAGTTATGAGAATTGTTTTAAACTAAAAACAACTTTGAGAGCAAATAAAATTCGAGAACTGAATATAAATTTAGATATTTTAGTGCACTTTCAGCCGATAATATGCAATGACTATTAGACCGTCGGATCTCAATACGAAGTTCAACCACGATTTTATCCCTTATGTCTTTTTGTGTACTAAAAATAAATATGAGATAAACAAAAAGAAAAGAAAATTTAAAGTTGAAACGGGTTCGTTTTTATAAAAATCGAACCTTTCATATTTACCAAAGTTTAAAGTGACATGAAAGAAAATCATGGCACTGCCCTATTGACTATGTTTACCACGACCAATTTATCCCTTATGTCTTTTTGTGTACTGAAAATAAATATGAGATAAACAAAAAAAAAAGAAAATTTAAAGTTGAAACGGGTTCGTTTTTATAAAAATCGAATCTTTCATATTTACTAAAGTTTAAAGTGACATGAAAGAAAATCACGGCACTGCCCTATTGACTATGTTTACCACGACCACTATGTTTAAGTCATAATTAATACCCTTAGGGCACCAATGACCCTTAAGCCAAATTTTTTAAAAATAGAATCAATACTCCTCTATCGATTCGTAAAATGGCATAAGGGAAAAAACCCGGTATTTATAGAAGAAAATTCAGTTTTCACGCAGATTTCCCTAGGAAACCCCACAGTTTTCACATATTTCACTCTCCTTGATTTAGTCTATTCTCAAAGACATAAGGAATAAAACCAAGGTCTATTAGTCGTGATAAATTTTCTCAACGTTTATCAAAGTTAAGTGTGAGGGTGTTAAGTGTAAGTTTACTGATAAAGACTGCAGAGTTCAATGTGTACGATATATTGAACGTCAAATACCGTTTGCTACTGTTAGAAATGTAGCCTCTACGTATGCTAATATCGCGGTAAATGTTAAATTTTCTTTCCATTGTCCATTAGATTTGGAAATTCAGTCGTTGAACAAACAGATAACTTGTCTGTTCTTATAAGATCATCACGAAAACCCAAACTAGGAAGGATTAGAATTGATAACATTAAAAGAATGAAGAGGAAGATGAAGAACTATTTTAGACCATATACGATAAAAACAACATAGATAGTACGGTTATAGATTCAAAATAGATGAAGACTGAGTACCAATACCAATAATAAATTGAAAACTAAGAGGAAGAAGGAAAGAAAAGGGACTCAATGGAGACATGGCACTAAAGGATTGCTAAGCCCATTACTTTAAGGGATTTAAGAAAGATATTACTGGATGGATAAGAAACTATAAAATCTGGAATCTGGAAAGCAACCATATTCACTATGTCTTCAAATTGTGTAACTGCTCTAAGAGTTTCGTAGAATAAATGGTCCGATGAATTCTGAATTTGGTCGGACCATCTAATTACCGTCTGCCCTCTTAGTCGTCTTTCCGCAAGGTTTCCTGAAACAATTAATCTCTAAATTATCCTCACCACTACGAACCATGGAAACTTTTGTCCGATGAGCTGTTTACGTTTGTCCAATGACCTACATCTACAGTTCTTAACAATTTAAAATATTCAACATTTGTAAACAATTTCTTATAGTTCTATAACTGTTTCTTTTTTATATACATAAATGATTCATCCTTCCTGTTATATAGATAAAACCAAGCGTTCAAAATACACAACAAAACATATTCCCAGACCTGACCACTACAATTATTATTTTTTGTCTACTGAAACAGTTACCGTCCAGTTGATGATGAAATGAGTGAGTTTATACTTTTCCATACTAATTTGGGGCAATTGGTTACACCTACGGCCACAATTTCTTTGTCTGGTGTTTCGTCGGTACAATAGACCGAGCGTTTGATGCCGTTGGAGATAGATCAACGTCTCATTAAAAATTATTCATCATTCGAGGTATTTGACCTCAGTGCTTGTTGTCATTATTATTTAATTACCAGTGCGATTTTGAAGTTTGTGGTAGATAAATGATACATTTTAATTTGATTTTAATAATTATAGAAATCAATATACCCTGGAAGGTATACTACAGTAAAGTGGTCAAGCTTATAATGGATTTCCAACAAATGACGCCTTTAGTGCGGAAAAATATGATATTACTAAAATGACATTTTACCGAAATAATGTTCAGGTAGACATTGCAAAATAATTAGAATTCACTTTCGCTTATTTTTTCCCTTTGATGAACATTTTTCTTCTTTTATCTACAAATAAAATAAAAAATAATAGCATTTTCTTTTGAATATTTTTTTGATTTCGATAATATTCCAATTTAATAATCAAATTACTAATTAACAATAAATAATCCGCATATTTTTGAAATTGATAAAGTTTCAAGGAGCGACATAAATTTGGAGTATTAAGATTTCTCCGATATATACCTGAAACGATTATCTTATAAATACCGATATAAATAAAGAAAAAACAATTTGTGAAGACACTTGTACATCAAGTGAGGTATTTTTAACTAAGGAGTATGATGTGAATGATGTTGGAAGTTCGTTCATCGAAGCTGTGGAAGAGCCTTTCTCTTCTGATCATTCAGAATATTTATCTGATTAAGAATAAACGTCATCTGATGATGAAGTTGATGAAATGCTTTGACTTAAAAATAGGTTAGTAAAATGTAGAAATAAAAGCTACATTGTTCTAGATGCCATGGAAACATTTCCATAGGTAACGGATCGTTCACGAAAGCTACGTCGTGTACTGGATGAATGGGCACGAAACTTGCACAAACATAAACTTACCAGAGAAGAAGCTTATGTTTCTTTAAGAAATTAAAGCATTCCTGAAGTAACAATATCTGACCAACTGTTAAAACCAGTATTATAATGAAATAACTGAATTAGACAGAATAAGGTTAACAGGATTTTTCGAGGTTACTATGTACTGGCAGATTATAATAGGCAATGTGATTTTATCAATATAAAAGCGATAAACATCTTAAAAAATGTACTACATCGTTACAATCCAAACGATGTATTTCAATAAAAAATTTTCTTTCGAACAAAAACGAAAGAATTAAAGTTTGTAAGAATATGTTCATAAATACAATAGGAACTAATAGCGGAGTTCTTAGGGAACTTACTTGGGCTTGCTAACTTCAATTTCACAATTTACAATGTTGTCAATAAGCAAGATTATTTCATTTGAAATAAGACTTAGCAATCCCAAGGAAGTTGTGAAATAGCCAGTGCAATTTATATGTATCTTACATTACTACTAAAAACAACCACCTGTGTCATTTTTTTTAGTGACAGATATAAATGCTAAAAATTTATTCAGTTTATTTCAGCATGTCATTGAAGGTAGTACATGATGAAAGATATTAATACGAAGTTTTTGGTTTCTTGAAACAGAAATCCTTGTGGCCTGAAGACTTGAAGCGAATTGCTTAGTTAGCAAGAAAAATGGGAGACAAATCTTATCTTGTTCATGACTTGTCATGAGTCAAAGGAAGTCAAATAAAAATAAAAGATTTTAAAAAAATTGTAAAGGTTAACATGCCTGTTCGAAAAAAGGATGAAAGTGGAAATGCTGTTCTCTGGCAAAAGATTTACAAAGTCACAGCAATTTATTATGGAATTCAAAGAGTCATTTTCTTATGAAGGCTTCATATATGCAAATTTAATCAAACGGATCCGATATTCAATTCAATTACCCTTATAACCTTGGAGATTAACAAACGGTTCCCATATCGATAAAAAAAAATATGAAAATCTGATGTCATTATTTTCTATAAACCTCCTACTCAGGAGATTCCTACAAGCCATTTTACACCAATCTGCCATAAGGTAACAGGGAATATTTCAACGAAATAGATGAAGACTACGAAGGTGATTCTCGAAGTAGTTGTGTATTTGTATATCTTCAAAAGTTACAAATTGGTTCATAATATTATTATTATATATAAAGTATAGTTTTTGTAAATAATTTATTTGTCTAATAGTAGATCTTTTTTTTTATTTTTCATTCTTTTTACTGTTGTATCTTTAACATTATTTTAAGTAACATTATGTAGTTTTAACATAAGTAATAAAAAAATAACTTATGCTACTTCTAATGTTGATTTTTTAACAAGAACAAGGATTAACACAAGGAATGTATAGGGTAACAAATACGTAACTGGGATTTTTGTATGAAGTCTACACATGCAACAACAACAAAGTTTAAGAATTAGATGGGGTAGCAAAACAAAAAACCTCAAGCATACTGTTGGACAAACAAGGAAACATTTTAGTGGAGATGGAACAGAAATTAGGAAGATGGAAAGAATATATAAAGGAATTATTCCATGACCAGAGACAGGAGAATATATATGAAAATATTAAGAATAAAGACGAGGGACCCAAAATAACAAAGTCAGAAGTTATGCATGCAGTAAAGTCCATGAAAAATAATAAAGCTGCAGGTCCAGATGAATTACCAAGTGAATTGCTAAAACTGGTCAATGAAAAAAAGATAGATCTTTTAGTCCAACTGCTGAACACAATCTATTCCACAGGAATCATTCGACGTAAAATGCTGACATCAACATTAATTTGTCTACCAAAGAAAGTTAACGTCAAAGAATGTAGCGATTATCGAACGATCAGTCTAATGTCACATACCTTAAAAACTCTGCTAAAAATCATCCATAATAGAATACACGCAAAGCTGGAGATATATATTAGTGATTCCCAATTTGGATTTCGAAATGGAGTGGGCACAAGAGAGGCACTATTTTCTTTTAACGTGCTGAACTAAAGATGTTTGGATGTTAATCGAGATCTTTATGTATGCTTTATAGACTACAACAAGGCATTCGATAAAGTAAAGCATGACCGACTTATAGAAGTAATCAAAAACAAGAATCTGGATGTAAGGGATGTAACATTGATATCAAATTTATATTACAGCCAACGATCAAATGTGAAAATTGGAAAAGGAGTATCAGAAGAAGTGGAGATAAGGAGAGGGGCCAGGCAAGATTGCATACTGTCGTCGTTACTGTTTAATGCTTATTCTGAAGAAATCATACAAGAAGCTTTGGTAAACGCAACAGTCGGCATAAAAGTAAGCGGAAGTTTAATAAACAACATTAGGTATGTCGACGATACAGTCATAATAACCGACTGGAAGACTTAGAAAGAATAATGAACAAAATATTAAGATATAGTGGAGAATACGGACTCTCTCTTAACATAAAAAAAACAAATACATGAAAATTACCAAGAACAACAATACAAATAAAATATTAACGGTAGGCGGCCAACAGATTGAGAGAGTAAAAAGATATACTTACTTGGGAACGATAATAATAAACGATAATAAACAGAAAATAACGATTATACTTCAAAGATAAGAGTCAGAATTGAAAAAGCACGTGCCAACTTCGTGAAAATGAAAAAAAAATATGCAGCAAAGATCTGACATTGGCCCTCAGAATAAGGCTACACAGTGTACTCTACTATGGAGCTGAATCATAGACATTAAACTGGAATACAATAAATCGACTTAATGCGCTTGAAATGTAGACATTTAGAAGATTGTTTAGGATAAGGCGAAAGATTCAACATCTTGAGACTTGAGAATTCAAGGAAAAATAGAGGGTAGGAGAAGCGTAGAAAGACGACGCGTTTCCTGGTTGAAGAACCTGAGATAGTGGTTTGGTTGCAGCTCCAGACAATTGTTCAGAGCAGCGGCCTCCAAGGTCAGAATAGCCATGACGATTGCCAACCTTCGTGGCAGAGATGGTACTTAAAGAAGATGCAACAACTAGCACATTCTCAATTTTAGAAAACATGTTCATTATTTAACATCATAGTGCTCAGTAGAGAAGGTAAGGATCTTAAAAAATAAAAAGACTCTACGATTGTGTTAGTTGCAGGCAAGAGAGGAATTCAACCTTGGAAAAATCTGAATTTTTTTGACAAGTTTTATATGTAGGTTAGTCGATTGTAAATTGAGGACATGAAAAAATTAAACACATCGAAAAAGCTTCAAAAATCGCGTTTTCGTGAGCAGATAAATATATTAATATTAAATTTGTCATGTTTCTCCCACAATATAACAAAATGGTGCAGCTGCGTTCAATTTATTATTACTATTAGTGTATTGTAAAATAATCGTTAACCCAATTTTAACTTCATGGTATAAACGACGATTAGATCTCTACACTTTCTAAAAAGCCACGCGAATTGCACTGTTTCATTAATTTATGGATTTAATATACGTAATAATACAGTTTATAGACAAAGAATAAATTGTTTTGATGTGCACCAAGACACAAAGCGAGAGTATATTCCTGTGGTTGTTTACCCACCGCTAAGGTATACCGATCATAAACAAACTAAACAATATGTTATGCAGTATATATAGAAAGTGAAAAGTTAAACATAATATATTGTTCTGTTATTATTTCATATGACTGTTCAAAAACTCAAAGAAAACTAACTTTACACTTTTTAAATTTAAATAGTTGGTTCCAAAGCAGAGTTGTTCTTAAAAGTTTAAAAAACTAATAGTCTGCAGTCCATCGACGAATTTCATAATGGAAAAATTTACTGGGATGCTTTTCTTTGTCACCCAACCCCATATTTTTGTTAGTGACAGTTTCCTAATTGATTTTCACATATTATCTTCAGATGTAAAATATCTAATACTGTTTATACTATTTAAGTAATCTCATTTGTATAACCACTTTATGAGAATAATTACCAACAGACTGGGACCTAAGCTAGACTTTTAACAACCAATAGAGCAAGCCGGATTTAGGAGTTGCTTTGGAACGAATGACCACCTAAAAGTAATAAAATTCTTGATAGAGATAGTTGTACAGTACAAAAAACTATTATAAAGTAATAATATTTGTATACTTTGACAAAGCATTTGACTCAGTCCAGCATAGCTCCATGTTAACAGCTTTTACAGAGTGCAGTATTGATAATGTACACAACTCTTCTTCGGAATATATATAATAGCTTAACAGCTGCAGTGAGAAGTTTAACAGCTGCATGGTGCTATAAGAAACAATATATGGGAAAATAATCAACATAAATGAGGAGTTTGAGAACAACTTAAAGTTTGCAAATGACATACACCTCGTTGCAGAGCGGGTAGATCTTGACTGTATCGTCTTCAAGACCTTCAGAGCTCTTACACAGTATTTATTCAGAAAAGCTTACCGATGCATTGTAGCGTAAATAACAAGACATGTATGCAAGAGAAACTAAAAGTTAGTTACCGTATGATACATCTTGAAGCAGGGTATCAAACAAAGTTCCACGTAGGAAGTCCAATCAGGACAGTAGTACTTTGATTGGCGCCTCAACTTCATTCCGGATACATCCTTCGCCTTACTGCATACAACACACACTCTAGTTGGATGATATTTGTTCCCTATGCCACTTATAAACTTATGAACAACTTATGAGAAATGACGAACTGTAAGTCTCAGTGGGTTTTGGAAGGGTTGAAAGACTTTCTCTTGACACACCTCTATCCTTGTAGCAAACCTCAATGAGTTGCGTTATCAAACCCATTTTAAGTTCTAGTTGCGTTCCTAGTCTTGTACTTGTGCTTTGCTTGTATAGCACAAAATTAGTCCACTCAGCATGTTCGAGAAAGTGGATGAATATTTTTTTTGTTTTCACACTTTCTGGTTACAGGATATCTGCAAGATGTTGGACGAATCTGTTGACGCCATCCATAGTATTGTCCTAGTCTTGAACAATCCTAGGTTTTTTATCTCCTTTCTTTGCCTTTCTTCAGTAACCATTTCGGCATCAGGCAGCGTTGACAGTACACAAACCTCCCGTTTATCCTTCCACTTCGTTACTATTGCCTTTTTTTTTGGCAAGGTCTTAACTTGATACTGGAAGATCTTTATATTTTTCGTCCAGCTTTGCATCGTTGTCTGTATAAATTATGTTATGCCAAATATAGTCAGAGGAGAATTCTCAAAGTATGTAGTTCTTTATACCTAATCGTGCCCTTTTGTGTGAAATGTATTGAATCCATCTGAGTCTGCCTTTGTAGAGACGTAAGTTCTCGTCAATTATTACATCCCTTTCTAAATCATACAAAGATTTGAACTTAGCATTAAGGTATTCATGAACTTCTCAGACCTTATATAGTTTCGGACTCAGGTAAGTATCTTTGTCAAAAGATTTATTATTAAAGAAATACAGGTATCGCTTTATTTTGAGGAACCTTTTATGTTCTCGGACAACAGCTATATGAAACAATTTCTCTAACGTTCCACCTGTCCATTATCTAATATTACGCAGCCAGGGCTTGTAACAACTACTTCGTCTATATTGGTCCAAATTCCAAAAGCCCAACTCGAAAGAACGGAATAAATCGCTTAAATTCCCACTAAATAGCTCAAAACAAGATATCTCGGGTTGAATATTTTAGATACAACAAGTGTAAGACGAATTATCTCGGGATAGTTTCTTAAGAGGTTAAAATAATTACGACGCTGAAATGGAACTGGGCAGGATATGTTGTCAGAATTAGAGATGAAAGATGGAGCAAGAAAATTTTGGAATGGAGACCTAGACACGATGCTTATCGTAATCAAGGACGTCCTCCAAGAACGACATCAAGCGCATCCAGCACAAATGGATTCAAGGTGCTCAAAATCGGATGCAATGGAATTATTACCGAGAGGCTTATGTTCAGCAGTGGGCTAATAATGATGATGATACTATTTATGAACATTGCCAAATTGACGAGCTTTACACTAAATGTCTGAAAGAAAAACGTATCAGTTTAATAGATAATTAAAGTTTGTCCGGCACGGCATTCTTAAGTAATTTATCAAGTTACAGCATTTTGTTTTTTCTTCGTCTTCTTCTTGTGTTCTTCTTTTGTCTTTGACTCTTAGGGTTGATGGATTGTAGAATAAAAGGTAAAGTAAAAAATTTTGAAAATAGCAAAACTAATATCGCAATTTATACAATGAAGACCTTGAGAAAACTCGAGAAGACAACTAAGAGCACAAGAAAGAGAAGAATGAAACTGATATAAATAGACGTGATCTCATAATAATAAATCACAGAAGTTACTAGGCCTATTGCTAAACAAGTAACGAGGAGCTCACGGCTCTCCATTGTAGGTGATTGTTAAATTCAACATAACTGCAAATAAAACTAATTTAACAAAGACAATTTTAATTATAAAACTACAAATAAAAGGTTTTGTTGTAGCTTGTGTTAAAAATCGGATTTTGCTATGAAAACAAAGTAGAAAATCATACTGAATGATACAGAAAAAATTATTTACCAAAGAAGACCATATTTGAGAACCATCAAAAAATTTAAAAGCATAAAAAGATGCATTTTTTCACGAATCTTTCAAAATTCAAAATTCTCAGATTATTGATCGCACATGTTTGCAGTAAATTTATTTTTGTGTAAGACTTCCAACATTTGTTACAATTTACAAGTGTTACAGTATATGTGACCATTCTTAGTGTTTATCTAACAAATACTAACTAGATTTAAATCATTAGGAATGAAGAATTTTAAATGAGTTGCTTAGAGCATTGTACAATTTTTCTCAATTTGTTTCAATGTCTAAGAACATTCAATAAATGGACAATATCCGAACAAATTTAAAAACTCGTCGTGGGTTTTAACATGAAACGGGTTTGGTAGTGTAAAAACGAAAAGACCTAAGAGACATTGATACAGCCTCAATCCCGTTGTGTCATTTGCTGAGTGCAACTTAATTATAATTTATTATATTCGCCAAACCAGGCACAAAAGTTTCTTTCAGCTCACCCTAAAAGGTCAGTGCTCTTCGAGAATAGAATTCCCTGAGGCCGCTTTATTTTCTGGAAAAACCGAAAGGAAAATTGTTCTTTTAAACTAACAGTCGTCGTAAATGTATAGAGGCTAAACACTTCTATTATTAACCTCCTTTTGTGGGAGTTTAGAATTCTGATTGGTATGCTATATTTATAAAATTCAACTTAACTTCAGAAGTATATTAAATTATGTTTAATTCATGAAGGTAGTAAATTATGTCGACATATAAAAGTATTCTTCTTCAAGTTCCGCTGCTAGCGGAGATTGGAAATCATTCTGGCAATTATAATTCTGTTGGTTACGCGCCTGAATAGTTCAATTAAACTGCATCCAAACCATTCACGGAGATTGCGTAGCCACGAGATTTTACATCTTCCTACGCTTCTTCTGCCTTTGATTTTACCCTGCATTTTACTCCTTAGTAGTTCATATTTTTCACCTCTCATTATATGTACCAAGTATTTCAATTTTCTGATTTTTATAAAATTTAAAACATTGCATTGTTTTCCTAGTTGGTCGAGAATTTGTTCGTTTGTTTTACGATCCATCCATGATATTTTCAATTTACGTCGGTAACTCCACATTTCGATGCTTCTAGGTTTTTAATTTGGATTTTTTAAGTGTCCAAGCTTCAACACCATCCAAAGGGTAGAGAAAATATAACATCGAAGCATTCTTATCCGGAGCGATATATTGATCTTACGACTACAAAAAATAATTCTCATTCTATTAAAAGTTGACCGTGCAATTTCAATGCGGCATGTTATTTCTTTTGTCTGATCAGTATCTTCTGTGATCCATGCTCCAAGGTATCTGTACGAAAATATTTGTTCAATTTCTGTATTATCTAGTACTAGCTTTACTTTGATGGTTTGTGCTTTTGTAAATACCATAAACTTGGTTTTCTTCAAAATTAATTTTTAGTTCATAATCGTTGCTATATATGTTTAGTTGCTTAGCAAGGTGTTGCAGTTCCTCTAGTGTTCCTGCCAGAAAGACGGTGTCGTCAGCATATCTTATGTTATTAAGTGGCTCACCGTTTATTATAAGGCCCTCACTGACCTTTGCAAGCGCTAATTCTAAGATGGCTTTACATAAATTTAATAAGAAGGGTGATGAAATACACTCTTGGCGCACCCCACGGCGAATCTGGATATCCTCGGTCAGTTAATTTTCAACTTTTACTTTTGCTGTTTGGTTACAATAGAGGTTACATATGATTCTAATGTCTCTACTGTCTATATTTTTATTTAATAAAATTTCTTCAAGCCGATTATGCTGCACTCTGTCAAATGCCTTCTCAAAATCAATGAAACAGGCATATACTTGTGACTCCTGTGGCTTTTCTTCCGTATATTCGAAGTGTCACTGATAGGATTGGCAAAATTCTTCGCAAAGAAGGTATCAGGACTACTTTTCGACCACCCAAGAAAATTTCACAACATCTACCCTCTCCTAAGGACCCATTACCGCCCCTATTTTCCTGTGGTGTCTATTCTATTTCTTGTTCATGTGGACATGTGTATATTGGCGAAACTGGTCGTTCCGTCAAAACTTGGATTCAAGAGCATCAAAGATGCATTCGATCAGGTCTTTTCTCCCATTCTGCAGTTGCAGAACACTGCCAAGAAATCGGTCATTCCATATTGTTCGAAAAAACCCACATTATTTCTAAGAGCCCCTTCTTTTATTTTAGGAAAATCCGCGAATCTCTAGAGATCCGAAAAAATCCACATAATATCAATCGAGAGGAAGGATACTACTTGTCTCCCATCTGGAATCTCAGTGTAGAGCCGCCGTCCGGTCCCGCCACCACGATGCAGCCACATGATTGGCCAGCGCGCGCTTCTTGACGTTCGCGCCACGAAGTGTGCCGATACGTCCCGAAACGACAGGTCACCGCGACTATAAATAGAGCGGTAGCGGAGTAATCGTTGGATTCACTCCCCGCCTCTCGACGCGTTAGTGTTCTGAGCTGTTGGACGTGAATCCCTGTCCTGGCATTTGGTTTTCACCTCTGGCTGCGTTAAGTACTTGAGTTACTGTGACCAAATGCCCACCTTGGTAGTTAGTATTCGCCTCTGGTTGCGTTGAGTAACTGAGTTACCGTTGCTAACTACCCATCTTCCTGTCTTTTGATTTCTTTTTCTTTGTTCTCCTGAAGAAGCTACATACAATTGTAGCGAAACGTCGAGATGAACCCACTTTTGGGTCACTCACAAATGACACGGTCCAAACCCGGAAGACGAATAAACTATAATTCTGATTCTGGCCGTGGAAGCCTACGATTTCATTAGTAATGACATTATGTACAAAAATATAATCTGTTTCAATTAATATTACAAGGCAAGATAGATGGTAGACGTAGTCCTGGAAGACACAGAATTAAAAAAATCTTAAAAATCTGCGTATGTAGTTAAAAAGGCAGATGGTGGGTCTATTTCAGCCGTCAACAATGATCGCTAACATTCGAAACGGTACTGTGAGAACAAGCTAGGAAAATATTTTTATATTTGGCATATGTTGAAAATTCACTGTCATACGGTATATATGAATATCAAATGAAAGTAAAATGTAATTTAATAACAGAAAGTAAAAGCAAATGAGTAAATAAAATAAATAATAGTCACATAGCATCCGTAATCTAGATCGTGCGCACCCAACCGTCTTGAAACGTCTGTAAAGAAAAATCTCATCTAACCGAAAAAATAATAAAAGCATCGAGTAAGTGAAATTAGGTAACAATTGCAAAGGTGTGTTGAAATTAATGAACTTAAAAGGCTTTTTTGAGCTGATTACGATCAACTAATGAAAAAATTACTGTAATGCCTTTATTTATTGTTTTACTTTTATTATAAAAGAGAAATTACGCAATAGAACAAAAAAGAGGAGTGAAGTTTACACGGTTGAGTTAATGGTTTTAGCTAGTAGGCTTCGTTTGCAGTAAAACACACCTTACGTTTTGATTTGTTTTAATTTAGAATTATACAGTCTGCGAAGTTACAGTCCCGGGAGACAGTGCAGTGGTAGGACTATCTTTTTTCTTCTTATTTTGGCCTTATAACCGTGGGTGAGGTAGTATAGTATGCACTTACTTTCGCTTGAAATACGTTCTAATTTTGTTACATATGGAATTTGTTTAATCGATTTCTGTGTCCAAAAATAGAAAGACGTTCACACGTCAAAAACGTAGTTGTTTTCTTCTTACTTACTTACTTACTCCGTGGCGTTACAACCCTTTGTGGGTTTTAGCCGACTCGACAACATGCCTCCACTGTTTTCTATCTTGAGCAACCTCCATCCAATTCTCCACGCCCATAGTGCTTAGGTCTCCTGCTATATTATCTCGCCACCGAAGACGAGGGCGTCCGCGTGGTCTCCTTCCAGTTGGGACTTCCTCCCACACCAGTCTTACTGTTCGTTCATCAGAATGTCTTCTGAGGTGTCCTGCCCATTGGAGTCTTCTGGACTTTATTTCTTTTATGATGTTGGTGTCTGGGTAAAGTTCTTCAAGCTCTTTATTAGTTCTTATCCTATATTGTCCTGATGCTTCATCAAGCACCGGACCAAAGATCTTCCTTAGGATTTTTCTTTCCCAAACACGTAGTCTCTCTTCATTTGCCTTTGTCATCGTCCACGTTTCGCTTCCATACATCACAACGGGTCGTATGATTGTTTTATAGACCTGTATCTTTTTCTAGTTGTTTTCTTCTATGCATACTTTTTTGTTTACTTTTAGTCCTCTTCTTGTACATCAAAACATTTCCTGTAGGCGTTGCTTATTTCTACTATTAATAGCTATATCGTGTGCAACGCAGTGATTGTTGTCAACTTGGTGTTTATATTTCCGATTACATTGTCTTTTCGGTTGGCTGCTGTAAGAACTAGCTTGAACAAGATAGCTTGAAGAACGTCTCCCTGCTTCACCTTCGCGTCAATGAGGGTAATCAGTCCCCCCTCCCCATTTAACGTATAAATGTCATTTTTCTGAACCTAACATAAGTTTTATCGTATTCTCCTTCTTCTTAGCCTTCTGTCGTCCATGTTTGGACATAGGCCTCTCCCAACTCCTTCCATCGGTCTCTATCCTGAGCAACATATTTCCAATTTGTTCCTGCTATTCTTCTAATGTCATCAATCCATCTCATCTGCGGTCGTCCTCTTGGTCGTTTACTTTCGTAAGGTCTCCAATGTTGTATTGTAGTATTCCAACGTTGGTCTTTCTTTCTAGCAGTGTGGCCCGCGAAGCTCCATTTAAGTTTTGCAATTTTTATTGTTATGTCCTCGACCTTTGGTCTGGATCTTACCCAGTCGTTCCTCTTTTTATCTGACAGTCGTATACCTAACATTGCTCTTTCCGTTGTTCTTTCTGTTGTGGCTAGTTTATTCATATTTGCCTTGGTTAGGGTCCAGGTTTGACATCCATATGTCATGATAGGAAGGATGCATTAGTTGAACTTTGCTCCTCAAGTATTGGGGTATTTTGCGGTTCTTAAGTATCCAACTAAGTTTTCCAAATCCTGCCCATGCTAGTCTTGCTGTTTTAGTATGTTCCGCACTTTGGTTCTCTTTTTCAAGTCTCAGGATTTGGCCTATGTAGATATATTCCTGGATTTGTTCTATCTCACTACCGTTTATAGTTATATGTCTGGGGTCTTCTGTGTTTGTCATTATTTTTGTTTTTTTTTTCATATTCATTTTTAGGCCGACGTATTGGGAGCTAGCTGCTAGTTCCCTCAACATAATTTGCAGTTTCTCGAATGTGCTCGCTATAATCACTATGTCGTCAGCGAATCTGAGGTGGTTTAACTTGTTGCCATTAACGTTAATGCCATAGGTTGACCAATTTGTAGTTTTGAAGACGTCTTCTAGGGCTAGGTTGAAAAGCTTTGGCGATATTACGTCTCCTTGTCTCACTCCTCTCTTAATCTTAATGGGGATGGGATTTATATTTTCGTCTAGTTGTACTATCATAGTTGTATTTTCATATATATTATGTATTAGTTGCCTATATCTCGAGTCTATTGTACAATTATTAATAGCTTGTTCTATGGCCCACATCTCGATACTATCAAACGCCTTTTCATAGTCGACGAAGGCAAGAAATACGAGTAGTTGGTATTCATTTGCCTTCTCTATCAATGTTCTCATTGTCAGCAGATGATCTGATGTACTATATCCTTTGCGGAAGCCAGTCTGTTCAACCAGTTAGTAATTATCCATTTTGTAGGTTAACCGGTTTTTAATAATTCTCACAAATAGAAGTTTTATCGTATAACATGTTGATAATCAACAACAATCAACATAAATTACGTTAATAATCAACTTGACCATATCTCTGAGGATGGCTTTGTAAGCTGAAAGTGCATAGCTAGGAATTATAAATGTTTTACACACTTTAGAAATACCTTTTATTTTCCATTTTTTTTTCTTGAATATATTGTCGCAACATGATCTGACTGGTCTAAAAAAAGGTTTTTTTTTAATTAATTAGTAGTTTTTCGGGGGGTTTAAATAAGTTGATAAAAAGTTAGATTTCTTTGTTTATACAACGAGTTTTAGACCTGTCTCTTATTACGTCACCTTTTTAAGGCGTTCAAAAGAAGGATACTAAACCGGCTCGCTGAATTTGTTTAGCTTTAAATTATTGAAGAACAAGCAAGGTTTAGACCAGGAAACTTCTGCTACAGCCAAACCCTTAAGCTCACCCAACATATTGAAAATGATTTTAATCGGAAAGAAACAATAGGAGTAGCATTCATAGACCTAACTACCGCCTATGGCACAGTAAACCATCAACGGCTATTGGTAAAACTACGAAATTACTACTAATAGTTTTTGACTCACAAGGTTGGTAAAATGCTTTTTCCAGAATAGATGCTTCTACGTAGCACTCCAGTCCAAAAGAACAGTCAGTGAAGAAACCAAGAAAATAGTATTATACACGCAAGTGTACTCATGCCGATTCTATACCATATATCCACCAACCACCAACCCATAAACCACAAAACAAAATAATTGATTTACGTTGATAGTAACTAGTGGAAAGTGATAACTTTTGAAAGGTTCGTCGAAGATAGCTAAACATATTTAACGTTTGTTTTATTAGGAAGTATACTCGGTATTTGCTTGGGAACTTTTACAGAAACTAAAATGATGTATGGCAGGATTTTCCAAAGTTTAATAAAATAATGAAAATTTTGACAAAACGTAGTGCATCGGAATTTTGATACGTTACACGGTCACCTTTGAATTAACCTATTTTCTCCTATTATTCAAAAATATGTGATTAATCATACTTCTTTCTTTTATGTACTAGTCTATAGACATATCAGCATAAAACTATTAATTGTATCTAGTTGAATCTTATCTTGAATATTGAATTTGGAAATTGAATATAGGGAATTAAGGTGGTTGCATTTGGGAGTTGAATATCTTATTTGGAAGGTTTTGGTGACAAACATAAAGTCAACATTTTATTTTAGATTTATTGCATTTTGACATTATAATAAATACAAAAGAATTTGATAGATCATTTATATATATATATATATATATATATATATATATATATATATATATATATATATATACAAACATAGGTCAATAAACAAATATAATAACAAAGATTCATCTACGGATAGTAAAAACTCTCGGTTTACTAAATAACTTTTAGACAAATATTTACTGTATCGGGATAGTATCTTGAGTTTGTTCCTCGATTTCGATGGGATTTTGTGTATTTATTTCTAAGTAACAAAAGATAAAAAATATCTGTTGAAAACGATTTAAACGTTTAAAGTCATATATCAAATAAAATGTTTCGAATTTCATTCGTGGTTAATTTCCAAAAAAATATATAATAATTAAAAAGGAAAATAGCATGAAAGCCATGCCGTGTTACAAATATAAATAAAAGTTATTATAATATTTGAATAGAAACCGTACAGCTTTTTTATTGCACATAATAGAATTTTGCCTGAATGCAGCAAATACATTTCACGCTCTATTTAAGTTTTTCCTTCGCCGGATTAACGTCATTTCCACTGTCGGTTGTCCTTAAAACCTGAAATGTGTGTATTGTGTTTCAGGAAAACGTTTTGTTGAAACAACGAGGCAGCAGTTCGATCAAAGTTATAGACTTCGGAAGTTCCTGTTATTCCAACCAGAGGGTGTACACTTACATTCAGTCGAGGTTCTATAGATCTCCGGAAGTTATACTGGGACTAACTTACGGTACTGCCATTGATATGTGGAGTTTGGGTAAGAATGTTTTTTATTAACGTAAATAATTAATTATAATTTTTATATAAATAAAACAAACTGAATACTAAAAATACCATTATATAGTTTTTCATAGAATTCGTGATAATGTGACACGATTTCGCTGTCAATGCTTTTTACTTAATGATCTATAAGGAAAAAAATATTTGTCTTATACCGATTTAATAGGAATTAACAACTAAGATCTAAAAATTATTAGAAAACTTTACTGGAATCAGACAGCAAATCTCAGAGTTAAAGGTGAACATAATGACTATGTGAAAATCATGCATAAAGTGGGGCAAGGCTGTATTTTGTCTCTTTAATCTGTACTCTGCAAAAAATTTTATCAAAGATTTGCACGAAACTGAAAAAGGTGTTCTACTAAATGGTTACCGGTTAAACAACATGAGACATGCAGATGGAACCATAGTATTTGTGGACAACTTAAAAGACCTACAAGTTCTTTCTCTGAACAAAATCACGTATTATAGTTAACAATATGTATTTAATATAAACGTTAAGAAGACAAAGCTTATGATAATTAGCAAGAAAATGATAACAGAAGGTCACATCTACGTCAACCCATCCCCTGCCGAAAGAGTGACGCACTACAACTAACTCGACACCATAATAAATGAAGAATGGACCAACAACCAAAAGATTAGAGCACGCATCGGAAAAGCTAGATCTACCTTTAATCGGATGGAGGCCTTCTTCAAGAGTTACAACCTCTCTCTTGATACAAAAGAAAGAATGCTGCGATGCTTCTTCTCTATTCTTTTTTATGATGTTGAATCGTGGACCTTGAACGAAGATATATGCAGAAAACTGGAAGCATTTGGGATGTGGCTATATCGGAGAATATATCGGAGAAGATCCCGTGGACCTTACAAATAAGGAGGTACTCAGAAGAATAAATAAGAACCGAGAGGTACTGACCACCATCAAACCAAATCTCGAAAGTTACAATTCTTCGGACATATTATGCGAAATGAATCCAGATATGCTCTCCTTTAAGCCATCCTGCAAGAAAAAATATTTGGAAAACGAGGTCCAGAAAGAAATAGAACATCTTGGTTCAAGAACCTCAGAATCTGGTTCAATACAACATCTGTGCAACTTTTCCGCGCTGATGCAGATAAGATAAAGATTGCCATGATGATCGCCAACATTCGTAACGGATAGGCACAAGAAGAAGAAAATTAATAATTTAGTTCCTATGGAAAAATATTTCGTATTTAAATTTATCAGACTCATCGTTTTTGCCCTACCGTAAAACTTTTAGCCATAATTGATAGGAAATATTTCGTATTATAGTAGACTGGTCAACAACTATAAAGGGTAAAGACAAATATCTCCAAGATCTATGCTTTTTCTTAGGTAACCAAATGTTTTTTTTTCCCTTTTTTTCTTTAACTTGTCCATTAAAATTAACACCAATTATTTTGCTAGGAAAACTTCCTCCTTGGCGTTAACTACCTCCTTAATTAAATCCATAAAACCTTAAATTTTTTAATGATTTAACAATAACCTACTTTTCCAGGCTGTATTTTGGCAGAGCTGTACACAGGTTATCCTCTATTTCCTGGAGAAAATGAAGTGGAACAGCTCGCTTGCCTAATGGAAGTTTTGGGACCACCTCCCGATGAACTCATTAATATAGCAACCAGAAGAAGACTATTTTTTGGTAAGCACTATTTTTAAGCCATGAAAAGGTCATTCAAATTAATATTTTGTACAGTACGTCATTTACATTTAAACTAGTTAAATTAGACGTCATCATTGGCGAATCTATGTTATAATGTATAATTATCTATAAAATTTAATGGGAAAAATTGAATCTTTGCAAATATACATTAGACTTCGAAAGTTTTAAACAATCTCGGCAAGGTGTGCAAAATTTGATTTTTTTGGTTATTCATTATTACTTATTATCTTTGTGCAAATATTCTTGCGTTATTAAGGTGGAGAATTAAATTAAATAGAAAAATTACCTACAAATTGACTTAAAACAAAAAAAAATAATAATGTTTTATTTAACTTTCCAGATTCACGTGGAAACCCCCGTTGTATAACCAACTCCAAAGGGAGGAAACGGAAACCGGGCTCGAAAAACTTGGCAATGGTTTTGCGGTGTAACGATCCTATGTTCATCGATTTCATATCTAAGTGTCTAGAGTAAGTATTACAATATTTAAGAGACTTTATTGTATTACACGCTGTGTCCGCAATTCTCCCATTTTGCTGTTTTAGCACAGCAGGAATGTACGGTAATTGATACTAGATTTACTGTAACGATCGATGTTGTGTAAATGATGAAGTAGAAATAGATGGAATTGTGCGGATGGAATTAGATGGAATATATGAATTTTTCGGTGTTGTGGTGTGATAGAATACTTGATATTGTTACAGAATAACCAATTGAGGTAATAATTTATCTGATGGAAATTGATAAATTATACTGTTGGTTTCATTTAAACAAATTTTCTTTGGATGGAGTTTTTTTTATCAAGTTATCACAAAATGCTAAAAGAAACTTTTTAGAACAAATTTCACTATGTTTGAAGGCAGCTTTTCTGCAGTAGTTTGGATATTATCTACTCATCTTTTTCGGGGCCTTCCTTATCTCTTCATTTCAAATTCTTCATCACAATGAAACTCCCATAATTGTTCGTTTCATGGCGCACTGTGCTGTTTTAGCTGTTCCCGCATAAGTCTAGTAAGCTTGTAACTATAAATCAGCTCATTGTGGTCAAAAAGAAAAAGCTCAGGTGGTAATAAGCCTAACGTACAAAAGATTAATATGAATGCCTCGTTGCTAATTCTCGGCAGCGTCACTGGGATGGTTAAGGATACAGATAAAATAGATAATAGATTGAGATTGAGAATAAAAAGCCAAGAAATACTAAGTACAGCTAAAGTGCAAAAGATGAGCGCCGATAAATCTTAACACACAATTTATAAAGGACTCAAATTCATTATGATATATATATATATATATATATATATATATATATATATATATATATAAAATTTTTACATAAGTAAAACTAATAAAAATGACATAATGAAAAAAATATTAAATCGTCAATAAAACTCATAAAAATAAATATTACACTTAAAAAAACGGACACATACTAACATCAATAATACAATGGCTAAATAGATTAAGGTCTATAAATTAAAATAAACTATTATTCAGCTACTACTTCAACCTTTAAAATTAATAAATGACTTCGGACCGCAATCTATCAAACCAGAAAAAGCTTTTCGGTTCGTATATAATGTTACTCTTTAAAAATGGCACTTTCTGTACTCTTAACATTTTCAGAAAATGTGTAACTTCCTAATAATTGAAATAGCAACGAAATTTAATCATATATCGCTTAATATTCTTATAAAAATTCGTTACTTTCTAATAATTAAGAACGAAATTTCATGATATATGCTCTTAATACAACTTGTCGAAATTAAATATTTACGCACTTAATTTTCGAAATGTCATGTCAATGATGCCATTTTAATTCAACCTTATAGCATGTACTTCTAAGCAAAAAAAGAGCAGTTGCTCTCAGGTCGAATCTGAGGGCTGAATTTTGGCGTCTTCCGACTGATCTTTTGCCCTGCCCTTTACCTTTCAATATGATTTGGAGTAATTCATATCTTTGACCTCTCAACACATGACCAAAATATTTTATTTTTATCTCTGCGCCAAAAGTATCCCACCGTTGCGCGTTGGTAACTTTTTGTACCCATGAAATTCTCCGTATCCGTCTGTATATATACATCTCAAAGTCGACTCAAAATAGACACAAATATATACTATTCAAACAGAAAATACAACATCTGTTCATTCGAATTCAAAGATTTAGACTAAGGTCTGATCTTTTAAAAAATATTTTTCTTTTAAGGAGTGTTTTCTTCGCTTGTTCGATTTTTGATAGTTTTTCTTCTTTGTTTTTTGGGTTACACTGGTTGTAGATATTTGCTCCCAAATATTTTACGAGAAAAGTGCATCGAGTACAACATACCACTGGTTCTTGCATTTGTCGATTACGAGAAGGCTTTTGATTCTGTAGAGTTTGAAACAATACTGGAAGCCCTAAATGAAAGCCGAATAGATTACAGGTACACGACACTAATCAAAAACATCTATCAGAACGCTACATCAAGTATACGACTGCATGAAGACACAGAAAAATTCAGCTTATGTCGAGGAGTTAGACAAGGGAACAATATTTCACCAAAATTGTTCACGGAGTACAACATACCACTGGTTCTTGCATTTGTCGATTACGAGAAGGCTTTTGATTCTGTAGAGTTTGAAACAATACTGGAAGCCCTAAATGAAAGCCGAATAGATTACAGGTACACGACACTAATCAAAAACATCTATCAGAACGCTACATCAAGTATACGACTGCATGAAGACACAGAAAAATTCAGCTTATGTCGAGGAGTTAGACAAGGGAACAATATTTCACCAAAATTGTTCACGGCAGCTCTAGAGTCAATATTTAAGGGTACTCAATGGCAAGATATGGGCATCAATATAGATGGAGAAAGATTAAATCACCTAAGGTTTGCAGATGATGTTGTATTAATCGCAGATAACTTACATGATACAGTTTCTATGATGCATTCGCTTAAAAGTCTGTCTGAAAGAGCAGAATTAAAGATAAACTTTGAGAAAACTAAAATTATAACAAATCTTGTAATGAGTGGAAATATAACTATTGACAATAATACCATACAACAAACAGACACTTACAAATATCTGGGACACGAAATCAAAATAAGCAGAGACAATCAAACACATGAAATACAGAGGCGAATAGGTCTAACATGGGCAGCATTTGGCAAATTAAGCCATATTCTAAAAAGTTCAATTCCCATGTGTCTCAAGCGAAAGGTTTATAACCAATGTGTTTTACCTGTACAAACTTATGGAGCAGAGACTTTAACACTCACGCAAAAATCTGCGAATAAACTTAGAGTTACACAACGAGCCATGGAACGTGCAATGCTGAACGTGAGACTTCGAGACCACATAACAAACCAACAAATCAGGCGAAGATCAGGAGTTCAAGACGTCATCGAAAGAATCACGACGCTTAAGTGGAACTGGGCAGGGCACTTAGCCAGAACACAAGATGGACGGTGGACAAGACGTATTATGGAATGGAGGCCCAGAAATTATAAAAGAAGCCGAGGACGACCACCGACTAGATGGACCGATGATATTAAACATGTAGCGGAAAACTGGCTACAAGCGGCCCAGTCTAGAAACCACTGGAAAGAACTGAGGGAGGCCTATGTCCAGCAGTGGACGCGATTGGCTGATTGATGATGATAATTTTACGGAAATTACCTGTTCTATTATCTGTCTATAGAATATAGTTCTATAGAAAAAATGCGAAACTTCACAATACTAGAACGTCATAGCAAGACTACTTATATAATAAAAAGCCTCAAGCAGAGAAAGAGTACTGAAGTATTTCGGACATGTAATGAGTGGACCCAAATATAGGTTGTTACAAAATATTATAAAAGAAAAATAACAGGCAAAAGCAGTCCAGGACGAAGAAAGACTTCATGGTTAAAGAACTCGCGAAATTGGCAAGGTATTGATACAAGCATGCTATTTAGGCTACCAGTGAATAAAATTAAGATAGCTTTGATGGTAACCAACGTTCTGAAAGGACATGGTACATGAAGAATACAAAAACGTTAAGGAAGTCTTCAGAAGGTCAAGTACTAAAATAGTATTGCTGAGTTAATCATGGTACGAAAAATTGGACACCTGGGACATATCCTGGAAGAGAAAAGGTATGCAGTCCGGTAACTAATTATCCAATCCAAGGAAATATTGAGGTCAAGAGAGGAATAGGTTGCAAAAAATGTCGCGGATACGGAATATAAAGAACTGAACAGGCATAAATAACACTGGCAAGCTCTGTCATGCCGCGAAAGATAGACATCTGCGTCTGACCTTAAGATATTTTGTCAACGCCCTATAGGCGTACGGCACTATAAGAAGAATATTAGTTTACCCCGAATAAAGTTGTTTTTAGCTTCTTAGAGAAACTTTAGTAGTTTCTTACGATATATTTTTTGTTTTGCTGTAGCTTATTTTCAATCATATACTTGCAACTTTTTGATTTAACTATTTTATGTTAACTATAGGCTTGCTGTGCAGCTTAGTTTTTAAAAAGACATACATAAATTTTTGATTGCATAAATCTTGGGTGTTATTCGAGACGGGTAATGTAGAGCAATCCACGTAGTTTATGAAGTTATTCCAGGCGTAAGCAATTCTAGACTTGATATGTTTTTAAGGATCTAATTTACAGTTAATCCTGGATAATTATATTCGTAACATTTTTCCAATAGGTTGTACTGTGCTGACCTAGGAAATGGAACGTTGTGTTTTCTTCGTATACTCATGCTATTGGTCTTTTTACAGTTGATTTTAATTCCAAACTTTTACAAGTATATTTCAATTTATTTAAAACGTTTTTTAGCGTAATGACAGTCCGCTCTAACAGTACAGGGTATAACAGATATTTAGACACTATTTACTTTTAGGTTGCAACTATTTCCTTCTATAACTTTATTGAACAGACGTTTTAAGTTTAAATTAAATAACAGGTAGCCCTACTTGATGATATTTCTATTGCTGAATATTTTTGTTCTATCTATCTATCTATACAGTCCTTGCTGTCCAATTTTGGGCATAGTCCTCCTCTTCCTTTTTTCACGTCTATCTATTGTAGGCAGTTTGTATTCACTTCGGGACTTCGTGTTTCTTCAAGTCATCTGACCATCTCATTTGTGGCCTTCCTCTCCGCCATATACTCCGCCAAAAAAGTATCGCATCACTTATAAACTTACAAATATTTCTAACAGCATTTGGTTAATTTAAATTATTTCTTTCTGGCTCGTAAGAATATTAAGGCTAGAATAAATATTAAACAGAAATTTGTAAATACAGCTTACTGTTTAAGAAAAAAAAAAGGTAATTGCTATTTTGTCTGTTTTTCATATTATCAGTCTTTATTTTACTTTTGTAAAAAGTATACAGTTTGCGTTTAATTTAAAATTTCGAATTAAATATTGAGTATGGAAGGTCGTGACAATATAAATTTAAATTTAAAGAGAGATCAAGTGGTTAGGATAATTTCCCTCATTAAAGACGGAAGAAGTCAGAGATATATGGCAAAGGCTATAGCGGGATAACATGGTCAAAATTGCAACATGCTCGATTCAGTTTTGGGCTTGGCCATTCGAAAGGACATAATTAAAAACTCACTCAGTTAAATTTTTAAGTCCTTAGGTGCCTCTGGGGGTTTGCTATGGGAAAAAACGTATTTAAAGAAAAAAAAATTTTTTTAGACGCTGTATTGCTGCAAAAAATCTGAAAAAATTCATGAAAGCGAAGTTTAATAATACAATACTACCTGATTTTTTTTAGATTTTTAGCTTGAAAATTGAGCCAAAGAAAAATATTTGAAATTTTCAGTAATATTTTAGGTTATGTCGGAAATTTTTGGCCAACTTTAAAATATTTTTTTTATGGGTTTTTTCTCGTTCTTTCGAATGGCATAGGTATTATCATCATTTTCAACGTGGAAAATGCCTAAAAATCGAAAAAACTGATTTTTTTGGCATTTTTCTGAAACACCCCCATCCCTTAACAATAAATTGTATGGGCCTAGGAACAAAACAAAAAAAAATAAGTATTACATAGAAAAAAAAAATTTATTTATACTGACATAAGATACAATAATATCAGTTTTTATAAAATAAAAACTGCACTTGCAGTCACATGTCGAAGACATGTGACTGCAAGTCAACTTGACATGACAGCCGAGACTCAAAATGTACGTGTGTCTTCAGAAACTGTTAGGCACATCTTAAGACAGTCTGGAATTAGGGCCAGAGTAGCTGCCACTGCCCCGAGACTTACAATAGAACACCGTATGGCACGTCTAACATTTTCAAGAGAGCACGTAAACTGGAATAT
Organism: Diabrotica balteata; assembly: GCA_918026665.1. NCBI lineage: Eukaryota > Metazoa > Arthropoda > Insecta > Coleoptera > Chrysomelidae > Diabrotica > Diabrotica balteata. The sequence goes on along the minus strand of OU898283.1, from coordinate 48,897,148 downwards.
CGACGACTAGCGTAACATACTGCTTACGGATGAGTCAAGATTTTGTTTATACACTTCGGATCGAAGAATACCAGTTTATAGACGAGATGACGAGCGATATTTTCAATGCAACCTAAGACCGGCGACAAACTTTGGAGGAGGATCTATTACGCTTTAGGGCGGAATATCTTTTAGGTGTCAAACCGAATTAGTACAGCTAGATAGAGGATCCTTAACTGCTGATAGGTATATTAGAGACATTTTGGAGATGCATGTTGTTCCTTACGCCCCATTTATTGGTAATGATTTTATTTTAATGCATGACAATGCACGCCCACACGTCGCAAGAATCGTTACCGAGTACCTTTAAGAAGTAAATTTAAAAAGTTTTGAATTGGCCAGCGCACAGCCCGGACTTAAATCCAATAAAACATGTTTGGGACCATCTTTACAGAAGGGTAAGATCTGGTAATGTGATGCCAGTTAATCTTCAAGACCTGCAACGATTGTTAATGGTAGAATGGGATAATATCGATTAAGATTATCTAAGAAGATTAATTGGAAGTATGCCACAACGTTGCCTAGATGTTATAAGAGCTAGATGAGACAATTCTTCTTCTTCTTCAGATGCAAATTCACTAATGGATGTAAGCGATCACATTTTTCATTAATTCTCTATTTCTTGCAATATGTATCAGAGATTGTATGTCGTTAATCCCTGTCCATTACCTTATGTTTCGGAGCCAGGACATTTTATTGCGTCCCATTCCTCTCTTGCCTTCAATTTTACCCTCGATTATAAGTTGGAGGAACTGGTATTTTTCATTTCGCATGATGTGACCTAGATACGCCGTTTTCCTTTTCTTGGTGGTTTTGAAAAGTTGGCGTTCTTGGTTTATTCTTTTAAGGACATCTATATTTGTAATTTTCGTTGTCCATGGTATTTTTAGGATACGGCGATAAAGCCACATTTCGAAAGCTTCTAATCTGCTTATATCCCTCGTTTTGAGTGTCCAGCCCTCTACGCCATATAGCAGCACTGACCATACGTAGCACTTAGTAAACCTTAGTCTCAGTTGAAGATCAAACTCTGAACAAGTCAGTACTTTCTTGAATTTTACGAAAGCTTGTCGAGCTTGCTCAATGCGACATTTTACTTCCCTGTCCGATGCCCAGTCTTCAAAAAGCCACGATCCCAGGTATTTAAATTTACTCACTCTTTCAATGGACTTAGTATTCAGTGTTATGGTGGAGTTTTCAAGTGCATCTAAGTTTCTGGAGATGATCATAAATTTGGTCTTTTTGGTATTAATTTCTAATCCCATTCGCTTACTGTATTCTCCGATTATAGTGACAAGTTGTTGGAGATCGACTATGTTGTCACAAATTAAGACACCATCATCAGCATATCGTATGTTGTTGATCAATACTCCATTCACCTTGATTCCCATCTCTGCATCCTCCAAAGACTCTTGAAATATGGCTTCCGAATAAATGTTAAATAAAAGAGGGGAAAGCACACATCCCTGTCAAATGCCTTTTCTTATATGTATGAGTTTGAATATAGAATTGTCTATTTTTAACTGTGTCGTTTGATGCCAGTACAAGTTTTCAATGCATCTTATGTCTTTTTGGTCTATATCAACTTTCTTGAGAATCTGCATTAATATGTGGTGTTGGACACGATCAAACGCTTTTTGGTAATCTAAAAAGCATAGAAACACATCCTTCCTCTGGTCGTAACAATTTTGTACCAGCACCTGTGTTGCTACTATTGCTTCTCGTGTTCCTAAACCTTGCCTAAACCCGAACTGGGAATCACTGATGTCCCATTCACATATTTTTTGTATAATCTTTGATGTAGTATTTTTAAGAATATCTTTAAAGTGTGACTCATCAGGCTAATGAGTCTGTGATCCTCACATCTTTTTGCATTGACTTTCTTGGGCAGGGGAATAAAGGTAGAGCGTAACCACTGTTGAGGATAGCAGCCAGTTTCATAAATTAAATTAAATATTTTGTGTAGTACTGAAATTCCCCTTTCATCTAGTAATTTGAGTATTTCTAACGGGATTTCATCTGGTCCAGGTGCCTTATTGTTTTTTGAATTTATTATTGCCTTTTCTATCTCCTCTTTGGTGATTGAATGGCCAGTCAGCTGGTCATCTGTATAAACTTCACTCATGGGTCTTTCGTCATGGAAAAGCTCCTGGATATAATTTTCCCATATATCAATTTTCTCCTTTTCACCCAGCACTATCTGGTTATCCTGATTAACTAGGGTAGTTGGTCTTCGTTTTCTGTATATTCCAGCAGTCTCCTTAAGCTTTTTATGTAAATTACGGTCGTCGTGCTGTCGTTGTAAATGTTCTAGATCGATACATTGATATTGTTCTGAAGCTATTTTCTTGTGGCATTGTAAATTAATTACTATTAAACTGGGAATAAGCCACAATTAAAGATAAAAATACGTTTATTAACGTTTCAATTTCCACTTCAGAAATCGTTTGTATTTTGTTTGTATTTTGAGAACGATTTCCGAAGTGGAAATTGAAACGTCAATAAACGTATTTTTATCTTTAATTGTGGCTTATTCCCAGTTTAATAGTAATTAATTTACGATACATTGTTGTTTAAGCCATTCATTTTTTGCTATTCTTATTTTTGCTTTTATTTGCCTGTTAATGTTTTCATACATATTGCTGCCATCTTGGTCATTCTTGTATCTTCGTCGTTCTTCCATTAGTAATAGTATTTCTTCTATCATCCATTTTTGCTTCTTGTTATTTCGTTTGTACCCTAAGTTGTTTTTCATAATGTCTGTTACAGCACTTGTAATCGTAGTCGATGTTGGTGTTAGATCTTCGGTAATGTTTGTCGTCAATATTTGAATTTGTGCGTTTATTTCATTGCTTATTTCTGCTTGTATCGTTGGGTCTTTCAGTTTATCCAGTGCTATCTGTTGTTGAGTTTCAGGCTTGTTCTTGCACGAAAGAGCGATCTTTATGACGGCCACTAATAGTACGTGGTCAGAAGGGACATCTGCTCCAGGGTATGTGCAAGCTCTTTTGACAGTTGTGCTGAATCTACCGTTGATAAGAATGAAGTCTATCTGATTTCTTATTATGTTCTGAGATGAGACAATACGTCTTACTAAATTATCAATACTTTTCATTTTTATTTTTTTTTTTATTCAATGCTGTTTGTGCCCTTACTTCTATTTTATGAAATAAATTAAATAAAACCTTTATTGTTTGTACATTCTGCATTTTTCCTTGTTACGTACTTAAAAAACCAAAAAAAAACAACAGTAAAAAATCCATGTTTTAAATTATTTTTAATACAACATTTGCAGTTTCGTAGGTGATGCGATACTTTTTTGGCGAAGTGTATTTTTGTATATGAATAGTTTTGTTACGTAATGTAAATATTTTTAAAATTAATAAACACACAAAAAACAAAGTAAAACCCTATAATCTTTTATGTCTAGTACTCGTAAATTATTTATAACTATAACATAATCAAATGTGTGTATGCTACCATCAATATATTCATCTCTTGTTCTACACAGTACAGCCACTATAACCTTTATTTCATTAAAGTCTTTATTTAATTAACTGTGTTTAAAAAATAATATTTATTTAGCCTGCTGGAACCTATTAATTTCAAAAAAATGTTAACGAGTGCTCTGTCTGCCTAACATAAACGCCGGGCTTAATTTAGAATTATTTATATAGTTTACTAAAAGTGTATAAGTGATTAGTGAAATGTTTCTTTCATGTTTTATTACTTTTTTATTCGATAATAAAAAAGGAAGCTGGTTTAATAAGACTGCTTTTAAATCATCGAGTGTTTAAGAATATTTTAGCATTCTTTACTGGGCCCTAGGAAATAGATAACCATAGCTTGTTTGATTAATGCATTATCTAACGTTCTTCTACATGCGTTAACGCACACTTTTGCTACACTTCAGTTTGAGGATGATCTTACCTCATTTAGTCGGCAGTTATTTAAAATTATATTTTTAATTATTTTTATTAAACTGATATTGTTTAAATTTCAATAATTTGGTATATAAGGAACTAAATGTGATACCCGAATTTTTTATCTACTCCTTATTAACATCTTTTCTAATTGTATTTTATACACAACTGTGTACTCAAAAATCCTTTGTATAACTTATAAAACAAAAACGTTTAGACAAAATTCCACTTATACACCTACTTTTAAGGTAATACACTGATTTCAACGCTTATTAGAACAATCTGTGTTTGGACTCAAAATACGACTCAGATTCTTGAAAATAACTTTCCCCGGAGCACTCTTTTAATTTCTTCTTCTTTCTTCCGTTCCTCTTCTATCGAAGATTGGATATCATCAAAGATATTTGGACTTTGTTTACAGCTATTCTAAGCAGTTCGTTTGTGGTGCAATGAAACCCACCCTCTTAGATTTCTCATCCAGGACATTTTTCTGCAGCCCGGATTTCTTCATCCTTCAATCTTTTCTCCATTATATTTTGTAGGAGTGTGAATTTTTTCTCCTCGCATTGATGCGAGTATTCCAATTTGCTCTTTTTATGATAAGTATTACTTCGTAATACTTCTTTATTTGGGACTCAGTCAACCCAACGTATTCTTAATACTCGTTGATAGTACCACATCTCGAAACTCTATATGCTTTTTATAGTGATCTATTTGCAAAGTCCACGCTTCCACGTCATATACCAAGGTGCAAAACACATTTCTTAACATTCTTATTCGTAAAGAGAGACTGATATCACGATTGTTGAACAGCTTCCTCATTTCTATGAAAATGGGCATAGCCATTTCAATACGTCTTTTGATCTCGATATTTTGATTACTTTTTTATTAATTATTTACCATTTGAATGGAGGTGTTATTTACAGTGATGCTTATATGGGAAATTAAATAAATATTCATTAACGGAAGAAAAAATTAAAGTTAAAATACAACTCAAATATATAACCAAAACGACTGACCTAAAACTAAAAAATAAACCTGAAAAGATTTGAAGAACAAGTACAAAATGGTTGTATCGAAACCGGTTACCTGATAAATTTAAAAAACGAATTATTTTCATATAAAACATTGCTACAATAGAGGAAAACCAAACAAGAAAATTCTACAAAACTCTGAATAATGCAAGAAAGGAATTCAAAACAAGGCTCAGACTATGTAAGGATAAGGAGGGGCATATACTAAATACAAAAGTAATGTAAATGTGGGTGGAACACTTTAAAGAACTACTTACTATAGAAGTAGAAGATCCAGATCCAAATCAACTACCCGCAGGAGCAAGCAACAATTCACCATTAGAGCCTCCGTCAATTCAAGAAGTACGAGATGCAATAAAACACCTAAAAAACAATAAATCTCCAGGAAGTGATGGTATACCGCGGAACTTATTAAATGTGGAGGTGCTACTGTGACTAATCAAATATATAAAATAATACTGAGAGCCTGGAATGAGGAACAAATCCTGGAAGAGTGGTGTATTGGAATCGTTTGCCCGCTACACAAAAAGGGTGACCAATTGGAATGTAGAAACTATAGGGGAATAGCCCTCCTTAATACAGCATACAAAATATTTTCGAGGATCTTATATGGTCGCCTAAGTGCATATTCAGAGGAACTTCTCGGGAATATCAAAGTGGCTTTAGGCCTGGTCGATCAACAACAAATCAGATCTTTGTGCTGAGGCAAATACTGGAAAAAACCAATGAATTCGATATCGATACATACCATCTTTTTGTAGACTTCAAATCTGCCTATGATAGTGTCCTAAGAAATAAATTGTGTGAAGCCATGAATGAATTCCACATCCCCGATAAACTGATAAGATTGGTTAAGGCTACAATGCGTAATGTGGTTTGCAAAGTCGAAATACAGGGCGAACAATCACAGGCGTTTGGAACGCATGTTGTGCTGCGATAGGGAGACGCGCTGGCGTGTCTCCTTTTCAACATAGCACTGGAAAAGGCGATCAGAGATGCCCGAATAGACAACAGAGGAAATATTTTTATTAAATCATCCCAAAGTTTGGCATATGCAGATGATGTGGATCTAGTTGCTCGCACAACACGCAAGCTAGAAGATATGTATACCACCTGCTCATCGGTCGCAGGAACATCGGTCCCCAATTCACGGTTGATAACTCTACCTTTGACGTGGTGGACAAATTCACATACTTAGGCTCCCTGATCACCAAAGAGAACGCCATAACGGAAGAAATCAAGCGAAGGATACTAATGGCAAACAGATGCTATTTTGGACTGAGTAGACATATGAGAAGTAGAAACTTAAGCCAAAAAACAAAAATGACTATATACAAAACCCTTATACAGCCAGTGCTGACATATGGATCGGAGACATGGACCATATCCAAGGCAGACCAAGTCCTTCTGCTTATATTTGAACGAAGGATCCTGAGAGGAATATTTGGTGGCATCTGTGAAAATGATGTTTGGAGGAGGAGATACAACTACGAAGTATACCACAGATATAAACAAATATTTGGTGGTAAAGACGTAGTATCTCTTATAAGAATAGAAAGACTAAGATGGGCAGGACATCTAGCAAGATCAGAGCAGAACAACCCTTCTAGAAAAATCCTTATGTCACAACCCGTGGGAAGTAGAAAAAGGGGTAGGCCAAAACTCAGATGGAAGAATGGTGTAGATGAGGATGGTAGAAAGATAGGCGCAGCAAACTGGCAACGGTTGGCAATGGATAGGACTGCCTGGCGTAATAGACTTTTCAAAGGTCGAGGCTCTTTCATAGGGCTGTAGCACCATTGATGATGATGATGATGATGACAAATATGTTAAGCAAATATTAAGAGACAAAAAATAAACAAGAAACTTACTGGTGGGATAATTAAATTTTAAACTACATTGAAGATCAAAAGAAAAAACATCAGCAATATTGCAAGAAGCACAGACAAGAGTACAAAACAATTGTAGAAAAGAAAAATAAACAATATAAACCCATTGAAACATACCAAGAAGATAAAGGAAATACCTAACTATGAACAATATTAAATAACTTCAGTATAACCAGCAATAAATATATATCACACAGTATCCATATGATTAAGAAATATATTAAAAAACAACAACTTAAGAAGGATCAGCCAAAATTTAAGGAAAAATACATACGTCAAATGTAAGAATATAGGATTCACCAGTAAAAATTCCAAAGGATGAATTAAAAAACCAATGCAATTTTTTAATGAACAATAAAGCAGTGGGACCTCAAGAATACATTGAAATTTAATAAAATATAGAAGTGGCAAGCTATTTGTCCGCTTTATTATCGGTGTTTTCCACAAAACATTATTACAAATCTATATAAACAAACAAAAATCCCCAAAAATTGAAAGGCAAATTATTTAACGGCTATATTAAAGAAGTTGATAATTTTGAAGTCATCAATGCAGTAAGATGGATACACGAAAAAATCCTAAAAATAAAAAAAAGTGTAGAAAAACAAGCCAGTTCCAGAAAGGAAGGATAAACAACAGACCACCTATATACAATAGATAAAATAATAGAAAAAAAGTCTAACAAGCATACATAATCAGTCTCTACCTGTGTGTGGAAGGCGGTAAAAACAACTAATGTTATCATCACTTAATCCAATTATCACTTAAATCAATATCAAATAAGTTCGTTACCCACACCAAGACGAATATGTGTATAGGAATTTTCCTTCAATAATTATGGAACATTTAATACAGGAATAATTCAATAAGATTTTATTGTAGAATTATTTACCAAATAAACTAATAAGCAAAATTTGATTTAACAACCGCAATAATAGAATGATTGACATAAATCAAACAACAGAATCAAATCACCATATTATGCAATCTCAATTTAATTAACACTAAAACGAACTGAAGTGTTTGCTAACTATTCTCAAATTAAAATTAAAATTAAAAATATAAAAACATTGGCAATATAAAAAAAAGTAAAACACCTATTTCCATTATGGAAAGTTCAAATGTAGTTTATAAAATACCATGTGACAATTGTGATCAATCGTACATCGGACACACATCCAGAAATCTAATATACAGACTGACGTCACATAAAAGTGACCTCAGAAATAATAAAAATACATATGCGTTAATAGATCATGCAATTATTAAAAATTATTCATTTAATTTCAAAGAAACCAAAATACAGTGACATGAAAACAGATTAAAAAAAAATAGAATTCTTAGAAATTGTATGCATAAATAAATGTCAATATGTTAATAAAAAACTGACACCAATAAGCTAAGCAATATCTACAATTACATTCTATGTTATGAAAACTAATATTTCATTTCAATAATATTAGATTTCCTGAGTAAATTCTAATAATTTAAATTTCAAATTTGGCGCCATTTTACTTTTTTACTAAAGTGAACAGTTAACAAAATACTTAATACATAAATCTATAATTTACAGTGCGCGGACATTTAACAATAGCAAACTATAACAACAACATGAAATATAATAAACACGGACGAGTGTCTTTCTGACGTAAATTGAATTTCAAAATAAAATAATGTACACTTCCCGTCATATAAAACTGGTACACTTTTTTTTCCCAATGTAAACCTGTGTTCAGAAATCAATTCGTTGTTGCCGTTACAGATAACGGAATTGCACCAAATCTAAATAAAAAAATAACGTCCAAAAATGTATAAAATTTTTAGATAGGTATTATTTATATTATTAACAACAAAAAATCGTATCTAAGAAATTAAATAAGCAGAGATAGGATTGAGTTATTATCCAAAATGTTTGAAGGATCTTTAAACCTAGGATATTGACACAGGGAACATTGGAATGCATCCACTGTAATTTTATACTTTAATTACCTACCGAACTCGAAATGTATTTTGTGTCAATAAGTTTTGTAACAGGCAAACTACCAAGATTAATTTATTATTTATTACAAGAACGATAAAAAATGTGAAAAACTAACATTATAATTTATGCTACGTATTATAAACTATAAAATATTCGGGGCGAAAAAACGTTTTTCAAAACGTAACAGTTACAATCCAATATCTCACTGTAATGTTTTATTATAACAATTTGAAGTTTGTCTAGATTGATTATGTCTGTCATTATTTTTGAATTGAAATGTTTTCATAAATTGTTATAAAACACAAATCAATGTATGGGTACTTAATTGCGATTATGGAGAATTACAAAATTAATATGAGAATTTTTTAGAATGCATGTTTAAACAAATTTAATGTGACTGAGTGATCAAGAATGCTCAATAAAGTTTTAGTTTTTAGTATACTCTAAACTGGCGGTCTGTCACACAGTCCTGCTTTTAGCTGGTTTGATATATTTTCGTTGAACTGGCAACTGTGCGCTAGAAATTAGAATGACACATATGACAAGATCAACGTACACAACTAAAAAAACACGATTTTTGATTATAAGAGTTGTACCAGTTTTTTATGACGGGAACGGTACTTTCCCAAATAAAATTAAAACTTTGTTTTTCGACTAAAAAATTAACGATTTGTCTTGGTAGTAAAAATTTTTTGGACTAACCTCGTAAGTTTTATTACTCGTTTTATTCAATGTTCTTTCATCTTAATTTCATAGTATTTACTTAACAAATAATTGAATTTATCATATCCTGATAAAGCAAATAAATTTTGCGAAAGCTCGATATCAACGAAGAGTTAATTATTTTGCCCTTTAAATCAATGACTGCAATCTCAAAATAAAATATATATATATATATATATATATATATATATATATATATATATATATATTTCTCTTCTACACCATGGATGAGAAGAGAAACAAATCTGACTGAAGAAAGGCAAATTAGTCCTTGCTGAAGCGTCGTCGTGAAGGCAACGGTTTTTCGCTATAAACTTCCCAACATTAATATAATAGCCTAATAATAAAATTAACAACGATATGGAAAGTCCATTATCTCTTCCCTTTTACAACTTTGAAAGCCTGATGCGAATGTAATTGTTGTGACACTTGATGATAAATGTGCATCTCTTCGACTTACGCGGTTTGAATGTTGTCATTGCTAAGTACAGTTATATTAATTTCTAACTCGTTTCCTTTAAGGAAAAGAACGATGCATTACCACGCAGTTCACATGTGGTAGTGTACATGGGACAGGACTGGCATTTGGAATTAGTATTAAACATATACAAATGATATACTAACATTATTACAGCATATTAAAAGTGATGACTAATTTTAATATTATTTTTGAACTGTTTGCCGAATAAATACTTTCTCTCAATGTAATTTTTTATTTTCGTTCAGTATACCCAAAATTTTTATAAATTTTGTCTTTTAGTTACATGTTTTATTATTAATGCTTTTAATTGTTCAATTTTGTCTGCTTTACTTCTATTTCAATTTAGACAAAATTAAAGTTATAACTAAAACCTAACCAACTATATGGCATGTAGTGGTAATCTGGGCATTGATAAAATTATAGCAGCTGACTAAAGAAGAAGCCAGAAATGAGATGATTACAGACTTATACAAGAACGGCACTATAAAAGTTAACTTATCTTATTTAGCGAGACACCACCGATTGAAATAAAACGGACGTAAGATAAGAAGACTATTTCTTCCTATCCTTAAAAAGGATCACTAACCATATGCAACAATTTACATAACCACTGCCCTTATTCCTAATGCAAGCAAAATGCTTTTACATATAATCAATGAACGGCTAAAGATCTGTGTACTTCCAGAGATAGCCGAAGAACAATGCGGATTCGTACCAGAAAAAGAAACGCTGGAGCAGATACTGAACAGCAGACAGATAATAGAAAAAGTGAGAGAATACAACATACCAATGCTGCTGTGTTTCGTAGAGTGTACAAAGGCTTTAGATTCAGTAAAGTGGCACACTTATGCTAACAGCGAATGAAATAGAAAGGATAATCGAAGAATTTGAACTTCAGATCAACTCTCCGGAAAAACAAAAATAATGATGATAGACAGAGCGAATATAAATATACCGCATATAATCCAAATGGCGAATTTGGAAGTGGTAGACAGATTTGTATACTTTTGCTCCCTGATCACCAAAAAGGGCGATTGCTCCTCAGAAATCAAGCGTAGAGTAGCAGTAACCCGAAACGCAACCTAAATTAATTAAAATGTGGAAAGACCGAACAACAACAAGGAATACCAAGCTCAGATTGGTAAATGCCGTTATTTATCCAAATGCTACATATGCAGCTGAAACATGGACTCTCAAAAAAATCGATACGAGTAAGATCGAAGCCTTCGAAATGTGGGTCTTTAGAATTCTACGTATGTCCTGGACATAACATAGCACCAACCTGTCAATTCTGGAAGCGCTTCATATAAAAAACAGGGTAATAAAAATGCTAGTAAACCGAGCATACCTTAAATATTTCGGCCACATAGCTAGAAGAACGGAAACCATGGAACTATTGTTAATATAAGGAAATAGAAGACCGAAGACACAAGAGCAGGATTTTCAACATGATATGCAAATCAACTGAAGACTCTAGTAGGAAAAATGCAGAATATCTAAATATATTTACTAGACTACTAGAAAGCATGCTCAAATCTTTAAAATGGCAAAGTAGACGAAAAAAAATAGTAATAGTCTGAGATTGGCAAACTATGATATACATATCCAACAATACAAACAAACTGCAGGACATAGTTAGTGACTTGCTCAGTCGATGCAAAAAAGTAGGACTAACAAAGAATATATCGTAAACGAAAGAACTGACAAAATACGAAGATATAAGGTACAATTCGAAAGATGGTCTTGCAGATTTGTATCTTAGCCATTTGATGCAAGTCTCGTGTCATGTTAAGAGTTCCTAACATTTCACTTTGCTGACTGACGCTTTTTTATTTCATATCATTATTTTAGTCTAAATGTTCCCATGATCCTTTAAATTCGTACAAAGTAAGACTATTTGAGTATCTATGGTCCAGGTTGAGATTATTATTTTCTTCTACTATTATAGAGATAAGCTCTTACATAAGTTTTCACATCGGTGGGGTCTGTGTTTTTAATTTTTTTCAGTCGATGGGTATTTATAAGTATTTCTTTGTCAATATCTCTTAAGCCTCAATACGGATGAATTTAATATAAAAATAATTTATTTTTTGTAAAATAAGTTTTGTAAATGTATAACCGAAAAATTCCTCTAAATATATTGACGCCACAGACAACACTTTTATGTTCAAAATTATAGAAAATCTGGTTGAAAGCCTTATCGACAAAAATATTAAGAAGCAAGTATGTACAATATTGCAATTATTAAATCACTACAATAAGTATAACAAAATAGAGATATAAATCTATGTGACTTTAATAAAAGTGTTATATATCTTAGTTAAGATAAGAAAATCTGAAATGCTTATAGTCAGCAGAACAATTCAAACTTATGATACGTGCCTGCACTTAACAAGAGTTAGAGTTCAAGAATCACCTTTCGAAGTATGCAAAAGAGCAATAACTAAACCGTGAAGGATTACCGAGTGCTTCATGTAAAACTAATAGCTCTGTATGAATTTAATGTGTTGGTAGACGCGGCACATTGCGGGGATGCACATCCAATAAATTTTGAACACTCCTATTTATCATTGCTAGGTTAGTCCCGTTGGTTAGCTTTTGTTAATAAATATGCCGATGGTTTTTTCCGATTAGGATCTGCTATATAATGGCGAAAAGGCAGGACAGAATGCAAATGGTTTCATTGTAGGCTAGTTTGTGTTTTGTTTAACAATAAGGATAATTAGAATACAAGATAAGGACAAGATAACAATCAGAATTTTCAGTAACTATATTTTTTATTAGCTTAATACATCGTTGAACCTTTAAAAATAAGGAAAAGGGTTTAATACTTTTACAAACATTTATTTATTTCGTATTCTCACCACTCATATAAATCTCATATTTATAAAAAGTGTTTTCAAAATCCCCTATGTGTTTATCTGGCTTTACTAATTTGGATTATAAGAATTTTTTCTTGTCTTCTCCTTCCTAGATATGCCTTGCAAGAATGAACGTCCCGTTAGGCTACATAGTGGTGACCACACAGGATATGATTGTTGCTTGAGAATTAGTGTTTTATTTTTTAAAGGGTTGATTTCTATATATCAAGTTTTTGGTGACTTTTAGTGAAAATCGTCTACCGACTTTTGATGTACTGAAAAATAGTACACCTTCCATCCTCTACGAATGTTTTAGGCAACAAAATGCTACAAAATAGTAGTAGGCGAGGCAACGAAGTACAAAATCTACTAATTTTCCGCAGCAAAATGAATCGCAAAGTTTTCGAATAAATTTATGCTGGTAAAATGAAAATTGCATTTTGTGCATAAGTAATGAAAATGCATTTCCAAAGTGCATAGAAAATGAAAAATTTGCAACTCGGAAAATATTAACATCAATTAGTTCAATTGTATTATACGGGGATTTTTGATGTCGCTAAACATGAATATAATTACGACGATGGTCCTCGAGCTACCTGGTATCCAGGGTACACCTCGTCTCCCGAAGTTTTACGATATTTTCGTTCGCTGTCAAAAGTTATTATTCGGAGATTTTGGTGTTGCTGAATATGAATATTACGATGGCGATGGTCTCCAAGCTATTTGGTGCCCAGGGTTTACCTTGTCTCCTGAAGTTTTATGTGAATTTGTTATGTAAGAATTTGATAAAAGTGTGGTATCCAAGAGGAGTTAGAATATGATTTCTTGAATATAAATCTAAAAAAATATTAAGTAAAAAAAGATGATTAACAAATAATCGTATCGTCTGTATCAAAGATTTGATTTTCTTTATAATTCTCCATATTCGTGTAATTAAACTCCAAATTTCCAAATTACAAACCAAGCCATTCTTTCTACATCTACATTAGCTGCCGCAGTCTTTTTTGCAACTGCAAAAAATTAAACTCGCTGTACCAGGAGGCTGTATTATAGTCATTGGACGATAGGAATTTTCTTTGAGCTCCCATCTGTTACATTAAAAACTCTTTTTCCGTACAACCAGGTCTGATCTTGTAAATATCCTCTTCTAAGATGCTGTGTTAATACATTACCATTCACAGAATTTTACCTATCGAACCTATTTATTTTTGGAAATAGCCGTGAGGTTCATCCGGTATATTAGGCTTTCTAAAATTTATGGAGGCATCATACAGTGCTAAAAGTAATTGTGATTCATACTCAACGTTTTTCTCCACAGACAGACCAACTTCTTTAACATGTTATGCTTCCTGGGCAGGCAAGGTCGGGATTATTTTGAAATATTTTTAAAAAAATAATTTTCCCTTAAAAGAAGCTGGCAAAACCTGTATCGCAACCTGTAAAAATAAAATGCTCCAAAACGACTAAGATATGTTTCAAACTTTTCGAAGAATGTACTTCGGCTGTGTTTGGTCGAGCCAAACAAAGAGAATATGTATTAGCTTGCACTTTGTCAGTGCTCAAACTGCTTAAAAGCGTCAAATTTTGAAAAATGAAATTCTAGATAATTTTTTGAAGTTTTATATAAAGTTACATGAGATATGGTGAAGTCATTTTTGAACGAAATATTCGTATTAAACGACCTTGAAACCCCCCAAGCAATGACTGTCGACTTATTTAGAATGAAGGTAGCTCAAGGACCATCCTCGTTATTATATTACAACCCTGTATAACAACGTAAATTCATTCCTTTCAATATTTAATTTTTTTTTATTTTCTATGCATTTTGGAAACGCATTTTCCTTGAAAGCAAAATGCAATTTTCATTTTACCGCCATGAATTGTGTTCGTTGAAGTTTATCACTTTTAGTTTTTCTTTAAAGCTTACTTGGAGCTGTGACGAGAAAAAACTGATGAAAACTAGTTTTTGTCTAGTTCAATATGTTTTAAGACTAACATTCCTAAAAATGTGGTAAAACCTTCTTATAGTATGAATTCTAATAAAATAACAAAGAAGTAAATTTCACATAATTTTCTTGGCGTACCTACTATATACGTTTTAACAACCACAAACTAATAAAATTATGATCTTCAAGAGAACTATGATACAGAAAAAGATAAAGAACAGGTCATAAAGGGAGTAAGTTAATTATTTCCGATAATAAAACTTATGAATACCACATACAATCATATTATTATTTAAAAGCATAACTAATGAAACTATAATCTTTGATACATAAAATTAGTTTTAATAGTTTCTATAAGAACTAAAATAAACTATAAATTATATAAATAAAATGGTGTTTTATCTACATTCTTTTATGCCTCATCAACGTAAGATAACTTCCCTGTTTGGTGTATTATGGTTTCAGCATTGTTGATATAAAGTACCGCTGTTGACGTATACAGTACAGTACGTCGCCAGTACTTTTTTGACATGACATATCTTCTTTATGTGCCATCTTCTACCGAAGGTTGGAGACGATCAAACGATTCTGGTATTTGAAACCATTCTCTCAAATTTCTCAGCCAGGATTTCTTCTTTCTGCCCAAACCTCTTGTATCTTCAGTCTTGCCTTCCACGAAAAGCTGTAGCAGACTGTATTTATCATTAGGGAGCACATGGCCCAGGTATGACCACCTCTTTACCCATTCGTCTTAATACCTCTGTCTTGGTCACTCTGTCTATCCAAGCTATTCTCAGTATGCGTCGATACAGCCACATTTCTAGAGCCGCTAAGTTCTTTATAGTTGCTGCAGTTAACGTCCACCCTTCTACTTACACTATACGTCTTAGTCATTCGGGTTGTTCTCGTTAAAAACTTTTAAAAATTCGACTGGTATATTATATGGCGATAATCCGTAAAAAAATCTTTTTTGTAATTTGCCAAGTCGGTAACTGTTCTTCTTTATCTACAATAAGTTTATTGTTCTCGTCTATTAACCTACCAAACTGTGTTTTCTTGAAAATATAAGTAAACTGCTTGATTTTTTTATGCATGTTAAAACTATCGTGGCTTCGTTCTAGCTGTTCTATCTCTTGACATTTTTCTTGTAACCATTCCTCTCATGACAAATCATGTTTAATTTTTTTATGTCACCGTAGTATGTTCGCAACATCGGTAGAAGTTTAGGTACTATAAGTTTGATCGCCGTGTTCTATTACGTAACAGGTTGCAACTTTCTGTATGTTAAGCCATTTATATGCGTTACAAGCATAATGCGCTTTTGACATGAGCCACGCTTTTTCCGTTGTGTCACGCCCCCGCACGATATGACTAACCGTTAAATCGCGACCTTATATAGCCGAATAGCGGAAAATGACCAGAATGGAGATCAAAATCAAATCACAGCTACGTAACGTAGCCTTATATCAATCTTCTTTTCTTCTTTATTTGGTCTTATAACTCTAAATGAATTTTTAGCTGCCGTTATTTCATTCAGACCTTTAATGTGGCTTTTCCTCAATTATTTTAACTACAATTTTTTAAGGCATTTCACTATTTATCAAACCACCTCGTTCTGGGTCCTTTTTCTGATCTGTTTTCTTTACTGTTTCGTCTCTTCCGTTCTCTATACATGACAACTTCTCTTTTTTATAAATCGCACAACAGTATGCTTTTCGTTCAATTAATTAATTTCATATAGTATTATTCTCTATTGATATACCTCTATTAAAATATCGTTTGGATTCGCGAAAACACAGAAGCTGAAACCCTAACAGCTGATGTTAACACGTTAAGTCGCTTTAAATGGATTCTACCTGGTGGTCTTAACGAAGACCATGATACTACAATATTGTATCGTACAATATTGGTTGTCATAATATCATGACTAAGACCATAGCTGATTTGAATTTTGATATAGTTGTGAATGAATATTTTCCAAAAAAATCTAGGAAATTGCGCTGAAACAATAGAAATCAATATATAACGCGTTTTTATGTTTATTCTACAATGTGCAAACGCAGCACCTATTTCATATACAGCTTTCTCACTGAAAAATTTGATTCAAACTTACTTTCAGCTGATATATTCAACTCTTCTATTTTTATATACAACTTCAGTTTTTAAAGCTTCTTTAAAAAGAAGATAAACATGAAGCAACAAAATATAAAGACATATTGAATAAAATACTCAAACTACTCACAAACACATTTAACAAAGTAACTATGCCATAAAGAGTAAAGAACCACAAAAAATATCTAAAAGGTAGTTCACTGATGCCATGTTCATCATCAGTAATAAAATTGACTGACCAAAAACAAAACAAAATTAAAAATTATTCAAAAAGAACTACATGATAATATTTCTTTATAGAGCTTTGTATTCACTACGTCGTTGAGAACCAAATTTCCAAGTCTATTTTATCTTATCTACCGCTGATTTAAACAACTGTGTCGACAGCTTATTTGGCCAGATAAAGGTTATATTTTTGATATCTCAGAATGTGAGCATTTTCCGATAACACCACAATTTAAACGCTTTCACTTTCGTTCCTAACGTTTTTATGATCATCCACGCCTCAACGCCTTGTAGAATAACAATGTAGAAAACAGGTAGTACTTTAGTATTCGAGTTCGTAAATGCATATATGTTCATATCAACTGTTAATATTATCAGTCAGCTGACTATATTTAGTTTTTAGTTTCTTTGGACTAAATGAACCCTTTAGAATTTAAAACTAATATGTATTTATGTTTTTTTTTCGTTATTTTTTAGTTGGAATCCAAAAAAGCGCTTGGCTCCTGACGAAGCATTGCGCCATCCATGGATTACCGCAGGTTCGCATTCATCAAAGTCCGGGGAACTTCGACACAGTCATTCGGAAATAAACGTATCCCACGACAGCCATTCATCGAGCAGCACTTCCGGTAGCAGTCACTCGAGGGGCCACTACAAAAGCATTGTACAAAAAGGTGATAAAGTCAAGGCCAAAATAGTAGAGACTAGATTGCACGACAGTATCACCAAGTTAGACTCAAACCTAAACGACTCTGGAACCTTTCTTCCGCCTATACTTTAGTTGATTTCGTCGCTGTGGGGATTTTACAATTTAAAGAATAATGTGTAGGTTTTAGTATGTGTTTATTAGGGAAGGAACTTTCTACTATTGACTTCAGAAACTAGTTACACCATTTGATGAATCAAAGATGACTTGATGTAAAGGCTCTTTGTTTGTAGATCTCAAAGGGATCCTGTAGACTTAAAAATTCACACTGCGCTCTAAAGAATCTTTTGCATATGTCTATATTTTATTCCAAAAGATATAGTCTTCTAAGAAAATCTATTGTTCCTTTGGGATCTACATTTTTGTCACCTGATAAGGTTCTGAAAATATCTGTTTTCAGTATCTAGAGAATTTTCTCTACGTTTTTAGAAAATCTACACTAAAATAAAAATAAAGTTCATGGAATTATTATAAAAAATATCATACAACTAGGAAAACAATCAGGTACCACAGTTAAAGGGGCAATAAAGAATAGGAGAAATAAAGAATGACTATTTAATACAATGTGGATTATAATACACAGAAGTCTAAACACAGATTAAGTAAAGAAAATATATTTAATTATTTAATCCTGTACGCAGAATTTTATTTTTGAGAAATATTAAGTTACATTTTTCGATTATATATACAATTGATTTTTCGCTCTTTTATGATCACTATTTTTTATGAAAATCCTCATTTTCCCACATTTGTATCATGAAATTTTGGTTTGTTTGTTCATAATTGCCATGTTATAACAAATCTCAAATTCATAGTTTTTTATACCAATTATTAGTAATGAGATAGATTCGGCAAATGGTGTAACTACTTTTGAAAAGTAATTGACCTAGAATATTCCTTTGATAGAACGATATGTTCGTGAATTGTTCTTATAAGACGGCCAACGATTTGTTTAAGACCAATAATTCGCTTTTAATATATAGGTATAGATATTTGTTACCCTTTGTAAGAACAATTGAAGTCATTTCCCGATAGCTCTGTGAAAAAAAGCGTTAAATTTTAAGGAAATGTGACTGATATTGCCTAAATATATCGTAGACCAGTTGGCCAAAATAAGGTACATTCTTCTTTTAGCTGCAATGGTAGGATCAGAAGCGTACGATTCTAAGGATGGATATCGTTCATTGAGAGAAAACGTTAACATTGTCGGAGAGTTCGCTATTAACGGCAAGAAACAGCAACAAGCGCAACTAAGCACTCAAAAGAGTGTAATAATATATGCTTTTAATTGCTCAGTTTTGTTAAATTGAGTAACTGAAATAGATATTCATATAAAAGATCGCCCATAATCACGTATAACCGGCTGTTGCCGTCCGTAACACCCAAAGACAGTTTAAATGAACGGATTTTCCAAGGGATGCATCTTTATTTGCGCTCCCATTGTACCTATTTTCCGCGTACGCCTATATTTAGTTGGTAAGTTTGATTTGTGCAGTCGAATTTCAATTTTAACTGTGATTATTAAAAATAGCTTGAAATATATAGAAAGTAAGTTGAACTGTTTTAAATTTTATCAATAGTTTGTGTCAGATTAGCAAAAGATATCGAAAATAAGGAATATAAATACACATACATCGAGATATGGGAATAGTGTTAGGAAGAATTCCTTTCCTTGAGTTGAAGTTTCAATTTTGATAGAAATTAGTGTTTAAACATCTTCCTGTTAAATTTATTTACACTATTTGCTACAATTATATACTCATTTTCTCATAATTTTCTTACATAATCTACAATGAAGTATTTTGTTCTTTATGTGTGTAGATACTTGATGTCTAAATTTAAGTCGCATTCTCGTATCGATATTATTCACAGTACATAACCTGATAATATGAATTACCTACATCTAAAAACTAATTACAGTTCAATCATAGCCTACCCCTACTTGTACTTGCAACAGGCAGTGATAATTGCGTTCGTCTGTGAAGATACTTTTTATTCGCTCTTCACATGTCTTGCTGATCTTAACGTGGCTATATTTATGTAGGATCATACATCCATCCCATCTGATATTTATTTATATTTATTAGATATCCCAAAGGTGTACTGCCTTCTTCGGATGCTATTTTCACAGATAACATAAAGTATTCGTTCGTTTGAAGGTCATTAGTTGGTTTACACTTACTAATGTTGGTTTATTGCAAGTCTTATTGTCCTTTCTCCTATTGTTTATTCACAAGAATAGCAAATTTATACTATCACCTTTTTCTTTTTGTTCTTTAGAGTTCAGATCATCATCATGATAAAAAATAATTAACTCATTATTTTGCCTTGTGTCACTCTCCTGTTTAGGTCCCTTTTCTGTCTATCTGTCTCTTTCTTTATCACATGTCCCCCCCTCTATTTTATTTATTTTGTACGGACTATTTTCTATATAGTGTTTTTAATGTAAAATGCAACATATTTATCATTTGGCTCCAAAATCTTAATCTGTATCTGATATATAATTTACTTCTGAGAAAACGGAAGAAAATGAGAAATATCACTCACTCTTCCTAAATATTTTTGATAAATTTTCGTTTCCTATATGAAATTTAAACAAAAATAGTTCAGGTACTACCTATTATTATTAATATAATGCATTTGAGATATATATGACTTAATTCGATATTTTTTGCTTGTCTTTGCTGCTTAACGATATTGTATGTTATTGTTGAATAGTTGATTTCTGTAATTAGAGAGTATTAACACAGGGATTGTTCTATTAGCTAAATAAATTAAAGTTGGTTGATGACTAGAACTACTTAGAAAACATTTTTTTGTACATAACATTGATATTTTTCGTCTTTGTTTTTCTAAGGATAACTAAGGAATGTTTTCCCTAATATTATACGTTATTTTCTGGTACAATTTTTATATAGGTATCTTTTTGTCTTTCATTCACCTTGTATTATATTCTTTATTTGTTTTTACATCATTTAGTTAATTAGAATTTGTCTCAGTTTTATACATACACTGCCTAAAATGCTCGGTGGTTCGCAAGTATTGTATGTTGTTTTTGTCTATTCAAGCGACAGAGCATTTTATTAGTTATTTAAGCAACAAATGCAAAATAACGTAAATTTATTACCCATTATTTATAAAAAATTAAATCTTTTGTTTGACATTATTACAAACTGCTGTAGTAGATGAGTGTAATAAAACCTTAAATATAATTAGTACAATAAAGAATCAGTTTTTTCACTAAATGTAGTTCAGTAAAGTTTGCTTTTTGCATAAACATATAAAAACGGAATTTTCATTTGAATAGGGATATTATGACTTATACCATTTTATGATCTTATATTTAATGCTCTGTATGTGCGCCAGTTGGAATTACATATAGTAGATATATTAAATGAAAAGAAAGGTCGAAATGGTACCTACTCCACATATTTCAAAATTTTAATAAATTTTATTAAGTAAGCTTCTAGTAATCAACCTTAATTCTAAAATATTATTATTGCTTGCCAAAACGAAGTAAAAATGTTAATACTCAAAAGTGAGCTTAAAAATCCAGTTATGATAACAATGAGTTTAGTGTCCCTTGTAATATTATACTAAATGTGTAGTAGTTTCGAAAAAAATGACTGTTTTTATTCAAACCTACATGTTCATTAGAAATAGGTCTCTTTTATTAAACGAATTTTTATTTATATAAACTTTTTTATACCTAGACATATTCTAGCATGTACATTTTTTCAATATGTTAAGTTGTAGTCTTTTAGTCAAACAATGTGTATTACTTTTCTGTTATCAATATACAGGGTGTGAAAATAATAGAAAAATAAGATTTTTCTGGTTTTACAGAAATAATATCAGAAAAACTAATCAGAAAACTAAACAGCGCCCTCTATGTTGATAAACATGATGTAAATCCCAATGTGATATATATTGATAATATAATAAACCTTAAATAGATATTAGAAACCCGGCCTAGGAGTTAAATTTTAATCTATCTTTGCAATATATAAGACTAGGTGACTACGCAAAATATATTTAAATATTACATAAATTTATTTTTAGCATTTATTTAGTTTTGCTAATATAGTTTCGACGCCATTTTCTTGTAGCATTTTTACACCATAATCTTTATTTTTGGGAATGAACGACAATAAAAATTAAAATAATATATTTTTACTATTACTGTAGTTTATTCCCAAACATTATAGTCCTTAAACAACTTTCTGTTGTAATTTCTCGAGGATGTTTGTATTTTTCATGATTTTCTCTAGAATTTCCTTGTTTCGTGCCTTAAAATTAGCCTTATAGTTGCATCCATCGCTTTCCTCGTATTCTATCTTCGATCTTTCTGTTGTTGTTTCATACCCTATCTTCGATCTGGTGTTATGTTCACGATCGTTCAGAAAGGGTTGGATGTTTTCTGAAGGCACATAAGTTACAGAACTAAAATGTATTAAACTTTTCTAAGAGATGGCACTAGTGTTACGTTAGCTTAAATTCATCATCTGTTTCCATCGAATATTTCCTCCATATTTGTGGAAAAAATTTATTAGTTGATGAACTTACTCCAGAATGAGAGGAAGATGTACCTGAATTATGTAAAAAATAACGCAGTGTAATAAATCATTATTAAGCATCCTAAACATATGTCATACTCTCCCTTAAATGTGTTCCGTTTGTCCATTCTACAGATATACCACACCATAATTTTTTTAATCCCTTTTCTCTATTCGGATTGCCGAATATAGGCCTCTCCTAATTCTCGCCATTCATCTCTATTGTTTGTAAGACGTTTCCACATTAGTCCTGCAGTTCTTTTAATATCGTCGCTCTATCGTATTTGCGGTCTTCCTCGTGGTCTTTTAGCTTCATATGGCTGCCAATTCCCGACTTCTTTATTCCATCGGCCATCCGTAAGACGTTCGTTATGTCCAGCCCATTTACATTTCAGTTTAGCTGCCTTTTCTACAGCATCTTTTACTTTTGTTCTATTACGAATGTTTTCGTTGGTTTTATGGTCTTTTAGTGAGATATCCAGCATCTGTCGTTCCATAGCTCTGAGTTTTTCTGATCTTCTCCATGTTTATTATAGTGAATGTCCTGGTTTCTTCTCCATATGTAAGTACAGGTTGGATACAGGAATTAAACACTTGTTCGCAGTCTTTGAGGTACTTATATTTTTATTTTTAAGTACGTATGAGAGTCTTCAGAATGCTGCCCATCCCACTTTTACACGTCTGCTGATTTCGGTAGTCTGATTTTCTTTGCTTATCTTGACATTTTGAACCAGATATGTATGTTCATCTACGTGTTCTATCTCTGTCCCTTCGATGGTTATCATAGGTTTGTCATCTTTGATAGTTTAGTTTTGCTGAAATGCATTTGCAGTCCTTTTTTTTCCTTTTTCAGTCCTTTTTTCCTTCCGTTTCTTAGGGATTCTGTAATAACTGTATTAAAATGATATTTTCATCACTATGAAATAAATTACAGATTCCTAATAGTAGTGGTGTTTAATTGGAAATAAATTATTTTTTATATAATATTCTACCATACATCTTTTTCTTCATACTCTTGTACGATACTTAAATCAGGTAGTACATTGGACATAATTAATATCTTCTCTCTCTCCTACTCTTTTTTAATTAGATTTTAACGTTTTTATTTTTGTTCTGCAGTTTGTTTGGGTGTTTAACCGATACACCTTAATTTCATTTGATGTCGAATTATTGGCATCTTGGATACAAATATTTCCCAATAAACTTATAATAAAAAGTTGTAAATGCCTATTAATAAATATTAATAACTGTACATAGCATCTTCTCTTGATAACGTAATCATCTATTATCTATATGTTGCAAAATAGAAAACATTATAACATATTCTAATCCTTTAGATTATTTGTTTTTACCACCAGAAAGCACTCTAACAAAATTGATACTAATTATTTTACACTAATATATCATAACACTTATTGGTAATTGAGTTTGCTTAAATATTGTAAACTGTAATAAAATATTGTTGTAAATTGTTAAATAAGACTGAAAGTATACAAGAATTTGTTTGATTTTTCTTAACCTTTTGCAGCCTAATAAAAAAATGTATATGTAATTTGGAAGATTACAACGCCATGACCGAGAAAATAAAAAAAACATTCTAAGGTGTGGTGTAAGGAGTTTGTTCATCAAAATCACAAACGGATTTAGGCCAGCTTGGCTTCAAGGCTGAAAGGTGTTATCCAACCACTTCTTGTGCTTAAAACAACTAATAGAACAACGATGAGATACCAATATGGAAACTTACTTATTTTCGTAGATTTCAGTAAATTTTCTGAAAAAATGCTATAGAAGATACTACAAGAAACAAAAAGCCCTTGAAATTATCTAAAGTGGGCCAAACTTAAGAATAAAAACGGCATGTGGCACTTCAGGAGTGCCGACAAAAGTGAATACTTTTTATGGCGCCTTATTACTATATGTGCGTTAATAAAATTGTATGTCTACTTATTACTTAATTAATAAAATGACGTTTACTAAACGTCATTTAATTTTTCGATATTACGTGGTAAGCTAAATATTATTTCAGGCCCGTGCAAAAATATCATACCGAGCGATAAAAGTATTCACTTTAAACAATCGTAACAATATATCAAAGATATCCTGTAAACAAAGATCTGGGCTAAAAGGTCTGTTTCCCACTGACATTGTTAAACATATATTCGGTGCGGGGATTAATCCACTGCAAAAAAATCTCAGTTTGGAGAGAAGTTTATATATAC
Source organism: Diabrotica balteata (assembly GCA_918026665.1). Taxonomy (NCBI): domain Eukaryota; kingdom Metazoa; phylum Arthropoda; class Insecta; order Coleoptera; family Chrysomelidae; genus Diabrotica; species Diabrotica balteata. Next base: position 48,872,453 of record OU898283.1, on the reverse strand, counting down.
ATTACAGTTTACCGATAACCAATTCCTAGCAGCGAATAACAAGGGAACTACAATGGGACAGGACTACAATGACAAGGAAACTTTAATATTTGACAGTGAGCTACATGAAGAATAAAAAATATATAGTTGGGAATGTAATACTTTTTAATAGCAGCTGAACCAGAAAACATATTGCTAGACATAGAAGAAACAGGAACTATATATATATATATATATATATATATATATATATATATATATATATATATATATATATATATATATATATATATATATTATTGTGATATTTAAAGTCTTAGTGCGCCAAACAATTAATTAGCTAATTAATTAATTAATTAATTAAAATTATTTAAATGATATGACTATGATTCTATCACACTTTATAATTCTCTTATCTCAGGGTTCTATTCGTGCTTCAATATCTATGCTATTACATGTGAAAGGTAAGGTCCAAAGAATACCGGAATAATAAAAAACATATAGGATCTAACATTATATATTGAAATAAAATAATGAAATAAAATTCACACTCAAAAATTTTCAATAAGCAAAATCTCATATAATGATTCTCAAAATTTTGTACTACGTACGTGAACCTTCAAAATTAATGGTACAAACAATATTAGTAAAAAAAACTAAAAATCCCAATTATTATTCTAAATCTCCTAATCAAAATATTTATATCTTTTCCAAAGTAATTGTAAAAATTATGTTATCAATGAAAGAAAAACTGCAGAAGTACAAAACTATCTCTCTATGATGATGAGTGGTCCAAATCCTTGTTCTTTGTAGTCTACACTATCTATTCTTAACAGCTCCCTAGGTTATCAGCAATCTTACAACAAATTATTGCAAGTTTATCGTCCTTAATGATCTCCTTCAAATGCACGAATCGTTCAAATTTTGCTAGCTTCTTCTTCTCTCAATAAACTAAATCTCTCGTTGGCCTGAGTGATAAATGACTCTTAGAATATCTTTTCTTTACGATAAACTGAATCTCTCGTTGGCCTGAACAGTGACTCTTGGAATATAAGTAGAAAATATAACTTACAATCTTTTACTGGATCAGCTTCTGTCAGATACACTAACTACACGAAAACTCATAAACTTTCACTGCTACTGCTTCCTACCTCTGGGAAACTACCCGAGAACAACGGCCGTTCGCCTTGCACCCTTAAAAACCAACTGACTATATTTTTTATTTTAAAAACTAACTAAAGTCTTATTCTTAAACCAATCATCCCACCTTTTTTCAATCTCATCCAATCAAAACGCTTCATACGTCTCCCATTTCTTCATTTCGATAACACACAAATTTTTACCTACAATTATAAAATTTCCTAAAATTATTTTATAAAATAATCTTTTCCTACCAATTCCTAAGAACTAACAAAAACATATCTTTCTAAATTCTATTCTATTGTCCTAATTACCGCACAACATTTATTTGGAAAAACCGCTTCCATTGTCTAGTGTTTCACTTAAGCTTATGGGGGTCACTCAAATATATTTTAACAAAGAAAATAATTTATGCATATCTTACGTTTTGTTCAATACAGGTAATCCAAAATTAAAAGACTTTCATTCTTCGAAATGTTTGTTGTTCATTATCCTACTTATCTGAATTATTTTAATTTTTTGGAACTTTGAATTATTTTAAGCAAACCAATATTTTTCTTGGTTTTACATATCATAACAATATATATATATATATATATATATATATATATATATATATATATATAAATATATATATATATATATATATATATATATATATATATATATATATAAAATTGATACAACATAAAAGACGATAGAGAAATTAGAAAACATAAAACGGAATAGATAAAAACGAAGTAACCAAATGGGAATATGCTGCACATGAAACTTTTATTAAAAGTAACTTTTGAGAATACCCAGCAGGTGCAAAATTAGACATAATTAGAATGGGCGCCTGATTAACAACAGATATTGAAAACAAGCGGCTTATATCGTACGGACATGTATAGCAGCCACTGAATAGTTTACAACTTCATTTTTAAAATCGGTATCATACGGTCATTTCAGTATTTTAAAAATTTCGTGCGTATTAAAAACTAAAATAAGATAGTCGAGTCTTCAGAGAGTTGACCCCTAAAACTCATACGCACTAGCTAAATTTTGCAGAGAATATTCACTTTGGGACTCCAAAGAAGATGCCAAAACGTTAACCACTTTTAGTCCCGGGCTTCCCTCTAAAACCCCCTCCGGAGAGGAGTAAAAACGCAAAAAAATCTATTTACCAAGAATCTGTATACCGTAGAAAAAAATGTTTCAAATGAAAAATATAGCTGAGATAATTTTTAACAAAAATGTTTATAAGCATTTTTTGTGTAGAATGAACCGTTTACTTAGAAACACCGCTTGTAGTGACCGTCGATTTAGCATGTCAGTTACGCGCGCGAAATCAATGTTGAATAAAATTTGTATCAGCTTGACGGTAAAAATTCTATCTCTTTTGATGCAGATATCCTATCTGTAAAAATCAAGATGCGTTTTAAAGGCAAAAAGTGCAGCTTTCGTAAGCTATTTTGTATTTTGCCGAGAATAAACTTAGTTTTTGTAAAGGTGTTAAATAAATTAACCTATCGCGATTTTTTGCCATTATTTACGATTCTCGTGAGATCAATAAAATTGATCACTTTCATTAACCAGTTCTATGTAATCACACGTCGCAGTAAATGCATTTAAGAATACAGTTTTGGGTATAGTTTATTGCAGAAGTTTCGTTGTTTTGCAAAACTCAAAACTAAAATTTCATGCTGTAGGTTCTAAAGGTTAGGCACTAGTAATCGAAACTTTATAGTAGCCATCCAATGAAAGGGATATATTGTATTCATCTCGTGAGAATCATAAAAAATGGCAAAATTAGCGCAACGTTTATTTATTTAACACCTGTATAAAATCTCAGTTAATTTTGCGGCAAAACACAAAAGCTGCATACGAAAGCTGAACTCTTTAACTTTAAAACGCATCTTGATTTTTGTCGATAGGTCACTTGACTCAAAAGATATCAAATTTTTACCGTCGAGCTGACACACATTTTATTGAACATTTATTTCATGCGCGTAACTAACATCGACGGTCGCTTCAAGCTTTGTTCCTAAGAGAACGGTTCATTCTACACAAAAAATACTTATATACATTTCTGTTTAAAATTATCTTAGGTACATTTTTATTTGAAACATTTTTTTCTACGGTGTACAGATTCTTGGTAAATCGATTTTTTTGCGTTTTTACCACCTTGCGAGGAGAGTTTTAGGGGGAAGTTCGGGGGTAAAAGTGGTAAACTTTTTTGCATCATTTATGGAATCCCAAAATTATTATTCTTGGTAAAGTCAGCCACTTCGTATAATTTTTAGAGGTTCAGTTGCATTTTCGTCTCGACGACTGTTGTAAGAAGCTATTATTAACCGCGTTATAAATTCCTAAAACAGCAATTGCCAAACATTGGGAAAGCCCATGGGAAATTTTTAGGGAGTAATTTGACTCAATATGCATTACATATAATTCAATAGTACAATATGTAATAACAACTTAAGAAACTACGCCGCCAATTCATATCGGTACTCACAATATGGGGGTTCAAATTAAGGGTTGCGCCTTGATTTCTCACCCATTTTTCAACCGAAATGTATGGCGTTGCAAAAAAATTAATCCATATTCCGATCCGGATCTCTGTGTATGAATGCCGTACTGTGGCAAATTGCCGAAAATGGGGAAAAAGTTTTCCGAAAATAAAAAAAAATGTCCCGTCCCTGTACAAATATTTTTGTACATTATTAGCTCACAAGTCATTATTTCTGTATTACATATCTTGATTATGAATGCCTTACAAATATGTTTGACCAAAAAGTCCCATTCTCCCTTGATTGGTAAGTTTATAAAAAATTTATTAAAATCCTTTGTAAAAGGTATATATTTAAACCCAAACGGGCTAAGTTAAAAAGACAAAACGTTTTCGGAATCCATATTCCATCATCAGTGTCCTAGAAAATATTTAACCACTTAATTAAAAAGAACGTATGTTTAAAATTTTGACTAAGGTTAATACAAAGTGTGGTTAATACTTACTAAGAGTACATGAATGTAGCCACTAAATACATGGGTAAAAACCCGTTAACAAATAATTAATTACATTTAGTTTACAAATTTTCCTATAATGGTTTAGGATCTTAAAGTTACCGTTGGATTAGGTAACATGGCGACATATGACTCCACGTTGAAGTTGCTAGTCTTGAGACAGTGTGTCTACGAAGACTGTATGGGAGCAACTGAATGGCAATATGGCAATGACATTAATGACAATGTTGTTTAGTTATGACTTAAGTTGTAACAGAGCAGTCAATATAACTTTATGTTTCTACTTAAGACAATAGCCACCGTTATTTGAAATTGTGAGAATAAATTAAATTAATATAACAGTATCAACCATGAATGTTGTTATTTTTAAATTTATGTGTATGAGATGGGATGTGGAAAGCAATGACATATAATATATAGACTACGCAGTCCCCTATTCTCGCTATAGAATCGAGTGTCCGAAAGATCTCGGCTCAAGGTTGAAGGTATGTTTATCAGAACAGCGGCGTGCTCATTTATATGTTAATGACAATAATTATTTTTTAATTAAAATTAAGTATTTATGATTTCTTTTTGTTCCCATCTATAAGAGAAATAATTATTATGATAAAATAGTATGGCATTTTACTAAAATAGTAAGTAAATAACTCTCAACAATTTAAAATAAAATTTGCTTGTCACACAAAATGGAGAAAATGTTTTCAAACACAAGATCAACTTCGTGATGCTTCGTAAGAAATCATGAACTTCGTGCATCTTCGTATCAAAACAATAAACAATAACAAAGGTATTCATGTCTTGGACACTTTTTAAAGCGTTCACCGAGTCTATATATTATACGTCATTGGTGGAAAGAAAGTAATGTGGTTGTAGGTAGGCAACCAACTATATATGTGTGTAATGAAGAAAGGTTTTAATTATAAGGTCCTTTATGTTTCTCAAACATTTGGTACCCAGAAAAATGACTATTCGGATTAAGATCGCAGCGCCAATGCGGTATCAATTTGAACCGAGCTAAGAGCCATTATAATAATTGTTTACACCTCATCTTGTATATTGCGATTGCGTTAGTTTTATGTTTTTTTGAGTAGTTTTGTTCGTTTATTCATGGTTTTTTAAATTCAATATTTTTTGTTTGACTATTGTTTATTCCTACTGATTAACAGCATAACTAATAAACCAAGTATAAAACTTATACTGAGAATAATTCAGGTATAGGCAAAATCTTTACCAATAAATACGGAATAACTTAGATATAGATTATACTTGATATAAGAATTTATTCCAAGATTATACCAACCCGCACCCTAGTTTAAGTCTGGTATAACGGTATAACCTATTTTATAATAATGTGAAAGTCATCAGTGACAAGAATATATTATTTTTTGTATTATTTTGTGAGTAGCTATTTAATAAAAAAAAAAAATATTTTAAGAGGTGTTGCGGCTGTCGAGGATGTTGATAATTTAATTAACATGATGGAAAATACACCAAAGAGAAAAACTTTTAAAGAAAGAATAAATCCCTTTTCAAAACACTGATAGGGAATTTAGAATAAAATATCGGTTTTCTAAAGGCGGTGGAAAGTTTTTTGCAATTTTTAAATGCTCAAACTCAACATATAAGATAACAAATAAAGATATATATGGTGTCAGTTGTCATTTTCAGTTTCAAAGACAAATCAAAATTGCCAAATTTCAGTCAATATTTCGTTGTTCTATGTATTTATGCAAAAGATTGCGACGTTGCCAAACTATTATTTCGGAATAAAGTGGGAATACTTATAACTAACTTATACCGAGTTTATTTGTAACAAATTATTTTAGTATTATATTTACCTTATACTTAGGATAACTATTCTAAGTATAAATACGGAATAATCTTAGAATACGAGTGTTTTATTAGTAAGACAGTTATAGACAATTTTGTTAATTATAAGTTTTATTTTAGTTATAGACTTGTTAGAGTTAAAGAGTTAACAAGAACTTAAAGTTCTATTTTTTAGTCCTGAAGTTAAATATCTTAGAATATATGTAAGTTTTTGGGTGGTACTAAAAATTCAAGATGTGCTGTAAAAGGAGAACCAGTTTTAAACTCGGTTATCTTATTTTGACTGGAAAATTCACTGACGTAAGTTATTAACCCACCAGGTGAAACACCAATCATAAACTAATTGTTAAATGGGATTTATATTGAGAATAAAATAGTATTCGGCAACACAAACACTTGGAGTCTGTACATAAATGTCAGTACAGTCCAAAATTAGCCTAACATTTTGAAAATCAACAAAACAAGCTGACATGTTTTTAAGAATTTCTCCTTTGGTGGGAAAATACACCAAAGGCCGTAAGTTGTGGCTTAAGATAGGTATTAATTTATAAATATAAGTTTTTGTTAAGTCAGCTGTTATACCAAACAAAGAACCCAAAGTGGCATAAGTCAAATTTAACTTAAACTTTGTAAGAACTAACATTATCGGCTGTCGAATGTTTAACCTATGAACTCGTTTGTCCTTAATATAATTTTCAGTCATATTTACTATACAGTTATAAATAGTGAAGTTATGTATACAAGTACAGTTTTTTAATTTAATGTCATTAACGATTTCATACAATGTAAGCACTTTTGGAGTGTTCACTTGCACAACTGCATCTTTTGAGGAAAGAGTGCTATTCTGGACTAGAAAGTAAAAATACATACTCTATCATATGTACAAAAGTACATACACTATCAATTAAATAAACAAAATTAAAATCGATTATATCTTTTAAGAAATCTCTTAATCTAAATTGCCAAGTGACTAAAACATGTGCAACTATTTGATGACCTGTTATGAAATATGTATAAACTGTGTGATAGTTCTTGGACAATATTTAAATGCTAAATGTTTCTATTAGTTATGGTTTTTTATTTGATTGTTACAGAACATGTAAAAAAATATTACATTTTTTTTTCTTTTGGTTAAGATGAAAAGCAGAGGTACTGATTTCTTGAAATCAGCACCACCTGATCTTCGGCATTTTTTCTTTCTTATTATATTATATGCATGTATAATTTTATATATTTTGTGTATTGTATGAATTTGAAGGAAAAATAAAGAGCTTTATTATTATTATTATTATTATTATTATAATCTCCAATGACACCAAAACACAATATGCCTTCAAATGGCCTTCAACGGTCAACGTGAAAGAAAATAAATAATGGCTCTTAACTCGGTTACTGCAATAGCCGCTAGAGGGCGTAATGCTTACGACGAATTGCCAATAGAAACTAGACACATGTGGCAGGTTGAGTTCTAGAAATTTTATTGATAATGGTTAGATATTGATGTATTTATTTAAAATTGAAAGTGTTCTTGAAAGAATAAAATAAAACTTTTTTAATATAATGTTCACATGATATTTAACTTATAACTCAATTATAGAAGCCCTGTATGTCATAAAACAACATTTGGTACCTGGTAAATGTGAAACCAAAGAATATTAAGCGTCTATATTCTTTGGTTTAAGTTTTGAAGTTGTTCATTACAGTAATGGAACAACGTTGCCATATGTTGCATCGTTAAAATATGATACAAACAAGTCCCCTGGCTTTGTCTCACCATGACGCGATGCGCAAAGTCGATCAAAATTAGAACGGCAAGTGAGCATATCTTGTTTGTTATAGTATCATGGTTGATACTGTTATATTAATTTAATTTATTTTCACAATTTCAAATAACGGTGGCTATTGCCTTAAGTAGAAACATACAATTATATTGACTGCTCTGTTACAACTTCCGTCATAACTAAACAACATTGTCATTAATGTCATTACCATTCAGTTGCTCCCATACAGTCTTCGTAGACACACTGTCATAAGACTAGCAACTTCAACGTGGAGTCATATGTCGCCATGTTACCTAATCCAACGGTAACTTTAACATCCTAAACCATTATAGGACAATTTGTAAACTAAATGTAATTATTTATTTGCATGTATTTAGTGGCTACATTCATGTACTCTTAGTAAGTATTAACCACACCTTGTATTAACCTTAGTCAAAATTTTAAACATACGTTCTTTTTAATTAAGTGGTTAAATATTTTCTAGGACACTGATGATGGAATATGGATTTCGAAAACGTTTTGTCTTTTTACCTTAGCCCGTTTGGGTCTAAATATATACCTTTTACAAAGGATTTTAATATATGGTATACAGCCAACTACAGGAACGTAGATTCCTTGTGGATGGTAAGTTTATCTTACCTGTGACTCACCTGTACCGATGAGAATTGACGGCATAGTTTCTTAACTTGTTATTAATATTGTGGTATTGATTTATATATGAATCATGCTGGATCAATGACCCATTAAAAATCTCCCGTGTCCTAATAGTCTATATGGCAAGTTGCTGTAGATTTGAACGTGAGCCATATATGCATAAGATAGGATCATTTTTACCCTATAGCAGGGTTGGGTGGTTCAAGATGCCAAATTTCCACAAAGCAACAAGATGAGGTGGCAGTAGAACATCTGAGAGAAGCTCCTTTATCACAGCTCGAAATGCTAGGCAAGAGACAGGCTCGACAAGGAGACGACTTGCATTTTGTAATTAATTCATAAACTGTAAAGATAACTTTGGTCTAACGTTTCATTCTCAGATGAAAAAGTGTTTCGATCATACGGCAACGGTTTATACGCCGAGAATATAGGTTTGATGAAGGGTATACTCATTATTTAAGAAATAGTGAAGTATTCTTGGACAACGTGTGGAGATGGATAAGTACTGAAGATCCAGGCATTTGTTCTCATATAAAAGAAAAATTAACAGGATTGTATTACACCAATATCCTAGAGAACATAATGTTGCATTCAGTGATCCAGAAATGCCCTAATAAAAACTTCCAACATGATAACTTCCCGGTATAATTGTTCGAGAATTATTGGAAGAAACTCATGATAATGTTCTTCTGTGGCCTTTCCGGAGTCCAGACTTAACGGAATAGAATTGAACTATGGGAAGCAATTGAGCAGACGTAGGAGGAGTTTTTTTTCTTATTTTTCCCATTGCTACATATGCAGCTGAAACATGGACTCTCAAAAAAATCGATAGGAGTAAGATCGAAGCCTTCGAAATGTGGGTATATAGAAGAATTCTACGCGTGTCCTGGACAGAACATAGAACCAACCTGTCAATTCTGGAAGAGCTTCATATAAAAGACAGGCTACTAAAAAAAGTAAACCAAGCATACCTAACTTACTTCGGCCACATGTATTTAGTGGCTACATTCATGTACTCTTAGTAAGTATTAACCACACCTTGAAGAACGGGCACCATGGAACTATTGGTAGTAGAAGGAAAGGTACAGGGCCGAAGACCAAGAGGAAGATCCCCAATACGATGGGTAGACCAAATGAAGAGTTTGGTGGGAAAATCCCTACATGAAGCCGTCCATATGGCACAAGATCGCAGTCAATGGAGACAGCAGACTAACAATATTTAGAGTGTCACTACGCCCTGACAAGGGCTAAAGGATTTAGGAGGAGGAGGAGTTTGTTGAATACAACATGAGGATATTGGTGATACCTATGAACAGAAGATTGCAAAGTTATATTGAGGAGGTCAATGTTTTAGCGAGAAAGATGTGTTTTAGGCACTCATTTATCGTGCTAGGTAAATAGTAATTATTGAAGTAAATTTAAAAGTAATTAAGTATAAAACTAAGTGAAAGTGATTTGTATACTGAATTTTGAAATCGTGAGTAGATAAAATATACTTTTTTCCTGTATTTGCATTTAAATATTTAAGTAAATCACTGCAATTAGTGATAAGTATTATCCAATTTCCATGAACTGGTATCACAGCGAAAGCTGTAAAACAGCTCTGGTTTTAGTGGGATATTAAGTCAATCTAAAAGATTTCGTCTTCCAGTCAGCTACCACAAAATGCATCATACTCAAAAGCAGTTAGTCAACTACGTAGTATATTCCAAACAGACATCAAGCCATTCTATTTAACACTCCAGAGAATTATACAATTAATGACTATCTTGAAGGATTGAGTCAGCATATAGAACCAAAAAATATAATTTTCGCATCCCGTATATCAAACGGTAGAATATGCATTTATCGATCATCTAAAAACCTAGTAGATAAATATTGCTCTGAAGCTATTTTCTTGTGGCATTTTAAATTAATTACTATTTAACTGGGAATAAGCCACAATTAAAGATAAAAATACGTTTATTGATGTTTCAATTTCCACTTCGGAAATCGTTGAGAACACAGCGTATTTCATTAGATTATTATTTCGTCGACCTTCTTTGCAAACTTACACCAAAGAATATAGACGTTTAGGTTAGGTTAGGTAAGCGTTTATATTCTGTGCTTATTATTATTAATGCATTCTATTATTCCCATCAGTAACTAGTTTTAGACGATCTTGGATTTTACCTTTTTTATCTAACATACTTTATTATGTGGATTATACAGAGTGCCCAAAAGTCTGGAAACGGCCAATTATCTCGTAAACTATCAGACATAATTATACAAAATTTGAGGTACACCTATTTTGAGATACGGAGATTATATATTTGATGTTTGCAATGTTGCCAGATTTCTGCATAGTTCTGCAAGACTTGCTGGTTTAGTTTTGTAAACTGAATTTTTCAAGTATTCCCAATAAAAATAATCTTTAGGATTGAAATCAGGTGAACGTGGAGACCATTCAATTCTATCTCGTCTACCGATCCATCGTCCTGGAAATATCTCTTCTACATAACCCCGAGCATTTACCCCAAAATGAGCTGGAGCTCCATCTTTACTTATTTTTTACGCACAACAGGCCGTTAAGGCCTAGGGCAATTTTTGTAGACATAATCCTAATATTAACAAATTGCAATTATTTTAAACAAAACTTTAACTTAAATATGTATATACAACATTCTTAACTACTCTGAAGGACCTGTGGACAATATTTCTCCATTCGCTTCTATTTTGTGCTTTTCTTTTCCAGTCTCTCACCTTCACGTGTTTTAGGTCTTCCTCCACTTTATTAATCCACCTCGTTCTGGGTCTACATCTTCTTTTGGGACCGATTAGTTTTCTGGTTATTACTAGTTTGGGCATTCTGTTTGCTTCGATTCTTTCGACATGTCCCAACCATCTGATTCTTTGTGACTTGACGAACTTGGTAATGGTAGGTTCTTTGCATGGACGTATAAACACAGATGGACTCAGTTATTTACATAAAATTGTGAAGTCAAAATTATTTGAATAGGTCACATTCTCAGCACCTTCAACTGTTGTCACGTTTTGTTTTAAAATTTCTTATTCGCGAGGAGTATCCGTATTTTATACTCTACAGGTGCTATCAAACCAAAATAATAATTTATTGGTTAGATTAATATATTTAATTGTAAGTAATCAAAATATCAAGTATGCACATAGTGTGCATTATCATTTAGTAATAGCTTATAATAGATATCAATCAATTATTTTATATGTAGAAGCACTGAAAACTATTTATAAATGGCAACGGTTGTTTACATTTCTCTGTCTTATGGATCTACGTCAAACTTCAAATGCTGTTCCATGTTTGTTTACTTTTTAGTAAAAGTTATTTTTCGATAATTTGGCTGTATTTTGAGTGATATTTGTGAAAAGTTAAATAAAATAAACGAAATATTTACATCCCGATCTCTCATTTCATTTGTAAGTACATACAATTTACATTATTTAAGATGAGGAAATGAGGAAGCGTGTTTGTTTACATTTTAATAGGCGTACCATTGGGTTTATTCATGTTCATTAATGTATTGAATAAGATCATGAAATTAGTAGACATTTATAAATTGTAAGTAGACATCATCTGATTAAAAAAGATCTGTTTAGTACCTTTTTAATTTAATATTTCTCATGGATACAAATAAATTAGTGAAATGAATAAAACTAATTTATTTTTCTATGTAGGTTTCCAAATAATATTGACGATCGAACTATTTGGATAGCAAATTAAGGAGAAAATATAAAGATTTTTTATTGTAGCATTATTTTGATACTATTAAAAAATTAACTTGAATTTAACTATATTTAATTGTATTAATTTTAAAGCAAATAAAATTGTATTTTAATTTTTCTATAAAGACGTGATTTGTTAATAGTTAAACTCCCATTTTTTTTTTAATTCTTTGAACGTGTTTTTATACATTATTACTACTTCCAATTTTTAAAATCCGAATAATTACCCGCGAGTAAATATTCAAGCACGCTTATGCTCATTGCGGAAGCATCACATTCTATCAAAGCTTCAAAACATTGTGTGTTAAAGGTATCTTATTGCTGTGTCCATCTATGTTTATACGTCCATGGTTCTTTGTATAAAGCCATTATTTCATTGTTGGTTCTTCTCTCCCAACCATCTTCTGTCTTCCGTCCTCCGAATATGCGTCTCAGTATTTTCCTTTCCCATCTTTCCAGAGTATCCTCTTCCTTCTTATTTAATATCCATGTCTCACCGGCGTATGTTACTGTGGGTCGAATTACTGTTTTATATATTCTGAGTTTACCTTGTCTAGAAACGTATTTTGAGTTAAGTAGGGCTCTTAAACTACCTAATTTTTTATTCCCTTTTGCTATTATGGCTTCCAGCTCCCATTCCTCTTTCCCATTTTCATCGAAAACTACACCCAGGTATTCAAATTTGTCCACCCTTTTAAAACTATAGCTTTTTCCAATTACAGACCTTACACTAAAGTCTTCTTTTTTCCCTTCTGTTCCTCTCATGATCATATATTTGGTTTTGTCTTCATTTAGTGCCAATCCGAATTTTTGTGCTTCTTCGATGATTTTCTTTACAACTCTTCTTAATTCTTTCTCGGTTTTTGCTAAGATCGTTAAATTATCAGAAAATGCCAAGCACTGGTGTTCATTTTTCATGATTGTTTCTTCCACCTTCATGTTGCTTTTTCTAATTACAGTTTCTAACATTAAGTTGAATAATGTAGTGGATAAATGATCTCCCTATCTCAAGCCTTTTGCAACCGTAAATTGATCTGATATGTGACCCTGCCACGTAAATTCACACTAGAGTTATTTAATGTCATTTTTACTAGCCGGATCAGTTTCTTTGGTATACCCAAATGTTCCATTGCTTGATACATTTTGACTCTATCGACTCTATCATATCCTTGTCTAAAATCCACAAACAAAACATGCAGGGGAACTTTACCTTCATAAGCTCCATCTTGCCCATATCTAATTAAAATTGGCACCAAACAAGTTTATCAGTGTAGGTACAATTTCATTTCTATGTAACATTTCGTAACTATCTGAAGTTAACTTTCCGTCGACAAAAAAATGGCCCAATTAACTGAGTACCTACTATACATTTAATTTTTGTGGTCTTTGAGTTTGGTTTTCATGCATCCAGTGTGGATTTAGGTAACTTTAGTACCTTAAATAGTGTCGATTTACACTTCCACAAAGTGTAAAGGTTGCTTCATCGGAAAACATATTCTGTTAACGAAATTTTTATCCTTTTCCATTTTATCTATCATTACCTCAGTAAACTCTAATCTACGATCGAAGTCATATTCACTTAATTCTTGCAATAAGTTAATTTTGTATCGATTAAAAATATTCTTATGTAATACACGTAAGAGTGAAGAACTACCTACATCATGTACTTGTGCGTCAGGATGTATGTGGATCTTCAACAAAACTTTGCACTATATCTAGTTTTGTTGTCATTCATTATTCTCTTCGGTCTAACTGAACTTCGGTATCTATCTAGTAAATTCGTAATTCGTAAATTGTAAATTGCTTGTCATAATTTTACAAAATTTGATGTAAATGTTTGGCGTTATTTAGAAGAGGTATTTCTCGGACGATGGATTGGTAGACGAGGTAGAATTGAATGGCCTCCACGTTCACCTGATTTCAATCCTAAAGGTTATTTTTATTGGGGATATTTGAAAAATTCAGTTTACAAAACTAAACCAGCAAGTCTTGCAGAACTAAGGCAACGAAATCGATGAGTAATTTCTAGACAATTGTTACGATAATTATGGCGTTTATAACTATCAATATATTATGACTAATTCTGTTTTCTGTTCCAGTAAATTCGAAGTTGTTTACAGAAACCTTTAGACCCTAATTTTATGAGTAATCCACGTCTCGAGGCTTTTCAAACAGTTGAAAAACGAGTCGAGCGCCTTCACCAAAATACGAGATTATTCAAGAAGTTCGCCGAATTTTCGAGATAACAACAGTTGTGTATATAAACGAAAGATTTTTTATTTGGCAGCCAGTCATAAGAAGATCGGGAAACGCGATTTACTTGTAACGAAACGTAACAAATAAATTTGTATTTAATAAGCTATTTAATAAATTAGTACAGTGGTGTACAGGAGTGGGGTTGTAGATAAATTTAATTTGAATTTTTGAAAAGAAGTGAAATTGGTGAACGATGGCTACGATTTACGAGATCACAGTTACGAATCTAAGAAGGCATCTTGAGGATAGAGAATTAGCTTCTACCGGAAAAAAGGCTGAGTTAGTCCAACGACTAAAGAATGCTTTGGAGGAAGAGGGTTTAGATCCGGAAACTTATATATTTGAAGATGCTGTCATCGCGTCAATTTCAAAATTAGAGAATAAAGTTTCTGGTGACATCGCATCATTAGAGAACAGAGTTCATGGCGATATTTCGAAAGTTTCCTCTGATGTAGCCAAAGTTTGCGGCGACATCGCCTCTTTAGAAGACAAAGTGTCTAACGAGATTTCTTCTCTAGAAAGCAAAGTCTCTGCTAACATCACCTTGGAAATCTCTAAAGTCACTTCGAAGATGTCTGCTCTCGACGATAGAGTGTCTTTATTAAAAAACCAGAATCGGCAGAACCAAGTTGCTGCCGATATGATGGCCTTCGAAGAGAAGATATGGAAAGAGTTGGAAAGGAAGATTGAGGGAACAGGAACAACAGAGAGAGTAAACAATCCAATTACCATAGAGACAAAAGAAGACGAGACGAAATGTAAGTTGGAAACACGGCCGAAATTTGAAGAAAGTGGAAGTTCCGTTCATGTCAAAGTCCCAACTTTCGACGGAAAATCATTATGGAACAACTACATGAAACAGTTCGAATCAGCTGCAAGAGCGAATGGATGGTCTGAAAAAGAAAAGGCTGTAAACCTGACTATCGCTCTTCGAGGAGATGCCTTAGATGTGCTCCAGACCATAGCCGTAGAGGAGACGGATGATTTCGAACAACTGAAGAAGAGGTTAAATATGCGATATGGCCACGAACACTTGGAGCATGTATATCAGTCGCAGCTCAAAAATCGAAGACAAAAGAAAGATGAGGCTCTTCAAGAATATGAAGTAGATATCGCCAGATTAGTGCGATATGCTTATCCAACAGCTCCCGAAGACATGATGGAAAAGTTGGCCGTTCAAACGTTTATTGATGGTCTTCGTGATCATGAGATGCAAAGAACACTACGATTAGCTCGTCACAAGACGCTGGTTGATGTCTTATCCGCCGCTCTTGAATACGAGTCAGCCACGCAGGCCTCTGGCGGGTACAGTAAAGTTAGGACTGTAAAAGAGGAAGGAGATGAAGATAAACTTGACCAGCTCTTTAATATGATAAAAAGCATGACACACAAGAAAACGTAGACCATAAGACCGAAGGCAAAACCAGAATGCGTCGGCCTTAGGGGAGCAGCTTCGACCCAGAACTTTTCCAAAGACCCTCTCATACTAATAGCTTCTTTGAAATGTCGTGAAGATAGTGTATATGTAGATGGAGAAATAAATGGTAAAAAGCAGACGTTGTTGGTGGATACGGGAGCGACCAGAACCATTATTCGCCCGACAGTTATAAACAGCCGTAAGAAACTGTTACCAACGAGGTTGCGACTGCGGACCGCTAAAGGTGAAAATGCCAACATTCATGGAGAAATCCAGGTACAATTAGGAATTGGAACAGAAAAGTTCGTCCATACTGTTATAGTTGCTGACATCGAAGAGGATGTTATATTAGGAATGGACGTAATGAATACGCATGGATTCCAATTGGATTTTAAGAATAAGGTAATCAAAGTTGGTAACGAGGAGGTATTTCTCCATCCACATGATGACAACACTATGCAAGCAGCCGTTAAAGAAGATACAGTCGTGCCTGCGAGAAGTGAAACGATAATAGTAGCGCGGCTACAGGGAATTGTGGACGAAGGAACACCTGTTATGATGGAGCCTTGGAATCATGACGACGAAGTTGGCCGTGGAATCATAATTGGAAAAGACTTAGTGACTTCGGCTAAAGAAATTCCTGTGAGACTTATTAATGTCAATGACTACCCAGTGACCATCAAGAAAGAGACAAAAGTAGGAACTTGTGTACCTGTCACATCCATAATCCGTCAGACGACAACGTCTGATAATTCCAACGATAAATATGATCAAATGGTTGCAGTTGCTGGACAGTCTCTGAATCAGATTGAGAAAAGGAAATTAAGATAATTTCTTCGGCAGTATCGTGATATTTTCGTACCGAAAGGAGGAAAGACGGGAAGAACTACCGTTGTTAAGCATAAAATTGATACTGGTAATGCTAAGCCAATTCGTCAAACAGCTCGACGATTACCACAAGCGAAAAGAGAGGAAGCTGAAACGATTGTTCAGGAAATGAAGAAAGACGGGGTGATAGAACCTTCTACGAGCCCATGGGTCTCTCCGGTGGTCCTGGTTAAGAAGAAAGACGGAACAACGAGGTTCTGTGTGGATTACCGTTTGCTGAACAACGTTACCAAGAAAGATAGTTATCCTCTGCCTCGGATCGATGACACATTAGACACATTGGCTGGAAGTAAATTATTTTCTACTTTGGATTTGAAGTCTGGATACTGGCAGGTAGAAATGGACCCGGTAGATAAAGAAAAGACAGCCTTCACTACAGGATCTGGATTATGGCAATTCAACGTTATGCCATTTGGACTTTGTAACGCTCCTGCGACATTTGAGAGGCTTATGGAAAATGTGTTGAGAGGGCTATCTTGGAAAACATGCCTAGTTTATCTAGAAGACAAAATCGTATTGGGGGAGACATTTGAAGACCATCTGAAGAATTTAGAAAACGTTTTTAATCGACTTAAAGCTGCCCAATTGATGTTAAACCCCAAGAAGTGCCAGCTATTTCAAGGTAAAGTCAATTATCTGGGTCATATAGTCAGTAAAGAAGGAGTGGCCGTGGATAAGGGAAAAATCGATTTTATTAAGGAATGGCCAAAACCAACTGACAAACACCAAGTGAGAAGTTTTCTGGGACTATGTACTTACTACCGGAGGTTTATTAAGAAGTTTGCAGATATCGCTAAACCATTAACGCGACTTACAGAGGAAGCAAGAGAATGCCGCTGGGATGTAGACTGCCAGAATGCCTTTGAGACCATAAAAAAGCATTTAATCACAGCACCAATTTTAGGGTATCCACTGCCAGAAGGATAGTTCATCTTAGATACAGATGCAAGTAATGTGGGAATTGCAGGAGTGCTGTCTCAGATTCAAGGAGGACAGGAAAGAGTCCTTGGATATTTTAGTAAAGTTCTCAAAACCTTCTTCTTCTTAAGGTTCCATCTTCTAACGAAGGTTGGATATCAACATAGCAATTCTTATTTTACTTACAGCAGCTCTAAATAGTTGGCTAGAGCTCAGACTAAACCATTCCCTTAGATTTCGTAGCCAGGAGGTTCGTCTTCTTCCTACATCTCTTTTACCTTTTATTTTGCCCTCTATAATCAAACGTAGTAGCCCATAACGAGGACCTCTTAATATATGACCGAAATATTCAAGTTTCCGCCTCTTAATTGTCTGTACAATTTCTTCCCTCTTATTAACCCTATCAAGGACTTCAATATTGGTAATTTTGTCTACCCATGCTATTCGTAGCATCCTTCGATAACACCAACGCTCAAAAGCTTCCAATTTCTTAATCTCCAGTTGTTTCAATGTCCATGCCTCAGATCCGTAGAGCAAAGTTGTAAAAATGTAGCAGCGCAATAACCTTATCCTTAGATCCATCCTTAGGTCTCTACTACACAATAGATGTTTCATTTTTACAAATTTTGCCCTTGCTATTTCTATACGGCTTTTAATCTCTTGCGTTTGTTCTGCGTTTTGACTAACCAATGTTCCTAGATATTTGTATTTATCTACCCTTTCTATCTGGATATTATTAATATGGAGTGTCTCGTTGTCTTTTGGATGTTTTGTAATGACTCAAAACCTGAGCGGAATTATTGCGTCACGAGAAGAGAACTTCTGGCAGTAGTGAAATCAGTAGAGCACTTCTATCAATACCTCTATGGAAGGAAGTTTTTAATCCGAACCGACCATGCCGCCCTTAAGTGGTTGATGCAGTTTAAGGATCCAGAGGGTCAGATAGCCAGGTGGATCGAACGACTCCAAGAATATGATTTTAAGATTGAACACCGGGCGGGAGTTAGCCACCGAAACGCTGATTCTCTTTCCAGAAGACCATGCCCATCAGAGTGTTCCCACTGCAACAAAACGGAATCCAAGGAAGCAGCAGTGCTAAGAACGACGGTGGTCAATGACGACTGGACGCCTACCAAGATCAGGGAAGAACAAGAGAGAGATCCAGTTATATAGAAAATCCGAAAATGGAAAGAGGAAAACTGTCGACCACCTTGGCAAGAAATATCGAACCTAGGCTCAGTAGTAAAGACGTATTGGGCCCAGTGGGACTCATTTATCATGGAAGATGGCTTGCTCAAACGAGTCCTGGAAAATGATGACGGTTCAGAGAAGAGAAGACAGTTGGTGATTCCAAAGAGCAGAATAGCCGAAGTAGTCCGTCAGTTACACGACAGTCCATCAGGAGGGCATTTTGGTGTGAAAAAGACCCTTCAGCGAATTCGGGGACGGTTTTATTGGATGAACAGTTCCGACGATGTAAAAGACTGGTGTAAGAAATGTACTATTTGTGCTACGAGTAACGGGCCTTATCGAAAAAGGAGAGCTCCTATGAGACAATATAATGTTGGAAGCCCGTTTGAAAGAATAGCTTTGGACATTGCTGGGCCATTTCCAGAAAGTGATAATGGAGGCAAGTACATGTTGGTAGTAATGGTTTACTTCACTAAGTGGGTCGAGATTTACGCACTTCCAGACCAGAAGGCGACCACCGTTGCAGATAAGTTGATCCAAGAATATATCAGCCGATTTGGAGTGCCTTTGGAGATCCATAGTGACCAAGGCAGGAACTTCGAAAGCGACTTATTCCAAGGAATATGTGATAGACTGGGTATGAAGAAAACAAGAACTACGGCTTATCATCCGCAATCGGATGGTATGGTAGAACGGATGAATAGAACAGTTGGCAAGTATTTGACAAAGATGGTGTCCGATCATCAGCGAGACTGGGACCAATATCTTCCGTTCTTCACAATGGCCTACAGATCTGCTGTTAATGAGTCAACAGGCCAGACAGCAGCCAGAGTCCTATTCGGACGCGAGATGCGACTACCTTGTGATCTAGAGTTTGGGTGTCGACCTGGAGAAGATGTAGCAGGTGAAGATTATGTGATCGAATTACGAAGAAGAATGGACGATGTACACGAGTTGGTCCGTTCCCATCTCCAGATCGCTAGTGACCGAATGAAGAAACGGTATGATACGCAAGCCGAAAAGGGGTGTTTTAAGAAGAACGACAAGGTCTGGCTCTATAATCCCAAAAAGCGAAAAGGCTGCTCTCCCAAGTTGCAACAGTTTTGGGAAGGTCCATATCTCATTATGGAGAAGATCAATGATGTTATTTACCGAATAAGCAAGATCCCGAGAGGAAAGCCGATGATAGTACACCATTATCGGCTGGCGTCTTTCGAGGGTGACCACGACGTAGATGAAGAAGTGGAAGTAAACCAAGTCCAAAATGTGTCTGACCTCACGTTTGAGAAATTCATGGGTGCCTATGGAGGTACCGGTAAAGTAAGACATGGTGTTACCACTGAAGAAAGGCAAGATCTACTCGCGCTTTCCGATGACTACTCACTGGCCCTTACCATCCCGGCCAGTATCAAAGACGCACCAAGGTTGGCATCCGTCTTTCGAAGGAAGTTCGGTCGAGTTGCAGAACTTCAATGCCAAGTGCCAGCTCCCGGTAAAACCTTGAAACTCCAAGATGCATCACGTTACCTTTTCTACCTGGTAACAAAAGACACTGCCCGTGACCAACCTACCTACCGAGATGTATGGGAAGCTTTACTTCGATTGAGAGAGCACGTACTAGAGTCCGACGTGCAAAAGTTAGCCATGCCAAAGTTAGAGTGCCACCAATTAGATTGGAGGGTTATTCGAAGTATGGTGGAGGAGATCTTTAGAGACACCGAAGTCCAGGTGTTAGTCTGTTGCAATCCGCATAGTTACTGGTGCGGAGAGAAAACCGTCCCTTGTCATTTTTATAAAACTGGAAGTTGTAAAAGAGGGTATAGTTGCCGATACCAGCATACCGTTTCAGTTCCAGTCCCGACAAGGTTCCAGGAGGAACCATCTTTTAAGAGGGGGGCAATGTTACGATAATTATGGCGTTTATAACTATCAATATATTATGACTAATTCTGTTTTCTGTTCCAGTAAATTCGAAGTTGTTTACAGAAACCTTTAGACCCTAATTTTATGAGTAATCCACGTCTCGAGGCTTTTCAAACAGTTGAAAAACGAGTCGAGCGCCTTCACCAAAATACGAGATTATTCAAGAAGTTCGCCGAATTTTCGAGATGACAACAGTTGTGTATATAAACGAAAGATTTTTTATTTGGCAGCCAGTCATAAGAAGATCGGGAAACGCGATTTACTTGTAACGAAACGTAACAAATAAATTTGTATTTAATAAGCTATTTAATAAATTAGTAATTAGTTATCGTGAGTTTTAATAAATTAGAATATAGACAATAAATTAGAATAAAGACAAATAAATTAGAACAATATAAATATACAACACAATCATATGGAAAAATGTGGTAGACGCATTCTACCATCGATTAGGGTACTCACTTGTAGCACATTTTGAACACTTGATAAAGTAATTATTATGTTAAAAAATGTTGTAATCTATCAATTGTTACATTTTAATGTACTTAAAAATAGTTCAATTTTTATAGACTTTATGTTTTATGTATTTAAGATCTTCCAAACTACAAAAAATCATGAGTTACATATGGTTGAACTCGTATTGAATAGGAGATTTCAATAATGACTTAATATATAGGGTGATGAATTTAAAAAACCAAAGTTACTAATAATATAAGAGAAACGGCAAATCTGACAACCTTGCAAATATTAAATATGGAATCTCCGTATCCCAAAATAGGTGTACCTTAAATTTTGTACAATTATAACTAGCAATTTACGAGATAATTGGCCGTTTACAGACTTTTGGGCCACTCTGTATAACACAATATTAAGTACGTTTTGTGATTATATATCACTTGAAATATTACTTATTCAGCAACATTATCATCACTTAAAAAAATAATAAATTAACTGGAAAATATTAAACGTTTATTGAAAATCTTACCAATAAACTCAAGCTTATGTTACAAAAACTTTAAGTTGGTTGCCTACATTTGGCGCAATTCGACAATATAAACTAAAGTAGCCTAACTTTTTTATAAAATATATTTTTAATATACAGGAAATAAATAATAAATAGAAACTCACTTACTTTATACGTATGCTATAAATTTCTAAACGAATTTGATTTTTGACGCTATGTCAAACTGAACTGGATGTTAACTGAAATGTTTTTAGTATTAAATGTAATTTTAATATTATATTTATTTAAGAAAAACTTACCAACAAATTAGCTGATGGAACAAGTGGAAAACTTTTACTATACATAATAATAAAATTCAAAATGTAACTAACTAATTAACTAAATAGAACCAACAAATAATTAAACAACAAAAATAGAACAATAGACCTATATTTACTAAAATAAACAACGCGAATAATACAAATATGTTACTACAATTATGTTAAATTGTAACAACTCAAATATTATATTTTAAATATTCAGGGAAAATTGTATGGGTATGAGTGTATATGCAATTCCACTATTTAGAATAATCCTTCTTTTTTCAATGGAAGAAGTCTACAATACATCGAGCAATAAGACAAAAGAGGGAATGTAAAGGTAGAAGGGGTAAACATATTGATAGACAGGAAGTGCCATCTTGAGAGGCCACTTTAGACAAGGATAGACTGTCTCTTTCCTTGTTTAAGAAGTCAAATTTAGTTTGGTTATGTTATTGTTTGTCCCAACTGTCACATGAAATTTTATTTATATTGAAGTTTTTTACCAATTGTGTCACTTTTTAGACTAATATCGTTAATATTTAATTAAGACTTTCTTGTCTGAAAAATATTTTACAGGTATTGTTAACAAGTGTTGGAAAATTTAAATTTAGCGCCTTTGCATTTCCGGATATGCCCGCCATCAGAGGCCACTTTTTTGGTCTCCTTTTCATAACGATTAGATTCCCTCTTTTGTCTTATTGCTCGATGCTACAATAGCAGAGTGAAGTATATTTGAGCTATTAATACTGACACGTAGGAATTTTTATGTTCCAAGTTTCCCACTATGAATCTGTCAAAATATGCCGAAGCTAAGCGAACGGATTTTACCAGAGATCTGAGATAGGGCCAATTGAATAAAAAAAACAAACTCATCGAAAATTTTTTAAACCGATGTTTGCAGTATCTTGTATTTGCGAAACTATCTTTGATCGCTCTCAAAACATTGTTTTTAAACAAGATCACTGACAACTATTTCGTCGTTTGAGTAGTCATTATGTTATTAACATTATATTTGAGTAGGATACCATATGACAAAATTATACCATAAATATTTAATTTACTATTTATTTATGACCTATTAAAAAAACAGTAGATACTTACGAATAGTTCTCATAAGCTTCTTGTCAAAGTAAACACACGATTTTTGTAACCAAAAAACACTATTTTTACATACTTAGTTCTTTCTATACCCAGAAACGCCGAAAACACTAAAAGTGTAGGTACGTAATAAAACCGAAATACTTAAACTATAAAAATTATCAAAAGAACTAATAACTAAAACAGTACGATAATAACGTATTTGGCCGATTAAATATAAATTTTTAATGAATCTGTAAAAACTGTAAACGCAGAGACGAAATACACGCACTGACTTTACACTTGCAGTCACCACAACTGTAATGAAACTAAACTGACGTAAAATCACGATGGCTTTAAGGAAACAAAAAAAAGCATATAGAAGCAACTAGATAAAAATGTTTTTTTGTTTTCTGCGAAAAAATAAGTATCGACAAATTGTAAAGATATTCGTGCATATAAATTTTGTTTATATACAGTGGCGTTGTTGACGGATTTAAAAATAAATTATAACTTTAAATTATTTAGTTTGTTTAGAATATATAATTACAAATATTAAAAGCAGGGATGAGCTTTATTGGATTTTTATAATAGTTTTGAGTATTGATAAATTAAGTTTTGTATAGACATACAGAGTGGTCCAAAAAGTCTGGAAATGGCCAATTATGTCGTAAATTACTAGTCATAATGTTACAAAATGTGAGGTACACCTATTTTGAGATACCGAGATTCCATATTTGATATTTGCAATGTAGGCAGATTTGCTGTTTCTCTTATATTATTAGTAACTTTGGTTTTTCAAATTCATCAATACGAATTCAACAATATAACATGTAGATTTTATTAAATTTAAATTTTTAAATATAGAATGCTGTGATTTTGACATTTCTAAAAGTTCTGAAAAATAAATTGCTTCTCTAAAATGGCTCTTAACAAAAGAGGACGAATTAC
The DNA here is from genome assembly GCA_918026665.1 of Diabrotica balteata. Lineage (NCBI taxonomy): Eukaryota > Metazoa > Arthropoda > Insecta > Coleoptera > Chrysomelidae > Diabrotica > Diabrotica balteata. The sequence continues at coordinate 48,848,438 of OU898283.1, read as the reverse complement.
TATTCTAATGATCTTATCATGTCAGGTGACACAAAAAGATCTTATTGTGAAGTAGCCAACTTGTTCCTGATACTTTCCCAAACCGTTCTCCTATTTAATATTGTACAATTATGAGTAGCAATTTACGAGATAATTGGCCATTTCCAGACTTTTGGGCCACTCTGGATTGATGAGAAGCACCAACTAATTCTGAAAGACAATATAGAATGCAAGTATTCAGATAAGTACATCATGGCTGAAGAATATCATACAGACGACATATACTTCGTGATATTCTATCATAGGAGAGGAATTATGGAAACTATGGTATGTTAAAAGATCAAGGGAGGCTGCTCCTGCGTAGGCATAAAGCAAAGATAATAATGATAAGAGCTATTATCTCATTTTTGAGATCAAAGATAAAATCATTAAACTTAAATATTTATCTTCTAGTATACTGTTTTGATCTAAATAAATATCACATATCTTTCAATTATTCATATTTTAATGTTTTCTTTTATTAACTTTAGTTTTGTCGCAGTTATACGAAGAAAAATGTATCAGCTGCACTTCTAAAATTTTGATTTTTTTTTTGTTTTACACAATTGAAACGTACATTGACCATAGCGTAGATACTTGTAATTCTCAATAGTTAGTCTTTGAGGTGTCACTTATAAATGAGCAGCACTTTGGCTTTAATTTGATATAAATGTTATCTTATAAATGTTATTTTCAATTGACGGTGAAAGGTAAGCAATCTTGACAGTTTGACACTTACTTGATCTTGATGGCATCAGTCATGTTTGCACTTTTAGAGCTGAAACTCTTAAAAAGCCTCCTCGGTTATCAAGTCCTGATCTTTTTGTGCATATTGTTACTTGTGTGTTATAGTTATCATGGGTAACACCGTAAATTTTTTATAGTGACACTGACACAGCTGTCCGAATCAGTACAGTGTATCAGCACAAAAGTGTCGTGACAAAACGGTCTGTAGTAAGTGTTGCCTAGTATAGAAACAGTGCGCCAGCGTTACACCGAGCGACGACCATAGACATAATAAGAGTAGATTAGGTAAGGTATGGGCCGCTCTGTGAATAGAGGTGAAACGACAATATTCATTTTGAGTGGACTTGCTATCTTTGTCTGTCATACGCGCGTGATCTACCAAACTAATATATTCTCTAGCAAACAAAAAATAAAAGTATTCATTCAAAATCACGCGTCGTAAATGATCAAAAATAGTCGAAATCACGTGCCAATCATAAAATCTCGGAAATTTTTAATTCGATCATTGATGGCGCGTAAGAAAATATGTTTCATTGCTGACCACTTTACATTGTAACAATAGAGTGTTATAATTATTTTTTATATAATAAAATAATTATTTTGCTTATAATAATAAAAATAATACATTAGATCTAGTTAAAATAAGTTTTCATGAATCATATTTATTGTTACGTATATTGATCCTACGTATTCAGCAGTAAACAGAACGAGGCAATTATCAAGACTCAATATTATTTCTAAAAAAAAATTAGTTCTTTTGTCAAAATATCAGAGTTAGTCGTCCTGACATTATGTGGAAATGTGTTTACACAGCAAAATAAAGACACAACAGATAAATCAACAGCTGAATTAGCAGCTAAATCAACGATTTCTGCAGCTACGCAACGAAGCAAGTACTTTAATTTTAAAAGCGTCAATAAAAAACTAATAATTCAGCCAAAGGGATAACCAACTGAAATACAAAGTAAAGGTTTAACTTGCATGGTATGGAGCAGGAATAATAAACACAGCCCAACAGAATGAAAAAATTTGGTGCTTGAGAAATAAATAATTTTAAATATTTATATTTCTCTGATTTCACAAATGTCTTTTTTTTTCATATTATTTTTTTTAATCGATTGGATAGTTTTAACTTCACCCGAAAATAAATACACAAAGGCACCAGACGAACTTGCAGTAAATATGATAGATCATGCTCTTCTTCTTCTTGAAGTGCCTATCCGTTACGAATGTTGGTGATCATGATGGCAATCTTTATCTTATTTGCAGCAGCGCGGAAAAGCTGCCTAGATGTTGAATTGAACCAGATTCTGAGGTTCTTTAACCAAGATGTTCTTCGTCTTCCTGGACCTCGCTTTCCAAATATTACTCCTTGCAGAATCGCTTGAAGAAGAGCATATCTGGATTCATTTCGCATAATATGTCCGAAGAATTATAACTTTCGAGATTTAATGGTGGTCAGTATAGTCGGCACGTAATTTCGTGAGAAAATTTACAGAGACCAAAGCAACCAAAATACTAGTAAAATGGCAACGCTGTTAGAGTTACCAATACTTTACTGTAGTACATAGTAGTAGAACAGTAGCGTAGATATCTAATTTTAAATAAAATAAAAGTTTTTACTTTACTCTATAAAGTTTAAATAAAAAATCGGTGTTTTTAAGTTCTGTGATATATCTTGGGAGTGATAACACTAATCGACTCGACTGAACAGAACTTATTGTAAAATAATAATATCTATATAAAACATTGTTTTTTTTGTGTGTGTTTTGGCTTGGACAATTGTCATTCAGCCAGTCTTAATCAAGATAAGTTTATTAATGTAGTGTGTGTGTGTGTGTGTGTGTGTGTGTGTGTGTGTGTGTGTGTGTGTGTGTGTGTGCGTGTGTGTTTGTGTGTGTAGAGTAATTGTCTTGATACTTAGCAAAGTCGACGTCATTGTCTTTGCTAAGAGACGCTAATTGTATCCGAACGTCTGCGGTCCCTTCGGTGAGTACCGATCGCACAAGGATAGAAATTATTTTCATTTATTAATTTTTTTTAATAAACGAAAATTTCCACCTAGGTGAGATTCGAACTCACGACCTTTAGGTTTAAAGGTAGGCGCTCTTACCACTGAGCCACAGAGGGGGTCAAAAACTTTGTTAATAATAGTAGTTATTCAGCGAGAATGACAGTGACAGTTTCAGCTGACATCCTCCCCTAAAACATTAATAATTTTTGTCCTATCAAGAAGTGTGTTTATACCCTGTTTTCAAAAATATATAAGCAAAATGAGAATATCTACAATTAAAATAGAAATAAAGGTTTCAACTAACACCTAATAAGTACTTACTATCTACTCAGAATCACTGTTATCACTAGTATCACTCGTATCATCTAAATTTATAGGTAATTTAGTTAATGCTGGTAAATATTTAACATAGTCATTTTCCACTCCGATCACATGTTTTATTTTTATGACATTTTTCCAGTTGGTTGCTGTAATTTTTGTGACTTCTCTTCTAATTAATTGGAGAACAGTAAACAAAATATTTTGGAGCAACGTTTCTTCTCATTATATTTCCTTTAAGTTGAGCCCATATTAACTCTATCGGGTTCAATGTACAATAATAAGGAGGAAGTCTAAACACAGTATGTCCGTTACTACGAGCACAGTTGTCAAACAACATATTCCTTTTCGTACTGTTTACTATGAGCAACCTCCAACAATTGCTTTTTAATATAAGATGTCTCAAAATACAAATCTTCCGTGAATTAAAATTCCTGAATTTTTAATTTATTCCAACTATTATTTGAAGTTTTTTTCATTAATCTTGAATGATATAATGCGTTGTCCATGATAATCACACTATCTTTAAGTAATTTCGGAAGAAGACATTTTTCAAACTATGATTCAAAAATTGAACTTTCCATATCGTCATGATAATCCAGAGACGTGTTTTTAATTTGTTTTGCAGATATTAATAATGCATCTTCGACCCATCCATTTTCTCCACCGCAGTGTAAAGTTATAATCCTCTTTCTTTTATTGGGCGGTACTGAGTTGAAACACTTTTTGTTATTATTTGTCCAACTTTTTTTCACGGTGTCATGAGTATCATACCAGTTCTCATCTAAATCAACAATATTTCGTTTCATTTTTCGATACTCAATTATCTGTCTAATATAATTGTTTCTTAAAGAAATTATTCTAGTACTTTCCATTAATGTCTGTCTCTTGTTTATAGTTTTGTACTTAAAATTATTGGCTTTAAGAAACAATTACACTGTCTAGCTACGGAGATGTGGAGAAGGAAGTGAAAAATCAAGTACAAAAGGCTAATAAAATAGCAGGTTGTCTTAATAACACGATATGGCGCAATCCCCACATTAATACCGACGTGAAATCAAGAATCTACAAAGCAACAATAAGACCAATAATGACATACACTTCAGAGACAAGACCGGATACCTCCAAAACTCAGCAACTACTAGAAACAGCGGAGATGCGTTTACTGAGGAGAATTACAGGAAACACACTGAGGGATCGAATGAGGAGTGAAGAGATCAGAAGAAAATGCAATATACCAGAAATAAATAAGTGGACACTGAACAGAAAAAAGGAATGGAACGAACACATAAACAGAATGGAAGAGACCCGATTAGTCAGAATAGCGAGGGAGAAATCACCAAAAGGTAGAAGAAGTATCGGGCGACCACGCAAAAGATGGAGTGATAACCTCCAATAGAGGCATTAATCGACATTGAACAAGCATTTTGCTTATAAAAAAGAAGAAGAAGAAGAAATAGTCGAAGTGTTGTTGCTGAACACGAGAGAATGCACTTTCGAACTAATTCACTTCGAAGGCTTTCAATAGTTGGAAAAATATTAGCCGCATGCATTTGGTATATTGTTCTAGTTATAGATTCAATTAAGTGCGGTTCTATTTTTCTGAATTTGCCACAATCCTTTCTCTTCTGTCTAGAAGAAGATGTTTCTCCTATAATTTTGTAGCAGGTTGCTTTGGGCACTCTAGTTAAAAAACATGTTTCTGCAATTAGAATTTCGACAATTCAGCATACAGTCCTTCATAAACATTTTTTAGCATACGTTTGGCATCATCAGAAAGGTATTCAAAATGTCGCTTACGTTTTACTACACGCCTTTGTAAGTCTTTCAATCGATTAGAGGGTTCCATTGTCTCTTCAGCTACATAATTATTATCGCACCACGGACACAATATTTTAAAATTATCAAACGTATAAAAACATAATCACGTAAAAACGCATCAAAAAAAGTAAAAAACGTAAAATATAAAATGTTTTTCGTATAAAGAACACTGAAAAAAGTCACTACCAAACTAACTTGCGGTTCACTATTTGAAATTTGAATTTAACTGAACGCTGGAGCAGTTATGATTTTACTAAAAATATTCTTGTCTCCCAAAAATCTGTTGGTCATATCCGCAATTTAAAAATAAAATATTATAAAAATTTGCCTACCTAAGTTTTCCTCGTCCCGTGCCTTCGGCACTGGACGGTCGAAACCTGATCCCTTATTTTATGACTCCGTAAGCTCAGTCAAATACTGATATAATCTTACCCCAAGTATGAATAAGTCTACCGACAAAAGATAATGCATTATCGTTTCATAACAGCAATATCCGATGTTTTCATTGACCGTTAGTCCAAGTGGACTTGTCATAAGTTCGATGAAAACTTAATTGGTTGATTGTTCATATCTAGTTCATATTTTAAAAGATTATACCAGGCACGTCTGAATGTTAATATCGAGTGGAATCTGGAAACTTTATATTATTATACGTCTGACTGATAATTTTACAGACTCCTGGTAGAGTACCTTTTTGTTGAATGATTTTATTACAGATACATATATTTTTGCACAGTCTCACGGAAATACGAGGCTACTATACCTCTCGGTTCCTATTCATTCTTCTGAGGACCTCCTCATTTGCGACTCGGTCAGTACACGGGATCTTAAGTATTCTCCGATATAGCCACATCTCAAATGCTTCCAGTTTTTTGCACATATCTTCGTTCAAGGTCCACGATTGAACACCATAAAAAAGGACAGAGAAGACGTAGCATCGCAGCATTCTTACTTTTGTATCAAGATAGAGGTTGTGACTCTTGAAGAAGGCCTCCATGCGATTGAAGGTGGATCTAGCTTTTCCAATTCGTGCTCTAATCTCCTGGTTGTTGGTCCATTCTTCATTTATTATGGTGCCGAGGTAGTTGTAGTGCGTCACTCTTTCTACAGGAGATTGTTTGACGTAGAGTTGACCTGTTATCCTTTTCTTCCTAATTATCATAAGCTTTGTCTTCTTAACATTTATATTGAGCCCATATTGTTGACTGTAATACGTGATTTTGTTCATAAGGACTTGTAGATATTCTAAGTTGTCCGCAAATACTATGGTGTTATCTGCATATCTGATGTTGTTTAGTCGATAACCATTTAGTAGCATACCTTTTCAGTTTCATGCAAAGCTTCGATAAATATTCTTTCAGAGTACAGATTGAAGATTAGAGGAGACAAAATACAATCTTGCCTCACACCACGATGGATTTTCACATAGTCAGTGTGTTCCTGCTTCTTTTAGTATGTGCGTTATCTTGGCGTGCTGTACTCGATCAAACGCTTTCTGGTAATCAACCTGACACGCGTATACGTCGCAATTGACGTCTCTGCATCTCTGGAATAAGACTTGTACTGAGAACAAAGCCTCTCTAGTACCAACAGCATTTGTGAACCCGAACTGGTTGGGGGAAATTTGACTTTCACAAAGCTTGTGAATTATCTTATAAATTATCTTTAAGAACAATTTTAGGAGATGACTCATGGAGATGGCTTATAGTACGGTAATCTTCGTATTTTATGGGCCATGGTTTTGTTGGAAGTGCAATAAACTCATTTTTCATCCATTCTGTTGGTAAATAGATCATGTAATTATAGACTTATTCAAGACACCAATCGAATATATTAAACCTCCGCACCAGGAGAGGAGAAACTGGGTTTTAAACATAAAAACAGGAAATAAGTTCTAAACATGAAGGATATCATGTAGAAGGACCCAAAGATATGAAGAGAAATAGAGAATATGAAGAACATATGAACATCAAACTAGAAAACAGACTAAAACATGAAAACATAAATGAAGAGTAGGAAGGGTGCAGAAACATCATGAAAAAAGCAGCTGAATTATTACTAGGCATGAAAGGTAAACAAAGAAGAACAAGAAAGAATAATTGGTTTGACGAGGAACGCAAGGGGCACAACCCGCCAGGAGAGAATAAGAATATAAATACTGCGTAAAGAAGAAAAGAAAATCCACCGCAGAAAGAAAATATGAACACAGAACTTCAAAAACTGCAAGAACTAGGTAAGCCAACAGAGACAAGAAAATTTTACCAGAAATAAACAAAAGCAAAAAAGAATTCAAACCAAAGATGTGAAGAGATGATGAGATATTGGATGTTTATTTTTAATAATCCATTGAACGTTTTCTATTGCTTCTAATTATGTGTTTTCCGTATGACATATGCTAAACACAAAATAAATTCTCTGCTACTGACAAGCTGCTTGGTAAAACTCATAGGGACAGCTACATGATACGATAAACTTAAGTGTTCACGCACATGCTCATTTCATTTTTTATTTGCTGTAGTATAGTCTATTCCTATTATGTATCTGGCGACGAACCAGGCAGTCTATATGAATTATAAATCCTCAAATACAGCTATGACCAAATATATAGTAAATATAATGTAAATAACTTATTAGAAAAATAATAGCGTAACAAAACAAACAAAACTCATAGCGTAATGTCTCAGTGTATGCCTGATGTCTGACTAACCTGAAATGTCAGGTCAGGATCATTTTTTGAAGTTTTTTTTTACTGGGAGTTGGATTTTTTAAGTATATTTTATTATTAAAATAATTCTGGGTCATTTCACAAGGGTTCAAAACTTACTAAAAAACTAGGATTCCTTACTTATTCCAGCTTTCTTAAATTTATGACAATTTATAAACTTTTTGGATAAATTCACAAATATATATATATATATATATATATATATATATATATATATATATATATATATATATATATATATATATATATATATATATATATCCGGTTTTTTTAGGCGTTACGTCCGTCCGGTAGGGATCTATGGAGAAGTATCACCGAGCCGCAAGCCCTTATCTCTTGCCGTACTGCTCCACCATAGGCCGATCAGATCCCAGCATATTCTAGTCTAAGCCGCAGATTCATCTAGAATTTTAAACTGCTGCGTTAGATTTTTGTTTTCTGTACACCGAGCTGGGGCTCGATCCCACATCCACTGAAACATTCGACAGTGAAGCGAATGAGAGGCAGCCGCACAGCCCGCTGAGCTATCTGACCGACATGCACATTAGATATTTATAAACCATTTGTTTATGTATTTTTGCTTCTACTTTAAGTTATTGCATGAGAGTTAATCTGCAGCATATCAAAGAAACAAAAGTCTTTGCCCACGCACGGTATCACAAAGTATTTTAGATGAATCATCAGAGATGAGTAATAAATCTCACTTTATCAGTTCTACTGTATCAATACGATTAACACATAACAAAATGACAACACATAAATGTCATTTAATAGTTATACACTTATATATTATAGTGAACTGGTATTGTTGGTTACAGATGATGTGTCTCTGACCTGTTGTTTACTCATTAGTGTTGGTATATTCTTACTGGTAACTTCTGTCAGTATCGGCAACCTGATCTTACTACATTATATTGATGAGTTTGCTACACATTGCTTCATGTAGCAAGATAACGGCGGATTCCTTAATTTTCCTGTTTAACATACTTATATAAAAAATGTTGCAATCAGAAAGTATTTTATAAATGCAGTCCTTTCTTGTACACACATCGTTTGATTTGGTTTTGAATAAAGTAGATCTCAGTGTGCTAGTTTTTAAAAATGCTTTTGTGATATTCACATAGTGATTGGACATCAATAAATTGTAAAGAAGAATCGATCAAATTCACTATGGAAAAGGAAAACAATATGACAGAGCCAAAAATGTGTTCTTGAAGGAAATAAACTTATTCAGCAATATTTTAGTAACTATATAAAAAGAAATTTGCAGGGAAGCTTGAGGAAGAGCTTATCAGAGAAATTAAAAAGGATAGGAAACAAATAGTATAGTATACAATATATAAATACAAAAAAATTTGAACCAACCAAAACAATGAGATTAAGTTTATCCATAATCCAACGAAACAATGTAGAATAAAGATCAAAGAACTGCATTTATAAAATACCTTTTGAATGTGATAATTTTTATAAGAGTTATTAACAGGTATGTAAACATGTTTGGGAGAATAAATACAGATATAATGGAAAAATTCATCAATAGTTTTGAAGGAAAAATAGTAAAAAACAGGAAAATTAAGAAATTCCACATTAAATTGTATAGCAAAGTTATCCATAGAATGCAGCAAGATCTGAAGTTACCAGGTAATATCATTAAAGACAATATGATAATGTCATTGAGACATATCATCTATAATAAACAATAAGACAACTCACAATATGCACAGATCAGAATTTGATATAAATCGAGTGTAACTCCTTTTAAGACTTCTAGCATTAAAAGTGCGAACATGAATGATGCACCTAAGAATGAGGACAATTAGGTGTTAGTAATTTCTGGAACTTTTCCGACAGATCTGAAAAATTCATGAGTGCGCGAGGTCTTCTAGATTTCTATTATTCTCCAAACGTTTCTGGAAAGATGGAAGAAAAGGAAAATAAAATACTTTTTATAATATCGAAAGATTATTATTTTTAAACTCAAACATGACTAAATCACTTAAGAAAAATACTATCAACAGTACGCAAAAATTTCTACGAGAAATACAATAGGGGCGATATAAATTAGTTACTGATTAAATAAAATGCATGAACGTATCATAAAAAAACTTGTAACAAAAAATTCCTATAACATCGGCGTACAATACGTATTGAAAAAGTGTTAAAAGAACAAATTATCACTATAAAGGCGAAAAAATTTCGTTTTAAGTCACATTTCGTATATTGCCACATTACAATTTAACCTTTATCGAATCGCAGTTCGTCAATTGTCACCTGTCATTAGTTATTACTTCATATCTTTCTACATTGAAAGTATTTACGTCATGTTAAAATGAAGTAACTAGAGACAATAAGCCTAAATTTCTAAATATCTCTTTTACTGAGACGATGTATACGATCATGAAGCAAAAGAATTAAGTATTAACTATTAAAACATCCTTCTTATTAACCAAATATGGCTCCCCTGTATTTTATCTACTTTTAAATCTTAAATTGCGACTGAAAAAAGTCTCGATCCAAATGAAAAGAAAATTAAAGGATACATTTTGAGGATCTTACAAACCTGTAGTCCAAATAAGTAGTAGTAGAATCATTGTTGAAGCATTAAACAAAGTTTATATAACGAAAAATGGACTACACAAATAATTAAATGCAGTTTAGAAACTGTGTTGATTGCGAATGTCGACTTGGATCTACAACGATTCATCAAGAGGACCAACCCGGTGTGTGAGCAATTCAGTATGAAAATAAACGTTAAGAACACTATAGTGATCCAAAGTCAATCTGAAAAAATCAAAATATATCGCAAACTTCACAATAAATGGGCACAATTTAGCATAAGTCAACGAGTGCAGCGTTTAGCATAAGTCAACGTTTATCAAAATGCTACATCTGGTTGACTCTTTTCTATGCAGTACCAAATGTGGACCCTTAAACATTAACTGTAAATGAATTTTTAAATTATATTTTAAATTAAATGAACAATTTTAGGACTTTGAAATGTGGATCTATCAGAGGATCCTCAAAATTTCATGGACATCGCATACGTAAAAGAAGGGCTGCATAGATTAGAAAAGGACCGAAAACTTTTTAAGAGTAAAGGTTAGGAAAACATCATACCTAGATCACATACTAAGAAATATTAAACAATATTGTTTCAATAAGTAATAGTGAAAAAAGATCAAGGGAAACAGGACTAGGAAGAAAAATACTGTGGTGGTTAAGAAACATCCGACAATGGACAGGGCTAAATTTTAGACGGCTAATAGGAACAGCTGAAGACAGAAAAGAGTTTGTAATTGAAGTAGCCAACTGCCTTTTGATTTGGTTGCACTTTAAGAGAACTTAAGAAATAAAAAAAAACCATACTGCATAAATGAAAAACTTCACATTTACATATTTCTTCATACCAAAATAAACTATATTTAACATCTCTCGATTATGTATTGCCCATTTAACACTTTACCAGTATTATATTATCCGCTGAGATGAGAAAGCACTCAATTATTTAATAAAACTGTTGCAGTTTCTAACAAAGTCTAAAATATCTAATATCAACATAACAGGGTGTTTAAGAGATATTCTAACAGTGAAAATTAAGAAAAAAAACATTGAGGATATAGGCAGACTGTATAACCACAAAACCAAAGGCCTTTTTGATATTTTGAATAACTTAATAGAATGTTTAATACGTCATTTGTTATAAGATATGTTACCTGAACAAAACGGACACATTTTAAAATATATACATATATGACAGCGGTCCAATAAGTACTTAGCCTCATTGCCTGTAGTTCTACTACCACAAAATAAATTTATTATCGTGGACTTTATAGACGGCTAATATCAAAATTTCAGCCGAATAGAACTCGTAATTTTGATTTTACCTCATGTGGAAGTGGACCTGCCTACGGATTAAAAAAAAATGGAAAAAGAGCAATATCGGTCAGTGAATCGATTATTTTGTTTGGAAAAGAAATGGCACAGCGAAATCAAAGAGCGTCTGGATACGGTACACGGTGACCCTTCTCTTCAATGGCGGCCGTAAAAATTGATTTAACGAGTTTCAACATAGTCGCATGTCGCATTTTCGCAGAGTCACGCCCAGATGCCCCTAAAACGGCTACCACGAAAAATACCTGACACAAATTCACGATATAGTTGTGGCAAACCACCGATTGAAGCTGCATGAAATTTTGGACATGACAAAATCGCTGTAGGCGATTGAGACCACTTCAAACCAATGTTTGGCGCTGGTTAAGCGCAATCCGAAAGAGTTTTTGCATCGTTTCGTAGCCGTCGACAAAAATTGGATCCATTGGTATACATCAGACGACCAAGACAGACGACAAACACTGGACTTCACCCGGCGAATGTGTTCCCAAGAAGATGAACACTGTCCTATCGACAAGAAAGGTGATGGCCATCGTTTCCTGGAATTCACAAGGTATCATCTACATCGACTCCTCGCAATAGGCCGAAATAGTCACATGGCTCTACTATTCCGAATTATTGGATCAATTCGACGCCGAATTGCAGAAGAACAAGACCCCATTTGGCAAAGAAAAGTGCTCTTTCGTCATGGCAAAGCACCCCCGTCACCAGCATGGCCAAATTGGTCGAATTCTGCAACGAACTGCAGCCCCATCAACGGTATTCTCCAGACTTGGCCCCGTGAGACTTATTTTTGTTTCCAAACTTAAGAAAGTCACTCGTCAGGCAACATTTAAGTCCAATTACTAGGTCATAACTGCAACGGAGACCTATTTTTCAGACGTGTTAAAGAAGTTGGAGCACAGGTGGGTTTGGAGTCTATGTTTAGAAATAAATCGCCACTTCTCAAAAATTTTCGTTTTTCTTATGTAGGCTACGTACTTATCGAACCGCCCTCGTATATAAATGAATCGTTCTAAAACGTCCAATACCTTCCAAAATGTGTGCATATATGTCTCCGAAGAGTTTGTGATCACTAGAGGTAACGTCATTAAGTCTAGGGAGTGTTTAATATGTTTTTTCTATAAATTATTTTGCTTTTGTTTTAAATCAATTTGCACAAAACTACTTTTAAGAGTATATCTGTAAAAAAACTTCTTGAAGTAGAATAGTGTGGTCTAAACAAAAAATAATTGTTTCTACACAGAAAGATTCATAAACAATGAGAACCAATCGATTAAACAAATTGTTATGTAGTAAAATTATTGCTCCAGTGGCTAAAACATTTGCGGGAGCCATGTACAAGTATTTTTAGAGTGGCACTTATACAAATGCACTTTTACAAATATAATTGAAATCCGCTATGAACCACTCTAAGTAAGTAAAAAATAACTATTACACAGAATATTAACAAACAAAATGGACTATTAATATCGTTTAAGCTTTAAAATATTTAATATCTCTCAAATAATATCCAATCATGCCACCTTAGGTTTTGACAGCAGACAATCTTAACAAGTTTTGGGCACTTATACAACAATGATAACGTGTATTTAGATTATTTTGATGTATGAAAAATCACGACTAGTCACATGACACTTCACTATTATGTTTCCTTACCACTACGATTTTCTTGTTTCGATTACCACATATGCGTCTCACGAATTTCACTTATTATGTGTGAGGCTCTTTGGAGCGCCTGAAAATAAAAATAAATTAGAAAAATGACCATTTAATCAAACATTTGAAATATATGCCTTAAATATATGCCTTGATGTCTTTCATGGCCCCATAAAAAAGCTCTTTTTCCGGAACAAACCTCTAAAATCTTAGAAGCAGACCTAATATCTTCCACACAGTGTTGTAATCCTACAGTCTTCTAAAGCATTTAAAGTTATACTGAAGTTTTTCAAAGCCCCCTTGAAAATTAAAGTGTGCTCTTAAGTATACTTAACATTTCTGAAATATTTAAAACCATTCCTGAACGCCCTCTGTAGTGTTTCAAAACTCGGTGATAATGCAGGCTGTCAGGAAGTTCAGAGCCCTCTTGTATATAAAAACGTTCCCCAAAGTACTTTAAAGACCCCCCAAAGTACTTTAAAGACCCGTCTGATTAGAGTTTAGGGACCTTTACCATTGGTGCTTTATAAAAACTAAAATTCTATTTCAAATGTACATAACCAAAAAACAGATAATTATAATGGTACCATGTGTTATGTGTAATAAAGAACTACCCCTTACAGAATTTGTTATGTGTAATAAATAACACCACCACTTTTCTTTGTCAATATCATTTTACAGTTATTTTCACTTCCTTATGCTCCAACTCCGTTGGCTGGTATCTTTGGTCGGACCCACATGTGGTCAACTTTTTGAGTCAGGATCAGTCTCGTTACGTGAAATCTTCAATTTGAACTTTTACAATATTTAAAATGCAATTCAAAGGTTTTTACACCTTCTAAAGTGGCTATTTGCAAACAAATGCTCAAGTAAGTATTCATATCACATGTTTTTTCACTGATGATGGTCTGTTAAGACGTTATGATGAAAACTGTAATATTTTTTAAGATTTTCATATTAGTAGGTAATTTTATAAATATACCAATTGCATCAGAAGTGTTTATAATTGTAAGTTTTTCATTTGGTTTCTTTGTAAATTTAACTAACATGTATCTTATGACGAAGTATCATGTTACGTCACACAGATTGCTTAACAAGAATTTTGTTACGGAGTTTTTAAAGCATTCAATCTACCTCCTGATTCTTTTACTCTACTATTCGAACTTTCCACCAAAAAAGGTATTATCTTAACAGGCTCTTATAATATTGTTCTGAAGCTATTTTCTTGTGGCATTGTAAATTAATTACTATTTATAACTGGGAATAAGCCACAATTAAAGTTTTATTAAAAAATGATTATCCTTTATCGTTTATAAATAAGGAATTTTCAACAATCGATCGAATAGAACAGAACAACTTAGAACGAGATCCTACAGCATACACAAGGAATAATATGAGGAAAATAACAATACCGTACATAAAAGGATAGGAAATAAATTCAACATTTCAACAACATTCAAAACAACAAACACGTTGAGATCTATTTTGTCCAAAACCAAACCTAACAATGAACAAGAAAGGACAAAGAATTGCATTTATAAAATACCTTGTGAATGCGATCAGTTTTATTTAGGTGAATCATCAAGGCCATTAAATGTTAGAATAAATGAACATCAATCTTATATTAAAAATAGAGAATTTGATAGATCTCAAATATGTAAACACGCATGGGATAATGAACATAGGGTTCAATGGAATAATTCAAATATAGTCCTAAAAGAAACGGATGGTAAAAAAAAGGCCAATTGTGTCGCAAATTCCTCGGCAGAATGTAGTAGGATCTGGTTACCAATATTGAAAGAGGAAGTTATTAATAAGAAAATACCAGTATTAGTAAGTCAGTAACATATAGAGGATACATCATTTATGTTTTTTAAATAACGTAACATATAAAGTCAGAATTTTGATGTTTGTTGAAGGTAAACTAAATTCACAAACAAATATTTACAATGTCGGGATAGTATTATGAGGTTTTTTTCCTGGTTTTTCCCTCATAATTTACTATGGAATCACTAACAGGAGAATTTTACTGTCATTATGTCATGTGTTTGTCTTTTTAAAGACGAATTACATGCTATGATTTTTTCTGAGGGATATTCTCAAGTTAAAGTTGATTTCATGTAATCGAATGAACTATCTTATAAGTAAAGTCGTCCCAGGAGCGCAACTCAACAATATTGGCAATATCATTTTAAAGTCGTCTACACTTCATCTAATTTATATAACGATGCACGTCATCGGCGTCATAGCCTGTGACGTCACATGATACCAACAAAATATTTAGGGTGTAGGTGTGTTCTTTTTTAGAATCACTTTACCGAGTACACTGACATTACAGCCACTAGACATATTTTATTATATACGCGTAGAAATCATATTTTAAAATTTCTATTAATGTTAACTTGAAGAAATACACAATAATAATATGTTTCATTTAATTTGTATAAATGCATTATAAAGCGTTTTTATCAATAACATTTGTTCGGAACACACTGTAACTGTAATCGAACGAAGGTAAAATTTTGCATAAATTGGTAACACTTATTTGACAGTTGCGGTGTTGACACTTTTTGTACTTCATTATTTTAAATTTTAAAGTGAATATCTCTTGTTTTATATTTTTAACTATCTAATAAAATCTGTTCTTTTTAGAACAAAATTAGTGTGTTTTATTTCAAAAATGTCACGTAAGAATTTAAATAGTCGTTGTAAAGAGATGGTAATGCTTTTACAATAATTATGTAATCTATTTGATTTAAAATGGAGTCAGGATTTTTTTATACTTTGGCAACTATGTCAACTTCGATCTCTGACGTAGATAATGACGAAAGTCGTTATCTAAATTAGATGAAGTATACTTTAAAATGCATAATGTATGTCTGAATTGTCAATATAAATGAGTCAGATAAAATTAAATTATTAGAAGAATCTTTTCACTATGTAACAAAAAACAAAATTTGTTTAATTTACTGTTTGTATTTTGAGAACGATTTCCGAATTGGAAATTGAAACGTCAATAAACGTATTTTTATCTTTAATTGTGGCTTATTCCCAGTTATAAATAGTAATTAGGCTCTTATAAATCAGGTTATATACATGATCTTCTCGATATGAAACTATTCTACCACCCTCTAACTTAACAAATGTATTTAACACAATTTTTTCATGTACATCACTGTTTCTAGTAGTATATTGATGTCTCTATAACTGGTTGGTTGATACTAATCATCTTTTTTATTCTAATGCTTTGTTACCTTTATTTAAAATAACTTGATGTTACTGTCTTATCAGAAACATCTTCTTAGAGTGCCATATCCCTAAGGAACGTCGGCGACTACCATGCTTATAATATTATTATACTGATCTCGGTCTTGGGCTACGTGTAGCAATTGGTCCGCTGTCAAACCTGTCCACTGCCGCAAATTCCTCAACCAAGAGAGTTTCTTCCGGCCTATCCATTTCTTTCCTTCGATTTTACCGTTGAGAATTAGCCGAAGGAACTCATATCTTGGTCCTCTATATGTCCAAGATATTCTAGTTTGCGCCTCTTAATAATATTTAATAGAGTTCGTTGATGTCCCATTCTTCGAAGAACTTGTTCGTTTCTGGTTCTGCTAGTCCATGGAATTTTTAGTATCCTTCGATACAACCACATCTCAAAGAAACATAAACCTGTACAAACACTTCAAACCATACAATCAATGAAAACATCAAATAGCACTGTGTTGCGACGATGACAGTTAACTTACCTTCAACATATCTCCCGCTTCCCGTCTCCTTTGGGCAATATGTTCAGACTCGTCCAATAGCTGATCCGCATTGTCGGCCTTATATAGATGCGTAACTAACTCAGACTGCAAGTTATCTTTAACGAAATTTACTAGAAAATGCATAACTGCTTTTGGAACTGTATCCTGAATTGATTTCCTGACTATGTAAAAGTAGGATTTTATCAGTCGTTCTAAAATAGAAAAAAAAATATATCAGTAACTGAAATATATGATATTATATTATAAAAAAACATATTATATATATATATATATATATATATATATATATATATATATATATATATATATATATATATATTTATCGGAAAAAGGAGTACGACCGTCAATCCAATATATATATATATAAGGATCACTCAGACGAGTGGTGGGTTCTTATATCGGTCTCCTTTATTCGCATAGTTATGGATCCTCAATTTATGACATACCCGATGGTGACCAACTTAGAAACATCTCTAATAATTCTATAAATAGCACTGTTCTGCATAATACCGTTCTTGAGAATACTATCACACATTACTCTTCCTTACCTTATTTCCCTCAAGTTACTGAGAAACTTATTAAATTGTATAAACAAAATAATATACCTGTTAAAATTGCTGTTAAGAATGCAAAAACTGTTAGAAATTTGTTCTCTAAAACTAAAACACCCTTGTCCACTTTGGAACAAGTTAACACAATTTATAAAATTCCATGTGCTAATTGCGATTTATGTTACATTGGTCAATCTGGTAGATCATTAAAAGGTCGTCTCACTTCACATCGTAGCGACATTAATTTATCGAAACACACTTGTGCCCTAGCACAACATGCGATAAATACAAAACATGAAGTGGATTTTAATGAAGTTAAGATCCTTGCCACTGAACGCAATCTAGCTAAAAGACAGTTTTTGGAAATGTGTTCAATATTAAAACACCCTAATGCATTGAATAAGAGAACTGACATAAGTAACTTGAGCCAAATATATCATGCTTTAATTTTGCAGAATTAGGCGACTTAATCGTTTCACTACATTAATGTCATATTAGGTGTACTAGTTGAACTTTTTTCCATTTTTCATAAAACAATTTATATACATAAATAGAAATAAAATAAATAAATATATCAATAAAATAACTTAATATCTTTACTTAATTTTACTATTACATATGCAACCCACATTGCATTTCAATACACTAATTACTTTAATTAGTGTTTCAAATTTTATATTAAAATAATACAAATATTGTAATTGATTCATAGAATCCTTTTCAAATCACAGCTCCAAGTATATTGAACCTTGGGCTGTTTGGAAATTATAAAATCGTTAACCACCTGGCTGTTTAACTAGCCATAATGATTAACGTCATTACATACTTATGAGGTTGAATGAAAATCTCCTGTTTGTAAATTTGGGCTGATTAGTGAGGGGAGTTGTGTTTACACTACCAACTTTTTTCACTGTGTTGTCCTTTGCAACCGGGTAGTCATCCAAACTCAGTTAAACTTAAATTAACCGCCCAAAATTTGGGTTGGTATTTACACCTTGTTGATCTGTCAAAAGTATTTTTGACCTCAAGGTTGGCTGTCTTTTTGCGGTTTAGTTCGTTCCTGTTTCATTAAACGCCATTTTCCCGGCGACATTCATAGGGCTTTGATCGGTAACTTCATATTTACTATTTTTTAAAATTTTATTAATATCACTTATAATGCTACCTAAAGTTAAAATCAAAGCTTAATATCCATTAAATAGTTGGAAGTTATTTATGATTTTCTTGGTTCTTACTTACTTATTAACATTAAATAACATTGAATTTACTTTAGACCACATGGTCATTTGCTGTGCTAATTTTTTACAAGTTCATATATGTTGTTAGTTGCTTAACTGTTTATACAAGATCAGCGTATTATGTCCATTTACTTAGTTTCATTCACATATTTGTTAATAACATTGACTGCTACATATCTTTTTAAGGTAACAATTAACATCGTTTCCATGATTGTGTGGTTCTCATATTGTAATAATTTTTTAGATGAACTGATGATGCTTTCAAAACTCGAAAGCGAAACGTCTTCAAAATAGATAAAGTAGCCTATCAACTTTGTCTTTTATTTCTCCACCTAAGACCGATATAAGAACCCACCACTCGTCTGAGTGATCCTTATATATATATATATATATATATATATATATATATATATATATATATATATATATATATATTATATATATATATTTATATATTTATATATATACAGGGTGTCCCAGACTAATTTACCCACGCTACATCTCTTAAACGAATAGAGATTTTCGAATGGGACAAAAAGTGGTCTATTCTATTTGTAATACACTTTAATATGGCGTAGAAAAAAATCATCCCCTAAATATTCATCCCTTAGTTACAACCCCTAACTTTAATTTTGTTAATAACACCCTGTATATTTTTTTATAGTTTTGGATGTGGTCTTCTATCGTCTATTCAACAGATTTATTAAAAATAAAATCGGTTTATAAATAATCAAGAAATCAATTATTTTTTATTTTTGTTAATTAAGCGTCACAGACTATGTCATCCAGGCTATATTTATTAACAAAATGGAGATTTTTTAATGGGTCAAAAACTGGTCTATTCCATTTGTAATACACTTTAATAGAGCGAAGAAAAAATCATCCCCTAAATATTCATCCCTTAGTTACAACCCCTAACTTTAATTTTTTTAATAGCACCCTGTATATTTTTTTATAGTTTTGGATGTGATCTTCTATCGTCTATTCAACAGATTTATTAAAAATAAAATCGGTTTATAAATAATCAAGAAATCAATTAATTTTTTATTTTTGTTAAGTGTCCCAGACTAAATTATCCAGGCTATATTTCTTAACAAAATAGAGATTTTTTAAAGGAACAAAGACTGGTATATTCCATTTGTAATACACTTTAACATAGCGAAGAAAAAATCATCTCCTAAATATTCATCCCTTAGTTACAACCCCTAACTTAAATTTTTTAATGGCACCATGTACATTTTTTATAGTTTTATATGTGGTCTTCTATCGTCTATTTAATCGATTTTTTAAAAATAAAATAGGTTGTAAAAAGGTATCAAGAGAATATCAGTTTATTTTTTATTTTTGTTAAATTAATCAAGATAGCCTTAAAAAATAGAATATAAAAGAAATATTATTAGTATAACTTCTTACACATCCTTTTTATTTAAATATTATTTTTAATTTTTCAAAATTTGGTCTTTGTAGGAGCATACGTTATCTTCCAGTGTGGTTGATGTTATGTTCCGTTGATTAATTTAACAAAAATAAAAAATAAACTGATATTTTCTTGATACCTTACAAACCCATTTTATTTAAAAAAAAAATCGGTTAAATAGACGATAGAAGACCACATCCAAAACTAGAAAAAAATGTACAGGGTGCTATTAAAAAAATTAAGTTAGGGGTTGTAACTAAGGTATGAATATTTAGAGGATGATTTTTTCTTAGCTATATTAAAGTGTATTACAAATGGAATAGACCAGTTTTCGACCCTTTAAAAAATCTCTATTTTGTTAATAAATATAGCCTGGATAAATTAGTCTGGGACACTTAATTAACAAAAATAAAAAATTAATTGATTTCTTGATTATTTATAAACCGATTTTATTTTTAATAAATCTGTTGAATAGACGATAGAAGATCACATCCAAAACTATAAAAAAATATACAGGGTGCTATTAAAAAAATTAAAGTTAGGGGTTGTAACTAAGGGGTGAATATTTAGGGGATGATTTTTTCTTCGCTAAATTAAAGTGTATTACAAATGGAATAGATCACTTTTTGTCCCATTTGAAAATCTCTATTCGTTTAAAGATGGAAAGATCGCGCCTTGTCGAAGAACACCAAAATAAGATTAGTACGTGCATTAATTTTTCCCATATTTAGTTACGGATCCGAAACATGGACAATCAAATCGGACGACAGAAAAAGGATTGACGCTTTTGAAATGTGGTGCTGGAGAAGAATGCTTCGGATCTCATGGACGGAA
This sequence comes from Diabrotica balteata, assembly GCA_918026665.1. Classification (NCBI taxonomy): domain Eukaryota; kingdom Metazoa; phylum Arthropoda; class Insecta; order Coleoptera; family Chrysomelidae; genus Diabrotica; species Diabrotica balteata. Next base: position 48,827,435 of record OU898283.1, on the reverse strand, counting down.
CACAGAACAAATCACTCAATCCTCCAAGAGCTTAATATTCAGACTCGACTTTCGTCTATTTGCCTCTCCACCGTCTTAAAATTTTTCGGCCATATTGCAAGAAGAAGTGATGATAATCTTGAGAGACTTATAATTTCGGGAAACGTTGAAGGGCGCAGAAGTAGAGGTCGCTCACCTATTCGATGGACGGATCAGGTACAGAAAGCCAGTGGAAAAAACATTTTCAGAATCCATGAGGGAAGCTCAGGACAGAAGCCGATGGAAAGAGATAGTGGCTCGTATTATAGGGAATCACGACACTCAGCAATGAGGAAACGACTGAGGAGGAGGATTCGTTTAAAAAATATAGCATGGGTAAATTAGTCTGGGACACCCTGAATATATATATATATATATATATATATATATATATATATATATATATATATATATATATATATATAACAATTTATTGTGTTGGAATATCGGGTATGCGGTCTGTGATTATTAAAAAAAACTCTTTTTTCTTTTAATCCTCTATATTTCGCTGATTTTTTGTCAGCTTCATCAGGAGACAAACATTTAGAGTGGAAAGTATTTAAACAAGTTGTTGAACATAATTTGTTCAAAACAGTACTGTACGATATACTATAGTTTGTACGAAATTGATCAAATCGAGATGTTCCATACCCAATGTTCAAAATTGCACTAAAGTCGTTGTTACAGAAAATTTTTTCCAAGAAACCAATAAAGTAATATTATTAGGAGTAGTCAATCCAATAAAGATTCAAGGAGAAAAAGTCATAACCAGTAGTATTCTAATGACAGACGAACCAATTATCATAGAAGGAACCAAATATAATAAAAAGACCTCGCAAGAAATCTCCATCCCAGAAGTTGTTCCCATAAAATTGATACCAGAGCATAAGATTCAAATTGAAAAACTCAAAATTCCAGAGACCCATGGCCAGCTTCAGCCAATAGAAACATTGGACCCTTTTCCACAAATTTCAACGGGACTTGGCACCACCAGTTTAATTTTAATAGTTTTCCTATTACTATTTATTTTTATTTTTCTAATCAAAAAGAAAAAAAGAATTTCCAGATTACTTTTTGGACCCAACTGCAGCCAGCCCAAATTCAAATTCTAGATCAGCTAATCGCAGAAGTTTCCCAGACTTCGAGGACGAAGTCAATTCCAGAGGAGGAAGGAGAAATATAATCCTCAGCAACCTAAGTAGACCGATGACCCGGAAGCAGACGCATCATAACCGAACCAATAAATAGGTGCAACAAACATTTTTCAACGTTCTTTTTAATTTGTAATTTCATTGTAAAACAAAAGTTTCATTATTTGTAAATTTGTGATTTCTCAAATAAAACCTTTTTTAAAAGACAAGTTTAAGTGCTCCCAACATTTATATATATATATATATATATATATATATATATATATATATATAATATATATATATATATATATATCTATAAAATTAGCCAGGTATCACATTGAACAGACATCTTTAAAGTACTCTCGAATAGGCACCAGTAGGTATTAAATCTTTACCTCATCAACAAACAAAGTCTCATATCATACCACCTTTGGTACGCCAGTACGAAGTAGATCTGTATTACTGAGTTAGAAATTTTCGGAACATTTCATATTACTCTTTATCAACCAAAGACTTTATCTAATCAAGAGAGTAACTAGCTCAAACGGCATGTGATACCTATCAAAAGCTTCCTCTAATAATAGAAGATGGGATCCTTGCGCTAAATAGAACGTTACACTTGAACGTTACAAATAGAACGTATCAGCGATATTAAATTTAACAACATGAAAATATATATGATGAAAATATAAGAACAGTGGTCAATTTATAACAGAGACCAAATTTAGCTGTAATCCATGTTACAGCGAAATTAGTGCCAAAATTGTAAATAATCAGTTTTGTTAAAAAAGGTCAACAATTGAAAAATAAAAAAAAAATAGTAAAATGAAAATAGAAAGAGTGCCACATAGAATAAAAAATTTAAATAAAGAAGAGCTAAAAGGCTTATTTGTCAGAACATCTTCTAGTACATCGTGTCAACCAAGTTTCTCATACTAAATGCCTTCTTGATGTTAGTTCCCCAGGTAGTTTTGTGTCTTCTACGTCCCCCTCTCGGTTGGTTCCCAATTTCACGTTGGTTTCGGAAGTCGCAACTCATTTATTCGCACTACATGTCCATACCATCTTAATTATAATTCTTCAATATCTTCCACGGTTGACTTTTCGGCCCCAATGATTTCTTTTATTTCTCCGTTTCTAGCTATGTCTCGTCGCAATATTTTGCAGTTCGTTCAGCCAAGAAATGGTTTCCATATATTTTTAAAGTCAGTTCCTTCCTATAACAACGTAATGTAGAGCACCAACCACAAATATTTTAAATGTGTGTATTAATTTATTTCTATTTTGTTCCATACATTTTTTTCATCTGACCCCACACTTTCATTTTCACCAAAACTTAATTTGGAGCTCTACTTTCCTGTTTGTTTCCTATATAGTAGCCACCTTGGATAACTTTCACATCCGGCAAAGTTCTCTCTTATCTAGCCTTATTACAGTGCTGGTATTTGACAATACTTGTAATAAGGTATGTTGCATTTTCTAAATATATCTCTTAAATAAATAAAAATAACTTTGAATAATATCACTAAAAACTATGACAAACAAATATATCAATAGTATTCCTTTTCATGCTGGCTGTTATACTAACGTTCTTCTGAAGAATATTTCCTAGATGTATAAAATTGGACTAAAGCCGATGGCTATGAGACACCACCCAGCCATAACTGAGCTTAAAGTATGTTTTCACGCAGATATAACTATTACAGAATTTTTTACATTGTCTTAAAAATTGTACACTAAAAAGGTAAACACATAATATTGGCATAATTTATATTTTACCTGACAATACCTTAGTATTGGCAATTTCTATTTTAGCACCTAGTTACCGTTCTCAAGACCTAACGATACATTGAGAATGATCAATCACAGCTAGGTGATAAGGGAACATCCTTGGTTCAGAACCTTCTGTGTTGAGTTCTGTGAAATCCTTTTGTTGTCTAGTTTCCAGTTATTATTTATTTTGATTGATGTATTCTTATATATCGTTAATAACAATTAATCGAACACTTATATGTGTCTTCTCCATTGCCCCCCATCTTCGAGTATATGCTAACTAGGTGCAGCCTTTCAATTACTTTCAATGCTTTGAGCGCCCGACGTACACCAACAGAGAGAACGAATTAAACTGTATGCTATCTCTCTCGCACCTCATACCTAGTGGTATGAGACAGTGGAAAATCAAACTTAATCTCTAAGAAAGATCAGAGAACTTTCCTTAAAAAATACCTTATGAATTGACAATTTTGATCTAATACGTGTTGTATTTATATGAAATTAAACCGGAATTGATTGTAATATAAATTACATTTTAAATTTATTTTTTTACTTTTCGATTTCCACTCCAGAACTCGTTTTCAAGAAGATTATTTTAAAATAAGGAGATTCTTTATCCTGTAGTTGTTTATTAATCAGCGCTTTTTTTTAGCCAATTTGACAGGTGACTTACTTGGCCTCGATCTTGTCTACATTTACACATAATTGCATAATACACAAACACATAATACATGATACCAATAAACTAACAAAAAAATCAGAATTTGATATCAAAACGAGGGTACAACCACTCTCCAGAATTTTTAACTAAAAGTAAGGTAAGATGGGGCAAGTGCAGAACATTAAGTATCATAAAAACCTATCACTTTTGAAATATGGGCTGCCATCTATTATTTGGTATCTTTAATACCCGTGACAACAGTCTTTAACAACAGCGAGCTGCTTTATTACGTTTCACTGATGTTATAGGTACGGTAGTGTCACTTGTGTTTTGCAACTTCTCGAGCAAGGTCACTGATAAAAATTAATCCATTTATATCTACCGAATCTGTGAACATCTTTATATTATTTTTGGTAGGTAAGTATCTTAGGCACAATAGTTTATGATAAACATAATATATTTTTTAAATATTTACTTTTTGACAGTTTTTATTGTTGTACCGCTCTTGCCCCACGTATTTTTAAAGTCGGGGCTAGTGCTGATAAAATTGTGGGGTAAGAGCGGCACATATTACGCACTTGCCCCAAATCTCACACAGTTTTTCTTTATGCTTTTAGTTCCACCATGGTGAGAAATTACATTCGCAGAAGTAGCAGAAGTAACAGCTACTAAAGTGTACACAATTCCAAGAAGTACTCTCCATGATCACCTTAAAGGTAGAAGAGGACAAAAAAGTTCCAGCTATGGAAGAACTCAGGACATTCCTCAACAGGAAGAAGAAAAACTAGCAAATGGCCTTCGTACTATGGAAAAATGGGGTTTTGGCCTTTCTAGAAAAGAAGTGTTGCAGGTTGTAGCTGACTTCGTCAAAGAGAATAAGACACAGTTTAAAGATGGTAAACCAGGAGAAGATTGGTTTCTTAATTTCAAGCGTAGACATAACCTCTCTATTAAAAAACTCCAGAGTGTTGAATTTGCTAGAAAAAAAAAACCTTGACCCATTCCTGATCTACAACTATTTTGATTTACTTGAAAACGTTATAGAAGAACTTGGTTTACAAGAACGCCCGTCGCAAATTTGGAACTTAGATGAAAGCAGTTTTTGCACAGATCCGTCAAAAACAAAAATTGTCGGACAAAGAAGAGCTCCATCCACAAGAACTATTAGTGGGCCTGGCAAACAAAATACAACTGTTCTTATGTGCTGCAGCGCAAGTGGCAAAAAAGCACCTTCGCTTATTGTCTTCAAAGGTAAACATGTTTGGGACCAGTGGACTGCTCCGCGTGGCACGGAGTTTTTAGATACTACCTACGCTGCCACTCCTAAAGGGTGGATGGAGACAACTGTATTTAGAAACTATTTTGAAAACAGTTTTTTAAAGTTTATTGGTTCAGAACGACCGGTATTAGTAATTTACGACGGACACGCGAGTCATCTTGGAGCAGATGTCATAAATATAGCTGTTGAAAACCATATTACGATACTTAAGCTCCCTCCTCACACCATTCATGTACTCCAGCCCTTAGATTTGTGTGTATTTAAATCACTGAAGACCCGTTAGGATGCTAAACTTGTTAAATGGCAGAGAAGAAATGTGGGGGCCGCTGTAACAAAAAGTATGTTTTCCAAGATGATAGGAGAAATATGGCAGGAAACCAGGCCCGAAATATTAGTGAGTGGTTTCATTAAAGCAGGAATAGTTCCGCTGAATAGGAATATTATTCAGCAAGATTTATTTGACCCAGTGGCTCTCCAACGTTGGCAAAAAACCCGTAACGTGGCTAGGTTTGATGGTCCTGACTTAACTTTGCCTAGTACATCAGCAAAAAATAATGAAAATCCAATCACAGTCGAAGCACAGTCAACTTCCAGCTCGACAGATATACAAACATTTCAAGAAACTGAGAAGATTCTGGATGTTTCATTCGAAGAGTTGTTATTGAGGTCAACCAAACGTGAAAACAATTCTAATTCGAAGAAAAGAAAACGCGTGTGCTTGGGTGCAGAGGTGATAACAAGAGCCGATGTTGAAAAAATTTTAAGTTCAAATACAACAAAAAAATATAAACCAGAAAAAAAAATTAAAAAGATTTACAAAAAAAAATTGCTGAAAGCAGTTCCGAAAATGATAATAGTTCTTGGTACAGTGATTCAAGCGAAAACAGAATTGTTGAATTTGACGAGCTAAGCAAAAGTGATTTGGAAGAGTTTGATGAAAAAAACCCTACAAATTGGGGATTTTGTATTAGTAAATTTTCCTGGAAAAGAGAAAATGTTCAAATATGTTTGTTTGGTGATACAACTAATCAATGGTGATGAAGCCGAAGTAACAGGCTTGAAAAGGCTCACAAATAAGTGCCATTTTATTTTAAAACCCAACGATGTCTGCACTATTCTACTGTCGGACATAGAAACAAAACTACCTGTTCCAAAAATATCAATAACTGCTGATTACGAAAAGTATATTTTTGAGACTGCACCTGAAGTGTTTGAAGCATAGCATAAGTATTTTTTCCAATTATTATTATTTTTTGTTACTGTTAACAGGATTTATTCATTCTGGTACGTTTAGTTTATGTTTTTATTTTAAATAAATATTTTTCAGTCAAAATATCTGAAATTGTTTTGACTCTCTCCTAAAAAATATTTCGTAGCATTTTTTTCTTAATATTTTATTAAAGTTAAGCATAAAGAATAAAAATTACATATATGTTAGGATTTCTGCACTAGCCCCATATGGAACGCTTATTATTATTAGCAAAAATAATGGCACATTCTGCTCTTACCCCGGATCAGTGGGGCAAGTGCGTAACATGTACTTGCGAAAAAAAATGTATAGGCAAATTTGGTAGGTAATGTATTTTTGTTATCTAAGTAGTTTTAATTGGTCGGTTAATAATCACAATTATACGACAGAAGTTTAAAAAAATCTTAATTTAAAAGAGGCAATTTTTGTAGTTAAATGAATATTAACTATGAATTTTTTCGTTCGCACTTGCCCCATCTTACCTTATGACTATTTTCCTACAAGATCGATGCCAAGTAAGTCACCTGACAAAATGGTTAAAAGAACGGCGCGCGGTACTTGGGGAGTGCCGACAAAAGTGAATACTTCTTATAGCCCGTTATTTGTTATTATTTTTTAAAATATCAATTGTATTTTATTTTATTTAACTTTATTTAATTTTACTTTATTCGATTCGATTCTATTTAATTTAATTTTATATTATTATTTTATTTTATTTCATTTCATTTTAATGTATTTAATTTAAGTAGATAAGAACTATTCACTTCAACAAAGAGCCAATTAATAAACAACTGGAGGTCAAAAAACGACTTATTTTGAAACAATTTTTGTTCAAAAGCAAAAAATATAGTAAAAACAGACAATTTTTTAGATCTCAAGCATGCTAGAAATGCAAACATGCTTGAGATAATCAATATAAAGTCCAATGGAAAGACGTTTGAATCGTTATAAAATAAAAAGATACGAAAAAGAAAAAAAAATTAATGAAGTAGCTCTCATCTTATTATGAAGCAAACTCATAAATAGAATGCAGCAAGATCTGGTTTCCGATACAAAAAAGAATTTATTAGTCAGAATATACCAACACTAATGAGACAATAGCTTAAAAAAATAATTGGATATACATCGAAGGTACATACATTTCAAGATTTTCACCCCTAGAAGTGTATATTTCTATACAACGGTTATGTCTCCAAGCCCGAGGCTAATCTCAACTGTCAAGAAATTTACAGCATATATACACTCACCGACAAAATTAACGGAACACCTTAAAAATGGGACATGTTAGATGACTCGAATTTCCTAAACCTGTTGTCCGATTTTAGTGGTTTTTTTAGTATGTTATAGGTATATTATTTAAGAATATCTATGAAATAATATTGTTGCTAGACAGGTCAATGTCATTTTATACCGGGTGTAACAATCATACTGTGTTTTTTCCTTAAAGTTCGAAACACCCTGTGGAATATTCTAGCATATATAAAATATTGAAATTAAAGCTCAATTATAGTCTCAGGCTTTCTTAACATTTTCTTTTTTGATTCATTTGCTTGTGTTGGATAATAAAAAAGTTAGGTACGTTAACAACTAGCCATGTTTTTCATCAATAAATGCTCATTTTCTTCTTAGTTTTACCAGCATATTTAAAGGAACAACCATAAAATCTGGGTATTTTCTCTCTAGTCTATATACTGTTTAGATAATATCATAATACGAATGTTGGTGAAGTATTTTGAATTTATATTACAATGGTAGTATACTATAAAATAAAATGGTAGTATAATATAAAACCTGTTTAAGAAGATATAAAACACAAAGATGTCAGACTCAATAAAATACGGATTTTAAACGCATTAACTTTATTGTACAGTTTGAACTTAAATTGGTTTTTTATGCATTTTTTTGGCTTTAATAGCGTGTGTTTCCCCTACGAGCCCTTACAACTGCAGTTATTCGTCTTCTCATACTTCTGATACCGCTATCGATCAGTTGTTGGGCAGTCTCTCCCATTCCTCAATCAAAGCAATTGTGACTTCCTCTCTGTTTTAAATAGCAGGAACCCGTGCCCTAAGTTTTCTGCCTAGCATGTCCCACATATCCTCTATCGGGTTTAGGTCTGGGGAACAAGCTGGCCAATTCATCATTGTTATACCCACTTGTAATAAGAAATATCTTACACAGTCTGCGACGTGTGGGCTCGCATTATCCTGCATTAAAATAAAATTTTCGCCAATATATGGTGAAAAAGGTACCACATGGTCTTGGAGAATATCTCTGATATACTTATCTGCTGTTAATGCTCCATCATCAATCACCACTAACTCTGTTATTGCTCCCAAACATATACCGCCCCACACCATAATTGAACCTCCACCAAAAGGTACGGTCGTAGTAAAATTGAAAGGGGCATTTCGTTCTCCTTGGCGTTGATACAATCTTTCTCTACCGTTGATGTAATTTACACAGAAACGGCTCTCGTCCGTAAAGAGAATTTGACTCCAGTGGTTATCATTCCAATTTTGATGTACTCGACCAAATTGTAGTCGTGCTAAACGATGGTGTCTCTGGAGTCTGGGAGCTTTTATTGGCACATATGACTTGAGGCCGGCTTTTTTAAGTCTCTTTCTTACTATGCGCTCAATTAAATACAAGTGTGTACTTGTTATGAACAAACAGAATGACTGTAAAATGTAAAACACAATACAAATAAACAAATTTAGTCTATAAAATACAAATATAAAGAAATATTGCATTAATAACAGGTTCCTTTAAATTTGCCGGTGTGTGTATTAAATTGTTAACTTCTCATAGCCTACTTTAGGCTTGTTTATTAAACTAAGCAGAAAATGAGGATTTATTGATGAAAAACATGGCTAGTTGTTAACGTACCTAACTTTTTTATTATCAAACATAAGCAAATGAATCAAAAAAGAAAAAATGTTAAGAAAGCCTGAGGCTATAATTAAGTTTTAATTTCAATATTTTATATATGCTAGAATATTCCACAGGGTGTTCCGAACTTTAAGGAAAAAACACAGTAGGATTGTTACACCCGGTATAAAATGACATTGACTTGTCTAGCAAGAATATTATTACATCGATATTCTTAAATAATATACCTATAACATACTAAAAAATCACTAAAATCGGACAACAGGTTTAGGAAATTCGAGACATCTAACATGTCCCAATTTTAAGGTGTTCCGTTAATTTTGCCGGTGAATGTAAATTATATCGCAATTTTTATTACGGAAATTTCTTGAAAACGGATTGGAAATCGAGACGTCAAAAACATGTAATATTAAAATTTATTGCGATTTATTCTCTTATATAAAATATTCACTGAAACACGCAAGAGGACAGCTTTAAAACTATGTGTTGTTTGATACATTGATCACTTACCAATAATTTCACAATCGTGCTCTTCGTGTTCGGATAATTTTCTAAAGCTACTGCTATTTACCGGCACCTGCGGTAATAAATTAACAGGTTTTTCGGGACTCAATATATTTTTTAATTCATTTTCAGCTGAGTGCGGTATGTTGTTCACATGATTAAAGTCGTTTTCTTTACCGTTCGCACTTGCATTGACGGCCCAAGGTTTGTCATCGTCGTTGTTCAGGTGAGGGTTGCTTGAGGATCTGGCCTAGAATAGAAATAAACATTTGATAAAGAAGAAAGGGAAGTCAGATCAGCTCCATGATTTAGCGCTTACAGTTTTGTATTTAACGAATTTAAGTGTAACATCTAAAATGTGTCAAATGGCCAAGAAGTCAGTTATTTCAGCAAGTGTCAGTAATAATTCATTTTTAATACTCAAGATTTTTAAAGTTATTGAAATATCTTCACACCCGACCTTTATATTAAAATATATAAACAGTGAGTCCAAATAACAATTAAGCAAAAAGAGATCGTTTTGTTTTGTACGGTCCGGCTGACTGTTGTCTGCAGATTAGTGCAGCCAAAACGGTAACAATCACAGAAAAACTAATGACGGTTCGGATTCAGCATTTAATAATCCAATAAAGTCATTATGAAATCGTACCGGAAATGTTTACTTCCTGTTCAAATAAAACTAGAAAATACATTTATTCCCAAACTATAATATTGTTCGAAAGCTATTTTCTTGTAGTATTTTAATATATTTACTATTTTTATTGGGTATTAACAATTTCAGTTTAAAAAAAACGTTTATTTTGCAGTTTCAATTGCCACATCAATTTCGTTCTCTGAAATTTTAAATCGAAAATGTATTTTGGAAACGAGTTTCGAAATGGATTCTAAATGTCAAAATAAACGTTTGGAAGCGAAACTTCTATATTGGAGTTGTAATACTTTTTTCTCTACCTACAGTAAAATACTGAGGCTAGTATCACAGAACTAGCGCCATAAGATAGCGTCGTTCCGGGTAGCGTCATAGAATAATGGTTCTTTACATCGATTCACTACTCTCTATCAATTGGTTTCTAGTCATATATTTACTCTAAGCACGTTTAAATTAAAAACTACATAAGATATACCAAATAATATGTAGACATTAAATGAGAAGTAAAAAATTAAAAGAATATGTCAGTAAAAGATTCGATTCGTAACGATTGCCAAAATGTATAGTCATAAATGTCATACAATTAATAACATTGAATCCTCTGTTTAAATTTTTATATTTCTCTTTTTAAATAACTGTATATAAAAACAATTATTACTTTTAAACATATTATTTAATTTACATAGTAATTAAATTTACTATCAATTGATATTTATTTATATTTTAAAATCAATTTAAAATTTGATCTGAATTTCACAGCTATCTTAGAAGTAAACAACATATCGTCACCCTAATTAGCAAAACTCGTAACTCCGTTTTTACTCAATTTGTGAATATATGCGCCCTCGGTTTGTAAATTAATTTATGTCTTCTGACCAAATTCTGTAACTCCATCTAAATGTAGAAATTAAATATAAGCGAAAAAAAAAAAACCTTGTAACTCCGTATCACCTTTTGACTTCCTGACAATAACACGTGGGATCTGTTGTATGTTTGTCTTTTTACGTATGAACGTGTATTATAAAATAATATAATTAATTATAACGTGCATTTTAATCTAAAAACCATTTCTATTCTGCATAGAGTAAGTAGGATCAAACTCAACCAGTTTATACTTCTCGTGTATTTATTTTTTACTTTGGTAATATTAATTTTTGTAAGAAAACCGCCACCAAATTCTAAGTGAGATTTTTTGTCTTTTTAGATGTCCCGAGTAGAGAAAATTGTCGCCAGAGAATTGGAGTTGTCAAAGCCTCCTATCTTAATCAATTCGTTTGTAGAAAATATATCTGAGGAAGAACCAGAAACAAATTTTGAAAAAAATGGTGGAACAAAAATGAAGATTCAAAGTGCACTCGTCTAAAAACTATGGAACGAGATTTTTGAAAAAGAAGAAACTTAAGAAAGTGCAGAAAAAAGAGCATGTTAAAATAGAAGTTTGGAAAAGAGAGCAAAATAGGAAAAACAGAGGGCTAGGTATTGCTTACAAAGGTATAAAGTGTACTACTGGAAAATGGGACTATAACATTCCAAAAAGACAAAGAATATTAAAACAAAAGTGTTCTTGTAAGAAATCAGCCATAAATCAAAGCAACCTATCTGGGATGCAATGCCATCTACTATCGGATGAAGACAGAAAGTTGGATTTCACGAATTTTTGGAAAATGAGCTGGGATGAAAAAAATTTTTTTGTAGATCTAAACGTAAAATCTAAAACACCCAAAAGAAAACTAGACTGAAAAGATAAAAACAAATCTAGAAGAAGTAATAGTTTTACTTAATATTTAAGAAAATAAAACGATCAAATTAAAGTGTGCAAAAAAATGTTCCTTAACACACAAGCATAGGAGAATGAACCATACGCTCTTGGAAAATTGTAAAACCACAAGAACGTCAGAACGCCAACAAGTGTGCATGTGACTGTTGATGAAGATGGTCCTGCAGCCGTAAAAGCTCAATCAAAGGTTAGCAAAAGGAAACGATTAGATTCGAAAATAATAAATTCTTTAAAGTTATTTTTTTAAAGTTTGCCAAAAATAGAATCCCATTATTGCCGATCTACATCTCAAAAATTATATCTTGAACCACAATGGCAGTTAAAACAAAAACTTTATGAACTTTAAGGACTAGTGTTATGTAAGGACTAGTGTCCTTTAAGGACTAGTGTAATGATGTGGAGGCATTTTCAATTGCATATTTTAGCAATTATTTTAAGGATATGAATTTGAGTTTATTTAAGAGAAAAAAAGATGAGTGTGATTTATGTGTGGCTAAAAGAGTAGGTAAAGACAAAAAAGAGAATATATAATACCCTGACAAGAAGTATCCTGACATATGGGTCCGAAAACTGGACAATAAACAAAAGAAATAGAGGTAGAATAAGAGCAGTAGAAATGGAGTTCCTGAGGAGAAGCTGTAGACTTACAAAAAGAGACAGAATTTAAAACGCAGAGATTAAGCGCAGAATGGGAGTGCAATCAGACATAATCGACTATATAGAGGAGAAGAGACTATCCTGGTACGGCCACGTCAGAAGAAAATCACAGAATGGAGCCCAATCGGAAGAAGAAAGGAAGGAAGACTCCGAAGGTCATTCAGAGACGAAATCGACGAGGCTATGGAGAAAAGAACCCTGCGAGGTGGAGACTGGAATGACAGGGAAAATTGGATAAAACGGTTGAGTGAAGGATGATAGTGAAAACTGTGGAAATCCTTAGTAGTAGTAGTAGTAGTGAAGGAGTAGGTAATGGTACAGAAGCCGAGTATGAATTGCATACATTAACAAAAGAAGAAGTCAGAGAAAAGAAGTCAAATGGCAAAATTTGTGCCAGCAACAAAGTGTACTATGGATCTACAAGCTGTTATTCTTTGTCCAAATTCCAACGTCTCAGCTTTATATTATAAAACCAAATTAGCCGTCCATAATTTTACTCTTTATGATATTAAGACCGGTAGAGGATACTGCTTTGTGTGAAAAGAAGTTGAGGGGGGTGTTGGGGCAAATGAATTTGCAACTATAATTTGCAGCTACTCAATTGTCGTCCATTCAGCCTGGAGAAAAGTTGATTTTTTACAGTGACGGGTGCACCGGGCAAAATCGCAATACAATATTGTCGAGTGCTTTTATTTTTTCACTATCCGAATAGGGAAAATGGCTTACAAATATTATTTACCTACTAATTATATTTGTATTGAAATAAGTAATATTTTTGTAATTTTCTATTAAGCAGTTAACTAAATTATCATTTTGCAATATCATCATCATCTTTGGCTCTACAACACTGAGTGGGTCTTGGCCTGTTCAAGAATTAGTCACCTCTATCTTTCGCCCTCACCCATAAATATTATACAAGCTGAAGCCGTGGAACCTCCTCTTAAACTAAGAGACAACTATTGAGCAGAAAATTTATGATAAAAACAATATCCAAAAAAACTTCTTACCTCAATAGTATACAATCACTAACAGTTCAAGTTTTGACCCATAGATACTGGCACTTCAAGAAAACCCCCCTCATAGTAGAAACTTTCTCAGAAATACCTGACATTACAGATATACTTTATTCCAACCAACACCCCCCGGTTCTAAATTACTCGCCTGAACAAATTTTTTCACGTGAAATTAGAAGCTACTATTTTGAAAGTCAAGAAGTAGCAAGTATCAATCAAACAAAGTTTAACGAAACAAAAAACAAATACTGGCCAAACTATGATTCTATATTCACTGATGGATCAAAGTCAAAAGAATATACCAGCTGTGCCTTTTACCATTTGGAAGAAAATACTGACAAACAATTTATCCTACCAAAGGAAGCTTCCATATACACTGCAGAATTAACAGCAATAGTGCAAGCTATGAAATACATACTCGGGTCCATCCACGACAAATTCATAATATGTACGGACAGCAAAAGTGCAGTAGATAAACTTAAAAAAGTAAACATAAATAGATCAGTTAATCATATTGAAGCAAATATCCTGTATTTACATAATGAGATACACATCAAGAATAAAATCGTCATATATCTATGGGTAAAGGGACACGCAGGTATAACAGGTAATGAAATAGTAGATGCCTTGTCCAAAAAATAATAAACATTAATAAACTATATAAAAACTTAATTTACTACAAGATAAACCTTCCAATAGACCTAAATTGTATTATTTTTTCAGGAAATAATGATATCCTTTATGTACTCCATCAACACATCATAAACTGTAAACTAAAACTGTAAAATTACTAACCAATTTTGTAAGCAATTCTGCGAAAGAAAAAAAAAATAGGGCTGAAACCTCCGAGGGGATGAACCGGATTGACGCTCTAGCGCAAAAAAAATTAAACACCTTATTTATTTTGTATATTATGAAACTTAATTCACACAATTTGACACAAACTAATGATTCAATGTAACATAGTCTGGCTAATTGGTTCTCGCCAAAGCCATAAATTCCACGGGAAAAAAATCTTTCGCCCTGGCTTTCCAATTTCTGACCCCTAGATTCCTCAAGTCATCTTCGACTTGAGTTTTAAATGAACCTTCAGTAGGAACCTTCCTGGTTCCTACTGGCTCTTGATAGAATATCTGTCTTTGGGGGTCTCCAGTGTCCATTCTTTCAAGGTGTCCTAGCCACCTTAGTCTATTAATTTTAATAGACCGGACGATGTTGCATTTTTTATAGCATTGATATAACTCAAAATTGTAGCGACTGTGTCATATCCCGCTTTCTTGTACTCCTCCGTATATGTGTCTAAGTATTCGTCTTTCAAAGCGGTCTAACAGTTCTTCGTCGCTTTTTATCATAGTCCATGTCTCTGACGCGTATGTCAGGACAGGTTTAATAAGAGTTTCATATATTAGTATCTTGGTTTTTCTGCTAATTATGTGTGATATTAAGAACTGCTTTAGTCCAAAGTAAGCTCTGTTCGCCAGGTATATTCTTCTCTTAATTTCTACGTTTACTAGGTTCCTGTTATTTAGTTGTGTTCCAAGATATATAAACTCCGAGACCTCTTCGAATGTGTGTGCTTCTGTCACCAGATCTTGTGGTGCCGCTATTTGTGTGCTGTTCGTGACCTTCATGTATTTTGTTTTGGATACGTTAACCTGCAGTCCCATTGTCTTCGCAGCTTTTTCTAATGTTTCAAAAGCCTGTATCAGGTCTCGTTTTGTCCGTATTACTACGTCAACGTCATCTGCGTAGGCCAATATCTGTACACTTCTATTGATGATCGTACCTCTGGTTGTTATGCCCGATTTCTGTATGGCTCTTTCTGGCGCGATGTTAAACAATAGACACGATAGACTGTCTCCCTGGCGTAATCCAGTATGTGTTTGAAAAGAACTTGATACTCTGTTATGTACCTTGACTTTGAAACTCAACTTTTAAAAGAGTTGCCTTTACCAATGTTATTAGATGCGACGGAATATCTAGTTCTGCCATGGCATTATAAAGTGCGCTTCTGTCTACACTGTCATAAGCACTTTTAAAAACTATGAAGAGGTGTTGGGTATAAATTCCATATTTATATGTCTTTTCTAAGGTTTGTCTGAGAAGGAAAATCTGATCAATTGCTGACATTTCTTTTCGAAATCCACATTGGTATTTGCATGTTTTTTCTTCAGTGTATACTAGTAATCGATCATCGATCAAGTATATAAGCCAGTACTTTGTAAGCCGTATTTAGGAGGGTAATGCCTCGATAGTTGTCACATATTAGTGGATCCCCTTTCTTGTGAATAGGTATTATAATACCTTCATTCCAACTGTCTGGAAGTTTTCCTTCTCTCAAGTGGATGCAACAAGTTTTATTATGTATTTTTTTAGGACGTTTGCTCCATACTTGAACAGCTCAGGGGGTATACCATCCTCTCCAGGGGATTTGTTGTTTTTTAACCTTTTATTGCCTTGGCAACTTCTTCTTCTGTTGATATATTATTTTTCTTCCTCTTATCGTTTACGTCTCCATTATGGTCATTTATGTCAGTCACTTCTTGATTGCCTATATTTAATTTCTCAGCAAAATTCTCCGCCCATCTCTCCACTATTTGATCCGGCTCATTGATAATTTCGGCTTTCTTACTTTTTATTATGGTTAATCTAGGTTTAAACTCTTTTCTATCGTGGTTCACATTTTTATAAAATTTTAGCGCTTCGCTTTGTGAATTGAGCATTTCTTATTCCTGTAGCTGGTTTTCTAAATGTCGTTTTTTCTTTTGTTTTAGTATCTTTTTCACTGCTTGTCTCATTTGTTTGTATTCCTCTTGATTTTGTCTCGTCCTTCTGTTTTGGAGTTTCCCATACGCCTGATTCTTTTTTTGAGTTGCCTGTGCACATTCCGCATCATACCATTCTGTCCCCTTCCTTTCTTGTTTCCTACAACTGTTATAGCTACTTCTTTTAGGATATTTTCGCACTCGTTCCAGTAATTATCTATGTTTTCAACAGTACTACTCATTTGGTCTTCTATTTAAGTTTGTGTTCAAATTTTCTAACTATCTCAGGGTTTCGTAGTCTGTCCACCTCGAATTTAGTTTCTTTGCTTCCTTTACCTTTTTTTTGCGTTAGAGATTCGTGCCCTTAGTTTAGATTGGACCAGGTAGTGATCGGAGTCAATGTTTGCTCCACGTCTGGTACGTAGTCATAAGATCGCTGTAATGTCTTGCATCCACAACTACATGGTCAATTTGATTGATTGTGTTACCGTCTGGGCTAATCCAAGTGCCTTTGTGTATATTTTTACGCTCGAAGCATGTGCTGGCTCATTTTGCAATAACTTTGTTTTATAATGCTTGTGTGCTTTTAACATCGTAACTCCAAATTAATATTGGTTTAATTGGGACAAACCTCGTAACTCCACAAACTTTTAGTAAAAACTCTAAAATCTTAAAAATGATTCTTCACAGCATCAGGTATATTATTTTATTTTAAAATTTTGTTTGATTAATTTTGACAGAATCGCAAAATTTATTCCAAATTCAAATTTTTGCGTTTCCTGAACAATTTGTCGTTGTAGGGTGACGTATTATTATATATTAGGGTGACGATATGCCTTATTAATGCTTTATTATACGACGCTAACAGATCGCGTTAGAAGAAAATATAATAATTTATTGCATTTGTTTAAATTATAAAAACTTAATAAACAATAAAATTACCTACTTCATTCAATTTTAAAAATATTATTTAAATTTTAAAAATACAGAAAACACAGTATGAACCTTCACGCTAGTCTACAGAATGCCCACCGTTCCACTTTTTTTTAAACTGAAATTTTTAATTTCCTATAAAAATAGTAAATAATCTGATAGCTAGAGCAGTTTAGATATTTTATTCATAATTTATGTGAAAAAAATGTCTAGACTTTTGAAAAAAAAAATGACTTAATATTAATACTAAATATTAGCTGATGCCTTTCCAGCATTTTATTCGTTATAAAGTATAAAGTAATTTATTTCATAGATTATTGAAAATCGGATGAAAATTTTTGAATGACATTAAGAGCGTAGGCGCAAAATTTCGGACCGATGCTTTTTAAATGCAATCATTTTTTTCGAATCCTGAGAAAACTAATAAATATTTTTGAAAAATTTAAACGCAGAATGAAAGATTACAATATTACCGAGGGCCGAAAGTCCCTGAAAACTTCTATAATGTTTATTTTAATTAGTTACAGGGGTGAAAAAGAAGAGAAAATTTAGTGTGATTTTTAATATCAAATATCTCATTCAAAAAAACTTTTTGTTTATTTTAAGGGACTTTCGGCCCTCGGTAATAATGTAATCTTTCATTCTGCGTTTAAATTTTTCAAAAATGTTTTAGTTTTTTCAGGATTCGAAAAAAATGAACACCATGTCCGCGGTAATATTTTCCAAATCGAACATTCGCTATCTTTGTCATACAACGCACTCAGTCGAACTGAAAGTGGTGGCAAGGCTATTAAATGTTTGACACGGCTTCAGGAATATTTTGTGTTGCTTATTAACTAATATTAATAGTTTATTTAATAAATAATTAATTTAAGATGTGAAATTAATAAAAAATTATTTATTGTTTATTATTTATGGAAGATCCAAGTATCAGATTAAGTCATTAAAGTTCAAATAAAAGTATTATTTTATAAGAGTTTGTTTTCATAATCGTAAATGCGAGTTTAGGAATAAACTAAAGTGCCCATGGTGTAGATATGAAAAGCTACGAAGGTGGCGCATGACATATCTTGAGTGAATTATTAAATTTTTGACATCATATTATAATAAAGATGATTGTAAGAGTTTATAATTAAAGGTTTTGCTTTTCATAAAGAGGTTTAACGCTTTTTTTTTTCATTTTACACATCTACATATTTTTTTGTTTATTTTTTTTTAGAGTTTAATGATTAACACACTTTTCAATGTTGTAGTTTTCAGTTGAACGTACCTTTATTGTTTATTTACAATATTTATCTTGGACTATATCAATGGTACTTTTAAGACTTGAAACTTAAATTGTTTGTCTATTTATATAGAAGAGAGTGGTTACATAGGCCTCTAGAAAATACATAGTATAATAACTAGGTACCTATATTGAAAGTAAAATAAAAACTAATAATTAAAAGATATGTTAATTGTAATAAATATTCTCTGCAATAAGATCCTATTAATCATAATTAATAACTTATCATTATTGGATTATTTCAAAAGTGTGTTTCCTGGGTTGTTTTATATGCTTTTTATTACCCTAAGAAATTATTACATATAAATGAGTGTTTACCAGAGGTAAAAACATCTGTGCTTGAAATTTTTGGGTGTCGATGCCCTACTATTATATGATTTATCTATGTCGATGCAGTATGCAGTTCTAGGAAAACGTGTCTGTCGACTCTCAAAACAGATGTATTATCGAAAGTGTTCGAAATAAATTTGCAATGGGAATGTATAAGCAATTTTAAAATTATTTTGAAATATACGAGGGGTCTCATAAAGTGGACGTATCAAACGTATGTTTGTTTTTATAAAACTCCCGTATTTTATTGCATTTTTTATACCTTACTATTGTAATTCCGGAGATATTTCTATTTTCCTTAAATTGTAGGGCATTAAAAAAATAATAATTCCTAAACCAATGAATTTAGCCAAACAATATTTTAATTGTAGGTAAAGCGTAATAATAGAGAATACCGACGTATTTAAAGTTATATGCAAATACACAGGGTGTCAATTATTTATAATTATTATTTTATTATTTGTTATATCACAATTATTTCACAATTAAATTTTGTTTTTTTAGTTATATTAAATTTTTTATAATTTTTTCTTATTATTATTAGTTGTTTATCTTGGACAGCAATTAAATTGT
Organism: Diabrotica balteata; assembly: GCA_918026665.1. Classification (NCBI taxonomy): domain Eukaryota; kingdom Metazoa; phylum Arthropoda; class Insecta; order Coleoptera; family Chrysomelidae; genus Diabrotica; species Diabrotica balteata. The sequence goes on along the minus strand of OU898283.1, from coordinate 48,807,944 downwards.
AACGCAGAAAGTCACGGCGAAATTAGATCTAGTATAGAGCAGGCTAGAGCTGCTTTTAGAAGGATGTCCAAGGTGTTATGTAACAGAGACCTAAAATTGGCTTTGAAGAACCGCCTACTTCGCTGCTACGTGTTCTCGGTCTTACTTTATGATGTCGAGTCCTGGACTGTAAATAAAATCGATCTAAATCGCCTTGAGGGTTTCGAAATGTGGTGCTATAGAAGAATTTTAAAAGTTTCCTGGGTGGAGAAGATTCGAAACTCCACAATACTAGAATGTCTCAGCAAGACTACTGAGATCATAAAAAGCACCAAACATTGAAAACTGGAGTGTTTCGGACATGTAATGAGAGGGTCCCAAATATAGGTTGCTACAAAATATCATGCAAGGAAAAATAGCAGGCAAACGCAGTCAAGGACGAACAAGAACCTCATCGTTACAGAACTTGCGAGATTGGTATGGTGTTAACACAAGCATGCTATTTAGGGTGGCAGTGAATAAAATTAAGATATCTATCATGGTAACCAACGTTCTGAAAGGACATGGTACATGAAGAAGAAGAATATTTTTTCCTTATTTAGAACACTTTGTATATGAACGTATGACTATAGTTTAATTATTTTATCGTTTAAACAATATTTAGGATATCTTAAGCGCAGAATAATAAACAATCAGAACGCTCACTCTGCTAAAAAAAAATAAGTACGCGCATCTCGTTCGCGCAGACGGAATCAGCCATGTTTTAGTCGGAATTGGTGCTGTTCAGTGATATTTTATCTTATGTGCATAGATAAATTTACCCGGTTTAATTTATTTACGGCAACTTCAGACATAATATGCACTTTCACATATTTTTATTCGTACTTTTAGTTGAAGAATAGATTAAATTGTTTCAAATGTACTAAATTATCAATCTCTAAAAATTTAAATTACGGTTATGTCGTAGCTTGTCACAAATTTCTCAATTCGAGTCTATGTTTCCGTCTAAAACATGGCGTTTGCGTGCTGACATACTTTAAAGGCTGCATCTGAGAGTGGGCATTCTGATTATTTATTATTATGTGTCTTAAAGTGTACCAACGTGTTTCAACATTATTGACAATTCATGTTTTTACGAAATTCTGAGTAGGCTTTAGTAAAAATACAGTATTTCCTTTAAACGCCATCTTGTATTTTGTATACTTAAGTTAATTCTAGGTATACCATTTTTCAACCTCACTTTTCGCCAATTATTTCTTGTATTAATATATCAATCTCCTGGAATATCAATCTTTTCGGGGTCCACACGCAAAAGTAACAAAAGTTTTTATTTGCTACAAATAGCTGCCCTTGAATTTGATAGTAATATGCATGATTTCTCTTTAAAATATATTTGTCATCTTTCACTTCCATATACTTTAGTATCTTCCTATCTATTGCATCTTTAGGACATATATCTTTTACTGAAATTAGACATTTAATTTCGACAATCATATTATTACCTATGAGTTCATCTGGTGTTGCAGCTAAAAAAGGATATTCCTGATGAACATACATTCCTGATGGACAAATATCTAAACAAGCATTTCGCTTAATTCTTATACTGCAATGGATTATATTTCTATTCCATGGGCTGTGAATTTATTTCCTTTAAAAGCATTTAAAATAATGTCTTTGGCAACCTTTCTTTTGTCGGTTGTTACCTTTAACTTACAAATTCGACCAAAATTTGAGGCTGTCAGACGTTTCCTTCTTTCTGAATACCATTTACTTGAATTCCGTTGAGCTATTGTGTTATTGAATAATTGAATACATTCCTCATTATTCTTATAAAGTTCCGATCTAAATTTTTCTTTAATTTTCTCTAATTTAATGATCAATTTTTAACGTTTTTTGTGCTTGTGGCCCATAGTCTTCATCTGGAGCATGGTTTTTTGTTATATATTTTATTAATTTTTGCAAATTTTTGTAATATCATTTTCTTCGCAATGTATTTTTGATACACACTGAACTAAATTTTTTTATATATACGCCAGGACTTCTTTCTGTGATGCTTTTGTAAAGGGCTTGGTGATATTGACCTTTAGAGATGTACGATAAAGCAGCAGCGTGGCATCTCATTTCATAGGACCCCCGAGAGCTCTAATTTATTCTTTGACCTCCTAGAAACTTTGCTATTACATTATTATATTGTCCAGCATTGTTACTCATATTTTTCATAAGACTATTTGCATGGAATTTTAATCTTACTGTACAACGTCCCATATTTTAATTTAATAAAGATAATAAATAAAGAAATAAATAGTCTTTATAAATTAATTGAGCAATATCTACACAACACAGCTTTTCACAGATATACATGTGCTAAGCCGATTCTGGATAAACTAGATACCGACAGTTTTAAAGCCTTCATGCCAGTGAGAATTTTACTACACATAATTTGCTGTGTAAAGAAAGATAAACTAGGGATAGGGCAGTCGGTGTCGATTCGCTCTGTCTAAAAATTGCGCCTACGCTCTTAAAAACGGTTATTACGAATACCAATTATTGGAAAAAAACATTTGTTACCATTTACTGACTTTTATTAAATACGGCGCTAATATCTGGGAGCAAATACATTTCTAATGGATTGTTTCTTTTGCATGTGCAAACATACAACCAGTAAAACAAGGTACATGTTCAATCAAGTATGGAACGGAGAATTTTTTTTCTTGCTTTTCAACATTAGTGTAATTTTCAACAAAGTATCTTTTAAAATACCCAAGCAAATAAAGGATGAGACTGCGTTCTCACTACAGAGGTGAACCAATGAAGGTATATAATTATTAATTCGTATGAACAAGTCTGACGTTGATCTTTTTTAAAATGTTTATTTTTATATATTATAAAAAACCTATACACCATAAAAACCTCAAAAAATTTCATTATGCACTTTCTGGCCTATAAGCATTGCCATAAAAAATTGGTTTTAAAATTCTCCTAGTCCTCAGATTACTTACTATTTGATTAACTGGGGAAGAATGCGAAACATTTTGAAGGGAGAACTAAATTCCCTGAAGAAACGTGCAGTTTTTTAGTGTAATCGGGGAGAAGTCTCCCTGTTAAGGTAACCAGGTGTCGCCATCTCTTTTGTTGAGACTGCTCGGAAACCTTGTTCTAATCTCACACACATAATATTGGTTGAAGTATATGTTATTCGATTGGGAAGCTGCTACAAAATTAATAAGCACCAGATATAAAACAACAAACGAACAAATCTCTATTGGGACTAATTTAAAAACAGGAGATTTATTATTACATTAAAATTTTAATTTATTTTAGTAAAACATACGAAAATAAAGAAAAGTTTATCTTTATATGTGTAAAAATGCGAAAGTGCATTAAAACATGATCCTTAGGGTATTGTCTGCATGGCGATTAAGAAGTGTGTCGGATCCCTTTCTTTTCTAACAAAAGGTTTTCTTCGAGACTCCGCTGAAATATATGAATATCATAAAATGACCATTTAGTCAACATTTTTTCAAGGAAATGATATTTATCAAGTCTATTTTTAAATTTTTAAATACACACAATTGGAGTAACTACAAACGACAACAAAATAACAAAAAAGACAAGAAGTAAAAAATTGATTTTATTCCATTTGGTTTGAGAGTTTAATATATTTTATAAGTGCCTTTATGATGATTTGCAAAAGTTTTGCACTTGCCATTGTCGATTTGTTGAATTACAGCGTAAGCCCTATATCTACCTATACAAAGTTCTTGGGTAGTTTGTAGTCGTAGGGGCCTAAGTCTTCACTAAGACTAAGACTTAGGCTTTAAGTAAGATTTAGATTAAGATTTACTTAAGCCCTAAGTAAGTAACCTGCCTAAGTAAGATTTAAGACTTCCAGAACCTCGCTGCTAAACTTATTTTCGCTGTTGAGCTCTTGTATCTTGAAAAGGCTCATTCTCGTTTCTCCTATAATTCTGATGCTGGTTACTGGTGTTACAGCTAATTGTTTTCACATTGGTAGCACATATAATATTTCAATGTTACGTACATGCTTAAGTTTTAATACGAAAACGTCCCTTAAGATATATTTTGCGAAAGAATTAGTTTTTTCATAAATTATTCCCCGTGAATATGTAATGTTTTGATTTAAAATAATATATAAAAAAATTATTACAACATTGTCAAAATCAGACCTGCCGTGGGTATTAACAAGAACATCGTAAAAAATGAACTGAGAGGTGATAAAACAACTATCTCAGCAGATGCTATATTAGTAGCACTATTACATAAACAAAACTGCAAATAATCTATATTAGTATCAAACTCTATCAACGAAAAACTTAAAGTATAGTACCTTGATTACAGACATAAATTCGTTATAGCTAGTAAGAGGCAAAATTCTCAACAAATCGTTGATGAAATCTCCTCTTTCTTCCGGTTCAGCTACCGGTCTCTATAAACATTAAAAAGACGTTGAAATTCGCTGTCTTCGAATGTACAACTACACACGCACACAAATTAGTCTCAATTTTTCTTACGAAAATTGTAGATCTGGGAAAATTTCGTCATAAACTAGTAGACACTGTAGGACTTTTGTAGGAACGAATATGTTAAATAGGGAGATATTGTAACATTTTTTACCGCCCTGATTTTTTTTCACTTAGCGTTCATTTTATTTTGTTTAGACATTTTATTATGTGTTGCTTTGTATCATATTTAATTCAATTTCAGAGAACGGCTTACCACACATTTTTCTTAAAATCAAATTTCTTTACATTCCCAGAGTATAAATTATTTTAATTATATAGTACACTTGGATCAGCGTTTCTATCATTCATCTTTTGTATACTATATGCATATGAGGGACTCATTAAGCCATATGCTCTTCAATTTAATCAGAAATGAAGTCATCATAAGCTTTAACGAAGAAAAAGGATACATAATGGAGAACAAAGACAAAACAAAGTCAAAATACTCTGTTAAGTAGATGACGAAATATTCATAGGCCAAGATGAAGATAGTTTAAAAAATTGGAACGAAACTGGACGAAAGTTAGTGGCCTGAACTATCCGAAAAAGATTCCAATGGAAATAAAGGTAAAATTCCATATAACTGCCCTAAGACCCGCTATGAGGTACGAAAGTGAGTGTTGGATAGTTACAAAATTTTACATGATTCTTTTGATATTAAACACTCCCAAAGTGATGCAAATAAAGCAGTATGTCAGAAAATCAAGTGAGTAAATTGGTTGATCAATTTTTGTTCGAAATTAATAAATAAAATACACCGATTAGAAATTAGTGTTGAATTTGAAACAAGAATTGTTGGTATAAATAATTAAAAAATAAGACTAAGAGACGTAACTTTGTTCAACGGTGTTCCGAATATCTTCTGCCCCTATTATTTTTCCACATTATATATATATATATATATATATATATATATATATATATATATATATATATATATATATATATATATATATATATATATATATATATATTATACTTTTTATTTGACCTGTTGACTTTTTAGCATTTGCAGAATGTTCTAAGATAATCAAATTTGGGCAAATTTATTTAAATGACCGCTTACTTTTTTTTATTGGGAATATGCAACAATTTTACTTTACAATAAGTGTAATTCAACATTTTGATTTCCACTTCGGAAATAGTTTTATATCAATAAAATTTATTAATGTTTCGTATTTTAAGTATGATTTCCGAATTGGAAATCTGAACATCAAAATCAGCTTATCTTAAAGTAACATTGTGCCTTATTCCCAATAAAAATAATAAACTGCATTATGACACCAGAATAAAAAAAGCTTTAGTACAGTACAAGAAAGAGAAACCGATAAAGATGACTTAATCCATGGTGTATTTTTGATGAATTAATTGGACATGACTCATCTAAACATACAACTGTATCGAGAGCAATAAAAGAAGTCGACATGTATTTATCTGATGATATATTAACCAGAAAAAATCTAACGGAGATTGGAACTGTCCATTACAGTGGTGGAGAAACCATCGCCATGTATATCCTAACTTAACCACTATATTCATAAAATATTGTAATATTGTAGCAACATCGGTTCCTTGTGAACGCATGTTCAAAAAATCTGGTTTAATTTTAAATAAAAGAAGAACACGGCTAACAACAAGTAAAGTGGAAAAACTTATGTTTTTAAATGTCTATTTAGACGATTCGCTATTTAATAATAATGTGTAATGTAAATGTAAGTACTATTTACTATTTGTATTGTTTAATTTATTTTTCAAGTTATAAAAAATATATCCTTTGTTAGTTTCTTTCACTTCACAATACATATACACATAAACGATAATAGCCAATATGTTTCTTTATGTACTCGCTTATTTGAAAGTACTGTTAAACAATCAACTAGTTGAATAATTTAACTAGTTTTTCAACTAGTTACTTGTTTACCAAAAACGGTTCAGTTTCGTTAACGATAAAAACGTCAACGTCCCACCTCTAAAATACATAGCATAGCGTTCAACCTGTCTCCTATGCAGTTTACCATTGAAGAGGATGGACGAATGGCGATGTTGCCAAAATTATCTTGTTTTATTGGAAATCAGGCTACAATTTCGTCAAATGAAAAAGCAAATCTGTAAATTTCTCATGAATTTAAGAAATTTTGTACCAGTATTTGTGTCAATTAGTGTTCACTTTGAATATCCTTATCCAGTATTGAATGGCAATATAACCGCGCCACTGATCGCCAATTTTTTGAATCAATTCAATGTCCTAATTAAAATATGTAATAAGGCAGCCTTGCTACTGTATATTTACTCTTTCTTTTACCAAGAGTGTCTCGTATCGAAATTGTTTTTATTGAATACTTTTTCACTATCAATGAAGCACAAACAATTACTCAGTTTTTCTTTAACTTTCCATTAAAACAACGTTGAAAAATAAAGCTTTTACCTTCTCAATTAAGTCGATTGAATTTTCTATAATTTTCAGTGGCAGGGTTTTAAGAAAATTTTTCAAAAACATTTCACTAAATTTGTTAATATGATGTTTTTACATCTCTTGAGATTTTTGTTTCCCAGCCAATAAATACACGCAACGTTTTAAAAACTTTTTTGGTTTATAATGATTTTCGTTTTAAATTTTTCAAAAATAACTCATGCAAAAATAAATTTATTATAAATACTACTTTTTATCTACTATTGCAAAATAAACTAATAATCTACAAAATAAAATAAAATAAAGCAAGACACTCTACCTTACGTACCAACTCCTGTGAATCTGGTTTCCCGAACATGCTTTTAGGACGGGATGGTCTATTTCCGCTCTCTCCAGTCGACTTAATCACTGTGGGAACTACTTGGATGTCTTTGTAAAAATCTGGATGCTTCGTATTAATATAAGCCAGTTCAATTGCAACAAGATTCTCTACCATTGAGTTAGTTGTGGGAAGGCGACGCCTTAGAAGCTGCGTGACGACGTCAACTATTTTTTCGTAGAGTTTCGGAAATCTGAGCATTTCTTGTTGAACTTCGTTACCGCAGTGCTGAAATTATAAAGTTAATATAAACCAAAGATAACACTATTGCTAAGTATATATCAGTTTTAGTCATGAAGACATGAAAAATGCGTGCTGCAAGTGAAATTTCTGACCAAAACGTGATTAAAGGTAACACATCATTCTCCGCTTCTTTTATATACATTATTTAGGCTATATCTTCAACACACTGATGTTCTACCCGTCGGTAAACAATACATATTCCAATCGTTCATGATTCAGTTGATATATGCGAAGACGAAAGTTACCCTGTGCCTTCTGTGAACTGTAAAAAGCTAGGACCCTAAACGGACTGTAAGATATCAAATCTCTTAACGTTCGTTGAAGTCCTTGAAATCGTTTTAACTTTCGTCAAAGATTGCTAGTTTTTGAGCTTGCTGAAGACTTGTTAGGTGCATTTAGTGATTCGCGTTTTTTTTCACAATGCAGCAAAGTTGCAAGGTTCTCTGGATGTTAATTTTCCTTTGGATATTCTCCCTTGCAATATTACAATCTAAATATTTTTTATTTACCATTATGAAATACATCTAAAGACCAATGTACTGTGCCACCCCAGCGTATAAAGATACTGTTTTGATCTCAAGAGAAAAGATTATTAATTTGATACATTTTTTGGATGCCTTTTCTAGTACGTCGTGTTTAGTTGGATAATAAGCAAGAATTGGATTTTTCGCTATACAAAAATAAAACAAAAAAAAATGCAGTATTAAGGTCGATTCTCACACACCAGTGACATGTTCGTAATGAGACAGTGCCATATCAGTGCTTCGCCGACCCGTGATTTCGACTGTTTCACTTTCTGTTCACACAGGTCAGTACCGTGGACGGCGTATACAGTGAAGCTTCTCAGAATGGTGCTATTTTCAGATTCACATACCCAATTGTTGATGATTGCTGTGATCTTGGACGAAGAAGAACTACAGGAAAATGAATCAATTGCAACAAATAAGCGCATGTGGGTCCATCAAGCATGGAAGAAGAGGACAGAAGAAGGAGAATACTCAATATAAAGAGTTGGTGGATGATGGAGTCAAGTTTTTTGAATATTTCAGAATGTCTGAAAATTCGTTCACGTTGCTATTGAGTAAATTATGTTTATCTTACTAAACAAAACACATACTGGAGATAAGCTATCACACCAAGAGAACGGCTCGCTGTTTGTTTGAGGTAAGCGTAATAAATAAACTAAGTAAACTAAGGAAAAACATTGTATTTTATATGGTAACACTATGATACAAAATATTAACTAAAATGAACACATCATACAATAGAATTAACTGACGGTAACACAAACATAAACACAATAATACAAGTTAACAAGGTAGCATAATAAATGTATGATATTTCGTTAACATCTTTCCGTGTTTACATTGGATCACAAATCACCTACCTCTAGATGCTTCACGACAATACTTTATTAAGATATGAAATTCAGCGCTCCAAGAGATTTGTATCGGAACTAATTCAAGCGGGAAATTACGCGGGAATTTCCAAATTTTATTTTTTTTTGGGAAATAAAAAAAGCTTAAAATATTTAAATACAATTTGATATATTTGAAGAAAAAAATGCATTTTAATTTTTAAAAGGTGCAAATTCTTTTTAAATCCAAATAAATACAATACAATTTACGAAAAATAAAACAAAATATAATTTATTTATTTATTTAATACATGTCAAAGAACTTTGTATATTAATTTAAAATACAATAGAAATATGCTTTATTACCACTGAAAATTGTACTCAAATGATTGAAGCGTGGAAAGATTGTGCATCTCGACTTGTTGAAGAACTTTTAACTAAAACAAAAAGTTGATATAATAATTTATACCATGATTCCCTTCAAGTAAAATAATTTTTATTAATTACAATGTAATGTCATGTTAGGGTTACTTACTTTATATTACATTTGCTTTCGCGTACAACATTGAAATACTTCTGGGATGTAGATTAGAAGAAGAATCCAAAATCAATCAGCTATTTGTTCTCGGAAATTGCATTTTGGTACAAGCTATGACTCCATGTAGAAGCAAACTTATCTTCATATTCGTTTTGTTTTAAAAACTGTAGTGGAATTCATCATATCTAAATTAAGATTTTTTATAACACTAAGCCACATGTTAATGCTAACAATAACCCAGAGACATTAAACCAAGTTTACTTTGATTTCTTTGCAATAATAACGATCAAATCAAACAATTTAGACGAATAATAACTATCTGAAATCTGATTATATAGACACTAATCAATTATTATTACTCATACTGACAGTTAGCGATTAACAATTATAATTTTTAGTTTGGTTCTAAACCTAAATTGCAGAGTATAGACTATATGTGGAGTATAGCGACATCAAATGATTTGTATCGGTACTACAAATGACATTTAGTTTAGTTTGACCTTGAGCTACCTACGTGAAACGTCTAGTTATTAGTGGTCTGTGCATTGGATAAAAGTCCGACAAATATCGTTGAACTGAAGTTTCGTTCATCATCATTTCCTGGGTTTGTTCCACAGAAGATTAAAATGTACGGGGTGGTCTTGAAACATATGTGTGGCTACGTCCTGCAGGAGATGGTGGTTCCGGGGTATATCCTAAGAAGAGAGAACGGCTCGAAAATTGTTGCTGGTCCATGTGCATTAGTTCATACTTTTGAACAGTAGCAAATAATTCTTTTAAAATAATTTTTTTAAAACTGGGACAATCCCTGTTAAGAAAGCGTCAACTTGATGCTGCGGCTTATGAGGGGAAGTCATGCAATCATTTTGTTTGACAAGATACTCCATAACAGTAGCTGCAGCCGTCTTGGTTGGAGGCGCTACTTGTCGTAACTCTTTCCTTTTTCGCTTAGGAGTCTGCTTAGAGGAACTAGCTGTATCGACGTTATTTGACACATTTTGAATATAACGTTCTTGGCTTGGACTTGAAGAAGAGTTTCTTTCTGCTACTTCATCAACCGATTCGGTAACTGCAGTTGTAGTTGCGGTGTTTTCTTCAGTAATTTGGTTGGATACTTTATCAGCAAAGTTCGATGTGGTATCTCTGTCCTCAAAAACACTCAAATGCTTAGAATATTTGTATGACCTCACTGTTTTCGCCTTTTGGCCACTCACACTTTTATGTTTTATCAATGATTTTCTACAGTTTTCTCTAATATTGCTCCATTTATACATGAAGGACCTTAAACATAAATAATATTATTGTATATACTCGTAGATGTTTTACATGTATATATAATGTTTGCCTATAATTAACATCATTATTGGGTCATTCAAATGGTCTAGGCCATTTAGATGAGATGATTTTTTTATGAAATTTTATTTTATATTTTCTATGAAACATAATATCCATATATTTATAACTATGGTCTTCTTTCTTTTAGGTATTTGGCCACTGGTGATTTACTTAAAACGATCTCGTTTATCTATCGCATGGGACATAGTACAGTTTAATATATTGTATGAGACACCTGTAAGATAATTGCAGAAAATCTTATGGACGAGTTGATGCCTACACCAACAGAGGAAATGTGTAAGATCATCGCTAATGATTTTTATCGTATGTGGAATTTTCCTAATTGCATAGAAGCAATGGATGGAAAACATATTATTATTTAGGCCCCTCCGAATCCCGGATCAATGTTCTATAGTTACAAAAAGATATTCTCGGTAGTTTTGTTGTCTCTTGTAGGCGGTAGATCTTGTAGACTTGCCAATTCAAAGTTGGGCAATGCACTTAATCGTAGATTGCACTTAGTACAGGACATCAGAAAATGCGTTTGGTATTCTGGTTCAAAAATTTAGGCTCTACAATAGGCGGATTCAGACTTTTCCAGACCATCTAGATTACCTAATCTTAGCAACTTGCTGACTGCATAATTTTATTAAAAATATGATACCAATACATACAATTACGTTACACTTTACAAGGAAGGAACGCATTGTCAAATGCATTTCGTGTACGAGAAATTTTTACGAAATATTTTAATTCTGATGCTGGTTCTTTACCATGGCGAGGAAATATCGTGATGTAAAAAAAAAGTAGGTACATACTGATTATGTCATGAGCTATGCCACTTACCCTTTATCATCAAAATATTTTGCTTGTAATTATAATAAAAATATATGTAATAACCTAATAAATAAGATGAATATAAATAATAAAGTGAATTTCTTACCATCTGTTTTCATTTCTATGCCGATTTTATTCCATACGCCATGTTTGAACACTGTGTCCGTATACTTCGGATTCGATAAATCATACAGTACCAAAAAGCGAAAATTTTAACACCAAAATATGTAGCAAAAGAGGATCCGTGATGCGGCAGTGATAATAAAAGTATCGTCGGCGAGAACTTTTAAAATAAAAATATTATCAGTGATAATAAAAATATCGTCGTCGAGAAATTTTAAAACACGGTACGGTCACTCGACACCGCTGATAGCACTGAGACACGCTGGTGCCGGACGAGTGTGAACTGCGTCATTAATATTCCCAGAAGAATACTTTTACGTCGTCAGTGAAATGACGTACCGGATACGGTCACATCACGGGTGTGTGTGAATCGCTCTTTAGATTCAAGCTCTATAACTTGCCAATAAATTAACGCTAGCATATTAACAAACTACTTTGAAATGATATGAAGCTTAATTTATTAGAAAAATTAACATACCACTTCCTGTTCAAAAACACAAGGCTAAAACAAACAAAAACGCTGGTTCCCTTTGTATTGTATTATTAAACAAACTGTTCTTTATATATAATTCTTCTACTCTTACGAATATTAGAAATAATTTGAATCAAACACTAGACTCTATATATAAATTTTGTATTACAAAAATGATGTCAAATTTCCCAATAATTTTCAATTAGTATTAGTTAATACGATACCTGTATAATCCGTTGCATTTCTTCATGGATCAGTTCCACACAACGCAGCGACGGTTCCTCTAATCGTCTTATCTGTCGTTTAACTAACAACTCGAACGAAACTTCTGGTACAAACAGTGCTGGACGTGGTCCATTCGCATTCCTGAAATATAAAAATACTCTAACACAATGTTTTATTATGATCAACACTTTGTGAAACCCACTGATATGCTCAAAAACTTTTTTTTTGAAAAGTTTTTTTAGAACGTGTCTCGACGACGAGGTCATTGACACGATGACAGTACAATAGAATATAAGGGTATTAACAACACAGTTTTATATTTAACAGTTATAGATCATTACACTTCAGAGTTTATAAGGCACTTCAATATCTCTTAAATATTTTAAACAGGCTTGCATATTTCTCAGTTTCATTCAACATTTCATGTATATATTATCTCCCAATTGGTGTTGTTTTCTTTTGGTAGAGAGATGTAGGCATTCTTTAAGGAAATGCTTGACGGTGAAGGGACTGCTGCAATGGCCGCATGCAGATGGATCGGTAGATGCCATGAGAAAGCCATGTGCAAGCAGAGTGTGTACAATTCTTAATCTTCTTAGAATAACCTTATGCCTTCTGGGCATAGGTGGTAGCTCTAAGGAAGGCATAACTGGCTGTATATTTTGTAAGTGACTCGGAGTTGTGTTCCAATTAATTAGCCTGCCATTTGTCATATAGACGCTCTTTGAACATTTTTTAAATATCATTATGCAGCTGGATATTTGATATAGGTGTATCCAAAGTAGAAGCTTCTTTTGCGGCTACATCTGCAGCCTCATTTCCTACAAGTACTACGTGTGAAGATACCCACAATAGTGACAACTACTCCATGGTCGTAAGTTTATTATATATATCATGTATTAAATTTACCAGAGGATGATCTGAGAACATGTTTTTAATCACTTGTTTTGATGATGAGAAGTCTGTGCAAATCGCTACATTGCGGTCAGTTGATTCCAACATTACGTCACGAACCTATTTGAAGACGATAGTTCACCTCCTGATATTACAAACTGCGACGGACCCCTATTAACACACTCGGTGGTTATAAAAGCCATACAATCATCGAAAGATGGCAGAGCGACTGGTCCTGATGAAATTCCAACTGAAATATACAAGCTTATAAATGATAACAAAGTTTTAGAGGCTATATCTTCGATTTTCAAAACAATTTTACCAGCAGACAACTACCTAATGGTTGGTCTAATTCACTGTTTATAGCTCTACCTAAGACAACAGCAAAAACCTGTGCTGATTATAGAACCATCAGTTTGTTAAACCACTTATTGAAAATTTTTCTGAAGGTAATACATGGTCGTATCTACAATAAATGCGACTAATACCTGAATGACACTCAGTTTGGTTTCCGTAACGGGTTTGGAACGACAGAGGCACTGTTTGAAATGAACGTATTTGTTCAAAGATGTCGAGATATATCTGTAGACATATACTATTGTTATATCGACTTCCAAAAGGCATTTGATCATGTTACGCACTCTATATTAATCGAAGCTCTAAAAGACATTGGCTTGGACGGCAGAGATATTCGAATAATTGCAAATTTATATTGGAATCAAACAACATCAGTATTAGTAAATGGTGTGGAATCACAGGCTCTCAATATTAAACGAGGAGTACGACAGGGACACCTCTTGTCACCCCTGCTTTTCAAAGTTTACTCGAAGAATTTTAAAAGTTTCCTGGGTGGAGACGATTCGAAATTCCGCAATACTAGAACGTCTCAGCAAAACTACTGAGATCATAAAAAGCATCAAACAGAGAAAGCTGGAGTATTTCGGACATGTAATGAGAGGTCCCAAATATAGGTTGCTACAAAATATCATGCAAGGAAAAATAGCAGGCAAACGCAGTCCAGAACGAAGAAGAACCTCATGGTTGAAAAACTTGCGAGATTGGTATGGTCTTGATACAAGCATGCTATTTAGGGTGGTAGTGAATAAAATTAAGATAGCTATGATGGTAACCAACATTCTGAAAGGACATGGTATATAAAGAAGAAGGTTCCAACATACGAAAAATCTTGACGATACCATCTAGTTATCCAGTGTATGCAATACAAATGGCACGAAGTCTGATTAGTTTTGTAGTGCTAAAAGAGGAAACAACAGCACTACCCACCCCTACATCATTTTTAGAGGCATCTGTATAAAGAACTTTATGAAACTTATGAACGATTGTTTATTTATTATAGTTTTAGGAGTATCATGTTTATTGAAAGTCTATCATCAAATAAATATTATTAAAAAAGAATTCAAACCAAGAATCAATTATTGTAATGATAAGGAAGGTAACTTACTTACCAACAAAGAGAATATCCTTTTACGATGGGTAGAGCACTTTCGAGAGTTGCTGGAAGGGGAACCTACTAACAATATACGTCTGGAATACCGAAATGAGGAACTTGTGGAATCCCCCTCGGTAGATGAAGTGAAAATATCTATAGAAAAACTAAGGAACCATAAATCCCCAGGTAGCGATGGCATCCCAGCAGAGTTATTTAAGCACGGTGGAGAGCAGTTCACCAAGGTGATGCGAGAAATTGTTTGTACAATTTGGTCTGAGGAGTAAATGCCTGAAGAATGAAGCTCAGGCTTAATTTGCCCGTTAAACAAAAAAGGTTGATCAGTACGAATATCTCGGAGTTACACTAAGCGAAGACGGGAGAGACGACAAAGATATAACAAGAAAAATAGGAAAAGGAAAAAACATGATAAAAACACTCCATCCGATCCTGTGGAATAAAACTTTAACTAAGAAAACAAAGAAAAATATATATCAGGCTATGATTCAGCCCGTGCTGACTTATGGGTCAGAAGTGTGGGTCTTTAACAAGAATATGTCACAGAAACTCCTCTCAACGGAAATGATGTACTGGAGAAGATGTTCCGGGTTAACTTTGTTTGACCACATAAGAAATGAAAACATAAGAGAGAGAATGAAAGTAAAGAACACAATAATGGATACGATAGCCGAAAAACAATTAAAATGGTATGGACACCTGAGACGGATGAACGAAGAAAGGATACCACGAAAGGTTTGGAACTGGAGACCTACACAGAGAAATAAAAGGGGAAGGCCAAGAAAGAAATGGATATCCAATATTCATATAGAAATGGAAAATAGAGGTCTTCAAGAAGGAGACTGGGCCGATAAGAAATTATGGCGATTGGGATGCGAGAAGCGACAAAATTAAAGTTGCAAACACTCGCTCTATATATATATATATATATATATATATATATATATATATATATATATATATATATATATATATATATATATATATATATATATATATATATATATATACAAAAAAGTAAACCAACTGGAATGCAAAAATTACCGCGGAATAACTCTCCTACATACAGCATACAAGATATTGTCAAACATTTTGCACGAGAGATTAAAGCCTTATACCGAAATGTTTCTAGGAGAATATCAGGCAGGATTCAGGAGTGGACGTTCAACTATTAACCAGATCTTTACAATACGAAAGATCCTCAAAACAGCGCAAGAGTGTAACATAGATATGTATCATATTTTCGTCGATTTTAAAGCGGCATATGAGTGTCTTAAGACCAAGTCTTTACAATGCTATGAAAGAGTTAGGAATTCCAAAAAACTCATATGTTTTATAAAAGTGACAATGGCGAAGATGTTATCAGCAGTAAAAATTCAAAACGACTCGTCAACCCCATTTGAAATACATAGGGAGGGGCAGGGAGATGCGCTGGCGTGTCAGCTTTTTAATGTCGCCTTAGAAAAAGTTGTACGAGACGCTAATTTAGTTAGCAGGGGAACAATACTTAATAGATCAGTTCAAATTCTAGCATATGCAGACGACGTGGACATTGTCTCAAAAAACTCGTATAAGGCTGTATAGAACACTGCTAGTCCCCGTTCTCACATATGGATCAGAGGCATGGACGCTAACTAAAACAGATGAATCCGCTTTATCGATTTTTGAAAGAAAGGTGCTACGCAAGATATTCGGAGCGGTCTGTGAGAACGGAATATGGAGGCGTAGACATAACTTTGAACTGCAGAATATCTACAAGCATACGTTTGGTGGTAAAGGATTACCACTATAATGAAACCGCCTGCAGTGGGCAGGACATGTAGCCCGGGCCCCTAAATCGAACATGATAAAAAAGATTCTAACAGCGCAACCCGTGGGAATGAGAAGACGGGGTAGACCAAAGCTGAGGTGGATGGATGGGGTAACATAAGAGGCGGAGAAGATCGTCGTCGGCAACTGGAAAATGCAAGCAAGGGATAGAACAGAATGGCGTAGAGAGCTTGAGAAGGTCGAGGCCCTCTAAGGGCTGTAGCACCAAGATGATCATGATGATGTTTATTGAAAGAGCAAAGGAAGGTATTGACATACGGACGTTGCTTATGCCACGGAGGATGTGTAGAGATGTGAAAGGGTGAAGTTGCAGCAAGATCGAAACTATCGAGGAGAGAATTTAGTATACAAGAGAGAGGTTAGACAGCTCTAATAAGAGAATAATAAAGAGATTATTTGGTTGAATAAGTAGTTGGTAGCTGCATACAACAAAAGAAGATGTTGTCTCCTTAACCAGAGTGGCGATTTGTTAGCTTCACAGTACATGCTTTGAGCTTGGCTAGATCTGAAGGCACCTAATCAGATCCTAAGACCCGTATTGTGGACGGAGTTAAGAGCTTTCAGATGTGACTTAGAGGCAGACATATAGACAAAACCACCATAGTGTATTTTGAAGCAAATAATGGCTCTGTAAACAATACCTTCGTCAACTCCCAATTGGAAATGTGCTAGACTTTTTAGGATATTAATATTTTTGGAATTGCCTTTCGTTTCCTGTATGTGGATTCCAAGTCTGCAGTCAAAGGACAGGATTAAGACTTTATTACGATTAATAACATCTAGTAACACTCCGTTGTGTGTCAAAGTTAGATTATCTTTTGTCGTTTTTCACTAACTTTCATAATTTTAGTTTTAAAGACTTCTATATTATCAATGGCTGTTTGCATTAGTGGACAGGTTGTTTCGATATTATGTCCTCTGCAAAAGAGTACAAGGTCATCAGCATATAATGCGTATTTTACAGGGAGATAAATGCTTTTGACTATTATCATTAAATGCCAAACTGAACAAAGTTGTGCTTATAACAGAACCTTGTGGTACTCCATTATGTTGAATACGAGTAGATGATAGCTTTCCGTTTAAAATAACTTCTATCATCTAAAAAATTTTGCACAAATTACATAGTATATGTTGTCACCAATATTGTTGCAAATTTTGGACTATTACAGAGTTTTTGAACAGTGTCAAAGGCTCTCCCGACATAAAAAAGGCTGCTAATAAATCTTACTTACAGACCATAGAGTCTTAAATATTTGTTTACCATTTTCTCCATTAATTTGCACATGGTGCATGTCAGCGATATTGGCCTATATGAGTTAAAGAAAACTTTGTGTTTGATTATGAACTTTTTTTTTTAATAGATATGATATATGGTTCTCGCCACCAGTTATAACTGTACTGTGAAACCACCACTGTGAAAAATTATAACTGTACCAAATACCGTTGTAAAATTTTAATAAAACAATAATGCAAGGAGTCGATAATTTCTTTAAGAGTATGAAAGAAATGTCATCTGGACCAGAGGCTGTGTTTTTACACAAATCGAGTGCCGGCAATAGTTCTTCTAAGGTAAATGGTGTGTTAATAAGATCGATTTGTTGTGCAGTTTTTATTGAGGAGAATTTTCCAGTTAATGTGCCTGATGATATATTAGGTGAGTATTGTGTTTTTAATTTTTGTTTAAACGTATTAGCTAATAAATTGTCAATTGGTTGTGTGTCATTGATAACGTTGTTTTTATAACTTATACTTTAAATACAGAAAAAAAAATAAAAAAAAAGAGAATTTGATAGGTCTCAAATATGTAAACAAGCTTGGGACAATGAACGTAGGGTTCAATGGAACGATTCAAGTATAGTCATAAACGAAAGATATGACAAAAAGAGAAAAATCAAAGAATCGGCTCTAATTATGCTACATACATATAAAATCAGAGTTTGCTCTTTTTTGAGAGTAAACTAAATGTAAGACCAAATACTTACCATGTCGGAATAGTATTATGAGGTTTTTTTTCTGGTTTTTTCCTCATGATTTACTATGGAATCACTAACAGGAGAATTTTACTGTCATCATGACATGTGATTATCTTTTTAAAGACGAAATCACATGCTATAATATTTTACAATAAAGTCACGCACCTCAGCAATGTTAAAGTAGTATACTTTAAAATGTAAATGTTTGAATTTTCAATATAAATGTGTCGGATATAATTAAATTATTAGAAGAATGTATCACCAATTAACAAGAATCTTAATTGCTTTAGGAGAAGTAATTGCTTTAAGATGCCCCAAGAAAATAGCTTCAGAACAATATATAATACATATCCAAAATGGATCAAAAATCAAATCTGTTATAAATGTAAAAAGGGTACAATAATTAACTCCGAACATTTATAAAAATAAAACTCAAATTGTGCATTTTTTAAATAAAAAATTTTTATTTGCATTCATTAAATTCTAGATTTTTTTCTCGTTAGTAAGTAAGTAAGTTCTCGTAAGTAATTTTCTCGTTCTTTGCACATATATTAAAAAAACTTCCAACATTAAACACAAAACATACCGTAACTATTCCATTATACGCAAAAACTTTACCTTATTGCTGTCAAGATATCCATTTTTGTAAGTCCTGCTAACGGATGAATTGAGTCTAAAGTTCTTCCAAAAGTTTCATGGAATATGTAGCATATTCTAGCTCCACCACATAGTTCAGTAGTCTCTATATTTCTAGCCGTTCCTTCTATGGTCGAACAATACGCAGATGCGAATTTTGTGATAATTTGCAACAATGTTTTGCTTTTGTCGGATATATCTTCTCCATAGGAACTTAATAAGGATTGATATTGAGACATCATCAGATTGACTCTAGTCTAAAAATACAAATTTTAAGTAAAAAAAACTAAAAAAATTTCGACTCAATATGCTTTTTGATTTACAGAGTGGCCCAAAAGTCTGGAAACAGCCAATTATCTCGTAAATTTTTAGTTATAATTGTACACAATTTGAGGTACACCTATTTTGGAATACAGAGATTCCATATTTGATATTTTCAATATTGCCAGATTTTCCGTTTCTCTTATATTATTAGTAACTTTGGTCTTTTAAATGCATCACCCTGTATATTTAGACATTATTGGAATCTCCTATTCAATACGAGTTCCACCATACGTAACACTTATGATTTTATGTAGTCTGAAAGGTCTTAAATACATAAAACACAAATCTGGCAACGCCTAATTGTTTCAATAAATTTTTTAATACTAATTATTTTCAACTACATGAAAACGTAACAATTGATAGATTAGAACATTTTTAACAATAGTTACGTTATTAAGTGTTCAAAATGTGCTCAATTTATGAGTTGACAGTACCCTAATCGATGGTAGAATGCGTCTTTCACATTTCTCCATGATGGTCTAGAAACAATTCGAGATTCATTGATAATTCGTTGCCTTAGCGCTGCAAGACTTGCTGGTTAAGTTTTGTAAACTGAATTTTTCAAGTATCATAATAAAAATAATCTTTATGATTGAAATCGGGTAAACGTGAAGGCCATTCAATTCTACCTTGTCTACCAATTTATCGTCCGGGAAATATCGCCTCTAAATAACGCCGAACATTGACACCAACTATCTGGCGTTAAATTTCTTTCGATAAAAAATGGCCCAATTGACTGAGTATCTACTATAACTGACGATACATTTAATTTTTGTGGTCTTTGAGTATGGTTTTCACGCATTCAGTGTGACTTTGCGTCACTCCAGTACCTTAAATTTTGTTGATTTACACTTCCACACAGTGTAAAGATTGCTTCATCGGAAAACATATTCTGTCAATGAAATTTTAATAATTTTCAATTTTATCCATCATTACCTCAGTAAACTCTAATCTAAGATCGAAGTCATCTTCACTTAATTCTTGCAATAAGTTTATTTTGTATGGTTTAAACTTATTTTTACGTAATATACGTAAGACTGAAGAACGACCTATATCATGTACTTGTGCAACCCTGCCTGGGGATGTATGTGGATCTTCAACAAAACTTTTCTATTTCCATCTATCTTTACCTTCTTCAGATTTCTCAAATCGCTTTACAGTTTTTTGTACCGTCGCCTTATGAATAGGAGAACGGTTTAGATAACGGCATTTTAGAGAAGCAATTTAAATTGCAGAACTTTTCGAAACACAACTACTGTCAGTTTTCGTTTATAATGTAAATCGTGAACAAATGTCAATATCACAGCATTCTACATTTAAATATTTAAATTTATTAAAATCTACATATTTTGCACTGTTTTATGTATTTAAGACCTTCCAGACTACATACAATCATAAGTGTTACATATTTTTGAACTCGTGTTACATATTTTTGAACTCGTATTGAATAGTTGAACTCGTATGAAATTCACACTGAATGCGTGAAAACCATACCAGACCACAAAAATTAAATGTATGATCAGGTATAGTAGGTACTTAGTCAATTGGGTCATTTTTTATCGAAGGAAATTTAACGTCAGATAGTTGGTGTAAATGTTCGGCGTTATTTAGATGAGATATTTTCCGTACTTTAGACAAGGCTACCTTGTCTACTTACTGTAGACAAGGTAGAATTGAATGGCCTCCACGTTCACCCGATTTCAATCCTAAAGATTATTTTTATTAGGGATACTTGAAAAATTCAGTTTACAAACTTAACCAGCCAAGTCTTGCAGTGCAAAGGCAACGAATGATCGATTAATCTCAAATAATTTCTAGACAATCATGGAAAAATGTGGTAGACGCATTCTACCATCGATTAGGGTACTGTGAACTCACAAATTGAGCACATTTTAAACACTTAATAACGTAACTATTGTTAAAAAATGGTCCAATCTATCAATTGTTACGTTTTAATGTAGTTGAAAATAATTAGTATCAAAAAATCTAATGAAAGAATTAGGCGTTGGCAGACTTCTGTTTTATGTATTTAAGACCTTCCAGACTATAAAAAATCATAAGTGTTACATATAGTTGAACACGTATTAAATAGAAGATTCTAATAATGACTGAATATATAGGGTGATGCATTTGAAAAACTAAAGTTACTAATAATATCAGAGAAACGGCAAATCTGGCAACATTGCAAATATCGAATATATAATCTCCGTATCCCAAAATAGGTGTCCCTCAAATTTTGTACAATTATAACTAGCAATTTACGAGATAATTGGCCGTTTCCAGACCTTTGGGCCACTCTGTATATCACGAAGTACTTGTAAACCAATAACCGCTAAAAGGCATAGGCTTAACTCCAATTTTTCTTACTCAATTGCAATAAACTTTTACAATATATTGATCATCGTAATCCTTCTTTATGTAACCCCCCGCAATTAAGTATTAACTTGTAACCGTTTCAAAAGTTAACAGGGTGTGACAGGGCGTGGTGACACTCTAAATATTAGCTTGCTTTCGCAGCCATTGGCTATGATCCTGCGCCATATGGACAGCTTCAGGTAGGGATTTTCTCATCTTCATTTGGTCTGGCCAACGTTTTGGAATCTTCTTCGTCTTTGGCCGTCCACCTTTATTTCTACTACCAATAGTTCCATGCTCCTCGTTCTTCTAGCGATGTGACAGAAGTAAATTAAACCAGAGCTTAGCATTCCTTGTTACAGTTCGGTCATTCCATATTTTAATCAATTTAGCTGTTGCGGCTTTTTTATGCTTGATTTCTGAGGAGCAATCGCAATTGTTAGATCATTATTTTTGTTTTGCCGTTGTGAATCTGAAGTCCGAATTCTTCGCTTATCCAGCTTAACCATTCAATGATGGTAATCATTTCGACTTCATTCGCTGCTAGTATAAGTGTGTCATCTGTGTAACCAGCAGGTTGCTGGTTTTTCTGCTCCCTATTGTGATTCCTCCATCTCATTCGTCTAGTACTTTTCTCATTAAATGTTCAGTATGTTCAAATGTTCATGGTAATAGTATACAGCCCTGTCTAGTTCTTTTGCTGTTTTGATCGCATCTGAACATATTCCGTGCATTTTAACTTTGGCTGCGTTTTTATCAAACACATATTTCTTATTAGGTTAATTAGGTGGTTAGGTACTCCCATATTTTTCTTATACTCCAAAGGGGATCCCATTTTACTGAATCGAAAGCCTTTGTGTAATCTAAGAAACACAGCAGCATTGGTATGTTGTGTTCCCTTGTTTTTTCTATTATCTGTATCTGCTTTCCTTTTCCTGATATGAATCCGCATTATTCTTCGGCTATCTCTGCTTCGAAATCATACTCTGCGTTTATTATTTGTGAAAATTACATATTCCTTATTGCGTTCTAGCCAATAAGGAAGCCTTTCGTTTCCTGTATGTGGATTCCAAGTCTGAAGTCTAGAGAGAATTTCTATATCTTTGTTTCATGGCTATGACTAATATATCGCTACAAATAATCGCTTCTGGTATCATTGATCATTCTTTGCGTTCATATTCATTATTACCAGGAACAAGAAATTGAGAAGTTCTGTGCACAACGAACTCCTTATCTTAATCTTTTTTAACTTTTGTTTCGTTTTAACTTTTAAGTGTTTCTTTCCAATCGCCTTTAAGGTTTGGTAAAAAAATTCCTTTGGAACCTAAAAACATTAGAGAATGGTATCCAAGTGAGGTATTGGTCTTTAGTTTCATTGGAGCAGAATCAGAACTTTTATGGTGGATATATTGAAAAAAAAAAAAGGGAGAAACTTAGAAATGGAGTCTAAACCATTTTTCTACAGCACTGTTATCAAACTAGCTGCCCAGATGTGATTTTTTACATAAATTTCAACCAATGAAACAATTTAAAAGACTTTAAAATAATGGGGGACATTTTAAATCAAAATTATTATGTTAATTAAAACTTAATATTTTTTAATATTATTTTTAAATTTAAAACTAACAATCAAAACAATATTACTACACTAATTATTTACTAAATAAAATAGATACCTTTAAGTCTGGTAAACAGTCTCTTATATGATGCATCAACAACCTGTTCAATGTCTTAGCTAAATATGGTGTTCCATTTCTACCAGCCAAAGTGGGATATTTACTTTGCAAGTATGTAGCCTCATCTTTTAAAGAGTCCTTAATGGACTTATTGTTCATAATATCCTGTTGAGATCTATTAACCACTCCGATGATTCCTAATTTTACAGGTATAACCCTCCCACATAGGATGTCTATAGCATCAGTTCCTGTAACAATATTGTATTTAATATACATACACATCTAAACATTTAAGCAAAGACAATAAATTAAATACAACACATGAAAACAACAGAAAATAAACATAATTAACGTAAAAAACTTAACCTAGACTTAAAAAATTTAAACTAGAAAAAATATTTACCAGCATCCATAAGATCTAACTTTGTTACAACAGCCAGTGTCCTTCTGCCATCAGGATCTACATCTTTGGCTATAGCTAAACTTTCTGATGTGGCCATATCAGTATTTGCAGTAACTACAGCTAAAATAATAGAGTTAGGATTTGCAATATATTTCAACACCAATTCCCTTATTTGTTGCTCTATATCTGGTGGTTGGTCACCTACGGGAACCTACAAAAAAAATTAGATAAAAAAGTATAAAAAATTTTACTGTTAGGATGACTTTTTGAAATATCACTAATATGACTTAAATGGCAGTTATTTTGAGAAGATTCTACACAATAAAAACCATATAAATACTCTTTTCACTACCTTTGTAATTCCTGGTAGATCCACTAACGTCAAATTAACAACTCTTGTTGAGTATATTTTTAGATTAATTGGTTCTGGGCATATTCCTTTGTTATTGCCAGCCATACGGCTGGTTTCTTCCTCAATTTCAACTCTAATTTTATCAAAATCTCTAAAAATCTTATCTTTGGCATGAAGGAATATTCCCCAGTCATCAAGTTCCACAGTTCCTGTGAAAAAAATTTATGGTACGTATAAAAGAATTTGATAACATAATTTACAATTAAGTATGTAGTGAAAGTAAAGTATACAATCTTGTTAAAATTCGGTGTGGGTATATAGTAGAATAATTAACAATAAAATAAGCATATTTTAAAAATTAATTTTATGTGCCATCCTCTTAAGAGGAGAAATTAAACAACTGCTCATAACTTTGTCACTAAAGGTAACTGAGTAAACACGAAACAGAAAAACGCAGTTTTATATTTTTTTTAAATCCATATAAAAAACTGCCGCAACAGGTATGGACTCTACATGATCAACGACGGGAATCAAATATCCGATCCATCATTACAATTAAGTTCTGCTTATAGAAAAAGTATAGCCGAGCATAATAAAAGTGACAAACAATCATCAAATCTCGAAATGGATATGTGTGTCAAATTTGGAATTTTCGGAATGCCGAAAAAAAAAATAGTATCTTAAAACTCATTTACATCAACCAATATTATTCGAGAAAACGAAAAAGCAAATTTCTGTACTGGACATGAAACAATGAAAAGTCAACAATAGTGAGTGAGTGAAGTGGTTGCTAGTGACATTAATTAACACACTGATAAAATCCAAAATCCAGTGTAAGTGGCAAAGAAATGGAATATTAGATTAGATGTAAGACAACTCTAAATGTAAAACACTTATTAAAGTGTACAAAATTTATACAAGAAAAACCCAACAATATTCTTTCCGACGATATAAAGACATTATAAGTAAGATGAAAACCGTAACATAAACAATATTGTAAATTTCCTTTAAGGAACTGATCTTTTTCATCTATTATAAATTAATTAAGTAACTGTACCTTACTGTAACATGTCGCTAATAAACACTAGCAGTTGACGCGATTGATATTAAATAAAAAAAATCCTTAAGTTTACAGGGAACACATTTGAATAAAGTTGAAATATTTAGATTTCTTATCAATTCAATGTAAAACCACATTCATATGAATTCTTTTTTTTTTCCTGCTATACTACAATATATACTTAAATATAAGGGTTAGTTTTAAGCTGAAATTTATATTTAAAGTTTTTGATATGTTCGTAAATCGTTTTTAATATATTAATATCTCTAGAGAAAATCAAATTGTTGAGGTAGACGGGAAGTGGAATTTTTAATATAATAAGATTATCATAAAATTTGTTTATGTTTACTGATTCGTGGGAACATTCAAGGAAAATATGTAATAGGCTACCTTCTTTTCCGCACTTGCAATTAGGTGACTCCGCGAGACCCAACTTTTACATATGAAGGGGGGTAAGAGCATGATTAGATCTTAATCTGTTTATAACCCTTATGAAATGGCGATTTGATAGAGTATGAAACCATCTTTTTATGGGTATTTCAGGCTGCATTTATTTGTAATTATTTCCAGTTCTCGTGTTTCGATAATATGCTTGCCATTTTTCTTTTTGATGCCGTTTACTAATTATATCAATGTCTAAAAAGGGGAGTAAGTTCAAGGGAGCTTCTCCGCCTATGTTTAGGGCAGATTTGGCTAGGCTATCTGCTATTTCATTGCCCTTAATGCCCACGTGTCCCTTTATCCATGATATAATAATGTTTTTCCCTAAATTTGTAATTTTATTGTAAATAGTCATAATTATATTGTAGATATTCATGAATTGTATAAAAGAAATGTTTTAATTTTATTTTCAAAATCCTTTTAAGGTAAGTTACTGATATTCTCATGCAGAAGATTAAAACATTTTATTGCCAATACCCTGGTCTATTTTGACACGTTTTCAAACGCCAATACACTGGTATCATATTCTGATTATGCCTACTATTGTAACCATGCTGATCTTCATGACTTATATAAATATTGATATTCCTCCTCATGAATCAAAGGTTTTCTAGAACATACTGTGCTGGTACAGTAAGACTTCCCAATCTTTCGTAATCCTGACCGCAGGCCTCCCTATATACCAAACCAGCAAAGATTCTCTGCCTTTTTCTGCAGACCAAATACTCTGTGTGTGTTTGAGAGGGTTCTAAAAATAAAAAGACTTTTCCACCCACATCTCTTATTGTGAAAATCACTGATTTAGTTTTGCTATTTTCATAACCAACATATTTGCAGCAAACCATTGCAAGCCCTCTGGTGTGCCACCACAGAAGCCTCAAGCACATCCTTAATATTATCAGCTGCAAAGGCCACTTCAATTATGATTTTATGAGCTCAATACTCTCGGAACAAAAGTTATATTTTTCTCATTTCTTCAGAAGCATTTCATGTATGACCAAGTCAAAAGCCTTGCTCAGGTTACACAAAAGAACTGAGTAATATGACTGTAATATACACTATAAGGTTTTAAATACCTAAAACTGTATTTTTATGTTTGCACAAACCTAATTGACATTCAGACAACATATCATTGACCTCAAAAATATCTACTATTGATCATGCCATGCATTTTTCCATCGTTTTCGAAATAATTGGCAGTAGTGAGACTGGCCGAAAATTTTCTGTCAGTCTTGAGTCCCCTTTTTTGAAGATTTGATATTAATTAATGGATTGGAAATTAATTAATTAGCTTAATAAGTGGAATTATGATATTTTTTATTGTTTGATCAACTTCGTCAACATTTAGTCCAATATTGACACGGATGTTTTTATTTTTTAAATTATTGATAATATCTTCTACTGTGTTGAAAGTGACTTCATTGAGAAAATTGATTTAATATATTTATTTGAGTTATATCTATGATTACCAACTTCTTTTGGCATGAATTTAATAATATGGAAAACAGCTACATGTGATTTAAACAGGATAGTGCTATGTGCTGCATAAGTCAAGTCACATTGGAAATTCTGCACTAGCGATTTGAGGGAATGATCATGTCACATGGAGGTGATGTGAACTCGCCACCTTTAGATTCTTTTTTTTTTTTCTAACAAATTTTCGACTACAAAAAATTTTGATATATCTGCTTTTTGTTTTATTATTATTATTTTTTATATTTTAGATTCTTTCTTGTGAGGGTTTCTTAAGTTAAAGGTATATGTGAATAAGCTACAAGCGCCCTCGAGGTTAATATAACTCATGCCATTAGTACAATTCAGCCTGATTTATATGCCAGAGTCATGGAAAATTGGACATTTTGAATACATAATGGCCTCGAGAGGCCTTTCAAATGAAGAAAAAATTTTGATCATATCTCTCACACACACACTCTGTTTTATTTAAATTAAAATATAGTAAGTGTTTAATTAAAGCCCTTACAAAATAATATCTAGCAATTGAAAAAAAAAAATTATAGGTTGCTGAAGTTCTTTCAGAACACTTACAATATAATTAAATATGTAGTTCTTAAAATCAATCATTCTATATCCCAAATAATCAATATGTTTCCTGTAAAGAATATATTGTAATCCAAGAAGAAAAATTATATTGTTTAAAGTTCAATCAGAATTCATTGAGAGACTCAAAATCAATGTTTTCGTGAAGGTACCACTTTTTTTAACCAGTTAATTCAGCTAATAATGTCTTTATTTTATATACAGAATAGTCTTGACTTGTTATTGGATTAATAAAACATTTATTTTCTGGCTAAATCTAAGACATT
Organism: Diabrotica balteata; assembly: GCA_918026665.1. NCBI lineage: Eukaryota > Metazoa > Arthropoda > Insecta > Coleoptera > Chrysomelidae > Diabrotica > Diabrotica balteata. The sequence continues at coordinate 48,779,790 of OU898283.1, read as the reverse complement.
CTACTGAAATCATGCAGGAAAAGCTTTTGTCTTCCTATCTCAAGTTTTTTTAACTTTGTACCATTTTTTTTATCATTGCTTGTGTGGTAGGTGTCTATAGGTCCTGATGAAACATATTCTTTGTAAGATCCCATCAATTTTTAGTCATTGCTTTAAAAATTTACGGCTGTAAACATTGTAAAATGACAAACTGCATGCTGTGAAACTTCCAATGTTCTCTGACTAATTTCTAGATCCATGATTATCTGCCAAGCAATCATTTAATTTACATCATTAATAATCCATGGAGATGTAACATTTTAATAATAGGACTCTTCTAATTGTATTTTATCAAAATATATTTCTAGGTAATTCTCACACATCACTATTTGAAATTTTCATGTTATTAATTGATGGATTCGACCGTTACTTGATGGAAATTCATTTTATGTAACAATAAACACTGAAAACTTTGTTTTCAAACTTCCACAAAATTTATTTTAAATATTATCACTACAGCTGTTTCGGCTGATTGCCTTTCTCAATTGATCTATTTTGGTTTGGGTTTACAAATTTATAGTCTCTAATGAAATAGGTTGGGTGCGAATAATGAAATAGGAACAGAAACGACTGGCGAAATAGACTGGGGAAGGTCAAGGCTCAACTAGAGCTGTAGCACCACTGATGATGATGAATGAAATAGGTTGAGGAGGGGAGAACTGTTTGTCTCAAGTTGGTCATTCAGAATTATATCTGTGTTTTTTAATTTGTTAATTCCCATAGATTCTAAGAAAGATAGCTTAAGGCCTTTATTTTGAATGTGAAGAATTTTAAATGTTAAATTTTAATTGTGAAGAATAGAAAAACAGATTCGACATACGCACTTCACCTTCTAGATCATAATCATTCTTTTAATGACAAATTTAAAATTCTTCACATTCAAAATAAGGCCTTAAGCTATCTTTGTTAGAATCTATGGAAATTAACAAATTAATAAGCACAGATATAATTCTGAATGACCAACTTGAGACAAACAGTTCTCCCCTCCTCAACCTATTTCATGAGAGACTATAAATTTGTAAACCCAAGCCAAAATAGATCACTTGAGAAAGGCAATCAGCCGAAACAGCTGTAGTGATAATATTTAAAATAAATTTTGTGGAAGTTTGAAAACTAAGTTTTCAGTGTTTTATTGTTACATAAAATGAATTTCCATCAAGTAACGGTCGAATCCATCAATTATTTAAAAGAAGTCAGTACAGGAATTTTGACCATATTGTTTCAAGATTACATCTGAAACGTAGACTGGCGACACAAAACATCTGGTTTTTAAATATGTGTTTACAAAATAAAGTGTTCCCGAAGTATATTCAGTTAAAAACCAAAAACCACATCCCCGCTGCACAAAAAGGGATTCATCACGGTCAGACCAGATGGCTTAAACAAGACAGAAAATACCAATACAGCAAACGGGATATAATAGCTGTTTATCTTAAGGTATGTCATTCAGAATTAAATTATAGATTAAATAATATAGAATTTGACATCCTAGATTCTAACGTGAGAATTAATATAGATAATATAATAGATAAAAAATTCAATACACAGTGTAAAAAACTAAATACCTAATCTAATTTCCAATAGTAAAAAATCCAATATTCATTATACAAAAAGTTTTTCAAACCATACTTTTTTCAATAGATTTATAAATTTAACAGATACTAAATTTAGTAACAGCGAGATACAACTTTTAGAGAAAGGATTTAAACACAACTTGCCCCAACATAATAATGAGAGAACTTTAGAATATTTAGGTGTAGAATGTGAAGTAGCGTTAAACAAAACTGCCAACAATATCGAAAAAAGTATAATTGCCAAATCTATTACAGATGTGTGTAGTGAAACTAAAAATTCCTGTTACCAAGAGAATAAAACAGCAATTTCAATTAAAAATAAATCAATAGCAAACAACATTGCATTTACAAAAGCAGACAAAGGTAACACTACTATTGCTATAGATAAAATAAAATATAATAACAAAACAATAGAATACTTAAATAATCAAAATATTAAAACTTTACACAAAGATCCGACAGAAAAATATCAAAAACAAATTAAGCTAGCGTTAGAAAATTCAAAATCAATACTAAATCCAATAGAACAGAAATACCTCAATATTATGAACCCACAACCTCCTAAATTATATTTTTTCATTAAACTACACAAACCGGATCACCCAATAAGACCTGTAGTTTCTTTTTATACAGCACCGTCATATAAAATTTCAAAAAAACTGTTAGAGATTATTTTAGACCACACTAAATTTTCACCTAAATTTACCATAAAAAATACAATAGAACTAGTTAATAAAATACAACATTTTCAATTACCTAACAACTCCAGATTAATTTCATTTGACGTAAAAAATCTTTTTCCTAGTAAGTATCCCTCCTACAGAAACTTTTATTCTAGTAAAAAACCTTTTAGACCAAAATAGTACAAATCCAATAATTACATCTGAAATTTTACATCTTCTTGAAGTTTGCATAAACCAGGACTACTTTGAATTTAATAATAAAATATATACAAATAACAGTGCAGGACTTATAATGGGTAATCCTCTAAGCCCATTGTTATCAGATATTTTTATGGATCATCTAGAGACAACGATTTCAAAACATCCCGTATTCAAACAGTTTTTATATTGGTGGAGATATGTAGACGACGTACTGGTATGTTTCACAGGAACTAACAGGCAACTCGACCAATTTTTATCATATATTAATTCACTTCATAGTCATATTGAATTTACAATAGAAACAGAACAAAATCAATCCATAAATTTTTTGGATTTAAAAATTAGCAGACTTCAAAACCAACATGACTTCTCCATATTTCATAAACCTACCTATACTGACACGACTATACACAATTCGTCATCCCATCAAACACAACATAAACTGGCAGCTTATCATAGTATGTTACATAGATTAACAGAAATTCCGATGTCAAAATACAACTTTGATACAGAATTAAATATAATTAAACAAATAGCAGTAAACAACAGATACAACGAACAAACAATTAATAAAATGTTAAATCAAAAACTACACAAGAAAGCCCTGAAATTAGTATTTCCACCACCAGAGAAAAAACCCAGTACCTTCTGCTCGATTACATATACAGGCAAAATAACAACAAAAATTGCCAAACACATAAAAAAGAAAGGAATAACACCAGCTTTCTGAACAAATAACAACCTAGGCAAATATATTAAAAATAACAAGAGTCAAAATAAAAAACACTTAAACAGTGGTGTGTACAAACTTCAATGTGGCGACTGCCCAAAAACTTACATCGGTCAAACTGGTAGAAACTTTGATAAACGAATAGCAAAACATAAAAGGGCTTTCAAGAATAGAAAAACAGATTCGACATACGCACTTCACCTTCTAGATCATAATCATTCTTTTAATGACAAATTTAAAATTCTTCACATTCAAAATACAGGCCTTAAGCTATCTTTGTTAGAATCTATGGAAATTAACAAATTAAAAAACACAGATATAATTCTGAATGACCAACTTGAGACAAACAGTTCTCCCCTCCTCAACCATTAGAGACTATAAATTTGTAAACCCAAGCCAAAATAGATCACTTGAGAAAGGCAATCAGCCGAAACAGCTGTAGTTATAATATTTAAAATAAATTTTGTGGAAGTTTGAAAACAAAGTTTTCAGTGTTTTATTGTTACATTTCATGTTATTCACTAGCATTTGATTGCAAAAATTAAACATTTGTTCATTTACTTAATTGTACTTAATATATTAAAGATTAACCAATTAAGCTAGGAAAACATAATAAATAAAACTAATCACAAGATAAGTAGTTCACTATTTTAAAAATTATGTGTAAACAAACTTTAATCTTCCAATACCTTGAAATACAGCTGTATCAGAAATAATTTAAGCAAGTAATCTTCACATATTACTACACAATATTAAACTATAAACTAAAAAAGTTAGATACAAGTGTATACAACAGAAAAAGGTTTGTTGTAAATGAGAATTTCACAATAATGGTACATATAAAATTTTTCTTTTATGACCCGTTATGGTGTCATTTCAGCCTCCCATGATGCAGCGACTTAATATAAAATCAAACACAAAAGACCAACAAACATCTCCTTACTGTATGGTGTTACTCCAACAACACCAGTGTTGTTTATCAACTCAAACTCAGACTGACAAATTTTGCTCCTACAACTACAACATGTACTGTCTCAAATATGTCAAAGCGATAGCAAGGTTTTGCTAAAAGATGTAAACTTTTACACATTTCCCATGTAGCACAAAGGACATAAAAAAATAAAAAGACATAACAGTGTTGGTTACAGTGCTGTAAAAAGATAAAAAGACATCATAACAGTGTTGGTTACCAATTCAAACACAGACTGACAAATCATGCTCCTAGGACAAATACTGTATGATAGCTGTCAAAGTGTTAGCATGGCTTTGCTATAAGATGTAAAATTTTACATTGCTTGTGATGTGACACTGAGAAGTAAAAAATCAAAACAAAGACATCAGAGATTTGTTATATTATATACAAAGACATCAAAGACTTGTTAAATCTCTGATGTCTTTGTATATAATAAATAGAATATTAAAATATGAGAAAGATCTGTCCAGGACAAAAATTGTAGAAAAAAATGAACTAAAGCATGAAAGGAACTTCTAATACAATTTGAAGGAATATTGCTAGTATTATTACTGAGATACTACCATTAAAATATTTTAAAAAACCTCAGGAAAGAGACCTAGTGCAGTGGTTAAACCAACCAAAAAAACTAAAGGAGAAGAGAAGTAGCAAGACAATAATTCAGATACAGATCTTCAAAACTATAGCACTAGCAACAGCCAAAGCTCAAGTATATACAAATCTGTATGATCAACTTCATAAAACCTATAAAATTCCATAAGTCTATATAAAAGGCTAGGATGACAAGTCACATTGTTTATCTGGTAGGGTAACTACGCCACCTAGGAAATAAATCTGAACTACCAACTGACATTTCAATCATATTTTGTTCTTTAAGCAGATAGATTTGGCAATAGAGTTGGAATACTCAAACCACCAGTTGCCAGATGCCTTTTTAACTTTATAAATATTTATAAAAATATTTACTTTTACTTTTTTGGTAATTCTAAACAATTAATTTTTATGTAGCTTATTGCTTTTCATTGCATATGTTTTATTTGTAATGTAAATTTCAACACTGGTGCCAAACACAAATATTTTGTTATGTCAAACTCATTTGAGGCTATCTTCACTAGGACCAAATGTAAAAAATGTCCAAAATAAGTATTCTTGATACGAAGTTTAAATAGAGATAATAGAAATACAGTACACTAAACAATCCATGAAGAAAATTTCTACAATGAATTCCATATTAAAACCAGATATGTAACAGAGCCTTTTATGCAGGGAACAGAAGGTTTAGGTACTATTTGATCCAATGACAATGGCTGTAAAGTAGACAGGATTTAACTGTTCTAATCTACAGTAATATTCTATAACTTAGCGAGGGATCAAAATGAAGACAATTTTGAAGATGAATTGCTAAATAAAGACATTGAACTTTCTGAAGTTAAAGATGTTTGAGGCAACCTTCTATAATATTTTAGTGTTATTAAGAAACCTCAGAAGAATTACATTAGTATTAATTCTTTGACAATTAATTAAATATTGGTGTGTTCTGAAATCAATTTTACATTTATCTTAATGATTAGTAGGAAGAACTATGTAGAAGAATTGTTCGACGATGAAAGACAAGAACCTAATATAGATAACTTACAAGGCGACGAAGGACCAGAAATAACTAAAGAAGAACTATTATACGCTATAAAAATAATGAAAAATGGTAAATCACCGGGTCCAGACAGGCTCACATCAGAACTTCTTAAGCTTGTGGAAGGCGAATCAGTGAATATTCTACTCGACCTTTTTAACTGCATCTACAAAAGAGGAGAAATACCAAAGGAATGGCTACTTTCAACTTTTGTAACCTTACCAAAAAAGGCAAATGCAAAACAGTGCACTGACTACCGCACTATAAGCTTAATGGGGCATACATTAAAAGTATTCATCAAAGTAATCCACTCAAGAATTAACAGAAAACTAGATGCAGATATTAGTAATACTCAATTCGGATTTCGGAACGGGCTTGGAACAAGAGAAGCACTATTTGCACTTAACGTCATATGCCAAAGATGTCTAGATATAAACCAAGATATATATATATATATATATATATATATATATATATATATATATATCTATATACTAAATATATACTAAACTATACTAAACTATATATACTAAATTGAAAAAGGTGTTCTGCGGAAGAGATCTAAGTCTAAAACTTAAAATTCACCTTTTGAGATGTTACGTTATAGTCAGTTCTCCTCTACGGGATGGAAACATGGACACTGAAAAAGATCGATACCAAAAAGATAGAAGCATTTGAGTTGTGGATGTATCGTAGAATATTAAGAATACCCTGGACAGAGAAAATAACAAATGTGGAGGTTTTGCGGAGAGTGCGGAAAGAGAAAGAGCTGATACTTACTGTTAAAAAGTGCAAACTACAATATTTGGGACATGTTATGAGGGGAAATAAATACCAGTTGCTGCAATTGATTATACAGGGAAAGATAATGGGAAAGAGATCTATAGGAAGAAGAAGGCATTCATGGTCGAAAAACTTGAGAGAATGGTACAATTGCACCAATTACCAACTGTTTAGATCTGCAGCATCAAAAATACGCATAGCTTTGATGATAGCCAAACTTCGGAACGAAGACGGCACTTGAAGAAGAAGAATGATTAGTAATTACAACATAATTCCACATAAAAAAGGTATATTTTATTTGATGAATACATGTATATCTCCAGATATCTATCTGTCAGATAGCACAATATTAAAAGAAGTTTATTATTTTAAAATTTAATTTTTAATTCTTTTGAAAGGTTTGTTGATCTTAAAATATTGGCTGCGAACTTGGTGGTCAGTAAAAAATTTAATACAAAACACAAGCTTTCCCACAAATGGATTGCCAAACTAGAATTACGCTGGTCTTTGTACAGAGATTGATTTCATAAGACAAATACAAAAACATTTAGTGATTCTTCAAAAGTGACTTATTTGTTATGAGAGTTGTATAACAGACTAAAATATTTTTTTGTCCTTCTAGCCTTAAAGAGGAGAAAGCCATAAAAAATAGTGGAATGACTGTAGATGGGAACTGATTGTATCCTCCGTCACATGGTGACAGGTAAAATCACTAGTTAAAATATAATAAAGAATAATTGATAGACAGACCAATGAAGAAACTGAAATATCCAAAAATTAGTGTAGATTTATGAAAGACTGACCAACATTATAAGGCAGATGATGGAAAAATACAGGAATAAAGAAACACTTGTATTGTATTCATTGATCTTGAGAAAGCATATGATACAGTTCCTCAAATGGTTCTGTGGTAGGAACTCAATAAGAAAGGAGTTCCTGGTGAATATGTCAAGATTGTGAGAGGAATTTATGAGGTAGTAACATGTATAAGTCAGTAACAATTAGTACAGTTGGAACAGTTGTTTGGGATTGTGTCAGGGCTCACTGCTTAGTCCTTAATTATTCTCATTAGTTTTGGATCAGATAACAGGGAAACTAGAGTGTAACATTTCCTAATGTTTTATGTAATCTGATAGTGTAGTGTTAGTAGGAAATACTGAAAGGTATCTAGAACAAAAACTAGAATTGTGAGGGACTGTTGTGAATGAAACTGACAGATTTCATGTGAAAGTAGGAGTGGATCAGAGCCTAGCTCAGATCAGTTGATTGATTGATTCTCATTAATGTTGGATCAGATAACAGGGAAACTAAAGGGTAATATTCCTGGTGATTAATGTATGCCAATGACATACTGTTAGTAGGAAATTTTGAAAGGGATTTAGGACAAAAACTAGAACAGTGGAGAAAAGTTCTTAATCAAAAAGGTTTAAAACTTAGTAGGAGTATTTGGAATGTTCATTTGAAAATGGAGTTACTCCTACAAGTAATAAAATCGCTTTTGATGGTAAAATGATTGTGAAAAGTAATAGTTTTAACCCTTAACTACAGGGATTCGGTATTTCTTACTGGTGGACAGTCCCAAAACACAGATTCATAGTAACCATATGACTTACAATTTCATGCGTCTCAGTACCTCTAGGGCATTTTGTATAAAAGTGCTAATCAAAGCAGTTGGCGTGTATTGTGAATATTTTCTTTCATAGTGCTCATCAAAAATCTTAACGTAAAATTTACCAGAGGTCTGTTTTTAAGTAAGTATTTTTAATTACTCTAATTTGGGTAAAATGTGAACTGTTTATATTTTTGTATTTTTAGGAAAAGAGTAAAGAAATGTACTTTGGACATCATTCTGGACCTTTAAAGAGGGTTAAATTTAGTGATAAAAATTTTGAGGAAATTTTGCAAAAGTAGAATGAGCAAATTGATTCTTGCATAAGTGATGTGGACTCAGACGCTATTTACCAACAGACTTTAATACTGAATCACTGAAGAAAGAAAAACCACTCATATTTGCATAATGTGCAAGACTCCAATATGTTTGCAATGATGGCAAGAGTTTACAAGGAATGTGCCACTTAATTTTTTTGACAATTTTACCTCTTGCAGATTTTTTCTCATGAATGTATAGATTTTCATAAATGCTATGTTATGTTTCTTTTATGATTCTATATTAGGTTTATTTGTTTAAAAAATATATAATTTTTGTTCATAGCATTAATGGCTTTTTATTTCAATAGAGCAAAAATGTTACCAAAATTATGGTTTAATAAATTATTCTTTAAAAACCTGGTTTTTATTATTAAAATCAGTCATTTCACCAGTTCTCCCATATCTAGATACTACAGAAAAATATGTAATGCATTTTTTGTATTAATTTTATATTTGACTAAAATGACCAGTAAAAATTACTGGGCTCTGTTGTTAAGTGGTAATAATGGAATGTCTGTAGTTAATGGTTAAGTACACAGGATTGGTACTACAGAGTAACAGAGAATTAAATGAAGATGCATACAGTAGATTAAGGATGGGATGGATGAAGATGAAAGAAATTGAAGGAGGCAAGTGGTATGTTTTGTGACAGAAAGATTCCAATAAACTGAAAGTAAGTACTCTTCTATAATATTATTATAAGACCAGCTGTGATGTACAGAACTGTATATATAGTATGTTGAGCAGTTAAAAAGAGAGACAAATGTATATGGCAGAAATGAGAATGATTAGATGGATGAGTTGGGTACCAACAAATAATAAAATTTAAAACCTAAAATTTATGGAGAAATGTAATTAAGTAGTAAATCTAACTTAGCATCGGGATAAAGGCAACGAGAATGATAATGATAGCTAACATCTTACATAAGAGCTTCCCATTAACTTCGTCCAACTATTCCTTTTTATTTTTCCACGATAGTTCCTTAGCTTTAACTTGTACTACAGTACCTACCTTAACTATATTACCCCTCTACTACAATGTTCACTGAAAAGTACATATTACTCAGGAACAGTGATAATTATTCTACTGTAAGGACTATATGAAAAATATAAACTATGTTTACCTTATTCTGTAATTAGAGCAAATAAATTGAAATTTATTATCTATTCCTTGATTATTTGAACTCTATATAGTCTATATTATGATATTAAATTATAAAAACCTTAATATGTACACAAAAACCAGATATTTGTTGAATGCAATTAAAAAGAGACCTTTGCCTCTTCAAATAAGCCATATTGTCATTAATAAACTTTTTAGTACGAAGTCAAAAGTATGTCTTCACATAAACATACCCTTTATAACAAACTAATTAATGTACACTCCACCAAAAAGATTCCAAATTAGAAAAACACTTACCATCAATAGCACTTCTATGTTCTCTATCTTCTTTGGGACAATATACTAACTGAAGCACTAAAGGTCTTCTGGTAACGATACCAGTACCTCGGGGAAGAAAGGACTTTCCTACTAAACTCTCAATAACAGAACTTTTTCCGGAACTCTAAAAAAATCAATTTAGGTTATGTCATAATTAAATTATATGCAAATTTTTAATCTTACCTGTGATCCTAAAACTATGATTTGAGGTAAATGGATAGCGTCTGAGCCAACAGTGTTAAATACATCTTGCAGTTTGTTAATAACTGGAATAAGGGCTTCCATTGTTTTGGTTTAGGAATAAGTACAAAAAATATCGATTATTTTACGTGACCTATTTCTTCTTAAAGCAATTCACAATGTCATTATGCACATTGAAAACGCAGTATTTAAATTGAGTATTTGCTGTTTAATAAAAAGAATCTCCTTCCCTTTTGTTGAAAATGGTTTTGAAGTTTTACTTTTTCAAATATGGCATCTGTCAGTACTGTCAATGACATAACCTTTAGGCAATTTTTTTCAAGTGTACAGGTATTTTCGAACCTCAATTTTTGGATAATAATTTATACGATGTAATAATATAATATCATATTTTGGAAAAAGTAGAGACAAAGAATATAGACGATTATATTCTTCGCTACCGTCTATATTCTTTGGTATAAAGAAAGTGCCGATGAATTTGGAATAAACGTCATGTCAAATTTGTGTTTGCGGTATTGCCATGTCGTTATTATGTATATGTTTTATGCCTCAAATATGCTTTGAAACAGTTCATTTTTATTATATTATTTTATAAAATCGGGTATATTTTAAAAATTTTTAAATTCACATGAAACATGAACGAATGAATATTTGTTTCTTTTGATATTAGTTGCAGTTAGTTTTTAGAAAAAAATTATAATTGGCCTTTGGTAGATTACTAAATAAACTTGGCAATACTGTCAAAGGTAGTTGCCAGATTGCAACAGATGTTTAGCTGATTTCAATTTTATGAATATTTTCTTATAATTTTGGGATGAAATAGTATCTGAATAAAAGCTTAAAAAATCAAAGTTAATTTAAATTATAATAAATTAAATTTAAATTAATTAAACTTCTTTTAAAAACTTAAAAAGAATGTTTGGTAACATTAATTAATATTATATCGCATGCTCTTTCGTGATTTATTTGTGACATGGCAACACCGCAAACACAAATTTGACATGACGTTTATGCCAACTTCATCGGCACTTTCTCTAAAGTGACAGTAATTGACAGGTGGCTCTCCTCGTATTTGAGGATGTGGCAACAATGGATTTCCATAAGAACTTTAACGCCTTTACTCTATACTTCTGCCCACGGTTCGTAGACTTACTACGGTTGCCTCTTCCGACTAGGGTGGGGATGCTTGAGTTACGTCACAGGAGTACACAAGAATACAAAACCCATTTATCCGCGATTGAAACTGAATGTAGAGGGCAGGTCGATTGCAGTGTCATGGCCGATATAAATGGTATAAACAAAAACAAACATAACATTCGAATATTTACCATTGCTTTTCCATGTTTAGTTTGGTTTAAGACGAGTTATTTGTATCATTTAATAATGGAAATTAACCTTAATGATATCTTTGAGTATTGTGGTGAAGCAAAGAGTCCATTGGTTTAAGGGGAAGCAGTTTTCAAGTAATGAATTCCTAAATTTTAACTTTAATGTTTCGAACTGGCTTGTGTATTGATGATGATGAATCCTATTTTGTGTATACCTGGGAACCCAGAATATAATATTCTGTGTAATGTTTGCCTTAACGTATATATAACATATTTGCCTTATATGCATTATTATACCTTATGTTTTTAATATGTTAATTTTTATTTTATACTATTTTTTGACATATGTAAGTACTTTTTTGTATATTAACATAAATAAATAACTTTAACTTGGCTTTATTGTAAAATAGTTCATTTGATTACATGAAATCAACCTACTTTATTTATAAAACATTTTTGTTTTGATACATCCATCCAATCACAGGGCTGAATGTTAAGATTCAAATTACGTCACAGGAGTACAATCCGGCTTAATGTTCATTGGTTAGGCGGAAGAGGCAACAGTAGTAAGTCTAGCAACCGTGACTTCTGCCCATATTTTTATGAATAACAGTATAACCACAGAATAAATAAGCATCAGATTACCCACTCTCAGATGCCTCCTTTGAAGTGTGTCAGTACGCGATAGCCATATTTTAAACGGAAACATTGACTTGGAGAAATTTGTGACAAGCTACGACAGAACCACAGAATAATAAACAATCAGAATGCCCACTCTGCTTAAAAAATAAGTACGGGTCATCGAGTTAGGTACGGGCACAGAATAATAAACATTCAGAATGTCCACTCTCAGATGCCGCCTTTGAAGTTTTTCAGCGCGCGTGCCATGTTTTAGAAGGAAACATAACAGACATATGATTTCTGAGGTTATGTAACTGTTTATATTTATGTTTAATTATATTATATTTATGTTATTATATTTAACAATGTTAATATAATTGTATAGTATGTCTATGATTGCCGTAAGTCAATTAAACCGGGTTAATTTTTCTATCACCACATAAACAACACTGCGCGAAGGAGATGCTCGTACTGAATTTTCCATGGAGAGTGGGCATTTTGATTGTTTATTATTCTGTGGTACGGGCATCTCGTTCGCTCAGACGGAACCATGTTTTAGTCGGAACCAGTGCTGTTCAGTGATATTTTTATCTGATGTGCATAGACAAATTATCCCGGTTTAATTTATTTACGGCAACTATAGACATAATATGCACTATTTTATTCGTACTTTTAGTTGAAGAATAGATTAAATTATTTCAAATGTACTAAATTATTAATCCCTAAAAAATTAAATTACAGTTCTGTCGTGGCTTGACACAAATTTCTCAATTCGAGTCTGTTTCCGTCTAAAATATGGCGTTCGCGTGCTGAAAAACTTCAAAGGTGGCATCTGAGAGCTATTCTTCAAGTAAAAGTACGAATAAAATAGTGCATATTATGTCTATGGTTGCCGTAAATAAATTAAACCGGGTTAATTTTTCTATGCACACCAGATAAAATTTCGCTGAACAACACTAATTTCCTGTTTCGTTTAAAACTTTGCTGATTCCGTCTGCTCTAACGAGATGCGCGTACTAATCGTGACAAACAGAGTGGATATTCTGATTGTTTATTTCTGACTTTCTTGCTGAATCATAATAAATAAAGTAAATAAATAAAAAAAAACATTATTCGTTCGGAATATATTCGTTTTCAAATTTACAAAATTTACAAAGTTACAAATTTACAATTTTCTAAGTGAAAATTAAAGCGTCAAAATAAACGTATTTTCAACCAAAATTGTAATTAATTCCCATTAAAGATAGTAAAGGGTTCTTGAATTATCCTTATATCCTGCTGGCGTTTTGAGGATCGCCCTAATTAACCATTATCGCTGGAGTCAAATATACTATTTTAACAACATAAAAACGTACGTATTCTCCATTCGCTTAGCTCGGGCATATTTTGACAGATTCATTGTCGGAAACCTACAACACAAAAATTCCTACTTCTCAGTATTAATAGCTCAAATATACTACTATTGCAGACTTCTTCCTTTTAAAAAAGAAGAATTATTCCAAATAGTGGAAGTGTATACTAAACCCATAACATTTCCCCTGTATATTTAAAATATAATATTTGAGTTGTTACAATTGAACATATTGTAGTAAATGTTTGTATTATTCGCGTTGTTTATTTTAGCTAATATACTTTTATTGTTCCATTATTTTTGTTTAATTCTTTGTTAGTTCTATTTAGTTAATTAGTTAGTTCTATTTTGAATTTTATTATTACAGATAGTCAAAGTTTTCCATTTGTTCTATCAGATAATGCGTTGGTACGTTTTTCTTGAATAAATATAAATATGATAAATGTTCTTTAAAAGTTAATATTTTTAGATAAGTAAGGATGCTGTTAAATTACGAGATAATCAAACTGCACAACGATTTATTCAAAACACCAATCATTTTTGTTTAATTATTTGCCCATTCGGCGTAGGTGGATCATTAAAACATATTTATAAAATTATGTAAGTAAATATGTTCTTAATATCAAAAACATTTTAGTTAACATCCAGTTCAGTTTGACATGGCGTCAAAAATTAAATAAAAGCTGTGATAAGAGTTACAGTATTTTAGTTTATATTGTTAAGTTGCTCCAAATTTAGGCAACCAACTTAAACTTTTTGTTAGGATTTAGCTGGAGTTTCTTGAGAATATTTTTAATAAACGTTTATTATTTTCCAGTTAATTTATTATTTTTTAAAAGTGATGATAATAATTCTGAATAAGCAATATTTCAAATGATATTTAACCACAAAACGTACTTAATATTGTGTTATTGTAAAATCCTCATAATAAAATACGTTAGATAAAAAAGGTAAAATCCCGGGCCGTCCAAAACTAGTTTCTAATAGGAATAATAGAAGATTATGATTTATTTTAATTATATTTTTGATGATATTGGATATTTTTGATGAATGATATTTTTGAATTATAATATGAATATTATGATATTTTTTATCTAACCTACTTTATAACACAATATTAAGTACGTCCTGTGATTAGATATCATTTGAAATATTGCTTATTCAGCATTATTATCATCACTTTAAAAAATAATAATAAATTAACTGGAAAATATTAAATATATTCTCAAGAAACTCCAGCTAAATGCTAACAAAAAGTTTAAGTTGGTTGCCTACATTTGGGGCAACCTAACGATATAAACTAAATTACTGTAACTTTTTTTATAATACATATTTTTTATATATAATAGAAACTTACATTCTATATACATGCTATAAGTTTCTAATTCATAGTATAAGTTTGCAAAAGAGGTCAACGAAATACTGTAACAATGAAATGCGCTATGAGCACGTGTACTTGGTTGTATAATAATTTCCAGCCACTTCTAGTCTGTCAAAAAGTAACTAACTTCGTAAAAACATAATTACTAAAATCACTAGACAGTTCGGACTGGCATTAGCGAACCGAGTATAACAATAAGCAGGAGCGATTAATTACAGGGACCCGATCCGTCAACTGCGCATGTGTGAAACGACTGCATTCGAAATATTTCGAACCTTCAACTTCAAATGAAAATTTTAAGGGGTACCTTGCTTGCATTGTCAAATAAAAATTGTTTTGAATAGTTCCCTATTTACATAATTAGTAAATATATCAGTGAACTGTTTTGAATGTGGTAAAATTTTCTCAAATCAGTCTAAGCTTCTACGCCGATGCAATGTGGAGAAAATGTGCATTTAAATAAGTGTCTGGAAGATTTCCAGTAGCTTTTTTTTCAAGCCGAAAGGACTTCCACATTAATGAAGTTTATTTTACAGAAATTATATATAAGTTGTTGGAAAAATACAAACACTCTGTTTTATGTCTGCCATTACTTCAGTTTTTTATGGAAGAGTATTGAAGAATTAAACTATTTTAAACACGTTTTAGAACGAGACAACTTTTGAAAACATCCACCTGAAGACAACGATTTTGCCAATCCATACAAGATTAACCCATTAACCGTAATATGTCATTTAAATTTAGTTCATTAATACTTTGTTTACTTTCAACAACAATAAATAAATTTAAGATTATAATAATACTTATATAATAATTTATTATAATCCTTATCTTCACTCACAAACATGTATTACGTTAAATATTTTAAACTATCTGGTGCAAAGTTAACAATTTCCGTAAGCTATTACAACAAAATAAACAATCTTGGAAGGTTAATATAAAAGTCGTCAATATACATTAGGTTAATGTGATTTTCTTTCTTATTACTCAGAGTACAAGTTATTTATTCTCTATATTTTAGTTATGAATGTAACAACTATGTACCTGTAGAAAGAAATATTGTAAAATTTCCTATTTTTATTCCTAATCTTTTTTATAAACTTGCTCAGATTTTTTTAGGTTGGAGATTGTCGATTGTCCCTCGTTGTCACTTTTGATGTCATTTCAAAGATTGCACATGCGCAGTTGACGGATCGGATCCCTGTAATTAATCGCTCCTACAATAAGCTGTGTTAGGTAGACTCTGTCAGTTTCCAGTGTAAACTCTGTTCGTGTGTCTGGTTCGTTATTTTTAGACAGATATTCATCACAAGCCATGTCTGACTTAAGGTCAATTCAGACACATCAGTCCCGTCATAGTCTCGGCGCCGAACCGGTCCTGTTTGGTCACAGAACTATCAACTATCTGACAGCTGGCAAACTGTTCGTCAACTGATGAGTGTGAATGCCGGCGCCATATTTGTATTAAAGAATATTTTGTATGACGGATTGTTCGATTCGGCGCAATCACTGTGACGAGATGGTGACGAGACGTGACTGGTGTGTCTGAATCGACCTTAAAGGTCGATTCAGACACATCAGTCCCGTCATAGTCTCGCCGCCGAACCGGTCCTGTTTGGTCACAGAACTATCAACTATCTGACAGCTGGGAAACTGTTTGTCAACTGATGAGTGTGAATACCGGCAACATATTTGTATTAAAGAATATTTTGTATGACGGATTGTTCGGTTCGGCGTAATCACTCTGACGAGACGTGACTGATGTGTCTGAATCGACCTTTATTCTTAGAAAAAGGATTCGAACTATCATCGTAAGGGATGCTTTCAACCTCGTTTTTGTCAGATCGGATCAGTTGTTAAGATCGTTCGATTAGGAAAAGACTAGTTTAGTCTTTTTTAATGTTTTTGTCTTGTAAATGAAGTTTTGTCTGTTGACTGTCCTTAACTGTTCTTTTCATAGCTTTTTTCTTCATATTTTTGTTATTTCTTTCTTCGTGTTCTTTTTTTATTTCTGTCTTCTCAGGTGTATAAGATAAGATTCGAAACTTACCTACCCCTTTTAAGATATTTTTGTATGTTTGTTCCTGGATAATACAAAGCATAGACATATCAGTATTATTATGGGTGATTTTATCTCAAAGGTAGGAAAAGGAGAAGTAAAAGATATTGTTAAAAATATGGACTCGGTTTATGAAATGAAAGGGGCAGATGGTAGAGTTCTGTCAAGAGAATAGTTTGGTGATTACAAACACTTACATCAAATTACCTAATCGTAGATTCTACACCTGGATATCGCCTGCTGATAGTGACAACAAAGTTATTATATAGCTAGATTATGATACATAAACTAGCTAAATTATGTTTTAATACAAAGGGGTTTTGAAACTCTATTAAATAAGCAAAAACATACCCTGGGTAGATGCAGTACAAACCACAACGGCTATTGTAATATTCGATCCACGATTCAAAAAACTAAGTGCACCTAACAACAAGATTCAAATACAACCGTCTCTTTTTAAAGATTCATTATGAAGAAATCAGCTATAAAAAAATTAAGAAATAAAGATAAATATTTTCGATTCAAAAGTAGATTCGTGCAGAAAATGGGAAACATTTAAAAACATAATGCTAAATCCAACGAAGGAGGTCCTAAGGAGAAAGAAAATAGTAAAACAACAAAATCATGGATGAATGATGAGCTACTCCAATTGATAGATAAGGTATTGTTACATATAGGATAAACAAAGGGTACAAGTCTAACCCTATTCACTCTCATGAAAGTTTTCATGAACGAGTACCAGATTTATAAAGCTATGCATGTGACTGACAAAAATTCTATAATTACATTGTATTGTTACAGAACCTATGGCTAACAAGGACTGTATATTATATGGAGAGTATATATTCTTCTTCTTCCTATGGTGCCTGTCCGTTCTGAACGTTGGTGATCATTCTGGCTATGATGATTTTGTTGGTTGCTATACGAAATAGCTGTGTTGAGGTCTTTCTATACCATGCTCTCAGGTGAACAAGCTAGGATATTCTTCTTCGTCCTGGGCTCTCTTTCCTTAAATTTTACTTTGCAAAATGCATTGAAGTAGCTCGTATCTGCCTTGATTTCTCATTATATGTCCCAAGTACTCCAGCTTATAGCTCTTCACAATGTTGACCAAATCAACTCATACAATTCATACAATTCAAACAGAAGCACTGAGTACACGTAACATTTAAGGAGCCTTATTTTTGTTTTCAGAGTGAGGTCATGGCTTTTGAACACAGAGCTCATAGTCAATAATGCAGTTTTAGCCTTTCTGATGCGACATTTAATCTCTTGGGTATTGTCCCACGACTCATTGGTTATAGTTCCCAAGTAATTGTATTGTGAGACACGTTCAATTTCCATTTGGTTCACATACAGATTTGCTCCAGTTTTGTTTTGCTTGCTGATGATCATTAGCTTGGTTTTGCTGGTGTGTATATCCAGTCCATATATTCTACTTGTTTCCGTTATTCTGTTCATTAAGTTTTGCAGCCCTTCTATGGTATTGGAAAACACTATTGTATCATATGCATACCGCAGGTTATTGAGCTTGACTCCATTTATTAAGATGCCTTCATCAATATCTTTTAGAGCTTCTTTAAAAATGTGCTCCCAGTACAGATTGAATATCGGTGGTAAAATTATGCATCCCTGTCTCACTCCCCTTTAGATTTTCACCTGATCTGTATATTCTCCATCTATTCCGATTACCGCTGATTGATTTCAATACAGATTAGCTATAATTTTTAAGTCTCTTGCATCAATCCCTGTCCTCTTCAGCACTTCCATCATTTGTTCATGCCTGACTCTATCGAAAGCCTTCTTGTAGTCAATAAGGCATGCAAAAACATTACAGCTGACATCTCGACATTTCTGAAACAAGATCTGCACGCTAAATAAAGCTTCCCTCGTACCAACGGCGTTCACAAATCCAAACTGATTTTGCGCAATTTGTTCCTCGCATTTCCTGTAAATTCTTTTGTGGATGACCTTCAAAAACAGCTTCAGCAGATGGCTCATTAGGCTTATTGTCCTATAATCTTCACAAACTTTTGCTCCTGGTTTTTTGGGCAATGGTACGAACTCCGATTTGAGCCACTCTACTGGTATTTTTCGTGCCTTGTATATGTCATTAAATATATTAGTTATTACTTTTATTTGTTCTGCATCTAATAGCTTCAGCAGTTCTGCAGGAATTTCATCAAGTCCCGGTGTCTTTCCGTCCTTCATTTGTCTGATGGCTGCCGTTATTTCTTCTAGTAGGATTTCGGGACCTGAATTTTCTTCAACGGTGGTCTCTTGTACTGTTCTAAGGTCATGGAAAAGTTTCCCCAAGTATTCTTCCCATACTTTTTTTTTGTCTTCTTTAGTTATGGCAAGATTGCCTTCATTATCTGTTATTTTTCCGATGTTGCGTTTTCGAAACTTTCCAGCTATTTCCTTCACCTTTCGATGAACATTAAAGTTATCATATCGACTCTGATACTCTTCTATTTCTTGACATTGTTCTGTTTTTTGTTTCTCTTTGGCTTCTCTTATTTTTCTTCTGACGATGGTATACATTCTCTTATATTCTTGGAGATTTTCTTGGTTTTTTTCCCTCTGATCCATAAGCTCAAGTATTTCATCGGTCATCCACGATTTGCGTTTTTCTGTGTCTTTCTTCAGGTGTTGTTCTTTTATTTCTCTTACTGTATCTTGTATGATGGTCAGACTTTGTAACGTTATAAACGTCACATCTCTATTAATTTATATTTAAATAATTATTTCATTTTAATTTCTTTATTAATTTATTAATTTATTTATCTTCAGTTAATTTTTTACTATCTTTTTTATTTAAAAAGTAGTTGGCGCCCTCTCTGTCCCTCTATATTTCTTCCTCTCTTTTTCTGTCACGTAGAATAAATATTCGCCCTCTCTCTTTGTGTTCTGTGTTGACAGATAAGTTAGTTTCGTAAAATAGCAACACAGCATCATAGCAACATCCTATGACATCTGTGCTAACTTCAAGTAGTTTCCCACTTTCTGTCAAAACAACTTCTAACGTGGTGGGATTATTTTTTGTCTAATTTTGACTTTATAAAAGAAGGCAAAATTTATAATTAGACTTATACCTCGGTGTAGTGTTCACCCGAACGCTGAGCTGAAGGGCTGATCTGAACATAGCCTGTAACAAGGACAGGATCAGACTGGTTCTCCTCAATAGTCTGAGATGTAATTTCGGACCCGCACACCCTTGTACATTAATTTTCACTTATAAAGCTTTCATTAGACCTATTTTTGAATACAGATCCAATCTACATTTACTAATTAATAATTCACTAATACACTAATTTATTTTAGACAACAATTCTGACAAGAACCGACCAAAGTCTTTCGCCACTGATTGTCCTGGTCCAGCTCCACCAGTGGATCAACGAAAAAACAAACCAGCAGCCAACCACCAAAAAAAAAACAAAAAGAACATCCTGAAGAGGCAACAAAACCAACAACAAAAAAGAAAAAACATCAAGAAAGAAAAAACCCAACGCGACAATGAAGTAATTAGACTCATTTTATGGTCTACTAATTCTCTTGGGGTAAGTACTTTCATTGTCATATTTAATCTATAATTCTGACCGCATTTCCGACACTTCTAACCTTACTTTCTTTCCAAAGCACATTGTTTTTTTTATATATGCATTAGGACTCTAACAGAATTTAACTTACAATCATAGTAACAATCATATTTCATTTTATCCTTGCCATACGCTATTTCTGTAATTGTAACTTTGTAAGATGGCAAGGAAGTTAACCCTTTTTCTTTGATGTGTGTCTAATGGAAAACTTAATTTTATTTTAGTTTATTGGAAATATCGAGAATATACCATTTTATTTCAAATATTGGCAATATACTCTTTCCAAGCAATTACCCAATATATATAATACCAAGCAATATCTCCATTTGACTGGAATCATTGACCACATAGGACCACGTGTGACTACAGTTCTCCAACCAACAACATTCCATTGGAGGACCTAGCAGCTAGGACACACAGGTAGCCATCGAACAAAGCAATAAGTATTGCATTAATTGTTAAGCTTTGGCAGGGTCTATTATTGTGTTTTTTTTTTAAATAAATATGTTTGGTTAAAATTTGTTTTATTTGCTATTAACTGAGAACTTAGGTTCAATCCCTATTTTAAGACAAGACGAACTCACCCTTGAGATACTGAGCTAGGCAAGGTATAGACGATAAGCTCCCATGGTTGATTGAAGTATTATTTTCACACAATATTACTTCAATTCTCTTTGGTAGTCTTATCGTTACAACTTTCCTCTATAGTTTCTACATTTTTGCATATTAGCACCCTTGTATTGAGGTTTCCACTCACCTTCAGTCGAACATTGGGATCTTTCAGTTTTCTAAAATCAAACTTCTTCATCGACTTACTTGTAACCTTCTTCATTCTGACTTTGAAATTACCTAGAACTGGTACATGATCAGAATTTATGTCTGTCCCTGGGTATGTTTTGACAGATCTACATACGTCTTATTTACTAGAATGTAATCAATCTGATTTCTTACAATCTTTTCTACAGTATCCTGTGGAGATTTACAGGTGTATAGTTTCCTTGGGTGTAGCTTAAACCAGGTGTTCATTATTACTAATTGATTTGCTTCCGCAAAAATCTCCAATGTATTTCCCCGATCATTCCGGTTTCCTAGACCAAATGGTCCAACTGCAGATGATGTTTTGATGGCTCCAACTTTGGCGTTGAAATCACCCATGACAATTGTTAGATCTTGCTTTTTTAACTTTTTCATATTTTGGTTAATGCTATGGTATAGTTCTTCTATCTCTTCTTCTGTTCCTTCTGTTGTAGGTGCATATACTTAAATTATATTGATATCAATTGGTCTTGCTTGTAGTTGTATAAGCATCACTCTTGCTGAGATTGGGATGAAGTTGTCAACAGAGTTTGCCACTTCTTTTGTCAATATAATGCCGACACCTAATTCATGTTTGCCGTTATCTGTTCCAGAATAGTAAACGCGGTGTTCCTCGATATTTGCGATTCCTGAAACTGGCCAACGCATTTCGCTTATTCCCAGAATATTTAGTTTCATGTATGTCATTTCTTTTATTGCAATATGGAATTTACCTTCCTGCGCCATGGTTTTCACGTTCCATGTGCCTATTCTGATGTCTTCTTTGCATTTTAATCTTTTTAGCGGATTTAGTCGATTTATAGTAGTAATCTATTTACGAGGAGCTTTGAAATTCTGAAACCAGGTTCTTTGAGGTAGAATTGGTTGGAAAGTGGTATACCTTTTATGGTTTGTAGAACAGTAATGTTTCCATTGCTCTTTCCATCTAAATTGCTGATTTTTTTTTGAAAATCTTAGTAACATCTGATGTATTAAGTATATATATATATATATATATATATATATATATATATATATATATATCAACGTAGAGCCAGTTGTTGTACTCATTTTAGCTAAATGATCTACATATTCATTATGTTTGAGACCAATATGTGCTTTGACCCAAATAAATTTTATGTTGACTCCAGTCGATGATAAATAATACAATAGATTTTTTATTTCAAATATGTAGGGGTTGCTAAATGTTGAGGGCAATTCAATATTTTTTATGCTCTGCAAAACTGAAAGGCAATCTGACATAATTAAATTATGTCTATTGCAGGTATTTTTAACATATTTTAGAGCTTCAAGTATAGCTATTGATTCCGCTGGAAATATTGAAAATTCATCTGGTGGTTAATATTTGAATTCTACGTTTGTAGCAGTCCCTTCTGTTTTTTTTTGATGCGTCCGTGTATATTACTGCAGCTTCCCTGTAACCCTGCAGTAGAGATCTTAGAAGATTGCTACTCATAATGGTGTTCTCACTATAAGTGGGTATTATAACCTCAGTTCTGTGGAATAAAGAGAAGTAGTCTTCTCTAGTTGAAGCTTCTGTCAACCGTGTGCAATTTCCTGAATAGGGAAGGGGAAGGTTTTTTCTCCCAATATTTGTTTGTAAGATATGACTCGTTAAGTTGACGGGCGCTTGAAAATAACTGGAAGTTAGTTAATAGAATTTTAAGAAGGTTTTTTTCACTTAAAAAGTTTCTTCTATTTTCAAGGGGTAGCTCAGCGGCTTCAACATATAAGGGTTGTATATACAGGGGTTGATCTCATAGCACCCAAACATACCCTCATAGTAGAATTTAAAAACGTGTCAATTTTTCTTAAAAGGTTCTTGGAGGCGGAACTTTACAGAGTAGCACCGTAATCTAGAATAGATCGTTTATAAGTGCAATAAAATAACAAGGATGTTTCTACATCGCAACTCCACCACGTTTTAATTGTCATTCTGAGGAAATTGCTGCCTCTGTTACATCTATCAAGCATGTACTCTATGTGTTGTCTCCAAGTTAACTTTTTATCTAAAATAAGGCCTAGATATTTGACATGATTTTGAAGCTTAAAACATTGATCGTTCAGAATGATATTTTCATTTGTAGAAATGTTTTGTCTTGTAAAGATAGATACTACTGATTTTTCTACAGATAAATTGAGACCATTCTCTAAAAACCATGAAAAAAGTGATTCACATACTTTGCTAAGGCTTTGTATAGAGGTTTCATATTTTTTGTTTTCTGTATTGGGACCGTACAAGTTCGGAACAGCGACACCTGGTGTCGTAAATCAGCAAAATTTACTGCGCTTTCATGTTAGATCGAGGTTACCGGATAACTGTCAAGGACGTAGCCCCAAAAACGAATAAGAAGAAAAAGTAAGATTGAGGTTATGTCGGTATGTTATTAAAAGGTAAACGTTGTATGTAGTGTAAATACAAATAAATATATTATTAAATTACAGCATTACTGTTAATATGGATGCAATAATAAAAACTGGATTTGAGAAAGTAAATCACCAACTAACTTTTCAACCAAGCACTGAGTCAAAGGGAAAAGCTTTAGTAGTGGCAAATGTCAAAAAAGAATGGAAGAATTATGCGAAAGAATTAAGAAAAATAAATTACCATAAATAATGCTAATGCATAAATGCATAGATTAGCAGGTTAAGCCCACGATATCATCATATTGGTTTGAACAATTAATTCTTTAATTCTTTCCCTGTAAACTTTTGGACAGCGAATATATGTTAATGCATCTTCAGAAAAACTTGATGCATTTTTTTAAACTTCAAAAAAATAAAATTTAAACATTAAACTTTATTTTTGGGTTAAAATAAATTCTAAGTGAGTGTTATGAAACTAAAATTTACACTTAAAAGTGAACTTTTATTTATTATTTATTTCAAACTGACTTTTGACTAAATCGGGTGCAAGAATAATGCATAATTTAGGTTATGTTACTTATGCTTTTTTATGATAAAAATCCACTTTTCTCTTTGTAGTAATTTGTGCTTCGAAGTTGGAAACAAATAAAACTTAAATTGACAATTTTTTGTTGTATTTTTACAATTTATAACACAGCATTTCCTAAATCCCATTTCTTCAGTGACAGAAGGTGTAAATAAACAAACGAATATGAAATATGACAATTAACAATATGAATTTATGAAATCTATGAAATTGAAATGTGCAGTAAAAAATGCAAGATTTCTCCGCTACTCGCGCACGATCGTTTCTCGTATCACATCCAAGTACTTGCACGTCGCCAATAGATGCAGAAATCGTCGGCATACTGTACGATTTTAAATTAACTGTTATTTATTTGGATGTTATGTTTGTCAAACCTGTATATATTGAATAAGATTGGAGATAAAACTGAGCCTTGTGGTATACCTTGAAAATTATATCGAGGTCCAATTAGCTTGTTATTATGATCTCTTATTTAGATGATCCTCTCTGTGTAAAATCCAAATATTGTATCCACGAATGCTATTGGCATATGAAATAAATTAACCATTTTATTTCTTAAAGTTAACAAGCAAACTGATTCGTATGCTCCCTCAATATCCAAGAATAGTCCTGTTAAATAGTTGTTTCTAGTTAAGTTAGTTTATACATCTACCACAATGGCTGTTAGAGCATCTAGTGTTCCAAAGCCTCTTTTATATTCAAACTGATTTTCTGGTAGCAAATTATTTTTTTGTAACCACCAATCCAGTTTAAATTTTATGAGTCTCTCTAGAGTTTTAAAAACACAAAAAAGTAACGATATTGGTCTGTATGAATTTGAAATATTTGGATCTTAACCGGACTTTAGGATAGGAACAACAATGGCGTTTTTAAATGAATCAATAATGATGTTATTTTAAATGATATCATTAAATACCTGTAACAGTAGATCTTTAGCGTCTCTTGGTAGGTTGATTAGCATAATGTGTTTGATTTGATCAATCCCTGGGGAGGTATTATTGCAATTTTTGAGATCGAAATCTAATTCAGATTTAGTAAAAAAGGTTTCAACAAAAAGTGATTAGATTGGTGACTTTGTTCCGATTGGTTAGAGAAATATTGAACCCAGGGAGGAGAAACTATATTAAAGAAATTTTTAAAACTTGTTCTACGTTTTCTTTCATGCCTCTACCTGTAATTAAATTAACTCCATTCCTGTAGGTAATTTTTGTTGATAAATTATAGAGTTGTGGAACAAAAGTGGAGATTAGATGAACAAATAAAACACGTGTTAACACTATGGCTTTATTTTTGCTACAACGTGAAACAAAAATGTGACAACCTAATAACCAGTAAAGTAGCCACTAGATGGCACTGCTAGAAAATATTTAATTTATTTATCTTTATCCAACACTTTTCCCTACATAGTACAATATTTATTCTTCACATAGTTCTTTTGCCCTCTGTCCTTTTCACTTCAACTTTGACGTCTCTTGAGTGCAAGAAATTTGTACTTTCCTTCTTTTAAGCGCATCTAACAACTCCATACTCTTATCTCTAAAACTTCCAAGATTCCAATATCATATCCTAACTTTTCTAACCTATAATGGTATTCCCTCTGAAATAGTTTTCTCACTCAGAAATACGAACGGAGGCTCTGTTTGTTTTCGGAATACTTTACCTCGAGAGACGAATGTCATCATTTCAGTATTAATAATTGTTAGTTGGAGAAGGTTTTTAACAATTTTTATTTTTTAAATTTGTGTACCCATGTTTAAGTATGAAATCCTTTAGAGAGACAGAAGATGACGATAGATGAAATCAAATATGCTATCAAAAACTCTAAAGACAATAAGGCAGCTGGATTGGATGAAATAGAAGAAACTAGTAAAATATAAGAAATAGTAGAACTGTTAAAACTAGTGGAAAAGGATAACTTGGAAGTATTGGCAGATTTATTCAACACGGTGTACGATACGGGAATAATACCACAAGAGTGGCTGAAGTCAGCATTTATATCCATCCTTAAAAAAACAGCTAAAAGTGCTCTGATTATCGAATACTGAGCCTCATGAGTCATAATTTAAAAGTACTGCCGAAAGTAATACATAAGAAAATATACGAAAGGCTAGAGGAGCATATTAGCGAGACGCAGTGCGGATTCCGAAATGGAATGGGTACTCGAGAAGAAAAATTTGCCAACACTTAGCAAAAATTAAGATCTGTAGAGGAGTTAGACAAGGATGTGTTTTATCGCCACTTTTGTTTAACTTATATTCTGAAGAAATTTTCCAAAACACGCTCAATAATATCGAAGCGGGAGTCACCGTTAACGGAAAATTAATTAACAACTTACGATATGTAGACAACACTGTGATCATAGCAACGAGTATAGAGGATCTACAACATCTTATCGAAAACTTGAGTATGGATAGTGCTGAGATGGGAATTATTATATATATATATATATATATATATATATATATATATATATATGTATATATATATATATATATATATATATATATATATATATATATATATATATATATATATCCGGTTTTTTAGGCGTTACGCCCGTCCGGTAGGGATCTATGGAGGAGTATCACCAAGCCGCAAGCCCTTATCTCTTGCCGTACTGCTCCACCATAGGCCGATCAGATCCCAGCATATCCTAGTCTAAGCCGCAGATTTATCTAGAATTTTAAACTACTGCGTTAGACTTTTTGTTTTCAGTACACCGAGCTGGGGCTCGAACCTACATGGGAATTATTATAAACGCTAAAAAACGAAGTACATGCTAATTACAAAAAGACCACAAAACATACATCACCTATTGAATGAGCGTGTGTGAAGTATTTTGAGGATTTCACGTATAATTTTATTAAATAAATACTATAAACAACAAACTAACTGTACAATAATAACTTAAAAATATAATTTAAAAATGTCTTTATCCACAAACGGGGTTGGCGTCGATCTCGTCTTGACTTCTCTTCCTCCCGGCGTAAACCAAACTCTCTCTCGCTCGCGTTCGGTTGCTCGTGATGGATCGTGACGCAGGCGCAAAATTTGTAGGTTTTAAACTATAATGTGCGCGAGCAGGTCCGTACTTAACACCTATTGACAACCAATGCTAACGTGATAGAACAAGTAGAAAAATATCAGTACTTGGGAATTTTGATCAATAAAACTGTGACGTCCTCTCGTAGGAGTCACTATCCGGGTAGCTTTTGGACAGTCAAAAACAGAGTTCAAAATAAAAATTAAACTTTATTGTCTTCCTTAAATTAAATTGACAAAAATCTTATGTACATGTTTACAATTTAGTTTAGTCTTCTCAGTACCTGGCCTATTTATTCAAATTAAGTTTGACCTTGTCGTATGAAGTTAGTCTTATCGGCAATCGAGTGTGTTTTCGGAATTTTACGTGAACGACGTGTCGATTTAATAACAGCGGACGATAGGTACAAAGAAAAGAAAGGAACTCAACACGTCCCTTAAGTGATTCGGGTTAATAGGACACTCCTCGACAGTCTCAACACGACTGCTTCGGAGTACGGGTAATGAAAAGCTCAACACGCTCTTCGGTTCGGGTACGGCGGTATGGGACGAAACAACTTGTGAACTCAACACGTCCACAAGCCGGGGTAGGGAAGAAGGGAACCTTCAGTCAACACCTGACGATTCTGCCTCTATGAGGAAATGTTGCGGTTTATATAGCAAAGTTTTGCCCTTTCTACTGTCGATACACTCCTACTTCATGGGTTGGTTCGCGCGCACGCTGGTTTAACGGTGATGGCTTGGACTCATCGTTACAAAACCAATGATCATACTGTAAAAATAAACAGGCGAATAGAGATTGCTAGATCAGCATTGATACGAATGAAGTCACTCCTAACGTGCAAAAATCTAAATATGGAGATCAGATTGCGTACCATTCGCTGTTATGTATTTTTAATTTTATTATATGGAGTTGAGACTTGGACATTAAAAAAATGTAATTTAAAAAAATCGAGGCTTTCGAACTCTGGTTATACCGCAGAGTATTAAAAATATCATGGATTGATAGAATTACAAATAAAGAAGTACTGGAGAGGGTTGGTAAAGAAACAGAACTAATCACCACTATACAAACCAGAGACTGGAATACCTAGGCCACGTAATGAGGGGACCAAAATATGAAATTTTAAGACTCATAATACAGGGAAAGATTCAAGGAAGAAGATCTGTTGGCCGAAGGCAGAACTCATGGTTAATGAATCTACGTGATTGGTATCAATGTAGATCGATTGATTTGTTTAGAGCAGCAAGTTCTAAAATAAAAATAGCCATTATGATTGCCAACCTCCGTAGGGAGACGGCACTCTAAAAGAAGTACCCATTTTCATAAATTGGTTTTTCATCTTGTTTACCCGTTAAGCCCATATTATATTTAACTAGTGTTACCTTTTATCCAGACTTGGTACGTCATCACTGGCAGTTAGTGGGATTCTCATATTGAAATGGCAGTTATTTTCATATATGTAAAGGTCATCTGTATTTTCTACTGTGGGAATGGCAATATCAGCATACCACAGAATTTTTTCGGAACGTGGTGTTTTATCCTATGTACATGCCAAATGCCAAATTTTGCACACATTACTAAAACAATGAGATTGACCTGATCGCAATACAAGAAACACATACAGAAAACGAAGTCCAATTGAGTTCAAGAGGAAAAATCCCTGGCTATGATCTACTTGGTGCTTCCTACGATAGAGCCTACGGTGTAGCAACCTATGTACGTACAAGCATTGAAAATGTAGCCTTTATTTTCACTTCTACCAAGAACAACATTTACACCGTAACTGTGAAAATCGGTGATATCACTTCTTCTTCTTCTTCGTCTAGCCATTCACGTCCACATCTGAACATAAGCCTCTTTAAGTCTTCCTTTCCATTGTTTTTTATTGTACGCTACTTGTAGCCAATTTTTCCCGGCAGTCCTTTTTAGATCATCTGTCCATCTCATAGGAAGTCTGCCTCTGGGTCTTTTGTGTTGGTATGGTCTTCAGGTTAAAATTGATCTGTGCCATTTGTTAAGATCGCTCCTAGCTACATGCCCAGCGTATCCCCATTTCAAATTTAATGATTTTTGCATCACATTGGCGACTTTGGTTTTCTGTCTTATCCATGTGTTTGTTTTCTTGTCCTTAAGTGATATACCTAGCATTGCTCTTTTCATTGCGTGTTGAGTGACTCTAAGTATATTCATATTCTTTTTTGTGATTGTTCATGTTTGTGCCGCATAAGTTAATATCGGAATAATACATGCATCAAAAACTTTAGATCTAAGATGTAATTGAATTTGTTGATTTCTGAGTATATATAGTTCAGAGGACGGTGTCGTCACGGAAGCGATAAAGATAGGAGGCTCAGTACTGATAGCCAAAATTCAAAAGCTCTTTAATCTATGCCTATGGAATCAAAATATCCCAACAAAGTGGAATAATTCAATAACTGTACTCTTACACAAGAAGAGAGATATAGCAGACCTGGAAAGATACAGACCAATCAGTCTCCTTAACCATCTTAATAAATTATACACCCGAATAATAACGAATAGATTAGAGACAAAGCTGGATTTTTACCAACCTCGGGAACAAGCTGGTTTCCGCCCTAATTACGGCACAAACGATCACCTGCAGTGCTTAAAAACCCTAATAGAAAAAACTAACGAATATAACCGTCCCTTGGCATTGATATTTGTAGACTTTAAAAAGGCGTTTGATACAGTGGAACTACCGTCCATCTTAAGAGCACTACAAGATTGCAGGATCGACCACAGATATTGTAATATAATTAAAAATATATATGAAAATGCCACAACAACCATAAGTCTATATTCTGCAACTAATAAAATAAAGATAAAAAGGGGAGTCAGGCAAGGTGATACCATGTCACCAAAGCTGTTCATTACCGTTCTTGAGTATGCATTTAAAAAACTAACATGGCAACAGAAAGGATTATCCATCGATGGAGAAAGATTAAACCATCTACGTTTTGCGAACGATATCGTGCTTCTGTCAGATAATCTGGGAGAGATCAAAGACATGCTCCGAGAACTGAATGCCATACTACAAGAAACTGGGCTGGAGATAAATTTCGAGAAAACCAAAATGATGACCAATATGGTTCCCAGCGAAGAGATACAGATCAATAACAACAAGGTAGAATTAATCGATGAATACACATACTTGGGTCATGAAATTAGAATAACCAGATACAACCAAACCTGCAAGCTAAATACACGAATCATGTTGGGATGGGCGGCATATGGACGGATGAGAGACATTTTTAAAACAAATATCCCAATTCACCTGAAAAGGAAGGCATTTAACCAATGCATGTTACCAGTCTTGACCTACGGAGCAGAGACCTTAACTTTAACGAAAGCTACTGCCGAAAAACTGAGGGTAACACAAAGGCGAATGGAGAGATCAATGCTGGGCCTGACCTTGAAAGATCGCGTAAGAAATGAGGAGATACGCCGACGAACTGGCGTAGACGATATTATACTGCGAATCAATAAACAAAAGTGGAGGTGGGCTGGATATGTTGCTAGAATGGAAGACGGAAGATGGACGAAGAGATTATTGGAGTGGAGACCAAGAGCCGACAAGCGAAGTCGAGGCAGACCACCCACCCGATGGACCGACGACCTAAGGATTGCAGCCTAAGATTGCAGAAACAAACTGGTTTGCAGCAGCTAGAGATAGAGAGAACTGGAGACGTTTGGAGGAGGCTTATATCCAACAATGGATGTGAAAATTCGGCTGGATGATAGTTCAGTTTACCGAATGCTGCCCAAGCCAACTTTCTTTTTCTTTTTATTTCTTCAGTTTGAATTTCCCTATTTAGGATTATTTTTTGTCCTAAGTATATATATTCTTCAACTTTTTCTATAACTTTATCGTTTATTATTGTCACGGTGTCTTCGGAATGCATGACTTTTGTTTTGTTTAAATTCATTTTCAGACCTATTTTAGAAGATTCGGTATGTAGTTCTAAAAGCATGGTTTGCATTTCTTGTAGGTCAGTAGCTAACAGGATTATGTCATCTGCAAATCGTAGATTACTGAGGTAGCGGACATTAATGTTTATTCCCTTATATTTCCAATTTAGGTTTTTAAAAACGTCCTCCAAAACTAAGGTGAACAGTTTGGGCCATAAAGTATCTCCCTGTTTGACTCCCCTGTTTAATGGTACAGGGTTCGTGTGTTCATTTTCATTTAGGTGATATCACAATAGCTAATATTTATATATTGTATAGTACAGTGTCCTCTTTGTTTATATACAAAACGTAACTGTAGTGTAACCATAAAGCTAAATAAAAAAATAAATCCTATTCGCTTTGTGCGTGACCATGGTAGGGGCACAAAATAATAAACAATCAGAATGCCCACTCTCAGATGCCGCCTTTGAAGTTTTTCAGCACGCGAACCATGTTTTAGAAGGAAACACATAACACAGACATATGATTTGTGAGGTTATGTAATAGTTTATATTTATGTTTAATCATATTATATTTATGTTATTATATTTAACAATGTTAATATAATTGTATAGTATGTCTATGATTGCCGTAAGTCAATTAAACCGGGTTAATTTTTCTATGCACACCTCATAAACAACACTGGTTCCCTCTAAAACATAGCGGAACGTCTGCGCGAAGGAGATGCAAGTACTTAATTTTCCATGGAGAGTTGGCATTCTGATTGTTTATTATTTTGTGGTAGGGGTACATTGAAACGATGCCAGCGTGCGTAGCGGCGCAATATGACAAAATTGGACCTATCTTTTTACGCATAAATGTAATCAAAAATGTGTGCAAATACATGTTGCGTAATTAATTGTGCTAATAATGGCAAAAATAGTAAGTGTAGTTTTTATAGGTTCCCTAAGAATATATATACATTAGAGGAAAGAAAAAGATGAATTCGTGCTATTAATATGAAGAAGTAAATATCACATAATTTCATTTTTATGCAATTGAAATAGGAAAAATTTAACTAATTTACCATGAATGATATTTCATACGGCTTCAAGCTAACTGCAGATGACTTTATATCATAACTTTTACTATTATTGTTTTTAATTATATGCTCTTTTGCGTGAAGAACTTGATTTGCCAATACTAGATTTTTCCCTTTTTTTTGCGTTTGGGGTTGAAAAGATATATGATGAATTCTGAGAAACCCAGTTTTTAATACTACATTTATTTTGTACATAAACTGAAAAAATATAGTTAAAAACTAATTGTTAATAATTTTCAATTTCGCATGTATTTAACAATGTCAAACCTGAAAATGTCATATATTTAACCTGAAAATTGGGAGGTCCAAAACTGTCAGATGAAGGCGGTAGGTGTTGCGTCAGTCACACACGGAGCGAATATCCTGCGCTGACTTTATTAAAGCTTATGTTGATTTGATTAATAACGAAAATAATTAGAGTAGAGATTATGTCATTGTCATGTGCCTGTCATTTGCACTTTCTAATATAGTTTTTCTTTCGTTTTTATTCTTGGTCTATATCTAGTGTTAAGTGCTTTTATACATAACTCCTCGGAATTTTTTATCAAGAATACTGATTAAGCTTCTATTTGTAGCCTAATAAAGGCTTCAAATAAGGTCAATAGAACACGCAACCAGAGTTTTGTTGAACTCTATAAACTGATGCACTAGTTGGCGTACGATAAAAATTGGCTTAACCGTCGATACTTGTCCTAAATTTTGGTTGTTCTCCAGATATTGGTACCGTATTCATTATTACGCCAAAAGTTTACTAATCGAAAGACTATTTTTTTTAGTAATATAATAAATATTTAGTTATTTATAATTCTTAAAAATTATTTTAGTATCTCTTTGAGATTGTTAATATCACTATTTTCCACTCGTAACTCTATTAATACCCTTAATCCATTCCGTACTGACATTTTGCGGTTTCACAAATAGCGACCTTTCTCCGTGTCAGAAGATACGCGTTTATTCATGGAGCCTAAAGGTCAAAAGGGAGTAAGTGATAGCGGAGTACAGGGCTTCGACAATGGATGTCCCTTTTCACTTAATTTAATATAATTTTACGAAATTACATACGAGGTATTTTAAAAGAATTTTTTTTCAATGTTAGAATACATTTTGTAACAGAACTAATAAAAATGTTGAACAAGATATTTTAAAATAGATTATATTATATAAATATATATTATTATTATAGTAATAGTTGGTGGTCGGATGCCGAACATAAAAATGGTATACTTGTGCTCCGGAATAGCAAAAATCCAAAGTTCAGACTAAATAATTCGCTAGTATTAATATAAAAACTTTCGGTAACATGATAAATAGTCTATTTTTAAAAAGGTTAAGAAGTGTTTTTGACAATAACTTTATGATTAGTTTAGAAAAAAATCTATATAGGATAATGTGAGTAGAAGTGTTTTCTCCCAAACGCTGAAACCAGCTAAAACTCTTTACGACACCTTTGAAAAACATTTAATTACCAAGTGGAGTAAAAAATTATAGAACTGTTGTCAAACGAACTAACCATGGACACGAAGGAGAAAAGGATATGAAGAGGCTGAGGGGAAGGCTTTTTTTAAAAAGAAACAAGTTGGGAACCATTCCAATAAAAAAAGTTGAAAAGAAGAGCGAGATAATGAATATATTAAAAAACTGACCAGATGTAAAAGATATAAAAGGTAAACAAAGAATTATTAAATACAAACCAGTAAACATTTTAATAGATTCGAGATGTCATTAATTAATAAGCAATAATTGGTAGAATAATTGGATTAAAAAAAAATTAATATAAGTACAAGATTCCTCGGGTAACATTGGTAGGTGCTAATAACAAGAAACTTTCAACAATTTATAAAAAAATACGAATTAAATTAAGGGTTGGAAAGAAATTTTACTCCTTGCAATGTGTAATTATGGAAGGAATAAGTCATGATATGGTGGTCGGAGTGGATGAATTAACAGAGAAACATGGATCCATAGACTTTAAAGAAAAAGTTTGTCCGAAGGAGACACGATTGCGGTTTTCATTTCAATATATTTGAAACAAGTATTAAAAGAAAAATTGTTTTTATCAGATATGACAGAAATTAAATGTTTTTCATCTAGAAATTGGATTTTATTTTATATAGAAAGGAACTTTTCGCAAAAGCACCGGTGTTTTTGATTTGGATACAAAGTTACTTTTCCGTGTAAAAGGTATATTTCTTTTTAATTAGGGAAACCATTACTCCTCCTAAGTGGGGTTCTCCTATTGAGGTTGGCGATCAATCAATATGGCAAATTTCTCTCTGTTCTGGGCTTGATGGATTAAGTCATTTCCTGTTGTGTGAGTCCAATCTCTGATGTTTCGGAGCCAGGATTTCTTTTTTCTTCCTATACCCCTTTTACCCTCGATTTTGCCATCTAATATTACCTGGAGCTGCTCAAATTCCTTATGGCGCATTATGTGTCCTAGATATGACGTCTTTCTAACTAATGTATTAACCAGGTGAGGTTGTGTGTTCATTATTTCCAGTACCTCTACATTTGTAGTTTTGCTGGTCCAGCTTATTCTTAGCATTCGGCGGTACATCCACATTTCGAATGAATTTAGTTTGTTGACGTCATACTGTTTTAATGTCCAGGTCTCACAGCCATATAGTAGTAGAGACCACACATAACACGTTAGTGTTCTTAACCTTATTGTGATTGATAGCTTGGGGTTACAGAGCATTTTACGTATGTTTATGAAGCCAGATCTCGCTATTTCAATACGTCTTCTAATTTCTTTTGAGTGGTCTAGCTGACTGTTTAGCTCTCTGCCAGGTATATGAATCTTTGGGAGCTCTGAAGGGTGATACCATTGATTTGTATGTTGGGTGTAATTTGTTCATGGGGGTTCTTGGGGAATACCATGATTTTGGTTTTGGAAAGATTAATATCCAAACTTAGTCTGTGACTTTCTTCTGATAGTATGTTTATCAATATTTTTAGTTGGTCTTCTGTTTCTGCTAATACTACGGTGTTATCGGCATATCTTACATTGTTAATGATGATTCCATTGACTCTGGCACCTTCAGGGCGATTTTCAAGATAAGCTCTGATGATATTTTCGGCATAGACATTAAATAGAAGAGGGGACAGAATGCACCCTTGACGCACTCCTCGTTCTATGTTTAAATAATTGGTATTTCCGTTGTCTGTTCGAACACATCCTGTGTGGTTCCAGTATGTATTGCTTATTATAGCTATGTCGTGTCCGTCCAGCCCTACTTCTTTTTAGGATCCTTTTAAGGAAACCATTACTAATAGTATATTGCCGACATTTTAAAAATCAGTTATTATTAATACAAAATTGGGTAAGTGCAAGCAGTGATCTGAGAGTAGCTTTTAGCAAAATTCAAAGTCCGAGAATTCCTTAGCTTTCACAGAAATCAGCAGAGAAACATTCGTGCACAGAAGTCAGATTGAAAAAAATAAGGTGAAAATTTACCTTATTTTTATCTTTTTTCATAATTTATTCTTATTTTCGTCTACGAAAATTTTTTTCATTCCAACATAATTGAATATGTTTGTAATATTGTTAATTATAATAGTTTCCATTTTCTGTAAATGCGTATTTAAGTAGTCTTTCCAGTGTTTTTTACAGTACCTATATTTGTATGTTTAGTTTAAGAAACTTTTATGTTTATTTTTCAGCTCAATTATTATAATAAATTTTAAAAAATGTTCACATATTACGTAAAATATGACAATTACAGTGAAAAACTATCACACAAGGAAATTATATGCATTAAATTTGACTGCGTCCTAATGCAGTGAGTTATGAAAATTCAAACTATATTTTTATATTAGCAGTTAACACAGATCCATAAAAGAATTTTTTGTGGAATATTTTGTTTTAAAATAAATTTAGTTATGTCGCTCGAATAGACAATTACATTTATCACGACTAATAAAACTGACATGCCCACATGCACATAAAACTGACAAACTAGTTATATCTATTCCCAGATATCTAAACCTTGCTTCCTGCTTTATTATTTTCCCATCAATTTCGATTTTAAACCGCAGTGGGTATTTAGATGTTG
Organism: Diabrotica balteata; assembly: GCA_918026665.1. Classification (NCBI taxonomy): domain Eukaryota; kingdom Metazoa; phylum Arthropoda; class Insecta; order Coleoptera; family Chrysomelidae; genus Diabrotica; species Diabrotica balteata. The sequence continues at coordinate 48,743,386 of OU898283.1, read as the reverse complement.
TCATGCATTTGGTTTTCCCCAAGAAGTGCCAGCTATTTTAAGGTAAAGTCAATTATCTGGGTCATATAGTAAGTAAAGAAGCAGTGGCCGTTGGTAAAAGAAAAATCGATTCCATTAAGGAATGGCCAGAACCAACCGACAAGCATTACGTAAGAAGTTTTATTGTAATATGTATTCACTATCGGAGGTTTGTTAAGATGTTTGCAGATATCGGTAAGCCATTAACGCGATTTACAGAGGAAGATAATCGCTAAGATACAGACTGCCAAAATGCCTTTGAGACCTTGAAAAAGCATTTAATCACAGCACCAATTTTAGGGTAATTGCCAGAAAAAGAGTTTATCTTAGATACAGATGAAAGTAATGTGTGAATTGGAGGTGTGCTATTTCAAATTCAAGGAGGACAGGAAAGAGCCCTTAAATATTTTAGTAAAGTTCTTTCAAAACCTGAGCGGAATTATTGCGTCACGAGAAGAGAACTTCTCGCAGTAGTGAAATCAGTAGAGCACTTTTATCAATACCTCTATGGAAGAAAGTTTTTAATCCGAACCGACCATGCCGCCCTTAAGTGGTTAATGCAGTTTAAGAATCCAGAGGGTCAGATAGCCAGATGGATCGAATGACTTCAAGAACGACTTCAGAAGGCCATACCTAGCAGAGTGTTCTCACTGTAACAAAACGGAATCTAAGGAAGCAGCAGTGCTAAGAACAATGATGGTCAAAGACGACTGGATGCCTACTAAGATAAGGGAAGAACAAGAGAGAGATCCAGTTGTACCGAAAATTCGAAAATGGAACGAGGGAAACCGTCGACCACCTTTCAAGAAATATCAAACCTATGCTCAGTAGTTAAGACTTATTGGGCCCAGTGGGACTCATTTATCATGGAAGATAGCTTGCTTAAACGAGTCCTGAAAAATGATGACAGTTCAGAGAAGAGAAGATAGTTGGTGATCCCAAAGAGCAGAATAGCCAAAGTACTTCGTTAGTTACACAACAGTCCATCAGGAAGCATTTCGGTGTAAAGAAAACCCTTCACTGAATTCAGGAACGGTTTTATTGGATGAACAGTTCCGAGACGTAAAATACTGGTGTGTGAAATGTATTATTTGTGTTATGAGTAACGGGCCGTACCGAAAAAGGAGAGCTCCTATAAGACAATATAATGTTGGAAGCCCATTTGAGAAAATAGCTTTGGGCATTGCTGGGCCATTTCCGGAAAGTGAAAATGGAGGCAAGTATATGTTGGTAAAATCTTTATAACTGAAAAACGGTTTACAATGGGTATGGGGAATTATTAACAAAAAATGTTCAGAACGTGAATATTTCTAAAATTCTCCTGGACAAAATTAACGCAGCACTCACTTTTTTTCTCAATAATCTTTATTCATTAGTACCACAAATTGCCTATGGACCTTGTTTGACAGTGACAGTTATTATGTTAGCTAAAAATAGTCTTGATTTAACAATCATTTGTATTAAACTTCGTTTTAGACCAAAAGTAGGTTAAACTTTTCATAAAAAGTGCTGATTAAAGGAAAGTGCTTGCGAGAAGCAAGTTTTTATTGCGTTATTTTTCATCACATGCATGTTTGGATATTCATTTGCATAAAAATCAAATAAAAAATGAACCGCCCAAGAAATTTATCAATGGAGGAGGCAGTGCGAGCATCGACTCTCCTAGATGAAGGATATTCAATGCGATACCTTGCAGGTTTGTTAGGAAGACATCATTCCAGTATCAGTTGCAAGGTGAATCGATATAATGAAATAGGGTAGTACAATCGAAGATCAGGGCAAGGACGAAAACGTTGCACTAATCAAATTGATGATCGTTTTTTAAGACAACGTGCTGTCAGATATAGGAGAGTCACCAGCAATTTGCTAAAAAATGAACTAGCAGATGTTCGAAATGTCGCGATATCATCTTAACAGTTAGAAGACGTTTACTTGAAGCAGAATTGAGCAACAGCAAACCGGTCAAAAATCCTTACTTGCCAGAGAACACAGGGTTCAGAGATTGAATTTTGCAAGATTGCATTAAAATTGGACCATCGATGATTGGAAACGAGTTTTTTTATCCGATGAGACTAGAGTAAACCTAAAAGCTTCAGATGGTCGTGAGCGTGTCTAGTCAAGGTGAGGAGAAAGGTTTGCCAGCTGCAATATCTCCACTAAAGTATATTATGGGGGTGGCTCTAAAATATTTTGGGGGGGAATTTGTTTTGAAGATGGTACGGAGTTGGTCCCCATACGTACGAGGTCTATGAATGCCCATTATTACTTAGACAACATTATTGTCGAACATGTAATGCCTTTTGTTCCGTTTCTTGAACCTAATTCTTTATTCATGCAAAAAAATTCTCGTCCACATGTGGCTCGACAGGTTATTGGCTACCTAAATGATGTTGATATTTCGTTATTAGAGTGGCCACCTAACAGGCCGGACGTGAATCCTATGAAGCATATATGGGACACTCTTAAAAAAAGATTCGAAATTGTAGACCCCCTATTGCCAATCACAACCAACTCTTTAAGGCCGTTATTGAAAAATGGGAGAATATTCCGCAAGCTTTTGTTGAACATTTGATATCAAGTATGCCTCGACGCGTAAATGCAGTAATAAGAAGTAGAGGAGGGCCTACACGTTATTAGTGTTGACCCAAATGCATTTTATTGTGTTACTTTACTGATTTTTTTCGTTTTGCAATTTGGAGTTATGCTAGCTTATTTACGCGTTTCCGACAAAAACAAATTTTTAGAGATAGAATAAGGCAAATTAAGGTCATGATAAAGTCATGTCGGACTTTTTGTATGTGTTTATTATTATTTCAATGCAACTTAGTTTTATTTTGTGTTTATATTGCGAATAATTGGTTTAATTAAAGTGGTGCGTTGATTTTGTCGAGGAGTTTATATATGATGTTTCATTACAAAAAAAAAACAAAGTAATAAGTACATAATATATATTATATAAATGTTAAATGACTTTTAAACTGTGTATCTTATTTTTGAATTTTAAATTATATATACCACGTAATTTGTAAATTGTAAACTGTAACTCGTGCTAATGGCCATAAATATCACATGCACGACAATTTTAATAAAAAAATCAATTTATCTGCATTTCTTGTAGTATGTGCTGTAATTTGTTAATGTCCTTGATTGGCTAAATAATAAATAAAATAATACACATTTAAAATTGTGACTTATTCTAATTAACCTAGTAATTATTTTAATATGCCACAGGAAATGGATTCAGAACATATATATATATATATATATATATATATATATATATATATATATATAAAACTGTTTTATATTTCTTTTCTTTTTTCTTACTCATATATATATATATATATATATATATATATATATATATATTTATATATATATATATATATATATATATATATTTATTTATTTATATATATTATATATATATATATATATATATATATATATATATTGTATTATGAGCAATGAGTATTTTTAAGTAACACATATAGGGTTTTTGTCGCGGTTCTCAAAGAATTAGTTTGTAAGCAGATTTAAAATTATCTTTGTTATAATTATTAGGAAACACACATATATATCTAATTCAGACAATATTTAAATATAAATTTAAAACAACCTATCTTTAAAATGAAATTCTGATTACAATAATTAAATTATACTAACATATTTTGGTACCTTTCTGTCACTGAATGCCTATTGTTTTCCAAAATAAAAATTTTAATCGCCACTCAATGTCTCCGTTATCAGTCTCTGGTTATCCTTCTTTTTATGAAATCGCTTTCCGAAAATAGACAACAATGTTTCAATTAGCAGCTTCCACCATTTCAAATTATTTTTCTTCTTATTAACATTTATAAATGAGTAAAATCTTCTTTTCTTCTTTACTTGATTGACTTTTAACTATTAATATTTATATAGTACTTGCTTTGTTGATATATTACTTGCTATAATTAATGATTGCTTGCTTTCTTTTCTATGAAAATTTAACAAAAACTTGACTTTTTCCAAAAATAAATTGTTACAGTTTGACTTCTCAATACTTAATCTTCTTTCTAATAATCTTTTTTTCTCTTTTAATCTCTCAATACTTAAACTTCTTTCTAACAATCTTTTTTTTTTCTTCTACTCTCCTCTACGCTCGAAGTTACAGCGTATTTATAGATATTTCAATGTTCACGAATATTCTCGAAAGAAAAGAGGTTAGATTCTTCCATTTTGTAGAATTTTCAATGTTCGCGAAAATTCTGACACGAAAAGATTCTTTCTATTGACGTCTTATTTTAAACTACTAGACAGTTCTTTATATACTGTCTACTTTTTTTTTCTAGATATATTAACCAGAAACTATGCTGTAAATTGATTTTAGTGAAAAATGACATTCCTATAATTCTTCCTAATATTCCATTTATACTCATTGGTGCTTCAAATTGCTTTTCAGTGATTTTGGTAATATTCCTTGGGAATATTAACAATATATTCCCCCACATGTAACGTTCCAACGAACATTCATTGGACGTCAATCTATGACGTGCCAAAAAATATTCATTGGGTGCCAATTTGTAACCCTTCGAGGCTTAATTTGTAACATCCCAACGTTGAGCTGCTGTTGTCAACCTGTAACCGCAAACCTTAGTTTGCTGCTACAACCTGACTAACATCACTAACAACGTTGGAGTGACAAATCGTTTCCCGTTGGGACCAATTTTTAACGTCATAACCCCTAATGTATCAATTACAAAATTTCTACATTAGACGTTATACGAAACACTCCCTGGCTAGCTCACTCAGGACGTGAATATGGCCTACTCTGGAGCAACACACACAAACAAGTAAAAAGAAGAAACAATACACAGTTAAATTAACACATGTTTATTAAGATATAAAAAAAAAACAGAAAAATAAATGTTAAGTATCGTATTAAATTTAAATAAAAATTATTCGACTTCTTGCTACAGTGTTACATTAGGTATATGAAAGAAGAATTTTTGTCACCAAATCCTAAGTTTTATCCTGGTCTTTTCTGCTCTGGTTGTTAGCAAGCCATGTGGTTAGTTTTGGATTTCCTTGTCTCGGAGTCAACTCTCCTATTGGAATAATGGTTCCATTCTCAGGCCAGTTGGTCTTCTGGATGGTAATAGAATTTGACCCGCACCTGAGAAATGTATCCCGGAGGTTGACTAAAATGAAGAAAAACACACCTTGCTTTAGAAAATGGTGAAACCAAAATGAGAGACCTTGCTTGGGGGATGAATAAGGTGACCAATCAAATTTAACAAAATTTTATCATTATTCACCCAAGCAAGTCGAGAAACAATTCTTACTTATGTGCTTATCACAGGCAAAAATTCACTCTTCAAATAAGTAAAAGTAAGGATATATATAACTTTAATGAAACGGTAATTACTTTTTTTAAAACTGAAATATTCTAATATTATTAAAAAAAAATGGCAAGATATATTTATTGAAAAGCTAGATAATTTAGAATAAGTAGTAGTAGTAGGTAGTTTGTCAAAAGTTAATTATTATTAAAATCAAAAGATATTATGGATTTAAAATTCATATTTAAAACTATAGAAATATTCGTAAAACTTTTACATACTATATTAAAGAAACTATGTATTTCTTATCGCTAGTTTTTATATAAAATAAAAAACATAAAAAAAATATATCCACCAAATATGTATCTACTTACATGTCATACCATAATCATAAATAATGAGCTTAGAACTTTTAAAGTTAAAATTATAAAAAGATTTTTATACAACAGGTGGAATTAGGAAATCGATAAAATATATTATACACTTACCTCCAAATCTGGAGACGACACAACAATTGGTTATTCTATTCTTAGAGAAGTCATGAAGAAAATCGACATTTTTAGAAAATAGAAGTCTTTATATCGACTTTTGTATCGAATGGGAAGGAGCAATGTCGACAAAGAATAAAGATGGGACCTCTCGTTCCAAAGTAACAGAAATAGAGATGAAAATAAAATTCACTCTTTAGAAACTTGAGTAAAAGATTAAAATGATGATTATTAAGAAAATAGGAAAGGTAGATACTAAAATATATATATAAAGAAGATAGATTTGGACGCCAACTGGTTTTTATACCAAATACCAGTAAAAACGAAAAGAGAATAATGAATCAATTAAGTAACGACATAATTCTGATACAATCTATATCCGAGAAAATATATAGAAAAATAAGAGATACAATGGAGGATATAGAAGAATATGAATTATGACAGGAGATATGGAAATTGGAGAATATAATTAACGAAATATATTAACATAAGAAAGAAAGCAGGCAATGTAGCAGTTATAACGCTACACATCCAACCATAACCGAATTTCACCTGATCTTTTACGTACTGCTACTATAGGGTTTATAAAACGTGTATCTGCCTTCTCAATGATTCCATCTTCTAACGTATTATTAATCGTTCTGTTTACTTCTTCTCTGGATTTATATGGTATTGGGTATGATTTTCTTTTAAAATCTTATTCTTCTTTAACTTTTATACTATGGATATAATTTTGTGCAATTCTATTTGCTTTATTGACAAGTCCCTTGTGTTGCTGTAATATGGAGACAACTATTGATTTATATTGTTCAGGGCAACTTAAACCTTTTATGACATCTTCTTCTTTACAAATAAAATTATTTTTCATTAATCATTATTCTTGCTTCCAATTTTACGCACTCCACCTCTTAGGCATCCATCTGCTTAAAATTTCCATTCCTTAAATATTCACTACAATTATTCTTTTGGGACATCTCCCTATCATCAAAATACATTTCTTCTCCATAAACATCATAATTTTCTTTTAATCATATCCTATCAACTTTTATTCCTTCTTCCACCTCATCTTTCTGCATAAACTTAATTTTTTTTCCTTTCAAAGTTACCATTTTTTCTTCAAAATCTATTTTTACTTTCTTTTCCAATTCGTCATTTCCCATTAATATATCAACACATAAATCCTTGACAACAAATCCTTGCGTATTAATTTGTTTATTAAGAATATTAATTTTAAAATTGGCTAGTTTATTAATTTCACCCAACTTCTTATTATTTGCACCAACAATTTTAATTTTTGGAATCTTTATTATATCTGATAGTTTTAATGTATTAAAAATAAAATTTTCCGAGCTAAAGTACTTTCTGAACCAGTATCTATCATAACCTTAAACGTTTTATTTTTGGCCATAGCATTTATATAAATTAAATTAATAGGTTCAATAATTTTATATTCATCTAAAGAAATAAATTCAGAAGGTTTTTCATAATGGCAATGGCTCAACTTGTAATTCAGAAAGTTTACTGCACAAAATTTGGATTGTTAGAATTGTATATATATATATATATATATATATATATATATATATATATATATATATATATATATATATATATATATATATTGAACTATAAATTAACCGTTCATATTGAATTAACGGTATTGATATTACTTTCGTTAACTACAATACCTTCTGCAGCTTATTCAGTATTTATTAATAATGCTGAAGCCCTGCAACGCTTAATGGACCGAGTAACGACAGCCTGTAGAGAATTTGGAATGAAATTGAATACAAAGAAGACAAAAATGATGGTCATCAGCAAGCACCAAAACAGAAGGGTGAAGGTCAATGTCGACGGAACAGATCTGGAAAAAGTAACAAGAACAACGTACCTTGGAAGTAATCTTGATGAAACTTGGGACCACTCACTAGAGATAAGAATACGCCTGGAAAAGGCACGTACAATGTTTTACAAAATGCAAAAAGTTCTATGCAACCGCCAGCTGGGCATCTTATTGAGAACTAGAATACTTAAGTGCTATGTTTTCTCCACCTTGCTCTATGGTGTTGAAGCATGGACAATGACAGAAGCAACACAAAAAAGAATCCAAGCATTTGAACTCTGGTGTTACCGTAAAATGCTCAGAATATCCTACATGAGCCATACGACAAATGCGGAAGTCTTGCGGAGGATGAATAAGGAAAGAGAGCTTATGCTTATGATAAAAGAACGGAAAACACAATATTTTGGTCACATCATAAGAAATCAAAAGTATGAACTGCTCCAACTTATAATCGAAGGCAAAGTCAATAGCAAAAGAGGACCAGGAAGAATACGCAACTCTTGGCTTAAAAACCTACGGCAATGGACGAACATGACCTCCATAGAACTATTCAGGGCTGCTACAAATAAGATTAAATGGGCAAATGTAATGGCCAACGTCCTTAAGGATAAGGCACCGTAAGAAGAACGTCCTTAAGGATAAGGCACCGTGAGAAGAAGAAGATCTGGAGTAGATTGTAGGACTTTTAAGTTCTGAAAGTTTTATTTAATAAGCCTGAAAAAGTAGTTATTGTAGATACTTTTACAGCAAAAATTTTATGATCAGTTTACTTTTATTGTATAGAGCTGCCGATAGTAGCTACTATTATATGAATATAGGAGTATAGTACGTGACGTTAGTATTAGAATAACCAACACCCAATTATTAGCAATGTGATAAAATGTATTAGTATTTAACTATATTCTAATAAGTATATTAGAATAAAAATTTTAGTAGCACAACTAATCAAATTATGTTTGAAATATTCGTGTTGTTTTAATTCAAGAACATTAATTTCTTTCCGTATTTATTTCAGTCGTAAAAAGAGCACCAGAATATTAAAACAGAGTTTGGACAGCACAAACTCCCGCTGGTGAAATAAACTCCAAAATTTTCTTATTCGAATTCTTTCGTCTCACTTCTAAAACAAAACTACTGGGGACAATTTCCATCGAAAAGTGTTAAAATACAAAACGAATCAACAATACATTCTCGGTTCGCCGGGGCCGCAATGCAGCGTCCATGGGGTACATCCACAGCCGCGCCGCGACGGCAGAGCATTAGCGTATGCCTAGGTCTGGGCACGGTATCAGGAGGGCCGTGGCGAAAAGTGGACGTCTATATCATCGGATGGCGTGGCCACAAGCGCGTGGTTTTCTAGATTGTACCCCAAAGCAAACGCCGCAGGGTTGTATTAAGACACTAAAGTTTACAATTCGATCTCTTGGACTCCCGTGTAGTTATTTGTTGTCTAAAATAGTTATATCAAATTTTAAACAATGAAAACTTTAACGATACGCTTTAAAATAGGTGTGAACGAAATTGTTAAAGGTAAATTCTACGCCCGTTTCGATATCGGTTCAATATAATTTCTTGGTATTCACATCTACAGTTAAAAGATTCTAAAGGTGCTGGTGGGGATGGCGTTTATGCTTAGCATTATAGTCGGTGTATGACAGAGAAAGTATTCGAAATAATGAAATATCAAATTTTACGTCAAATTTGTTATTTCATTATTTCTAATTTTTTCTCTGTCATACACCGACTATAATGCTGCGCATAGACGTCATCCCCCACCGGCACCTTTAGAATCTTTCAACTGTACATTTAGGTAGTCTTTAGGATTAAACTTGAGAGGTCGCTGGTTAAATTATAGCAGATAAATAATTATTATAACGAAAAATGCAATATTGGTTGGTACATAAAATTGGTGAAAATAGCAACTTTAAATTGTGAATAAGTTATGAAACTGGTTTACTCATTATTGTTGTTTTGTACAAAGAACAGACTTAAGCTTTGGTTCTATTGATGAATTCGTAACAGGCTGAAGAGTTGGTAGCTGGGCATCACGACGCCGTGGCCTGGGGCGCCGAGGCTATGGATAACACGAGACCGGTCTCTGGAGGAGCGTTTAGTTCACTTCACTGTCTTAGGAAGAAGTGCCAGTGCCAATGCGTTGATATGGTCAGAGCTAAGAATGAAACCCTCTAAGCGGTGGTCCGAGAGGGTGTACCAATAAATCATTCCATTGTATTGCGACCTTTCCGATAATTTTAGCTAATTGTGACGGTAACACGACACTTCTGTGTATATTTTTGAACCATATAAAAGAGAAGCCAAATTCTCCGTATTCACAACATCATAAATGAGATATCTAGTTTAAGTTTTACGAGACAACAGGAAACAATATATTTCAAAAAGGTCTTTAAAATACAGCACCCAAATTAGGTCATATTACAGTACCGTAACAGAAAAAATATTAACTGTAAAATTATGAAATGAATTCGCACATACTTTCCCAAACACGTAGAAACAAATTTAAGTTTTTCTATTACTAAAAGTTGCTTTCGTTGATATAAAAGATGCTATTTTTAAAAGTTTCAAAACAGAATTTCAAATGTATATTGAATTTTATGGGCGTTAACATTAAAAATATCTTTTTTAAGGCAAAGCTTCTATATTTTTCTTGTAGTGCATATCCGTTTCGGATATTGGCGACTATCATGCCAATCTGCATTTTGCAAACTAGGGATCTAAAAAGATTTGTGGTTGTGTAAAAAATTTTTGCCTTCCTGGTTCTCGTTTTTTTTTTAGCTTTCGTTGAAGAATTTATTGCAGCAACCTCATATTTTACCTCATATTTTGCTGTTTCTCATGATGCTGACCCAGGTATTCAATTTTGTCTATTTTGATTGGGATTAACAACTCTTTTCCTTTTTGTATTCTTAATAAAACGTCATGGTTAGTAACGTGGTAGGTATATATCTTAAAGATTTTAAGATAAATCCAAATTTCCAAAGCCTCAATTTTCTTACAGGTAGCGTATGTAAGAGTCCACGACTCAACTCACCACGACTCAACCCCTTTTTTAAGGGGTTTTTACCCATATATTTTGGTGGCTACTAGCATGTACAACCGTTTGCACTGATGATGGATTGTTTAATCCGAAAACGTTTTGCAATGTGTTTGTGATAGCCCGTTTGAGGCAATTTTATATACCTTTTATAAAGGATTTTAACAAATTTTTTTGTGATATATGGTATACAGCCAGCTACAGGAACTTAGTTTCCTCGTGGAATTTTGTTAGCAAATACCACCGTGTCATCCACGTATCTGATGTTATTGATACATGCTTCGTTAATTTGAATTCCGGCTTCAACATCTTCTATTGCTTCTTGAAACATTTCCTCAGAATATATGCTAATCAGCAATGATGATAATATACATCCCTATCGTACTGCATGCTTGATTTTGATATCATCGAATTCGCCTGCTTCTAAACGGATAGACGATGTTTGATTTCAGTAAAAATTGCTAATAATTCTTAGATCATAGGTGTTTACTTTAATATTTGTTAATATCTTCATCAGCTTGTCGTATTTTACTGTACAAAATGCTTTATGGTAATCAATGAAGCATGCATAAATATATCGCAATTCACATCTCTACATTGTTAAAATAGCACTTGTATGCTAAAGAGTCTCTCGTACCCCTTGCGTTCTTAAAACCAAACTGTGTACGGCTGATTTTTTTTTGCATATTATATCCTTTAATAAGTCCTATTATATCCTTTAATAAATTAATTCTAATTTATTGTTCTTAATTTAATTTACTAAAGGTTTAATATTTATAACACTTACAAATTTAATTTATTTAAGCAAAGTTTATTTATATTAATTTATCTTACAATAATTTATATATACGATCATAACATTTAAATGCCCGTTCGTGATTTTCTTCTGACTGACTACCCCAACGAAAGCTCTGTTATTATACCGGATGGTGAATAGTCAAACGGGCCATAGGAAACTCAATGAGAAATTTTAAATTGTTGAATTGCTGCTTCCCTAATTGTTTTAGATCAAAAGTCATAAAAAACTATTTGTAGAGAACTAAAATCTGAATTAAAAATAAATGTTAAAACCGTTCTACGAATCAAATGTACTTCAAATTTTGCGAAAATATAATACATTTTCAGGCCACCCCTAAAAGTTAGGCCACACGTAATGCAAGAATATGTATTAGGACGAGTGTGTTTTATCATATTGATGTCAGATGTTTGACAATTTGAATTGTCAATTTTTTTATTTTAGGATTAAATTATAAACAATGAATTTTACTAAATACTTGTACTTATGAACATTATTACTTTGTGAACAATAAATTATATTGTTTACAATTCGATCAATATAATGAAATGTACTCAGTTGACGAAAAATCGCATAATGTTGTATTCAGGCAATAGCGCGAAACTTTTCCTGCCACTACCGGATCTTTATTTAACGTAAGATATTCTAATTCACTAAAATTTAATTCCATGTTAAGTTAAGTTATACAACGATTCAATGAATTCCAATATACTGTTACTGTGACCATTATTCCTAATAATAGTATATGATAATTTCTAAACATAAAACTATAACAAATGTTATAATAAAACATGAATAAAACATTTTTATTATTGCTTTTTTCTCCTCAACTGAGTACATTTTTTAATCAACTTAATTTTTTTTAATAATAAATCACAAAATTTTGGCTATTTAAATCATAGATAAATGTAATATAATTGATTTAAATATTGCCAAATATCAGAAACAATAATATGACAAAACGGAACACGTAATACACATTTTTTCACAGAAAAATGTATTATATTTTAGCAAAATTTTGGAATACGTTTAAGTCGTAGAATAATTTTAACAGTTCTTTTCGATACATATTTGAGTCCTCTATAAATAGTTTCCCATGACTTTTGGTGTAAAATAATTAGGGAAGCAGGAATTCAACAATTTAGAATTTCCCATTGAGTTTCCTATGGCCCGTTTGACGATTCAGCACCCTGTATATCCAAATACAGCTATTCGAGAGTTCAGGCGAATCCCACTGATTATACCAGAAAGTAAATTGGCTGGGTCATCATTCGACCGGTTTCTGGAAACTTCGAACGACCGTTTCAGGTAGATTTCTGCCAGCTGATCGAATGGTCGTCAAATCTACAACATATTAGTAAATAAACAACATGTCTACAGGTTTTTTTAATCTGACTAATGTTTACGTAACAATACCTTTAAAATGTGGCTCATTAAGCTGATAGTCCGAAAATCATTGCAAGATACCGATTTTGTTTACTTTGGTAAAGCAATAAACGTTTACTGCATCCACAATCTTCACACTCTATCTCTTATATTATCATTCATCCAACTTTTCCTCTTTTCTTTATTTTCTATTAGATGTTCTTCTCTAATCTTGTTAAAGGTTTCACATATATTTTAAAGAGGTTTTTCTGGATCACCGGTATGTTAGTAATTTGACTCCATGTTGCTTAGCTTTTCTGAAAGAATCTGTGCGCTGTCTCGTTTGTTTTCTTATTTTTTAGTCTTCTCATATTACATTTTTTGTTACTATTTTTTTTGTAACCTTTCTAAATCTAAACCTAAATTTGCCAATAATAGGAATATGATCTGACGATACGTCAGCAACGAACTTTTAACTGATATGCATCAATTACGGAATCTCTTGTTCACCATTATGACGTAATCAATTTGTTTCCTTATTATGTTTCCTGGTTGATCTTGCGGAGAGACCCAAGTATACACTTGTAAAACATCTAATTTGACCGGAATATATGCAGTTGGATTATTACTAATCTATCAGAAATAAGGATAACATTTGTTACATATTGATGTAATTTTAGAGATACGAGTACTCCAAACCCATATATAATATGTTGACCGTCATCATTTTCCGAGTGGTGTACCAAAATATTATGCTTATCAACAATAAAAGCACCACTATTTGGTCACCTCATTTCGCTTATGCCCATTAAACCTACTCCAAGTCTGATCATTTCTTGAATGGCATTGTAAAGTATTTCAGCCTCATACATTCTCTTCACATTCCAGGTACCTATTTTGATAATAAACTCTCAAGTTTTCAGAGAGACTTTTCTAGTTTTCTTGCCGAAATCACCGATCATCTCCCTTGCCGAATCTTAGCTTTGTATTCCAGTAGTTGTTTCCACTTTAGTTGTGTGTGCTAGGATAGCTTTACTGGAAATGTCAGCAATGATCTTTAATGCAGTGGTTTTTGTTTGCCTTCTGAATTCTAATGCCGTTGACCACTTTCTTGGTTCTTCCGTATTTGAGAGCAATGTCTCAATCTCAGGACAACACAGTGTCCTTCCACTTACCAGCTCATCCGCCCAAAGCCGTTGGTCAGTAAATGGTGAATTTCTTATCACGGCAAAGACTCGGACGTCGGAGCCTCGTTAGTTATCTAGCAGGATGCATCAGATGACTATGGTCTAGACCATCATACGAGCAGGTGAGGTTGACATTTGAATAGGAATATGTTGCGCATCACTATCCCATTACACTCCAAGCTTCTATATGACGTTGTATTATTTTTTTTTCTCTACAGTAATATTCTGAGATTAGTTTCACTGAACTAGCGCGACAAGATGGCGTCGTCACGGGTAGCGTCATGGAAACGCTGTTCTTGACAATATTTCACTACTCTCGATTAATTTATTTCCAGTGAATATATTTACTCTAAGCAGGTTTAAATTAAAAACTGCATGTAAAATAACTAACAAAATATAGACATTAAATAGGAAGAAAAAAATTAAACGAATTTCTGTCATATTATTTAGTTTATATAATATTTAAAATTACTATTTATTTAAAATAAATTAATTAAAATAAATAATTAGCTTATAATATAATAAATATAACAAATGAAATATATTATCGTTTATTATTATATCTGTTAATTGTATTTTAAAATATTTCTACTTTTTAATATTCCACAATTATCTCATTTGTACTCATCAGGAATACAAATACTCGTAGAGAATCAGTTAAAAAAGTAGTAGAGACTATAAATACTGGCCTAAAATGACATACTACTTTTTTGTCGTCCAATAACTTTTTTATTTTTTTAATAAAAATTTAAAAAAACATAAATGTTGTTCATTGTTTGGAAGTAGAACAGATCATGGAACATGATCTACTTCCAAAACTCTAACAACACAATATTTTTTAATTAAAAAAAAGGAAACAAAATAAACGTTGCTATGTCATTTTATCCAAGTATATTCGGCTAAAACGACACACTCACATAGATAAAATGTCATATAAATTAAATTAGCAGAGTTTACAAATAAATTTTTTGCACGATTTTGAGATACCAGTACAATCACAGTGTGCCCATTTTGAGCATTTTTGGCACCTAATCCAGAATTCTTTGGAACTTGAATGGGAGTACAAACTGTTACAAAATAAACATGGAGGATTATTTTCGTCTTCGTCATCATCTGCCACAATGGTCTTTGTTTCCTCCTCGCGATCTTGTGTCATTAAAGTCAGATTCTTAATTGCTCGCTTTGCAGCTTGACGTTTTTCTGTAGCTCGCTTCTCGAGTGCTTTGGCTTTTTGTTCTTTCATATTTGGGGTAGCCGTTAGAACTTTTGTTCCTTCTGATTTTCTTTTTTTGGAGCGTGACTGGACACCTGAACACGATGGAAGAGGTGAAATGTCAAGTGGACGAATACAAGGATTAATTGAAGAACAACTTTCAAGTGAGTTTGGTCTAGGTGTAGAAACCGGTTTGTTTCCTTGATCTGGAAAATCTTGATGTCGCAAAACATTATCATTCTTTATTTTGACTCTGTTAGGGGTTGAATTGCAACTTCTTCTTGAATATCTGTTATTTTGAAAGGATTAAATAAATAATCAGGGAATATGTCGGGATTAAGGGGCCAAATTCCAGTCTTTAAAAATCCACTAACGGCATTTTGGTGTGTAGCTGCTTTTCCATACGCTGTAGCAAATAATCCTCCAACATGGTATTGTGAAACTGTTCTGCCTGGATGACACTTCATCCACTTGGTAACTTCTTGATCATAGTAGCTCTTTAATGGACCAAAGAAACATACATCTAACGGCTGTAGACGATGGGTACAGTGCGGCGGAAAACACAATATCACTATTCCATGTTCTTTGGCAAAAGTTAAAACATTAATGTTTTTATGGCTCGCATGCCCATCACGCAACAGCATAACCTTGTCTTCTATAGAAGGATTAGAATATTCTTTAAAATGTTTTATCCATGTTAGGAACACATCCTGTTTCCTGTGCTATTCCTAAAGTTCCTAAAGGCGCTTCATCTATTAATTCTTTTTTCCAATTTTTCCTGGGGAATATAAGTGTTGGTGGAATATAATTCCCCACTGAGCTAATGCAAGCAACCATCGTTATGTGCTGCCCTCTTTCCGCACTTGTAATTAGGCCCACTTGCTTCCGACCCTTGGTTGCAAATATTTTGCCGGGTTTTTGAACCGTGGATAGGCCTGATTCATCCACATTCCATATGCGTGTAGGATTAATTTTGTTATTTGTAATAGTATCCTCTAAAAGTTTTAAAAAATTGGCAATTTGCGACCTGTTGAATGATTGCGCTCTTGCTGCAGACGTGGACTCTGGTTTTCTAAGGGTTATCGGGGTGTCTAGACCGAAACCCTCGTCACCAATCCCAACCAGCCCTCTTAGTTTGTGTTAAATCGGTATACTATTCCATTTCGATCTGCTAACTGGTAGGCTAAAGAACGAACGTCATCACAAGATAATCCAAACAAACTTGATTCTAGGAGTTTTATGTGTGTTACGAGGTCTCTTTCTAATTCAACAGAGAACGTAGTTTCGTACCGGCCAAGACCTTTATTAGAACCTGATAACCGTTTATTCTTGTCTGATGCTCGTCTTCTTAAAGTAGCTTGGGGCACATTAAAAGTTATCGATGCTTTTAACCAGCCCATGTCTCCACACTGGACTGCCTGGATGGCTCTTTGCATTTGTACTGGATCCCAAGACTGGCGTGTACTTTTCCTTTCGTAGTGTCCCACCATACTAAAAAAGAAAAATACCTTACATTAATATTCTACCTACCATAATATTATTAAAATTTATATGGGCAAAATGACATACTATGTCATTTTACCCGAGTATTTAATATGTCGTTTTACCCAAGTGTGAACAAGAACACGTTTTTTACAATAAATTTTTTGTTTAAACAAACAAAGCTTCCAAACATGATGTTTCTGTTAATATGAATAACAATACATACCTGGAACTAACAGAGATATAAAATTTTAAAGTTTTAAACGTTTTATAGCGAAGTATGCGTCGCCTACCAAAATATTATGGTAGTCAATAAAGCACAAACCACCTTTTAACAAGTAAACGACTGAACTGATCGCGACGCCCGTTGGAACATCAATTATGCACCACGTGATGCTCTTGTATAAAACTTCTTAGCGCATAGCCATGTTGCCAAGTTAGAGATACACCGGATGTGTCATTTTACCCTAGTATGTCATTTTGGGCCAGGTTCCCCTACATCTCTCAATTAATTATAAGGAATACAATAAAAGGAAGAAACGACATTGGGAGAAACAATGTATCCTGGAGGAGAAATCTTAGACAATGAACTGAGATTTCAGAGTTCTTCTTCGTGTGCCTCATCCTTTAAGGAGATTAACGATGATCATGGCATATATTAGAGTTTTTATAGCTACATTAGCTGTCCATTTTCGGTTACCTAGCTTTTATTTTCTGTTTGCATTCTCGTTCATGATTTCTTCTCATTTTATTTCTTTCTTTCTTTCCATCACTGAAGTATGATTTCAGCAAAAAGGTGTATTTGGCAAGCTATAAGTAATTTAATATTTTATAGGAAATAGTTGTGCTACATAATATCGAGCGCTTTTATTTTTATCAGTTTGAAAAATTTACGTACCGTCTTTGTCGACGAGAGAATTTATTCGCTTTTACACTCTTGTCATCTCTCTTTTTATCGACTACGTTAAAATTTATTTTAACTCAACGACCATCTTATTATTTTTCTAATAGTTTTGTAAATGACTTCTCTCCATCAAAATAAATTTACTTCGCTTGGTACATTTTCAATCAACCCGTCTCTGAGATCCAGCAAAAACAGCTTCATAGCGGCCTCTTGGATTCCGAGCACACACTATGAAGCAGAACCGCCTGCTGACACTTTCCACCGCGTATCCAGATCTAGCGTGTCTCCACATGCAGAATTAATACGTTCCGTACATGTCTGCGGTATTTTCCAACGTGGAAATGCGGATAATTCGAACAACGCAGGTGAACGGCCACATTTTAAATAAACCGAAGAAGTAAATGTCTTTAAGGGATAATTTTTAACACAGTTCTTGCTTCAACGAAAAATTATTTATAAAAACTTTATAATGAACAAACGCATTGAATTTTTTAAATTTCTGGTAGCTAAAACGATGTTTAGTTAAATATTAGGATTACCCGCAATTTTCTCAAGCAATATACGGTTTCACTTCTTTACTCACTGTTTTGCTGTTGGTAATTGATAAAGTACCACTGTGGGACTTTTAACGAAAGTAATAAATAATCTAAAAAAATATTTATTATATCTACGTTTCGGAGAAATAGAATTACAGACAGATACAACAAAATTAATTGAAATACCAACTGGGATTATACAGCAAGACTTAATATGTTCCCTAATATTTTTTAATCTGATATATAGGAGATGATAAAACGAGTAAGAAAAAAAATAACCACCGAATTCACGTTCGGCCCCTGCTTCTTCTTCCTATAGGTGTTCCTGTCGTTATCTTTGAAGTAATCTTGTTAAGCAATCATATTGTCAGGCATTCGTATTATGTGTCCAGCCCATCTAAGTCGCTATGTTTTAATGAACGTTACAACATCTGGTTCATTAAAGAGTTGGTATAATTCGAAGTTATATCTTTTGTGCCACTGCCCTTGATAGTTTATCTTACGCTCAAATATTCCCAAAACTCTTTCATCCTTTTGCGTTAAAACCCACGTTTGCGCCCCATATGTGAGGACCGGCCTCAGCAATGTTTTGTATATAATAATTTTAATTTTTCTTTGGATATTTTGTTTTTGGAGTCCATAGTATGCCCTATTTGTAAGGTTTATTCGTCTTTTATTTCTTCGCTTGTTTTGTGGGTAGTACTCATTAGTGAGCTAAGCAATATGAAGCTGTTAACATGTTTACAGACATGACTTACAAAGACTGTTTCGTGATACTTATTTGCTATAGGATTCTTCATAATTAACAAGTACTTGGTTTTATCTTCGGTGACGACTAGACCGACCTGTTTCGCCGCCGTTTTCAATTCTAGGAAATATTGTTCAACATCTCGCTTGCTGTGCCCTATTATGCAAATGTCATCAGTGTATGCTTAGATTTGTATCGATCTATTGTAAATAATATCGCCGTCTCTAATTCGTGTGTCTTGAATTGTCTTTTTCAAGGCAATGTTAATTAGGAGGTAAGCCGGGGCATACCATGGATCTATTGTAAATAGTACCGCCATCTCTAATTGTGTGTCTCTAACTGCCTTTTCCAAGGCAATGTTAAGTAGAAGGTAAGCCAGGGTATCCCCTTGTCTGAGTCTATCATTTATCTCAAATGATCGAGAATTTTCTCCCTGTGTCCCAACTCTGGTTTTTAAGTTAGACATTGTCAATGATGCAGCTGTGACTTAATAAGTTTCCCAATATCACGAGATAATAAAACGAGTAAGAAAAAAAAATAAAAAAAAAACAAAAAATAAGAATATTATACTATGAAAATGACGCAGCTCTGACAGCAGACAATCAAGACGTTTTACAAAGAATATTAGTACATCAGTTCAATAATAAAAGGTTGAGGAATTAAATCTCAAAATATTCACAAAAATGTCTAGTAATTTCCAAATAACCGATGAGCTGCTAAATTGAGATTGAAAAATAAATGCAAGACAATGAAAATTAAAATACCTTAGAACCAATTTAACAGGTAATAATAATATTAACTCATTAAAGCCTGAATTATTTTTTTTTGTTCAACTGATGGTTTATACAGCATTCAATGCTGAGTCCAATATCGCATTTCTCACACTGCGTACATCCTACTGAGCAGGACCCTTCTCCTGCCTTCGTTTTTTGTTAGGAACAGTTATAATGAGATGGTTAAAACCATCTTACCTAATGTTGTCAGATATTCTGTTAAAAGATAGACTATTTTTACTTGTTGTTGGTCTACCAGGTCTAATGGGAAGGTTTCTGAATTTGGTGAAGAGCAAACAGAGAAAATTAAATAATGGACTATCCCAAGGATCAGTCCTTGCTCCGATGCTTTTCAACTTATATATATATATATATATATATATATATATATATATATATATATATATATATATATATATAAGAAATACTGGATATTATTGACTGTCGATATAAACAAACCACACAGTTTATTAGGGTTGCAGTCAGAAATATTGGCCGGGATGTTAAAAAAACACTCTTTTGACTTTTTGTCGAGCTTTCGGAATATTTTTATTCCTTTTTCAAGACATAGTCGTTGAGATTATTTTTGTAAGCATTGAACACTCAACATTTATACCACACATTAAAATATACAATTATGGACATAATACATAATAAAATTTTTAAAATTTGTTGTAAAAATAGTAAAACTTAATTGATGGCATGTTTTACTGGTGTATATTAACTCATACAGAGAATGGAAAGAAAAAACAGTGTAATTAATATGTAATTAGGTGTAAATTGATTTTATCTTTCTTTACAAGTGTAAAGAAAGATAAACTCACTCACTTGTAAAGAAAGATAAAATCAATTTACACCTAATTACATATTAATTACACTGTTTTTTCTTTCCATTCTCTGTATGAGTTAATATACACCAGTAAAACATGCCATCAATTAAGTTTTACTATTTTTACAACAAATTTAAAAAATTTTATTATGTATTATGTCCATAATTGTATATTTTAATGTGTGGTATAAATGTTGAGTGTTCAATGCTTACAAAAATAATCTCAACGACTATGTCTTGAAAAAGGAATAAAAATATTCCGAAAGCTCGACAAAAAGTCAAAAGAGTGTTTTTTTAACATCCCGGCCAATATTTCTGACTGCAACCCTAATAAACTGTGTGGTTTGTATATATATATATATATATATATATATATATATATATATATATATATATATATAAGTTGAAAAGCATCGGAGCAAGGACTGATCCTTGGGATAGTCCATTATTTAATTTTCTCTGTTTGCTCTTCACCAAATTCAGAAACCTTCCCATTAGACCTGGTAGACCAACAACAAGTAAAAATAGTCTATCTTTTAACAGAATATCTGACAACATTAGGTAAGATGGTTTTAACCATCTCATTATAACTGTTCCTAACAAAAAACGAAGGCAGGAGAAGGGTCCTGCTCAGTAGGATGTACGCAGTGTGAGAAATGCGATATTGGACTCAGCATTGAATGCTGTATAAACCATCAGTTGAACAAAAAAAAATAATTCAGGCTTTAATGAGTTAATATTATTATTACCTGTTAAATTGGTTCTAAGGTATTTTAATTTTCATTGTCTTGCATTTATTTTTCAATCTCAATTTAGCAGCTCATCGGTTATTTGGAAATTACTAGACATTTTTGTGAATATTTTGAGATTTAATTCCTCAACCTTTTATTATTGAACTGATGTACTAATATTCTTTGTAAAACGTCTTGATTGTCTGCTGTCAGAGCTGCGTCATTTTCATAGTATAATATTCTTATTTTTTGTTTTTTTTTTATTTTTTTTTCTTACTCGTTTTATTATCTCGTGATATTGGGAAACTTATTAAGTCACAGCTGCATCATTGACAATGTCTAACTTAAAAACCAGAGTTGGGACACAGGGAGAAAATTCTCGATCATTTGAGATAAATGATAGACTCAGACAAGGGGATACCCTGGCTTACCTTCTACTTAACATTGCCTTGGAAAAGGCAGTTAGAGACACACAATTAGAGATGGCGGTACTACCTGAGACGGATGGAAGAAAGTTTGGCTACGCTGACGACTTAGCAATAGCAGTACAACACAAACAGTTTGAAATTACTTAAACGTGCTGACAAACCACCTTAACAAACTATATGAATATTTCACAAAATTTCGCATGATACCCAACTTAAATAAAACTTAAATAAAACTGAGGTAAGCTGTTTTCACCTCAATAAAAAAACAGGAAAACCAAAAATTGGAGGCCAAAATAAAAAATGTAGTACTACCCTACCAACCCTACCCAAAATATCTGGGAGTTACCTTGGAGAGGACTCTCTCGTTTGAAAAACATCTATAAATAACTGCACAAAAAATAAGTAGTAGAAATAACCTTATCCAGAATCTTTGTGGTACCAACTGAAGCACATCTGCGGACACACTACGAACATCTGTGCTAAGTTTGGTTTATTCTGTGGCAGAGTATTGTGCACCGGTCTAGCTAAATAGTCGTCATGTCAAAATAATTGATACGTAGCTTAATATAGCCATAATAATAATTAGCTGCTGCATCAAGACTACTCCACCATCTTGGTACGTCATGATACGTCGCCATGTTATCAATTCCAACGGTAACTTAAACATCCTAATTTGTAATTATATGTAATGTAAAACAACTATAAATTTATAACATTTAACGGGTTTTGACCCATATATTTTGGTGGCTCATAGCATGTATACCCCGTTTACACTGATGATGGAATTATTATTCCGAAAACGTTCTGTAATGTATTTTTGATAGCCCGTTTGGGCATTTTATTAGATACCTTTTATAAAGGATTTGAAATAAAAATTTTTAACGTTTTACTTGTTGAATAGGATGCACACCATATGAAGTTAATGCCATTATTACGACAGGTTCTCCATCCATCTTGTCAATATAATATCATCTTACTTGTTGATTTTTGAAACCAAATAACCTCGAGTTTGTTTGAATATAGTTTTATTATCGAAAGGTGAACAGTTTGTGGTATTCTGTTCTCTCTTATTGTTCCTGTGACACCATATCCTTTTTCTTTTAAATACACCATTAAACTGAATCCACTAAAATGGTTATCTACATAGATTTGGTAAAGCAGCTTTTGTTGTGCCAAAGTGTATAACATCAAGACAAGGGGAGCGGCTGACTTTCGAAATGCAAGTTGGTAAAAATCGTTCGAATTTGTACTTTTCCCTTGATAGATCTCAAAATTTACAAGGTAACTAGTTTCGGAGTTAAATCACTATACTTTATAACCAAATCTTATCGGTTTTTCCCTAATGAATTGTTTACAATTAAGGCGACCATACTATTTCACCGTCGACTCATCATAATTCATATTTTTAATTGGTTGATAATATTTGAGAAAAGAAGAAAATATTTGAAAAGAAATTTGTAGTTTTTTGATAACTGGTCTTAGTTTTCATATTTTTTCATTTAAATCCATTTGAGTATTATCAGCACAATGCACGCAACGCATTATTTGAATAAACCTGTCGCGACGCATTGCATCCTTCAACATTTTATTTCACAAAGTTATACTTATACTAAAACAATTTTTAATTGAAGGTGATTACTTAGCAACATCGTACTTAACGAAGCCCTCTTAACGATAACTTTTCAACGAAATCGTATTGAAATTATCAATTTTGCAGAGGCGTACCAAAAAAAATTTAATTATTTATTTAAACACATAAGTAATTACGTAAAAGTTAAATCTAAGACCGATTTAATTATTAAATTATCATGTCTCTTTTAACAGGTATCTTATAGTTGCTTAACACAATAAAATTTTATTCTTATTAGAGAGTATCTAATACAGAACTTCAAAAAACAGAAAACTTTGGAAAATAATTTTTTTTTCATTAGACTAAAAACAATCTGCAATTTTACACCCGGTATCTGGTTTTGATGCTCTCAGGCAACATGGTTTTTATAAGCCCCTAAATCAATTTCTACTATATATAGCCGTTAGCTGACAATGATAATTGTAAGCAACAAGTCGTGTTAGTTATAAAAAACTTGTGGCGACATCTAACATTCACTAGAGATATTTGAAAAAAATAATTTTACTACAGAGGATACCAGTAGAGATCTACGTGTATGTGGGTGTGTCATAATTTTTATTACCAAACGTTTGTTAGGAGTATTCTGAGGTTGGATTTTTACTTGGTATATAAACAAAGGTTGTTTGAGTGTAACTCTCTGTTATTTCTTGCTGTATACGGTAAGTAATCATATTATTTTGTTGAATAAAAATCATGTGGCTCTCAAGCAACATTATCAGTTGAGTAATTGAGTTTTTTTTTTCAGTGTAAGATTTCACTATGGAAAATTTAAATGAAATATCAACTACATCGTTTTATGGAAAAAAGACGAAAATGTCGTGTATTGTTCCTGTCAACCCTAATTTCTCTGATTTGTCTGACACGGAGGAGTATGATGAAGAAATTGAAAACATCAATGTAAATGAAATTACCGTAGAATCAGATGAAAATGATGAACCTTATAATTATCAACTGCTAACTGAAGAGGAGGCTAATTAAACGAATGAAGAAGACGAGCATGAAGAACCACCAAGAAAATGTAAAAAAGTAGTGGAGTCAGTATATTATAACTGGTCTGACATAGAAACCATTCCGTTCGAAAATCCAACTATAGACAATAATGCAGTAGAGGTAGCCTTGCCGCTTGAGTATTTTACGAGGTTTTTTTCACTAAATCTAATAGAGAATATTGTATACCAGACGAATTTATACAGTACGCCAAAAACTGGGGTAAGTGTCAACACAAATACTTCCGAAATAACAGACTTTTTCTCCATTTAGATTTTTATGGGGGTAATATAGCTGCCAGCAATAGAAGATTATTGGGCCACTTTTTCAAGAATTCCTCTTGTTGCTGATGTTATGTCCCTAAAAAAATTTCAAAAACTGAGAACAATGATCCATTTCAATGATAATTTAGAAGCAACGAAAGACCGTTATTTCAAAATTCGTCCCCTTTTAGATCATATTTCTACAAATTGTTATAAGTATCAGTTCGAAAACCAATATTCTATAGATGAGGCTATGGTTGCCTACAAAGGTACATACGGTGGCAATTTACGACAATACATACAAAATAAGCCTCATAAATGGGGTTACAAGTTCTTTGTAAGGGCAGGTGTTTCAGGATATATTGCCGATTTCATTCCTTACCAAGGAGCTTCGACGTTTTCACAATTACAGGGAACTATCAATCAGGTTTCTGAAGAAGAACAATCCTTGGGTGTCGATGCAGCTCCAGTGATTGCACTATGTAAAACATTAGAGGCCCCCCGAAATCAATGATTTTTTGTAACAATTGGTTTTCCAGTTTGAGATTATATCATTACTTGAAGAAGAAATATAATCTCCTTAGCTTGGGCACTATTTGCTCAAATAGAATAGCAGGTTGCATCTTGGATACTGATAAAGTTTTGCTAAAACGTGGCAGGAGTTCCTATGTTTATAAATGCGATGGACAAAAGAATATTATAGTTGTAAAATGGGCAGATAACAAATGTGTACTTCTGGCTAGTACTGGTTGTGGGATTGAGCCAGTCAATCACTTACAAAGGTATTCTAAAAACATAAAAGAAAAGTAAATGTGCCATGCCCAAATCTAATCACTCAATATAATAAACACATAGGTGGAGTGGATAAAGCTAACTCTTTATTGGGTCTCTACAGAAGTCCAAGTCGTAGTAAAAGATGGTATGCTCCAATAGTTACCTGGCTCTTAGATGTCTGTATTATAAATGCATGGATATTACATCAAAATTACAGTAAAGCCAATAATATAAATTTTATGTCTCTCAAGAAGTTTAGAATGGAACTAGCTAGGTCGTTGTCCAATACTGGAAAGCACAAAGTAAAGCGAGGCCGTCCATCAAGTATGGAAAATACAGATAACATTATTCGCCATCCTCTTACTGTAAGACCTGATGATGCTACCAGAAGAGATGCGTTAGGTCACTGGCCACTTTATACCGCTAAACGAAGATGCAGATTTTGTAAAACTGGCTACACAACTGTGTAGTGTGAAAAATGTAACATGCGGCTTTGTTTTACACCGAACAAAAATTGTTTTTTATCATTCCACTGTTAGAATTAGGCCTATATTTATAATTTTTTAGTATTAGGCACACTATTATAAGTTAATTTTTTATTAAATAAATAAAATGTCCTTTAGTTAAACAGTTCTTTATTTATGATTAACAAAATTTTGAGTTCTTCATTAGTGAAGTTAGTACCAAATAGTGTTTCTTGACTGGCAATGTTGCTTCTATGCAACGGATTCAAAAACCACTTTCCCCTGTCTCCTTTCGGTTTTTTTGTACCTCAGGGTGTTATTGAGTGTTATATGAGATTATGTATACAATAAAATAATTTTTCGACAATATTTTTGGTGTTGCCAAATACCGGGTTAATTACACATCATTACGCATCATTCTCTATTTATAGAATTGCTGTGTGCTGTAAAGGTTATATTTGTTTTTTTAACTTAATTTGAAAGTTTGCTTGTGTTTATTTGTTTATATAAATATCAAAATATATTATGAAGTTCATATAAATTAAAATAAAGTAAGCTAAACTATTATCATATGAATGCGTTTATATAGCAGTGCATTTGTTTATTTCAATAAATTTTTGAAATATGAAATGAAGATGGCACTAACTACTAAAGAGTTAATAGCTTTGTTAGAAGAAGACTCAGATTATGAAAATGCCACTTAATGTGGTTTACTTGACGCCGAGATTAGATTAGAAAGTTTCTGATGTAGAAGACATTGATCTTCTTCTTCTTCTTCCTTCTAGTTTGTAGGCTTTAAAGCCTGTTTCTTCTTTAATATTAGCTTCCTAAATTGTTTAAATTGTCGCACCATCTTTTCTTGGTCTGCCAATACTTTTTCGTCCATTTGGTGACTTATCTCGTGCTATTCGTACTATTCTATCCTCCGCCATTCTACTGGTGTGTTTCTTCCACTTTTGTTTTCGTTTTGTCACCCATCCATTTATGTCTTCTATATTGCATGCTCTTCTTATATTTTTGCTTCTCTCCCTATCCAACAGACTTCTCCTTGATATTCGTCGGAGTATTTTCATTTCTGTTGTTTCTAGCAGTCGTCTCGTTTTAGATGTGTCAGGTCTTGGCTCAGCCGTATATGTTAATATAGGTCTAATTCCTGCTTTATAGACTCTTGTTTTTGTGTCTTGTCTTAGATGTTTGTTCTTCCAGATTGTGTCATTAAGAGAACCCGCCGCTTTAATTGCTTTTAAGCTTTGCTGTCGTACTTCTTCTGTAACATCTCCGTAACTAGTTATATCTATTCCCAGATATCTAACCCTTGCTTCCGGCTTTATTATTTTCCCATCAATTTCGATTTTACACCGTACTGGGTATTTAAATGTCATACATTTGTATTTTTCCGCTGATATTATCATATTGTATTTCTTAGCTGTTGTATTGAAGATATGTGTTAATCTTTAGAGCTCGTCTTCTGTCTCGGCGATTAATACGGCGTCGTCTGCATAACAATAATATTCGGATTTCTTTGTTCCCAATTCTGCAGCCATGACTTTTAGGTACTGCTTGTATTATTTCGTCCATTAATATATTAAAGAGAAGTGGGCTTAATGAGTCACCCTGTCTGACTCCGCTTTGTACTGGTATACACTGTGTTTTCCATTTATCTTTGCCTGTATTCGATTATGGAGGTAGATGCTTTCGATGGTTTGTATAATATTGATTGATATGTTGCTTTTATACAGTAGACGTCTTCGACTTGGATGCGATCGAAAGCCTTTGTCCGGCCTATAAAACAGTTATGATGGCCTTTTCTGTGATTTGTCTTAGTACAAATACGGCGTCTACGCAGGATCATCCGGATGTGAATCTTTGTTGTTCATCTGACAAAGTTGTTAGTTTATTGATTTTGTTGGTTAGGACTTTTGTGGTAAGCTTAAGTGCGGTGTTCAGTAGATTTATACCTCTATAATTGTTGGGGTCTTATTTATCTCCTTTCTTGACCATTGGTATCATTATGCTGTTTCTCCATGCGTCTGGTATCTTGCAGTGCAATATTAGTTTTTGTAAAAGTTTTGTCATCTCTAGGGTTAAACTTTCTCATCCGTATTTTAGAAGCTCGTTGGTTATTCCGTCTGGTCCTGGTAACTTTCTATTTTTGAGTGAATTTATGACTATTTCTACTTCGTGAAAATTGATTTCTATTTCGTCTCTTAGTTCAGGTACGTTATTGTGTTGATTATTATTTTCCTTTGCTTTAAACAGTTCCGTCAGGTATTTTTCCCATTAGTTTGCTGGTATATTATTGTATTCCTTGAAGAGATTGATAATAATATTATTTGTCGGATATTGCAGGTACATATGAAATACAAGTGATTGGGAATTCTAACGAATCTGATTATGATATTCCTCTGAACCACAGATAAAACGTCCAAAGAGAAAACCAGGCAAAAATAGTAAATCCAAATTTATCTCAAGTTGTAATAACGGATATTCTTTCGTGCTCAGTAGTAATTCAACATCAGTCTGATTGATATTTAGACAGTATAAAAGCCAACCATGTAGGCAAGTCATATATTGAAGTTTTTTCACTCTTTTTGATAAAAAAGTAATTGAGAATAACCGTCACAATTTTGAAATGAATAACATAGATTTAAAAAAATTATTAGCATATGTATATTATCTGGTTTACACTCTGCGTCAAGTTGATATGCATTGGTCAAAAGATAAAGATAAAGAAGTGCATATTATAAGAGAAAGCATGAGCCGACATATATTTATAATTTTAACTTATAATAGTGAAGAAATCGCTACATCAGTGTCAGTACATGGGCGTCAATTTGCTTTACCAGATGAAATCAGATTCGACAATATTGGCCACATTATAAAAAGAGACAATAGTGCAAAAATGTAGGATGTACAAAAGTAATACTATTTATTTATGTAAAAAGTGTAGAATGCATCTACACCTCGAATATTTCGAAAATTTTAACCTTAAACTTTAATTTACGTTTAAGATACAATATGTTCCTTTATTAAAAATTGTACTGTTTTCTTAAAAATGGAAAAAAAAATCTTTTTGGTTGTAATTTATTCCTAATTTGTATTTTTAATCCAATCTAATAAATTAATTGTCAAATTTCTCTTTGTATATTGAGCGGCCGTTAAGGGTTTAATAATATAAAGAATAAACTGGCCTCAAATTTACTTTACTTACCTCCAAACTATTTTAAAGTTAATAATAAAGTTCATCTAATAAATATATTCCCAATAATACACTACGCCTATGTACATATGTATAAAATCTGGAAGATATCATATCTCATCAACTTCAATAAACTAAAATATCATATTTCTCTACTTAACATTCTTTCTAAAAACGTAAATATATATAGACCAGCAAAATATTGATAATTTTACGGATAACTATTCTATGAACTTGTCTCACTATACACTCGCGAATCGCACCAATTTATATTGATACGGGGGCAAATTTATCTTAGATGGGTTACAAATTTACATATTTACATGGGCGAAGCATACTTAATAAAAATGACTCCGGTAAGAATTTACTAATGAAATTTTTCATGGTTGCCGCTACCGTTTAGTTCAATTTGTAGATTAGTCACCTTTAATTGAAAATTGTCAGACAATGGTTAAATTGAATACACTGACATCTAGTAAAGAAAAGGTGAACTGTGGATAGATTTCTAGCGTTAAGTTGAGCTACAATTACCATTAATTGATGGCGTATTTGCGTCACCAAGTGGTCACATAAAGCGTTGATGGGTTAAAAAAACAAATTAAGCAAAAGCAAGCAGAATAGCTGGATATTCTAAAGAATATTGGAGAACAAGCAATACAAAAAAAACTGTAATAGACGGAGTAGTAGAATGACCAAGAGTAGAATATATATATATAGATGTTCTGTCGTACCATTTTTTCAATGTGTATGTCACATTATATCCCATATAATATGGAAGGTCTTGAAGCAGCTTAACAAAGCACAAATAAATATGTTTCTATTTTATAATCTTGTGATTTTTTATGGCCCTGCGGGACTACCTGGAATAAATTCTGATCGTTCTTTGAAAATCTATGGTAAACTACTCTATGGTAATTAATTACTATTTAACTGGGAATAAGCCACAATTAAAGGTAAAAATACGTTTATTGACGTTTCAATTTCCATTTCGGAAATCGTTCTCAAAATATAAACAGTGTTTGTATTTTGAGAACGATTTCCGAAGTGGAAATTGAAACGTCAATAAACGTATTTTTACCTTTAATTGTGGCTTATTCCCAGTTAAATATTAATTAATTTAAAATGCCATACGAACTTAGCTTCAGAAATCTATGGTAATTGTTACATATTTCATTGCAAAATCTAATTATTACTTCTATCCCTGACTCTCCCATTTATTTAAGTATCTCAGCTGTTATTCCTTCTTTTGCTCTGCTTTTCTGAATTTTAGCTTTTTTTATCGCCGCCTAATTTTTGATTTTAGTATTTCTGGTCCTTTTTATAACTTCTTTCCTCTGTGTTATTGTCTGGGACGTTGTTAGAGAACAGTATTTATCGCTACAGTACCTTCTGGGTTTGTTATGGCATTTTTACTATTATCTTTCATGTGTCTGCAGTTTGACTTATCTTGCTAGATATCTGAATTTTGAGAAAACCTCTTGAGTATCAGCATGTACTTCTAGTTGGGGACATTAGACTACAAATCCATGGGACATTTTTGGGGGGTCATTTGACCCAACATGTAATAACAACTTAGAAACTGTGTCGCTAATTCTTATCGATACTCAAAGCATGGGCTTCAAACTAAGGATTACGCCTTAGATTTCTCACCCCTGTTCCAGCCAAAATGTACGGCAATGCAAAAAAATAAATTTATCTATCAATCCAAAGCTTTGTGTATGAATGCCGTACTGTCGCACATTTCCGAAAATGGAGAAAAAGTTTTCTAAAAATAAAAAAATTTTCCTGCTCCTGGTACCAATATTGGATTATGCAAGGGAAGATACAAGGGAAGAGAAACCCAGGACGACGCAAAATGTCCTGGCTAAGAAATTTGAGAGAGTGGTTTGGCTGCAGCTCATTAGAATTATTCAGAAATGCGGCCAACAAAGTTAAAATAGCGATGATGATTTCCAACCTCCGCTAGGAGAAGGAACCCGAAGAAGAAGAAGAAGGTACCAATATTTTTGTACGGCATTAGGTCGCAGATTGTTATTTTTGTATTACCCAGCTAAGTTATAAATGCCGTATAAGTATGTTTTTAATGACCCATTAAAAATGGTGTATATGCCTATTTTTTTGTGCAATGAATTTGGTATGCTGCTGCTAAGTTTTTGTATTTCTTCTACAAGGTTGACTTTCTTTTCAGTCATTCAATATTTTTTCTATCTACTTTTTCTTTAGGGTCTGTGTTGATAATGGTTTCAGTGATTCACTTCTTTGTGAGTTCACACGTCTCGTCAGGGTATACGGTAGTCACTCGTAGGTCAGCGTTTGCTAACGCTTCTCTAAAATTGTATGGGTGTTTTGGTACCAATTTTTGTCCTTGATTTGTAAATGCTCTACTGTGTAGTTTATTGCAGAATTCTGCTTGTAAAATTTTGTGATAGGAACCATAGTCTGCAACTGGTTTTAACTTCACATTGATTACTTAGCTTTCTCATCGTTTCGCCTTAAGAATAATAATCTATTTGGTGTTTGTATCGTCCTACAGGCGATGTTGATAATCTTCTTGGAAATTATTTAGACATTGTGTTCATTATACTAATATCCGTATTGATGATGAACTGAAG
Organism: Diabrotica balteata; assembly: GCA_918026665.1. Lineage (NCBI taxonomy): Eukaryota > Metazoa > Arthropoda > Insecta > Coleoptera > Chrysomelidae > Diabrotica > Diabrotica balteata. The sequence goes on along the minus strand of OU898283.1, from coordinate 48,711,743 downwards.
AAGCCGTTCACCATTGCCATTTGTCTTATATAAGTCATACTCATCTATTGTTCATTTCAAATATCATCTGTTTAAGTTTTTCCTATTTTTCTATTCCAATCTTTTATTACCATCATCAACTCTTATTTAGGAATGTTGGAGATGGTTTCTGTATCAGGTTATGTTTCTTCTAATATATTATCTGTCGCTTCGGAGATGATGTACCTGTATAATGTGCATGTTGGCTGGTTTAGCATTTACGGTTATTTTAATTATTCCGACATTTACTGAAAGGTATTTATGTACATATTTTGTTCAGTATTTTTGAACTAATATTGCTTTGCATTTTTCTCCTTATTTATTAGCTAATGGTATAAAAAATTGTAGTGAATGGCCTCCCAATGTCTTTGGTCTTTCCAGTGTATCTCAGATGTCTCGCAGATATTTAAGGCTACTAGAAGCATCGTGGACTAACCCACAAATTGGCAGTTTTAATTTTAACGTAACATTCAATCGGCAAAACAAACATCTATCGAATGCAGAGTCGACCAAGACACCTTCAGTACTTAATTGTTAGATGGCAGCATTATACTACTTTTAGCGTTTAATTTATTTCACGATCTTAGAAATGCAAAATGGACTACGTGCGCTTAGTCCACTTTGCATTTATGTATGGTGTAGTGCTCTTTTACTGTTTTCCGAGTTTTGACGAGTTTCTTAATGTATAACAAAGAAACAAAATTAGTATTGTTTATAATTACATTTGGGTGTCTCAAGCAGTGGCTACAATTTGTCTCATTTGTTGTTGTTTGTACAAATTATGTAGGTTATACAATAATTTTACTAATTTAAAATTGTGTTATTTTGTTTTTTACTATATTGTTTTTGTTTTATACTTTTTGTATTATTTGACTGATTTATTTTTTTAGCTTTGTCCATAAAATTGTTCAATAATTTTCAGTGACAATAAAGCATATTTCTATTCTATTCTATTCCCGCGAGAAAATACTTTGGATTACGTTAAGATCTGAATATTGTGCAAATTGCAGATTTATTGTAAACGTAAATATCTTAAGTACAATGAGCTCTATCGAAGGTTTGTAATAGCATTCATTATTTTATTATTAAATAAGAAATAAATAGAAATAAGGTTATACCTAAAACCATTTATTTTGTAGGTTATGTTGTTTATATTCATTTTGTGACTTAGTCCACTATTGCACTGACTGAAAGTAAATTATCTAGATTATCTTTTCATTACAGAATCGGAACCATATTAAGATTCTGGATCGGAGTACGTGCCTACTGATGATGAAATGGAATTGCCCGTTACAAAGAATACACCAACGACATTTAAGCAGTTCAAACCTAAGAAGCGTGTTCGTAAAACTGAAACATGGCAAAGGAACTCTAACAAATTCAAACGGTGTTCTTGTATGGAGTATAAAACCAAATTAAATAAAACTGTTAAAGCCAAAACATTCAACGCTGCAGCTGCAGCTGTAAACTCAAATGTACAAGTTTAATTTCATATGATCGTCAAAGAGATTTACATACACATTTCTATTCTCTGGGTACGTTCGATTTGCAAACATCCTATTTATATTTTTTAATCAAAGTTCAAAATAAATTACGCACATATACTTCCAACCAAAATTCCAGAAGAGAGAAAACAAGGATTTATATTTTACCAAATGAAAACGGACAAGATCAAAAGGTTTGCAAATATTTTTTTCAAGCTGTGTTGCAAGTATCTGCTGGTAGACTGGACAGACTTTTGAAAAATAAAGCAGTAGGAGCACCTCCACCTTCCGATCGTCGTGGAAAGCATCCTTCAGCCAATAAGACAACAACCGAAAAGGAGACTAAAGTAAAGCTATTTATTCAAAAGATTCCAAGCTATGAATCACATTATTGTAGAGAAAAAAGTAGCCACAGAAAATATTTATCACCCGGATTGAGTATGGGAAAACTCTATGAGCTGTATAAGATAGAAACGGAAACTATTACATTTTTGGTAGAATTTTTAATACTCAATTCAATCTACATTTTTATCCACCCCTCAGTGATTCATGTAAGAAATATGATCTATACAATATAAAGCTTAAAGCTGCAAATAAGGAACAGAAGATACAGTTAGAACATGAAAAGGAGTTACATCAAAGGAAAGCCAAGAGTGCTAGAGATGGTCTAAATCGTGACACCGATCTTACAAAAAGTGAAGTTTCAGTTATATGTTTCGATTTGATGAAAACTCTACCCACCCCAGTATTAACAATTGGAATTTATTACTATAAAAGACAGTTGTGGACCTACTGCTTCAGTATTCATGATATGGGTACTAATAACTCGTATATGTTTACTTGAAATGAAACAGTGGCTTCAAGAGGACCTCAAGAAATAGGGTCTTGCATTTTGTATTACTTTAACAATTTCGTCACTTCAAGAACAGTCATAATGTACTCCGATCAATGTGGCGGCCAAAACCGGAATATAAAGATGTCAGTACTGTGCAATTATATTACTTGCTCTCCAGAATACATAGTAGATGAAATACATCATAAATTTTTGGTGAGTGGCCACTCTTATTTACTATGTGACCAAGATTTTGGTTTGATTGAAAAAGAAAAACAGTTTCATTCCCATATTTTCGTACCTACTGACTGGCACTCCGTAATACAAAATGCAAGAAAAAAATCCATTTAAGATTATAAAGATGACTACATCTGATTTTATTTCTAACATGGTTCTAGAAAGTCAGATCACAAACAGAAAAATCTCACAATCAAAGTCTAAGGTTAAATGTTGAAAATTCAATGGCTATGGTTCACCAAAGAACATCCGAATACAATACATTACAAGTACTCCAATAATGATGACGTACACTTTGAGGTTGTTGATATAAGTAAACGAAAAACTCTTTTACCTGCAGTAAACAATAATTTACCCATATTATACCCCACTGGAAATGTGATAAATGATGCCAAAAAGAAAGACCTATTTCAACGGATGTATTTATTCCTCCGGTGCATCATAATTTCTCTACAAGTATTCAATCATCGACAGTTGCAACCAGCGGACAGCTGTTAACTCATAATGCATTGAATGAAGATCATGACTGAATTTAATTTTTTTAGTTTAATGTAATATTAGTAATGTTTGAGTAATAAAAACTTTCTTATTTCATACTATTGCTTCACTGAATTTGGTACAACTGCAGTTCAGCAAAGTGGGCTAACCCAAATTAAAATTAAAACAACTGTCGCTACTATATATTTTGCGGTACTAAATAATAACTATATCTCATTTGATACATACTAAAATAAGAAGTGGGAACAAAAACATTCCGAAACTAAATCATAAAGCTAAATGTTAATTTTGTTCCATTTTTAAACCCATTTATATCCATTCATTCAATTTGGGCTTAGTCCACTATGCTTCTACTAGCCTCATCTATCTTCTTATTGTTTATTTTAGTTCATCTATCAGTTCATTTTCTAATTTATGGTTTACCTGACTTTAGTAGAACTGCGGTGTTTTCTACGTAATGCTAAGTGTGATCTTCCGGTATTCCTTTTCGCAGATATTGTCTGATATTTCATAATCATCTGCCCGGTAGCACATTTTACACCATTCGACTCGGAATCAATATGGTGCCGGTGGTGAGTCTACCTTTTCACTAACTTAATAACTCATGTATATTGCTGATTAATTTTCAACAAATATAATAATTAAAAATCTGAATTTTTAAACTAAGTTTTGTATTATATAATATTTTTAATTGAATTCTGGTCACCATGGTTGCTTAAACTTAACAAATAAATTACATTCCTACTGTGTAAAAAGAGTTTAAAATTTTTAATGTGTTAGACAAATTTACCTTTAAAATCTGCATGATTAGATTTATTAAAGCTTTTAGGTTGTTAACTGAGTACCCATTTAAATTACATAAATCGTACATTTTTTTGTGTCACGTCTGTTACGGTGACAAACGACACAATATTTTTGTTACTCAGCTGTTTTATAATGAAAATATCGTAAATTTTCCGAGTGAACTCGACTCGCAACGGGAAAGTTTATTTGACATGTAATTTAAAAAGTTAGTGTAGTAATACCTGTACTCCGTGTCAAACAGCTGAAAACTTTGATTAAATTATTTAAATGGAATTCAAAAAAGTTTAACAGTGGCGGAGAAAGATCGAACTTCCTTTTATCATTTTTTGTTGTTGTAAATAAAAATTTGAAATCTTCTTTACGTGCCATCTATACAACGGAGGATCGCAATCATCATGACTATCTTAACCTTTCGTTGTAATAAAAGGCTAAATTTTAGGTATAAAATAAATATATGTCTCATTAACCCGTTGTTCATAGTTTTGCATATTTTGTTACAATTTTTTAATAAATATTATTCTTGCATAATGTTATTTAACGTAAATTTCTTTCACTTACTTGTTTAATAACTTTTTTCTGAAACAAATACTATCACGCTAAGGATAATTTATAGTCAAAGTAGATATACAAAGTACTAAAATGTCACTTTTAATTTTTATTAAAAAATACTTCGAAGTAAACTAGAACATTTTGTCAATTTAAATAGTGGTGGTTTGTTCGACCATATGTACGGTGACCATATATATTTTTTGAAAAAAAAAGTATAAAAATACAAAAATATAGTAAAAATACAAAATAAATCTTTTTATTGGACAATCATAACTTTTTGGCATTGAAAATAAAGAATAGACTATGCTAAGCATTAACGCATTATGCATTAAAACAATATGTTGCTAAACAATAAAAAATTATATCAATTAAACTAAAGATTATATTAACTTTGAAAAATTAAAATCCTGTAATTAAGAGTTTTTAGATCTTCTCCCGGTTTTTTGTACCATTCATATTTTCCGGAACTAATAATTAATTTAAAAATGTCCGGCTTCGACTGAAGCAAATGAAACATTTCATCATAAAGTTTCATCAAAATTTATACACACATTGCGTTATTATTAAGAATAACGTTGAATGCTTATACCAGCAAACACTCGGTCCCCATCTGCGTCATCCACCTAAGCTAACTACTTAAGTGTTGCCATCTTCTACCACGTGGAGGTGCAGATTGGGAGTTTCCCTTCATTGAGCTCAAGACCGTAAAGGCATTTCTTGATACTCTCCAGTACTTTAAGAAGACCTATATATGTAAACAATACCAAACTTGAGCTTGATAAAATCGTTTACCATGGACAGTCATTAAATTCTAACGCAGAAAATCACGGCGAAATTAGATCCAGGATAGAGCAGGCTAGAGCTGATTTTAGAAGCATGTCCAAGGTGTTATGTAACAGAGACCTAAAAATAGCATTAAGGATCCGCCTACTTCGCTGCTACGTGTTCTCGGTCTTACTTTATGCTGTCGAATCTTCTCGAGTGGAGAAGATTCAAAACTCCACAATACTAGAACGTCTCAGCAAGACTACTGAGATCATAAAAAGCATCAAGCAGAGAAAGCTGGAGTATTTCGGAAATGTAATGAGAGGTCCCAAATATAGGTTGCTACAAAATATCATGCAAGGAAAAATAGCAGGCAAACGCAGTGCAGGACGAAGAAGAACCTCATGGTTGAAGAACTTGCGAGATTGGTATGGTGTGGATACAAGCATGCTATTTAGGGTGGCAGTGAACAAGATTACAATAGCTATGATGGTAACCAACGTTCTGAAAGAACATGGTACATGAAGAAGAAGATTAAAATGGCATTTTCGTTGAGGCGGAGGCAATGATTCTGTGTAAATTCTAAAACGATGAATGACAAAACAATACTATTCGATATTCGGCTAACAGTCATAGCCAAAGGTCATTATCTGAATGCTTGTATAGATGCAACGTTGCACAGTGGGCCAAAATGTAAGTAAAAGTGACAAAGAGAATTAACTGAGGGCAGAGTCTAAGATAATTATATAAAAATAGTGTGTAAAAGATAAAAATATTCCTTCTTTTAGAAAAAAATAAGTACAAAGGGTTTAAAATACATTAGGACAATATTTAAAAATAAGTACTGTACTACTTAAATACGTACATATAGTCACGGTAACCATATGTCTGTTGAGTGTATCGTTTCTGAGACGTCTGAATATCATTCAGACTGACGTATCTGACGTATCAGATCTGACGTATCATTTTGTGTTATGTTGATCTAAACTCAGTATATTGAAAAAATACTGTACCCTGGAAAGTGACAATGGAGAACCTTTAAAGTAATTATTGTGTATAAATCAACGCATTTGTGACGCACTCGGGATAAGTGAAAATAAGCTAAAAACTGGAATGAAGTCTGTCAGAGATTCTCAAGAAAATCTGACTGTGACTGAGTATCACGAAGACAAGAAAACAACTCGTAAACATTCTAGGAGCATTGACTTACCGGAAGAAGAAAAATTTGAAATTCTCAATATTTTGTATCGAATGAGTAAAAACAATCAACATGTCAGTTTAGATACTTTACTAGCAAAAGTAAGTGAAAGACAAGTTTCTAAAATTAAGATGACTAGCCTTTGGAAAGTGTTAAGAGATTTAGGATTTAAATTCAAAAAAGAAAATAATAGGTTACTTTTACGCAAAAGTAGTAGTGTGGTTCACAAAAGAATTACATTTTTGAGAGAATATACCACGGATATTTGTAAAAGGTGGAATTAAAAGAATTTGGCAATACGAAAGCATAAAATCAATAGAACACACTGATAGCGAAGGCAAAAGACATACCATTCTTCAGGCAGGAGGGAAAAAGGCTTTATAGAAAAGGCAGATTTGATTTTTTCTTCAAAATCAAAATCTGCTGATTACTATGAAAACATGAATGCAGATATATTTGTTAAATGGCTTGAGGACAAACTGTTACCTAATCTGAGGAACTATCACTTATAGTTTTAGATAATACACCTTACCATTCGGATATTTTGGAGAAACAACCTAAGCACTCGTGGAATGTACCGAGCATAAAAAATTGGTTAGTTAAAAATAATATCAATTTTCCGGAATACACCTTTAAATCAAAGTGACAGGAAATTTTGAGACGTAATTAGTAATGAAAAACCAACAGTTTATATAGTTGACCAGATTGTATCAATATTGTTCTGAAGCTATTTTCTTGTGGCATTGTAAATTAATTACTATTTATAACTGGGAATAAGCCACAATTAAAGATAAAAAATACGTTTATTGACGTTTCAATTTCCAATTCGGAAATCGTTCTCAAAATACAAACAGTAAATTAAACAAATTTTGTTTTTTGTTACATAGTGAAGATTGTATCAAGTTATGGACATCAATTATTACGGTTACCGCCATATCACTGCCAGTTTAATCTCATCGAACACATCTGGGGTATATTTAAAACGTATTATGATAATCACGTTGAATGCAGTGGAAACAGTGACAAGGTAGTTATGGAAATGTAGCAAGAAGGTCTTAAATCTGCAACTCCAAAAATATGGGCCCAAACTGTAAATAAATGTGAAAAATTAATAGAAGAGTGGTAGATCCGGGAAAATAAAATTAGTAAAATTAATCCAGTGATTATAGATTTACATAATGATAGTGGTAGTGAATTTAGTGAAGATAATAATGATTTATAAATTTAAATAATCAATAAGTATACTATTATAATGTTATTTACAAAATAATTGTACAACAGGTTAACCATTATATTTATACATTCATTATTAACCAAATAATAAAATTTAAAATTCCATTTGAATTTTTGCTTCTTATTTTATACAAATTAACTGTAACTGATAATACAGGCAAAAATATTCTAAATAAAGTAAGTAATTAAAAAGATTATGGAGAACTCCAATGCAGTTTACCGTACCTTCTACTCCAACGGAAGGTTTTTGGCGAATTCCATTAATCGTTTAGAGGTGTAAGTTGGTTGAATGTACCGTGCTTTAAATGTTTCCCAATAAATACATTTCTCTACTTATTTAATACCCTTAATGCTCATCGTTAATGTTCAGTCTTTCATCATTAAATTGGGTTTGATGTTCTATAAATTTAGTTTTCTTTGTATAATTTAATGGTTATATTTTTGTCCACACTCAACTACCTTCTCCACTAGTCATTGAAGATCTTGCTGATAGTTTGATCTTGAAGATTGTTTGCTAATATACCAATATCGTCTATAAACCTACTGCTTTTAATCAGTTTTACATTGTTATTCATTCTAAATCTTTTATGTAGATAGTTTTTCAGAATTTCTTTAGAGTAGTTATTAAAGATGATTAGTGAAAATACGCAATGCTCTAATCTCACTCATCTTCTAATTAAGATTTCATCTGATCTTATAGTTGAAATACAATTTCACTTAAATCGGTAGAACAAAAACTAGCAACATTTTGCCTATAGCAGCTATTACCCATTAGCTAATGTCCAATTAATTATGGGACACGCTGTATATCCTTTGAAGTATGAATTTTAGAGATACTTTTAAAATGTGGTTCATTAAGCTGCTGATCCGGAAATCATTGCAGGATACGGATTTTGTTTTCTTTGGTAGGAAGTGTTAGGTAGGTAGGTGATAGGTGTTTTCATGGATTGAGGTTCTACATCGGATGGATAAAACATGTGAAATTATATCCACAGTGAAACTGGTGAAACACAGTGAAACTAGAAATTATATCCACAGCTAGAATAGCTTGGACATATAATGCGAAACGAGCATAGATATAACCTACTGCAGCTTATATTACAGGGATACGTCTACGGAAAGAGGAGACCAGGAAGAAGAAAAATATCTTGGCTCCAGAATTTACGAAAGTGGTTTTTCTTGACCACTTCAGGACTATTTCGAGCTGCGGTCAATAAAGTTAGAATCGCCATACCATAGGTACTCTGTTTTTTAACCAGGAGGAGTAAACCAAAAAGACAGATTCACACCAAAGAAAGTTACTAGAAAAGTCACCAAATACATCTTCTTTTGTTGTTGTATATCTCGGCCTTGCGGTAATCGAGTAATCAATATCGGACAACCTTACACGTCAATTCTAACCTAACTTTATGTTTGAATATTATTTTTTTTTAATTCACTTCCAATATATATTACAATTATTACAATAAAAAATCTTATTGGTATATACAAAGTCGATGGTACATAATTTAGAGAATATTTTGATCCAGAGAGTCAATAATGTTACAGTTTTAAGTATGATTTTTCTCAGAAATTTTGTCTTTTAATTTGCAAATAGATCTTATATACAACAAAGCTATGCAAATGCATGTATCAAAAAGATAGAGAGAGTTCAAAGATTTCAGAAATACTGTTCTATTAAACTGCGTAGACCATATTCTTATTCTGGTGTGATTAATTTCTTGAATCTAGGTTTTGTTTTACCAGAAGAATTAACTTTGACTTGGATCATTATTTTTAAGCTTAATAATCCAATCTCCTGAATTGATTCAGCCAGTTTGTTTTATATATTCCTTCCCGTTCACTGCTTTAGAATTGTCTTTTTCATGTTTCATATCACAAAATAAATTATGGTTCAAATATAGGTGTGGTCCTACTTTTAATGCATGGTAATCAGTTACCCCATTAGATAGATTTAACTTATGTATCAATATCTTAAGGATCTATTTAAAGCACTAAAATGCAAAACTATAAATTTGTATAAATAAGTGTGTACTTGCAATTTCTTTAATGCTGGAGTCTTGTTTAATTTTGACAGTGAGTTTGTCCCATTTGTTATCAATAAATAAAATTTACTAAAAAATACTGGATTTCTGTGAGATAATCAACTAATTCAATCTATTATGTTACATTCTAGTATAATTTTGTAGTTTTCTTGTAATGATCTACAACAGGAAGAACAAAACCAACTGTATCAATACAATTAAAGTAAAACACAACATTACTAATGTTCTTTTATTGTGATCAAAACAAAATGAAAATGCTTCTTAACAAGTATACACAAATTTAAAAGATAGTTGCCGTTTTTCTTATGATAATTAGATATAAATATCATACATTTATAAATTTATAAACACTGTAAACTCTATTTATAATATATATATATCAGCTAGAAAAATATCACATTAAATACTATTATCGCATATCACCAAGTCGAAGTTATTACAAAAACAACTTAAAGAGTCAGAAATCGATTTATATAATATTCTGTGCATAATATATATTCGGAATGAATGTAAAAATAAAAATTTAATAATTTTATTAGTCTTCCAAAATCTCCCCATTTTTGTCTTGGTGAGATTAATGAACAACTACACCATTTTGAATTTCTTGATTTATTTTTTCAGCAAAAACTGAATCTATTTCAGATATTTGAGCAGGAAAGTTTTGTTTTTGGTCAGCAGCCCAATGTATAAACTATTCTTTGAATAATTTTCCCTAAAAAATATTTATGGTAAGACATTCATAATATAGACAATAAATTAATCATCCTATAAACAGTAAGATAAACAATCTATAGTTATACTATGTAATATTTGCTGCATTGAATCTGCGTATGTAAAGTAAAAATATCCTTTTTTTTCCTTCTCTTCCCTTTCCTCCATGTTCTTATATCTGTTGAACCAAAATACTTGACAACATTCCAGTAGAGTATACAAATAAAAACTTAAAACTTAATATTTAATAGTAACAATAATATACCTGATTATAAAAATGAAATCTATAAAACGTTTTAGTTAATTTTACTATATAATTGTAGCTAACCCATATTTACATACCGATATTTGTACTTACTTCAAATTGATTTGCTTAAAGAATTTATATAATAATGAACGACACATATTTTGGAAGATCTGGGCGGTTGTTAATTTCACTTAAAATTTTACCTATAGTGAGCATTTCATTCTTGAAAAAGAAGCTGTGTACTATCTGTAGTATAGATATTTTAACTCTTTCATCCTATGTTGCAAGAATATAAGTTCGACCTTCAATATTTTTAGGACATTTTACTGCTCCAGTCTGCTTATATTCTTTAATTGTTCTAAATTCTATTGTTGTAAATAGTTGATAAAAGTCTTGATTTTAATAATAACTATTCTGTAAAACTAACCTGCTGCCTATTTTATTTTTACTACCGTAGCTGTTATTTTTATTCCAAAATTATCAATTTTCATGTTTGTACATGTTTATAGTAAATTATTTCTCATTTGATGATAAATGATCCAAATCTAGTCGGCGTTTTTGAGGTGAAGAAGAATAATTACCACTAGTACTTGGCATTGAATCCATATTGTTATCTTAGTAACACTGATATGTCGCTAAATAGTTCTGAAAAGAACTGTTTTTTATATAAATGCAAACGAAAAATCTAAAGATGCAAGAAATAACACAGAAAATTGTCAATATAAATTATGAATTTTAAAATTTCACAAAGTCATTAGTGTCAATATGTCATAATTTAGTGGAGTAAACTTGCCTGTGCTTCGACCAATTACAAACAAGCATTATGGCGCGGAAAATTTGAATTACTTCTCCTGGTTTAAAAACAGACCATAGTAGCCAACATCTATAATGGATAGGCACCACAAGAAAAAGGTGCATTTGTTCCAAGAACACTATCTCTTCACACTGTGTTTTTAACCAATTTTCGTGTGACTTTCTCCTTTGTTTTCTTATCTTTTAGTCTTCTCATAACACATTTTTTTTACTATTCTTTTTTGTAACCTTTCTAAATCTAAACCTAAATTTTCCAATAACAGGAATATGATTTGACGATACGTCAGTATCTGGGCAACTTTTAACTGATATGCATCCATTACAGAATCTCTTGTTTACCATTATGTAATCAAATTAATTCCTTATTATGTTTCCTGGTTGATCTTGCAAAGAGACTCAAGTATACAAACGTCTTGGTGATAGTTTGAAGAACATATTTAGTATTACTAACTCTTCTTCATCTACACATAGTTTTAATCATTTTTCCCTTTTATTTTTCTTCCATAGACCAAAATCACTACTTAATTAACCGCTTTTTCCTTTACCAATTATCGCATTCAAGTCATTCATAATAATAGTTATATTTTCTTTTTAAATTTGTTCAAGTGAATTTATTAACAACTCACAAAATTGCTCTACCTCTTCTTCTGGTTTGTCGCTAGTTGGGGTATACACTTGTAAAACATTTAATTTTACTGGATTAGTATTCAGTTGGATTATTATGAATCATTCAGAAAAAGGTATAACATTTGTAACTTATGACGTAATTGAGAAAATGCGATTACTTTAACCCCATACATAATAAATATGTTGTCCGTCATCATATCCCGAATGGTATATCATAATATGGTAGTCAACAATACAAGCACCAATATTTGGCCACCTCATTTCGCTTACGCTTATGATCTACAAGATGCATTATACAATGCTTATTCTTTACAAGAACGTAACAAAAAAATAACTACATCATATGTTGGAGAAAAAAATTAACAAATAGATTATACTACTGTTAACAAGTGAATGATGATATTTTGAACAACTAATAAACTATCATTTTGAGTTTCTATTATTGAAATAGTTGAAAGTTAGCATATCATTTTTATATAATTAAATAAATATATACATATTATTAATTTGTTTAAGAAGTCTCATTTTTATTTTTTAATATATGAATAAATAATATTGGATAAACCAAAAGATAAATATATAAAGAAGTAGTATAAGATTACATGGCTTATATTTTATAAAAGACAATAAAGAGAACACGAATCCTTTTTGATCCTGCTTAAAATGTTAAGTAAATAAATTAAAAATTAATAAAAAAAAACATTGTTTTACAAGAAACATAAAACCTTCTTTTATCCAGATCTAATCTGTTCTTACGGCATCTAATTCCCTTGGAAAATAAAACAGAATTCTGATGCTGGAACTTTTATTCTCTTCTTTGCTTTGCGACTTTAATTTTTAATTCAACTTAAATAAGAAATTTTTATACCAGATTTAGTGAAATCCAATAACAAGTTACTGATGTATTATACGAGGATATTTGGATTGCTATTACCAATAAGATGGTAACTTTGCACCGTAAAATATTGTAAAAAGGAACAAGTATTAGTATTAAAGCGTAGTGTAATGAACATGAAGACTGCAGCGGGTCCAAGAAAATTCTTCAAGAAAGCTTGAAGAATGTTCTCAACAAGAATGGAGATGACCCAGAAACATTCCAGTTTCAATCAACAGAAGAAGCAGTTTTAACAAAAATAATTGATGGAAAATTTGAAAATGTTTCTCACATGGCCGAAGAAAGTTCTAGAAAGAATAATGGGAATAGGTAAAGAAATAATAAATATGACTTACTCACAAAGCATCTTCAGGTCTCGATACAAAGTTAAATAAATGCTGAAATGATAAAAACCCATATTAGGGTGTTGTCTAATAAAGATAAACAAATTAGATGTTATAAATTACAATAATTATGCCAATATTACATGTCTGTGGTTTTTTTCAAAGTGAATAAAAATGAATAAAAAGGTATAAAAAGTTTAAACAGACAAGGTAAGACCCACAAATTGTTATAAAATAGTCTATTAGATTGTAACGAGGAATTAATTAATTTTTAACGAGGCTCTTTACGGAATAGACGAAGGCATCCTTCTAAATGGTGAAAGAGTAAACAATGTTAAATATGCCGACGACACCATGGTGATAGCAGATAGTTTAGAGGGACTTCAGAGGCTAATGGACAGAATAAACGAGTACAGTCAACAGTACGGACTAAACATTAATACCCACAAAACGAAACAAATGATTATCAGCAAGGAGAATATAAATGGGGCTCATATATACATTAATGGGACGCAGATAGAGCGAGTAAAACAGTATTGTTACCTGGGAACTATTATTAACGAACAGTGGAGCAATTTACAGGAAATAAAGTGCCGCATAGGAAAGGCAAGAACGATCTTTAACAAAATGAGCGCCATCTTCAAAAGTCACAACATATCCCTTGATACAAAAATGAGACATTTGAGATGCTATGTTTTCTCTGTGTTGTTGTACGGGGCGGAGGCATGGACGCTTACAGACGCCACTATTAAAAAACTTGAAGCATTTTAGATGTGGCTTTATAGAAGAATGCTGAGAATATCATGGACAGCAAGGATCACGAACAAGGAAGTTCTAGGAAAAATAAAGAAGGAACCAGAGATTGTGTTTACGATCAAACGCATAAAATTGCAATATCTGGGACACGTTATGAGAAATCAGCACCGTTACTCCCTGCTACAGTCTATATTGCAAAGTAAAGTCAAAGGTAAGCGAGGACCCGGTAGAAGGAGAATATCATGGCTGCGGAATTTAAGAACATGGTTTAAGAAAACCTCAACGGAGCTGTTTCGAGCCGCAGCGAGCAAGGTTATGATTGCCAATATGATTTCCAACATCCGAAACGGATAGGAACTAGAAGAAGAAGAAGAAGAAGATTGTAATAAATTAATAAATGAGCAAATAAATAAACATTACTTACATGCCGGTACTCTATTTATTGATGGATGGTAGAACATGGTTGAAACTATCATGTATTAATGAATGTAGAACTTAAGTCTGCTATTGTAGTTGTTTGACAGTAAACGGGAAGTGTTTGAGGAGATAGATTTGATCCAATGAAGTAGAGATAGGTGTGTGATTGTTTGTTAAATGAAAGTGATGTTATATACCATTGTATTATTTAAAAGTTATTTATACTTATTCGAGAGATATATTTATGAAATGTGTGTTATTTATTCAGTATTTGTTTTATAAAGCTGACAGTTTTATGACAATGAATAAGCTTAGATGTACAAATTGTGTGGGTGTGCAATTCTTTCAACTTGTAATTATCAAATTTCTTTGATAACGTTCTTTTGGCAAAATGGTAGATTATTGCAAAGTCGAGTATATAAGATATTAAAGTTAAAACAATTAAGGACAATTTAAACACACTAAAACAGAAAACACTTAGAAGGGACTAAACAAACATTAAATTTAAAAAGGGGGAAGGACTTTTATGCACTACATCTCAGTCTTGGGCACAATGAGTTTTTATGTTATCTATTAATTTTAGTGGTAAATTTGACAGATGTAGGTTAGCATGTGACAGTTCTTCTTCTGTTTCCCCCTTTTTAAATTTGAATTGAACCATTAAATAGTCCATGGACATCACCGTAGTTCTAGTAACGAAAAAAGATAGTTCAACGCGTTTTTGTATTGACTATCACGAGCTCAATGCCGTAACTAATAAGATAGTTGTCCTTTGCCCAAAATAGACGATACATTGGATACTCTTTCTGGTTCTTGTTCGTTCTCCACACTTGATCTAATAAGTGGATATTAGCAAGTAGACATGGGACCAGCTAATTGGGAAAAAATCGAATTCTCGATAGGATCAGGGCTTTGCCAGTTATTTTTGGCACGGTTGTGCCCTTTGGTTTCTGCAATGTAATGTAATGTAAAAGATTGGTGGAGGCAGTTTTAAGAGGTCTAATATGGAAAACATGCCTGGTTTATTTGGATGATATTATTGTGGTGGAAAGATCCTTTGATGAACATGACAACAATCTAACAGAAGTCTTTCAACGATTGTGGGTAGCGAATTTGAAGTTAAGTCCGAAGAAATGTCACATGTTTTGACGAGAATTGAATTACTTGGGACGTATTCTTCTTCTTCTTTTTTTTCACTGGCTTAACAACTCGGGATGAGTCTTCACCGCCTCCACTATCGCCCTCCATCCTCTACGATCTTGCGCTTCTATTTCACATTTTTCTACCCCAATTCTAGATAAATAGTCTTCAACATCATCCTTCCATCTTTTTCTCGGTCGGTTTACTGATCTTTTACCATCTGGTCTTTCAAAAAACACTGTCTTTAACACTCTGTCATCGTCTGATCGTACCACGTGACCTGTCCATCTGATTCGGTTTGCCTTGATATGGCTTACTATGTTTTCAGTTCTATACCAGAGTCACCAATTCAGCATTGCGGCGTCTTCTTCAATCCCCTGTGAATTCGTCTGTTTGAGGGCTAAATATTATTCTGAGAACCTTTCTTTCAAATACTAGAAGCTAATTGATTTCCCGCTGGTTGAGAGTCTATGTTTCACTGCTATATGTAATAATTGGGCGAATAATCGACTTGTACAGTGTTAATCTAGATTTTATTTTTAGCAGCTTCGATCTTAATAACGTCGAAAGGGAGTATAATAGTCTATTTCCCGCAGCTATCCTTGCTGAGATTTTTTTTTCTATGTGGTTGTCAGCTGTGATTATCGCCCCCAGGTATTTAAACTCCTTTACCACTTCGAAATTGTGATCATTAATAGTGATGTTCTGACTAACTCTTGGTCTTGGATTTTTGGTTACTACCATGTATTTCGTTTCCTCGTCGAGCTATGAAAACACCTCTCTCACGTCTCTTTAGAATGCGTGACTGCATCTATATCATCAGCAAAGGCCAGCAACAGTTTTGATCCTTGATCTGCAAATCTTCCTGTCAGCTCAGACGATATTTTACTTATTGCATATTCTAAAGCAAAATTTAACAGCAACGGTGACAAGGGGTCCCCTTGCCTAAGTCCTGAATCTATACCAAATGGCATCGATGTTCTGCTTCCTATCTTTACTTGCGCACATGAGTGTGTCACTCACATTTGCGTTGGAACGTATTGTAGCGAGTAATGGTGTAACAGCTGATCATGAAAAACTTGCAGCAATTAAGGATGGCCAGTACCAAGAGATAAACATAATAAATTCAAAGTTTCCTTGGTCTATGTACATATTACCGACGTTTTGACAAAGGATTTTTCAACATCTTCTAACTATTAACAAAGTTGACAGAATACTTAAGCCTAACGATGTACATGGACTGAAGAGTGTCAAAAAGCTTTCAAACAATTACAAATGGTTCTGATCAGTGCTCTGATTTTAAGCAACAGTGCAATAAGAGCTGTTTTCTCCCAAATCCAAGATCGACAGGAAAAGAGTTTAGCAAAGTCTTATCCCGTAAGACTACCTTCCGTAATCAAGAGGGACAGATAGCAAGATGGTTAGAACGATTACAAGAATATGATTACGAGATCAAACATAGGGCTGGAAGATTTCACTTAAATGCTGATGCTCTTTCCAGGCGGTTGTGCAGTGCAAATTGTAACCACTGTCTTAAATTAAAAGTATCCCTTTGCTTCGTGAGACGAATCACCATCATTAATGATCAATGGCAGCCTCGATAGCTACAAGATGCCCAAATAGATGATCCATGTATAAAAAGAGTATTGAATTGGATGCATCGAAGTGAGAGGCAAGACATTAGTGCATGTAGTCAAAAAGTCAAGTATTACTGAAGCCAATGGAATTGTCTAGTGCTTAAAGATGACTTTCTGTCTAGAACCTTTGAGAGCGATAATGGTACAGAATCTAAGCTTCAGTTGATTGTACCTAAAAGTAAAGTGTCAGATGTATTGTTTCAGTTGCATGGCGGTACATCAGGTGGATTCTTTGTTATTACGAAGACTTTGCAAAAGGTTCGTGAATGGTTCTATTGTGTGAACTGTAAAAATGATGTAAGAAGATAGTGCTGAAAATGTAAACTCTGTGCAATCAGTCCAGTTGGTAAAAAGAGGGCACCCATAAAGCAAACCAAAATTAGTTCACATAAATCGTCTTGCGCCTTATGCTGGCTCAAATGAAACCAAAGGAACCCTTCAACATAAGATCAAAGATGCCCGGCGACCAAGCTTTAATGAATTTATGTCAAATTACGCAGAGAGAAAGAGTGCTAGATTCGGCGTAACCACACATTTTTAGCAGGATCTTTTTATTGTGCCGCCTAACTTCTGTCTAGTCGACTGTGTTGCCAAAGAGCTTAAGATGACTAAAGGAATCTCGTCCGTATTCAATAAGAAGTTCTTTTGTTTGGAAGAATTAAAAAATCAGCAGCCTTAAGTTGGAAAAGTACTGAGATTAGAAGATAGTCCCAGATCTTTGCTGCATAATGGTGATCAGGAAGTAGTATACAGAGAAGGCAAGTTACGAGTATATATGGCGTGCTCTAACTAATTTGAAGAAAACTGTGTACAATTATGACATAAATACTTTGGATTTACTCAAGATAGGCCATGCACACTGGATTGAAAGATTTTTACAAGCATGCTTGAGGTGATCTTCCGAGAAACTGGCGTACGAATTACCTTGTGTTGCATTAATCCGAAGATATCGTGTCCTTCAAGATCGTGTTATTTCTTTGAGAGGGGTTTATGTAGAGCTGGAGAGTTCTGTAGATTCTGCCATCTTGAGCGTTAAAGTTACTGATCGCAACGCTCTGATCTGAGAGAGAAGCAGTGTAACTAACATGCTTATTTCGACGTAGCCCATCTAACGGTTATATCTCGAGAAGATGATCTGTGTTCAGGAATGTTCCGGATGTATCGACCGGATGAGAAGTGGTGACGTCAAATACAAGCGAAAGTAGAGGTGGACTATTCCAGATTATTCTAGTACATAATACCTTGTATATATAAGTATCGTTGATATTAGCTCAGTTTGGTTAATAAGATATTATGGTACTGTAAGCTTATAAAAAAATATACTTTTTTTTATTTAAACACAAAACCACATCAACCGCTCAGGGTTATTAGTGGCTATAACAAATACATGCAATATTACATTAAATACAATTGAATAAATTGATGTCTTTTAAATAGCTTAAAAATGTTGAAATTTTTTTGGTGAGAACTGTCTTGAGATCATCATCTGTGAATCCGTGGGATTTTCCTTTTTCCATGAATTGAGGACAGTCAAGCATGATATGTTTGTCAGTCAGTGGGTTCGAGCAGCTGGAGCAGATAGGTAGTGGTTCTTTTGTTATTAGGTATTTGTGTCTTAAGGCAGTATGGCCAATTCTTAGACGACTAATAATGACTTGGTTTCTTCTGTTTAAAGGAGTCTTCAGGACATCAGTTATTTTTGGGCAAATTACATTTAGTTTAGCCTAATTTTTCCCAATAATTTTGCCAAGTATTAATACAATGGATTTTAACCAGGTTTTTAGATCGGTGTACAGATATGTCTTCAATTGTGCAGTATAGTTTAAGTTCATTCGACTTTTATTAGCCAGTTGATCTGCTTTTTCATTTCCGTAAATATCTGTATGTGATGGTGCCCAAATAAAAGCCGCTTCCTTTCCTAATGATGGAAATTTTTCCTAGTACGTTTTTTATACTCTGTATAATAGGGTTGTTGGTATATATTTGTTTTAGTTTCAGTAATGCATTTAATAATGAGTCTGTTACGATAATGCACTTTATCATTCTACTCTTTTCGAAGAAGATTAGAGCTTCCAAAATAGATGTAGCTTCACCTGTTAGTATACTGCAGTTGCTTGGTATTGATATGCTATAAGAATTTTCTTTACAGTAGTAGGCAGCAGCGTGACCATTGGGAGTTTTAGAGGCATCGGTAAAGATTTACAAATAATTAGAATAATGGTCTAGAATTTCCATGAATAGAGATTTAATTATTGTGGAATTTGTAGTTGATTTAGAATACTTTTTAAGTGTTACATCAATAGTTAATGGGTGGCTTGTCCATGGGGGATAGTTTGCATTTATATGTAGTGTTGCATTGAAATGATTCCTATCAAAAGTTGTAAGCTATGAGGGGTGTAGAGTTTTTAGTCTTATTGTTAGAATGAAGGCCAGGGTTGCAGATATGGAAAAATACAGGATGCTGTTTTTGGGATGATATCTTTGCAATGTAGTTCAAGGATAGTTGCTGTCGTTTAATACGTAAGGGAGGTTCTCTAGTTAGAACTTGCATACTACTAACTGCACTAGTTTTAAAAGCTCCCAGTGCTAATCTCAAAGCTGTAGTTTGAATACTGTTAAGTTTTTTTAGAGTGGTTTTACATGCAGCATCGTAACATATACAACAATAGTCGATTTTAGTTTTAATGTGCGATTTGTAAATCCTAATTAATATTTTATGATCAGCACCCCAAATTTTGTTGGATAATATTTTAATTAATGTTGTAAATTATTTAATGTAAGACTAGTTGTGAGGTGGGTTTTATTTTTATTAAAAATAATGTATCGTGTTTTTTTAGTAGAAAAAACAAATCCTGTTTTAATCGTCCAATTACAAAGCCGATTTAGGAAACTCTGTATATTATTAGTTGCTGTCGTTACTAGCTTTATGGGCGCTTAAATTACATCCATAATACTATTAAAAGCGATTAAGAATAAAGTTGGACTAAGAATCGAACCTTGAGGAATTCCATTGTCTAGTATTTTAGATGAGCTTGTAACACCATTTATTCTAACTTGAATCGAGTGATTTAAAAAAAAAATTTATAAATGCAAGTATGTTACCTTGAATGCCAGTATCTTTCAATGTTTGTAGAATACAGTGTCTCCATGTTCTATCGTATGCTTGGGTTATATCGAAAAATATTGCTATTAGTTTTTGGTTATTTGCAAAAGCTTCATTAATTGAAGTCTGCAATGCAATGTGATTATCTAATGTGGAGCTGCCTCTTCAAAAACCACTTTGGAAGGGAGTAAGAAAGTTATTATTTTCTAAGTACCATATAAGGCCGAGGTTTAAAATTTTTTAGATCTTACACATGCAACATGTAAGAGAGATGGGTCGGTAAGAGGTAGGATTGTCTTTTGGTTTGTTAGGCTTAACAATGGTTAATGATTATCATGTTTATTGGTTATGATTATTATGTTTATTGATTATAATGATTATTGCTGAGACCAAAGATCTGGGAATTCATGCTTTAAAAAAATATACTTATATAAATACGAACCGCTCGTTTTATTTTAAAACGCTACAGTATTATCGGTTACAAATCCAAACCGATATCAGAGAGGCGTATTTATGCAGTAAAGTAAAATAATAAAAATCGATTTTAAAGAAGGAAGTGTTATTAAAATTAGGTTTTAAATTAAAATATGTACAAATATATGTTTATTAGAATCTATTAAATTAAACTTTTTTCTTGGCCACGAATTACTTCAGATATCCATATCTCTTAATTGTGACTATTCATTAGATATTATTTCGTTCGGATATAGCTAGAAATTTTGAACGGAGCACTGCAGTTTCCGTAAGTTTCTGAATGATTCAAGACGTTAATTTTAACAACCAACTGTACCAATAGATGGAGATTTAAGCATAGTAATTTACAATGTATATTATTAATTCGCCTTTTAATTATTTCATATAAAAGCACATACAGAATAGAAATAGATAAAAAGTTAAAAATCGAAAATAAAGGATGGAAATAATTATTTAGATTATCAAAAGATAGCAAAAAAAGCACACGTTGCCACCAATACCGTATATGAGTAGCCCTAGATCACAATGTTAGTTAATAGAATAAAATCTCAACTTTCATGAAGAGCTCTTTTGAATTATTTAATTTTGTTGTTTTGAATTATGCAATTTGACATACGTTATATTAATCTTATATATGCTTTTTTTTGTAAGTTGGAATTATTCCTTGCCGGGACAAGTTTTGACTTTTCTGACTATAATAATGTTTAACACGGACTGTTGTACATATTTATTAATATTACTGTCAGTATTACAGATTACAGTGTCATCCTAACCTCCTAATCTAAAGTGCTTAACCTAACCTCTGCCCCGAAACCACGTGCCGCCTGTCCCATGTCATAGTCCTGTCAGGACTTTACATTTACAAGCTATTCAGTCTCATGACATCTTTCCCTTCCTATGATATACAGACATTACAACAATGAACTAAGAATAAAAACATTCTAAAATAAAAACTAATAACAATACTGATTGCAAAACTAGTACATTTCAAAATCATTATATCTAGATGGGGGTTTAATTAATCTTTTACTTCTGGTAGGAAACTGATTTGATATTTCACTCTCACGGGCCATTGATGTTGAAGGTCTGCCATTCTCATTGTGATTAAAATCATCTGCTAGGTTAATATGATGTTTAGGCATATTATTAGATGGTCTCAAGTGATAGCTATTTCTTCTTACAAGTGTTCCATTTTCTTTCTCAACAACATATGATCTTGGCTCTTGTAAACCTCGTCTAACCACAGCAGGTTTCCATTGCCCATCTTCTCTTATAACCACATTATCCCCTACACTTAATGCTTCTTTTGTAGCTGTATTTCTATCATAGTAGTGCTTGTACAATTTTCTTTTATTATCCAATTTATTCTTTTCATTTTTTAGGTCTACCTGTTCTAGTAAATATTTCTCTTGTAAAACTGGAAGTTTGCCTCTAAGTCTACGACTATTCAGGAGTTGTGCTGGGGACTTGTCTGATTCTAATAGTGGTGTATTTCTATATTCTAATAAAGCTAACTGAAGATCTTCACACTTCTTGAAAATTTTTTTAGCTATCTGGACGGCTCGTTCTGCCTGACCATTTGCTCTAGGATATCTAGGACTAGATGTCACAAATTTAAAGTTCCATTCCTTAGAAAATTCTCGACATTCCTTAGAGCCAAAAGGCATATTATCAGATACAACTTCCAAAGGAATCCCATGAGTGGCAAACATCGTCTTAAACGAATTTATTATTGACTGGGATGTTTTGGACTGCAACGGAACAATTTCAATCCACTTTGTGAGATAATCCATTACAATTAAATAAGATGTTCCTCCAAATTCACAAATATCAGCTGCTAGCATTTGAAATGGCAGTTCTGGAATTTCTCTTAGTACTAATGGCTCTTTAACATTATTTCTCTGATATTTCTCACACTCAACACAATTTCTAACCAAATCCACTATGTTCTTATTCATATTTGGCCAGAATAATACCTGTCTCGCTCTTTGCTGTGTTTTTGTAACCCCAAAGTGTGTTTCATGAAGCAGCTTTAACATCCTATGCCGCAAAGAATCCGGAACTATGACTCTGTCCTTATAAAACATCAAATCATTTAATGAGTAAATATCATGCCTAATACTGAAATAATCTTTGACTATGTAAGGTACCCTCGATGCACATGACGGCCACCCTTTTTCACAAAAATCTCTAATTATTTGAAGCTTCTTATCCTGTTTAGTTTCAGCTATAAATTCCTCTCTCCTTTCTTCTGTTATATTTAATGTATGCACTATTTCCGTTACAAATGCATCATCCTCTACCTTTTCCTTCAAAAAGTTTCGAGACAACAAATCAGCTATAAGCATTTCCTTGCCTGGCTTATATTCTACAGTTAAGTCATATTTTAATAATTTCACCTTCATACGTTGTAGTCTAGGAGAGTCTACTTCTGCTATGCCTTTCTTCATTATCGAAATCAATGGCTTATGATCTGTGAAAACCTTAACTTCTCTACCATAAATATAATTATGAAATTTATTACAAGAAAATAGGATTGCATTTAGTTCCTTTTCAATCTGGCTAAATCTGGTTTCACAATTGGTTAAAGATCTAGAAGCAAAAGATACAGGTTTAAGATTTTGGAATAATACACATCCAACACCATTTTGACTTGACTCTGTTTGAATTAATATTGGAATATTTTCATCAAAATTTGCAAGAACTGGTGGTGAGCAAATTAACTTTTTTATTAAATTAAATGAGTTTGTGTGACTTCTAGTCCACATCCAAACTGTATCCTTTTTCAACAATTCTCTTAGTGGGGCTGATACATCCGATAAATTTGGTATAAAATTGCGATGGTAATTGATCATGCCCAGTATTCTTTGTAACTCTTTTTTATTATTGGGTTCTTTTAAATTTATAATAGCTTTAACTTTATCTACATCAGGTCTCATACCATCTTTATCAAATGTATTTCCCAAATATTTTACTTCCGGCAATCTATACTGTCTTATTGGGATTAAATTTTACTCCAATATTTCTAGCACGTTCTAATACTTTATTAAGGATTCTATCATGTTCTTTAAGACTACCTGCAAATATCAAAAGATCATCAAAATAGATGAGACATCCCTCAATATCACCAAAGTTTTCTAAGTTAATTCTTTGAAAAAATTCAGGAGCAATATTTAGTCCAAATGGAAGTCTATCAAATTTCCAAATTCCAAAAGGAGTTCCAAATGCACAAACTCTACTGGACCTCTCATCAAGTTGAACTTGATAGAATCCCTCTTTAAAGTCCAAAACAGAAAAATAACATTTGTTTTTTAACTTACTGCATATCTCTTCAATAGTAGGTATTAAACAATATTCCTTTTTAAGTGCTTTGTTTAAATCTCTAGGATCTAGACAAATTCTTAATGTTTTATCAGTTTTTTCAACTATAACCAAATTGCTCAACCACTCTGTAGGACCCTCACATTTAGATATAATGCCACGTTTTTCTAAATCTAACAGTTGATTTTTTAATCTCTCTTTAATGGCTAAAGGGACCCTTCGTGGGGGCTTAGCCACAGGAACACAATTCTCTTTGAGTTTTAGTTTACATTTTTGAGGACATTTACCTAATCCAGTGAATACATCAATATTTTGTTTAATAAAGTCATTTTTTGTTATATTTAAATCTATGGTATCTACTCTTTGTATCAAACCCAAATCTAAACATGATTTTAAACCTAAAATTGGCATAAGGTTATCCTTAACTATAACAAATTCTAGTTGAAATATGTTCCCTTTAAATAAACATTTTAGTGTAATAATACCCACAGGTTTTATTTTAAATCCCCCATAAGCTTCTAACCTTATTTTGCTCTGAATTATCTCATGATTTTTATTGATTTTATTCAAAAAGTAGATTGATATAATGTTAACCTGAGTACCTGTATCTATTTTAAAGTCTATTCCATATTGCTCAATTACTAACCTTTCAGTCCATTCCTTATTTCCTTTTATTTCATTTACCTCAATTGATGTTACCATAAATTCTTCCTGTTTACGGTCCATATCCACTTCTTGAATCTCCTGAACTTCTCTTATGATTCTGTTGTTACACATTTTCTCGAAATGATTGTAATACAAACACTTATTGCACATTTTACCAAATGCTGGACACCTTCTGAACTCATGAGCACGGCCACATTTTCTGCACTGACCACTTTTCCTTGAGTTTTCCTCCTGTTCCCATCTTTTGTTTCTTCCAGTATTAAAGTTGTTATTCGAAGCTTTTGCCCTTGCTGTTTGATTACCATTTCCCCCTTTTACAGAATGAACATTAAGTGCTTGACTTGACTGAACTTCTTTAAACTGTATTTTTGAAATTTCATATGCTCTACACATGTCTATTGCCTTTTGTAAGGTTAACTCATGATTCTGCAACATTTTTTCTTGTAGATCTTTATTGATTGTTCCTAAAACTAGTCTATCCCTGAATAATGTTTAACACGGACTGTTGTACATATTTATTAATATTACTTTCAGTATTACAGATTACAGTGTCATCCTAACCTCCTAATCTAAAGTGCTTAACCTAACCTCTGCCCAGAGACCACGTGCCGCCTGTCCCATGTCATAGTTCTGTCAGGACTTTACATTTACAAGCTATTCAGTCTCATGACACTGACTATGTAGTTTCTGAAGCGTTTATATTAAATGGAATAAACCTTCAGTATCACTTATTTGAAAACAAGCAGGAAAGGTCAATTAAGGGTGATAGCAAAAAATTTTAATTCGGTATGTAGCGCAACGAAGACAGTTAAAGACCTGCACAAAAAAGTCTTCAAAATAACTCGACCTTTATGCTGGTTTTGAAAATAAAGAAAACATTAATATTGTTCTGAAGCTATTTTCTTGTGGCATTTTAAAGTAATTACTATTTAAATGGGTATAACTCACAATTAAAGATTAAAGTACGTTTATTGACGTTTCAATTTCCACTTCGGAAATCTTCTCAAAATACAAATCTTAGCAAATTAAACAAATTTTGTTTTTTGTTAATAAATTTAATTTTTTTTTAAGTTTTTTTAATTGTTAATGTATAATGTGTGTCTGAATTGTCAATATAAATGAGTCAGATAAAATTAAATTATTAGAAAAATTTTTCACTAAGTAACAAAAAAATTTGTTTAATTTACTAATGTTTGTATTTTGGATATCTATATCTATGTAATATCTTAGAAATTAAAGTTAGCATTGATGCAATAAAGAACTCAAAATTGATTTCATAGTGCAAAAAATGCAAAGGGTACGGACTAATTTTTTTGGCATAGTTACAAAGGTCGACTTTAACCAGTTTTGGAGAATATTTCCAGTTCTAAAGCTGTAGAGCCTGACAAATGTTATACAGAATTCGTTAAACTTATGGACAAATAAGGAATACAATGAATAACGACTATATTTAACAATATATATATATATATATATATATATATATATATATATATATATATATATATATATATATATATATATTGTTATATGAGCTTGCACATACCCTGGAGCTGATGTCCCTTCTGACCACGTACTATTAGTGGCCGTCATAAAGATCGCTCTTTCATGCAAGAACAAGCCTGAAACTCAACAACAGATAGCACTGGATAAACTGAAAGACCCAATGATACAAGCAGAAGTAAGCAATGAAATAAACGCACAAATTCAAATATTGACGACAAACATTACCGAAGATCTAACACCAACATAATATAACACCAACATATACGTTCTCATAAGAGCATAAATATTATGTGTTTAACGGAATTATGGGAATCAAATAATTCTATTGGAAACGTCAACATTGAAGGTTTTATCCTAGCAAGTTGTTATTTGCGAGATAACTCAATAAGAAGAGGAGGCGTAGGAATTTGGGTTCGAAATGGTCTTAATTTTAATAACAAACTTAACTCTAGGATAAAGCAATATTGTGTTGATAAACATTCTGAATACTGTATTACTTCTTTCAAAGACAAGAAAAATAACTCATATGTTGTATTAAATTGTTACAGATCACCATCTGGTGATTTAAGTATTTTTTTGAATAACCTCGAAGGTATTTTAAATTATTTATATAAACCAAATATACATTTTGTCATATGTGGTGATTTTAATGTAGATACCAGACATATGACTAACGACCATGTTAATCTACTCAATGTTTTACTGAATTTTAATATTAATTTTAATCTTGTCAATTGGCCAACTAGTGTCACGGATTCCAGCGTAACAACGTTAGATAATGTATTTGTAAATTTCTCGAACTCCGGTTTGTCATGTGTACTTGACAACACTGTATCAGATCAAAGAACGGTTTTAGTGGAACTTGACTTTGAAGCGGAATTGTCATAGTTTATACAAAAAAGAATGAATGGCTTAAGCAACAATGTATCGATCTAGAACATTTACAACGACCGTAATTTACATAAAAAGCTTAAGGAGACTGCTGGAATATACAGAAAACGAAGACCAACTACCATAGTTAATCAGGATAACCAGATAGTGTTGGGTGAAAAGGAGAAAATTGATATATGGGAAAATTATATCCAGGAGCTCTTCCATGACGAAAGACCCATGAGTGAAGTTTATATAGACGACCAGCTGACTGGCCCTTCAATCACCAAAGAGGAGATAGAAAAGGCAATATTAAATTCAAAAAACAATAAGGCACCTTGACCAGATGAAATCCCGTCAGAAATACTCAAAGTACCAGATGAAAGGGGAATTTCAGCAATACACAAAATATTTAATTTAATTTATGAAACTGGCTGCTATCCTCAACAGTGGTTACGCTCTACCTTTATTCCCCTGCCCAAGAAAGTCAATGCAAAAAGATGTGAGGATCACAGACTCATTAGCCTGATCAGTCACACTTTAAAGATATTCGTAAAAATACTACATCAAAGATTATACAAAAAATGTGAATGGGACATCAGTGATTCCCAATTCGGGTTTAGGCAAGGTTTAGGAACACGAGAAGCAATAGTAGCAACGCAGGTGCTGGTCCAAAATTGTTAAGATCAGAGTAAGGATGTGTTCCTATGCTTTTTAGATTACCAAAAAGCGTTTGATCGTGTCCAACACCACAAGTTAATGCAGATTCTCAAGAAAGTTGATATAGACCAAAAAGACATAAGATGCATTGAAAACTTGTACTGGCATCAAACGGCACAGTTTAAAATAGACAATTCCATATCCAAACCCATACATATAAGAAGAGGCGTTCAACAGGGATGTGTGCTTTCCCCTCTTTTATTTAACATTTATTCGAAAGCCATATTTCAAGAGTCTTTGGAGGATGCACAGATGGGAATCAAGGTGAATGGAGTATTGATCAACAACATACGATATGCTGATGATGGTGTCTTAATTTGCGACAACGCAGTCGATCTTCAACAACTTGTCACTATAATCGGAGAATACAGTAAGCGAATGGGATTAGAGATTAATACCAAAAAGACCAAATTTATGATCATCTCCAGAAACTTAGATGCACTTGAAAACTCCACCATAACACTGAATACTAAGTCCATTGAAAGAGTGAGTAATTTTAAAAACCTGCGATCGTGGTTTTTTGAAGACTGGGCATCGGACAGGGAAGTTAAATGTCGCATTGAGCAAGCTCGACAAGCTTTCGTAAAATTCAAGAAAGTACTGACTTGTTCAGAGTTTGATCTTCAACTGAGACTAAGGTTTACTAAGTGCTACGTATGGTCAGTGCTGCTATATGGCGTAGAGGGCTGAACACTCAAAACGAGGAATATAAACAGATTAGAAGCTTTTGAAATGTGGCTTTATCGCCGTATCCTAAAAATACCATGGGCAGCGAAAATCACAAATATAGATGTCCTTAAAAGAATAAACCAAGAACTCCAACTTTTCGAAACCATCAAGAAAAGGAAAACGGCGTATCTAGGTCACATCATGCGAAATGAAAAATACCAGTTCCTCCAACTTATAATCGAAGGTAAAATTGAAGGCAAGAGGGGAATGAGACGCACGAAAATGTCCTGGCTCCGAAACATAAGGCAATGGACAGGGATTAATGACATACAATCTCTGATACATATTGCAAGAAATAGAGAATTAATGGAAAATGTAATCGCTAATATCCATTAGTGGATTTGCATCTGAAGAAGAAGAAGAATATAGTGTTAAATATAGTCGTTATCCCTTGTATTCCTTATTTGTCCATAAGTTTAACGAATTCTGTATAACATTTGTCAGGCTCTACAGCTTTACCATCTTTAATTTTTCTGATAGCTGCCGTATCTTCTTCAATGGTAATCGGGGGTCATGCTTGTCAAATCTCAAGACGGCTAATACCTGGTTATAGTTCTGAACGCTAGATTGAGATAAAAAAATACATGTTAAGAAAAGGAAAGAAGATCTTAAAGTGAAATACAAAAAAATGTATTTATTATTGGGTCGGTATTCGACCTTATTAGTGTATAATAAGCTCCTGATCTATCAACAAGTCCTCAAATCAGTGTGGACTTACGGTATCCAATTATAAGGATGTACCAGTGCAAGCAATGTAATTGTTATACAAAGGTTCCAGAACGAATCCATCGACTATGCCAAATACTTCGAGGCATAGTCGATGCTCCCTTATATGTTCGTTATGATATCTTCTTTAAAGACTTAAATGTAGAAACCGTTACTGAAGTAATAAAAAAACAAGTTAAAGGCAATAAAAAAGCAAGCATGCTAAAGATATCAATATTGTTGGAAGAACAGGAAACTCTGTACGAGAGGCATATGTAGCACCAAAAGAAGGGTATACAAAAATGTGTTTAATAATAAACATCAACAAAACAAAGTACTTGAAAATAAGCACGCAACCACAAATTCTACGGTCACTTGTTGTAGAAGAAGACATGATCGAAGTAGTTAATGCATTTGTATACCTCGGAGCGCTTATTGACACTATCGCAGATATATCAATAAAGACATTGTACTATTATTTCCTATTGTCACACCCTCATTTTCTCCAGATCCTCTCTGGTTTTTTATACCTTTTTTTTAGCCCATCCTACAAACTTCCTCATCTGGTCTTTGCGATTGTTGTTACTGTGTATTACTTGTCCTGCCTATTTTAGTCTATTGCCCTTATATATCTCACTAGATTTTTCTTTCTGAAGAAGGACTTTAACTTGTTGTGTTTGCGCCTTCATTAATTTGTCATGATATCTCTCCAAAGATTATTTATTACTCAATGGATTTTATGTTCTCAAACTGCAACAATTCCAAACCGCAGATATAAGCCGCAGAATTTGTACGGCCACCAGGTGTTATTTTGGCCTTAATCTCCTTCTTAAATCCTTTAATTATATCTAAAAATACAAAGAAAAACTCTGCAAAACAATAATACACATAATTGATGGATTCGACCGTTACTTGATGGAAATTCATTTTATGTAACAATAAAACACTGGCAGCTTATCATAGTATGTTACATAGATTAACAGAAATTCCGATGT
Source organism: Diabrotica balteata (assembly GCA_918026665.1). Classification (NCBI taxonomy): domain Eukaryota; kingdom Metazoa; phylum Arthropoda; class Insecta; order Coleoptera; family Chrysomelidae; genus Diabrotica; species Diabrotica balteata. The sequence continues at coordinate 48,681,425 of OU898283.1, read as the reverse complement.
CAAAATACAACTTTGAGACAGAAATAAACATAATTAAGCAAATAGCAGTAAACAACGGATACAACGAACAAACAATTAATAAAATGTTAAATCAAAAACTACACAAGAAAGCCCTAAAATTAGTATTTCCACCACCAGAGAAAAAACCCAGTACTTTCTGCTCGATTACATATACAGGCAAAATAACAACAAAAATAGCCAAACACATAAAAAAGAAAGGAATAACACCAGCTTTCCGAACAAATAACAACCTAGGCAAATATATTAAAAATAACAAGACCCAAAATAAAAAACACTTAAATAGTGGTGTGTACAAACTTCAATGTGGCGACTGCCCAAAAACTTACATCGGTCAAACTGGTAGAAACTTTGATAAACGAATAGCAGAACATAAAAGGGCTTTCAAGAATAGAAAAACAGATTCGACATACGCACTTCACCTTCTAGATCATAATCATTCTTTTAATGAAAAATTTAAAATTCTTCACATTCAAAATAAAGGCCTTAAGCTATCTTTGTTAGAATCTATGGAAATCAATAAATTAAAAAACACAGATATAATTCTGAATGACCAACTTGAGACAAACAGTTCTCCCCTCCTCAACCTATTTCATTAGAGACTATAAATTTGTAAACCCAAGCCAAAAATAGATCACTTGAGAAAGGAAATCAGACGAAACAGCTGTAGTGATAAGATTTAAAATAAATTTTGTGGAAGTTTGAAAACAAAGTTTTTGGTGTTTTATTGTTTAAATAATACACATATTAGGTAAAGAAATAATAAATCAGACTTACTCACAATCAATTTAATTTAACTATCCGACGACCGGTTTCGCTTTCTACAATATGCAAAGCATCTTCAGGTCTCGGTACAAAGTTAAACAAATGCTGAAATGATAAAAACCCATATTAGGGTGTTGTCTAATAAAGATAAACAAATTAGATGTTATAAATTACAATAATTATGCCAATATTACCTGTCTGTGGTTTTATTTAAATGATTGAGTTGAATAAAAGGTATAAATATTTTTTAGAAAAGTTAAAAGGACAAGGTAAGGCCCACAAATTGTCATAAAATCTCTTCTATTGGAGTAAATTAATGAATGAGCAAATAAATAAATGAAATAAAATAAAATTACTTACATGCCGGTACTCTATTAATAGATGGATGGTAGAACATGTTTGAAACTACTGTATATTGTTGAATGGAGAACTCAATACTATTATTGCAGTTGTTTGACAGTAAACGGGAAGTTCTTGAGAAGGTAGATTTGATCCAATGAATTTGAGATGTGTGTGAGATTGTTTGTTTATTTTATTTCATTTATTTATTTGCTCATTCATTAATTTACTCCAATAGAAGAGATTTTATGACAATTTGTGGGCCTTACCTTGTCCTTTTAACTTTTCTAAAAAATATTTATACCTTTTATTCAACTCAATCATTTAAATAAAACCACAGACAGGTAATATTGGCATAATTATTGTAATTTATAACATCTAATTTGTTTATCTTTATTAGACAACACCCTAATATGGGTTTTTATCATTTCAGCATTTGTTTAACTTTATACCGAGACCTGAAGATGCTTTGCATATTGTAGAAAGCGAAACCGGTCGTCGGATAGTTAAACTAAATTGATTGTGAGTAAGTCTGATTTATTATTTCTTTACCTATTTGAAATGGACTCACACAAGCAACAAATTCATGATTTGAATACACATATTCTTAATATATGATTTATAGACCTTGACGCTTACAAAAGGTGGTAGGATGTTTCGAAAAAAAAAGAACTAAAGCTGTGAAGTGGTGAATGACGATAGAGTGTGGAGAAGACGATACAACTTTGAACTTATATACAACTCAGTATCCAGATATCGTAAAATATATTCAGGTAGGATGTCTGAGATTCATTGATAACATCGATGAAAACATGATAATGTTTGGCGGAGAAGGCGATGGATACGGACGGCTGAATAAAAATTATTGAATAAGTTAGAACCCACACAGGGTTGTAAAGCCAGAATAATAATGAAGATTCTTCGCATCCGCATCACTTGCTCATTTAAGGGCTGCTTGGGACTAGGAGCCATTGCTACATCGTTTCTCGCCATAGTGATTTCTAATAATTAGTGATTTTTATTAAAACTGCTAGTCTTTATTATTATAAACGGGTTGTTTGGAATATTTTTTAAAAAACTGACGAGCTACGGTTTTCTTTCATTTTTAAAATTTGAGTTAAGAAAATTTTATAAAAATTTTGAATCGTAAACTTTTACTCTTATTGTAATCCCGAATGGATTATATAATTTTTTAGATCATATAAATTTTTCGGTGGTTTAAGAAAACCGTTTAATCTTTAAACTGATTTTAATTGAGTGGAAAATATTATGATGCCTTATATGCGGACCGAGTTTATTTGTATAAAAATTGCAAGGCATAAACTTGCCAATACTAGATCTTGGTTAAATCAGACAATAGGTCATCAAATATTTTGTATTCGGGACGTGGAATCTTTTTGAGTGTCAAGAATACATCGAGTATTTTACACGAGTAAAATATTTTACAATACATTGTAGAATATGTAAAATTGTAAAATCTACACAATTTTATTACATTGTTGCGCTATATAAACTATTTTTAAAATAATAAAATGTAAGATTTTTATTAAACAAAATTATTTTATGTTGGGAGATCCTAATTAAGTTAAAGGATTTAAAATCCTCTTTTAGTTATCCAATTTCATATATGCATGCATTAGAGTTAAAGCAAGTGGAATTTACGAAATGGAGTAGAGTGGTCAACTGTGCAATAAAAAAAGACAATGATTCTTAAAAAAAACACTATAAAGTAAAATAACATTAACTATGAGATACGCCACTAAATATTAATATGTGTTTGTGTCAGGATATACCTGTTGGTATAGGTAATAATATAATTTTATCATTATCGTAGGTAATGAGTACCTAAGTGACGGTTTTATACACTGTGTCCGTAGAGTATGGAACAAATTCTTTTTTAGCTAAACAGAGCACTTTAAGAAATAATCCTGAAACAAGTCGATTTTTGACTTACCGTATTTTAAAATAATATTCTAATATACCGGGTCAATTACTTTCGAGTAATGACGTCACCGTCATTTATTTTAAATGGAACACCCCCATTTTTTCTCAATTTTCGGATTACTCTAGCTGAGCTGATTTCAAAAATATATCACATGTTGATTCAAATTGGTAGGGAGTGGACAAAAATATAATAGGTTTGTGTGTGCTCATAAAGTAACGCGTTAGTTAAATTAACAATATCAAAAATACTTATTATCTAGCGGACAGAATATGAAAGAAATTATTTCTTATCAATTTAAAAGAAACATAGTAGGCTATGTTTTTGTTAAATGTCATTATTTGTTTAGTAATTTATTGATGTTCAGTGACAGTTTAGTACTACTAATAGTAAACTAATATTTTTGGTATTTGTGAATGTTTTAATTATTGCTTAGATTTAATTTGAAGTAGAAATGGAGTTAAGTATAAAGCAAAGAATTAAAATACTTATGATGATTGGGTATGGAGACAGATCGCGAACTCAGATAGAAGTGTGCAATTTGTCTAATGATAACTATCCAGAAAGGCCCATAATGCGTTCAACAGTCAGTAAGATTGAAAATAAATTTACTTTTTGGTACGGTTATATGATACGGTTGAAAATGCAGGGAAATCAGGTCGTCCCTCTGCAAATGCTGATACAACATTAGATGTTTTACTTAGTTTTGAAGAAGATGCTCACACTTCTGTGCGTAAAGTTAATCGCAATATCGGTGTTAGCAAAACAATGGTACACAAACTATTAAAGCTTGAAAAATGGCATCCTTATAAAATCAGACTTGTGCAGGAATTAAACGAAGATGATTCTGATAGAAGAATGCAATTTTGCGAAGCAATGATGGATAACTGCCACCGAGACCCTCTCTTGGTAGAAAACAGTATTTTTTCTGATGAGGGCACATTCACGTTAAATGACGAGGTTAACCGTCAGAATTGCAGGTACTGGGCAAAAGAAAACCCTCACTGTATGCGTGAGCGTCTACTCACAAAAAGTAAATGTATGGGCTGCAATTGTAAGAAATCGAATTATCGGACCCTACTTTATCTAAGGTAATTTAAACAGGGCAACGTACCTTGAGTTTTTAAGGGGGTATCTCGTACATTCCTTATGTAATTTGTTTCCCAGCAGACGTAATCCTGGAGGTTTTGATGAAAGTTTATGGTTGAAACAGGATGGTGCACCTCTATATTGAATATTGTATTGAATATTGTATTGAATATTGTAAATTGGATATTGAATGGCCAGCGAGGTCACCATATTTCAATCCTTTGGATTACTTTATGTAGGGCCATCTGAAGAATGTTAGGTATTAAACGAAACCAGCAAGTATTCAAGAATTACAACAGAAAATTCGGACAGCAATAAACAATATTTCTTAAGACACAATAAACGAGGTTCAACAAGAATTTGTACAACGTTTGGGTTACTGTCAAATACAGCAAGTGCTGCAGTTCGAACATTTATGAAGTCATGTATTTCATCATATTCTGTCCGCTAGACAGTAAGTAAGTATTTTTGATAATATTGTTAATTTAACTGACGCGTTACTTTATGAACACAAACAAAAGTATTGTATTTTTGTTCACCCTGTACCAATTTGAGTACAGGGTGTAATCCGAATATAGTATGGAATCGTATATAATAAAGTATATAGTAGAATAATCCGGAATAGAGTAATTCGGAAATTGAGACAAAATGGGGGTGTTTCATTAAAAAAAATGACGGTGACGTTATTACTCGAAAGTAATTCACCCTGTATATTAGAATATTATTTTAAAATACGATAAATTAAAATTAAAAATCGACGTGTTTCAGGATAATTAATAAAAAAGTTCTGTTTAGCTAAAAAAGAATTTGTTCCATGCTTTACAGACACAGTGTATAAAAATACTTTAAAAAACTGTGCTTTATGCATAACAATGTACCATATTTTTAGTTTTTTTTTCAAAGTATCTTTATTGTAAAAATAGTTATTGGATAGTAGGCTTTGATCTGAAATACATTTTTATTAAATTACTGGTAGAGACATTTTTAATTATTAAAGTATTAGTATGTTACAAACTATTATAATTTACATTTTTTTTCTTGGCAATCGGGCTCCATCCGGCTAGTAGCAAATGTGTAATATCGTTCCCTTAAAATATCATATTCTAACTAAGCAAAATACACTTTTATTCTGGAAATTAAAAGAAGAACTATGTACGATGGGAGGGGAAATAGGATTACTTTTCGCACCTAGGAGTCATTCAAGGTGACTCACAGATAGAAAGTGTAGACCACGGAAAGTATAGGTAAAAAGGTAGATATAGGCTATTCCACGAATATACGACTGTTATGGTTTACTGCGACAACGAATATTTTACTGTGCAAGTAGAAGTATGAAGGTCAATTGGTCTAATCATTATTCCAATAAAATCATTAATCCAAAAAAAAGGGTCTACTAGTATGACATCTAAACTAAAATTATTTCAATTAAAATCTACAAATAAATACAATGACGTCTATGAAGCCAAATGTGTTCATCAGACATTTGGGTAAGCTTTCCGTGAAATGTAAACACCAAAGAGGCGTGCCGGGTTTATTTGATATTACCCTATTTTATGACTTTATTAGGTCACAAAGCAGAAAAAGGATCTAATATTTCACTTTGTTAGTTTTAAATATTTGTTTGCTTTGAGTTTATGTACTTTAAAAAGTTCCGAAAGTAACGGGTATAACATACCGGCTATTGATAGTTAAAGTACTGAGTCGTTACAGATATTAATAACTAACGAAAATTTATATACAGTTGCGTAATATATCGCTGACTGATTATGGCTGTGAATCTGATCGTTGATGATAGTTTTAGAAGATTAAGAGAATAAGTGAATAAGTAAGTTTTTTTTTGTTTTTTTAATATTAATTGAATATTCGACTAAAAAATTTACTTTATTTCCGTACCTCGGAGGTAAAGGACACTATGTCCATTTTCTTACTTTTTAAGGAGAGCAGTTTTAACATGTTTTAAATTTGTATTCAGTAAATACTCAAATGTTTCTGATATTTAACCAAAATTAATATAATATATTAATTTTGGTTAAATATCAGAAACATTTGAGTATTTACTGATTACAAATTTAAAAAAGGTTAAAACTGCTCTCCTTAAAAAGTAAGAAAATGGACATAGTGTCCTTTACCTCCGAGGTACGGATTTGATCATTTAAGTATTGTTACATTTCGTTTAAATCACATAATAATTCAAAAACCAACTTGTTTACAATGAAATAATTGAAATGAAAAAATAAACTCCATGATAGTAATTATTTACTTCAACATCTGAATTGTTTTATAAACTATTAACTTTATATTTATATCATGACTTCATATTTAAATCTAAGGTTTATATATGTCGTAACAGTATTTTAAAAATAGGGAGAATATATTATTGTATAATTCAGTACATTGGACCATTTAAATCGACACCTTAAAGCGAATTTAAAACAGTCGTATATTCGTGGAATGGAGTATACAATATTTGGCGATTCAATGGAGGTAACGAGCTTATCACCTACATTAAGTTTTAAGTCACACATTTTAATAAACTTAAGAATAATTTTTATATACCCTGTACATATTTAATGATATCAAATGAAGTAGATTAAAAGGGGGGTATAATTTTGGCAATATCAAACTATTAATAAGTCCCTTTCTTTGTATTTCAAATTTACTAAAAGCATAAAAAATGTGATCTAAGTCGCAAACCGCATTGCAAGCTTTAGAAAGTTCGGTGTTAACTACACCAATTTTATATAAGTGTTGAGGTAAGCTTGCATATCCGAATTTCAGCCTACAAATGGTCAAAATATCATTTCTTGTAAAATCATAATCCTGGTGCCACAAAACTGTCAGAATACTTGGATGTTATAGTGTGTATCGTGTTAGGATATTAGAGAAATAGTTTTTCCAATAAAATTCCCATTTTGCCTTAAAATTACTCTTAGATATCATTAAATCCGTGCTCCGGGGGAGCGCAAAGAGGAGGCAGGACGTGGTACAGCCAAAACTGCTTTGCGAAACCCCGGGGGTGGGGCAAGTCCTCCCCGACACGGCGCGTCCCAATGGCTCATAGGGTGTCTCCATGAAGTGCTGAGCCGTCGCGCGTCCCAGGCCCCTTACGGGATGTAAGGGTTGCGCGACCGACCAGGGCATCATGGATAAGTAATCGATAAGAATCGGAAACCCGTTCCAAAAAATTGCTCGCGGACCAAAAGGACCTACCCTACCCAAACTTCCATGACTACGCCGGGCCCACATCTTCTTAATTTTTTTCTGAAACAAACCTTTTCTAAAACCAACAAACTCCAGCGCGTAGCCGACATGTTTACCATACCCTCAAAAATCCCAAAAACCACTTGGTTTCTCCTTCCCCATCATCCTATTTTTTCCCGCGCAGCAGGGAAGGCAGTTACTGCGCAATATTTCCAGATAGAATAGTGTTAGTAACACTGTCTGCCACTGCGTCCGGAGGCAACCGTGAAAACAAAAGCCTAGAGGAGTAAATCTCGAGAACAAATCCCCAATATTACGGAGGGAGGCATCGTGCCAAGAATATGTGAGGTGCGAGGGTTAGAACACCACAAACGATGATCCCTCCGGGATATCTGGCGACCTCCCGGAGTAATAAAAGCCTTGACGTGGTAAGGGCGCACTGCCACGTTGGATGTATAGGACGTCCCAACTCTTGGGATTCAGATGAAAAAAAAAAAAAAAAAAAAAAACAAGAAACAAAACTCAAAACAAGACGAAACGCAACGAAATAAAGAAGAAGATACAGGTAACTACAGTATAAACATAGAAGATAAACGAGAGATTAGGGAAGAACAGCAGCTGGAGAGCTTTGAAGAAAAAAATTAAGGAAGAGTAGGAAAGAAAGAATTTCGAATTGGAGCTTTTGGAGCGACAAAACAAAAAAGCCGAAGATGAATAGATCTACACACATCGTTAGACAGTCGACGCTGGTAGGGGAAGAACTTTTGGAAATTATTGGGGGAGAGGAGGAGGAACAAGACTCTAACGGGGAAAGGTGAACTAAGGATGAAAAGAACATATATACAAGCGTACTAGGCTCGATCTTACTAGATGAAGAGGATAGATACGAAGACAAAGAAATAAAAAAGAGAAAGAGAGATAGTCCTGGAGATTAAAATACAACAAAAAAGGACAGAAAAGAGGACAGTATGAAATATAAAGAGGAAAGCCCAAAAGAAGGAATAAACAGGAAGCTCACAGAGCTGCTAAGTATCTTAGGAACAAAAGGGGAAATATAAATACAAATTAAAAAACTAGTAGGCGAAATCAAGTCTCTAAACAACAAGACAAGAGACTTAAACAAAACGTAGGAGAATAAATGCGAACAATGTAAAACAAAAATAGAGCACGAAAAACAAAAAAAGAAACGCAGAGGATAAAATACATAATAAACAAAGGTTAAATGAGGATACTTTCAAGAGTATATTCAAAGAAAAGTGAAAAAAGAAGTAAAAAACAAAATGGGAACAAGCAAGTCTACAGAAAACTGTTGAAAAGACCGACTGCTTAATAATAACAAAAAAGGAGACAACGCAGGGGGAGTTGAACATGTTATAAAAAAAGTCAGGTAAGAACTGGTGGAAATAATGGAGCGATGTGACGAGGGATTTTATCGAAAATAGCATAAGAACCTCCAAAGTAGAGAAAAAATGGTATACCTTTGTCACCAAATTGGGAGAATATAACGGAGGGAATGGCGTGGAGGAATAGAATCTGGCAAACAAGAATATAAAAATTGTCAGACAAGGGGAGAAAAAAATTAAACAAGTGCAAGTGGTCTTGAGCAACAATGTTGAAAAGGATAGAATGAGAAAGGCTCTAGAATTTGTAGAAACAAGAGAAGAGATCACGTGGGTTATTCTGGTTAGGAGGATGGAAGCGTGCAAAATAAAGGAAGCGGAAGAAGCCCTCTTAATACGTACTGGTGGTATGTCATATACAGACGTCATTAAGAAAATGAATGACAAGGTGGATGTGACAAAAATTGGACTAAAAGTAGATCAGTTAAAAAAAAACCAACGGGGGAGATATACTGGTAAAATTGACAGGGAAAGGGGCTGCAGCAAAACTCAAGCAGGAGTTAAATGACAAACTTGGCGGCATAAGCATGACCGTGAGGAGAAAAGAAAACCTCTTCACGGTCACCAACATTGACCCATCTGTAAACGAATATATCCTGAAGAAAGCCATCCAAAAATGGACAGGCATTCCTGAAGACGACGTAGAGGTTAGAGCTCTCAGATAAAATAAATGGGGCTAACAGGTGGCAACAATCGCAGTGAGATCAGCCAGAGCCGAACAAATCCGAAGACACCGATACCGATCAATAAAAAAAAGGGTGGGTAGGGTGCTCAATAATGGAGCGATACACTCCGACACGTTGTTTTAAATGTTTAGAATTCGGACACAATACTTTCGAATGTAAGGGTGTAGATAGGGCAACATTATGCTACAACTGTTTAAAAGATCGGCATAGAGTGGAACGTTGTCCCAACCACGCATACTGTATGGTGTGTAATGAGGAAGGCCATAGGATGGACAGGATGGCCTGTCCAGCCTACAGAGCCCTGGTATACGGAGGGGAGAAGAAATGACAAGTGTAGTAAATATAGAGTTACAAATAATATTAGATAGATATCCATGTATAATTGGTGGGCCCCTCTACAGCTCACCAACGTGCACAAACTCTTGCCCTTTATCTTCCAATGATCGTTTCTATGCATGCTGCATAAATTTGAAGGTCTCACACGTCTTACTATTTGTTTTTATTTATTCTCCATGTTGTCGGTCCCAATTCTACCTAGGTTTTTTTATCTTTTCTGTACATATATTTTATTCTTTTAACCTTTTATGTGCCGTCCATATTAATTATACAATCACCTTTTTATCTATACATTTATATATTTACTTATTTATTTATTTATTTATTTATTTATTTATTCATATTTCTTTGTTTATTTTAGCTAATTTAGGATCATATAAACAGAAACACCGGTGTAAGGTTGAATCTCTAGGGAACTGAACCTAAAATGAACCTCAAAGATCAACCTGGTATAAGGATATTGCAGGTGAACGTGGGCAGAGCAAAAAGAGCTCACGATCTTGTCCATGCAAAAGCTTGCATGTTGGAAACAGACCTGCTCATCGTCCCCGAACCGAACAAGAAAATTACATCGGACGGTGAATGGGTGAGAATACAAATGTGGCGGTCCAAATCTTGGAGTGCGTGGTATTGCCAGGGGTGGGAATCACATACTCATAAAATGAGGGATTTCAGCCTACTGGCATGCTACATATCTCAAAATATTAGGATTAGAGAGTATACGAATATGGTTGACGGAATAATGAACACCGCCATTAGGGAAAAACAAATTATGATCGCCGGGGACATAAATGCTAAATCTCTACAATGGGGCTCTCCCGCAAACGACGAAAAAGTTGAGATATGGAACGAATGGATAGCCCAGGCTGGCCTCCAGATACTCAATAATAATAAACCAACTTTTATAAGGCCAGCCAAACACACATTGACGTAACTTTTGCAAGTGAAGGGCTATCCAGACGAATACAAAACTGGGACGTCCTCGACGATCAATTATTCACCATTTATTCGAGGAAATATCTGATCTTGATCAACTCAGAAAGGCACTAGAGAGCGCTGTTGAGTTGGCCATTGTAAAGAAAAGAAACAAAGAAAGAACCCCCTACTGGTGGACGGATGAGATTAAAGGCCTAAGGGAGGAGTGTCTCAGAGCTCGCAGGAATTTTACGAGAAGCCAGGGCGCCTACGAGCTCAAAGAAGTATACAAAACAGTAAAAAAGAAACTCAATAAAACAATAAAAAAAGAAAAAAAAGAAAGGTGGCAGAACCTAATAAATGCTTTAGAAGACGACATATGGGGCGATGCATATAAGATAACAATGAAGTCACTAAAGATGATTGCTCCATACAATTTGGACGAGGACCAGCGGCGAGAAACGACGGAGCTCCTCTTTCCCACCAAGGAAGAACAAACCTTTTGGAAGGTCTCTCCTGCGGTGGCAGAAGATTTTACAGAAGAGGAAATAAAGGCCGCTGGCCAAGAAATCAAGACATGGAAAGCTTCCGGCCCCGATGGACTGCTACCGGAGGCACTGAAGATAGCAACAACAAAGAAACCAGGTTTGATCAGAAAAATATATAACGGTCTACTGCGGAAGCAAGAATTTCCCAGGGAATTAAAGGCAGCAAATCTGATTCTACTCCTAAAGCCTGGGAAACCCCTCGACTCAGCATCCTCTTATAGGCCAATATGCCTTCTGGACTCCCTTGGCAAGTTCTATGAGAATCTTTTCAGGAAGAGGCTAGAGGGCGTGTTGGCAGATAAGAGAGCTCTATCCAACCAACAATATGGATTCAGAAAATTCAGCTAACTGGGGCCTCATCGTAGACAAGATTGTCGAACTCGGGATCCCGGAATATGTGTCCAATATAATAAAGGACTACCTATCGCAAAGAAGCGTATGCATATCCAAGGAAAATAAGATGAAAATGACTGCTGGAGTACCCCAAGGGTCAGTCCTGGGACCCACACTATGGAATATTTTATACAACGGGGTATTAGAAGTAAACAAAACACAAGGAGTAAGGGCTATTGCATACGCAGATGACCTAGTCCTACTTATAGAAGATATGAATTGGGGTATTATAAACAAAGTAAATGAAGCAATAGAAAAAACTGCGAGATGGATAGAGAGAAATGACCTAAAGACCTAAAGACCTAAGACCTTAGAAGACCTTAAAATACTTGGGAATCATACTAGACGACAAAATGGCATTCAGACACCACATACAAGAAACATGTCGGAAGGCGAAAGAGAGGACCTCGACCCTTAATAAGATAATGCCGAATATAGGAGGCCCCTCGTCACACAAAAGATCAGTTATACAACAGTCAATCATGTCCCTCCTACCATATGGAGCTCCAGTGTGGCATGAGATCGTCAACAAAGCAAAATATAAAGACATGCTTCTTAGGAGACAGAGGAAACCATTGATCAGGGTATGCAGTGCGTACAGGACCGTATCAACCATTGCCTTACAAGTAGTGGTCAGTGCTGTACCGGTGCATATCCTGGCTAATAAAAGGGTTCGGATGCACCAAAGGGGCAATGGAGCTTTAGGTTCAGGAACACAAGAAAGAAAAAGGAGTTTGGAAATCTGGCAGGACCAATGGTCAAGGAAGACAGCCTGCCTGGACGAGGACCCTTATCCCAGATGTAGTAAGGTGGTATAAGTGTAAACACAGACGTGTCAACTACTACTTCACCCAATTTATGACGGGACATGGATCTTTCCTGACTTATACATTTAGAATAAAGAAGACCGATGACGATCTATGTACCGAGTGTGGAGTGGTGGGTGACACGCATCATGTGGTATTCGTATGCCCTGCATACAATGCGGGGCGAACCTTGCTGCAGCTGGGCCTGGCGTCACCTCTAGGTGAGCTACATGAACTAATGAATAAAGCAATTGAAAACAAAAGACCCTTTGACTTGATCATTGGTTTTGTGACAGAAACCATAAAACACAAGGAAGAGAAAGAGAGGAGACTACAACAAAGGTGAACTGTTTATTTTAATGTGTCGTATCTGTCGGCGTCAGTAGGGTGAGCCACTATTCGGCTTTCACTACTGATGCCGAAATTTTAAATGAATTTACACCATTTACATACGTGTTGTTTCGTTTTGTTTTGTCTTTATTTGTATCTAGTGTACGGTGTCTCCTTTTGGAGCAGCCTATTACTAAGTAATGGGCTGGTGTAGATAGAGAAATGAATGTACTACCCCCCGGGGGCAGAATATGAATGTCTGGAGTTGCTTGTACCTGTTCTCTGATCTTTCTCGTTAAGTCCAAGATGGTTGAAATAGCGGCGCGGTCGCTCCTTCATGCCTATCGCTCTGCACAAGTCTGGTACAGACGTGAGTAGGGTGGCGCGACTGGGTTGCAATGGCAATCACGGAGCGTAGACGGAGAGCGACATATGGGAGTTATGAGCAAAGCTGACGGGTGAGATGGTAATGCTCGCTAAGAGCGGTCCCAGGCCTGTTGGTTGGAGAAAGAGATGGTGAGTTTAGTTGGTAGGCGGTCAACTACGGTAAGGCGCAGTCGTCCGAATCCAACACACCTGGGACACCTTTCCAGAGGTCTTTTAAAGATTCTCACCTCCCAAAAAAAAGATATCATTAAAAAATATTCTTGAGCACCTAAATTGTTGTTGCTATGCTGTCCAGTTGTTACGCTTTCTTTGGCTAAGGAGTCTGCAATTTCATTGCCATGAAGTCCTATATGAGCTTTTACCCAAGTGAATTTTAATTCATATTGACCTTTTAATAAGCTTTTAATTTATGATTTTTACCGTTTAATTCGTTAATAAAAGGATTTCTATCAGTAGCCATCACATTAATGTGGTTATCGATGCATTTAAGAACAGATAAGGAACCACTCAAAAAGTGTACCTATTTTTTAACTTGTTTTTTTTTTCGATTTAATCGCAGCCTTTAATAATACCACTCGCTTCTGCAGAAAAAATAAAAGTATTATTATTTAGTTTGAATTTTTCTTGAACGTTTGTTGATGGTATATAGAATGCAGATCCCGTACCATTATTTTGTTTTGATGCATCGGTATATATTTCCAAAAAATCTGACAGATTTGATACGCAGGCGCTTAATATATTTTTACTTATCAACAAATTTTCATTTTATACAGAAATATTAATTTCTAGTGGTTCCAACATGTCAAAGAATTCAGACTTTTCGACTGAAATAGTTCTTTTTAAATCACTATTATAACTACTTGTATTTCTAAAAGCTATACATAATGTAGGAGAAGTTTTTTGACCAATACGTGTTATTTAAATCGTTATTTAATAAAGCTCCTCCATTATCCACTGCTCCACCCTTGTCCAGGGGTGGTTCATCGTACATTTTTACAGCTTATTACCACACTAATTAATTTATTTATTGCACTTAATAAATTATTTTATGTTTTATAAAGCTAGATCATTTTATCAAAATAAGAAATTTAGTTCGAATCGCCTAAAATACATATTAAGCGATATTTACATTTTAATGAGAATTCGATAAATGTTAATTATTATTTAGCAGAGAACATTATTGAAAACATCCGCACTCAACAGAGGCTAAAATAATACTGTATAATTTACATTATTACATATTTTGTTTTATTGAAAACCTATACAAATTTTTGTGATAAGTCTGCTGCTTCGCGATATTTAGAAATATATTTAGAAAAACAGCAACATGAATATAAAATTGTTAAATGTCTCTACAAAAGGTTAAGTGAAAGGGTACATACCGCCCAAAATATTCGGTAACCTAAATTCATTTCATTAGGTGTAGAGTATGGCATTTTAATTCATGTTCAAGTGAAGTAGGTATATCTATAAAAAAATATAAGATTAAGTTGTACAAAATTTTAAACTTTAATTATCTATTTACAGAAAAGGCTACTACGGAAATTCATACTGTTTGTCTGGTAGTGTAACTACGCAACCTAGGAAAGAAATCTGAACTACCAACATTTGAGATTTCAATCATATTTTATTCTTGAAACGATACGATTTGACAATTTCATCATAAATAATTTTTTTTGCAAAATTGCTAAAAATATAGATTACTGTAACTCTAAAGTAAGATTTACATACATTTACATATTATATACACATATTATAAAAATAAAATGACGGTTAGCAATTACCAAAACTCTATCAATCATCAATTTAATAAAATAAAATTAAATTAAAATGAAATAAAATTAAATAAACTTATATCAAAAATAAATAAAACTAAATGAAATTAAATAATCTTAAGTCAAATTAAATAAAATTAAATACAATTAAGTAAAATTAAATAAAATTAAATAAAATTAAACAAAATTAAGTGAAATTAAATAAAATGAAATAAAATAAAATAACATAAAATTAAACAAAATTAAATAAAATTAAATAAAATTAAATAATAATAAGTAAAATTAAATAAAATTAGGTAAATAAAATTTATTAAAATTAAATAAAATTAAATAAAATTAAAAAAAATAAAATGAAATAAATTTGTTAAAAACAAAATATAATTAAATAAAATTAAATGAAATAAAATTAAATGTAATGATAATCAAAATGAAGTTATTAATTATAAATACAATATAATATAATTACCAACTGTTGACAGAAATTTTATATTTCAAATGATAAGACCTTTATGACAAGTAATAGGTAGTTTTTAGAAAGTGATTGGATAATACATGCCCATTATGGGTGTTATTTAGAATCAAATTTATATTAAAGTTATTTTATTGTTTTAAATGGTATTGTTTTGTTTGTATATTAGTATTTAGTGACTTAAATTAAGGTGCAGTGTTTAATAAAATATTTGTTCTTGAAGAAATAATTGTTTTATGAATAATTAAAAAGTTAGATAAATATTTCTTAACTGATGACGTTATTCAAATAAATGACTTATTTAAACGAGAATTTTAAAATAAATCAATAATGATAGATAATATTTGGAGATTATACTGTTCAGTCAGAGTCTGTATATCTTGTATTATTTGTCTATGGATTCTGATCATGTTGTGTCCATTTTTGAAACTATGTAAACCCGATAATTTTTTACATTATAAAATAATACGCATACCACCTTAAACTATATGGCTTTGTTTTCTTTAAAATGGGTGAACGTAAATAATAAGAATGGATATAAATTTAGGTATAAATTTACCTTATTTATATAAAATCACGATTTAATTCAAATGATCGTTTGAGTGTCTTACGTCTATGTTCAACTAAAATGTCATTTCTGTTAAGTGACCAGCAGAATAGCAGTAATCGGCCATTATCGCTTTTTGAGCGATAATGACGCTTTTTTTTGCTTCAAGTATTGGTGAAATCGCTCTCCCTATGAACCTACATTTTCTGTCAAATAACTTAAATGAGAAAACAGAAAGTGTAATTTTAAGTTCATTAGGTAGCCAAATTATTTTGGCACTGTTGATATGTTTGTTTTGTATTCTGCGTCTAATTGATTTAATAGAAAATTATGGATACTTTGTTTAAAACTAAACCATACTTTTTTTCTGTGTCACAGTTTTCTCAAAATTGTCATCTTTCATTAGCTTTCTAATATCGGGGCCGACAAACACAATAGGGATGATAGGATTAGAGTTGTTTTGTTTTGATCAATAAATACAATTACTGTATGTAATTTTATTTTAATATAATACACTAAGCAATTAATCTTGGAGATCCCAGAGTTAGGTGAGCTTGCCTGCTTGTGGACCCAAAGGAATGATTTCTAGGGGTTAATTGGGTTTGGCGTATGTAGGTTCAAGATTGGCCTTAAACGTCGTGAACGACTGGATAGGCGATCATGATCTGGATCTTGCGATAAAGAAGACTGAGGCAGTCGTCCTTAGAGGCCCTAGGGACAAAACGGGGGTAGTCTTTCATTGCGCACGGGTGGAGGTCGTCCCCAAACCCTCTGTGAGGTACTTGGGGGTGAACATCCACATAAAAGGAAGGTCGGGGGAGCATGTCCGTATGATCCAATAGAATGCCGCTCAGAGAGTGGCTGCACTGAGCCTGTTGATGCCCAACATTGGTGGTCCTAAACCCGAAAGGAAGAGAACACTACATGGTGTTGTGCATGCGACCATTCTTTACGCAGCCCCAGTCTGGTATAAGGCAATGGAAATATCGTCCTACCGGGAGCACTTGGTACGCGTGGATAGGACCAGCCTACTACGCGTAGAATGTGCCTATAAGGCAGAGTCTTATAGGCACATGCTAATAGGCGGCCCTGTGGGCGATCACGGGATGTGTTTCCCTGCACCTTATGTGCTAAAGAGAGAACGCCTCCATCGGAGTCGACCTGACGGAACCGAGGAGCGAGACCACACGTGGCTCTTGTGGCAGCGGGAGAGAGATGCAACGCTGGATGTTGCACAGTGAAAGAAGTCCCTGATTCCAAACCTGAGCAGATGGGTGGCCTGTAAGCATCGGCATCTACATTATTATTTGACGCAGGTGCGTACAGGACAGTTGTTTCCGCAACTACCTGTGCAGGTTCGGAAGACCAGCTTCTGAGGCCTACCTGTACGCAGATGGCCCGGACAGTGTTACATTGCGTTCGTTTTACGCAGAACCGCAATCGCCTGAAGCTGGAGCTGGGTCAACGCCTCGAGTCCGTAATCAGTCTTGTGAACATTATGCTCTGAGCGAGAAAATTTCTGCAAATAGGTGAGCGACTAAGTCTGGGAGGTGCCAAAGAGATGTTATATCCACACAGGATGGTTCCTTTTGGCGTTCTCTGGAGAATATGGCGGTGGTAGTTTTAGCTGATAGCGAGCTCTTTTGGTTCGACTCCGGCACTGTTCTGT
The DNA here is from genome assembly GCA_918026665.1 of Diabrotica balteata. Lineage (NCBI taxonomy): Eukaryota > Metazoa > Arthropoda > Insecta > Coleoptera > Chrysomelidae > Diabrotica > Diabrotica balteata. Next base: position 48,663,810 of record OU898283.1, on the reverse strand, counting down.
GGAGCCTTCAGCTCTGCAGTTTGGACATAAAGTATTTCCACCACCTTGAGCAAGCAAAAAAAGGGTTCAGAATTGTTGGATTTGGGGTTATTTGATTTGGGTTTTTCTATCTAAGAAGCTATCGAAGTAAACTTAATAACATTTAAAAAAGTTAGATGTATACTTTAAGATGATTCCTGGGAAAAAAAACTAAAGTCAAATATAAAACAATATTTTGTAACAACAAAATATTTATATTTTTAGCAATGATAAAAATCTGCTTTTCTGCACTTGTTACATAATATACTATTAAATAAATGATTTTACATTTTACATATTAATATTTTAATCACTTATTTATTAGAGTAGTTGACAGATCGGTTGCGCCAATGTTAAACATCAAATAAGTTAAAATCTGCAATACGAAACCATTATTCATATCTTTATATGTAGTAACAATCTCTTTTATTGCGCTATGAAATACAAATTTCAAATACAATCACCTTGCGGTGTTATTTATCTTAATTTGCAGTGAAAATTCATACAATTTATTTTACAGCCGTCTCTACCTTTTTGTCTTTGCTTAATCCTGATCAGTATTATCGTCACGGTTCGCGCCGTCACGGCATTAAACTAAAGAACAGAAAATTGTTCGATTCCGGAAGCAAAGAAGCGGCAGTAATCCTCTAGAGAGAATTTATTATTGAAAGGAACGGAAAAGAAAATTCTGATAACCTCTAATTAGGAATGCAGTGAAATATGATTAGTGTATGGATAATTTTTTATTTGTTGGATGGTATTTATCATATTTAGATATTATGAAATATTGTGTACAAACTATTACAAATCGTTAGAAATTCCTGTTAAATTCTATTTATATACACGTCGTTACGACCAAATTTTTATTGAAGATGATCGTATTGACCTCGATCGTATTCAGTACCTAAATTTCTATTAACCAGTTTTAATCATAATTTTTATTTTTTATAGATTATATTTATAAACAATAATTTGTCATATTATCAGTAGCTTATTCCTCTCCGCGGAGAGGGCACTTGAACGGTTTAAAATGGCTTTCAGGTCTTCTTCAGGTTAACTTTTATCCCAATCTCTTCTTCCTTCAATGCTTTCTTCATAATTTCTTCCGAATAGAGATTAAATAGCATTGGTGACAGCACACATCCTTCTCTAAATCCTTTTTTAATTTGAATTTCATTTTGTATGCGTGCGACTGCCTTCTGATTATAATACAGAGTAGATATTATTCTTATAACGCGAGTGTTTAACTGTTTAGCTTACAAGATCTCTAAAAGTTGGTCATACTTGACGTTATCAAATATTATAATAATGTTCCCGTTTCGCGCTAAGTTACTCATTTGGTATTATAAAGTGGTCAAAAACGGATACAGAAGGTCTTCAAGCGAATAATAAAAAAACTTCTCACAAAGGCGCAAAAACACCATCTACGCAGTACAGTAGAGAGAACAACATTACCGCGGTATCAAGGGGGAAGAGGACTTATGGATATAGGTGAGCAATTGGATAAACCAATTACTAATTTAAGAACATTTAGAGACATCTACTTTATAGCGAGCAATTTGCGCAGTATATGATACAACGCCGTTTAAACTGAGGGAACAAGAAATGCGCATAAACCACCTGACTAAGCAAGAAAAAAATGCGCACCTGGATGGGTAAACCTCTGTATGGGCGACATCTCAATGAGATCAGCCAAGAATATGTCGACAATACCATGTCGAACTATTCGTTGACATCAGGAAAGATGTTTCCCGAGACTGACGATTTCCTACTCGCCATTCAGGATCAGGTTATTCCAACTAAAAATTACCTGAAATATATTGTTTAAGTGCAAAATGACAAATGCCGATATGAATGCCAAGCCCAAGTAACCATTCAACATCTTACCAGTGGCTGCCAGGCGTTTGTCGGTAACGATTATAAAGAACGTCATGACTCAGTAGAAAAGATTATCTACCAAGAACTAGCTCACAAACTGGGACTTCTCCAAACCGACCATCTTCCTTATTATCAATACGTTCCTGACAGAATGCTTCAAAATGACAACTACAAGCTACACTGGGACCGTTTTGTACGTACAGACCATTCAGTGGCACTCATAGACTGGATCTCATACTAATCAATAAAATGACTAGGCAAACAACACTTACTGATGTGGCAATACCCAATACAGACAGACAGTGCCTACTACCCTATCTACTACTGGTGTTATTTCCAAAAACCTCCTAGAGAACCTAAAACAGCTGGGTCAAAATAAACATCTCTATAAGGCCATGCAGAAAGCTGTACTCCTTGCGACGTCCAGATGTGTAAGAAAATTTTTGGGAGGTACTCCAACATACCAAGTCACCTGGGTCTCGATAACACGGATGGAGTCCCACCAGAGCTCTATCCATTTGACACCTTAGGTATCTGGGATGAGTGAATTTTCCTCTTAGAGGGAGTGTGAGCCGTATGGCTAAATCTAATAAAAATTATTATTATTATCCATAATTATTCCCTCAGTTTAAGCGGCGTTGTATCATCTACTGCGCAAATTGCTCGATTTAAAGAAGATGCCTCAGCCTGTACTTGAAAATAACTTCTTTATACAGTTGCTCACCTATGTCCATAAGCCCTCTTCCCCCGTAATACCACGGTGATGTTGTCCTATCTACTGAACTGCGTGGATGATGTTTTTGAGCCTTTGTAAGAAATGTTCTTACTTTCCACTGAAGACCCTCTATATCCGTTTTAACCACTTTATAATACCAAATGAGTAGCTCAGCTCGAAACAAGCGTACATATTTAATGAATTAAACAACTTTTACTTTTAATTTCAATTTTCAATTGATAATAATAAATTTTTCGCACTTGCTTTACTCCGAGATATTTGTACCTTTTCTCTAACTATATTTAGTATGCGGCACTTGTCTAGTTCAAAATGCATACTGATGTTATTTGAAAAAGTTTTTACAGTCTTTAGCATCTGATCGAAGTGGTTCGGAGTGGAAGCCATTAATTTCAAATCATCCATATAAATAGATGATTAAGCTTCGCTACCACAGTATCGAGATAAGTTAAGATTTACCACAACAATATTTTTTATGCTTAAACCTGAGCCAGTGTATTTCAGTAGCTAAGAAAGTGGGTTCATCGCTAAACATAACCAAAGAGGACTCAACGAGTCTCCCTGGAAAAGGCCCCGGTTAATTGGGATATCTTTAGTTTCGATGTTGTTTTCACCGGGTATTTAAAGGTAAATTTTAGTCTTTTACTTGGTCATTATACGCTTGTAAAAGGTCACTATATTACCATCGACTTTATATATTTTCAATATATCTATAAGCCATTCATGCGGTACTAAATCAAAGGCCTTCTCATAGTCAATGAAAACTGTGAAAATGTTCCTATTTTTGGTGTACGCCCCGCCCGGTTGGAAATAACTGAGTCGATTATAAGTTGTTCTTTGCAGCCAATGGAACCCTTAGTGCATCCTTTCTGTTAAGGCTCTATGATATTGTTTAGAGAACAGTGTTGGTAGATACGCTGGGTTACACATGATATAACCAATTTGTACAAAGTCGGAAGACAAGTAATTTAGCGGTACTTGGCTGGATCTTGGGTGTTATTTTAATACCTTCGGTATTAGGTAAGTGGTTCTCTGAGTAAGAAATGGTGGTATATCCTACGGATTATAAATAACATGTTTAATTAATATTATTAGAAACTCGTATACAATCCAGAACTTTTTAGCAAGGAGTTTTGAAGTCCGTCTGGTACAGGAGATTTCCAGTTATGAAGCTCTTTGATAATGTTCGAGACTTCTTCAGTGGTGAAAGGTTGATAGGGAATATTACTGTACGGTTGACAGTTGTTCGTTGTTTCTTCAATCCATCTAGCATTGTTGTTATGAGTAGCTGGCGTCGAACGTTGGTTACCATTTTGACTGTGAATTTTAGTTTTAAATATGTTTATATTGATATTGTTATTTTTACTTTGGACAGCGTTTTCAAAATAAAAAATAAAAAACTTCGTGCTTGAATTAAAGTATTAATATAAAATTTAATAAATATTTCTAAAATCCTAGAAAGTAATGTGGAAAGTATAGAAGCTTTTTGATTAAACCGAATTTTTCATGTCGAATAGTTAATATTTTCCATACATTCGGTACAAATAGGTGTCAAGTGCACCATACACACGAATTTTTTACATTTATTTTAGGTGAAACTAGTTGTTATGTTTTGTTGAACAGTAAAAACATCTATTAAATGTCGAATTTGCTGGAGCTTGATCATTATCGAAAATATTACAGATTTAATTTATTCTTAATTTTATTAATTACTATTAAACTGGGAATAAGCCACAATTAAAGATAAAAATACGTTTATTGACGTTTCAATTTCCACTTCGGAAATCGTTCTCAAAATACAAACAGTAAATTAAACAAATTTTGTTTTTTGTTACATAGTGAAAAATTCTTCTAATAATTTAATTTTATCTGACTCATTTATATTGACAATTCAGACATACATTATGCATTATAAAGTAGACGACTTTAAAATGATATTGCCAATATTGTTGAGTTGCGCTCCTGGGACGACTTTACTTATAAGATAGTTCATTCGATTACATGAAATCAACTTTAACTTGAGAATATTCGTCAGAAAAAAAATCATAGCATGTAATTCGTCTTTAAAAAGACAAACACATGACATGATGACAGTAAAATTCTCCTGTTAGTGATTCCATAGTAAATTATGAGGGAAAAACCAGGAAAAAAACCTCATAATACTATCCCGACATTGTAAGTATTTGTTCGTGAATTTAGTTTACCTTCAACAAATATCAAAATTCTGATTTTATATGTTACGTTATTTAAAAAACATAAATGATGTATCCTATATATGTTACTGACTTACTAATACTGGTATTTTCTTATTAATAACTTCCTCTTTCAATATTGGTAACCAGATCCTACTACATTCTGCCGAGGAATTTGCGACACAATTGGCTTCATTTAGCATAATTAGAGCCGCTTCTTTGATTTTTCTTTTTTTACCATCCGGTTCTTTTAGGACTACATTTGAATTATTCCATTGAACCCTATGTTCATTATCCCATGCGTGTTTACAGATGTGAGATCTATCAAATTCTCTATTTTTAATATAGGATTGATGTTCACTTATTCTAACATTTAATGGCCTTGATGATTCACCTAAATAAAACTGATCAAAATTCACGAACAAATACTTACAATGTCGGGATAGTATTATGAGGTTTTTTTCCTGGTTTTTCCCTCATAATTTACTATGGAATCACTAACAGGAGAATTTTACTGTCATCATGTCATGTGTTTGTCTTTTTAAAGACGAATTACATGCTATGATTTTTTTTTCTGACGGATATTCTCAAGTTAAAGTTGATTTCATGTAATCGAATGAACTATCTTATAAGTAAAGTCGTCCCAGGAGCGCAACTCAACAATATTGGCAATATCATTTTAAAGTCGTCTACTTTAAAATGCATAATGTATGTCTGAATTGTCAATATAAATGAGTCAGATAAAATTAAATTAGAAGAATTTTTCACTATGTAACAAAAAACAAAATTTGTTTAATTTACTGTTTGTATTTTGAGAACGATTTCCGAAGTGGAAATTGAAACGTCAATAAACGTATTTTTATCTTTAATTGTGGCTTATTCCCAGTTTAATAGTAATTAATTCACAATGCCACAAGAAAATAGCTTCAGAACAATACTTAATTTTATTGTTCTCTACAGTGCTGGAGATGTTTGATAGTTTTTGTCGTGTTAAAATAATTGATACCCATGATTTTCGATTAACAATGCTCTTGGTAGCTGGTGTGCGATCGTTAGTTACGAAAGGCTAGTTAGTGGAATAGAAATTTTCTTCACTACCGAATATTCTCATATCTGAATTTTAGACCCCTTTGTGTAACAGACATAACTCTTTAGCCTCTTCATCCTGGCTTGTGTGTTACCTCTGTTACATTCCTTTTTTGTGCCTATTCACTTGAAAAGGTACTTTAGGTCTTAACTTGTGTACTATTTTATCAGAAGTTTTCATTCAATCGGTTTTCCTAATTTCATGTATTACTATTTTATAATCTAACCATTACCTTGCTCAGGATTTCTGCTGCAGTATCTGTACTTATAATGATATGCCAAGAAGTAGGAGTGTACAGTAGATTTCTATAGCTGCTATTGATGTGCCCTTCAAAGTCTCCATAATTCCAAGACAAATAACTTTTTGCACCTTACTTAGTTGGAGGATAGCACTTCCTTGTTGCACCATTGGATACGATACCACTAATGCATATGAAATATTTTGGCAGATCGATTATAGACAAGCTCAACAACAGTGTCCGATAGACCTCTTATTTTGCCCTGGTAAACTCAGCGCTCTTGTATCAAAGCTACATCTAACCTTCTCATAGCAACACTTAAAAATTGCGAAACCATCTTACTCCGCTGTAGGTTTGCCTGCAGAATTCTAATTGGAGCCATCAAGGTATCTGATCTTCTTGAAGAATTATTTATCAAGTTTGTTATATGCCTTGAAATACGCAGCCCTAAATATTTGGTAGTAAACCTCGTTGAACGAGATCCCTAGGATTTGTGCATTATCTCCGATTTTACGATTTTTAAAACAGTAAGTCTACCTTCTTAAGTTAACCTTCTTCTGTTTTGATTTTGTTTTCTTAGGAGATTCCAGATTTTTTTCGGACACACGGGTGAGGACCATGGAGGCTTAATCATGTTACTAAGATCAACTACAGTCAAGTTTCGTTCCTTCTACAGGCCCTTCCATAGCCTCCACCTCAACAATAATCCAATAATTTTTGGTATATGAGATGAGTTAGCACAGTTTACATACAGAGTCCCTGCGCTAAACGATATTTTATGAAACTTTAGAAGTTCTGCTCACTTTCGCTAGAAGTCTCGTCCACTGCCTTTTTCAATTTTTTCTTGATATTTTTCTGCTAAGCTCTGATATGAGTTTTTAATTAAATCAGAGTTTTTTCCTCTCGGTAAACTCTCTGGTTTAATATTTGGGAAGATCCACAATCGTCTGGCCTCTCTGATCGTTCTTGTTAAATTTTTTAATCTGAACTCAAAAAAGTCATTCATTTATAGCCATTATCTAAGCCATTTCTCTCATTATTTGGTTGTCCATCTTTCTTTTCACTAGTTGGGACGGAATATTGTCATGCAGTGCCGTTATCGCGTTAAGGCTATAATCACTTAGAGTTTGCTAGTTCTCTGACTCATCGCATAAAGTAACACTTTTTCACCTACGTACGATGAAGTTTCATCTCAATAGTGGAGAGCTTAGTAATTGCGGAATAAATCTGACCATATGATGAATCTGGTGCATGATACAAAGAATAACATCAACAAGAATTATATAATACAACAAGAATAATATAATACATCTATTTATAATGTAAATTTTATCAAAGTTTTAACTTTTGGCGTCTTTGGTATGCTTGTAGAAGATTTTATCGTGTTTTTATAAGAGTTAAGTTGATTTGTAGGCATTTTAGTAAAAAAAAATGATTATTAAAAAATTTTGAACTTTTTATGCGTTTTTTTTATTGATAGTGGCTTTGTAGGTATGCCTACTTTATATGGACAATATTTTGATCTTTTAGTTGTAAATAAGATTTAGTTTAATTGTTATTGAGTCAATACTTAAAACTCAACCATACTTATACCCCTCTTTTATTTTTTAGGGGGGTTTTGCTAGGAATAGTTTATAAGCTAAACATAAAATGCATTGTGCAGTAGCTAGTTGGTTAAATGATAATCAGACAAGAGGTGCCGACAAATCTGTTAGGTTTTATAGTTTTCCCAAGGACTCGGTAGTGGAAATATTGTGGGGTATTAACGTTCTTACGGGGAATATTTAAAATTACTCTCATTGTGACGTAATGCTCGAACCCGTTCCATTTTCGCGCTCGGGAGTATAGAACATCCCAGAGGTACTTTTCAGTGCGTCACAGTTTTTCGATTTCTTTCTAATGCATTAAGTTGGATCTGACGGAGAAAGTGGTAGTTCCGTAATTAAACAGAACTATATTGCAGCGTTAGAATAAGCTTACATTCATAAGCGATTCTTTCTTAACCTACGTTTGATTCGTTGATATTTAGATGCGCGCTTTCTCTAGCCAATCAAATACGCCTATTACTGACAGTTGACGTAAAACTTCGTCCATGCTGGCCATTATTTCCAACTGTTCCAACAGCAAGTGACGGCTGTCGTTCAGGCCAGTATTTGCAAAGAATATAGACGCTATATAATATATTTATATTCGTTTTTATTTGTTTTGTATAATTTTATTTTGTATTTTGTTTTACATAATATTATGATTGTGGTTTTATTTGTATTTGTACAGGATGACAAGGTATACGGAAAAAGAACAAGTTCTAATATTAAAATTGCTTAAACATTTTCAATTGGAAAAGGAAGCTGGACAAACATTATTACCAATTTCTGCTGTTCGTGAAGTAAGTTGAAAATTACCCTGAAAATAAAACTGTTTTATTTACTGTTTATTTCAGCGTGTTGCTGAGGCGTTAGAAATTTCTTTGCCAACCATAAGGCAATTGGCAAATGAAGGAATACAAAAAGATTCTGATTATACCAATAAAGTAAGCGAATCAGTAGCCACTAGTTGTAAACCCAACTAGATTTTAAATAAATACCAACATACCATTAGGACGTATTAATAAGTAGGAGAAACTTATTAATGAGTAATGGGAGACTGCCAAAAGAATTGACTAAACCCCATAGCTCCAGTAATGATCGATTTAAATGAATCGGATTCTGACTATTCAGATGACGATTTTGTTGGCTGATACTCAACCGTTTTTCGTTTGATTCGCCAATTTTGATGTTTGGGTTACATTTCTTATTATGTTTTTCAAAATCATTTTTAAATACAAGGGCGTCCTGTAATGGGCACATTAGGTATTTGTATGGTATTTTTCAAAACACCATTCAATACACATAGTTTTTTCACCATATTGCGACCTTTGTATTTACTTGACCTAGTGGTTCAATGGTATCATAATTGGATAATTATTGTCATACCATCTCACACACAAAATTGCATTAGTTTTGTCAAATCTATAATCATATGCATTTTTCTTCATTAGCTTTCTGCATTACTGGACATTTTACAGTTCCTGTTGCCTTTACATTTTTTGTTTTAGATAGATCATTAGTTGATATGTCATAAAATGTTTATCGAAAAAATTTCAGTTGTAGATGGTTTAAGCAACTATTTCAAAATATCAATTACTATTTTAGCTCTAAGTGGTCTTTTTTAATAGTACCATTTGCTTTTTTCTGTAACAAACGTGAAAACCATAATCATATCCAGTGGAACCGGTTATCATCCCATTCTTATATTTATATTTGACTGCCTTCTTTCTAATTAACTGTTTAGCTAGGTTATGACCAAACTATTTGACAATCGATTTGTCTAAGGAAATATCTTTATGGAAACATCCCCACTGGCAGTATTTTTCTATAATTTTATCCGCTAAAAGTCTAATTTTGTACATACAAACTGTAGAATCGCCTATTTTGCCATTATCCGCTAGATGAAAAAACTTTGTTATTTATAAATACTTGTCTCTGCTCAAAACTTTGTAAACACAGGAAACTTTTAGGTCCCCATCCAATGACCTGATCTAATTTCATTTCTAGATGGTTCAGGCATATGTTGCAAAAGATCAATTACTAACTTTAGCTCCAAGTGGTATTTTTTATTATCTTCAATATCATTATTTTTTTTTTCGCAACAAACGTGAAAACCATAATCCTATCCAGTGGAACCAGTTATCATCCAATTCTTATATCCAAATCCGACTGGTTCCTCTCTAATTAATGTTTTGCTAGGTTATGACCGAAATATTTCACCATGAATTTGTCTAAGTATATATCTTTAGGGAAACTCTTCACTTGCAGTATTTTTCTATAATTTTCTATTACACTGATATTCAAATCCTACTTTTCAGTGTTTTCAATAAACTATTATTATTACACATTAGTGAATAAATAATTTTTATGATTAGAATTATATTTTATTTATGTAATTAATTTAGAAGTTACCTAATAATTTTTGAAAACAGTCTTTTTTGTGTTACTTATACTATGGCCAAAAAGCAGTAGTGAGAATAGAAGAAATAGCATCAGAAGAAATAGAAGTACAAAGAGTTGTTCGACAAGGATGTATACATACACCAGTATTATTTAATATGTATACTCGGAAGACATATTAAGGAAGGCAATGGATTAACGAAACGTAGACAGTAGAATTAATGACATAATCATAAATAACATGAGGTACGCTGATGATACAGTTCTTTTAGCCGAATCACATGAAGACCTACAGATACTTCTTAATTAGGTGACCGAAGTAAGCTTAGTAAACGAAGAAGAATATGGAACATCACTCAACAGAGCAAGAAATATATGATAATAACAAAGACAACTCAGGACATTCGTGAGATATATGTACAGAATCAGCGTATTGAAATAGTAAGAGAATTCAAATACGTAGATACAACTATTAATGCAAACAGTGACAGCTCTCAAGAAATACGAATCAGAATCAAACAGACCAGAAGCGCATTTACAAGAATACAAAGGCTTCTCTTCTGTAGAAACTTAAACCTTAAGTTAAAAATATGACTTCTGAGGTGCTACATGCTATCCGTGTTATAATACGGGATGGAAGCGTGGACAGTGAAGAAAATTCACGTGAGGAGACTCAAGGCTTTCGAGATGTGGATGTACCGAAGAGTACTAGAGATCTCATTAGTAGATGGAATAACCAACGTTGAGGTAATGTGACGTATTCATAATGAAAGAGAAGTACTAACAATTAAGAGAAGAAAAGTGGGATATATGGGTCATGTGATGAGAGAAGATAAATATCTAATACTTCAGATCATTATGCATAATGTATGTCTGAATTGTCAATATAAATGAGTCAGATAAAATTAAATTATTAGAAGAATTTTTTCACTATGTAACAAAAAACAAAATTTGTTTAATTTACTGTTTGTATTTTGAGAACGATTTCCGAATTGGAAATTGAAACGTCAATAAACGTATTTTTATCTTTAATTGTGGCTTATTCCCAGTTATAAATAGTAATTAATTTACAATGCCACAAGAAAATAGCTTCAGAACAATATTAGAAATTTATTAATTATATGCATGTCGATACTGTTTATTTTGTCAAATATTGTACTTTTTAGTCTAAAAAAAAATAAGAAACTTATTACGGAATTTCATTCATACCGACGTTTCTTTTCGGATTATAAATAATAAGGTGTCAAAAATATTTTACCTAGGTCCTAATTGGACCCAGTATTGGGATTTTATTTTTCGCGTTTCTTAATAATAAATGTTCCCAGGGGTTTAGATTCTCACACTGCCAGGAGAAACTTCGGTCAATTTGCAAATTTTTGATATAAAGTTCGAACCAGAGTGGGACTTAAAAAGTTTCTTTTCTACAGGATTATTTTTGAGACAACTTGCAAAAAAAATGATACCATTTCAATGCTTTGGATTTAAAAATAGCTATTTCTTATGTACTTTTAACAGAAAAATTTAAAAAAGGTTACTAAACAAATACCAATTAGCTCTTATTTAGGAGATATAGTAGATACTATTTTATCAAAGGTAAAATTTATTATTTCCGGGGTTATTTCGTTTTCGACAGTTGGCACACCTGTAAACTGACAAAACTTAACGGTTAATATTGTTTTATGGTTATGTTAAAAAGTGAAGCGTGTTATGGTTGGGTTAGGTTAGGTTAGGTTTTGGTGTTGACTACGATTTCTTGCATGATTAATGTAAATTACTAGATTTTGAATGTTTATCAAAGGTAAAGTTTTAAAAATTTAAAATGCCAAGAAAATGTGTAAATTCAGTGGACAGTATTTGTTATATTTGTGGTAACATAACATTTTCGTCTCAGACACGCCTTATAACACCAATTGAAAAAACGGCTCATCAACATTGTTTTGGAATAAACGTTAAAGACCAGAATAAACTATAGGCTCCACATATATGCTGTAGCAAGGGTTCAGTTACATCGAGAGAGTGGCTAAAGAATAAGAAATGACCAACAAATCATACAAACGACTGCTATTTTGATTCAATACCATTCATTCAAAATTGTCCATGAAAAAATAGGGTCAAGCAGAATTAAGTGATCTAATTTTAGATTTAGACTTGCCACAGAAAAAGGCAGAAATTCTTGGGTAAAGATTATAGCAATGAAACCTCCTTTAAAATGACGTAAGGGTCCAGAGTACAGGAATCGTCAGCGAAATTTTTTCGAGAACAGTCTTGTTATTAATGATTTCTTTACAAATAAAATATGATTCAGCTAAATGAAGGCTATTTTTAGACTTCAACAAGCTGAGTTTAAAAGCTTTATTACTCCACAATAAAAACAGCTTTCCTTCTATTTCTATTGGCCATGCAGTTCAGGTAAAAGATACTTATATTGTAGCATTTATAAATTCCTTGATATATAAATTACTTGATATATAAATTACTTGATATATATTGGAATCCCCTCGTATATGTTTTAAATTGTAATCCCTTCATATCTGTATTAAAATAACGAAGAATGCTTTCTATGTTTCTCAGTTCCTATCTTGCAAGTTAAAATACGCAAAAATGTTTTCAATTCCTTCGTAGGTTGGCTCAAGTTAATATAAACCATTTTAGAGTTGTTTATTATTTAACAGATGTGTACTTCTTCGGCATTCTTTTGCGTGTTATATTCTGCGTATTAAATAAATATTTCTTTTAAGTATCTTGTTTATTCTATCCTGTGAATGAATTTTAAAGATAATTTCATCACTCTCGTTGGAGCCGCAGTCAAGAGCGGTGGTCTTCAGCGTTCAAATTCACGTTGAATTTGTAAAGTTTTCTGTTTTTTGTCCCTTTTCGTGGTGTCATTGTCATTGTCCCGAAAATGTATAGTAGTGTGAAGTTAATGGTTCAGTTAAATTTTTAAGTGAGGATTGGAAAAATATTAGTTTTTATCTGGTTTTGTTTATCCCTGGTTGTCATCCGAGGGTTTTTGGCAGTATGGAGATAAATGTGTTCGTGTCCAGAGAATTCAACCCCAGTTATATGTAGTTACAGTAATAGTTCAAGAATATTCAAAGTGTGATCTAGTGAAATAAGGTAACTTTATTAGTGATTAAATTTAAAGTAAAGACAGTCATTTTTTAAATAATATTTTGCTTTAGTTAAAATTTTAAAATGGTAATATTTAAAATTGTAAATTTTAGGTTTTGACTTTAGCTGTTATTTTATTTGTTTTCAGTTTTTAAAATTTAATGTTAACATTTGATAGCTAGCTTTATTATTTTTAACATTAATTTGTTTTTGTTTTTAAAAAAGGTTAACCTCCATGCAATTTTGTAGCAATTCCCCATTGTAAACAAATCGGACATGTAAGTTTTTTTTGTTGTATTTTTGTAATTTGTAACTATTCATATGGTATTTTTGTATTGTCTTTTTTTTTGAAAAAGATATGTTTTGCATTCCTAATAATTATTTCAATAGTTACAACTAGCTTGTAATAGTTATAATTAGGTACCTCGAAGTGGCGTCCTTTTTAAATTACTAGAGGTGTTTCCTGTTTCTTTTTGTTTTGTTTCTTCCAAGAGATTCATGACCCTTTGTTTTACTTTTTGTAGTTGCCCCGATCTAACTCCCTTATCATTTAGTTATCCACGACCCCAGCTCTTCTAACAAACCCTGAGTGCCGTTCGCATATGTTCCGATTATTTTGCTTGCCCTATCTTCACCCCAGTAGTTTCTGTCCCCAATTTTCTACCCCTTTTAATAATACCTCATGTGGTAGGCAACATATCTTCGGTACAATCTAAATATGAAAGCAATCAATTACGATAAGCACAAGTGGATGATCTATAGAGACTTAGAAGTTATTGCTATAATTTAAGAACTCTAGTTAGGTTATACTAAATAATACTTCTGTTTTTTGTGTATGAGATTTAGCATGGATAGGAATTCGCACTTTATAAGAAGAAAATGGTCTGCAAGAAATCTCAACATTATTGCTGCATCTCTCCTGGATCCAAAAGGTTAATAGGTTAGATAATTTTTCCACCCTTACATATAAAATTGGCTATAATGAAGACTATTTTAAACGGTATGAATAGAAGCGATGCTTTCAAGTCCTTGCGAACTAAATTCACCTCGTTAATTGACGCAAAGGTTAAAGGGGGCATTTTTATTGGGCCACAAATTCATCAATTGGTTAAAGATCCCACGTTTGACAAAGTTTTGGAGCGCAAAGAAAAAGGAGGCCTGAGAAGCTCTTAAGGGAGTGAATGGAGTTAGGGGGATTTTTGGGCAACAAACAAGAAGAAAACTACACTCAGTTAGTAGCATTCAATTATCCATTAGCCTATATTTGTCCACTGCTAAACGTAGGCCTCCCGTAAAATTTTCTACCTATTTCTATTTTGAGCTTCTTGCATCCAGTTTGTGGTGATGCGCTTGATATCATCCGTCCATCTAGCCGGTGGTCATCCTCTGCTTCGATATGCATCTTGCCTTGGTGGCCATTCCAGAATCTTTCTGGTCCATCTATCATCCGTTAGGTATGATAATTTATCTCCCATGGTAATACCTAATTTTGATCTTTCCATAGCGCGTTGTGTAACTCTTATTTTATCTATTGTTCTTTTTGTCAAAGTCAGTGTTTCTGCACCATATGTGAGAACAGGTAAAGTGCACTGGTTAAAAACCTTTCTTTTTAAACACACTGAGATACTAGACTTGAAAATGTTATTCAATCTACCAAAGGCAGCCCATTTGAGACCTATCCTTCTTTGTATTTCAGTTGTCTGATTATCTCGGCCTAAGCGAATCTCATGGCCTAGATATTTGTAAGCTATTACTTGATCGATGCTATGGTTTTGTCAGAATTTTACCGCTGACTACAAGGCTGACCTTAATCTAGGAATATAAAAAAGATAGGCTTGTTATACTCTGTACACTTTTCTATTAGCGTTTTTATAACTTGTAGATGATCATTTATTCCGTATCTGGAGCGGAACCCAGCCTATTCACAAGGTTGGTAACAATCCAGTTTGTTCACAAGCCGTTTTGTTATTATCTTCATAAAAGTTTGTATGCATGGGAGAGCAAACTAATCGGTTAAAAGCAGTACTTCTAGAAAAATACCATAAACTCGACTGCATCATGTCTCTCAAGATACATTTTCTCCACTCCCACCTAACTTTCTCCTTCTTAGCTGTGAAGCTGTCAGTGACAAACATGGTGAAAGGTTCCAGTAGGACATTTCTGTAACGAAATAAAGGTATCAATACCAATGAAATGGAGCTATGCTACCGGATTACTGTTGGTTTGTGTGCAGAGATGCTCCGGAACTCACATACAAGAGGAAAGCAAAGAGGTTTCGTACTCATAGCAATAACAATTAATTTATTTTGTAAGTCCTTCAAAAAAATCTTTTAATTTCTTTTGATTTGTCATCAATTAGGAAATTAAAATAAGTTTAGGTTAAAAATAAAAACAGCAATGTTAATTCAATACGTAAAAAAATCATTTTTATCCTAATTTACTACAGTAGCATATTATACCTATTGAGTATCAAGAAAACTTAAGCTAATCAATTATTTTCATTGTTGTTTTTTTTATTGGTCCTAAATTAGTAAGCTTTGACTTAAAAGTGAAGGAAGCATTTAAATTTTTTTTTGTGGGGCAGTATTATTTATCTATTAGGATGACTACTGAAGAATAAGTTATATTTGGCTTGTAATTTCTATTGCAGAAAATGAACATTACTACGTTATTTATTAGATTAGATAAGATAACTTTAAAGATTAGCTCTTGATTTTGATAACTTTACCTTACCTTTTACCTTTACCTTACCAAATAAAAAAACGAAAATAATCATATACTGTACCTAATAAAGCCTTGTGTTAAGTGTTTGCAGTATATTGTATTTCAATAAGTAAATTTATAGATAATCTATAATAGATTATAGAACTATATTTTTTAAATAAATATATATTTTAAAATTGTATCTAATATTTATAAGTACTACGTTCGATTATTACCAATTATTGTTTGGTAATATTTATATAGAATCCGTGATCCTCTGATGAAATCAAATTAAAATGACAAGGAAAAAAGGAGGCTTACTTGGAATACGCATAGAAAATAACAAAAGAAGACTACGAAAAGTTCAAGAATGTTTGTGATGGGAGTGGTTCTTGTAAAAAATCGAGCATGATTTTTGCGGATTACAGAAAGGGATGTAGTGATTCATAAGAGAGCAAGTAACGGAAACAAAAGATCTGATAAACATAACCATATTACCAAAAATAAGTGGATAATTATATATGAATACGAATAAACAGGCATAATTATATATGAATATGAATAAATGAGGCGGAAATAATATTAACAATTAAAAGACGAAAACTTGAGTACTTGGGACATGTGATGAGAGGGCAAAAATATGCATTATTACAACTTATTATGCAGGGCAAAATCCGAGGAAAGCGAAATGTGGGAAGACGAAGAATATCCTGGCTTAAGAACTTAAGGGAATGGTTTGAATGCAGTAGTGCAGAACTTTTTAGAGCGGCAGTCAACAGAGTCCGCATAGCCATGATGATTTCCAACCTTCGATAGAAGATGGAACTTAAAGAAAAAGAAGACGAATAAACACAATAATGGAAACTAATTAGACTCTGGAAGCAATATGAAGCAACAAAATATATATATATATATATATATATATATATATATATATATATATATATAATAAGGGATTGATTACGGCTGTCGCCGCTTCTCCGCCCCCAATTTCCATCTTTTTTTGTCATACGCAGTTGCCTCTTCTAAGTCTCTTGCCGCCGTTGCTTCATCAATATCGTTGCGCCAACTTCTCCGTGGTCGTCCTCTCTTTCTTCTTTCAGGAGGGATCCATTCCAGTACTCTTTTAGGCCATCTGTACTCCGGCATTCGTTTAACATATCCGAACCAGATTCATTGTTTTCTTTCTATGTCATCATTGATATTTCGCTCCATTTTCATTTCGTTTCTTATTTGTTCGTTCCTAACTCTTTCTAGTTTCGATCTACCTCAGCTTCGTCTCAGATAATCCATTTCTGTCGTCATAAGTTTGTTTTTATTAGCTTTGGTGACGTCCCATACTTCCGAACCGTAAAGTGTAATACTTTGGACTATACTACCGTAAATGTGTTTTTTGGTTTCTCGTCGAATTGTTTTTTGCCAGAGAAGAGAGTTTAAGGCACGAATCGCTGCTCTACCCTTGTTTATTCTTTTCCTGATTTTATCTGCGCTATTTCCCTTCTTATTGAAAATGACCTGCAAATATTTGCAGGATTGTACGCCTTTGATTTTGTCGTCTTCCAAGACTAGGTCACATATTTCATCTGTTCCCACTGATAGATATTCACATTTTGTCATATTCATGTTTAGACCTGCCACCTCATATTCCTCTTGCAGTTCTCTGACCATATAGCTAAGATCGTAGCTATCTTCGGCAATTACTACCTGGTCATCCGCAAACAAAGAAAAGTGTTTATAACGTGTTTTCTTCCACCGTCATTCCCATGTTTCTACATTTTTTTACCCATTTCACTAAGGATGTGTCCAAATAGATTTTAAATAAGGTGGGTGACAGACCTTGTCTCAGTCCCTTTGTTGTTTGAAAAGGAGAGGTGATTTCTTGTCCCATTTTAATTCTTGCAAAGTTTTGTTTGTAGTATTTTTGAGTGGCGTTAATAGGGTTTATTTTCAAGTTATCGGAACACTATCATATGCTTTTTCCAGGTCTATTAAAGCTATATGGGTTTCTCTATTTCTCTGCACTCGTTTTTCCATTGCAATTTTTAATGTGAAAATATTATCCATAGTGGAGCGTCCGGCCCTAAATCCCGCTTGTTCTTCGGGTTGTTTATCTTTAATATCATTTTCTATCAGGTTTCTCAGTACTTTTGAATATAATCGGCCTATAGTAGCAATCACTGCGATCCCTCTATAGTTTTTAGGATCCGTTTTTGTGCCTTTCTTGTGTATTAGAGATGTACGATTGTCTCCATTTTTCTGGAACTTCTTCTCCGTTTAAGCATCTTTCGAATAATTTTCGGATCATTTCAAGCAGTTTTGATGATCCATATCTAATCAACTCTGGATGTATTCCGCCTGGGCTTTACAGGCGGAACAATTACCGAAAATACAAAACGCAAAGTGAAGGAATCTCTAATGAAACTGAAAAATAGAAAGGGTCTGAAGATGCTCTAGGAAGCGAAATTACTTAAGCAAGATTTAATTAATAAAACTGTGCTCCGTAATTAATAAATCTGCCTTTCATTTTATCAAAGTTAAAAAAAAAAGTAGTACAATAGGCGGTACTGTAGACTAATGCGAAGCTTCATACTATGTTTTTATATTTGAAAATTAAAAAAAAAAAAAAATATGAAACATATAAAAAAAAAACAAAATAACAAATTATGGTCAGTTCTGATATTTTGTATATTTACGAGAATGGAAAGACCTTTTCCAATATAACAAAAGTTATAATATAATAATGGCATCTCCTGAAGTAAAATGATCCGGAAACAAACTAAGCCTCTGCTCGGATTTCCACGTGTGTATTATTTCAGGGAGAACATTATTACGGGTTAGCAAAATCAGGCAGAGTTTCTAAGAGATGGAACACGACTTCTACGAAACACAAAACGAAATATGGAGAATGATCAGAAAAATTAATATTCAGGAAACATGGGCAGACTATTTTTGATCCCTATTTGGTAAAAGCGACGATACTAAATCATTATTAAATCATTATCACCAGAGGTGACGCCAAACGAAGAACTAAATATTGGAAAGATTGGAACGTAGTTTTGAGGTTCGAATCGTTTTATAATGCCTCTTTGTCGTTTCTTGTCGATCGACGATGATAAATATAATAAAAAGTTAAAGTTGTGGAAAATTTTAGTTTTATTGACAGCTACTACTAATTACACTGTATGATGTTAGTTAGGTAACTATATATAATAGACTGCCCTCACATGAGCTCAAATCCCCAATTTATAATCTCACAAATAATTCATACCTCAGAATAAAGGTTATCTTCTATCATATTAACAAACTTTGAACTATGAGCTTACAATACAATTTAATCTAGGTCGTAATTGCAAAACTTACGAAGTTCAATTAAAAAATATATTATTAGGCAATTTATTTAGTGGTAGGTAAATGCACTAATTATAAATAATAAAATAATAATAAAATATTATACGATATGTTTTCACAATGTTTTAATTATACACGGTAAAACTATAAAATATTAAGAAATTAAGAATAATGTGAAATTACAAATTAAGGGATTAATTTGTGATTGAACAGATTACGTAATTTTTTGTTAATTTTTTAACAATTTAAATAATAATATTCTTTATTTACTTATGTATAAGACTATTTTATAAACAAATTTACTATTTTACTAGTTCTTAGCATCAGTTATATAATATAAAGCAGGGGTGCTCAAACGGTCGATCGCGATCGACTGGTCGACTGGTCGATCGCGAGTGCTTTTTGGGTAGATCTCGAGAAGAAAAAAAATTTTAATAAGTAAGTAGGTAACTAAACTACTGTCAGCAGAGTTAAACGTTTTTATTAATACTGAACTACACAAATACATGAATGCTTGACTAAGCATCATTGCAATTCAAAGAAGTGGGGACAACAAAATACTATCCACACAGCATATTTTATATTTACATATATTAACTAATTATTTTATTAATTCAATATTTATTATAATTATTAATTAAATTTGGGATAATATTCTATCAACTACAAAAATGTATTACGTAATAAAATAACACTGCTTGCGGCAAAAGGTGGCTTTATCAAAGGAACGCGCGGCACTTGTCAAAGAAAAGCCGTGTTGTTTCTAGACGAGAGACAGTACAGTCTAGTTTCGGGCGGCGCGTTTGACGAGAACATTCGAGACTTTCATTCACGCCGATATAAATGTTGGAGTTATTCTGAATTGTAACTTGATAGCGATCCTATGTCGATACAAAGTTTATAATTAAATAGTGGAAAATGAGTGCAGTGAAGAAATCTAAAACGTATCATTTTAATAAGGATGGGGAGGAAGAATTTTTCTTTTCTATGGTGAAGGATAAGTGCATTTGTGTTATTTGTCGTGCGTCAGTTGCAGTACCTAAGCGTGGTAACTTAGAGAGGCATCATAAAATGGTTCATAAAAACTATGAAAAGGATTTTCCGCCATAGAGTGAATTAAGAAAACGAAAAGTAAGTGATTTGATATCTTGTTTGAAAAAAGAACAATCCATGTTCACAAGACCAGCTAAACAATCAAAAGCTGCTACGATCGCGTCATTTAAAATATTCGCCTCATATTTTGGCGAAACACAAGAAACCATTTGAAGATGGATCGGTGGTGAAAAAAGCATTTATTGAAGCGGGTGAGACTTTATTTGGAGATTTTAAAAATAAAACAGGAATCATGTCTTCTATTAGAGAACTTCAGTTATCTCGTCCGACTGTTACAAGGCGTATTGAAGTCATGAGTCAAGACATCGCAGATAAACTAATACATGATATCATGGAATGTACATACTTTTCTTTACAGTTCGACGAATCCATCGATATGACAGACACTGCCCAGCTGTGTATTTTTATTCGGAAGGTTTCAAAAATTATTGCCCGAAATAACAGCTTTCCTAGACGAAAGAGGTGATGACACTCAGATTTTAAAAAACGAGAAATGGCTAAATGATTTGGCATTTTTGACTGACATCACAATGCACTTAAATACCGTTAACTTGGAACTTCAAGGTAAAGGAAAAACTATTATTGAGATGATTAGCGCAGTAAACGCATTCAAAAGTAAATTGCAACTTATGATAGATCAACTGAAAAGAAAGGATCTGAAACATTTTCCGTCTTTGAAAGCAAGGATTCCTCAGTTGAATTATGATACGTATGAGGCTGAATTATCAAATATTTTGGGACAATTCGAAATGCGTTTTTATGATTGCAGTAAATTGGAAAATATAGCATCATTTATGAGTTATCCTTTTTCATGTAAAAACATTGAAGAATTAGCTACTGAAATAGCAAGTCAGTTTAATATGAACTCATGTTCTGTTAAAAATGAGTTGGTGCAGATTATATCAGATATACATCTCAAAGCTACAGTATCTGATACAGATTTCTGGCGTTTTATATCTGAAGATAAATATCCGAATGTAAGGCAAATCGCCCTTCAACTGACGGCATTTTTTGGGTCAACTTACTTGTGCGAGTCTGCATTTTCTGAAATCAAGATAATTAAGTCAAAATATCGCAATCGACTAACTGACGATCATATGACATCATGCTTGCGATTAGCACTCAGTGGTTACGTACCATCTTATGAAAAGTATGCTGAGAACATGCAGTGCCACGCTTCAACATCCAAAGCCACTCCTTAGTTAAGTTTAACACCATATGTAACTTTTTTTGTTTTGTAACAACAAATAAACTCGCAATTTTGAATAACTATGAGTTTTTTCATTGATATTGTAGAGAAGAACCTAACTAAACCTAACCCAAACCTTGACTAAAATAATGTACCTATATTGTGCAGAAAGCTAATATCTATATATGCTACGGTACGCTCTACCTAGGTAGGTAGGGTGTATCGTGTATGTACGACAACCGTGCATCACACACACTTGCAGTCTCTCAGAGTCGATCGTAAGTAGTCTAAAAATATTGAGGTAGATCGCCAGCAGTTCAAGTTTGAGCACCACTGATATAAAGTGTTTTTATACGGTATGACTCTATCTTATTTTCGTCGATAATTTCTAAATACTTTCCCTTTTTATTTGTTAACTTGCTCTTCAAGTTGATTTTAAATGCTATTTTAATCCATTTTTAAAAATGAGATAATATGTCTATCTCATTTTAAAAAATTGATTAAACGATTGTTTAAATGTCAACCATTGTTTTTTTGTTGACGTACTCACTTTGAAAAAATAACTGATTGTAATCGCTAAAATTGCTGATATATTTGAAAACACTCAAATGTACGGTAGACAAAATAAGTAATCGTTTTAGTGAAAAGGTTTTTAATACATTTATACATAAAAGTCACTTTCTCTTTAAATATTTACACACAAATTAACATTTTTATCAACCTAGATATTACTGCAAATAATATTGCGTATATGTGCTAAGCTGAAATATTTCCTTCCACAATTTCAACCTCTCGGGCTCGGGATTGCTTTTTATCGTTAATTCTTCTCCAATATCCAAGTAACTAACTTCTTCTTCATTAACTGGATTCCACGTTAGGTTAAAATCGTTTCCTTTAGGAGTTGGGTTGCCATGTTTTGCAAAATTAGTCCATAGTTTAACAAATCTTCTGATTGCTTTTATTTCTTTCTCTCCCCTGTGCATATTGAGAGACTCTAACGGCATTTGGAACAAATATCCTAGATCATCAGCATGGCAAACACCTAGAAGTACGAAAATAACATAAAGTTTTTAGAAAAATGTACCATAGACTTAGAAAAAAAAAACACCCAATAATACTAGAATTTATTAGAGTTAATTTCTGGTAATGTGTTTGTTTAATTGACAGGTCTTCATATTTTTCTTGATCTTATTAGGACAGTAAAAGAGAAAATGGTCATTAAAATAAACTCAACCAAAACCAAATTTTCAGGTTTTAGTCGTAACCCAGATCCAAATGTATAGCTTGAATTAAATACAGTCAAACTTAAAAAAGTTCACAAAATTATATATTTCGGAACTGTCATCACGGGCAAATTAGATTCAGAATAGAAATAACACAGATAATAGCAATGACTAAAACTCATCATCATCATGTTCATACATCCTTTATTTATCACGTCCATTGCTAGACATAGGCCTCTCTTATACTCATCCATTCTTTGCGATTTTGTCCATTATGAGTCATGCATTCTCGCTACATGACCTGCCTAGTTCCGTTTTAGTTACGCTATGCGTTCCACAACATCAGCAATACTCATCCTTCTTCACAGATCTTCTTTTCTTATTCGGTACCGCAACGGTACTCCTAGCATAGACCATTCCATCGTTTCTGTGCCACTCTTAATTTTAAAGCCGTAGTATTGGTTAAACTCATAGTTTCCGCCTCATAGGTCATAACTGGTAATACGCATTGGTCAAATACTTTTCTTTCGGGGCTAATTGTATGTTAGCCCTAAGTGTGTCTCGCAGTTTTCAAAAGGCTGACCACGCTAAAGCAATTCGTCTTTGGACTTCCTATGTTTGGTTATCCCTGGTGTTTCTTATTTCATGACCCAAATACGAATATTTCTCCACCAATTGTACCACTTTTTTTAAATAGTTAAATGGTTATTGGGTACCATATTTGTTATAAACTTAGTTTTGGTCAAGTTTATTCTGAGGCCCACCTTCGAACATGCAAAGTCCAATGCAATTAACATATTTGTGGCTTCTCCTAAATTATCTGTGATAAGGACAATTTCATCTGCAATTCCGAGATGGTTAAGCTTTTTGCCGTCTATTGCTACTCCTCTGTCGTGCCAATTAATTATCATAAAGGCATACTCTAATGACGTTATGAATAATTTCGGTGTCAAAGTACCTTATTCCACATTTTATTTTTATTGGTTTTATCGTATTGGTATTGGTCTGGTTTAATCGTGTGTCTTAACAGTCATAGCGGCATTTTTGTAAATATTGTAAGTAAGTGCACTATACTTATGGTTAATCCTTCTGTCATTCATTACTTCTATAAGGCTGTCTATTTCTATCGCGTCGAACGCTTTATGGAAATCTATTAAAGTGAGGACAAGAGGTTGGTTGTATTCTATAGATTTTTCAATGAGTGTTTTAACTGTATGAAGGTTATCATTAGTGCCATAATTTGATCGGAATCCTGTATACCCTCTCAGTTGGTAGAAATCTAATTTTTTCTCCAATCTTCATGTTAATAACCTAGTGAAGAGCTTTTATATGTGGTTCAACAGGCTAATAGGTCTATAACTTTCTAGGTCCTTTCTATCTCCAGTTTTATGCAAAAAAATGGTTATAGCATTGTTCCAATCTTTGGGCACCTCTCTTTACTGCACATACAGATTAAACAGTTTCTTTAATTTATTTAATAGCATATCTTCATCATTTATAATAGCTTCTATTACAATTCCATCCTCTCCTGGGGCTTTGTAATTTTTCAGTTCTCTTAACGCTTGTCGAATCTCATCTATCTTTATTTCTGGCATTAGTTCGGAACCTTTATTCATGAGATTGGGTACAATAGACTAAGAAAGTCTAATACCAGCTGATCTCAGGCAGTAGCCAAGTTCTTTCTCCAAGTCACGTAAAACACATCAAAACATACTCGAAAAATGGTCGTCATGGAAGACAGTCGATAAACGTTTCTGTGAGAAGACACAAGCTTTCTAGGTGTTTTAGATCTTTCAGTTTATTACAAGTACTTACTTGTATGTCGAATTGATAAGTTTAAAAGTAATCTCGTTCCACTGGCACCAATAACACTCCCTACTCGTGAATTGTACATTTGAATTTTAAGTGGTTCTTCGTGAAATTATAATAATATATTGCGGCATATATTTAGGCAAGTGATTTCCATGAACCCAACATATAAAGTAAGGGCGTATGCCTTATGAGCTCATATAATATTCCCGGTAACGACCTGAAGAGAGAAAAGATCAGACTGTACTAGTGCGCGGAACTTTATGCAGATTTAATATCCTAGTTTAAAATTTTATTTAGAAATTAGTTAAAATAGCTTATCTCTTTTGTACATACTTACTGAACGAGATTTAAGCCTTATCGAAAGCAGCCACGCTCGTTTCTTAAGTACATATCTAATAACCATTTTTCATTGAAGCAGCTCCTCTAGAATCTGAAATTGTTTACTAATTTCATATACGTGGGGTCTGATTGCAAGCTGCTTCCAACAATGCAGTTAGAATTTTGTGCTGGTTTATAGTATCGGATGCATTATCGTAGTTCACGAATATCAGTACCAATGATTTGTTGTATTATGCAGGCTTCTCTACCAGGTTTTTTATCACTTGTAAATGGGCGTCACTTTACCGATCTAATTCCAGCTTGTTATTTTTGGTGATAGAAGTCTAACTTAGCCTGCAGTCTTTTTTTTGATAATTTTTGTGAAAAGTATATGTATGTGCCATATTACCTGATAGTGCATGCTTGGACCGTACCTGCATGGTTTTATTGAGAAAGTGTTTTTTCTCACTAGAAGCATCCTGTGAAAAGTTTGGCCAAAGCCTGGATGATTTTATTTTTATCTAGTTTAATCGCCTTGATGACTACTCCATCCATGTCAGGAGATTTGTTATTTTTTACTTCTAAAAGTGTCGTTTTAACTTGTGGCTATGCCTACTCTTGTTTTTTATTGAGCCCCTTATAAAGAGCCCCATTTCTTTATAAAAGTATTTGACAATGTCGAGAATATCGGTTCTATCCGTAGTAGTATTTCCATTTTTTTCCTGTTATGTAAATATTTTTGCTGCCGATGTTGTTCGTACTTCACATCAAAACTTTTAAACTTTTGTTTTCTTGATTAATTTTTCTTATCTTTCTTGTATTGTTTTCTATTGTGTCTTTTCGGGCTAATCGATGAATCTTTTTTTATTTTTTTTTCTACTTATGCAATTGAAGTCATATTTTTCGATGAGCTGTGTTGTTTGACTTAGGAGCTCTTTCGTACTTTGGATTGTATTTTCTTTATGCATTACGACTGTTAGGCAGTACTTCTTTTCCGTCGTTTTCTTTCGTTTTCTTTCGTTTCCGTTGTTCAATATATTTTATTTCGATTTGTAAGTCTGGTATGTATCTTAAGTCTATCGATAGGGTTTTCAGATCACACAAGCGATGCAACCTGACTTAACGACCACTAACGTACCCTAGTTCGAAGGCTTTAGGTGTCGTCGTTATGGAACCCGTACTTTCCAGCTTGTAAAGCCAGTAACACAGCCACTACGCGACAGCTGTCACTATATGTATGCTTGGTGTATCTTCGTACACGTCGTTGTTTTCTGTGAAAACTGTTTCTTTTTTTCGTGTTTTTAATATAACATTCTATAACTATCAACAAACAACTTTGCATTTGCATTATTTCGTTGTACGGTCAAAGATAAAAGGCGAAAAAATATATATCAATGTATTTTGTTACCTGGAATATGATCAAAACCACTGTTGGAACGTTTAAGGAAATTTAGTCCAGCGTCCAGACTCATTCTATATAAATAAACAGGTTCGGGTTGGGTCTTTGCGTGAAGCTTTGCAATTCCAACTACGGGGGCTATATAATTACAATCGGTAACCATCTAAAAAAAAAATAATAATAAATCATTTTAGACGGAGGTTAAAAAAAATAAAGCAGATAACACTTCTTGATGCAATTTAATTGATTTAAAGGTATGATCCATTGAAAAACTTTTTCAGTTTTAGCGAAAAAATTTTGATAAAAAGTTCTTTTGTTACAATTGTTAAAGGCTACAGAAAATAAATTTTTTTTTTTTCAAAATCTACTTAATTTTACAGTCAATTTTATCTAAATAAATATAAAAATAATATCATGAATGTGTTGCCTGTTTGAGTCCATTTCAAATAGGTAAAAAGCAAAAAATAAGACTTACAATCAATTCAATTATACCACCAACGACCGGTTTCGTATACTACAATTTGCTACGCATCTTCAGGTCTAAAGGTATCTGGTTGGTGGTATAATTAAATTAATTGTGAGTAAGTCTTATTTTATTTCTTTTTACCTATATAAAAATAATATTTTTTTTATAAGTAATACTAATATTAATATTAAAAAAATAATAAAGAAAAAAGTAGAAAAGTAATCAGAAGAGCTGAAGAAATAATGCTAACCACGGCAAGACACTCACAATATAATCCAGAAAACAACACAGCACAACAGTGCCTGGATACATTAAAACAAAACTTCCCGTTTACTCAGGCCAACTAAGGAGATACAAAATTAGCAACAAACGCAAATCCGACAATATGCTTTTTGAAAATGCCGAGAAGGCGTTCTATCGGAAACTCAATTCGACTGCAGAAAGTGCAATAAATCTTACCCAAGCCGAGAAGAAATCCACGAGTTTTGGGAAAATCAACTTTCCACACCAGCTGCCCTTAACACAAATGCTGAATGGATCGAAGATTCGACGCACAACTGTCAACATTACGTTACTGCTCCCTACGAACCCTTTACTACTAAAGAAGTTTTGAATATTATCAAAGAGCTGTATAACTGGAAATCTCCTGGACCAGATGGCGTTCAGAAGTTCTGGCTTAAGAAGTTCTGGAGTATTCATAAGAGCTAATCAGCAATAATTAATCACACTATTTCTAATCCGCAGGAAATACCATCTTTCTCAACCCAGGGAACAACTTATACAATTCCCAAAGATCAAAACAACACCCAAGATCCAACCAAGTACCGTCCATTTACTTGTCTTCCAACTCTGTATAAATTGGTCACATCCTGTGTAGCCCGTCGTATCAACCAACACTGTGCTCTAGACAATATCATTGAGCCTTAACAGAAAGGATGCGCTAAGGGTTCCATGGGCTGCAACGAACAACTTATCATCGACTCTGTCATTTCTAACCAAGCGTATAGCAAAAAACGAAATCTTTTTACTGCTTTCATAGAGTACCAGAAAGCGTTTGATTCAGTGCCGCATGAATGTTTTATAGATATAATAAAAACATATAAAGTCGATGATAACATAGTGACCTTTTTATAACATATAGTGTCAGATTGGAAGACAAAAATTCACCTCCAAATACCTAGTGAAAACAATATCGAAAATGAAAATATTGCAATCAACTGGGGCCTTTTCTAGGGGGACTCGTTGAGTCCTCTCTGGTTCTGTTTAGCGATGAACCCGCTATCTCAGCTACTGAACTCCACTAACTTAGGTTTTGGTATCAAAAATAACAATACTGTGGGGAAGCTTGAACATATAAGCGAGAAATTAGAACAACAGATTACTAATTTAAGAACTTATTTTCAGGTGCAGGTGGAGATATCTACTCTTCATCGCGCGATTTGTGCAGTAGATGACACAATATCAATCAACCTGAGGGAACCAGAAATGCGCATAAACCATCTTACTAAAGACGACAAAATGCGCACCTGGATGAGCAAACCACTGCACGGGCGACATCCCAATGAGGTCAGTCAAGACCATGTCGACTATATAGCGTCGAACTATTAGCTAACATCAGGAAAGATGTTACGTTGACGTTGAAACAGAAGGTTCAGGATCAGGTTATACCAACTAAAATTTACCTGAAATATATCGTTAAAGACCCTCAGGTCCAAAATTACAAATGCCGATATGGATGCCAAGCTCAGGAAACCATCTAACATCTTTCCGGGAGCTGTCAGGCATTTGTTGCAACTGAATATAAGGAACGGCACGACTCAAAAGGAAAGATCCTTCATTAAGAGATAACTTTTAAACTGGGACTTCTTTAAACAAACCATCTTCCATATTATCAAAACGTTTCTGAGAGTATACTGGAGAATGACAACAACAAGCTTTACTGGGATCGCACGGTGCTCACAGACCAAACAGTGGTAATAATAGACCACATAATAGACCACATCTCATACTAGTTAATAAACTAAAGAGACAAACAATACTTAACAACAATAATCTTCGTGTTAAACAGAACGAAAAAATCGCCAAGTACAAGAATCTGGAAATTCAAATACGAAGACAGTGGAGAATGGAAAGTACCCAGACAATACCTATTATTCTCTTTACTGCTGAAGTCATTCCAAAGAACCTCCTAGAAAACATAAAAAGCTAGGTCTGAATGAACATCTCCACAAGACCATGCAGAAAGCTGTACTACTCTCAACGTCCAGATGTGTACGAAAATTTTTGGGAGATACTCCAGCAGATCAAGTGACCTAGGGCTCGATAACACGGAAAGAGTCCCACCAGGGACACAAGGGAGTGTGAACCGTATGGCCAAATTCTTTATTAGCATTTCTTAGCATGCTTCTGGTATTTTAATTTATGGCATTAAATATTGCTTAAGTCAGATTCACAAAGCTCGCCGTTATGTATTTAAGACACATTGCAGGCGTTAGCATTGCGTACAACTTTCAACATGGGCTTATTTGTGTAAAGTAGATTCAAATACTTCCCTTCTGGGTTTATTGTATGTCGTAAAAGGATATATTAGATAATTTTCATTTTATTCAAATGATAATATATATATATATATATATATATATATATATATATATATATATATATATATATATATATATATATATATATTGATATTACTTACTATTACTTATATTGATTTAATAATCATTTATTGAATTATTTCTTATTTATTTCATGCCAGTTACTAACGAACAAAATAAAATTTGGACTTATTTAGCCCCACGCTACTATTCTGTGCATGTTAAATACACTGAACTTCTAAATGTCATACGAACAAGCTGAGTTGTGCTGAGAATGTTAATTTTTGAACCCTTAAAAAGATGCATAAAAGTTTATCATTTTTATCCCCTGGCTTCTCCTTAAAATCATCTACCAAGAATCTGTACGCCATAAAAATATTTTAAATAAAAAATGTAACTGAAATAATTTGAAACAAAAATGTTTATTAGCACTTTTTCTGTAGAATAAACTGTTCTCTTAGGGCGAGCGCCCATCAAAGTGGCGTGGCAGTGGCAAGTAGCAAGTAGCACGCGTCTAGCATAATGTAACCAATGAAAACGAATGATTCAGTTTACACCAAAATGACAGTAACGTCATTCATTCTAATCATTCGTTAGGATTGGTTACATTATGCTAGACGCGTGCTACTTGCTACTTGCCACTGCCACGCCACTTTGGTGGGCGCTCGCCCTAGAAACAAGGCTTGAAGCGACCGGTGATTTTCAATGTCAGGTACGCGCACGACATCAATATTAAATAAAATTTATATCAACCCGACTGTAAAAAATTGATATATTCTGATCAGAGTGTCCCATCGAAAAACCAAAATGTGTTTTAAAGATAAAGAGGTCAACTACCGTATGCAAGTTTTTTATTTCGCCGCAGATATTTTGTAAAGTATCGCAGAGAATCCAACGTCAAGTTCACGTCAAATTGCACGTCAAAATAATGTGAGTCCAACAACTATCTATAAGAAAAACTTCATCCATCTAAATTTACTTTTGTGCAAGAGATAACAAAAGACGATCCAGATGGAAGAATGGATTTCTGCGAAAGAATGATCGACGAAATTTACTCAAATGAAATAGCTCTTGGCACAATTCTTTTTTCTAACGAATCAACATTTACATTGAACGGAGAGGTTAACCGACAAAACTGTAGATATTGGTCAGCGGAGAATCCTCATTTGATGAAAGAGACACACACTCAGTATCCTCAAAAGTTGAATGTTTGGTCAGATATTATAGGAGATCATAGTATTGGTCCTATATTTGTAGATGGTAATTTGAAAGCGGAAAAATATTTAAGCATAGTCAGATACGATGTTCTTCCTCAGTTGGCTAATTTATATTCCAATCCAATAGATCTGACCCCACTGCATGAAACTGTTTGGTTCCAGCAGGACGGTACAACACAAAATTATGCTTTATTGGTGAGAAATTACTTGAATGAAATAATCTTCAATAAATGGATTGGAGGATGAAGGGTACTATTGAGTAGCCAGCTAGGTCACCAGATCTTACTCCTTTGGATTTGTTTCTGTGGGGTTATCTCAAGAACAAAGTATATGCAACACAACCAACTAGCATTGAAGACCTCAGAGAAAGGATAACTAAAGAAATACGGAATATTTCATCCCAAACTTTAAACAAAGTTCGGGACGAGTTTTATAGGAGACTGTGTTATTGCCAACAACAAGGTGGAGAACATTTTGAGCATTTAATTTAATGTAATCCAATCAATTACCTCGGGTATTCTATGAATTAATTGTCTTGAAGAAAATTACACTTAATTTCAAAATTTCACCTTGTATTATTCATAATAGACCCTACATAATAGGGATGGCGGTTTTTGACAAAACACCGGTTTTCGGTTATAACGGTTTTTTTTTGCTTACGGTTTAACCTGGCAGTTATAACCGGCCAAAAAAACCGGCTTTTCCAAAAACCGGTTTTTCCAAAAACCGGTTTTCGGTTTTTTTAATCCAATAGATTAGAAAGTTACATTTACAATGCACTTTAGTTTGCGATACTACATTTGACTTGATATCAATATGACCAAAATTAGTACTATCGAAAGAACATCAATATCAATGTAAATACATACACCCCCTCTGTGGCTCAGTGCTAAGAGCGCCTGCCTTTAAACCTAAAGGTCGTGAGTTCGAATCCCACCTGGGTGGAAATTTTCGTTTATTAAAAAAATTAATAAATGAAAATAATTTCTATCCTTGTGTGATCGGTACACACCGGAGGGACCGCAGACGTTCGGATACAATTAGCGTCTCTTAGCAAAGACAATGACGTCGACTTTGCTAAGTATCAAGACAATTACTCTACACACACACACACACACACACACACACACACACACACACACACACACACACACACTACACCTCAAATTGTAAGATTGGCAAATGGATTTAGTGTCCGCACTCATTTAAACACAAACAAACAACAAACAAATGTAAATATAACACAATTTTTTGAGAATAAAATTCCCCAACAAAAATTTCCCAGACTCTTTCAAATGGGATTTAAAGAAAATAATATCAACATAAATATTTTACTTAAAAATAAATTGGATTTCAATTCAATTGGATGGACAATTCATCTTTTATTTTTACTACCATCAAAAAAATATCATGTATTACTTTTAACTTATTTACGACTTCCGGTATGGGTATAAATCGTTTTGAAAACGTAGGGAAATCCTTGAAGATTCGTATTCGTAATCGGTAATTCGATATTCATAGTCATTATTTTTGGTAATCAGAAAAAGCCATTCACCCACTTTCAATGTCAAGAAGCAAGTGTGAAAAATAGATGATGTATAAATACCAGATCAGTTCTTATGTAAAAATATTATAATTACAAATACTTTTCAATGAAATACTATAATAAAATTTAATTGTTTCTGGCTGATGTGAGCTTGCACTTTCAGTTTGCTTCTGTATTTATAAAATAAAATAAAAATTGAATTTTAGTTTTGTTTGGAATAATTACTTGAGAATAATAATTATGATTGGGTGGGATCCAAAATAATACATAACCTAATCCGTATCACTGTAAAAACCTAATAACCGGATTTTACTTTAAAAATAAAAAACCGGTTATAACCAGGACAAAAAAACAACCGATAAAACCGGTTATTTTGAAGTAAAAAACCGGTTTTCGGTTAAAACCGGTAGGTTTTTTCCATCCCTAATACTCTAAACTTAAGCTCTTAAAACATAAAAATATACAGAGTGTTTAATTTAAAATACAGATTATGGACTATGCCAAACTTACGTGGATCACCCAGTATATTTAAATTTATTTTTAAGAACCACACATTTAAATTTAAAAGTTAACGTATCACAGAGTTTTTTACTATTTTCTATAATAAGGGCACAAACAATTTTATTCCATAAGTGGTTTCCACACTAAAAATTGTCTTACTACTTGTATTTCTTATAAATCAAATTGTAAAAGATAAAATTGGACTCTCAAATGAATATATTTAATTAATCTGATTCATATATACTTACCAAATAATTTGCGGTTTCAACTGTATTTTCAGTAAAATAAAACTTCCTGATTTTTTCTTTAATCAACTCCCTCTTTGGATCATTAAGCCCTATTTCCATATGTGGGTGAACATACCTGTCGATGTTAAAATAATCTGGTTTCAGTCCCTTTTTAAGTTCCTTTTGTTGATATATTCCAAATAATATTCCTTCCATGCTATTAAAACCGAACAATAATGGAACTTTGTTATAGTGACCCTTAACCACTAGATCTTGAGGGAGAGCAGTGATAATAGCTGAGTCGTTGGGCTTTTCAATTTTTGGACCTATGTTTAGTTGTCTTCCATATTTCTATACAAATTAAAAACAGATATATTATTGTCTAGTTATATGATTAAGAAATACAATTTTTTAATTATTTAACCTCCTTTTAGAAGAATGCCAAACAGGAATAAAGTGTCAGCAAGGGCGGATCCATCGCCTTCTTCGAGAAAACAGAATAATATGCATTTCAATATTTGTAGTTCAAATGTTTTTATAATTTCAAACAAATATTCCGCTTGCCACCAGAAAAATGTTTTTAGTTTTGAGGGTAGTAGAGGTTGTGCTAAATAAGTTAAAGGTAACCATAGCTACGTTTATGTTGAAAAAAAGCAACAGACTGAACGTCTCCGTCTGCCGTCCCCCTTCCATCTTTGATCTCCCTTCCCTCCTACTAATGAAGGGAATTTAAGGGTATTGTTAAGGTTTAAAATCACATCAGGAGATAAGACTCTTTATTAACACGTTGTGGTGAAGGAATAATAAAACAGATTCAAAGTGCTAATTATTACTTTGTCATATTTGACGAAATGACCAACGTATCCCACGGGAACAGCTTTTTCTAAATTTGCGATACACACATACACAATACCAATATTAAAACATAAAAATAATTAATGACAATTAAGAACGAGGGGATGAACGAAATTGTTAAGACTGCAGTTGGATCCGCAGAAATGTGTAGGAATCGATAGTGACAGTTATAGCGTAATGGGCTGTGAAGCAGTCGATGAAGTAATAGAAATAAAAAGATCGCAATAAATGCATTTAGATGTCCTGGCCTGAAATATATTTTAAACAACTTACTTTCAACTTCTATTACTGGATCGTCAATCAGAAATACAGTGGAAACAATGAAATCAGTAATATCATTTTTTTCTAAGTTTCCAAGTTTACAAAGTTTCTGCGAAACAAAGGGGGGGTTAAGCGCTATGAAAGCGTAATCCAGTTCAGATCTGGCATTTTACATATAATTAAAGCACTAACATCTATCTCAACATAGAAGGATCCCAAGACTGCTACACTTGCATCAAATTTGCTTATTTGTTTAAGCACATTTAAATTTCTAGTGTCAATAATGTCACTGATTGACATACTAAAATTAACATTGTCACTAAGCCGACTTCTATAAACAAAATCTCTTGATGCTAACTTTGGCTGTTGACTTTGGTTTGACTAAGGCTGTTTCCAATACTATGTCGACTTTAAAAGTTAATGGATCTAATTGCTGAAAATAAAAAGAACTAAAACGCGACATACAAAAATGGAACGAGAACTTAACAGAGCGAGTCATTAAAAACAACAGAGGCTTAAAATGTCTAAGACCCTATCTGGGAGTTCAAAAAATCATCAAAATTAAAGACGCCGACAATAAGGTAGAGAAAGACAAATATAAAATAACAAATATTGTCGAAGACTTCTATACATCCTTGTATAGCTCGCAAGGCAAGCCTGATGAAACAACAAAGGAAATGGTCAAAAAAAAACGTGAGATCAGAAGTACGACCAAATATAAAGGGATACTAAATAAAGGGATAAAAGAACTAAAAAATAATAAAGCTCCAGGACACGACGGTATACTTGCCGAGCTCTTGAAAACAAGCAAGACATTAACAACCCCTGTAGTAACAGAGCTATTTAATAGATGTCTCCATAATAGCCAGATCCCTAAAGACTGGAATGAGAGTCTAGTAATACTCTTACACAAAAAAGGGGACAAATGTGATCTACAGAATTATAGACCTATATCGTTGCTCAGTCAAGTATACAAACTATTTATGAGAATTATTAATAACCGGTTAACCTACAAAATGGATAATTATCAACCGGTTGAACAGGCTGGCTTCCGCAAAGGATATAGTACATCAGACCATCTGCTGACAATGAGAACATTGATAGAGATGGCAAATGAATACCAACTACTCGTATTTCTTGCCTTCGTGGACTATGAAAAGGCGTTTGATAGTATCGAGATGTGGGCCATAGAACAAGCTATTAATAATTGTAGAATATATTCGAGATATAGGCAACTAATACATAATATATATGAAAATGCAACTATGATAGTACAACTAGACGAAAATACAAATCCCACCCCATTAAGAGAGAAGTGAGACAAGGAGACGTAATATCGCCAAAGCTTCTAGAAGATGTCTTCAAAACTACAAATTGGTCAACCTATGGCATTAACGTTAATGGCAACAAGTTAAACCACCTCAGATTCGCTGACGACATAGTGATTATAGCGAGCACATTTGAGGGACTGCAAATTATGTTTGGGGAACTAGCAGCCAGCTCTCAATCGGCCAGCAGTCGGCCTAAAAATGAATATGAAAAAAAAAACAAAAATAATGACAAACACAGATGACCCCAGACATATAACTATAAACGGGACTGAGATAAAACAAATCCAGAAATATATTATTTACCTAGGCCAAATCCTGAGACTTGACAAAGAGAACCAAAGTGTGGAAATTACTAGAAGAGCAAGACTAGTATGGGCAGGATTTGAAAAACTTAGTTGGATACTTAAAAATCGCAAAATACCCCAATACTTGAGGAGTAAAGTGTTCAACCAATGCATCTTTCCTATCATGACATATGGATGTCAAACCTGGACCCTAACCAAGGCAAACATGAATAAACTAGCCACAACAGAAGAACAATGGAAAGAGCAATGTTAGGTATACGACTGTCAGATAAAAAGAGGAACGACTGGGTAAGATCCAAAACAAAAGTCGAGGACATAACAACAAAAATTGACAAACTTAAATGGAGCTTCGCGGGCCACACTGCTAGACAGAAAGACCAACGTTTGAATACTACAATACAGCATTGGAGACCTTACGAAAGTAAACGACCAAGAGGGAGACCACAAATGAGATGAGTTGATGACATTAAAAGAATAACCGGAAGAAATTAGCAATATTTTGCTCATGATAGAGACCGATGGAAGGAGTTGGGAGAGGCCTATGTCCAAACAGGCACTACAGAAGGCTATGAAGAAGAAGAGTAACGATCTAATTGCGAAAAAAATTTAGTAAGATGTTTACTGAAGTTAAAGAATTAGCAGATGAATTGGACGTTAAAGTTAAGTTACCTAGATTTGTGGGTAGACGAACTAAGAGAACCAATCATCCAGGTGGCTCAGAAGAATATTACAGATTTTCAATTTAAATTTTATTATTTTTTAGTCAGTGTTGTTACAGAAGAGAGGTCCTTCTCTCAGTCAAAAAGAGTAAAGATTTGGCTGATGGCAAGGATGGGAAAATCCGACACACGGGTCTTTGCCTCCTTCATGTTCACCGGGGCATTGAGGTAGACACTAAAAAAGTTATCGAACGATTCACACATCAGTGAGCCAGACGCCTCAAATTTGTTTATGAGGTTTAGTGTACAAGAATAATTTGTGTACTAGATAAATAAACTTACTGAGCCGATATTAGTCGCCTTTTATTTATGCTATTTTAATTTCATAAACTAAATTTCATTTATTTCTTTGCACTTGGACTTCATGGAGCTTTATATTTAAATTAAATTTCTCCATTTTAACCCTAATTAAAAAAAATTCCCCCACACCCTCCGGTATCCCCACCGAAAAAAGTTCATCTCCCCCACGAAAATAGGTCCTGGATTTTTCTCTGACTGTCAGACATTCTTTGATATGTTATATTTTACAAATATTTCCCGTACCGTATGCTGCGTTAAAATTTTCAATATCAGAAATTAGCATTAGGGATGGCGGTTTTTGACAAAACACCGGTTTTCGGTTATACCGGTTTTTTGCTTACGGGTTAACCTGGCGGTTATAACCGGCCAAAAAAAATCGGTTTTTATAAAAACCGGTTTTCGGTTTTTTTAATTCAATAGGTTACAAAGTTACACTTACAATGCACTTTAGTTTGCGATACTTTATTCGACTCGATAATATTCGCAAATATTTTAAATACAAATACCTTTTCAACGAAATAATATAATAAAACTTAATTGTTTCTGGCTGATGTGAGTTTGCACTTTTAGTTTGCTTCTGTATTTATAAAATAAAATGGTTTTGTTTGGAATAATTACTTGGGAATAATAATTATGATTGGGATTCAAAATAATACCTAATCTAATCCTAATTACCGTAAAAACCTAATAACCGGTTTTACTTTAAAAATAAAAACCGGTTATAACCGGGACAAAAAAACAACCAATAAAATCGGTTATTGCGAAGCAAAAAACCGGTTTTCGGTTAAAACCGGTAGGTTTTTCTCATTCCTAATTAGCATGTGAATAATAAAATTTTGGCAGTACGATAATACTATTTTTAATGGTTCGTCTAGAAGAGTTGATTCAACGGTTTCCAAGACACCCTCAAAAAAGGTTATAACAAGAGTATAATCTAGCTCTAGTTTTAATAAATCATGACACATCAAATAACTTATCATTAATCAAACATAAACATTAGATGTGTCGAAGATAAAAATAATAAAAAACTAGTTTACGAACAGGATGCCAAAAACTGATGGACAAACTAATTTGACAGTTTACTCACTGAAGAATAGTCACCAAAATACCAAACAAGGAAATCGTTCAAGCATTTCAAAAAATTAAGAAAAGTAAAGCTGTTAAGCCAGATGATATTCCTGAAGAGGTATGGAAAGCTTTAAACGATATAGAAATCAGTTATGAAGCTATTTTCTTGTGGCATCTTAAATAAATCACTATTTTAATTGGGAATAACATCAAATTTTAGTTTAAAATATAAGCCACAATTACAGATTAAAATACGTTTATTGACGTTTCCATTTCCACTTCGGAAATCGTTCTCAAATGTTATGCATTTTGAGAACTATTTCCGAAGTAGAAATTAAAACGTAAATAAGCTTATTTTATACTTAAATTATGGCTTGTAGTAGAAAGTTGTAAATTATTTCTACAAGACGGTGCGTTCTTAGATATTTTATGAAAAATATCACGCGCCATCTAGTGCCCTTTGAAGACGAGGGACAGGGAAGTCTTTGTAGTAGTTTGGTTGAAGTTAAACTAGATTGCACTATACAGTTAATGACTGAAAGGTTTTGTATTAACCAGAGATATATGAAGGTAAATGTTCTTTATTCCATCTTATCACCATCAGCAGTTCTATCTAAAGAGCAGATAATCATAGAATGGCGTTGGTTTGACGGGATGTGAATATTAAATTTCGTATATCATTTATATCCCGTAACTGCTACTGACAGGGTCAGCGTGACCCATCAATAGTTTTAAACCGCCCTACCCATTTAAGTTTGATAGTAGGGGAGCTGCCTGTCCACCTATTCTCTGGAAAGTTAGTATTTTATAACAAGGCAAAGTGAGCAGTTTAGTTGATCGTGTCAAATTCGAAATAATTACGTAGTTAGGTCACGGTGACCCGTCTATAGTATTTAAGTAACATAATATTTTTTGGTTATAAAGGTATGTACCTATTATTATTATTATTATTATTACTATATATATATATATATATATATATATATTATGTTAACGGCTTGAATAATTTAAATATTTATATCATTTGCTTAATACACATTTTTTGTTTTAGATAAAATGGCTTCTTCAAGTAAGCATTTAATTTTGTCTGAGATGGAAGACATTCTAAACAGTGAAGAGTTTTGGAAAGATTTGGAAGATGCCGATGAAACGATAGATACTCTCCAAGAAGTAGAAAATAAGGAGCAAGCTTCACACAAATTATTTAACTATTCAGGTGAAAGTAACAGCGATGAAATAGACAATGAAATTTACAGTGAACACGACTCTGATAGTGAATTTGAGGTTGAACTATTGCATGAAAACACCTTAGACAGGGATGATGCCACGAATAACGCTTCAAGTAACAAAACAGCTACTTTGAACATTTCAAAATTAGCTTGGTCTGGAAAAGATTCTACAAAATGGGCAAAACAATCGCCAAAAAGGTCCAAAGTAAAATCTCATAACATTATAAGAGTTTTACCAGGACTGAAAGGTTCTACCCGTCAGAATCCACCACTATGTCCTAAAGAAGCTTGGAAATTATTATTAACTGATGACATGTTGGAAATTATTGTTGAACATACCAACACAAGAATTGACTTAGTATCCTCAAATTACGCTACATTCAAACGACGTAAAAACTCTCTCAAAATTTGCCCCAACTTTAATTGAAAGAAAAGATAAAATTGAGATAGAAGCTTTTATTGGACTTTTATTTATGCAAGGTATATTTAAGTCTAACCATGAAGATTTAAAATCATTATGGGCAACAGATGGTACAGGGAGAGATTAGTTTAGATGTTCGATGTCACTTGCACGATTCTTATTTTTGCTAAGCTGTTTAAGATTCGACAATCATCTTACAAGATCTGAAAGAGTGAAAACTAATAAATTGGCAGCTATATCCAACCAGTCCAACCTATTTGAAACTTTTGTAAAAAACTCCCAACAGAACTATGTTCCAGGTCCTCATGTAGCAGTAGATGAAATGCTGGTACCATTCAGGGGAAGGTGTGCATTTAGAATGTACATACCTAATAAACCTGCGAAATACGGTATAAAAGTGCAGATCTTAGCCGATTCCCAAACACACTACATGTATAACGCGGAGGTCTATACAGGAAAAATTCTCCAACAGAAACAAAAATCGCTATTTTCACATCCAACTGAGGTTGTTCTTCGAATGATAAAATGTATTGAAAATTCCAACCGTAATGTCACTGGAGATAACTGGTACACATCAATGGAATTAACCAACGAGTTAAGAAAACGAGGAATTACATATGTAGGTACAGTGAAGAAAAATAAAAAAATGATTCATCCAGAATTTATGGCCGACAGAAAGAGACCTGCTAGTTCTTCAGAGTTCGGATTTACATCAGACAATACTCTGGTATCATATGTCCCAAAAAAAGGGAAAATCTGTTGTTTTAATATCATCAATACATCACGATAGTACTGTTGATCAGAGCACTGGAAAACCCGAAATAATTATGTTTTATAACCAAACCAAAGCAGGTGTAGATACTTTGGACGAAAAATGTGCAACATATTCCACTTCTCGAAGGACCCGTCGATGGCCTATGGCAATTTTTCACTGTATTTTAAATGTGTCTGGTGTAAACAGCCGAATAATATATCAGTTTTCCCGAGGAAAAGAAATATCCCGTTACATTTTTTTAAAAGAACTAGGCATTGCACTGTACACGCCACATATGAAGAAAAGACTTTACAACGTAAATGTACCCCGGAAACTTCGATGTCTCGCAGCGAATATGCTTGGAGTAGATATAGATGACATACCTGCACCATTGCCAATATAGAATATATCTAAAAGGAAGGGATGCGCAATTTGTCCCAGAAAAAAAGACCGGAAAACAAATACATACTGTTTTGTGTGCAAATTACCTATATGTTTACAATGTGCTCTAAAAATATGCCCAAATTGTAAATAGGAATTTATTTTACATTAAATTAGTTTACCGTTATATAAAAAAGTGTTTATGACTTAAAATAAATGTATTAGCTAATGTTTTTTCTTTATTTCAGAATTTTAAAACTGGGTCACAGTGACCCGTCAATAGCAGCTGCGAGATAACTTTTTGTCGGTAACAGTTACGGGATATATATATATATATATATATATATATATATATATATATATATATATAAATGATTATTATATAATATAAAATTAATATTTCTTGGGTTTAGGTTCAATAAGTAATATTAAATTTGAAACTTGATTTTATTGTCCATTAAAATCAACGTTTTGACAGGAAACCCTTGCCTTTGTCAAGATTCTAAAATTTACAAGTTTGGGAACAAAAAGTTAGTGTAAAATATGTAAAAAAACTTAAACGGGACACTGATTTTAATGAATTGACAGAAGTAAAAATCGACATCTGATACCTCATGGTTTACTGTTAATAATAGATATTTATTTTTATTTGGGCGTATCGTTGGTGTTTGCGAAAAAGGTAGAGTGGAGGTATGTCATGATCGGATAATTCCAGCAATAATCGACACAAGTCGGTGGACTCGCCCTCTCCGATTTGGCTGAATTTTTACACACATGTTGTACTAGACAAAAAAACATGATTGTCAAATTTTCAGACCTTAATATTCAAAATGGCGACCGTGGCGCGCTATTAAAGTTTCACGCTTTTTATCAATTTTTTTTTCGTATTTCGCCGATTTTTTTAGTACAGCGAGCTAAATATGCTTAAACAAATATCCACTATATGTTTTCCAATGTAAAATTTCCCGATGAATACGATCTCGGTGTCAGAATTGCCATATGACGTTATGTAAAGCGACAAAATGCGAAACAAAGCGCTTTTTTTGAAAAATTGATATCTCAAAAACACCTTTAATTATTTTCAAATTTTCACAAAAGACGCCCTAATACAGGTACTTTCGAATAAAAGTTGTCTCAGAAATCTTTTTTTTATGTTTGAAGCCGCTGCGGCCTATAAAAGTCCAAAAAAAACGCGATTTTTGCGCTTTTTTAGAGCTTTTCCTTCGTTTTTCAGCTTCCAAATAACTTTTAGAGGTTTTCTGATAACGAATTCGAATTCTACGGAAAATTTTACACAAAAAATGACTATTCTGAATTTATTTACCACCGATTTTACCGTTTTATAGGGGGCGACACAATATAAAACGCAGAATTGCGCGTTGTAATCAATACATTTTTTGCGCTAGGATTTTATTATTGTACATATAAGATTTGTTCCTCTATATGTACTAAAAAAATCGGCGAAACATGAAAAAAATTTTATAAAAAGCGTGAAATTTCAATAGCGCACCACGGCCGCCATTTTGAATATTAAGATATGAAAATTTGACAATCATGTTTTTTTGTCTAGTACATGTGTGTAAAATTTTAGACAAATCGTAGAGGCTGACCCCACCCACTTGTGTCGATTATTGCTGGAATTACCCGATCATATAACCACACAATATGTATTTTGGTTTATTACATCATTAAAACTTCGCCCAAAAATAAAAATATCCTCTAACCTATGTGTAATTATAATTTTAATAATAATACTTACTGCAATAAACTTTTGTTGTGTCTCATATACTTCTTTGCCTGTCAATTTCTGCAGTACCTTAAGTGCTTCTTTTTCAGTTTTAACATTTTCATCAACAATTTGGCCTAATTGAAGTCCAACGTTCTGGCTTTTCGATCTTGACAAAGGGCCAAAGGTGCTTCCGCTTTGTAGAATAGCTTTGTGAAACAGATTTTTGGACGATGGACTAAGAACGTGATAGTGGACACTGGCACTTCCAGCGCTTTCCCCAAAAATGGTTACGTTATTACGGTCACCGTTAAATTTGTGAATATTCTTTTGAACCCATTTCAAAGCCAGCTGTTGATCTTTAAGTGCTGCATTGCCGTACACATTCAAAGATGTATCGTCAAAATGTAGAAATCCTAAGAATCCGAGACGATAATTAACAGATACCAAGACTACCATTACTGGTTTAAGTGAAGCTTCTTCAGATGGAAGCTTAAAATAATATGTATGTTAATTAAATAAACAAGAAAGTAATATCTAAGAAGTCAAATAAAAATGGGAGTACAAAAGTAATCCAAAATACTCAAGGTCCTTAGAAAACAATTAAAACTCTGAAAACACTAGATAAACAAATAGTGATAACACAGAAATTGACACTGTAACGAACGCTAATAGAGAGAAATGCTTCGAGATCACTCTAACCGTGTGCTCTAACTTCATTGCAATACTTTGCAGTTTATTTTTTAGTCTGATGGTGAGCGTCCAGCTTTCACATTCAAATGTTAAGATAGGTACAAAAACTGTGTTGTAGATAGCTATCTTGGCTTTTTGGGATACTTCTTTTTTCGATAGGAATGTGCTTTTAATTGCGTGGTATATCCGGGAAGCGTTTGCTATTCGAATATTTTTCTCTGCTTCTTGTGCACCCCTACTCTCTAGTTGCACTCCCTGGTATTTGAAGGTTTCGACTTGTTCTAAAGTATCGATATTGATTTTTAGTGTTTGTATATTGGTTTGTTTTCCCAAATACCATGACCTTGGTTTTACTTTCATTAATTCTCAGATTACGTTTTTCAAGATTATCTCTCCATATTTGGAGGTTTCTCTTAAGTGCGTCCTCGTTTATTCCAAATACGACGAAGTCAACTACAAATGCGCACTCCGCTATCTGTATCATTTCCAGGTTTCTATGTCCAAGAAATATTCTCGATGTTTCTTCTCTAGTTTCCTTCATTACATCATCTAGTACAATATTGAACAGGATGGGGCCTACTTCTGGGCTACTACTACAGGATGGGTGAGTTTCTGTCTACTTCTCTGTTTCTTAGGCTTTTGTCTA
This sequence comes from Diabrotica balteata, assembly GCA_918026665.1. Classification (NCBI taxonomy): domain Eukaryota; kingdom Metazoa; phylum Arthropoda; class Insecta; order Coleoptera; family Chrysomelidae; genus Diabrotica; species Diabrotica balteata. The sequence continues at coordinate 48,620,216 of OU898283.1, read as the reverse complement.
TTTCAGTTCGCGGGGTTCTATCAAATGCTTTTTCGAGATCTATGAAGGCTTGGTATAGTTCCGTGCTTGTATTTCGTGCATTTTATATTAGATGCTTGAGTGTGAAAATATGGTCATGGATGCTTTTTCTTTTCCTGAAATCGCTCTGTGACTGCTCCAGCTTATGGTCTACTTCTTGTAGTAGTCTTTTCTCCAGTACTCGTTCGTAAACTTTGGAGGGGATACTCAGGAGAGTTATACCTCTGTAGTTGCAGAAGTCTCGTCTGTCACCTTTCTTAAAGATGGGTAGAATAACGCCCACTTCCCAGTCTTTTGGGATCTTGCTCTCATTTCATGCTTTATTGCAAACTTTTCTAAGGATTGCACGTCCCTTTTCTCAGTTATCTTATCATAACCAGATATGCCTTTCTTCTTTTGAGCCCGAGTGTTATTTCTCTTATTTCCTCTTTTGTTATTTCGTTATGATTTGAGTTCTCATGTGGGCTTTCTTCAGAGTTGTCCATTTCATTATAAGAGTCTTCTTAAGTCAGGAGGTTTTCGAAATATTCTCTACACCTGTTCATAATACTTTCGTTCTCGTAGAGGATGTGGCCATCTTTGTTTTTAATTTGTTTTGTTGCTTGTTATCTGTTCTCTGTTTTTAGGCTTCTTAGAGTTTTGTAAAATAGTTTTTGGTTAATGTGGTAATCTTTCTCCAGATTAGTAGATAGTCTACACAGATCCTGGACCAACCCCTAAATTGCAACCCCTAAAATCGCAACCCCCGGTCGTAAGTTCCAAACGGCTTAACGTAGGATGACGTACGAGGGCTCGTTGGAAAGGGGATGAAAAATGGGGTTGAATGCAGTATGTGCCGTGCGCATCGGAGCATGCCAAAAGGTCATTATGGGGTATCTTCGTTTCTATTGGTCCGATGGGGGCGTACGAGGGCTCCTTGGAACGGGGAGAAGGTGGGGAGACAAAAAACAAAGATGGCGGCGTTGCCAAATGGGCGTTAAAACGTATCTTCGTTGCTATTGGTTGGATTTTGACGTATGAGGTGTCAAAGCGTTGCATGTCACGTGACATTCGACGCAGGACGTGACATTTGTCACAGAACGTGACATTCGACGCAGGACGTGAAATGTCACGTGAAATGATGTGACATTCGACGTAGGACGTGACATTTGACGCAGGACGTGACATTTATGTGACATTTGACATAGAACGTACAATGACACGTGAATTGACGTGACATTCGACGCAGGACGTGACATTTATGTGACATTCGACGCAGGACATGAAATTTATGTGACATTTGACGCAGAACGTGAAATGACGTGACATTCGACGCAGAACGTGAAAATGTTGCGTGAATAACGTGACATTCGACGCAGGACGTGACATATATGTGACATTTGTCACAGAACGTGAAATGTAGGAATTACGTGACGTGAGACGTTTTGACGTAACAGTTATGTGTCAGTCAAGACATCGCTTGACATAAAACGTGACATTCAACATAGGACATATTCAGTAGTACTATGAATTCCATCGAGTACATACATAGGGTTATGGAATTTCAACGTAAACTTGATCAGTTAAATAGAGACATTAAATCATATGAGAATATAAAACAAATTAAAAGACAATTAGATAGCCTGCATATTGAGGAAAAAACGTGGAAACCAAAAGAGTTGAATCTACAGCAGCAGCAACAGCAAGACACCTGGATTTACGCCTGCAGAAAACTGCCACCAGCTTCATATCCATTGAGACGTATTCAACCAATACCATGGACGATAGCAACAACACCAGCGAGCATATGAAAAGTGAAATAGACAATGTCTTTGCAATGTCTTGTGTAATATTAGCATCTGTATTTATTCTAATTTTAAAAATTATTTTCGAAATTGTAAGGAGAAAATTTGAATCTTCTTGTAATATAAGACTCGATCAATAAAGATGTGATAAATAAAAAAGCGTTTAATTTCTAATATATTTATTTATACATAAAATTACAATGGCATTATGTTATTGGCAAACCAGTGACGTAGACGATCCACATTTCTTTCGGTGCATGAAAATAATCCAGAGGCATGACATGGGTTTGCAGTAGGGCCAACGTTTCCAGTAGCATAAGGTGTACCATCAAACTTGCAAACATCAATAATAATGGGAAAAACTCCAAAAACGTGACGTTTCTTATCCAAATATTCTGCTTTTTGTTCTCCTCTAACGTAGATGTAATCTGCTGCATACAACAACTTGGATTCTAGTATTTCATTGATTTTGGACAATTCTACGTGTCCATCAGAGTATCGAATTCCAAGCAGTTTTTTCTCCACGTATGATGCAGTCTTCTTATCCTCACTACTGAGCGCATTAAAAGGTTTCTGAGGCAAGAAGATGTAATGACTTCGTTTAAAACCTATTTCAATGGTAAGTTCTTTGGGAACAAACCATCCGTCCACATTGAATCCCTGAATGTCTACGAATGCTACTCTCATGATGACTGCTCGCGTACTACTGGCAATTTATGCATCTAATTTAGACTTTTTACAATTTCAGAGAGAGGGAAGTACTCCATTACACAGTCGTGAATTATAATGCAATAAGCCTTGGTATTTTCGGGAAAACCATTATTCGCTTCAATATCGAGTTTTACGTCAACAGTGGATGCTTTCATGCTTTCTTCTTGCTTCGAACAATCGATGACGAACAATGTGTGATTAGCGAAACCTGAGAAATCGAGCAGAGGTCGCTTTTGTTGAGAATGTATGTAGCTAGGATAGAATTCGGTATAATTGAAATAGGCCTCATTGTAGTCAGTTTTGCTAAAATCCAATTGCATTCTCTCGTTCGGCCAATATTCTCCATTTAAAGATAATCTGATACTTTGTATGTGGATATTGTAAAATAAGGTGGGATCGGCGTCGCTTTTGTCACGTTTATTGGTTTGAAAGAAAACAATGACATAACGAGGTCTTTCCACTGCATTGCTAGTTTTTACAGCCCAAACTTCACGTCTAGCGCCTTTGGTAAGTGCTGGTAATTCATGCAATTCCCACTTTCTAAAAGGAATAACTATAGGTTGATCTTGTTGAATGGATTTCATAAGTTCCAATTTAATATCATCATTGGGAAATATGTGCTTGACTCTAAGCTCAATATTGGTAATGTTAATCTTAACAGTTGTAACATGACCTGGAGTTTTTTCTTTGACAATTATGCAATCGTTGTCATTTCGAGCTCGAACTAGTCTTATTGTTTGACGACCACACGTAATCATAGGATAATCATTGAAAATGTTGAAAACATGCTTAAGAGGCATCTGTATGTTGAATGAATGATCGGCAGCATGTAGAATTGGATCCTTAGGGTAATTCCACCCCGCCATTGCCATATGACTGGAATCTTCTTGAGTATAACATGTCATAGCACGTACAGCGCTTACGATACCAGGATCCCGCACTGTTTCCATCTCCCTTGCGCTTTCGCTGTACGTACACGAATCGAAAAGAAAAGCACCCACATTATTTGCTAGTTTGACGTCACCATTGCCGTTTATTGCGAGCAATCCTTTAATGCATAACAAGGTTTCACTCATTGCAAAAAACGAGTCAACTTGATTGATGCTAAATTCTACAATGTCATTACAGTTGAATGATTTGATGAATGGTGCATATGTTCGGTATTCGGCCTTTCGAATCGATTCGTCAAACATCGGCTTACGATAAATATCAAATATTGGAGGCATTATGCTGTTTGAACGGGATCGTTTTCCATACATGGTTGTCATTTTTTCAGCTTAAAACCAAGTGATTGTAAAAACAATTTGTTTGCAAACGTAAGATGTTGCCGCTTAGATGAGGACGTACGATGTTGTCGCTCAGACGGCTGCACAACTAATGGTGTACTATGGGCAGTAGATTGTCTTATTACTAATCCCATTTCCCACGTGATCTAAGTTCCAACACCAAGGTGCTCTGTTCTCCTCGAAAGTTTACAGGGCGTCCGTCTTGATCGACAGCCAACACAGTGATATTGGTAATTTCTCGTTGCGGTACAACAGGTAAATACAACAAATTGTGTGGAGTTTCGTCAATTGCGTACCCAGGATTTGATTGTATGACAAATTCGTAGATCGTGTGAGCAGGTCTGTTACCATCGAAGGCTCCGGTACTAATGTTGCATTCAAAGCGTATGCTAGATACTTTAATAATCCTAACAGGTCGATCTGAAGAATGTGTCTGTCCTGGAGTGAGAATTGCAGGAGAAAATCCCAATACTGTACCAAGACTGTCAGGGTGCGTAAACGAAATCTTATATTTGCTGAAAATTTGACATTGCAACGTGTTGTGGTTAGGTTTCAGACTAAATATCGTTTCAGGCTTAAGCACATTATCAGCACCCAATTTCTTTTGTATATATTCTTCAATATCGGCAATTTCATAACATCCATCGGGGAAATCAAAGTGTTGTAATTGGTTTGTGTTATCGTAGTAATAAAACTTGTTATTTTCAATGTTTGGTATACTGTTGTAGGAATGGAAAGCACGAAGAGCTATTTCATAATCTTTGTTCGGATCCAACACGATCGGTGTGGGAGGTTGAAATGAGAATATGTAATTGGTGCTGTCTACTCTCAACAACTGCGACATGATGACTGACTCACGTCAATCTAGTAATAGGTTATTATATTAGAAAAACAATATTTACTGTAATAGTTTTATTTGTTCCAAAACAAGTTTACATAAATGACATTTAGCTTGAGAATCAGGTGGACCATCCCAGTGAGTCTTCCAATCAGGTCTGTTGTAATGTACATAGCAGGGAAGTAGTATCTGCAAGTTAAATTCTCCTCGATAGTCTTCAGGCAATTTATGCCATATACTTAACAATTCTGAAGGTCGTACAGTTCGTATAAGATAATCGAGCGGTATGTATTTTAGTTCTTCTTCACTGAATTCTGTAAAATATTTTTTGCGAAACATATGGTCCATAAGCAGATTCGTACTTTTAGTAGGCTCCATTATATAAAAACTTTAAGCATAAATGTCCACAAATAATTTGATTGTACGTTTGATACTGATGGTTATTATAGGAAATGTTGGCACGTGCACCACCCAGATACTTAACAAGTTCTTTGGTCGGCTTTAAATTACCAAATGAATCGAAATACTCTACGTCGCTGTTTATCTTTCTATATGCTACCCAATGTGTCCCGTTATGTGTGGACACATCCAAGTTTACTATTGCACATTCTCGTTGTCGTGGACTGTCTCTAGGCAGAGCGTCATTCATGAAAACGCCTCGAAAATGTGGTATTTTAAGTATTTTCGCATAATGTGCAATCTCCACATCATATAGCGGACGATTGGGTAGCTTTATTGGAAGTTTTTTTTCAAATACAAGCCGAATCCACCTCTGGGTTTCTTACGTAGGTACAGACCCGAACCTATGTGTTCCATTGCTTTATTATGACGTATATCTTCTTCCAATTTCTTTTGGGCATTCTTTGCGTCGACTACTGTCTTGGCCACTCCGGCAGCACCCCCCGCTAAGGCCCCCAAAGCGGAAAGGCCTGCAAATAGAGGTATGAGGGGTAGAAAACCTCCGGATTTTAGTGGTAGTACTCGTGGAACATCAACTTCTTTACGACCACCAAGTCGTTTGATTATGGATTTTGCTATTCGTACAGCAGTCAAAGCAGTATCTGTTAACGATGCTCCTCTCTTCAGGGACTTTGCAATTTTTGAGACAACATCTCGATTGAATGAGTAACGTCCCCGTCGTCCACGACGAGAACATCCCATTCCCAACTTTCTCTTCGTCTTCATTCCGCCAGTTACAATTAAAGCAGCACTTTTTTCACCAATGCTAGCGTCTTTCGACTTGAAGCGCTCCCAGGCTCTATCTTCCAATTCTTTATCGGCCTTGTGACGTTCTTCGAGAGATGAATGCTGTGAATAAGCGATATCGTGTCGTTTGCAAGCTGCGTCTAACGGGTTAATTCCTGGATCTCCACGTGCAAGACGTTTTTGTAGTTTTGTTCCGGGACCGCAGTACTGATAACCGGGAATATGCAGCTCAATTGGCAGTTTATTAATTAGAGAGTTAACGAGACCTCCTCCTTCAACGACCAACATTGGACTGATACCATGCAAGTGGTGACATCTATAATATATTGTCGTACATATGTACTACACTTGTCACACGATGAAGATCGTTCAGCAAGAGCAGACGCTACCAATTGATAATCTGGACATTGTCCAGAAAGTGACAGTCAGTAAACATGGTAAATTACTACCAAACTCGTTTAGAGCCATTATTTGCGGTCCAAGTGGATGCGGGAAAACGAATGTCATGCTATCTCTTCTATTCAATCCGAATGGCGCCAAGTTTAAAAATGTCTATGTTTATTCGAAATCCCTCTTTCAACCGAAATACCAACTACTGCAAGATGTAATAGCACAAGTTAAAGGTGTAGGATATTACCCGTTTAAAGACAACGAAGAAATTATTAGTCCCAGCGACGCTAAACCCCACTCTGTGTTTTTATTTGACGATGTTGCATGTGATGGTCAGCAAAAGATTCGCGAGTATTATTCCATGTGCAGACATAAAGATATCGATGCCGCTTATTTATGTCAAACATATTCAAAAATACCAAAGCAGCTAATTAGAGACAACTGTAACATGATTGTACTATTCAAGTAAGACGAGATAAATTTGAAGCATGTATTTGATGAGCACGTATCACCAGACATGTCATTTGATGAATTTAAAAAAATTTGTTCTGAATGTTGGTGTGATAGTTATGGTACTTTGGTAATTATAAAAGATTTTGCTCTCAACAATGGCCGATATCGCAAAGGATTTGATAAATATATAAAATTATAAGGTGATTGGTTAGTCGTTAACAACATGTCAGATGATGCGGTTGCCATTGCCCTTCGCAAGAAGAAAGTCGCCGAATTGGCTAGATCAATTCGCAAAAAATATTTGGCATTGAAATTAGGTCGAACAGAACAAGACGAGTCCCTAAATAAACTGTTTAAACCACTCTCGAAGCCTCTCAAAGATATTGCACAATCATCAAAAACGTTACATCATGCTATCACTAACAAGTTTGAACAAGTTAAAAAAGAAGAGGTGAAAAAGGAGGACAAGGAGGAGGAGGAGGAGGAGAATGACGATGTATTTCTTGACGCACCTGATCAAGCGATACCTCATGAAAACATTATTCAAGAACCAATCTCTGACGAGATTTCGATGGATGCCGCCGATGAATATATGGATCAATATCCTCCAATAAGTCACAAGTATATAAAAGAATATTTGAAAAAAGACGATAGAATTGATAAAAACTATGGTCCATTTTACGATTCTATTAGTGGTTGGATAATGGGAAAACGTCGAATAAACTTTGACAAACGCAATGGAGACGTAATAATAATTCGAGAACGTAATTTAGAAGAACGTAGGTTAGGTGGTACGCCAGGTCTATATCAACTTTTATTTTATGCCAACCCCGACCAGTATAATGATGAGGATTTACAAAAGTACAAAAGACTGTTGAAAAACACAGAGATTCATCTGGATACCTTGGGACGTCTTAAAGGTTCCAGCGGAGAAAAATACCATTCTATTATTAAACCTCTATTCAAACCATCTGATGCAGCAATGAAAAAGCATGCACCACCTGCAACTCGATCCAAAAAAGAACTCGAACACAGAACGAAAACAACACGATCATCTTCATCTACGGTCAAAGGAACGGGATTGGATGACTCACGATTAACATACAACACTGCACCCATGGAGTATATTTATTGGGATGATCCAAATGAGTTAGTTGAACGTCTTAAACTCTTGATGGCTTCGAAAGACGCCGGCAACACATCTCTCGACAACGAAATCGTAGCCATCATCAATAAACTAAGAGAAGCCAATATAATAGAGTAACTGGGAATGTCATTATCATTTCCACTATGAGTGTCGACAAATTCGGACATCACTCTCGTTATAGTAGTAGTAGTAGTAATGCCCAAAAGGTGGCGCGAGTCACATTTCCACATACGTCTGACGGAAATATTAATGCCGAAAATGTGAAAATATCCAATGTCAAGGATCCATCAGATAGTGGCGATGCTGCAACGAAAAAATACGTTGATGGACAAATCAATGAGTTGCGTAACCATCACTATCCATTAATTCAAACACATGGTGTGCTATTGCAACAAAAAACTGATGACATACAGGATTTAGCTATTGGCCTTAACGATGTGAGAAAGGAGCTTCATAAAACTACAGTTCCACTTCTCGAGCAAAAATTGAAAAAAATAATCAAAGATGATCTGTCTGTACTGAAAAAGGATATGAATAAATACGTTGATGAACAAATTAATGGGTTGCGTAACCTGCACCATCCATTAATTCAAACACATGGTGTGCTGTTACAGCAAAAAACTAATGACATACAGGATTTAGCCATTGGCCTTAACGATGTGAGAAAGGAGCTTCATAAAACTACAGTTCCACTTCTCGAGCAAAAATTGAAAAAAATAATCAAAGATGATATGAATGCACTGAAAAAGGATACGGAGAACAATCTAAAATCTGCTGCAGAAACAGTTGCAAAGCATTCTATGTACGATATACAGATGGAACAGCGGATAAAACAAGTGGAACAATCATTAAAAAGCGTAGTAGATAGCATTCATTCATGGGATATAGACAAACGTCTTACGGTAGTTGAAGGTGCGTTAAAAAAATAATAATGTCTAAAGAACAGTTGATAAACGAATTGCATAAACCGGCACGAAAAAACTATCCTCGTCGACGAACAATAATCAAAGGAATCGATGACTTGTGGCAAATGGATTTGGCTGAAATGCGTCCTTATGCACATCAAAATAAAAATTACAAACTAATACTAGTTGTAATTGATTGCTTTTCAAAATTTGTGTGGACACGACCTCTAAAAACGAAGACTGGCGAGGAAATTACTCGGGCATTTTCGGATATTCTCGCACATACTCGACGACATCCGAAGAACCTACAATCTGATCAGGGAACAGAATTTTACAACAGAACATTTCAAAATTTAATGAAAAAACACGAGATTAATCATTACAGCACCTACACGATCAAAAAAGCAGCCATTTGCGAGCGAGTTATTAGAACGTTGAAAGCAAAGTTGTACAAGTATTTCAGTTTACATGGATCGTACAAATGGTTAGATGCTCTACACATAATTACAGAGGAATACAACAACACAAAACACAGTAAAACAGGATACAAACCGTCTCAGGTTAACAAATCCAACGAAAAAACTATTTTAAACAAAAGTTATACTTATTTAAAGATTGCAGGTCCACGAAAGTTTAAAGTTGGCGACATTGTACGTGTATCAAAGGCAAAACATTTCTTCGAAAAGGCATACACGCCCAATTGGACTACTGAATTATTTAGAATTGTACAAGTTAAGATAACAAATCCTATAACGTATTTGCTCGAAGACATGCAAGGTGCGCCCATTAGTGGCGGTTTTTACGAAGAAGAATTGCAGAAAACATCAAACCCTGACATATACCTTGTCGAAAAAGTACTCAGACGAAAAGGCAATAAGATGTACGTCAAATGGTTAGGAATGGACAGCAAACACAACAGCTGGATAAATAACTCGAATATAGTTTGAGGATCTATATTTCGATACGCCGCGTAGACATACATTTTTTGTGAAAAGACCGATAATTAACCACAAGAAGTGGGAGAAGACAATGGTATAAATGTAGGACAAACTACGATAATATGTTCAGTTTACATCCACCTCGTTAACGACGTTAGAAACACACACACACACACACACACACACACACACACACACACACACACACACACACAGTAGTACCATGAGCTCTCAAGATAGCGGATACAACAGCCAACCTAATAATTTCGATGATGATGATGGCAGTGAATTTAGCATAGAATTTAACTACGATGAAGATAGTCAACAACCACCTAGTCCTGGCGCGGAATTAGATCGAGTATTGGCTAAATATGAAGCAGCTGCCACAAACGAGCAATATTGTTTATTGGAAACTACATATCCAATCAGCAGCTCTCTCCACATAAAAGTTGGTCTATCTCCAGCTCGAGATTTTCTACCATCCATCATTCTGTGCCAACGTGATGATTTTAGAAGAATCAGTTTAAGTATAAGCGAGTGGAACGTCATAATTGTGTGGATAAAAGAAAAAATGAGTGACTTTTTCCATGCTACATATGCGGATGGGTATGTTCCAATCGAATTTATGAATGGTGATTTTTGCAAACTAAGACAATTGGTAAAAGACAATGTAAAGTTGCTGACCATTGAAAAATTTGGAGTCGACTATTATTTACGTGAAGATGACGCCTACCACATTTTAAACGCAAACTACAGAATACTGTACCATAGAGTGGCATTGTTACAGAGTTTACAATTCCAGAAATACTATATAAATATTTCAACTTTCATTAAGCAAAATTTTTGTGCTAAAGACTCTGTACATGGACCAGTTACAGCCTTCGCAGCATATATCGATATTTGTCCAAACACTTTGTTAAGTTTAGCTCTAAAGGAATATGTATATTATTATGAACATAGACATGTAAATCATTTAACTGAATAAATATATAATTTATTAGATATGTTGTCTTTTATTCTATTATAAATAAAACCAAAAATGTAAGATTACACAAATTTATTATTAAAAATTAAATTATACAATTCTAAAATACTAGTTAAATCTACAATATACAAAAACTGTGAGATAAGTGATCTTTTCTCTTTTTTTGTTCTTATGAGTAGCCATATACTACAAGAAAACAATTATTTATGTATAGTGCATCTACATTGCATTGACCACTCAGTATTAAACAAGACATGATTAAACGAATTTTGACACCAATTATCTCTTACATCATACAAGTATTTTATATCATCTTCATGATATTCATCCCCACTAACAACCTGTTCATACCATATGCATTTATTTTTTGATTTAAGTACAGTGTAGAAACGTTTAAAACAACCAAAACAAAAGTTTAAAGCAATATCATCTGCTATAAATGCAGAATGATGGACACAATACATATTATATTCTTTTTTAACAATCGTAAAATAGTTTCGAAACACAATTCAGATTTCTGCTTTTATCTGTGCTTTCTAAAAATTGCAAAGCAAAACAGACGTTGATAAAGGTGTTAAAAGAGACGTGGGGAATCTAAAATTTGCATTCCACGACACATCTTTTCAACTAAGCAGAAATCCTTAGCGAATTGATTTCTTGTACTCGTACAGAGTAAATCCGAAAAAAGTGAAAAAGACAGCAAATATTTGATTTCACGCAAACAGCGCCTTTGTATCTGTTGATACGTATTTCGACCTAATAGGTCTCATCAGAACAGTTATTCAAAGGTGTTCTCAACGTGAAAGATCAATATTTTCTGTCTTTTAAGAAGCAACAATAACATGGCTTCGAATACGGACGCACTAGCGACATCTAATTTAACAATCGTAAAATAGTTTCGAAACACAATTCAGATTTCTGCTTTTATCTGTGCTTTCTAAAAATTGCAAAGCAAAACAGACGTTGATAAAGGTGTTAAAAGAGACGTGGGGAATCTAAAATTTGCATTCCACGACACATCTTTTCAACTAAGCAGAAATCCTTAGCGAATTGGTTTCTTGTACTCGTACAGAGTAAATCCGAAAAAAGTGAAAAAGACAGCAAATATTTGATTTCACGCAAACAGCGCCTTTGTATCTGTTGATACGTATTTCGACCTAATAGGTCTCATCAGAACAGTTATTCAAAGGTGTTCTCAACGTGAAAGATCAATATTTTCTGTCTTTTAAGAAGTAACAATAACATGGCTTCGAATACGGACGCACTAGCGACATCTAATTTAACAATCGTAAAATAGTTTCGAAACACAATTCAGATTTCTGCTTTTATCTGTGCTTTCTAAAAATTGCAAAGCAAAACAGACGTTGATAAAGGTGTTAAAAGAGACGTGGGGAATCTAAAATTTGCATTCCACGACACATCTTTTCAACTAAGCAGAAATCCTTAGCGAATTGGTTTCTTGTACTCGTACAGAGTAAATCCGAAAAAAGTGAAAAAGACTGTGAAAAAGACAGCAAATATTTGATTTCACGCAAACAGCGCCTTTGTATCTGTTGATACGTATTTCGACCTAATAGGTCTCATCACAACAGTTATTCAAAGGTGTTCTCAACGTGAAAGATCAATATTTTCTGTCTTTTAAGAAGCAACAATAACATGGCTTCGAATACGGACGCACTAGCGACATCTAATTTAACAATCGTAAAATAGTTTCGAAACACAATTCAGATTTCTGCTTTTATCTGTGCTTTCTAAAAATTGCAAAGCAAAACAGACGTTGATAAAGGTGTTAAAAGAGACGTGGGGAATCTAAAATTTGCATTCCACGACACATCTTTTCAACTAAGCAGAAATCCTTAGCGAATTGGTTTCTTGTACTCGTACAGAGTAAATCCGAAAAAAGTGAAAAAGACAGCAAATATTTGATTTCACGCAAACAGCGCCTTTGTATCTGTTGATACGTATTTCGACCTAATAGGTCTCATCAGAACAGTTATTCAAAGGTGTTCTCAACGTGAAAGATCAATATTTTTTTTTTTTTTTTTTAAAGACAGAAAATATTGATCTTTCACGTTGAGAACACCTTTGAATAACTGTTCTGATGAGACCTATTAGGTCGAAATACGTATCAACAGATACAAAGGCGCTGTTTGCGTGAAATCAAATATTTGCTGTCTTTTTCACTTTTTTCGGATTTACTCTGTACGAGTACAAGAAACCAATTCGCTAAGGATTTCTGCTTAGTTGAAAAGATGTGTCGTGGAATGCAAATTTTAGATTCCCCACGTCTCTTTTAACACCTTTATCAACGTCTGTTTTGCTTTGCAATTTTTAGAAAGCACAGATAAAAGCAGAAATCTGAATTGTGTTTCGAAACTATTTTACGATTGTTAAATTAGATGTCGCTAGTGCGTCTGTATTCGAATCCATGTTATTGTTGCTTCTTAAAAGACAGAAAATATTGATCTTTCACGTTGAGAACACCTTTGAATAACTGTTCTGATGAGACCTATTAGGTCGAAATACGTATCAACAGATACAAAGGCGCTGTTTGCGTGAAATCAAATATTTGCTGTCTTTTTCACTTTTTTCGGATTTATTCTGTACGAGTACAAGAAACCAATTCGCTAAGGATTTCTGCTTAGTTGAAAAGATGTGTCGTGGAATGCAAATTTTAGATTCCCCACGTCTCTTTTAACACCTTTATCAACGTCTGTTTTGCTTTGCAATTTTTAGAAAGCACAGATAAAAGCAGAAATCTGAATTGTGTTTCGAAACTATTTTACGATTGTTAAATTAGATGTCGCTAGTGCGTCCGTATTCGAAGCCATGTTATTGTTGCTTCTTAAAAGACAGAAAATATTGATCTTTCACGTTGAGAACACCTTTGAATAACTGTTCTGATGAGACCTATTAGGTCGAAATACGTATCAACAGATACAAAGGCGCTGTTTGCGTGAAATCAAATATTTGCTGTCTTTTTCACTTTTTTCGGATTTACTCTGTACGAGTACAAGAAACCAATTCGCTAAGGATTTCTGCTTAGTTGAAAAGATGTGTCGTGGAATGCAAATTTTAGATTCCCCACGTCTCTTTTAACACCTTTATCAACGTCTGTTTTGCTTTGCAATTTTTAGAAAGCACAGATAAAAGCAGAAATCTGAATTGTGTTTCGAAACTATTTTACGATTGTTAAATTAGATGTCGCTAGTGCGTCCGTATTCGAAGCCATGTTATTGTTGCTTCTTAAAAGACAGAAAATATTGATCTTTCACGTTGAGAACACCTTTGAATAACTGTTCTGATGAGACCTATTAGGTCGAAATACGTATCAACAGATACAAAGGCGCTGTTTGCGTGAAATCAAATATTTGCTGTCTTTTTCACTTTTTTCGGATTTACTCTGTACGAGTACAAGAAACCAATTCGCTAAGGATTTCTGCTTAGTTGAAAAGATGTGTCGTGGAATGCAAATTTTAGATTCCCCACGTCTCTTTTAACACCTTTATCAACGTCTGTTTTGCTTTGCAATTTTTAGAAAGCACAGATAAAAGCAGAAATCTGAATTGTGTTTCGAAACTATTTTACGATTGTTAAATTAGATGTCGCTAGTGCGTCCGTATTCGAAGCCATGTTATTGTTGCTTCTTAAAAGACAGAAAATATTGATCTTTCACGTTGAGAACACCTTTGAATAACTGTTCTGATGAGACCTATTAGGTCGAAATACGTATCAACAGATACAAAGGCGCTGTTTGCGTGAAATCAAATATTTGCTGTCTTTTTCACTTTTTTCGGATTTACTCTGTACGAGTACAAGAAACCAATTCGCTAAGGATTTCTGCTTAGTTGAAAAGATGTGTCGTGGAATGCAAATTTTAGATTCCCCACGTCTCTTTTAACACCTTTATCAACGTCTGTTTTGCTTTGCAATTTTTAGAAAGCACAGATAAAAGCAGAAATCTGAATTGTGTTTCGAAACTATTTTACGATTGTTAAATTAGATGTCGCTAGTGCGTCCGTATTCGAAGCCATGTTATTGTTGCTTCTTAAAAGACAGAAAATATTGATCTTTCACGTTGAGAACACCTTTGAATAACTGTTCTGATGAGACCTATTAGGTCGAAATACGTATCAACAGATACAAAGGCGCTGTTTGCGTGAAATCAAATATTTGCTGTCTTTTTCACTATATTCTTTTTCTTTATAATGCGATCCACACAGATGAATCCTTTCTGCTTCATTTTCATGTTTTATTTGATCAAAATTTATTTGATCACATACTTGTATTAGATGCAAATAATCAGATTCATATAATTTTTGAAAGCGATAAATACTATAATTATTACAAATTTCTAAAGTAAGACTCCACGGTAGAGGAGATATTTCAACAAAGTCGGTTATGTCCGATATATTCTCACAAATAGTTTTTATAGATTGTGTGCGTAGTGTTGGCACCATCTTGCTGTTTTTCTGCAACAACAACAAATAAATGTTATTCAACAAGATAATGTCCCCACGGAAGCGTATTAAATGATTTTGGTATTAAGTACCGCTTATCGTCATAAGGACTTAGAGCCGTTTTGGATTGCTCGATGCTAAATACAGAATGTTGGTATGATCGAATACACCTTTGGCTCGCGGTTTGAATTTTGAATTCTTTAAGACATTTTTCATAGTCTTCGTACGTAATTTTATTTCGAACAACGTTATATTTCACTCCTTTTGCCTTTTTTGTTATTCCCAAATTTCCCAAGTCACATTCAATTCTCTCTTTGTTTAGTTGTTTTCTTTCTAGGCGCTGTCTCTCTTTGTCCCTCTCGTCGTCAGTTATTTGCAGTTTAAATGTGTACATTTTTGATCGTAATCCAATAAAATGTGTAATTATTTTCCCATTTGCCTCGTCCTTCATTAATCCGGGGATTTTTGTATTTAACCGTTCTATCTCATATGAGTTGTTTTCGGCATAGTCGGAGGTATCAAATTTATTTGGATGCGCTCTTATAACCTCTCTATATGCATCTGAACATTTCAATTCATAAATAAAGCTGTCGGTGTCCATGTATAACAATGAACAGTTGTTCTCTCCCATCGTTGGAAGCATAAAGTTGTAGTGAAAATCGTACATACATACTTTTGATATATCTAGGATTGCTGCGCCTATATACAGGGGTTTATTAAAGCATACTTCTGATTTCTTAAGTTCGATAGCTACCAAATTTTCGCTAAAGATCGTACGACTGTGAAATCGACTACTCGCAATCAAATTTCTGGCTCCGTACCTTCCATGCCATTTTTTACATAATTTTACAATACGATGACGTCTTTGGTTCTGTAAAGTTTTTCCGAACACCGCATTGTTCATTAGCTTGTAGAGATTTTTCTCAAAACTGTTGGTGGCTGCCGCCCGTAAATTTGTATTTAATTCGATATACGGTCGCAGCCACGCAGATTGATTAAATTTCAAAACTTTATGTATCTTTGTTAAAATTAATCCGTTAGCCAATGCCTGTTTAAGAGTTCTATAATGCATAATATATTTGGTTTTGTGATATAAGGTTGGTATTAACTTTGGCAATTTTGAACCAGGCGGAATGCGGTGTTCGGCAGCAAATGGAAAATCTTTATGTTTGTCGTGTAATTCGCGTGGATACTCCAAGTCAACTTGGAAAAAATAGCCCTCCTTTGCATCATCCTGTATTGACATAATATCTATATGGCCTTTAGGAAGATTACCAACACCAAATTTGGTAACATCTTCGATCCACTTGAACCCTCCATATGGAAGCAATTGTAACATTGCCCAGCCATACAGATTGTTCACATCTAAATAGAGGATGTACTTAGAGGGCCGTGTGGGATCATAAGACGAAATGTATTTGTTGTTGGCCTCTGAATATCTGTTGCTACAAACAGATATTCCACCTCTGATTGCTTTTTCCATAAACAAGATCATATCCACATCTTTTAGCAATTCTAATTTACATTGTGTGTATCTCAACATACAATCCCACGTGTATCCTGGCATGGTATAATACCATGCTGGATCTAATTTATATGTGTCTCGACATTTTTGTCGGAACTGTTCAAACACATCAGCCAGCAGCAGAATATCTGTTTTCAAATACAAATCGCTGTATTCTCCCAAATTTTTACAATTAAATTTCTTCCAAACATTTTGGGCATGAGCATACTTCGCTTCACTAATGTATTCATTATTTAACTTACTATAAAAATGGTTAATTGTGGGTAAAGAAGTTTCATCCAATTTTTCCAAACTATCAATGTAATCATAACAAAATACTCCTTTACAAGTTAACAAATTAAATGTATCATTATCTAATTGACTAAATTCTCTTTTCAAAATCTTCTTTTCAGATGTATCTAAAAGAGATGCCAATTCATCGAGTGAAGCTCCCATAAATCTAAGTGAATCAATAAATCGTAATTTAATTTGATGTTCGTCAGATTGTAATGTAAATGAAATATATTTTTCTTTGTTTATGGGAAGTAAGCTCAAGTGCCCATGCTTGCAAAGATCTATAATCATAAAATGCGAATCGTAGCCACTAAAATTATGAAATACGATTGGGACGACAAACAATTTTTTAAAGTTCAAATTACATGCTTGGTGCGCAAATCCCCGTACTTGTCCCGTAAAATGATCGTGATCTACAACAACTGTATCTGTAGCCAAAAAGCGTTTCTCACAAATATGGCAAACAGTTGCTCCATTTGTGTTGGGTTTTTCGACCATAGGTACAATTGTCTTTATTTTGGAATTTACAAATTTGGAAATTTCGGACATTTCTTTTGCGAACCACTCCATGCAATTTTCACCTCTATAGCTATTAAAATAAGATAAACTATCATCGTACGCATATTTCAAATAATAACCTGCACTAAAAGGTACATGTTTCTGATATTTTGCTGTTTTACTCACTGAGACATTTGAATCTGTAAAATTATGTAATTGGCATTCAAAATCGGCATAAACTATAAACGGAGTTGTTTCTTTGTATGTAAAATTGCGAAAAGCCACATGATCATATTTGGGAACAGTCATTTTACATTTATTCACATCTGAACACATTTCTTCGTGCTCTGCTAGTTTGCTTTCACTGCTAAAATAGTTTAAGCAACGATCACAAATATATTTTTTCCATTTTGTTTTGTTTAATTGTGCTTGTACTAATTTTCCTAAATCTTTAATTCAACAATAATGAAGGCGTATTTCAGTCTGATCATCATCTTCTGGAGGAGCATCGTAATCGTTTAACTTTGGGAAATATTTATCTTGTAATAGGAGCAAATTTACATGCTTTTCCATCTTTTGCGGTGTCAGTCTGGCTGGTACTACTTCATAAAATTGTTTGTCCTTAACTACGTTTAATTCTAATGCAAAAACATTGACTGATATGGCGTTTAATTTTTCAAATTTGGAAATTTGGCTTAATGGCATTGGGCTTTCTAATTTGTCAGTTTGTAAAACAGTAGAATAATGTGGATATTTTGAAACTCGTTGTGGATGATCTTTTGCTGGATACAGAGCGCTAACAATTGACCAATAAAAACAAGCCTGATCGAAGTTATGCACATTAATACAAGCCTATTTATTGCTAATCTCTTTTGGCAAGTCAATGAACGATGAACCGTTTCCTATTTCTACTTTATTAATATTGACTTCTAATGAGATTACTTTAGACAGAGCAGCACCAGAATCTTTTTCTGCAAATTCAGACAGCTTTGTAAAAATTTTATCCTTAACATTTTCACTGAACCAAAGATGTAAATCGGTCGATGCGTCTATAATAGCATTTTTAGTGTTAAAATATTTTAAATCTAAACTTTCGCTATCACTTGATTTTTTAATGAATTCGCCGCAAAATGTAGTATTGACTTTAAGCATTCTATTTGTTTTTAAAATAATTTTAATTTTTCTACTAAAAATAATATAACAATCATTTAGGAACTGTGTTAAGTCCTTATGCACTAAATTAACTATAACTCCAGTTTTAATTCGACTAGCAAAACATAAAATGACATTTTCCCATTTAACTCTATTGCGTAATTTTGAATTAAGCCCCAACCCAACGTACTTATTATTGAAATTTAAAATAATTTGCCTAAAATGCTTAAAATGTCCTATGTAAGTTTGCAATTTTCTAACTGTTCCTACGGATAGTTTATTGTTTTTAATTACTTTACTACATCTAAAAATTTGACTATTTAACCGTCTTGTCCAAACTTTACGATCTCTTTCAGTGAATTTATCGAAAATTATTTTACTAAGCTTTTTAATAATGTGCATCAAATCATCAGACTGTTTAATCACTTGTTTTATATGCATGGCTACTCACACAAACAAACAATAAGAAAAAATCACTTACCTTATTCAACTATCTTAAAAGATGCAAGGAGTCTGCTTTTTCCAATATCAACTTCCCCTTCGTATATCAGCGAATAGTTTCCGCTGTTGAGGTCCGTTATTGCTGCTTGGTAGGCTTTGGTTACCCGCTGTGGTAAGAAGACAACTTCAGCACCCAAATCCAGCAGAACTGTCTCCCCAAATTGTGTTGTTACCACCTTTGCACTGTGGATGGTAAATTTTTTTCCAATTTGTAGATCTTTAAGTTTTTTTATTGGCTTACGTTCTGCAACCAAGGATGCATTATTTAGTTTTGATAGATCCATCTACAATAATAATAAAAAACTATAGTTTTTCCGCTTAACGTGAATGGAGAGATGCATTACATACTTGGTAATAGAGAAGAACCATATACTACAAGAAATCGAAATACGAACAGCGGAGAATACTTCTTATAAAAAATAGCAGACGTGAAATGTTTTACAACACCCACATAGATAAAAAGGACATAATAAATACAAAAACAGTATACATTTTTCATAAAATACTGCATGAAATACGAACAGAGAGATGTACAATTCTCATAAAATACAATGATAAAAGGGACATAATAAATACATAGAAATATACAAAAGACAAAAACCGCTTACCTTTATCAGATATATGTAAGTCACTGCACACCGTATTGACTACTGCGAACTTGTTGTTGTAGTACGTTTGCGAAGCGAACTGTGACACCGTATGCGCTCCTCGGCCTTTTAAAGAACAGAACAGCATATCGCCCCACCCGAGCCCGAGTTGCGTCAACCTAATGTGCCTACGGTACCATCAACTGATTCGTTTCACAGATAAGCAACACCTTGAGTTCTAGAAATGCTAATATTTTTATATTTATTTTTATTTCTTCAACTAATATTTATGGTATATAATAAATGATATTGCGGTAAGAGAATCGTTGTTATCAATTTAGAATTTTGTTGATGTGGTTGCTAATATCTTCATACATTTTACAAAATGTAGCAACTGCGGTTTTCTTTCCGGTGTACTTGTTTTTCCAATGATTAAAATAAAATTTGTTATCACACTTGTTTACGTGTTTTGAACAACGCGGTGTATTGTTATCATGAGGCTTCATCCGGTTTGCTATCAAATGCACAATTTTAACATATTATTATTTAAAATATTTCTGTCTTAATATTTCAGTATATAATTCTGTTTTTGTGAATTTTGTATAAATAACTATAGTACCAATTTTTGGATATTAGTATAAATCAAGATGCTGGTCTGTTTACATGTCTTATTGTTGCTCTCTGTATCTGTGAGTGCAGAGAATAGCACTCTGGCGTATGCTAGTTCTTTTCTTAAACGTTTCGGATATCTAAATACATCAAATAATGCTCTTTCTAGTATAGATATGGCCCTAGTTGCTTTTCAGGAAAAATACAATCTTCCTGTGACTGGAACATTAAATAATGATACTATAAATATGATGATGAATAAGCCTCGATGTTCTGTTGGCGACAATAACTATGAGATTCGTTCAAAGTGGAATAAAACGACTTTACGCTGGTATTTCCCTCAGGCTATTAGTAATCCTGATTATATAAATCTTGCTGCAGAAGCTTTCGCTAGATGGGAGACAATATCTAATTTAAAGTTTAAACAAGTACTAATACCTTCCCCGAGACCTGATATTACTATAACTGTGGTACCAAATACTCATAATTTTCGAGCAAGTTGTCAAGGAACCTCTAAATGTTCATTTAATTTCGATGGTCCTGGAAAAGTATTGGCTCACGCATACTTTCCAAGCGCACACGGAGAGTGTACCGAAATTCATCTTGATGTTAGTGAACGATGGTATGTAGGAAATGGCAGCGCTCCCAATGGTTAAGTCAATTTTTTGGCTGTCCTAATGCATGAAATTGGTCATTCTCTCGGACTAGCACACAGTACTATTGATTCGTCTATTATGTATCCTTGGTATCAACAAGATGTACAACCTTTTGGTGATGATGATAAAAAGGCAATGAGTATTCTATATGGGCCAAAAACAACGCCATCTTACATACCACCAACAACACCAGTTCCGCACAACAAGAACCATATGTCGAAAACATCTACAATCAAACACAGGACCTCTTTGTCAACAACAACAACCACACCTGCCCTACAAAATATATTATGTCTAATTCCATATCCAGATTTCATGTTTCTAGCTACTTCTCCTCAGTTTCCAAATTATAGAATGTACGTTGGATATGGTCCATATATATGGAAATTCGATTTAAATGAGATGCGCCTTCCAAAACATCCCGAATTAATTACCGATTATCTCCCTAAAGAGTTGAGGTCTGCGCATGTTTCACATGTTTTTCAGAATTCCGAGGGACACTTAGTAACCATACGCAATAATCAGTATTACGCTGCATCTTTCCCCAATTTAAAACTTCAAAAACGTTTTATGTTTCCTTCTATACCTGCGAGAACCAAAATAAATGCATTATTTCAAACAAACAGCGGTCAAACGTATTTATTATACAATGATGATTCTTATATTGAATTTAATGAAGCTGGAGACGTCTTAAACCGTGGACCCATGAATTATCTCTTACCAGGACTACCAGATACAATAACATCAGCATTCCGCTATACTGATGGGTTTATTTACTTTTTTCAGAACAACACCTATTATAAGTACAGCGAATACACACGTAAAGTTGTAGCAGCAGGAACGTTTAGCTGGGAACTTTTTGGGATACCCTGCCCCAACGACGGGCTATTAAAACAATTAAAAACTTTGTTAAACAAAATTGTAAATATATACGAATAAAAAATGCTCCGTTTATGATGTTGTTGTTTTATTTAAATTCCATTAATCTATATGTATGTTGAGCAATGTCTTGCGTCGAATGACACGTCAATTCACGTGACATTTCACGTTCTGCGTCAAATGTCACATAAATGTCACGTCCTGCGTTAAATATCGCGTCAATTCACGATCTGCGTCGAATGTCACGTCAATTCGCGTGACATTGTACATTCTATGTCACATGTCACATAAATATCACGTGACATTTCACGTCCTGCGTCGAATGTCACGTTCTGTGACAAATGTCACGTCCTGCGTCGAATGTCACGTGACATCCAACGCTTTGACACCTCATACGTCAAAATCCAACCAATAGCAACGAAGATACGTTTTAACGCCCATTTGGCAACGCCGCCATCTTTGTTTTTTGTCTCCCCACCTTCTCCCCGTTCCAACGTGCCCTCGTACGCCTCCATCGGACCAATAGAAACGAAGATACCCCATAATGACCTTTTGGCATGCTCCAATGCGCACGGCACATACTGCATTCAACCCCATTTTTCATCCCCTTTCCAACGAGCCCTCGTACGTCATCCTACGTTAAGCCGTTTGGAACTTACGACCGGGGGTTGCGATTTTAGGGGTTGCAATTTAGGGGTTGGTCCAGGATCTGTGTAGCCTATCTACTCAGATTATTCTCGAAATCCTCCCAGCTCTTCTTTTGTGCTTCAATCACCATGTCTTTTACTTTTGCCCCCTGTTGCTTATATTTTTGATAGCTTTCTGCATTCTTGTTCCCTAGATATTTCTTCCACGCTAACTTCTTGTATTTGACCTCTTCTTTTATTTCATTACTCCACAAATTCGTACATTGTCTGTTTTTATTGATTTTAGCCACTTTGCAGATTTATTTGCCCCCATCTAGGAGAGATTCTTTAAGTTTTTGCCAAGTTTCTTCTAAGCCGTAGTTCTGGTTTAAGTTTTGTAGACTATTGTTCACATATTTTTTATATTTGTGTGCTATTTTCTTATCTGCTAACTTATATGATCTAATAACTGCGTTGGTGAGGTTTCTTGGAGTTTTGTCTCTTTTTCTTGGTTACAAGAGAATGGCTTCGAGAGGTCACTCTAACCGTTTGCATAAATCATCATTTCATTGCATTATGAAAAGTCCGCAAAAGATTGAATATTTTGTATACTGTATAAAAATACCGCTTTTTTTATGCGATTTTAATCATACAGTTTATGACATACACAATTTACTATCGAACAATCCGTTACAATCAAAGTTACCTTTTTTAATTTTAATGAAATTTACCAAATGCAGATCTTATCGCTAAAAATACAACAAATTGTCTTAGTGCCAAGATTTTATATCTTTACGATACTGTTTAAAAGAACTGACTCATGGTAGGGACCAAAAATTCACAGTCCCCGATTTTTGCAATATAGAAGGCACAAAGCAAAAGTTTAATATACAGTTACTTACTGTTTTTGTGTAAACACATAAGTGTAGACAGTCTTCCGAACCAACAACTTTCTTTTCGATATCGTCCCATTGGTAGCTTGGAGGTCCATCTTTTGTGGCATCTTTAATATGTTCCCATTTTTCTACAGGTTCCGGAGCCTATGTAGTTTTCAAAAAGAAAAAATATTAAACATTTAGTATTTTAATAGTTGGGCAGCATTCGGTAAACTGAACTATATACTCAGAAATCAACAAATTCAATTACATCTTAGATCAAAAGTTTTTGATGCATGCATTATTCCGATATTAACTTATGCGGCACAAACATGGACAATAACAAAAAAGAATATGAATATACTTAGAGTCACTCAACACGCGATGGAAAGAGCAATGCTAGGTATATCACTTAAGGACAAGAAAACAAACACATGGATAAGACAGAAAACCAAAGTCACCGATGTGGTGCAAAAAGCATTAAAGCTGAAATGGGAATACGCTGGACATGTAGCTAGGAGCGATCTAAACAAATGGTATAGATCAATTTTAACCTGGAGAGTAGAGGGCAAATGAGAGTTCTAGCCGCACCGTTCGTATACCCCCCACCACCGACCCCCCCACCATTATTATACCTCCCTCCAATGGTAAGGTAAGGGGTGAGAGTTCTAGTCGCACCGTCCGTATACCCCCCACTATTGACCCCCACCATTTTGTATACCCCCCACCACACCTCATACCCCCCACCACTGACGAGGTCAACGACCGGTCAAGGTCAAGGGGGCAACGACCGGTAAATGGTCAAAAACCGGTCCAGGGGGTCAATGAACGGTCAAGGGGTCAACGACCAGTCAAGGGGTCAATAACCGGTCAAGGGGTCAACGACCGGTCAAGGTCAAAGGGTAAACGACCGGTAAAGGGGTCAAAGACCGGTTAGGGGGTTAATGAACGGTCAGGGAGTCAATGAACGGTCAAGGGGTCAATAGCCTGTCAAGGGGTCAACGACCAGTAAAGGGGTGAAAGACCGGTCAAGGAGTCAATGAACGGTCAAGGTTAACGGTCAAGGTTAATGGTCAAGGGGTTAATGAACGTTACACACGAAGAATAAAAATATACATTACCAGTGAAAGTCAAACAGTTCAGGTATGTAAAAACAAGAAATAGTAATAGATAACTTTATTTTATAAGGTAAAATAAGGAAAAAAACAAGAAGTAGGTAAATAGTGAAACAGAATAGTGAAGTACAATAGTATTCCAAACACGGTAGCTTTATTTGGATAAATTCAATATATAGAATATGTGGTGAAAACAAGATACATTTTACACTCACACCTTATTAATAAATGCTAAATACGCAAATAAAACAAATATTATTAGTACAGAAATGCTTTTATTAAATACATTATACCGTTAATACAATAAAGTCTAAATATAAGATTATTAAGTTTGTGATTTACTTGAACCATCTTCAACCATACCATCAATGTCTGTATCAATAACTTCATTATTGGAAATATCATCTTCGCTATTTTCTTCTTTTTCGTATAAAACAGATGGAAGATAGTCTTTTATTCGAATTAAATAACCATCCAACTTTACAGCTTTTAGTAACGATACAAATCCATATAAACATATTTGGTTTTTAAGATACAAGTCACAGATTTCAGCACCTTTTTCATATTTTTTAGCTAATTCTGTACAAAATTCTGGAGAATAAGATGATGGACGCACTGCACCATAAACGGCTTCATGAGAAGCATCAAACTCCAGATTTGAAAAAAGTTGGTGTAAGTTTTGAACACCACTTTTTAAATCCGTAACTTCAATTTCGGTAACGTAACACATCCACATTGTAAATACTAGCAGTAAAGCTGATGAAGAACTGTAGGAATTAGCTCTACAACGTGTTATTAAACAAACACCCCACCAACAAACTCCCCCACTACGATAAAAAATCCATTTCAAAACTGTCTACATAAAATTCATCCCCACCATCATTTTTTGCTTCTGGTAGAAGTAGTTTAGCTTGCTGGATTAAATAATCGAGATTTTCTTGTTGTTGGTCAGGTGTAAACGTATCTATTTTATAATGACCCCATGCTAATGTGTTAACAGTTCCGGGTATAACATACCTCTTATCATCGCGGGAAGTTAAAGCCACTTTATTTTTTAATTCAGTATACATTTCATGTAGATGTGA
Organism: Diabrotica balteata; assembly: GCA_918026665.1. NCBI lineage: Eukaryota > Metazoa > Arthropoda > Insecta > Coleoptera > Chrysomelidae > Diabrotica > Diabrotica balteata. The sequence goes on along the minus strand of OU898283.1, from coordinate 48,594,714 downwards.
CTTAAATGTATACATTTTACGATAAATTTTCGCATTAGTATTATCAACTACTTGTTTATAATCCGTAAATGTTAAAGATTTATTTATAACGTTTTTGGAAATTCCCTTAGCTTTTTTAAGGTTATCATTGTTACTTAATGTCACACAATAAGCTTTGGCACCAGTACCACAAAAATTTTTAATTGGTTTACCTTTAAACTCATCCTTCAATTTACCAACCACTGATGGTGTTTTTGGTATATTAAAGATATTATCGGCGGGGTAATTGGATGTATCAAATAAATGAAGGTTTTCTTTGATATCGCGGTAAACGTTTTCTGTTTGAATGTGTAAAATTAATGAATCAGTGTCGGTATACAAAAGTGAGGCATTATCTACATATTTAGCTTTAATGTAATTGTAAAAAAAATCATACATACGAATTTTGGATATTTCTAAAATTGAAAAACCGACATACACCGGTTTGTCGTAAATTATTTTTAGGATATTCATTTGAATTGCAACTAAATTATCAGAAAATATTGAAACAGAGTGAAAATTCGGCATACTAATAAACCCTTCAGCACCGACGCTTCCAGGCAAGTTTTCCCAGTGGGATAAAAGTTTAATATCAACCCTTTTATCAACGTTTTCCATAGTTTTCCCGTAAATGGAGTTTGTGTAATTTTTATATGTACTTTTATCAAATTCATTATTTGAAGAATTACGTAAATTTATGTTTAATTCAATATAAGGTTTTAACCACGGTGATTGAGAAAATTCTAGACTTCGATGAATTTTAGTTATCTTTAAACCTTGTTCAGTACACTGTTTCAAATTTCTATAATGGATAATATATTTATTTTTCGGTAATAACGTTAATACAAGCTTGGGATCTTTACTATTAGGAGGAATCAGATTTTCAGGACAAAACGGTAAGTCGTTATGGAAATCATGTAATGTTTCAGGATAAGCTAAATCAACTTCTAAGACATACCCCTTTGGAGATTCATCATCGACTGATAAACAATCAAAATGAGTGATTTCTACATCATCTAACCATCGAAAATCACCATGCGGAAGGAATTGACTCATAGCGTAACCATAAAGGTTTGTAGCATCTAAATAAAGAATATATGAAGTAGGTTTAGAACAATCATAATTCTCACAATACTGATTATTTGCAGCAGCAAATCTAGTGCTACACTGACTTATACCTCCACGTATACCCTTTTTAAAAAAATGGAGCATGTCTATATCCGTCAATAATTCAAGCTGAACATTAGTTTTACGCAACATAGCATCCCAGCTAAGTGATGGAGCTGTTAAATATTGAGCAGGATCTAGTTTATAGTTAAATAAACAATTATGTCGAAAGTTTTCGAACACATCAGCTAATAATAAAATATCTGATTTTAAATAAACATCTGAGTACTCTCCTAAGGTGTTACAATTAAAAACTTCCCAAACTCGCTTAGCTCGTAAGTACTTTTCATCGGAAATGCCTTCACCTTTTAAAATATCGAAAAATTCTTCTTGTGTGGGTAAAGATACCTCACCAAGTTTTGAAAAGTTATCCAGGTATGAATAAGGGAAAACACCTTTTTGTCGTAACAATCCGAACTCTTCATTTGATCGACAATATTTTTGTAACTCTAGACATTGATCATCATTAAGAGTTTTACTTAAATTATCCAGTGAATGAGGTAAAAATCTGAAAGAATCTACAAACCTTAATTTTAAATATACATTTTGCTCTAGATCACCACGATCAACTAAAAGTAGTTTGGTGAATGATATATATTTTTCTTTAGTTTGTGCAATAACATCAATTTTTTCGTTATTCTGAGCTAATTTTGTTATAAACAGATGTGAATCGTAATTGGTTAAATTATGCATGAAAACAGGTATGAACTTAGGTAATTTGTAATTTAAATTACAAGCGTTATGAGCCGCGCCAGAAAACAACCCTGTTAGATGTGAATGATCTCTAACTTTAATTTCGTTAATATCGAACGGTTTATCACAAATGTGACAACATTTACTAGTAAAAAATTGTAATTCCTCTTCTGGTGTAAGTTTTTTCATAGGTTTAATATGTTTAAGATATTTATGATAAATAGTGTAAACTTTTTCTTCTAGTTTTTGAATAAACTTTTCAACCACGTTGTCACCGCGATAAATGATAAGTTGTGATAAACTGTCATCAAAATAACATTTAACATAAAAACCGAATGAATATGGTGTATGCTGATAGGTTTTGACAGTAAACGAGGAATTATCAGAAGGTGTTGCATATTGTATCGGTTGCAGTATACTTTCAAAATCAGCATATATAACAAACGGAACTTGCATTTGTTTCTGAAAGTTGGAAAACTGTAAGATATTTTCTTTTTGTAGATGTCCATATTTATTGAGAATCATGTCGGTAGTTGGAAGCTTAGTATATACAAAGTTGCAATCGTTGTCTTCATGTTTGCGAAGACGTTCTAAGGATGAGAAAAATTGTAAACAACCATTACAAAGAAAAGTCTGACCATTATGGTGTGATTTTTGTTTTGATATTAACCGCGATAAATTTTTAATGTAACAATAATGACTATTCCCGTACTCATCAAAAATAAGTAATAAGTTAACATGTGTAGCTTTTTTAGATTTTGTATAATACAACGGTCCAACGATTTCCAATTGTGTGATATTATTTTTAAAACATTCACTAATTCCAAAAACGTTAATCGAAATATTATTTAGTAATTCAAATTTTGGTATATCTGAGAGTTTCATAGGGAATTCTATATTATCGAACTGTAAGAGACTAGTATAATACGGATAAGAAGTAGTAAGATTGGATTTACCTGTTGGATCAAAAATTGATGCGTTTACCGCCCAACCAAAACATGCTTCATCTTTATTCATTATATTAATAATTGCTTTCTTCATCTCGATTTGTCGTGGTAGCTTGATATATGAAGAAGATCGTAGAGGGTTGTACTTATTAATGTTAACTTCTAATGATTGAATTTGTAAAAGACTCCATCCAGATTCCTTTTCTTGTATTTCCGAAACCTTGGGTAATATCTCCCTAATAAAATCTTGATATGCTTGTTTCAAATTAGTAGAAATAGTAATAATCTGATTTTTTGTATTAAATGATTTTAAATCATAAGTATCTTTTTCAGGTATTGTGTACATAGAGTAAAGTTCGAAATTAACTTTTAACACTTTAAATTTATGTAAATAGTTATGTAGAAGCTTCAAAACGCTACCTTCAATTTCACTAAAAAATTCCAAGTGATCAGTATGATGTTTGTTGCTAGAAAGACGGTAACTACCGATACGATTTTTAAACGCACTTGATAGTTTCTCAACTCCGCTATCTAAATTATTAATAACACTTTTGTGTGAATTACTACGTAAATGTCCTGTTAGTCCTCTCCCAGAAATTTTTTTATAACAATCTTGACATTCGATAACATTGGATGTAGTGGTGACTGGATGAACAATAGATCTAAAGGGAGTTGCTTCTACAATGGTTGAATTGTAATTATTAGCGTATGTAACCACATCTGGGTTATTATTAAGTTTCAACTTTTTCCCTTTATTGAATCGTTCCGGACAACTTTCCCGTTTATGCCTACTTACACTGCTTTTGTTGGATAAAACTTTTAAACAAGAGTCGCACTGCATGGTTGTTGACTGAAGCTAGGTGACTGTACGACACGAAAATGAACAATAACGAAAGAAGTGTGGGGTATAAATATAAACTTGTTTTGATTACCGGTTTTAAACTGGAAATACCGGTTTTAAACTAGAAATACCGGTTTTATGGTATTATTAGAGTAAATAATTACAAAAACTAACAATATATCCCAAGTATAGATAATTACCGCATTTATGACATATTATATTAAGCATGGTTAAAAGTAAAAGTGTAACAAAAAATAGTTTTTGCAGCTTTAACGCTATATACGTGATTTTTTAAAAAGCGTTATAGTAGATTCGTATTCCTGACATCAAAACCTTTCATTAGAGTGGTTGGAAAGTAGAATACGACAAAAAAATACCCTTTTTACCGCTTTTTACCGCTTTACCGCTATATGCGTGACTTTTTCAAAAAAATAATAGCATATTCATATCTCTGACGTCAAGATCTTTCATTAGAGTGGTTGGAAGGTAGGTTTATAAAAAAAAACAGTTTTTGCCGCTTTATTGCTATATGCGTGATTTTTTCCAAAAAATAATAGCAGATTCGTATTCCTGACGTCAAGACCTTTCATTAGAGTGGTTGGAAGGTAGGTTTATAAAAAACAGTTTTTGCCGCTTTACCGCTATATGCGTGACTTTTTCAAAAAAATAATAGCATATTCATATTCCTGACGTCAAGACCTTTCATTAGAGTGGTTGGAAGGTAGGTTTATAAAAAAACAGTTTTTGCCGCTTTACCGCTATATGCGTGACTTTTTTTAAAAAATTCTATCGGAATCACTTTCCTGGCGTCAAGACCTTTCATTAGAGTGGTTGGAAGGTGGGTTTAAATCAATAGAACCAGTTTTTAGAGTTTTACCACCATATGCGTGACTTTTTCTAAAAAATTCCACCGGAATCACATTCCTGGAGTCGAGACCTTTCATTAGAGTGGTTGGAAGGTGGGTGTAGGACTAAAAATAAAGAAAAAAAAAAACCTCAAAAATAAAAAAATATAAAAAATGAAAAAAAAAAAAAAAAAAAAAAAATTAAAAAAAAAAAAAAAAAAAAAAAAAAAATTAAAAAACAACTGATGCAAACCAACAATAAGTGCAAAGCTGTGCAGACATAAACTCAACTATAGCCGTATGTATATAAAACCGTGTAGCCGGTCAGTACCCTTTCTTTGTTGTCTACGTAGGTCATGGAAGAGTATTCACTTCATTTGCGAGAGCTTACATCGCCTTCGAGTATTCACCTTTCTTTGTTACAGCAAGTGTAAATCCTGTTTCACCCACCATTTCGAGTTGCTTAGCTTGGGTTCGGTTTGTTGTATATAATCCCGTTTAAGTTGTGCAATTTCAAACAGTCGCTTATTTTCGCAATGAAAACAATACAAAGTTCTGCGCGTCGCGAGCCGGGGTTGTTAGCAAAAAAAAGGATTTTATTCGAAAGTGGACTTTTATCTTCGATCGAGTCGCCGCCGCCGGTGTTTGAAAATTCAATTCCGTCCGCGATCACACCGCCGTCATCAAGATCGGTCCCGTTTTCGATCTCTTCTCCGGTCGTTGAAATAAGGGATAGGCAGCGTGCACCGTCGGAAGAGAGTGTTGTTTTTGTAAATAGTCAAAAAATTAGTGAGGCCCAACGCCTTATTTTTAAAATAAACAACCAGAAAAAACTAAAAACTAAAGCGACGGTGCACTCCGCGGTTAGTGAGAAGTCATCCACATTTATTAAGGATGACATTCTTCATGCCGCTGAAGAGGCTGCATCCAAACATGGAATGGTGAAGCAAGTGGCGGCGGAGGTGCACGCTCCTCCAAGCACCTCTACAGCTTTCGAGGATATCTCCGACCCTGAAGACGGACCTGATGATCACTACAAACCCTCTATAAAGGGTTATCCCTCTATCGGGGATGAATTAAATATATTCGAATGGGGATCACCACCTAAAGAGGGATCTACAGGGAAACCTATGACTAAGGTTCAAGTGTGGGAAAAGAAACTAATAGAGACAGAGCCGTTATTTAGTAAAGTAGTGGCCAGCGCTCTCCAAATCCCAAACAGAGTGAAAGCTCAAAAACAGTTGTTTTGTGAGGATTTTAAAGAAGGGCTTGTGTCGGCACTTGAACGCCATCAGGACCGTCTCCAGGACAATTTGAACAGGAGTTTAGCAGATAGTGAGCTCCTTAAGAAAGCTCTCCAAAATATTTTTCAATACGCGGAAAAACTGTCGGAGGCTTTCCACGAGGAGCAACACCGTCTAATAGACAATTTGAAAGATACGAAAACTTTCCTGACCAACGCTAGGAGATCAGATTCTGAAGGTGAGAATTTTTATCATAATATGTTGCAACAATTTTACTAACAATGCTAATAATGATAATTACAATACTGATAATGTTTTTCGTTTGTTACAGACTTGCTAAACAAAAATGCTGGTGGTGATGTCCTGCGATGCTGGGGGACAAGTAAACCGTGAGTTAACCAATTTTTTACCTTACCTTTCGTTTTTTAACACTATAATAAAACAGTTTTCCATGAATTTTTACAAACGAAAATTTAATTTATTCTCTATTACGAAATTTTAATTTATTCTTAATTAAGCGTCATCATTAATTTTTGTACACCATTATAATATTTTAATTAGTTTTACATTTTGCTATTTCTTTGTTACAGATCCCACACCGACGACCCTGATAACCCACCCCGACGACCCTGTCACCCCGAGCACCCTGTATAGTTAATATTAATTATTTTTAAGTGTACGTTTTTGTAAATAATATTTAGTTTTAGTTGTGTATATATAGTTTATTTAGTTTACTTTTTTTATATTATTTTCGAATATATTGTTTATTTTTAATAAAAAAAATATATAAAAATATTGTTTTTATAAATAATTTACAGCCAACATTTAGTTGTAGATAATTTATTAAGATTAACACAGCAATAAACTTAAAAAAATCTGTTTATTTAACTAAGAAATCTAAAGTTATTCTCAAATATAAATATAAAATACTAAAATACAATATTTATTTATAATTATATTTTGAGAACAACTTCAGATTTCTTAGTTAAATAAACAAACTTTTTCAAGTTTATTGGTGTGTTAATCCCAATAAACTATCTAAATATTAAAATGTTACATCTAGAAAAATTCAGAACAATATACATACCTATTCAGTCTTTTTTCAAAAATTTTATATAACATATAATTATTAAAATGGAGTATAAATAGTTCAAAACCAAAAATTTTCAAAAATTTGTTTTTAAATATCACTGTTGAAAAAAATTGTAAAATACGTAGAAGAAATACAAGTTTTTTAGAGTTTGGTAAATATTATAAATAAGTCGAAAAAACCTACTAAGGCATTTATTTTAAATTTTTGAATGAAACTATTAAAAAGTTTTAATAAAGTTTTATTATAAGCACAGTTTTTTTGTAATGTTTTGATTAAGTTGTTGACAAATAAATCATTTGGTTCATGATTTTTGTTGAAAATGAAATAAATAGAAATGAATTAAAATATGTTACAAGAGAGAACTATTTAAAACTAATATAATATTATTCAATAATTATCAGTTTATTAATTAGTTCGAGTGGTACTATAGCAGGTTCGCAAAACATGTCATTTTTCGATACATCCTGAATCAGTTCGGGTGGTGCTATCACAGGTTCCAAAAACATATCATTTTCCGATACATCCTGAAATTCCACGTCACTATACAATAAGCTGTCATTTTCTACATCAGACATGTCACTCTCCGACAAAGAAGATAAGTCCTCTGACAGCTCGAGTGTTGACAAACTCCATACAGATAGATTACAATTCGTAGTAGAATCGCATGGGCCATCATCACTAATGATGCTATAATTATCCCAATCTGTACTAGAGTCACACACACCACTCTCTACCATGATACTTGGAAAACCAACTTCCATGGTTGAATGTGTAAGGCTTACTGTCTAACAAATATTTTTGGATAGAACTCAACCGAAAGTAGCATCTTTAAGACTGAGCTAAACAGGTTTAACAACGATGGGGGTAATTGCCCCGTCAAGGTCTTGTTGGATTTTTTCTTTTTATTCTATAGTCCGACCATAGACAAGAAAAGGTGAATATGCGGTCACCAAACCGGTTCAAACAAAGATAGGTGAATAACCGGTCAAGGTTTTATTCTTTTTATCCTATGAACGTGGGTAACAAATGTGAACAAACGGTCAAGGTCTTATTGGTTTTGTATCTTGTTGTCAGTCTATTTTGTTAATATAAATTTTTTCTTTTTATAGCGCAATTAGTGTTATTAATGTGATAATTGTTTAAAAATTTCAAGCTTATACCTCCCTCCAATATAAGTTTACATATATAGATTATTTTCCGAACTAACTTATTAGTCAAATATGTGTCTTGACGACGGTAACAATGATAGTATATCTCGTACTGGGTGGAAATTTGAAGACCGTTTACTTTCTTTTAAATATTGGAAGGGTGCAGTTGAACCCCTGTTATTAAGCAAAGCTGGGTTTTACTATACAGGGGTTAGTGATATAGTTCGGTGTTTCTACTGCAATACTGAAATATATAAATGGGAACCTTCCGATATACCAATTGAAGAACATTTAAAGTACAGCGACTGTTTTTTTGCAAAAATGTTGGCGACGAAATATCGAAGTTCAAAAAAAAAATGTGTTCAACGAAGTTTTAACAATGTAATACCATATATTTTAATAATATGTATAATTAATTTTTTTATTTTGTTAATAAATAATTAAAATATTTTTATATATATTTTAATTAAAAATGTGTCTTGACGATGGTAACTTTGGTAGTATACATCTGTTTTAAGATCGTTTACCGTCCTTTAAATATTGAAAAGGTGCAGTTAACTCGTGTTGTTAAGCAAAGCAGGGTTCTAGCATATAGGGAATGTCGATGTCGTTAGCTGTTTCTACTGTAAGGTCGAAATACATAAATGGGAGCCATACGATATACCTATTGATGAGTGCATAAAGCATTCTACATGTCTGTTTGCAAGACTGATGAAATGTAATTCTATCTTTTTATATATAATTTGTAATAAATTATAAAATATTTTTGTACTACTTATTATAGAGTTGAATATATTATTGGTAACAAATAAAGGTGGGGATATTAGCGACACGAGCTTTAAAACCGGTTTCGATATGGTTTAGTGGGGGTCGATGGTATATAACTTCTTTGATGTAATTCCAAAATCAGTTTAGACTATAATCATGTTTCAAGAAAGTATTAAAATTACTATGGAGAAAGTGAAATTACTTAGTGAAAAATCAACACCTAATTTAACATCTATTGCATATTATACCAACAAAAAAAAAATGAATAAAATTTGTGTATACTGTTGGGTGGAGACACTATGTGAACTCGGTCAAAACAATATGTTTGATGATGTGTGCCTACCCATAAAATTACGTGTGTTCGTTAACGAATACCTGACGAAGCGTTATTTATTAGACACAGCTTTGGAAAGAATTTTCAAATTTTCCGATGTTTGGTTGTGGGTGGACCAATTCTTAAAAAAGACGTCAACTTTCGACATTCTTTTTCAAAAACTTGTCCAATACCAACAATTGGAATCTCTTAAACCAATAGAAGACCTGCTACCACCAAGGATTCTGAAACGGTTGCAGTTTAAGGGGTATCAACACCCCTTCAAATGTGAAGGTTGTTTAGGTTCTGTAAGTAGGTTATAGACAAAACTTATAGTTGTAGTTTGAATCAAAAAATAAAAAAGTAAAAAAATATAATGTTTTTATTCAAATTTACTCCATTACAAAATTTTCATAAATAAAAAATACATTTGAAAGGGCGCATATACATTTCTGTTTAGAGTGGTAAAAACATTTTGCTTCCGATACTGGTAGTGGTGGAAATTCACCTACTTCAATTACAGGTGTGGAAGAATATTTTCTTATGTAATTCGCTTTTTCCATTCCTTTTACATAAACAATTTCAGCTTTGTCTGTTAATTCCTTTATAATTTTTTTTAATTCGTATAAGGGGGTATAACCTTCACTCCAAGAAATGCAGTGGTGGTGTTTGCTTAACCATGTCGCTTGCTGAATTAAATTAGGAGGTAACATACGTAATGGGAAAGGTGGTTTAAATAGATATACTACACATTTATCTCCTGAATAACACGCCAATTCTTTACAAATAAACCTATTATTCTCAATTTTAAAACCTTGGATGTCAATAACAAGTTTCATATTTGCAATTGTTTAAATTTTTGTATAACCTCTTTAAAAGCCTCGTACTGCTGAATTTGTTTTTTAAGTTTTTTTAAATTATCTATAAAGTTGTCTATTGTGTTTTCGTGTAAACGTTTCATCATGAACTAACGTTTTTAATTATTACTATTAATTAATATACAGTTATAACACATGCGTATTAATACTGCTTTACTATTTTTGTTAATGGATTATACGTAAATTCCTTCTCATGTAAAATTAAACAATATGCTGATACATCAGGTGTTGAAGGTGTATTTGTTTCAAATTCGATACGTAGAACAATGGACCCATTTTGGATCACTTCTTTCTGCCTAGAGCAATCTATATGTATGAGTGGTGTTTTAGTTTTAAAATCTTGAGGACTAAATATCGGTTGGTTTAAACTTAAATTATAATAACTTGTCTGAAAACTTCCAAACATCTCATAAATTTGAGCGAACTTGTTGGTGTCAAAATCAATGTGTAAGTCATTATAAGGGTATCTTTCAGAATTTAAAAATACCTTTATATTTTTGAGGTCGTTATGGTCAAATTTGCTCATATCTTTAGTAATTTTGGATTTTCTTCCTTTTTGGAATGCGATAATGATATGTCTTGGTGTCTCAATGTTAGTACTAGTTTTTACCGCCCACGTATGTCGTGTTGTATTATTTAATGATGGATATTCAATCATTTGCCACGAACGGAATTTAATTGGTAGCTCAATATTTTTATGAGCTATGCCATTCAATCGTAGTTGTTCACGCATGCTTGGACTAACATGGGCGACATTCCATTGTAATTTTGTAATTTCAACTTTAGGTCGTTCGCTGTCGTCTACACTCACAACTGAGTCTACATCATCATTCGATCGTATTAAAATAAGCTCTTGCTTTACATTCATAATAATTTTTCTAAAATCTTCAAAAAATCCTGATAAGAATCGTAATGGGATACACACGTTAAAGTTTCCATGGGCGTCCACAATTATTTTTTCATCTCCTGCTTTTGGAAACCATCCCGCATTTTGGAACAGAATACTTTCGTTTTCGTTAAGACTTAAATAATTTTTAATCGTTGATACCAGTCCAACCTCTCGAACAGAGTCTATAATAACTCCATTTAACTCATATCGTAGCTCTCGAAATAAAAAAGAAATAGCGTTATTTATAAATTTAAGTTTTGTTGGTTCCTTATCGTCGTGGGTGAGTAGCTTTCCTTCTATATCTAAGTATGATGTTGAAGGGAGCGTATATGTGTCAAGGTCATATATGGGAATTTTTATCTCGTCGTTATAGTTCAACTTTCCGGGAATGTATGGTGAATAGCTGTGAAATTGATATTCCTGTATAGTTGTATCGTTATAAGGTTGACCCGTTACTTGTAACACTTCCATCACACTAAAAGTTTAAAACCAAGATTTTTTAATAATAAGCGATTAGATGGTGTTAATATTCCAATCGTTTTTTTTAAACTGTTCAATTTTTGTTTCTTGGCGGTTCTTTTATAGTTTTTTATGTAATCGGGTTGTTGACGGGAAAAGTTTAGAACCATTATAATCGCTGTCGTAAATGTAAATTAATAGTTATCTCTTCTTGTCGAAAATTAAGTAGTTTACCGTTTTGATCAACAATTTTTACACTAATGTTGTTGATTGTCTTAACGCTGATGGGGTAATATAAAATATTTTGAGGTGACTCGACTATTTTATACCCACTAGGTACGGTTGGAAAAAATTGGTAGATTATATGAACCGGGTCTCCATTTAAATACGAGCCTGAAGCGATATTGCAATCAACACAGATTGCATTTGTCACTGAAATATTTACTGGCTCATCAGAAACATGAATTTTATTTGCTTCCAGTTCTCTTTTCTTAAACCCAAAAATTTTACCTATAGAGTTTTTAATACCGAAATATAGTGAACAATTACTTTTAATAGATACTTTAGATGTGTTTTTATCTGGAATAATATCTATATAAGCATCTTTATCTCTTTTTTTCATCAACCCCGTTAAAAGCTGAATTATATCTTCCAATTCATACGAGCCCAGTGGGATAACAGTTGTATAAGTAATGTTACCGCGACCAAAGAGAAATACATTATTAGATTCATCAATGTTGGGTATGGAATTAAAAGAATAAAAGTTCGTTAAACCAACTTCATATTCAAGACTTTCATCCAGGTAAATGGGAGGATTAAAATTATAACTTAAAATACACGACTTCCCGGTCAGGGTGAAATTATACGACATATTTGCTGAACGGTTCTATTGTTTAGACTGATTCACACATCCTTATTATAATGGTTATATAGAAACTGTAATGCCAATTGACCGCAATTGTAAGAATGATGTTGGAACCTTTTATAATTATAATTTATATTTACAGGACCACCAGTTTTAAAGTATTTGATTACATTACGTGGTGGTGATAAATCACCATAAGAATCAAAATATATTATATTGTTGTTCTCTTTCGTATAAGCTGTCCAGTGCGTACCTTTACCTTTATTTAAATCCATATTTATAATACCGCTTTCATATTTTTGAATTTTACTTGGTAAGGTATCTCTCATGAATACATCTCTAAAATATGGGATTTTTAATAATTTTGCGTATTTTCTTATATCGACATCTGTTAGTGGTTGATGAGGAAATATTAGTTTTTTGAATACGGTTTTAAATACATCCCATACCCTTTAGCAGGTTTCAAATATAACCCCTTACCTCCTTTTTCCATAGCAAGATTGTGACGTTTCTGTTCAGCTATTTGTTCACGGTTGGTTTTTGAGTCGTTAATAGCCTTCATAATTGATGCAGTACCCCCTCCAATTGCACTTAAAGCTCCGATTAACGGTAATAATAAAGGTAGAAAACCTCCTTTTTTGGGGGTTTTAATAATACGTTTTTTCAAATTTATTCTTTTTCTTTTAAGGGATCCACCTTTTTTATTTAACCGACGTCTAATCTTACGTAACCCCATCCCCAATTTACGTTTACCCTTCATCGTCGTTGTAACTAACCAAGCTGCTGCTTTTTCACCAAATGTAGCGTCCTTGGATTTTATTCGATCCCAAGCTTTGTTCTCTAATATTTTATCAGCTTCGTGCCTTTTACTAAGTTCTTTATGTAGGGAATATGCGATGTCGTGTTCTTTACAGGCTTTATCTAATAAATTTATTCCTGAATTACCAAGTGCAAGTCTTTTTTCTAGCTTAGTCCCCGGCCCACAATACGAATAACCTGGAATGTGTACCTCGACTGGTAGTGTATTGATGACGGAATTTAATAATCCGCAACCTCTTCTTTCAACTGTTCGATGTCTACTAATCCTTTTTCGCCTCATTATACTTTCTTTTATATATAATCTGATACCCTATATATACTCACATCATTCCCAGATACAATGAAGATTGAAAAACAACAACTGTCGCTACCTATTACAAACCATGATATAGTTGCACAAGATAATAAAATAAAAAAACACGGTAATTTATTTGGTGGTGATTCAAAACGGTGTCTTATTATTGGACCAAGTGGATGTGGTAAGACTAATACATTATTATCGTTGATTGAGCATCCTAATGGTTTAAGATTTCAAAACATATATGTTTATTCTAAATCACTTCACCAACCAAAATATATATATACCTACGTAACTTAATTAAACCGATGTCTGAGATTGGGTATGAAGAATATGGTGATTCTGCAAACATACCTACTCCAGAAGATATTAAAAATCATTCAATAATAATCTTTGATGATGTTGCTTCGTGTGATCAAAAACTTATTCAAAGTTATTTTTGTTTTGGTAGACATAAATTTACCGACTGTTTTTACTTATGTCAAACTTATAGCGCTATACCAAAACAGTTAGTGCGGGATAATGCCAATCTTTTAGTGATTTTTCAACAAGATATGACGAATTTAAAACACATATATGACGACCATGTCAATATTGATATGAGTTTTCAACAATTTAAAGATTTTTGTTCTTTTTGTTGGAAAGATAAATATGGATTTGTAGTGATTGATAAGGATTGTTTGTTATCTTCAGGAAAATATCGCAAAGGGTTTGATACATTTGTACATATATAAAAGAAGAAGTACACCTTTTTAGTGTTAGTAAAAATGGATACTCGAATCGCTAAACAACTGTTAAAAACCCGCCAAGCATTAAAACGAAAATATCGTAGTTTAAAAAGTGATATTATCAAGTCTCAGAGTCAGTTAGAAAAAAATTATCAACCCATAACAAAACCTCTCAAGGAGTTGTTGTTAAAATTAGAACCTACAAGTAATGTAAAACAAGAACCTACAAGTAATATAAAACAAGAATCTGTCCCACTTAAACTACCTAAATCACCTAAATTAGGATCTCCCAAGTCTAATTCTCGTCGATTAAGCACACCAAATCTTAGTTTATATCAACTTGCAGCTTCATCACCAAATAAACGTTCTCCTTCATCTAAAACACTTGCCAACTTTGGAGAACTTTCTTTTATCCCACCTAGCGGGATCGAAGAAACATTTGAATCACGACTTGGAGAAAATAGTGCAGAAGATACCTTTACATCACAACCTGTAAGGGGTAATAGTAGTGAAGATATAAATCGATATTTTGAAGAAACTGTATTAGAGTTTAACAATATGGTTAATAATCCTGACGTAATGGGTGCATATTATGAGCAATTTACTGAACCTTTACCTCGTGTGTACGTTAAAGCTAATATAGAGGATACAAAAGGTGAATTTGATCATATATTAGGAGTGTATCATGATTTGGCCAACGAAAAATTTTCAATCGGTGATTCAAATATCGACTTTGTCGGATCAGATATGATTATAAAAGGGGTTAAGTATATAGGGACACCTGGTCTCTATGAATTAATGTTTAAGGCTAATCCCGTTAGTTTTAAACAGGGGGATGTTAACGAATACGTGGATATTTTACGACGAACCAATGCTCTTCATAGAAACAATAATCCTGAATTACCAATTAGAAAAATGGAATCTAAAATAAAAGATAAATATTATTTTATTATTAAGCCAGTATTGGAAACTAGACCCCAACCTCACAGACAAAGATTAACTTCTTTACCTTCAAGTCTTGGTGCGACAACTAGAAATCGAGCCAAACAATTTACTGGTAAAAAAGGTGGGGCTTTACTAACAAAACAATACACTACGAAACCAACTGAGTATAAATACTTTGACAATTTTAATGAGATAATAGATAGACTTCGACTACTTCTAGCATCACAATCTGCGGGAAATAACGGTCACGGTAACGAAATCATTTCCATTATCGAGGAACTTCGAGAAGGTGGTATAATTCAATAATAATGCCCATTAATAAATTTGGCAACCATTTTCTAACTGATTTAAAATCTCACAATAATTCTACAAATCCACTATATTTTATTTGTGATCCATCTTCTTACCACACCAAATGTATAATAGCTTTAAAAGGAGAAGAAAAAACAAGTTTAAACAAGGACTTTTATGTGTTGGATCATGGAGGGACGTCGTATGTATTTTCTGTAAACGCTAAAATTGAAACAGTACAACATTACAGTTTTAATGGATTAGTTTTAATAAATTCGATAGAGTATAAATATCATGAATTACCTGGTTTACATGTAAAGAAAGGTGATAAACTTTCGTTTAAACTTGATACGAATCCTAACGTTTTTGTCCATATTACTCTTCAGTGTCCACTAGAAAAAAATGTCTAACCCCAAAGAACAAGTCGTTAATGAACTTCATAAACCCGCAAAAAAAAACTTTAAACGGAGGCATGTTATTATTAAAGGTTTGCATGATTTGTGTCAAGCAGATTTAGCTGTTATGACTCCTTTTGTTAAATACAACAGCGGATATAACTATATTCTTATTGTCATAAATGCATTTAGTAAATATGTTTGGGCGTCACCGATTAAAAGAAAAACGGGGTCTGAAGTTACCAATCGTATGAAGAAAATTTTATCTCAAATGCCTAAAATTCCTAAACATTTACAAACAGATAATGGGACTGAATTTTATAATTCCCACTTTAAAAACCTAATGTCATCTTATGGTATAAATCATTACAGCACATATTCTAATTTAAAAGCAAGTATTGCTGAACGTGTGATACGAACTCTTAAGTCAAAGTTGTGGAAACAATTTAGTTTGCAAGGTTCTTATAAATGGGTTAACATACTACCATCTATCGTTGAACAGTACAATAACACCAAACATTCAACTACGGGTGTCATTCCAAGTAAAGTAACTAATCGAAATGCAAAGCAGATAATTGCTTACAACTGGTTAAAAACCGTTGATAAACGTAAACCAAAATTTCAAAGAGGGGATTATGTTCGTATAAGTAAATATCGCCACGCATTTGCTAAAGGATATACACCATCTTGGAGTACTGAAATATTTAAGATTAAAAAAGTTCAGTTAACCAATCCAACTACTTACTTACTCGAGGATTCTAAACAAGAGGAAATTAATGGGGCATTTTACACCGAAGAACTTCAAAAAGTTAAATTTTCAGACGTCTATCTTGTGGAACGGATATTAAAACGCAAAGCTAACTAAGTTTATGTTAAATGGTTGGGATTGGATAAAAGTCACAACTCGTGGATTAGTAAAAATAATGTTGTATAAATATAGAAAATTTATCTAACAGAATTTAGTTCGCGATAAAATAATGCCTGGAGCAGGTCTACTTATTTTACATGCTGTTTTGCAGGGAGTACTTTATATTTACCAACCTTATGCTGTAAACGATATTCATATATGTTTTGATAGAAATGGAATAAAAAATGATAGTTGGCCATCGCAGTGGACTAACATGAGTCTTTATAAGCTAAATGGAGTAGATCTTAGATTCGCTTATATACCATATAACAGTACAGTATACAAACTACGATTACCTTTTCCCAATTACCTTAATGATGAAACAGAATGGCGTCAGCTCTACATCTCTTCTGGTGCTACTCAAGTTGGTGAGGAATATCTATCAAATATTTGTTTATCCTGGTATTTAGTTATTTGTGTTACTTTTTTACTTTTAAATGTAATTATAAAATATGTTAAACATTTTTTATTTAATAAATTTTTAAAATAAAAAACTTTTGTGATTTAATATTTATTTAAACCTACTATTGTATACAAACATTCTATGATTTATATTTAAAATCGGAGATAATATTTTCGAAGTTTCTTCGATTCGTTTTTTAAACCTTATTGAATCTATTACAAATATTTCCCAGTACCTTTGTCGTGCTTGACGATATGCGTGGTTCCAAACTCGTAGAACATGTGTTTTGTTAAGATGATCATTAAAAGTTACTCTTTTTCCCGTTTGTGCAGACATCTTTTAATGCTTCTGGATACACGTACACCAATTCCAAAATATTACTTATATCTTCAAAGCAAACTTGAGTGTTTGCGTTGACACTTCTTAACACGTTTTCATAAAAATCACCTTTGTTGTTTTGTAATCGTGGATATATACTCTTTAAATATTCCGAGAAATTTCCTTGTTTCAAATGGGTAATATGATGTTGTATAAGCGGTAACACCTCCCATAATTTACAGATGGTTTCATACCCTAAATAAATGTAGGA
Organism: Diabrotica balteata; assembly: GCA_918026665.1. Classification (NCBI taxonomy): domain Eukaryota; kingdom Metazoa; phylum Arthropoda; class Insecta; order Coleoptera; family Chrysomelidae; genus Diabrotica; species Diabrotica balteata. The sequence continues at coordinate 48,577,171 of OU898283.1, read as the reverse complement.
GTTACTTTGTGATATCTTTATTACTTTCGCTTCCAGTACCTTTTCAAATTCTATACTATAGCTTTTTCTTCTTATAGACTCACTGCTTTCTACCGTGTACAGATAATTAGTAATTACTCCTTGGTAGTATAAAAATTCTTTCCAATCTTCTTCCGTGAATACTACTCGTTGTCCTTGATTTCCATATAGTGATATCACTGGTGTACACTCCGCACCGTACTTTAACCCAATAGACACAAATTTGCTTTTCGATCTGTTTAACTGAAAACTTTTTTCTCCTATTATTACATCTTTTTTATTCTCTACCCGATATTTTTGAACGGGTGTGTTATCACTAAAGTCGTATTGAGACATGTTTACTAACTCGATACACAGGTTACTTTACCTTATATCATTTATGTCTAGTAAGTGGGTGGTCTCAGTGGGTTATCAGTAAGAGGGAGGTATCTGTGAGTGGGGGGTATAACCAGTTATTCTTGCGGTAATATTTTACATGTAATCAAACAGTATTCAACATGACTTCTTACAGTAAACACTTTCCTGCTGTTCCATTGAACGCATTTTCTTTCGAAGAATTACGAGATTTTCCATTACAATATCTCCGGTATATGAAAGCGTCAGAGTTACGAGATATTGAACATAAACTGCCAGATGAAGTGAAAAATGATCCGCATATTCTAACGAAAATTACTCGCTGTTTTAATCATTGGCCTTCCACCTTTGATGGAGTGATGTACCCACCTTCCGTCAGCGACTGCTATATTTGTATTCTAAATCTTATTCAACACGATCCTTTATTAGAACAAGTGATAACGGATCATTATCTTCGCCGTAAAAATTTTTGTTTATTTAACAAACAAGAGTTAGAACGATTTCCGGCGTGGTACCTTCTGAATCATGTTGATGGGTCTGATCTATTGGATAAATGGAATGAACTTCCACCACATATTCGACGTAATGAAGTCGTCCAAATGAAGCTACCTTGTTTGGAGCACTATCCAATCTCGCTATTTAACACTTACCTACCATACAAATACCAATGTCATAAATGTATTACATAAAATAAATATGGAATATTTACTTTTTGTTTTTTACCTTATGAAAACAACGTTTCACCCCTTTACTGGTCGTTGACCCCTTGACCGGCTATTGACCCCCTGACCGTTCATTAACCCCCTAACCGGTCTTTGACTCCTTTACCGGTCGTTTACCCTTTGACCTTGACCGGTCGTTGACCTCTTGACCGGCTATTGACCCCTTGACCGTTCATTGACTCCCTGACCGTGGTGGGGGGTATACGAACGGTGCGGCTAGAACTCTCATTTGCCCTCTACTCTGGAGACCATACCAACACAAAAGACCTCCTATGAGATGGACAGATGATCTGAAAAGGACTGCCGGGAAAAATTGGCTACAAGTAGCATACAATAAAAAACAATGGAAAGGAAGACTTGAAAAGGCTTATGTTCAGATGTAAATGTGAATGGCTAGACGAAGAAGAAGAAGAAGAAGTATTTGAATAAAGAGAAATAAATATACCACGAAGTACTACAAAAAATGAATTGCAAAATTGAAAGTTAAATGAAAATTAAAAAAGTTGAGGTAAAAATAAAGATTACAATAAAAAGGGGGGGACATACATATATAATAATTGAGCAATTTAAAATATAACATATAAGTAGGGGTGTAATTGCAGCAAACTTAAAAGACACCGCAACTATCCTCATGGAAAACCGGTTTCGGTCAAATTTAACGAAAGTTCGGACAGTGCGTAGATTAAAATAGTCACAAGGATCTAGGTCTAAAAAACTACTATTCTTCTAAAGCTACAGCCATATTGGATTTAGGTGGTATGTGTTCTTTAAGAGCACTTATTCACAGTCATGTGAACGAAAAACTATTTATTTTTGAAAGAACAGAGACCTATTTTATTAAAGCACATTTGCACGCTGAGTATAAATTAATGGTCACAAATAGATGCATCGTATGTTAGTGTTCAATAGAAAAGTCTTCGAGAAACTAATGATCAGCTATAGAAAATGTGCTGCTAGAGCGACATTAGAATTATCATATGTTCACAAATGCAGCACACTTATCCAATACCAGCATAGCTGCATTTCCACCTTATCTTCAGAAAACTAATGGTTAACTAACTAAAACCGACTAGTGCTGCTAAAGCGACACACGACATCTCACGCTTTCACGCATGCAGAATATATACCTGACCTCAGCAAGGCAACAGCACCATTTAATTTTCAAAAAAACTGAATCACTATTACATGCTGCTAAAATATTACGTTACTACGTATGAAGTTCTTGAACATTAAAAAAAATAATTTTTTTAAATTAATTTTATATAAAAATACAAGGAGCTGTGGAATAACTAGATTCGATCCAATGTTATGCACAATAAAGTTGATTTAAAGGGTGATCTTCTAACACGATCTGCTGTCGTGTTATGTCGTCTACTATTGTTGCTATTATTATATCGAACAAAACCATGAGAAAGATGTCACTTTTAAGAAAACATTTTCTTAACTCATTCTTAAACATTCGACCGTTAGTTGAGGGAAATTTATTTTATAGAACAATAAAATACTGTAAACTTTGTTGGGAGACTTCAATGCAAAAGTGAGAAAAGGTAGATCTGAGAATATCATTAGAGAACATGGATTAGGTCAGCGAAATGAAAGAGGCGATAGGCTGTTTCAATTTTGCCAAGAACATTATATTACTATTATGAATACATGGTTCAAACTACCTGCGTGCAGACTATACACATGGAAATCGCCACAAGATAATGATAAAAATTGCGTCAGAAACCAAATAGATTATATCATGATCAACCAGAGATACCGAAATAGCTTACAAAGCGCAAAAACTTACCCCGGTGCAGATGTCCCTTCCGACCACACCTTGCTCGTCGCTAAATTCAAAAACACGCTGAAAAGCATAAAAAGAAAGAAGAGAGGACAGTAATCAAACATGAGCCTACTGTATGATATAGAAACGAGACAGAAGATATCACAAGAAGTTAACCACGAATGTCGAGAACTTAAAAACAGACAAAAGGAAAATGATGTACCAGATGAATCCGACGACTTCAACCAAATATGAAAACAAATTAAGACTGTATTTCTAAAAGCTGAAGACCACCTTAAATACACGAATCAAAGAAGCATGGATAACTAATAAAATATTAGAAATGATGAATGTGAGACGACAACACAAGAACAAAGACTGGAATAAATATAAAGAAATACAAAGACTAATAAGAAAAAAGATAGTGGAAGCAAAAACACAGTGGCTTATAAAAACTTGCGAAGAGTTAGAAGACCTACAGAATAAACATGATAATAGACTTCTCCATAAGAAAATTAAAGAAATGTGTGGGATCAGAAACGCTAGGCAGTGTGGCACAATAACAAGTACGGATAATAGAGTCCTGACCACAATAGAAGGAATTAGCCTTGAATGGCGAACATACATACAAAACCTATTCTTAGACGATAGAACAATAAATGTTGATAGACAAACAAACATCGAAAATAACGACTTGCCTATCTTAAATCATATGCCTATCATAAATATGCCTTAAAAATATGAAAACCGGAAAAGCCTCTGGACCTGACTACGTTCATAGATAGCGAAATTATACAACTTTTGGAAGAGGACAATTTAGAACTATTATCAAGACTCTTTAACAGTATATACAAGACTGGCACAATTCAACAATATTGGTTAACGTCTACGTTTGTGCCTAAACCTAAAGCGAACTACGCAAAAAAATGTAACGACTTTCGATTAATAAGTCTTATGCCCCATATTCTGAAACAGAATTTACAAAAAATGCAAAGAAGATATGGGTTCGGAACAATTTGGCTTCCGAAACGGTATGGGAACTCGGGAAGCTTTGTTCAGTTTCATTGTTCTCATGCAAAAGTGCTGGGATCAACAAAAAGATCTCTACTTTAGTTTTATAGATTATGGAAAGTGTTTTGGCAAAGTAAAAACACGATCAGCTAATAGAATGTTTTCAAAAAAAGAACCTGGTTCCAAAAGACATTAATACAATACGTGAACTCTACTGGAACCAAAACGCCTCTGTCAGAAATGAAATGGGTGATATTGAAATCATAAACATCTAAAGAGAAGTTAGACAAGGTTGTATACTATCACCATTATTATTCAACTTGTACTCAAAGGACATATTTGCACATGCTCTAGGTGAAGCACAAGAAGGAATAAAAGTCAATGGAAAAATCGTGAATAACATCATGTATGCCGATAATACAGTATTGATTGCTGGCAGTGAAGAAGAACTACAAATTCTGTTAACCAAAGTAGTGCGAGAAGGAGAACAATACGGCGTTAAGGTGAATGTAAAAAAAATCAAAACAATGGTAATTTCTAAAAAATACACAGCAGTTATAAACATACTAGTCAACAACAATTTAGATGAACAAGTGAAAAAGTTTAAGTATCTAGGCTGTTAGATACATGAAACCTTAGACCAAGAACAAGAGGTTAAATGTAGAATAGAATAGGCATGAAACACCTTCTTAAAGATGCGACATGTACTCGCTACCCATAATCTTGATTTGTCCCTACGATACTGCATGATAAAGTGTTATGTATATATTATTACACGGCGTGGAAGCTTGGACGTTAACAGTCAGCTCGTTACGACATTTAGAGAGCTTTGAGATGTGGGTATTTCGTCGTATGCTGAAAATTCTATGGATCGACTGCGTTAGAAATGAAGAAATCTTTAAAGCGTATAAATAGAGAACGTGAACTCACAGAAATTGTCAAGAAGCGTAAAACGTCTTATCTTGAACACATATTTATACACGATAGGTATAACTTCCTTCAGATTATTATAGAAGGGAAAATAGAAGGCAGACGCGGCCCGGGTAGACGACAAATGACCTGGCTGCGCAACATCAAAGATTGGACAGGATTAGACTTCAAAGTTTAATGAGAAAAGCTCAAAATAGGGAAGACTTTGCAGAGTTCATCGCCAACCTTCACTAAGAAGACAGCACCCAAAGAAGAAACTTTGTTTTCTAAATTTATTATCTTATCACTACAGCTGTTTCCTCAAGGGATCCATTTTTGGTACGTGCTTACACTTTTTAATCTCTTATAACTGAATAGGTTGGGTAGGAAAGAACTATTTGTCCCAAGTTGGTCATTCAGAATTATGTCTGTAGTTTTTAATTTGTTAATTTCTATAGATTCTAATAAATATAGCTTAAGGCCTTTATGTTGGATGTGAAGGATCTGAAATTCATCATAAAAAAATGACTATAATCTAGAAGGTGAAGTGCTTATGTAGAATCTGTTTTTCTATTATTGAAAGTCCTTTTATGTTCTGCTCTACGTTTGTTAAAAGATCTACCAGTTTGACCGATGTAAGTTTTTGGACAGTCGTCACATTTGAGTTTGTAGATACCACTGTGTAAGTGCTTTTTATTTTGGCTCTTGTTGTTTTTATTATATTGTATTTAAGAACTCATGTTTGTTTTTGTGTTTAATAATTTTTAAATTTCAAAAATTATGAATTGATTTTGTTCTGCTTCTATTGTAGATTCAATATGACTATGGAGTGAATTAATATACGATAAAAATTGGTCAAGTTGCCTGTTAGTTTCTGTACAACATACTAGTACATCGTCTACCTATCTCAACTAATATAAAAACTGATAAAATAAGGATTTTTTTTAAATTCTTTGTCTCTAAATGAGCCATAAAAATATCTGATAGTAATGGGCTTAGAGGATTACCCATTATAAGTCCTGCACTGTTATTTGTATATATTTGATTATTAAATTCAAAGTAGCCCTGGTTTATTCTAGAAGATGGCAGATTTCTAGAAGGTGGCAATCCATCTTCTATTCTAGAAGATGGATTTTGGCAAATTTCTAGAAGATGTAAAATTTAAGATGTAATGATTGGATTTATAATATTATGGTCTAAAAGGTTTTTTACTAAAACAAATTTCTGTAGGAGGCACTCTGTCAAAACAGCTCTAGTGATAAGACTATACAATTAATTTTGTGGAAGTTTTGAAAACTAAACTTTGAGTGTTTTATTATTATACCCATAATTTTATACACCATTTCTTGTAGGAATCGGGCAAATCGGGATCAAATAAATATAATTATCAAAGGAAAGATGTACATACTATATACAAGATTTGCCAGAGATAGAAATTATTTAAGAGATTGGTTGCAAAATAAAGACATAGTTCTGGTAGAAATGTACTTTTACCACGTGGACAGAAGCAACTTTTAACTGAAGATGCTAATAATTCACTTGTTACGAAAAATAGACGGATTGTAGAAAAAATAAATGGCCATTTAGGCACTATCTTCTCCAATCCTATCAACACGCAACATGCAAAAATACTAAACGATTTCTACCGTATTGCTGGTGCACTATTAAATAAGTATCACCCACCTATCCACGTGCAAGGTACTAAAGCTAAAGCTGTTCAACAATTAATAAAAACATTATTAATTCCTCATGTGGTGCAAGCTAGAGTTGAGACTGACGATCTGATTAGAAGAAATGGTCAATCGAAAAAGCTTAGAATGCAGAGAGCAGAAAAAACAAACGGGTAAAATAACGTAAATAGACCAAGAAAACGTACATACTGCACATCTATTGTTTAACTTGTATTTGTAAAAATTTGTCAAGAAGCCAGTAAAATTAAAGTAATTAAAGACCAAATTAACAACTTGACATATGCAATGGATAAACTAATTTTTGCAGACAGCCCCGAAAAATTTCAAAACATTATGCATAGAGATCTCAAAACGAGTAAAAAATAAGAAATAATGAAGAGACAAAACGTATGATAATCTCTCAAAATTGAAACCCAACTGAAAAAATGTATGTTAATGACTAAAGTTTTCAAAGCGTAAAATAAACAGAAATGTTTGGTACAAAATAAGTGTTGAATATAGAATGCGAGGGAGGCCGACTGTGAAGTGTACGATAAACGACTGTTTATTAATTGTAATATAAGCTACATATAGCTAATAAAATCTACGTACAAAAAATTAATAAAATATATTTTTAGGTCACACGTAATAAAATTTAGAAAATTGTTCATTATTTCTAATAATTTAAAAACATAGCAAACATGATACAACGACCGGCAAGAGTCACTTTCCATTAGTAGTTACAGTTACAAATAATAATAATAATAATTTTAGATGGTCAAACGATAGTAAAGAGTAATGATTGTATGTAAGGTAATTAAAAAGCAAATTATTTCAAAGTAGAAGAATCTATATTAATATGATAACGACACATTTAATATCTGAACTAGAATACAAATATACCTAATATAAAGAAGTTTCGATTGTTGTATTCGTGAAAAGAGTAAAAGAAAAAGGTGGTAGGAGATATAGGGGAAAACAGTTTGACATACGTCAAACATATGACATATAAAACATTCCAAAACAAAAAATATTCATGATTCTTTGGTTATAATATATTCACAAGCTTATATTTACTTTGAAACGTAAATCCCCAACAGGAGGTTTTGCATAGGGAATTCCCAAAAAGGCATAGAATTCTTCTTCATCTAAATTTTTTCTCCGATAACCTCTTATCTGACCTTCTGTTACGGTAATTACTGGTGAATCCATTATGTTCGTAAAAGAATACACTATACACTACCTACACACTTGATAATTTGATTTTTATTTATATTGGTCGGTGTTAATTTATATATCAAAACGAACATGATAAGATTATTTTATGTTTCAAGTGGTAAACCTAGTTTAAACAAATATTTTGATTATTTTTTTATTTTACAAAATTAGTCGCATCAACCTCTGAGATTATCAAGATCATAGTATACATATTATACATTATATATTATAATTTACCTATAAATATTATTTTTGAAGCGAAGTTACTGCTTCTGTAAAATTACTCTACCATTTGTTTAATATATTAATATTAATTTATTATTGCTAAATAATAAAATCGAACTCAACATATATTCCAGAAGTAAATGTGTTTGCTCCAAAAATAAACACTGAAGATGGAAAATCAGGGTCTACAATACTATTATCAGAGCAATAGTATGTTATGGATGTGAGACATGGGTAATGACAGAAGACACAAAACGAAATTTGAAAGTCTTCGAACGAAAAGTCCTAAGGAAGATATTAGGATCTATTAAGGAAAACGAAGTATGGAGATCCAGGTACAACTATGATCTTTACTAACTGTTCGAAGAGACACCGATCTCAGAATTCAATAAACTTAAGATACTTCAATGGGCTGGTCATCTAGTGAGAACGGTGAGCAGAAGATGGTCATAAAGAGCCCTTAGTAGTAACATGCAGGGCTTAATACCAAAAGAAAGCCACGGAAAACGTGAGAGGATGAAGTGGCAGCGGACGCGCAAATGTTGATAGACGTGAGATCCTGGAGAAGATCGATGCGGGACGGGTAAGGTTGGAGACATAGTTTAGAGAAGGCAAGGCTCAATTTGGACTGGCATAAATTGACATAAATTTATAGTTTCTAACGAAAATTTGGAAATATGTTACCTTCCATGTAATTTTTTTATTTAATTTATCTTAATATATTATACTAAATGGTTTTAAGCACGTATCGACGTGCAATTCTAATCCCACACTCCTTTCAGAAGTTGCAAGTCACTCATCGAATTACATATCCATACCAACTTAATCTTTGTTCAACATCTTTCGCGATTCTGTTTATCACCTTGATGGTTTATTTTATTTGTTGGTTTTTAACTCTATCTCATAGTTTTTTTCTAACTCTGTCCCCATGTTTCTGTATTCTAGTTTGACGATCTTATTGTAGATATATATATTTCCATTCCTTTGCCAATCTCATTGACCACCATATATTATTTATTCTACTTTATTCTAATTAGACTGACGATACAGCCATTCTTGCCGAAAGTTTACAAGATCTCCAAACATTACTAAATCTAGTCAGTGAAGCAAGTTATCGGAGAGGCCTAAAAATCAACATTTCAAAGACAAAGTGGATGGCAGTTGGAAAGATCCATATAGATCAAGGTCTGCTTTCTCTTAATGGAGAAGAGATAGAAAGGGTAAATCATTTCAAATACCTTGGCAGCTGGTTAAATGTAAATTGTGACCCTGATGAAGAGATAATATCCAGGATCGAAATATCACTTAAGGCTTTTATGACCTGGAAACCCGTTTTATGCAACAGAAACCTGTCAATGAATATTCGTAAGAAGGTCCTGAAATGTTATGTGTGGTCGATCCTATTGTATGGTTGTGAGACATGGACGTTAAAAACCACAATGCTAAACAAGTTAGAAGCATTCGAATTGTGGTGCTATAGACGAATCCTAAAGATATCGTGGGTTTCGCACACTTCCAATGAAGATGTTCTTCAAATGATCAATTCAGAACGTCTGCTCATAAACACCATAAAAAGAAGAAAAACAGAATACTTCGGCCATATAATTAGAGGACCTAAATACCATTTACTTCGCCTTATAATACAAGGAAAAGTGGAGGGAAAGAGATGGATTGGTCGAAAGAAACTTTCATGGGTGCGTAATATTAGACAATGGTATGGTTTCACAGTAGAAAAATTATTTCGCGCAGCAGCCGACAGAGAAAAGATTCAGGAAATTGTAAACATGATGACGGCCAACGTCTGAATACGGACACGGCACCCAAAGAAGAAGATTCTAATTAGAGCTCTTACTCCTGGGTCTATTCTGACTTGAATTTCCTGCTTTCGGTTCCTACTTTATTATTTTTTAGTTCACGATTACTAAAGTTGTTACATCCCCTTATTGTTAGAACCCATTTCATTTTGTTGTTATTGTCACCTCGGGATAATTAATAAGGGTCTAAGCACCTTCTGTACCACCGTGTGCTCTGTAGAGGGCTTCGGAAATGTCGACGAAAGCCCCTCTACTTAAGTCCATTTTCAAGGTATGGACTCGAAAATGTTTTCTTCTGGTATCTTGCCTTGAAAAAGGCAAGATATTTCTTACATGACAAAGGTTAAGTCGAAATAAAAATACCAGGTTGCAGTAGAATAACATCTCAGCCACAGAGTATGGGAAAATCTAAAAACAAGAAAGCAGAGCCCCGAGAGCACTAAGCTCTCGGAGAGCTCGTGAAGGACTGACTTATTGACCTGAAAATCGCCTATTTTTATACTTTCTAAAGTAGCGATTAGGGATTTCCAGGTCAGGGAGGGGCCAACGTGAAAAATAAGGGGCGGGGCGATGCGTCTCGAACGTGAACTAGTCGCGTCCGAGAACATTATTACACCTTTAATTTAAACGTAAGAAGTGTAAAAATAAAAATATTTAATATGCAAACAGTTACTTTATTATTGAACTTACAAAAACTGTTACTGCATTATTTGGAGGACGGATTATTTAAACAAGTTTTCTTAATATTCATCATTGCAACGAACGCACGACAGAAGGGTTGAACAGAGAAATCATCAATCAGAAAAAGGAATTCCTTTATTTTTTAGTATTTGATATTACCACCCCTACTCACACTTTGCAATCGATTTTGCATGAATCAGATGACTTTTCTAATAAGAATTTATTGATGACATAACATTGCTTTTCATTTATAATTAAGCGCAGCTCTCGATTCTATTATGATCCCTGGTGCATGATTTCCGTCCCGTGCCCTTTGTTTAAGCTCATTTCAAACATGCTCAATTGAATTTAAGCCCGGACTCAACCCAATTTATTGTAGATATACCGATCTCAGTCAGATAGGTGGTGGTAACTCGTGCGGTATGGCATCGTGCATTATCGTGCACTAAAATAAAGGCGTCACCAATAAATGCTGCGTGTGGAACCAAAACGTTCTTCCAAAATGTCTCAGATGTAACGATATGCCGTTAAACCTTCCACATCCTCCACCAAGCACGAAAACCAGCTCGGCTTTTCCATCCATGGAAATGCCTGCCCAAAACATACAAGAACCGCTTCCATATGACACAGTTTCCTATACACAATGTTAAGCAAATCGCTCTTCTAGCCTTCTATAAACTCAACGCCTTTTGTAGTTGCCGTGTAGGTAGTTCCTACTTTAAAGTCGTTTCAATCCAGATGTTCGTGAGTAAATTCTAATCGCCTTTGTTACTGGGCTGCAGTTATATTGGGACCAGTACTGACTTTTTGGTGTCAGCTGGGCGGCCTTCAGTCTCCTTCTGACTGTATAAACGCTCGTAACCACACCTCGGTCCTCTCTTAGCTCTTCTTTGAAATTAGCACCAATCAAATATCGATTTCTTAGGAATTTCGATACAAGAAATTGTTCATCTTCCTCCATTGTTTTTCGTTTACGTCTTCCTTCTTATTGGCGGACATAATCACCAGTATCTTGGTACTGACGATACACTCGAGACATATCTGATTGGTTTAAATTCAGTCGATTTGCCACGGCTCTCTGCCATCTACCCTCTGGCCATCTCTCAATAATGTTACTGCTTAAGCTGCTTTGACGAATGTGGTATCCGTTTGTAATTTACTTGCGAACTTTGTAAAAAGGACTAATGTATTAGTGGTTTTCTATGAAAATCGATGCGTACGATGTTAACTGAAACAAGTCGGTGCGTGTCGATTTCAATAAGTCAAATTCTGACTCTATCTCTACTTGTTGTAATCTTTATTTTTATTACGTCATCGGATGAAACTTTTTTAAAACTGAATAATGATATTAATGATTGTACGCTTAATATATACAGTTCATTGCATTTTAAAGTCTAAGCTGCAAAAACGGAATACCATCACGGAAATTATTTTGGAATATATACATATTTTACAATATCTGGTTGTCCTTATACCTATACATTTTAGAATATTGACAAAGGCAAGGGTTTCCTGCCGAAACGTTGATTGTTATGGAAAATAAAATCTAGTTCCACATATAATATAACTTTATTGAACCTAAACCCAAGAAACACTAATTTTATATTAAATATAATACGGTTCAAGAAACTCACAACTACAATACATACTACTATATATATATATATATATATATATATATATATATATATATAATGAACCAGAAGTAGGTATTTGCTGCCAACGTAAGGAAGTAAATCTTAAATATTGGGTTTGCAACAATAAAAAATGAAACGTGTACTCTTCTAAATTTTTATTCCATTCTTTCGAACATTGGTTATATCCTTCATCAGGGAGCTACAAATGTGACGAATAATTTGTTAAAGTTTGATTTTATATAATGTTGATTAAATTTCTCACAGTCCTTCTGTTCGTGTATTCGTGTGTTCGTGTAAAACCCCAGTGCTGTCCAGGTAACTTTTGGTGTATAAATATCAAAGTAAAGTAGACATTTTTTTTAAATAACAATAATATTTAAATAACTTTTATAACAATTAAAAAATTGTAATATTTAAAGGTGTGAATTTTACAGTTTAACTTTAGCTGTCATTTTAATTGTTGTTTTAAATTTAATGTTAACCTATGACAGCTCATTTTAGTATTTTTGATATTAATTTGTTTTGTTTAAAAAAAAGGTTAACCTCCATGTAACACTAGTTTTGAAAGTTTTTTGTAGCAATTTCCCATTTTAAACAGATAGGACACATGTAAGTTTTTCTCTGTATTTTTGTAATTTGTGACTATTAATATAGTGTTTTATATTGTCTTATTTTTATTGTAGTAAGACACAATAAATGTTTTTTTTCTTAATATTTTGTTCATTTTTTAACTCACCTTTTTTTGTTTCATTTGAAAAAGATATGTTTTGCATTTCTTATAATTATTTCTCTAGTTACAACTAGCTGTTGTAATAGTTGTAATCAGGCACCTCAAAGTGGCGTCCTTTTTAAATTACTAGATGTGTTTCCTGTTTCATTTCTGTGTTTTGTTTGTCCCAAGAGATTCATGACCCATTGTTTCATTTTTTTTGTAATTGCCCCCTTGTCATTTACTTATCCACGACCCCAGCTCTCTTAACAAACACTAAGTGCCGTTCGCATATGTTTCGATTATTTTGCTTGCCCTATCTTCACCCGAACAAACAGTTTAACAACATATTTTGAATTTTAAAAATTATAAAAAAAATTCCAAACTATTTTTTGTATAATAAGAAAATATCATTGATGTATATTAAAAAAAAGTATATGATTAGCTAAATTATACCAGAAATAATAGTCGTAGAGAAAAAAAAGCGATTCGACCAGGAATATCAGTACATTTAAAAGCTAAAACCAACAAAAGGATGCAGCTACAAGACCAGACCAGACGAGAATACAGAAGATTACCATCGAACTAGAACAGAAACGAGGAAAGTGTTAAGAAGAAAGAAAATATAATACTTAGAAAATTGGAGAGTCTAGGCAGTTTTATAAGGAAACAAAAACACTAAAGACCACTCTGCTAAATAGTCTGGGATTAAAAAAAGGAAATAACTTCTTATAAGAGAGTATTTCAAACAATTGTTAAATACAGTACCACTCAGCAGAACCCCAACAGCGTTACCAGAGCTTGAGGAAGTAAAGGCAGCACTATTAGCCCATTAGCGCTCAGTGGCAACTTTAGTTGCCAGTGACTTTCAACACCCGTAAAATCTCTTGTGTATTATGTGTGGCATATTTTGAGTGGTATATAATGTTTACCATGTCCACATGTATTTATAACCTACAAATTTGCTTATAAACTTGTTGGGTGCTCGCTAGTATTTATTTCAATATTAGAGTTTTGCAGCAACCAAACTTAGCCCTGAACAATGTAAAGCCGGCCACTCACGATACAGCGGCGTTGTACAACTTCGTCGAGTTCGACGAATTGACAAGGATTTTTATCGTGTGTGACCGTGCATCCAACGAAATCGTACAATTTGACCGCAGACAGACTGGCCTGTCTGCTGCAGTACTGCAGAGTTGATCTCGTCAATTTGTTGAGCGTGTGTGACCGTTTACAATTTGTTGATACTGCAAAAATACATTTTTAACTACACACTTGCTTTAATCATATAGAATATCGGCATAGCTTGATTTAGTGAGAATTTTTTAAGAGTTTTTTGAATTATATAAAGAACAAGAATGTTTATGGCGAATTAAAGGTAAAACGTATCACTATAGAAACGCCCGAAAACAGGCAATGGACATTCTAATTTTAAAGTTCCAAGAAGTAAACAAAGATGCGAATGAAGAATATGTAACAAAAAAAATAACAATTTCAGAACATCCTATAAAAGAGAATTAAAATTAGTATTGCAGTCAAGTAAATCAGCTGCAGAAACAGACGAGATTTATTTTGGACCAAAATCTTGCATTCTTTGCACCAAAATCTGCTTTTCATTTTAGGTTTCTTTTTACGATTAGTTATACACAAAGCAAGAGACACTAAAATGATTGTTTGATTTGACACGGTCGAGAAACGAACAAATACTGCGGCGCAGTACGGTGTGTGGGTGCACCAGATATGCCAACAAATTGAACAACACCGCTGTCCGATTTTGTCGAACGACACGGCTGGACCGTGAGTGGCCGGCTTAAGTATTTTTTATTTAATTTATAATATTTTATGTTCATACTCAATTAGTTTTAAACCAAAGGTTTATTATATATAATAATCTAAGAAAATTAACTGTTTAGTGAATTATAACCTAATTATGGTACCCTAAATTCACGTGGCAACTTTAGTTGCCAATGAGCACTAGAATGATTTATTTTTTTCTTTTAGGTCTGAAGATAATACGTTTAGCGTAGATAAAATTATGAAAGCTTGTCAAGAAAATTGCAGATCAAGTTTTTTTTTAGAAAAATCAGGTCTGTAGGAGTAGTTTCTCCTATAGAATCTGCTGAATCTGATACTGACGAAGATTCAGAATTATCAGATGACGAAATTGAAGAAAATTCAAATTATTTACCAGGTAGAATCCTCAGATTGGAAGCGATTGTTGAGTTGGATGAGGAAATTGTTGAGAATCATTCAAACAGTACAATAAATATCTGTTTGAATAAGAAAAATATTGATTGGCCACAGCCACGTACTTCAAAACCTATTGGAAATAAAAAGCGGTCTAAAAATAAAGAAAACAGTTGCAATTTACCTGCTGTTACTATACCCTCTGGACCATCGACTAGATAATTTTTGAAAAACTCAGTAAATTCTCCATTTCAAGCTTTCAAATGCTTTTTTACTGATACTCTACTTGAACATACCATTACACAAACTAATCTTTATGCCGAACAAAGGGGAATGGATAGTTTAAATGTAAGTTATAATGAAATTTCTTGGGAATAATCTTATTATCTGGTTACCACCAACTGCCGAGTAAGCGGATGTATTGGCAAAATAAACCTGACTGTAAGGTACCCATAGTTGCAGAAGCAATGCGAAGACGTCGATTTGAGGATGTATTATAGTATTTCTATCTAAATGATAACTCGAAGATAAACACTGACAGGTTTTACAAGGTGCGCCGTCTGTTTAATTATCTAAATAATTTATTCAAGCAAGTATCAGTTGAAAATTCAGTTGCTATAGATGAGAGCATAGTCCCGTATTATGGACATCATCCTAAAAAACAATTTATACGGGGTAAACCTATTCGTTTTGGGTTTAAATTGTGGGTTTTAGCAAGCTCTAATGGATTTGTGTCTCATGTTGAACCATACTGCGGTGCACATACAAAGCTTCCTGATACTGGACTCGGACAAGGAGGAAATGTATTACTAGGACTTGCTGAATATGCCAACGTTCCTAGCGGGACATAATTATATTTTGACAATTTATTCACTTTTGTGTCCTTACTTGAAGAACTGTCTAAACGAGACTTGGGAGGAACTGGAACATTGCGAGAATATAGAATAGCAAAATTAATGAATTTACCTACGAAAGAATCTTTCAATAAATGTGATAGAGGGACGACACATTTCACATCTAACGGAAAGCTAACAGTTATTAGATGGAATGGCAATGCTGTTGTAACAGTTTTATCAAACTGCCACACAGAAGTGCCGTTTAAAAATGTTCAGCGGTTTAGTAAACGTGAAAAAAAAAAGATGAGGATTAAAATGCCTAATTTCTAATATGGGAGGTTTTGACCTAAATGATCAGTTCACTGCTTAATATAGATGCAAAATTCGCAATAAAAAATGGTGGTGGCCACTCTATGCTTGGTCTGTGGATGAATGTTGTGTTCAAGGTTGGCTTCTATATAGGGTTCCAGATCACGAATTACCACACTTGCAATTTATGGCAAAAGGCCGTAAACCATAAACCCGGGCCGCATACGTCGTTTTCCACTTCCGCTGTTTTAGAAGATCTAAGAACGGACAAGAAAATCACATTATTGCGAAAGGAGACTCAAAGTACCGCAGATGCAAAATGTGTCAAAAAATAACAACATACTTGTGTAATAAATGTAATGTACCCCTACATGTGAATTGCTTTGAAACTTTCCATAAATAATTTCCATAATATGTATCTCTAGTTTTGTTAGAGCACGATTAGTTTTTAATACATTTCTATTACATAGAAAATTTTTAGTTATTACCAAACCGTAAGCGCTTAGTGGCAACTAAAGTTGCCACTCATTTTGACAACCTATTGACAGACCTTGATTTTTTTATGTATTTTTTAGTAAATATGTAACACTATTTGTAATAAAATTTATAAAAAAATTTACAACTTTCAAACTTTTTTAGTTCTGAGCACTAATGGGTTAACACTAGGAAATAACAAATTTCATGCTCAGATAGTGTCTATGCGATACTAATTAAAAAAGGGGGAGAACAACTTTATGTACAATTACATCACCTTATAAAGGAAATATGGCATAGAGAAAAAATGACGTGAAAACCACAGTAACCGTCCACAAAAAGAGAGATAAACATGTACATACAGATTGAACGAAATAAATTCGGAACATAGGAATATAATGTATTTCGGCTCAATTCTGCTGTAGCTGGTTGGCCAACAAAAGATTGTCAAATAATTATATTATAAAAAATCCCATACTTCACCGGGCTGCTGGATTCTGAACTCATAAAAATTGAAAGCTACACATAAATCTACGATTATGCTGTCAAACCAGTTATAGTCCAGGAAATGTAGCATTTCACCTCGCAATTTTTTCGTGAGGCGTGGATTGACTTGAAATTTAACAGAAGGTAGGTAATAGCCTAAGGATCAAAATCTATATCGAACCAAAGTGCGCCAACGC
Source organism: Diabrotica balteata (assembly GCA_918026665.1). Classification (NCBI taxonomy): domain Eukaryota; kingdom Metazoa; phylum Arthropoda; class Insecta; order Coleoptera; family Chrysomelidae; genus Diabrotica; species Diabrotica balteata. The sequence continues at coordinate 48,559,946 of OU898283.1, read as the reverse complement.
CTAGGGGGTGGTTGCCACCCCATCTCCGGGGTGAAAATTTTTTTTACGTTTTAACTACAGGTTTCGATTAGAAAAGTGATTCTAAACAAAAAATGTGCTATACATTTTTTTTATAAACTGATATTTTTCAAGTTATTCGCGATTGAAAGTAACAACTTTTAGACGAAAAAATCCACGTTTTTAATCGATTTTTCGCGAATAATTCGAAAATGGTGCATTTTATCAAAAAAATTGTAGAGAACAAATTTGTAGCTTTTAAAAAGACAAATACAATTACAAATACAATATCAATGTTCAGCGGTTTTCTTCAAATGCCAAATTTGAAAGATTCAAAGTCAAATATCGGGAAAATGATGCATTTTTGGAAGAAAACTCACAAAACCTTTTTTAAAGAGCATAAATAGACCTATCATAAAAAAATAAGGTCAATACCTCATTTTTTACGAAAAAATCGAGGAAAACAATACCCTAACCACCCCCATAATTAAAATCGATCTTTACCCTTCTGCAATTCCCTTTGTAGATGTATTGTTAATACGTCCAAGAAGTTTGACCCATTTAAAATGCTTAGTTTTAGAAAAAGTACAGCTTAAAGCGAGAAACGATTTACAATTTCATACTTTTTACCCTTCTTTTTTTAAATATGCCCGAAAATACTGAATATATGAAAAAAATAAAAATTACCAAATTGTAGCTTTTTTAATGACTAAAATTATCTTTTATTTAGATTTGTTGTACAATGAATATTTGGCGAGATATAGCCGTTTAAAGAATCGATTTACGATCAAGCACCATCTTTTTCGAGCCCTTTAAACTCACCCCATTTAAAAACCAAGGGTTCCAAAAAGGTTTAATTCACAGATCCTTGTAGCTATTAAAAACCTCTACAAATTGTTAATGAAGAAACATCTATCGTTAAAAATTAAAGGAAATACGTTAAAAAAACCAGTTAATTTTTTTCCGGAAAATTCCATTAGTATAATACAGTACATTTCGGAGCATAATAATCTACAAAACCGGTATATTAGCTAGTGGGGCGTTATACATTCGAAATTTTAAGCGTTCTTATTTTGAAATCCCATACAACAGAATAAAACATCTGCTCATATGTCTATGGCTTGGCAATGAAAATATCAGAGCAACAGATTGGGGATGGTTTTCCAAAGATGGTTTGTTATTACACGTACGCATGAACAAACAACCTACACCCGATAAATTTTTGAAAATTATTTTTTCCCAATGGAAAAAAGGATGCGGCGTTTCATATGGGTGCAGAAAAGTTGGTTTATACTGTAACTCTACTTGTTCTGGGTGCTCAGGTGAAGGGTGCAATAACAGTCCACCAATAATTGAGGAAGATGATGATGACATAGATCACGATGATGATGTAATTGATGACGAATAAAATAAATATTATAATTGTTTTACCTATAAATGTAAATATTTTTAACTATTTATGTAAATGTATAAGAATATATGGTGCCTTTTTATGTTGATAATTTTTTTTGTATTTAATTCTACTTTTTTCAATTTATATCTTATAAATTAGTTTATAAAAACTTCAATGTTGTAAAGGGTGATTTTCAAAAGTTGAAAAGTTGCAAAATTTTGGCAAAAAATTGTTTTCACCTATAGAACTCATAACAATTGATTTTTAAGGGTTGAAAATGTATGTATTTGTATTTTAAAGTATAAAAAACTCACTATTTAACTAATCCAAACCAAATTTCACTCATCTTAGGATTTTTAATATTATTTTACAATTTTTGAAAATTAGGGGTAGTTTTCACCCCTAAGAACAATCAGGGTTCATCGGCATGACATAAACTATAAAGCAGAGGGTGAGTTTAGCTTAATTCCAAATTTTTATGCAAGTCGTTTCAAGGTGAAATCATTTTCTTCGCATTACTAATTTTTTTATATTAATCTCTAATGAGGGTCGCTTTTTAAGGGTTGAAATATGATGGAACTTTATTGAAAAGCTCGAAACTATCATTATTTAATTAATTCAAACCAAATTTTACCCATATTCAGGTTTAATATGTTATTTTATAATTTTTGACAATTAGGGGTAGTTTTCACCCCTAAGAACAATCAGGGTTCGTCGACATGACATAAACTATAAAGCAGCGGGTGAATTGAGCTTAAATCCAAATTTTTATCCAAATCGATACAAGGCGAAATCATTTTTTTAGAATTAGTAATTTTTTACATTAATCTCTAACAAGGGTTGCTTTTTAAGGGTTGAAATATGATGGAACTCTATTCAGAAGTATAAAATAATCATTATTTAATTAATTCAAACCAAATCTTACCCATATTCAGGTTTAATATGTTATTTTATAATTTTTGACAATTAGGGGTAGTTTTCACCCCTAAAACCCTTCAGCGCACTTCGGCTCGATATAGATTTTGATCCTTGGGCTATTACCTACCGTCTGCTAAAATTTTAACTGGATACATGCAGGACGAAAAAATTGCGAGGTTTTAACTTTTTTCGAGCTTCAATTTCTGAACTATTATCGCCTCCTTAGACAAACCCGTCTTACGCAAACAACTTTGTTGCGAGACAGACAGTTGAACGATACTTTATACAATGTCTATACCCAGGTATGGATTTATTTTTGTCCAAGTTTTATATTGGTCCACTATTTTAAATGCAGTTCAAACAGACATGTATTAAATTGTATGTTCCGTTTTAATTTGGTTCAATCTGTATGTTAGAACTACAGCAGAATATTATTAATTCATACAATCTAAAAAGTTGACGATTATTCTACTGAGGAAATGAATTCCTTACGCAGACGAAACAATAGGTGATAACCAGTGTGGCTTTCAACCCGGAACATCAATAATATATCTGATATTATAATATAAGACTCACTTAGAGTTGTGCCAAAAAAGAAGAAGAAGAAAAAGACATAAAAAAATCGTGTAGATACAACATCATAGTAATTTAAAAAAAAAATTAGACGAACATTGTATAATCGGTTTATACGTTATTATTATTAGAAGTTATTTTTTATCAAGTGCCTTTTATTTATGTAAACGGATTAAGTTTTGACTGACATTGTTGCGTTACTGATTCACGTTTGATATAGGGAATATTATAATGTAATGTATGCATATTAACTAAAAGTTATTGTGATAGTGACTTAATAAAACAATTATGCAAGCTCATTGTATTATCAATGATAATGCAAACATTTTAATATCCAAATAATTTAAACTGTAGGCGTCGGGATGATTCATCGAAAAATTAATTAGGTGATAATCGCTACTCGTTAAGGTTAAGGCAAATAAATAATAAATTACAATTAGTTTTAAACTTGAATTTTTTATAAAACATTAATATTTTCCAAGTTTAGAGTATTGTCCAACTGTAATCGAGCCCAAGGTATATAGGAAAATAGGAAGACTATTTTTCACAAATTTGTCGACGTATTGGGACGTCACACGTAGTGCCGCATTTTGCATGGTATTTTAATGATGTTTAACAAGAAAAAGTTGTTTGCAGTTCAATAAGTAATTCTTCGAAATGACTGCAGTAGTTAAGATAATAATTATAGATATCGTCTGGACACTTGCCAGAGTTCTAAACAGATTTTGCTGCATGAGTTGTCGCCGATATGAAGAAGATTGATATAAGAAATGCGATTTATGCAAAGGTAGAAAAATATCTACAACAAGAGGTCATGGTAAAATGGCAGAATATATTTTCAAAGAACGTTTGAACGAATTGCAGTTGATATTCTCGGTCCACTTCCGATGACAAAGAAAAGAAATGAGTACTTAATGGTTGCAATAGATTATTGTTCAAAATGGTCTGAAATTGCACTCATTCCCAATGAAAAAGGGATTAAAGTAGCAGAACCATTCATAACACAAGTCGTATTATGGCATGGAGTTCCTTTAAAGTTACATTCTCATTAAAGACGCAATTTTAAGTTAGAATTATGGCAAGCATTAATGAAAATCATGTGTAGTAAGAAAAATCGCACTACGCCTCTCTATCCGAAATCAGACATAATGGTCAAAAGACACCATAAAACTGTTTGTCAATACTTTTCAATGTTTGTCGCTGACAATCCAAAAGACTGGGATACTTTAATTTTCCTATTCATGCTAGCCTGTAGAAGTACCGAATAATAAGTGACCGGATATTCTTCATTGATTATGATCACCGGAAGAGAAATGAAGCTTCCTCAATATCTTCTTTTTAAAAGGTTGCTTCGCTGCAAAGAAGACCTACCTCCCTGACGTATACGAAAATTTAAGAGAAATATTGGAAATAGTCTACGAATTTTTTGTAAAATTTAAAACTTTAAAGTGACAAAGCCAAGACCAAGGCTACTAGAAAACGTTTAAAAGAGGTGACCTAGTATGTTTATACAATTCCAACCATAAGAAAGGACTTTATTTGAAACTTTACACTATACCGCATCCAGTTTTCGATTAAAAGTAAACTCAAGGTAGTTCATATCGACATATTAGATCCATACCTTGAAACTGATCCACTCCGTGTAACGTTTAAAACGTTAAATTTTTGTCTTATTAATTTCAAAGTACTTTCCATTATTTTCTGCTCATACTATTTGATTTTCGTTGATAATAACTTCTTTTTCCTTTGTTTGTATCCCTATATTTCATTTCAATATTTTCCTATTACAAATAAATTCACCGATTAATTTCTTAAGTCCCCTCGTAGTTATACCTTCGCTTACTTTATCATACAATAAACAGAAACCCCACCACTAAATAATTTACTTCTATCAATCCGATCCGATTTAATTTATTTTTAAAATAAACCATCAAACGACAAGGTACTAAAAAATAAGTCCTCGTGGTCAGAAACTTCCAACGGTCTGGGTACGTTAATACTTTGTTCTTTTTACAACAATATATTTTCATAGATTAATCAAAAACATTAGCACTGTTAGTTTTCCGTACAATTTTGTATACGCTAGTACTTAAAAACTGCTTACAATTTTTATTTTCTTTATACCTTTGCTGTAATAATAATAATTCAATATAAATCACTAGTATTAATCGCACAACTTTGTCTTTTTCGTTTTTCATTTAATAATTTATCTATTAGTTGCAGTTATTAATTTGTGAGTTTTGGCAATATCAGAGAGTTCTGGATCGGTATACAGTTCTTAGAGAGAAGAACTTTCCGCTTGCCAGAATTCTTCTGTTGTTGGACAAAACTCGTGCCATGACAAATTTTATATCGGTTTTTGTTATTCCAGCCACGTTCACCTTAGTTATGATATAAGAAAATCTACGTTCACCTTGGTTATGATATAAGAAAATCTACGTTGACATTGTTTTTGGAATAAGGAAATCCAACTTGGTTTTGAGGATCCACATGGTTTTGGCTTAGAGGCATGGTTTTTTGCAAATAGTTTATGGTTCGAGTTGAGAAAAGAGCAACAGGAGGATTTGTCATAGAGTTAAGCTAGGTTCTTTCTTTCTTTAAATTTTGTATATAGATGCTTAATTCCCTGTTGCTCGAACCTCAATTTTTAGTTTTTATTATATTTTGATTTATTATTTGATTAAATTATAAAATTAATAAAGATATGTGTTGAAAAATTATTTTATTAATAATTCCCGATTTCTCAAATTAAATTAGTTTATGCCGAACAACACCCCTGAGGAGTTTCAAGGTGCAATGGGTGAACTAGCCGTTACATCCGTTGGCTTTAATCTATTCCTGATAGACAAGTCATTCAAAGCGAATAATTATAAAGGAAACAGCAGTGCTGCGACAGTTTCAAGAGATGTGTTCCATATAGAAAAAGTCTTTTGAGGCAACAGAAGAAGTATTAAAAATATCTTCTTCTTCTTCTTCTTTGGGTGCCGTGTCCGTATTCAGACGTTGGCCGTCATCATGTTTACAATTTCCTGAAACCTTTCTCTGTCGGCTGCTGCGCGAAATAATTCTTCTACTGTGAAACCACACCATTGTCTAATATTACGCAGCCATGAAAGTTTCTTTCGACCAATCCATCTCTTTCCTTCCACTTTTCCTTGTATTATAAGGCGAAGTAAATGGTATTTGGGTTCTCTAATTATATGGCCGAAGTATTTTGTTTTTCTCCTCTTTATGATGTTTATGAGCAGACGTTCTGAGTTGATCATTTGAAGAACATCTTCATTGGAAGTGTGCGAAACCCACGATATCTTTAGGATTCGTCTATAGCACCACATTTCGAATGCTTGTAACTTGTTTAGCATTGTGGTTTTTAACGTCCATGTCTCACAACCATACAATAGGATCGACCACACATAACATTTCAGGACCTTCTTACGAATGTTCATTGACAGGTTTCTGTTGCATAAAACTGGTTTCCAGGTCATAAAAGCCTTACGTGATATTTTGATCCTGGATATTATCTCTTCATCAGAGTCACAATTTACATTTAACCAGCTGCCAAGGTATTTGAAATGATTTACCCTTTCTATCTCTTCTCCATTAAGAGAAAGCAGACCTTGATCTATATGGATCTTTCCAACTGCCATCCACTTTGTCTTTGAAATGTTGATTTTTAGGCCTCTCCGATAACTTGCTTCACTGACTAGATTTAGTAATGTTTGGAGATCTTGTAAACTTTCTGCAAGAATGGCTGTATAGTCAGCGTATCTAATATTGTTGATTACTTCTCCACCTAGTCTTACTCCCTCTTGTCTGTCATCCAAAGCCTCCCTAAAGATTTCTTCAGAGTACAGATTAAAAAGAGTGGGTGACAAAACACAACCCTGCCGTACTCCACGTTTGATGGGTATTTTTTCAGTGGGACTGTCTCCAATTTGGATAGAGGCTACTTGATTGTAATATAAGTATTTCTTATAAAAATATCTATAATATTCGAAATGTTATCGAAAAACCTTGAAATGTCCAGTAATGTCTGGAACATTAGCAAATATGTATAAACAGGGGAAGTTAAGAGTTTGGACGACTGAAGTATTTAAGTTTGTGTCATTGTTGTTGATGTGAAGAATTGGTATTCCATGACGCTACCCGTGACATCGCGGTCTTGTTTCACTAGTTCTGTGACGCTCGCCTCAGTATTTTAATGTAGAAAAAAAAGTAATACCACACTAGTATAGAAGCATCGCATTAAAAATCTTGAGAATGTAGTTCATTAGGCTACTTAATTAATATTTATTTATTTATCAACGAGCAATCGCCCAATTAAACTACAATGTAGACATTATTCATAAAATACAGATTAGATTTTAAAAATTTTAATAATACAAAAAATGAAAGTAGAAGCAGCAAAACATTAACAAATAATGTACAAAACATACAGACATCAGATTATCATACACAGTACTTAAGCTGAGCTTTAAATTATTTTGGAATACTAAGTATAACAATTCAACTTTTGGGAATATTAATTAGCAAACCTTGGTGTTCTGGACATGAAGAAATTGTGGCTGTAGTTTGTGCGATGAGGTATAACATAAAAAGGTTGATTTAGCACTTGTTTGTCTACTGAGAACATAGAGATTAATTTTTTCCAATATTTGAGAAACAAAAATAGTAGAGTGTAGTATACTATAAAACATAGTAAGATCTTTGAGCACTCGTCAGATTTGGAGAGAAGTTATGTTGAGGGACCTTTCCTTATTTGAATAGTTAATTTCTTTAAACCTCTGGTTTTGTTTAAATGGAAAAAATCTTAAGAATGTGTGTTTAACTCTCTGAATAGCTTGAATATGGTTGTTATAGTAAGGAAACCAAACACATGAATAGTAATCAAGGAGGGGTCTCACAAGTGAACAATACAAAATTTTTATGGATGGGATATTTAGAAAGTCTTTGGCACAACGTTTAATAAACTTCAAAAGTTGAAGTGATTTTGAGACAACAGATGGGATATGGGGGATGTAGGGTAAGCTGGAATCGAGCACAACACCTAGGTCTTTTTTTTTTCAAGATACAGAGTCTAAAGGGCAACCAATAAGAGTATAGATATGATTTGTAGGTTTAATTTCGACCAAAATTCATTAAATAACACTGATTAACATTAAGTTCCATTTTGTTGCTGTCACACCAATAGCTTAACCGATCCAAATAAGACTGTAATTTTTGATAGTCACAATCATTCTCAATTTTCAAATATAGCATAGTTATTGAATAGAAGAGGTCCAAGGTGTGATCCTTGTGGTACTCCTGAAAGTACTTTTGTCTCAAACGATTGAAAACCCTGAACACGTTATATTTGAATTTTTCCAGTTAGGTAGGATAACAACCATTCTTAAAGTTCACCCTGGATACCCAGACTCCTCAATTTATTGATTAAAATCTTGAGATTTATCCAGTCAAACGCCTTTGTAAAGTCTGTGTATACAGCATGAACCTGGAAGCCATCTTCAAGAGATTCTATAAGAAAATTAGTAAATGACAATAAATTAAGTTTAGTGGAGCGGCTAGAGACAAATCCAAATTGCTGGCCAATAAAACAGTCTTTAAATTTCCTGACAAATAGTCACAGACAAGGCTCAAAAACTTTGGAAATACAACTTCGAATGCTAATAGGCTGATAATTGTTTACTTGAAAATTATCTCCAAATTTTAGTATTGGAGTAATGAAGCGAGTTTTCCAGTAGATTGGGAACATCCCTGTCTTTAATGACAGGTTAAAAATGAGAAACAGAGGTGTAGAAAGTGAAAAACTAAAGTGCTTAAGAAAAGAAGGTGAAAGAATGATATAATTGCCATACTGAGCATTTCCTCAAATTGTCGAGCATTATCTCAAAAGAGAAAATAGCTGTGATGATTACCAACCTTCTTAGAGGAGACGGTACCTAAAGAAGAAGAGCGTTTCCTAGCATTGTGTCTTTTAGGTATTGCGACAAAAAAGGACTTCAGCTAATCTGTGGACATCACTCATAGAGCAAAGAGACAAAAGAGGGAATCTAATCGTTATGAAAAGGAGACCAAAAAAGTGGCCTCTGATGGCGGACATATCCGGAAATGCGAATGCGTTAAATTTAAATTTTTCGATACTTATTAACAGTAGCTATAAAATAATTTTCAGAATGTGTCTTAGACGAGAAAGTTTAAATAAATATTAACGATAACAGTCTAAAATGTTATACAATTGTTAAAAAACTTCAATATAAATAAGATTTAATATGACAGTTGGAACAAACAATAACATAACCCAACTAAATTTGATTTCTTAAACAAGGAAAGACTCTCTTTCCTTGTTTAATGTGGCCTCTCGAAATAGCACTTCTCGTCTAACAAATTTTTGCCCCCACTTTTGCCTTTACATTCCCTCTTTCGTCTTTTTTCTCGATAAAATCGCTGCTGTGTTATCTGTTCCATTAGAAAATTTTACTACTACTTTTATATTATTTTTATCTATTAGAAGTCCTTTACTGTTAATAAAACAAACATTGTTTGCACATCTGCCACATCAAGGATAACATCCAGAGATCTAAAGATAAATGATAACAGAGTCGTTAATGTTTTTTATTATATCCATCATCACATCAAATGTGAAAATCAAATATATCCCCTAGTTTATCATGTTTTAGCTAATAGACTCTATGTTATATTATAACCATACATTTTTTTCCTCCAGATATTTGACTTTGAAATTAAATTACTTACATATTAATTTAATTTTAAAAACTTTAATCGTTTTGATATTAATCATCTTCATCTAGACGGCTTGTGTCATGTTGACAATAATAATAATAATTGTAATTCCCTTGTTGTAAATGGTGAAAACTTGTGTCTAGTAAAAATGCTCAGTCATAATGATTTTACAAATAATAAAATTAAAGATATAATTTTTAATAATTTAATCCAACTCAAGTGGAAAACTTTCAGATATTGATTTATTGAAGAGAAAATTGGGGCAATTTAGTGCAAATTGCTAGTATTTCTCAACTTAATACTTGACTTTAATCCGCAGTTATTAGGGTACGCTGAGCATCTTTCCTTATTATTATTCTAGTATTTATTCTATTCTTTATTTTTTTTGTATATTTATATTGATTTAAAAAATTTGATTAATTTCTGTTCTTCATCAGTCAGTTAGTATTTGTTTAAATTTACTTTGGGGTTAAAAATTCATCATAAAAAATCATTTTTACCATTTATTATGACATTTTCAAAATTCACTGTTTTTATATATCCCTATGGTCTTAAGTCAACGATTTTGTTCATTGTTTCTTTTATAGTTCGTATCAGAATTATTTAATTAGTAGTACAAAAGGTTCAAGATACTGTAAATATGTGGCAATAGTAAACGATTCAGATGGATTTTAACTGATTTATTAGTCGAAGTTTAGCTTCAAAATTGATAAGAGCACTTTGAAGAATATATATATATATATATATATATATATATATATATATATATATATATATCGGAAAAAGGAGTACGACCGTCAATCCAATATATATATAAGGATCACTCAGACGAGTGGTGGGTTCTTATATCGGTCTCTAGGTGGAGAAATAAAATACAAAGTTGATAGGCTACTTTATCTATTTTGAAGACGTTTCGCTTTCGAGTTTTGAAAGCATCATCAGTTCATCTAAAAAATTATTACAATATGAGAACCACACAATCATGGAAACGATGTTAATTGTTACCTTAAAAAGATATGTAGCAGTCAATGTTATTAACAAACATGTGAATGAAACTAAGTAAATGGACATAATACGCTGATCTTGTATAAACAGTTAAGCAACTAACAACATATATGAACTTGTAAAAAATTAGCACAGCAAATGACCATGTGGTCTAAAGTAAATTCTATGTTATTTTATGTTAATAAGTGAGTAAGAACCAAGAAAATCATAAATAACTTCCAACTATTTAATGGATATTAAGCTTTGATTTTAACTTTAGGTAGCATTATAAGTGATATTAATAAAATCTTAAAAAATAGTAAATATGAAGTTACCGATCAAAGCCCTATGAATGTCGCCGGGAAAATGGCGTTTAATGAAACAGGAACGAACTAAACCGCAAAAAAACAGCCAACCTTGGGGTCAAAATTACTTTTGACAGATCAACAAGGTGTAAATACCAACCCAAATTTTGGGCGGTTAATTTAAGTTTAACTGAGTTTGGATGAATACCCGGTTGCAAAGGACAACACAGTGAAAAAAGTTGGTAGTGTAAACACAACTCCCCTCACTAATCAGCCCAAATTTACAAACAGTAGATTTTCATTCAACCTCATAAGTATGTAATGACGTTAATCATTATGGCTAGTTAAACAGCCAGGAGGTTAACGATTTTCCTGGATGGAACGGATGTCCTGCCCACTGCAGGCGGTTTCGCTTAATTATAGTGGTAATATCTTTACCATCAAAAGTATGCTTGTAGCTATTCTGCAGTTCAAAGTTATATCTACACCTCCATATTCCGTTTTCATAGACCACTCCGAATATCTTGGTGAAGCACCGTTCTTTCGAAAATTGATAGAGCGGATTCATCTGTTTTAGTTAGCGTCCATGCCTCTGATCCATATGTGAGAACGGGGACTATCAGTGTTCTATTCAGCCTTATACGAGTTTTTTTAGACACATGTTAGTTCGCTAAGTACTTTGATAGACCATGATGACACCGGTTTGCAGTAATTATTCGCCTTTTTATTTTCTCAGATGTGTTATTATTGGGGTTAACCGATGTCCCTATATATATGAACTCTTTGACTGCTTCGAAGTTTTGGTCATTGATGATTAAATTTGCGTCAACATTTCCAGCTCTTGTGTTTGTGTTAGTCGCCATGAATTTGGTTTTATTTTGATTTATATGTAATCCCAATCGTTCTGCTGCTGCTACTAGCTCGTTTAGGATTTCCGCAGTTCTCGCCCTGGTTCTTGTTATAATGTACACGTCTCCTACAACTTTTTCTAAGGCGACATTAAAAAGCTGACACACCAGCGCATCTCCCTGCCTTAACCCCCTATGTATTTCAAATGGAGTTGACGAGTCGTTTTAAATTTTTACTGCTGATAGCATCTTCGCCATTGTCACTTTTATTAAACATGAGTTTTTTTTTGGAATTCCTAACTCATCCATAGCATTGTAAAGACTTGGTCTTAAGACACTGTCATATGCCGTTTTAAAATCGACAAAAATATGATACATATCTATGGTAAACCCTTGCGCTTTTTCGAGGATCTGTCGTAGTGTAAAGATCTGGTTAATGGTTGAACGTTTACGCCTGAATCCTATCTGATATTCTTCTAGAAACATTTCGGTATAAGGCTTTAATCTCTCGTGCAAAATGTTTGACAATATCTTGTATGCTGTGTTAAGAAGAGTTATTCCGCGGTAATTATTGCATTTCAGTTGGTTTCCCTTTTTGTGTAATGGGCAAATTAAGCCTAAGCTCCATTCTTCAGGCATTTGCTCCTCAGATAAAATTCTACAAACAATTTCTCGCATCACCTTGGTGAGCTGCTCTCCACCGTGCTTAAATAACTCTGCTGGGATGCCATCGCTACCTGGGGATTTGTGGTTCCTTAGTTTTTCTATAGATATTTTCACTTCATCTACCGAGGGGGGTTCCGCGAGTTACTCATTTCGGTATTCCAGCTTTATATTGTTAGTATGTTTCCCTTCCAGCAACTCTCGAAAGTGCTCTACCCATCGTAAAAGGATATCCTCTTTGTTGGTAAGTAATTTACCTTTCTTATCATTACAATAGTTGATTCTTGGTTTGAATTCTTTTCCAGTAATATTTATTTGTTGATAGAACTTTCTTGTTTCTCCGTGACTCATATGGCTTTCGAGCCATTCCAATATGTCATTTTTTCCGATTCTCGTTTCTTTTTTCGGTGTATGCGTTTTTCCTCTCTTCTTAAGTTTTTGTATCTATCTATTGTTGTTCTAGCTTTTCCTTGTTGCATGGTCCTAAATGCCTCGTTCTTCTCATCTGTTATTTTTTTAAAGTTCTTTTGCTTTCTTAAATTGATGTTTTACATAAGTAATTTGCGTTTTTGAAGTTACACTTCTATACGCACGGTCGGCGTTGGAAATTTGCATGAGAGCGAATCTGTGAAAACATTACATATGTAAAATAATGAGTAAGAGAGAGACAGAAGATATATTTTCTCTCTCTTCGTCTCTCGAGAATAAAAATGTTCCTTTTGTATATATATTTAATATAATATAGATATATATATATATATATATATATATATATATATATATATATATATATATATATATATATATATAATATATACATATATATAATATAATATGTAATAATAATATTATTTATGTGATATGTTTTGTATTATTTATTAAATGTTTATAATTATTTTAGGCTTTTGTATTTCAAAAGAACCACTGTTTGACCGAGAACTGTCATTTGTGAAATCCGTTAGTCTCATGTCTATTTGGCAAATTCTTTACGTATTTGGTTCATACGCTGGTGGTTGTCAGTTCGAATCCCAACCAATTATGAATTTCCTTTTTTAGTTTTGAAATACTTAAAAACCTCACGTTAATTTTATTAAATATATGTAATATACGCACAAATGCTAAATTATAAAATAAAATAAAAATTTACAACATAATCCGAGTTGTTGGTTTTTATTTTTATCTTCGTAAAGTAAGTTATGTATATTGGCAGTTTTAAATACTTATGAATATTACATTTTAATTTATGTTGTATTATTATATTGAATTATGTTGCAGTGTATTTATTGTATTGTTATTTTTATATTATTAATAAAATAAACAATGAATTTTACTGCAGAGTATGTGTAAATTTTTTTTTTCATTTAACTACTTTTATACATATATAAAAATAAAAATATATATTTTCATTAGAATATTGATGCAATCCCTTATTTACTATACTCCTATTACAAGTCAAATGTTTATATACAGCAAACAATGCACCATATACCTATATAACTAATTATTTTTCTCTTTCTGCTCTCTCTTACCTATAGCATTACATATATAATGATTGTGCAGATTGACTCCCATATAAATTTTTAACGGCGAACGCGTGTATAAAAGTATAACTTCTACCGGCAGTTCCACTGGACTGCCACATCCGTTTTTTGCTGATATAGTCCTATGCAGAACACCCTATGCAATGGTTAAGTTGTTTTATGTCTTCGTCCGTGTTATTTTGATATTTAAGTATATCTGTGCATCCTTTTACAGTTGGTTTATAGAGTTTTTAATTAGTATCTGATATTTTCCATCTAGTTTTTGTATATTTCAATTTAATTGCATTGTTAGTAATGATAATGGGAAAATCATTGCTATGGAATTAGCTATCTAGAGTGTGCCAAGTTAGTAATGGGTATTTTGGGATCATATAAGCTTAAGTCTATTGACGAAAAGCTTTCAGACTGAATATGGAAGTATGTACGATTTCCTGTATATAATAAGTTATCAAGGTTATTAATGACATTTTAGATTATTTTAGCTCTACCATATATATTCCCGTAGCACCACATACTGTTGCGTGTATTAAAATCTCCAAACATTTAAGTTTATTCGAATTCAGTGCTTTTCAGTGTGTAATTAGGAGGAATGTATAAGCTGCACGCCTGTATGTAGGTCTGATAATGATAACTTATAAAATTTGTTTTTTATAGACAAGGTGAGATATCTGTGGGTTTTGAGATGTGTGAAAGATATACACATCATCAGTTATTTTGTGTGAGAAGTCAAAATTGGGCAATTTTATAGAATCATTCGTTAAGAATTAGATTCGTCATTAATTTTTTTTTAGCGATGTGCATATTTCCGATATATTCGTCGTTATAGGCTGCAATGTTAACTCTTCGGCGGCAAGCACTATACCCCGTTTTATGCTTTAAATGCTTTAATTACATCCCTAATATTTTACTTTTATACTTTATACGACTATCTATATACTGCTATTGATAACTACGTTGTATATGTATTGTAGATTTTAACCCCTTAAGCTCTACTTAGTAGAATATCCACACATACTTCTCCTGATTGTGAGAGCAAAAAGTGGAGTTTCCATTGCTATATACAAGAAACTCAGAAAAAAACATTAAAAGCTAGAAGAAAGTAGACGAACAGATACATTCCTCCCATAACATGGGACATATACAAAAATAAGGAAACAATTGTTGTTACAACAAGGAGCATAAATGTCCTTAGTGAAAATGCTAATTTGCGCACAAAAAATGGGTTCCCCATAGTAAAGAAATATGGAAAAGAAATAGTACAGTATATGGTTCTAACGATAAAGAAATAAAATATAATATCTTAAGGGACACAATTCCTGTATATGATAAGACTGGCTAAAAAGTTGGGAACTGTAACTGAAGTAAAAATAACAAAAGACTAACTAATATTAGTCAAAATAAATACACCAACTACAAAAGGAAACTTTAGAACAGGGTTGTCCAACTTGCAATGCCTCAAGGGCCAAAACCAAAACCTTTGGTGTTGTCGCGGGCCATATAATAATTTTGTTACAAGTAATAAAATAAAGTAAGGTATAAAAATAATTAAAACAAAAAAGAGTATTATTTCTTTTATTGCTCAACAACTACATTTTTTTATAAACGGAAAATTTATTGATAACACTTTTCAAACATTGCAAAAGCAACGAAAAAGATGTATCCAATTAGTGTGAGGACTGTGGTCGATCGACTTCATCCATCAATGAAGAAATGTCCACCTCCAGTTCAGTTGTACAAACTCTCATAAGATGACGTAAGAAAGAATCGGTAAGGTTACTTCTGTTCTTATTTTTTATGTATTTTATGGAGGAAAAGGCACTTTCACATGTATATGTGCTTTCCAACATTGACGTCATTTTCAGTCCAAAATCTCGCAGGTCTGGGAATTTCTCCTTTGACAGTAATTTAAAAAATTCAGGTCCCTTTCTTGTCTGGTGATTAGGAACATGTCTGCTTGAAGATTACATAACTCAAGCTGTAAGTTGGGTGGTTGATCATCAATGGTTACTCCAAGAGCGTTATTATAAAGTAGTACACTGCTTTTGAGACTTTCAATTTCTTCAAATCTTGTATTGACCTCATCAATAACTTGTTCAATTTGTGAAATGCAGGATGAAAACTCAATATTTTTCTCACCATTGAATTCTTCTGCTATTTGCAGACAGCTTGGGAAGTGTGTCTGGTTGTTCTTTTCCAAAACACGTTTAAACACATTTAGCTTATTCCGGAATCCGTTTATTATTCCGATCAAATCTAAAACTTTCTGGTTTCTTCCTTGAAGACTCAAGTTTAACATGTTAAGATGATTAGTCAGACCTGTTATAAAAGCTAACTGTCTTAGAAATTCTGGATCCTTAAACTTCTCTTTCAGTTCAGTTGTGTCAGATAAAACGTATTTGTTGAGGAATGCAGGGATTTTTTTTCTTATGGCAAAAAATCGTTCCATGCACTTTCCTGCACTCAGCCGCCTTACATGGTTGTACATTGGCAAGTCTCCATACTCAGCCTCTGTTTCCACTAAAAACTGATAGATTTTCACCTCTAATCATATTTATAATCTTAATCACGGTTTGAAAAACTTGATCTTCCTTGACTGATTTTCCACAAAGCTCCCTGATGTATAATACAATGAATTGTTGGGCAAGTGACACCATTCTCTCGAAGTAGACCCACTAATCCAATTTTTTACCTGTCATTGATGGGGCCTCGTCTGTTGCTATAGCTAAACATTTATCAATGCCTCCAATTCTGTCAACTGTTTTCTTCACAGCCTCATAGATGTCTTTTCCTTTTGTTGTTCCATAAAGAGGACAAATATCAAATAACTCCTTTTAACTGGTAAAATCATCAAAAGTAGTGCGCACAGATATTAACAGCTGACTAACATCGGTTTGGTCAGTGCTTTCATCTAAACAAAGTGAGAAATATGAACTTTTCTTAACCAGGCTAAGCATAGATTTTTCTACTTGCTCACCCATAGCAACAATCCTTCTTTGTATGGTTTGATGTAAAAGTGGCACTGATTCAAATTTCTCCGCCATGTTAGAATCACTGCAAGCTTTGGCCATTTCAAGAGCACATTTTTTTATCAAATTGCCATCAGTGAAAGGTTTTTTTTGCCTTTGCCAGTTCAAGCTACACGGCATAAGATACATGCAAAGAATGCGTTTGAGAGTGTAATATTTTACTGAACATACCAGTTTGCTGTTTAAGCTTTTTATTCAAATCTGCAACGAGGGCCGCCGACTTTCATTTGTGTACGTAGCATACTTATTTTCATGCACTGTTGTGTAATGTCTTCTCACATTATATTCTTTAGGTACTGAAACGACATTCATGCACACTAAGCACTGCAACTTACCATTATTGTTAGCAATCAAGTAATCACTCTCCCAACTTTCTTTGTAAATTCTGTTCTCACTATCAATTTTCCGTTTTACTGGTTTTACACTCACTATTGTATAAGAGGAATCAAGACAAAGAATTAATCAAGTTCACTGTTCACTAGCAACGTAAAAGATTAGCCGACTAGCCCAGGTGTCAGTAGCACAGTGGGACGATGGCGGCTGGCGAAGGATAGTAAGCAGTGGGAGGTGTGGCCTGCGTGAACTATAATGCGAAGTAATCAGTGCAGTTCTCATAGTGGTGGAGGACGATTGTGTTCGTTACACGCCCGCACAGCGGCACACGGTACAGTACTTGTGATGTAATAACACGGCTAAACCATAAAATAAATTAAAAAATCTTTTTTTACAGTGGCAGCATTTAAAGAAAATATATGCTTTTCGAAAATCTTACGTGGGTCACAACAAATAGCCTCGCGGGCCGGGCCGCCAGTTGGTCAACCCTGCTTTAGAATATTGACACGAAAGTGTCTCTGTAGAAAGAAGAAAAGAAAATTCCGAATTAATCATGGATAAGATAAAAAACAAGTCAAAATAAAATAGAATATATAAGTTGCTTGAGAACTAAATGCTCAGAATACAGAAAAA
Source organism: Diabrotica balteata (assembly GCA_918026665.1). Classification (NCBI taxonomy): domain Eukaryota; kingdom Metazoa; phylum Arthropoda; class Insecta; order Coleoptera; family Chrysomelidae; genus Diabrotica; species Diabrotica balteata. The sequence continues at coordinate 48,541,991 of OU898283.1, read as the reverse complement.
CCTACTTAATACTTAAGAGAAACCAAAGTAATGGTACGAAAAACGAACTATGGGAACGGTAACGTGATGATGTAGAGAAATATGTAGGTGGCAGTAATATGGCTGTTTAAAAATGATTCAAAAGTATAAAAAAATAAATCAAAGAAATAGGAGATATAGACTTTTGATATAGATATTAGTTAACATTATTAACGAAAAGGAATTACAGTTAATCGGTAAAAACTAAAAATAACAAAGAATTAAGAGAAATTAAGAACGGTAAAGATTCAGGTCTTGGAGATAGTTTTATTAAAATAGTTGAACAGGGAGCAGACATACTGTTAGAAACTACTAAGAAATACTAAAAAAGTAGACAGCAAAGTATAGATAATTATAGGGGCATTAGCGTCATTAGTTCGTTGGAAACTTGTACGGTTGAGAACTTAAAAGTATCTGGTCTACTGTAGAAGTCTACCGTACGGTACACTGGTAGCTATAATATAAAAATATAAAAACCGCTAAAAATGTTATAAAACAATAGGCATATCTTTTATTAAAGTTATTTTAATATTTATAAATTTAAGACAAATATATTTTATTGCACGTAATATTGCGTATATGGGCTCAGTTGAAATATTTCCTTCCACAATTTTAACCTCTCCGGCTCAGGATTGCTCCTCATCGTTAATTCTTCTCCAATATCCAAGTAATTTACTTCTTCTTGATTAACTGGATTCCAGGTTATATTCATATCGTTTCCCTGAGGAGTTGGATTGCCGTATTTAGCAAAATTGGTCCACAGTTTAACAAATATTCTAATTGCTTTTAGTTCTTTTTCTCCTCTGTACATATTTAGGGCCTCAAGCGGCATTTGAAACAAATATCCCAGATCATCACCGTGGCATGTACCTAAAACAACAGTGTAATAAGTTTCTAATAAATAGTATAACGTCTACACTGACCAGTTTAAAAAGAATATGGCTAAAAAAAACCCAAAATTTCAATTGGGAAAAACAAAAGGACAAGCAGTTCCCAGTCTTCGGAATCTCAGAGATATCTAACTATCGTAGGAATTAAGACAGATTATAAACAGAGGGTAGGAATGACCTTGGATTAGAAGAGACGTCCAATACAGAAGTTAAATTGCTTCTTTAAACGCAATAGCTCTGTTATTCTATCAGAACTTACCATAAATTGAAAAATAACCGGAAAACATCAAATAAGAGGTCATTGATCTAACCGAGATCAAAAGAGAAGATAACCAACAAGTCTAAAAGTTAGATTTAACTACAGAGAACAGCAGGCTGTTCTAAAAGAAGTGGACCTTATTGTCTATAATATACAAAAGAAGTAGTACACAAATTATAAATTCTATATAAATTTAAAATTGGTAGCAACTATAAAATAGTTCTGCTCGCAAAAACGAATATCGATCTCACGTCCTAACCAAAACTACTATCTCCTATTGGATATTAAATTCTCCTAGCTTGAGCTTCTCCGGATGTAATGATAATTTATTATTATTATTTATAATATATATAATATATTATTATTTACACATACTGTTAACATTAACTTCAGCACTGCTACGAATCAGCATACATGGAACCTCTACTGCTTTACTAAATTACTTTTTATTCACACAATTTAATTTTTTTCTACCGTTCAAGTTCACCGGCATTCATTAAATTAATATTTAACTTGTTTTCGATATACACTTAACAACAGAATCTGCATATATTAACTTTCTCAAACTTTCCATGATTTTAGAAGTCCATAGCTTAATACGGTTAATCGCGGCATTTCTGATCTTGATTAATATTTAAAAGTTCTATGTTTTTTAAATGCTTTTTAAATTTCGCCTTCGTTTTATGTTATTCTCAATATATTCAAAGCATAGGTCGATATATAAGTATTTAAAAGGCCTTTATGCAATTTAGTGTACCAATTTTTATGGTCTTAGCCCCATACAACAAAACAAGAATATGCAGTATTTGACAAATCTGCGCTTGGTGGTTATTGTAAGGTTGCTATCACTTAGCAAAATCTTCATTGTAAGGAAAGTAACTCTTGTCATTTCTAACATTATTTTTAGTTATATGTCTGTATCTAGCTTTTTTACTCAGTACCTAGTTCAAGTATTTTTATTTTGTCACCTATTATATTGGCTTTCTCGTAGAAGAGTTAGGTCTATGAAAATCTTATTGGTGATACTCTCATGACCTTATTTTTAGTTATGTTAATTTTCAGCCCAGATCGCTGCCGGCACTGATTAGTTGGTTTACTAGAAATTATAGATATTAAACCAGCAGCGAATGATAAAATAGAAACAAAAATTTGTGCTCGTAAAAAACATTGGTTTGACCGTGAAAGAAAAAAAAAATAAAGCCTACAGAAAGATGCTTACCTGAAAACCTAGAACAACTATGGGAATTACCAAACTAAGAAAATAGAAGAAAAGAAGCTACACAAAAAAAGGAACCACTTAAATAAGGAACTTAAATATATATAGAAAACCTCAACATAGAGAGAGAATTCAACGCATTCTATAATAAAGTTAACATCAACTGAAAATAATTTAAGGAAAATACAAGACAATGCAGAAGTCAGAATGGCGACTTTTTAACAACAGGGAAAGATATACTGAATACATGGGTAAAATACTTTAACCAGGCACTTAATATAGAGGAGGAAGACGAAAACCTGGCCTGAATACGAAAGAGATTAGGTAAGGGGAACTGACGAGAAGGAAGAGGAATGCCAAAAAATTATTTTTTAGGTGCATTTTAAACAAAAAATGGTCTTAAACAGATCTGTTGTCTATATGGAAATCAAAGTCGGCAAAAGCTATCTGACGGACACTATTCTTCGCTGACGATCAAGCAAACTGTGAAAAAGATATTTATTACACATTAAGTAAACTAAAAGATGAGTACAAACAGGTAGTAATGAAAATGAATGCAACCAATATATAATACTTACGAATAGGGGAAAACGAAAATCTAGAGTTTTAATTAGAGCAAATAAGACAATGCAAAGAATATAATTTTTAGACAGAAATATATCTGGCAAACGTTCATCTTTTATATCTTAAGTGGGATATGCGACATAAAGTTTAACAGGGACCAAAAAGAATATATATGAATTTTTTAGTTTGATTCAATCGAATTTCCTTTAAAATAAAACTAAAATATACAAAGCCTTTGTAGAGCCAATATTTTAAATACGAATCAAAATGCTGTCAAAGGACGGAAAAACAAAGAAACAACTGGATGCAGTGAAAATTAATTTTCTTCGAAGAGCGTGTCGAATATCTAAACTAGAGCACGTACCGAATAATAAAATTAAACTAAGCACGAATTTAATAAATGAAGGACACAGGGGAAAAACCCCGTTAGTCATTTTTTTTAAGAAATGGGTTAATGACGCTATCCAGTGACTTCAAACGAATATATTTTAAATATTTATTGGCCTTTGTACGAGACACCGTCGATCTACTAAAATCCACGTTAGAAAATATGCGGCACTGGGGAAAAACCCCGTCAGTCAATGCGCGTATATGGAAGAACCATGTGAGTCAAATAATATTGTAGTAATCCGTTACCGGGATTTTGTGTTGTAAACTTGTTAGTCTGTTACAACAAACGCCAGCTAACTTGACGACGGAATGTCACTGAGAAATAAATTATATTTACGACCCATGATTCTCCTATTGGTTTACTATTTCTGATAAGTAGTTTCAGTTTCACATGTCAGTTTGTTTGTTGTTGTTTAGTAACAAAGCTGTTTCTTTGTATTGTCTAGAGCATGTTATTTGTCAGTTTTTTGTGTAGCAGTGATTTCCATTAAGCATAATGGAAAGTGACTACTCAGACAGTTGCAGTGAAACTGATGACTCGTTCAGAAAACCAATGAGTAGGAAACGAAAAAGAACAGGTCGAGTTAGGGATGTTATGAGAGATTTGCGAGCAGCAGCGCCTCATGAGCTTTTGCCGGATTGTTTGTGCAAAAGACTTAAATGCTTTCAGAATATACCAGAAAAGGGACGAAGACGACTCATACGAGAGTATAATCTGCTGGGAGAAAGAGAAAAGCAGAACTCTTATTTGAGAGGTCTCATTACAGTGGTGCCTGTAGTTCAAAGATGACCTCGAAATGTTGATCCTAGATATAATGCAGCTTTATTTTCATGTAGAGTTCGTTTGTTAAAAGACAATGTTGTATGTGATGTTCAGGTTTACTTAAAAGCGTTCATATCGCTTTATGATATGAGTGAGGATAAGGTTAGGTACATAAGGGGTGCTCTGCTTTGTGCTGGTAAATCTCCCACTGACTGTCGTGGAAAACATTTAACCGAGACACCGCAAACTTTCACAAAAAACCAAACAAAACGTATTTACTTATTTAAAATCTCTTCAAGGCAGAAAATCACACTATTCTTTAAAAGACACCAACACAATTTACCTTCTTGCTGAGTTAAATAAATCAAAGCTACATCATTATCATCATCATCCAATCTTCGCATATCCACTGCAAGACATAGATCTCCCTCATAATTTTCCATCTTTTTCGATCTTGTGCCTCTTGCATCCAATTCCTATAACAACGTTTTAGATCGTCAGTCCAACGTGTTGGTGGATGACCTCTGCTTCGGTAGGCATCATCTCTTGGTCTCCATTCCAGTATCCGCTTTGTCCATCTATTATCTGTCATTCGAGCCACGTGACCTGCCCAGTTCCATTTCAGTGTTGCTACTCTCTCTACTGAATTAGCCACTGCTGTTCTTTGTCGTAGCTGGCGATTCGGGATTCTGTCTCATAGTGAAACGCCTAACATATCACGCTCCATCACCCTTTGACACACACGGATCTTTTGAACTGTCCTCCTTGTCATGGTCAACGTTTCCGCACCGTAAATCAACACTGGCAAAACACACAAAAGTTTTTCTTTTAATTTATATTGGTATATCAGACGATTTGAAAATATGGTTTAGCTTGCCGAAGGCTGCCCAAGTCAGTCCTATACGACGGAGAAGGTCAACGGTTTGGTTATATTTTTCTATGCGGATCTCATGACATTGGTATTTATAGGCCATTACCTGGTCTATGGATCTTGTTTCTACGCATATATCTTCGCTGACTACAAGATTTGTCATCATCTGGGTTTTAGATATATTTATTTTCAATCCCCCTTCTAGCGAGGAAAGGTAGAGCTGATTTAAAAGTTCTTTGGCCTCATCTATCCTATCAGCTATTAGTACAATATCATCTGCAAACTTTAGATGGCTAAGCTTTTCTCCGTTTATGTTTATGCCCTTGTCGGTCGGTTGTCAGTTTTGCCCTTTTACATATATATTCCAAAAGCGTAGTGAACAGTTTCGGCGATATGGTGTCCCCCTGGCGTACTCCATGTACTTAACTAACTATCCAGAACATAAAATTCCGTATGAATCAATTCTTGCGATTTTTAAAAACAACTTCAACCTTTCCTTTGGTTATCCACGTAAGGACTCTTGTAGTACATGTTTTTCCTTAAAATCACAAATTTCAGTGCTTGAGAATCAGCTTTAAACTGCCACTGACAAAGTAGAAACAAGTCAAAATCTATTGAAAAAGACTGTAAGACTTGTACACACTTCTAAATAGGTCTAACTGGTAAGCTGGTTTTGTATGTTTTCAATAAAATTGATAGTGTGTAAAATAGTTTAATAATTAAGCTAAGTATACTTTCGACATAATAAATGTCATCATCAGAGCTATCGTCAATTAGGTAATAAATACTTCATAGAAGGACAATTGTGCACAAACGACATATTAAAATTCAAAGATCGGGCTCTGTAGGCCACAGATCTTGGGTCTAACCCTTATACATATGTAAGTCAAACTTACTGTACTTCAAAAATGTAAGTCAAAGACAGCTGTTGTCGTTACTGTATGTGGTAACCATGTTTTTATAAAAACTTTTTAAATGTGAATTATACATATGTATAAGGGTTAGACCCAAGATCTGTGGCCTACAGAGCCCGATCTTTGAATTTTAATATGTCGTTTGTGCACAATTGTCCTTCTATGAAGTATTTATTACCTAATTGACGATAGCTCTGATGATGACATTTATTATGTCGAAAGTATACTTAGCTTAATTATTAAACTATTTTACACACTATCAATTTTATTGAAAACATACAAAACCAGCTTACCAGTTAGACCAAGTCAAAATCTGCAAACAAAACAAACAGAAAGAGAGATGCATCTTAAGAGAGGTGAGAATTTTTATACTTTAAAAAATATTTACCAAAAACGTTCTATGAAATTAGTCACAAAGGAATCTGTCACCATGGACTTTAAAAATAAACCTGCTGTGCCCTAACATTACGATTAATGATGTCTACTATCGGCGCCAACTGAATTTTGTTAGTTTCAATATTTATGTACTTTCAACGCAGCAAGCAATTTTTTTATACGTATGATGAGTCTGTGGCAAAAAAGGATCTCGGATGATGTATGCTCCGTGTTTCGGCATTTTGTTTTTAAAATTTTGCTCCTTGAAGTGCAAGAACTTTGTATATTTTTCGACTCATGTGCGGGTTAAAATAAAAATTATACATTTATCCGATTTTACATCATCTGGTAACAAAAGATGAACATTTTAAAACAGTTAAGTTGATATTTACAATAAAATATTAAACATTGTTAAACAAAAATCCCATACAGAGGTTCCAGAAGACTGGAAGAAGGCAAGGAATACTCGGGTAAAACCCTCTCCATTTACAGTGATTAATTACGAAGTAGATGTGGTTTTTCAAAATTGAACTGCTTAACTATCATCACTTTATACCCGAAAATGCCCATTTCCCACGAGATCAATTTGCACGTTAAAAATTTCGGTAAGTGAAGGACGACTTGTGTTCTATAAACCTACTTTTTTTGAACGTTATGCATCCTTAGTCCTTGAAAAAAAAACCTCCTTGCAAAAAATCAAAGAAAAATCATGGCGCAGCCATAGCAGTAATTACCCCGTTACAAAATTTGTACAATGGAGAACTTCCAATACCAGCTGCAAAATAACGCGACCTTCTTCATTTATCACAGTGTTTCGAAAACCCCGAAGTAATGCTTTTTTATCAAAATTTAACTACTGACGCTGTTCAACAGAAAGAAAATGATGACGAATACGCTGACGACCCCCTAATTGATTATGGAGAACATTGACTTCAGACCGGTTTTTTATTGGTTTGTAAGGTTTTACTCAGTTTTTTACTGCAAAAATATTAACAAAATTGTCAAAAAATCAATTAAAACGTTTTTTTATATGTTTATTGTTTATTTTTTTAGCCTCCAGAGTTAAAAAAAAAACAATAAAATGGTTGTTACGAATATTTATTATTTGTATAAAATGTATTTAGTTAATTTTTAGTTCTATCATGTTACCCAAAATTTCCCGTTGCTACTGTTCCATAAACTATGTCAAATATATATCAAAACGTCAGAAAACAAACTGTCACCGATTAGGAAAAAATTTAAATAATTTAATAATTTAGCAGACAGCAAGAGAACAGTAAGTAATGGGAATTAATTAGTTTTTTATATTGTTAATTTTATATATTGTAGGAATTTGAGTTATTTTTACGCAAATAAAAGTAGTAAACTACAAATCCGTCAATTGCTGGCTGTTTAATAAAGGTAAATTCCCAACAATGATTGTTGTCTCTAAAATTCCTTTTTTGGCTGACGGGGTTTTTCCCTTGTTCAATTCAAATAGAACAACTAAAAGAATAGAGACAAAACAATTGATATGGTATGGGTACATGAGACGCAAGAAAAGCATAGATGACCAAAATAAGCTTCTGACTACACTCCATTAAATAGAAGGAAATGAGGAAGTTCAGCAACTGCATAGAGTAACAGAATTATGGCTATAATGAAAGACCAGCCAATCAAAGAATCCTGATTCAAAGATTCTTGGACAAACAAAAAGAAGTGGCTATAGAAATGAAAGATGCAGTAGAAGGTGTTAGATCCTTAGTATTAAAAGCTAACTCCATTAAAATTCTAGTATAATCAACAAATAGCAGACATAATGAAATTCTAGCTCTAAACATATTCTAGAAAATATGTTTCTAACTTATATAATTTGTTTGATTTATTATATTATATATCGTAAAGGATATGCAAAACAGCTGTGCATATATTTTTTATTACCTGGTATATTACTGAAACCGTTGGCACGTTTAAGGAAATTTAGTCCGGCGTCTAGAGTCATAAGATATAAATAAACAGGTTCAGTTTGGGTTTTTGCATGAAGCTTAGCAGTTCCAACCACTGGAGCAGTGTAGGTACCATCAGTGGCCATCTAAAAGAAAAAAATAAATAATTTAAGTAAGTAAATAAAAACCACTGTAGGCCTAGCTGTTTGGTATACTACAGTCGCCTCCCTCAATAACTACCACTGCTGGGAAAGTAGTAACATGTTGGTCAGTATAAAGCAATCGATGCTAATCAGAGGTCAACAGAAAAAAGAAAATATTTTTTTTACATTTTATGATGACTAAGATAACTGTCTGGAAAATGTGACGACATGCATGCAAATTTATTACAATAAAATAATGTGTTCCATATTTTTCGTTCACATTTACATATTGACCTGCAAGATTACTTGAATTTAGTATTATATTTATTAGAGCCTTTTGTAGTATTCCAGTTGTCTTAAATTTGACTCTGTTGCATATTCTACGTGTACTAGCCTTTAGTATTTTTAATACTCCGTTACTCGCGCGGGATGTTGTGAACACCTCATGTCTATATACACTCAGGTGCAAAAAAATCGATCCATTCTTTATTTCTTATTTTTTGAAGTTGTATAATTTTAGAGACATTAATGCCTGGCTGCACCAACATATCTTAAGCTTAAGACGTGCCTTAGGTAGGCCTCAGCTCAGACTGATCGACCGACCACGACCAAACCGTCCGACGGCGATCAACCAAATTTTGTATTTTTATTTTTAAGTATATAAAGAATATTTTAGAATCGAAAATTATGGTGCAACGTAAGTGAGAGTTAAGGCAGCCCTAGCTATAAGCAGAGCTTGGCTAAGCTGGAGCTTAAGATCTATTGGTGCAACCAGGCATAAATTACGTATGTAAAGTTAGGTGTACCCTCGCATACGAGAAATAAAATAATATTTTTAATATTGCTTTTTATATTTCCTAAAACAAATTGGTATTTCAGGTTTTTGTCAAAAAGGATCTGAAGCAAGTAGATATTTATTGAATGTTGTTTTTAATTCAACAACCATACTAATGTAGTCATTTTATTTTCAAAACGTGTTATATTTTTATTTAATTATCCTTCCTAAATGTCTCTATCTCCGACAGATGCTGCAAAAGTGGTGACTTTAGTTCAAGATGGTCGTAGCCACTATTCTGCTGCTAAAATGTTGGGTGTTATTCGAATCTCGGTTCAAAGAGCAGTTCGGCGTTTTAGCGACACCGGTAATTTTACAAGAAGACCAGGATCAGGTCGTAGAAGGGTAACATCCGAATGAGATGATCGATTACTGGTCTCATCATGTTTGAGAAATCGGTATCTAACTTCAGTTGAACTGACAAATCGTCTGAGCGAAGTGAGAAATGTGGATGTAAGCAGATGGACAGTTCGTCGACGACTTGTAGAAGGTAATTTATTATCCAGAAGGCCGGCGCTATCTCCAATACTATCCATAAAACATCGCAGAGCTCGCCTTGCTTTTACAAGAGAACATAAACACTGGAGTGATGCAGATTGGAGCAATTTATTGTTCTGAGATGAGTTCAGATTTTGTCAAGGTCACCAGACGGCCGAGAAAGGGTTTGGAGAAGACACGGAGAGCCATATTTTCAATGTAATATTGCGGAAAGAATAAGTTATCGGGGGGGGGGCTCCGTTATGGTTTGGGCTCGTATCAGTTCGGATACCCATATTGATTTAGTTATTATAGATAGAGGTTCTGTGACTGCTGCAAGATACATAACAAGTATTTTAGATAAGCATGTGGTACCGTTTCTTTCATTGGACGGACGTCCAATGGAAGATGGGACTTAGGAATTTGCCTAATTTTATTTTTAGGGACGACAACGCGCGTCCTTACCGTGCTAGAATCGTCAACCAATATATAGAGGAGGTAGGAATTGTCACTAGTGTCTAGAGCCCGACCCACTATTCTGTGAAGACTTGCGAAGTTCATTTGTATCCACATCTAATTGTGACAATGAGGTTTATGTGTATTGTTGGTTTTTATAAATTAATAATATAATTATTTCAATCCATCTATTTAACCCGTTTGATAAATTTAATAATATTTAAATTATAAGAATAACTCTAAAACTATTAGTAAATAATAGCAAATCAAAATTAAAGGTTTTTCAAAATAGTTTTAAAAAGTATTTTAAAAAATAATTTTTGCGCATTTTTTCCAATAAAAATTTGTTTTTTTATATACAGGATGTTGACTGATGTTATATATCAATTAATATTATACCAACTTTCTTATTTTAAATGAAACATTGGTTATATTATAAAATTTTTGGATTATGCACAAAATTCCCTGAACTTTGATATATTGCATGTTATAGTTTTAATTAACTTATTTTAGGATACAGGGTGGTTAATGAATAGATCACTCTCTGCGTGTCTCCTTATGACTTTAAAAGGTTTTTTTTTATTTACTAATAATAGTCGCTTCAACCACCTGGGTCATTAGCGACATTAGTTTATATTAGTTACATTATATTAAATTATATAAAGATGTTTCTTTTAGAAATCTAATTAAGTTTTTAGTATTTAAATGTTCACCTAATACTGTTTTCAAGTCACTGGAAATATTGTTATTTTGTCTGTCAACTGTATATTTTCCACATTCTGTTAGAAGATGTTTAACAGTAATATTGACTTGACAGTAATCACACACTGGAATGTCTTCTTTACTTATTAGGTGCTTATGAGTAATATTGGTATGACCTAATCGAAGTCGAGAAATTTTGACTTGGTCAGCTCTTTTTAAGTTCACTAGGCGCCACGGTTTCACTGTCGATTTAATTTCTTTTAATTTAGATTCCGATAAGTTCCACTTATTTTGCCACGCACTAATCACTTTTTCTTTAACGAACTGTTTTATATCACTGCAGATAGTCTTTGACACTATTATAGCTTGATCATTTTTGGTAGCTTCTCTTGCTTGGAGGTCTGCGTTTTCATTACCTTGTATTCCCGTGTGAGATGGAACCCACATAAATTTGACTTCTGAACCAGATTCTTGTAAGGCAGCAAGTTCTTTCTTGACAAGTAAGGCTATAGGGTTCTTAGTATATAGTTGACCGATTGTTGTTAAGGAGTTTAGAGAATCTGTGATAATGACGGAAGAAGAATGGTTTGTACTTTTGATATGAATGAGGGCTTGTAATATTGCATATAATTCTGCTGTGTATATAGAAGTGGCTGGCATTAATTTAAATTGGGAAGAGGAATATGGAGTGACAAATGCTGCTCCTACGTCATTTGCAGATTTGGAGGCATCTGTATAAATGTAAAAGCTTTTCCCGTAAGTCTCGAGTTCCTTTAAACATGACTGTCGGATTACAGTGGGTGATGTATCTGATTTGTTATATTGGAGTAGCGTCGTATTGATTTCGGGAATCATGATTAACCAGGGAGGTGGAGTTTTTACATTTGAAGGAAAGAGGTCAGAAATTTGGAGTTGTAGATCTTTTAAATTTCTTCGAACTCTTTCGTAGAATGGTGGATCGAACCTACTTGTGTTATAAGCTTCTAGGTAACGGTCTGTAAATGCATTTTGAAATACTGGGTGGAATTTGTTGCTAGCGACTGATGCTGCATACGAAAGGCATAAATAATTTCTTCGTAGATTAAGAGGTGGCTCTCCTGTGAGGCATTGGAGATTCTTAACTGGTGTGGTTCTAAATGCACCTATGGCAATGCGAAGTGCTGTGTTCTGAATTACTTCAAGTTGCTTGGTAACATGTTTTTTAGCGGAGGCATACACAATAGCCCCATAATCTATTTTTGATCTAACGAGTGACTTATAAATATTTAATAACGTGGTTTCGTCGGATCCCCATTTTTTATTTGATAATGTTTTCATTACATTTAATCCATTTTGGCAAGACTTTTTTATTTCTAAAATATGTTGTTTCCATGTTAGTTTTTGGTCAAATACCATTCCGAGAAAATGAATTTTTTCTGAGAATTTGAGCGGCTCGCCATACAGTTTTAAAGATGTTCTCTGTGGCCGGTGTCTTCTTGAGAAAAGCATGCATTTTGTTTTTAGTGGGGAGAATTGCACGCCTACTGACATTGACCATATCTCTAATTTATAAATAGATTCTTGTAGGTGTTTTTGAATCATTCTCATATTCTTGCCCTTTGCAAATAGAACCAGATCGTCGGCATATAGTCTTCCCTTAACTAGCGGGGAGCAGTGATCCAGTATATCGTTGATAGCCACGAGAAAAAGAGTTGGGCTCATAACTGACCCCTGAGGTGTTCCGTTTTTCTGAATTTTTTTTTGATGAAGTGGAATTATCGGCGCGAACAGAGAAAGCTCTTGACTGAAGAAAGTTTTCTATGAATCTTAGCATATTACCCCTGATTCCCCATTTGTGTAATTTTGATATAATAATAAATCTCCAAACCGTGTCGTATGCCTTAGTGATATCGAAGAATACTGCGATGGTCTCTTGATTATTTGCAAAACCTTCGTGTATCTCTGACTCTAAATCTACTAAGTTGTCTACGCATGATCTATTTTGACGGAAGCCGCTTTGCTGAGGAATTAAAAGTTTTTCTTGTTCTAAGTACCACATCAGTCTTTTGTTTATAATTTTTTCTAGAACTTTGCATGCTACATTAGTGAGTGATATGGGACGATACGAGTCTATATTTGTTCTGTCTTTGTTGGGTTTGATCAGAGGAATTATAATGCTGTCTGACCATACAGATGGAAAAACCTGATTTGTCCAAATAAAATTGTACAATTTTAATAGCCAAGACCTTCCATTTTCTGGTAGGTTTAACAAACAAATTAATGGTATACCGTCTGGACCTGGAGCGGAATTTTTACTTGACATTAGGGCATCCTTGAGTTCTTGCATTGTAATCGGTACATTAAGTATATTATACTCGTGAGAGTGGTACTCTAACTTTGTTTTCTCTGCGCTTTCTTTCTTAAGCTTAAAGTCCGGTGGATAGTTATCGTTACTTGAATTGGTCTCAAATTCACTGGCGAATAGTTCAGCAATTTCATTTCGGTCGGTTATAATTTTGTTATCTTTTGCTAGGAAAGGTATTTTGTTTGAACATTTTTTTCCAGATATTCTTCTCATATTTTGCCACACTTTACTTGCTGGGGTAGAACTATTTATACTTGAAATAAATTTTTTTTGCATTTTTCCTGCAAATGACGTTTTCCTGCATTTTTCAAGAATATATCTAGCTTCCGCTCGACGTCTTTTGTATTCTGTCATAGTTTCATTGGTTTTATGATGCTTAAACCTATTGAAAGCTCTTTTATATGTTTTTACGGCTTCTTTGCATTCTGAGGACCACCATGGTAAAGGTTTATGATATTTTAGTGTTTTTGTTTTTCCAATATGATTTTCTGCTGCTTTGTTGATTATTGATATGAAGGTATCTAGGTCTTTATCTATGTCATTAAGAGTAACATCTTTTATGTTGTTTATTTCATTTTGTGCATATTTTGTAAAATTTTCCCAGTTTGCATTTTTAATATTCCATTTTGATGCAGTAGTAGCAGTACTGGAGTCTTTTTGTTGTGGAAACGCAATTTTAATGGGGTAGTGATCACTTCCGTATAGGTACAGAATAACGTCCCATTCTAGAGTTGGGGATAATGTTGGATCACATAACGATACAGCAATGGCTGACTGACTACCCGTTTGAATATTAAACCTCGTGGGCCTACCATCGTTTAACAGATTAAGATTTTGTGAGGTCATAATAACTTCCACTATCTTGCCTCTAGCGTTAGTTTTTGTTGAGCCCCATATAGGGTTGTGTGAATTGAAATCGCCTAAAATAATACGAGGGCTGGGAATTTGTTGTAATAGGTTATCAAAATCTTCTTGGTCTATGGTTTGATCTGGAGGTAAATATATGTTGCAAATATTGATTTTTTGTTCCATGTTTACTGAAATAGCTACTGCTTCAAAGTTCTGTGTGTTGATATGTAATTGATGAGCTTCATATTTTTTATCGACGTAAATAGCAACCCCGCCACTAGCTATCTCAGCGTTTTGTCTGTGTTTGAAAAAAATTGTGTATTCTTGAAACTTGAATGCGTGGTTGGAATCTTTAAAGTTGGTTTCTTGTAAACAAAGTATCAATGGGTTGATTTCAGAGATAATATGCTTTAACATTTCGGAGCGACTGTAGAAGCCATTTACGTTCCATTGTATTATGGACGCCACTGTTTCTATTTATTATATGCTTTACGATGAATCGAAAGAGGTGTCGGATTCTTCTTCCAGAAGTATCTTCATCGCTACCGGGTCCATTTTTAGTTGTTTCATAATCTTACGTCTTATTCTCGTGCTTCTGTTTTTCATACTTCGATCGGTGTAATAAGAGTGAATTTAAGATAATAGTTTCAAAAAATCATCAACGTTCTCCGTATATGTTTTAACTAAGCTTATGGGATCTTTGTTTCCTTTAACATTTTCAAAGAAATCGACCATTTGGTCAAAACTGAGTTTTAACGATTCTTCTTCGAATATTCTCCTAGTTGGTTCCAGTAACGGCAATATTTCATTAGATTTTGGTTGGTGTGTTTTGGCCAAGGATGATTCTTCTTTAGTAATAGTTTTAGTTTTCTTCTTTATCTGAGTAGTTGGTACTGCAAATGTAACTTCAGTTTGTGAGGACGAAGGAGGTGTTATTACTTCTGTAATACTACGTTTGGAACTTGTTTTATGTAAATATTCTGATTCCATTTGTTCTGAGGTGGGCAAGGAAATTTCTGTGGTTGATTGTTTTTCTATTTCGTTATTATTGTATTATGTATTTGGTGCTATGTTATGGGTTAAAGGTTGGGAAGGTGAAGATTTATCATTTATTTGTTGGTCTGTCGTAATAGGGATTTTCATTGATAGGATTTAATTTCGAGTGGTAGGGATATTGGTATTGTTTGCAGGCTCTGGACTTGCTGTTAAGCAATTATTTAAGAAATGGCCTGTTTCGTTACACTTTGAACACAGCTGACTTTCATGAGACAAGAAAATGCGATATGATATATTATCGTGAGATAGTACTATCGAGTCTGGAACTGTATTGTTGGGAGGTGAGATATATATGTAGCGTCGAAAACTAAGAATGTGTTTGTATTCAGGGTTGGTTGCGGCAATTCTAAGAAAATTTAAAGGAGATACTAAGTTATAGCCTTGTTCTCGGAGTTCTTGTTCTATACAATCATGTGGGATAGATGGGCACACATTAGATAACAATAAACGTTGGCTTGGAGTAATAAATCTGCGAGTTTGAATTTGTTCTGAGTTTACTGTAATTATTCCATTATCAGTGTTCATGAATTCGTCGACCTTTGTCACACTGGATAGATAAACACATATTCTATTGTTGGATATCCTAGACGAGAAAAGTATATTTTTTGGATTAATTTTTCTTCCGATGGCTATAAGATACTCCTCTAGTTTTATTCCATTAAGGGAGTTGAAAGCTATAGCTTGATTTTTTGATGGGAATTTTGGTTGGCTCAGGGCTCTCGAATAACTATGTTGTTGATTGTTAGAGTTGGTGTTAGTAATATTAGGAGAAATATTTTGTAGTTCCATTATTTTTCAATAACTATATGTGCCCCCTCAGGCCGGACCTGCCTTGTAGCAGGTCCAACTGATAAGAGGCACGAAATATTACGATAATGTGAAAAACCTGTCTTTTGTTTTTATTTCTCACTTTTTAATAAACTGTTTATTTACTTTTAAAATAAAATAATATATATCTTACTTTAGTTATAATGTTGCATGGAAATTTCACACACTTTATCACTACATAATTTTTGCTTAGAAAACTATTGATATTGATAAATTTTGATTATAACTTAGGTAAAAATTATGACCTATATTAAACTTGTTAATATTAAAAATCGATTATCACTAATTACTATGATTGCTATACGTGTTAATCGTTCGGTGTTTCGAACGACACTCCTTGCTTTAAAAGGTTCTATACCTAATTTCTAATTTCAATAAAGAAAAGTGAGTTCAGCTTGTTTTTAATAATGTATATAGTACTCTAAGATATGTACCTATATTCTATTAAAATAGATATTATGTCAAATAAATGAAACCTGCCTATATTTTTACCAGGTGTAAAATGAAATGTACATAAGTAGGTACCTTAAAGGCTATATATTTAAAAGTTAATATAGAAGGGATTGTGCCTTTAATACATTGTATATCAAAAACAGTTAAATAAAAGCAAGGCAATCCAATATATTGATAAAGTTCTTTGTATTTTGTATTGGATCCAATAACTAAATAATATACCTGGTGTTCCATCTAAATTATTAAAGTTGGCATCAGTATTTACATAACATCACACTCTGTATAACACATTTTTATTGGAAACATATGCGCAACAAACAATATTGAAAAAACCAGAGCTTTTCGAGGAACTATACATTATTTAATAAATAATTTTAAAAGGACTCATTAAATCATTATATGATAGAGCTAAAATTGTCAGTTCTAATGAAAATTCGTTTTTAAAAGAAAAATAATTATTAACATCTATTTTAGTGAAAAATGATTATTCGAGGTCATTTAAAAGTAAGGAATTTTCCAGAATAAAGGAAATGGAACAAAATAAAAGAAAGGAATCCTGCTACGTTCACACGACAAAATTCGAGAAAAATAACAATACCATATATAAAAGGATTATCAGAAAAACTTAAAAGGATAGAAAGTAAATTCAATGTTTCAACAATATTTAAAACAACAAACACATTGGGATCTATCTTATCCAAAACCAAGACTAACAATAAACAAAAAAGTTAACATATTACATGCATATCACGAATTTGTGATTTTTTTTCTATCTAATCGTTGTTTTATTAAGTCCAGCATAGCCACAGCTATACAGATACAGATCTCTCTTTATAAAAGTAACTTTTCAGTTTGTTTTTGAATATTACATCTACAAAAAAGATACTACATATTTGATTCATTCATGCCTTATAATGTGATTTTTTTGGCTTGCTCAAAAACGTTTTAGAGACCTTTTCTTTGTAATATCTATAAGTGAATAATTTTCCGGTTTAGAAAAAAAAAATATTTTGCACAGTTATATAAAAATTATTTATTAAATAATGAATAGTCCCTCGAAAAGCTCTGGTTTTTTTTTAATATTTTTTGTTGCGCATATGTTTCCAATAAAAATGTGTTATACAGAGTATGATGTCTTGTAAATACTGATGCCAACTTTATTATTTTAGATGGAAAACCAGGTATATTATTTAGTTATTGGATCCAATATAAAATACAAAGAACTTTATCAATATATTGGATTGCCATGCTTTAATTTAACTGTTTTTAATATACAATCTATTAAAGGCATAATCCCTTCTATATTAACTTTTAAATATGTAGCCTTTAAGATATCTACTTATGTACATTCCATTTTACACCTGGTAAAAATATATACAGGTTTAATTTATTTGACATAATATCTATTTTAAAAGAATATAGGTACATATCTTCTTAGAGTACTATATACATTATTAGAAACAAGTTGAGATACGAAAATGAACTCACTCTTCTTTACTGAAATTAGGTATAGAACCTTTTAAAGTCATAAGGAGACACGCAGAGAGTGATCTATTCATTAACCACCCTGTATCCTAAAATAAGTTATTTAAAACTATAACATGCAATATATCAAAGTTTTGGGAATTTTGTGCAGAATCCAAAAATTCTATAATATAACCAATGTTTCATTTAAAATAAGAAAGTTGGTATCATAGGTATCTATTATTGTATTAAAACTATTTTAAAAAACCTTTAATTTTGATTCGCTATTATTTACTATTAATTATAGAGTTATTCTTATAATTTAAACATTATTAAATTTATTAAACGGGTTAAATAGATGGATTGAAGTGATTATATTATTAATTTATAAAAAAAATGATCGCAAACAACAATAGATATAAATCTCATTGACACATTTAGAAATGAATACAAATAAACTGCGCAAGTCTGCACAGAATAGTGAGTCAGGCTCTAGACACTAGTGGAATTGTCCGTATGAACTGACCAGCTCTAAGGGATATGATGGGAAGACGTCTTCGAGCACGAGTACCCCGTCCAAACAACTTGGCTGAACGTACAGCGGCTCTTCAAGAAATATGGGACCAATTGGATCAATTTGATATCCAGAGGTATAATAATTACCTCAATGCCTAGACGTGTACAGGCTGTTATAAGGGCCCGAGGGGGAAACACTAGATATTGATTTATTATCAATGTTTTTCTTAATTTCAGAAAGTTTTGAATATTCTTGTATTTTTGAGTTTTGGCGTATGCCTCGATAAATAAATATTTTTTTTAGATAATCTATAAAAATTATTTTAATCTAACATATACTTTTACATATTAACTGATTTAAAACTAATATCTTCAAACGTTTTCTTTTTTCAGCAAATAATACCCATGGATCGATTTTTTTGCACCTGAGTGTAGCTGTTAATATTTTCTAAGCAATAATACCATTGTCATTGCTGCATATTTTCGTTGTCTCTACCACCTAGTGGAAGAATCTGATTAGTGTACTGTAAGTCATTGTATAGTAAGCATGTGCTTGTGGTGTTGTGAATACCCTGCGAGTGGTAAGTTACATTTTGTTCATCGATATTTATTTTTGCCGGTAAGTATATTTATTCTTTTTACACTTGCATAGAAGTGTTAACATGTATTGTGTCTATTTAATACTTTTAATATTACTTTTTCGTAAAAATGAGCAAATATGAGTTAGAACAATCGCGATTACTCAAACTATTTTATGAATGTATAAGCAATGACGAAGGGTTACACAAGCTAGAAGAACAATTGGCTGCCTAAATGGAATACTTTGGAGCTCTGAAATAGGAATAAAGCGAAAATATAACATCTATGAGTCACTAATTAAAAGCAGTCTACTTTATGGAGCAGAAACTTGGAGAATCACCGAGAACAACAGAAAAAAATTAGAAGCTGTAGAAATGGATGTGTTTAGAAGATCGCTAGGTATATCCCGCAGGGAAAGAGTTCGAAATGAGGAAGTAAGACGAAGAATTGGAATAGATGGTTACTTAACAACAGACATTGAGAGGAAACAGTTGATTTGGTATAGTCATGTTCAAAGAATGGAAGACACAAGACTACCCAAGAAGATTATGCAGTGGGTACCACCAAACCGCAAAAAACGAGGAAGACCCAAGAAGACATGGAAAGAAGTGGTAACTAAAGCAATGAGTACAAAAAATCTTAGAGACGGCCAATGGAATGATAGAAGGACGTGGAAGTTAGGCATCGGACAACGTCGAAAGACGTTCTAAAACCGATATATATATATATATATATATATATATATATATATATATATATATATATATATATATATATAAGCAATGACGAAATACCATCAGATTATCTTTCAGATGGAAATTAACCCAACTACGGAGTGATTCTTAATCAAATAGTGAGCGTAACGTTATGACTGAATTTTATAGTGACGATAATTTGACAAGTGATGAAGAACAAGAAAGAGACGGAAATCAATTTTACCTTGGAAAAGACGAAAGTCACTAAATGGTCAAGGGAGAAGAGTCGTGAGTAGGTGTAAACTAGAAGCCATAATCTAATTTTCCATCTACCAGGAATAATAAATGTAGCCAAAAAAGTCCGTCATTGAATGTTTAAATTTGTTAAACTGTTAAATAACTGAAAACATAATCAAAGAAGTTACAGAAAGTACCAATATATTTATCAATAAACTCTCCGCAAATTGCAAACGTAAGAGACAGTGCACAGAAAACAATAACATAGAAATTCGTGCTTTAGTTCAGTAACTAATATTATCTGGCATTTGTAAATCCAACCATAGGAATATCAAAGATTTGTGGGATATTTCAAGGCTTGGAATACAAACGTTTTATAAAACTATCAGTTAAAATTGTTTTCATTTTTTCATAAAATGTCAAGGTTTGAAAATATAAATACCCGCGAATAAAGAGTACTACTTGACAAGTTAGCTCCCATTAGAAGATTTATAATTAGTTGAACAATAATTGTCTCGCAAATTATTCGCTTAGATACTCTTCTTGACAGTATCTACCAAACAAGTCGGCACAATATGACCTTAAGTTTTTCGCTATATGTGATTCCAAGACATTTTATACCTTACAATTTGAAACTTATATTGGAAAGCCGCCAGATGGTCCTTTTCAAGTTAGCTATAAGCCCATTGATATTGTGCAGCGTTTATGTAATACACTCATCAGTTCAGGAAGAAACATCACAACGAACAACTGGTATACCAGCATAATATTAGCAGACACGTTACTGTCTCACAAATTATCCTTAGTGAGTACACTCAGGAAAAACAAGAAAGATATAACACCATGCTTTGTCACTATTAAGGTTCCTGGGCAATCTCTATTCTCTCTAAAACCTGGAATCCGCATACTAGTTACTAAGTAATCCCCGAACGTCGCAATGCAGTTTCTTCACTGCGGTAAACTTTCGGTCTATGGTGATACACCACTGACTTTTTTTTGCCCGTTAGGTATTTTTTTGTAATTTCTGACTGCCTTGATTTGAACTTTAGTCGCTTATTCAATACAAATTTATTAATTTCCATAATCACTTAGATCTAGAGTTCCTCTTAAAAAATAGAATTA
This sequence comes from Diabrotica balteata, assembly GCA_918026665.1. Taxonomy (NCBI): domain Eukaryota; kingdom Metazoa; phylum Arthropoda; class Insecta; order Coleoptera; family Chrysomelidae; genus Diabrotica; species Diabrotica balteata. The sequence goes on along the minus strand of OU898283.1, from coordinate 48,521,050 downwards.
TCACGCCATTTTTACATTACGATACCAGATTTGCTCGCCTGTAAGCGAACTCCTTTATTCATTAGCCAAAATCTTGTTTCACAGAAACTCCTCTTTACTATCGGATAGTTTTTCTCTATATTCAAAATGTTAATATTCTTACTCTAACTTTAAGAAATTCTTAAATAGCTTTTATCACCCATGCACTCCTATAGTTCATTCTTTAATTTATTTTTACTCTGTTAAAGTTAATTTTAATTTATACAAATAGAATAAATCAAATTACAATATTTAAAATAGTAAGAATGATCTTTAAAATATGATAATCAAAAAGTCATTAGCGATATTACAAAAATAAAACGAAAACAAGAATTGTAGATGATTGAAAGCCCTATACGCTAATTTATATTTTTAATTTAACTAATCTTATTTCTATAATACTTACCACATATTTTGCTGTTTCATCTGTATTGCCATTAAAGTAGAACTTCCGTAGCTTCTCTTTAATCAGCTCCCTCTTAGGGTCATTTTTTCCTATCGCCATATGTGGGTGTACAAACTTGTCGAGATTGAAATAGTCTGGTTTTAATCCTTGTTTCGTTTCCTTTTGTTGATATATTTCATGTAATATGCCCTCCATGTTAGTATAACCAATCATTAATGGAACCTTGTTATACTGACCCTTAGATATCAAATCTTGGGGTAAAGATGTTAAAACGGCTGTTTCATTTGGCTTTTCAATTGTAGGGGCTACTTTCAGGTGTAATTCATATTTCTACATAAAATTAAAAAACATATTTATATTTTGTTATTTAATTTAAAATATTATTTTAAATTGTTTTAAATTGGGTGTAAAATGGGGACACAAGTGAAATTGATAGCTGATACCTAATTTATTATACAGGGTGAGTCGTAACCATTGACATAGACTAAGAACAGGTTATATGGACCAAAATATGGCTATTGGGCCAAATATGCCTTAATAAAATGTTGCTCAGAAAAAAGATACAGGGTGTTAAAGGGGAAATTTAAAATTTTATTTTTGGCTATAACTTTCATGTTTGTAAACATTTATGTATAAAAATTTACAGCTGGTACAATTGATCATTAGACATTATAATATGATGCATACTTTATATATATATATATATATATATATATATATATATATATATATATATATATATATATATATATATATATCTAATAGAGGGCGCCACGTATTCCACATACGTGGCATACATTTACACTTAACTTTTTTGTTCTTCAAGCCACCGATATTCTTGATGAAAAATAAAAAAGATACACTATTTTAACAAAAAAAAGGTACACTTGTTAATAACTTTAAAACTTAACAGTTTTCGAGATAATCGCATTTTACAAATCAACTGCATAATTCTGATTTAACGCAATTACTCCAGGCAATGAAAGAAAAATAGATAAAAACATTAATACTTCTGAATTTTGTTATAAAATACCTTTAATAAAGTTAATAGTTAACAATATATTAAATAAAATAAATATATCAGCAGGATAATTAATAATAGGATTTGATAAAATAACAGAATAATTGGATTTTACATCAAACATTTTACGTTTTGTATTAAATTAAAGTCATAATCAAAACATTTTATTTACAAATCAAATTAAAAAATAGTTAAACTAAATAACATTAAACTTTTTGTCAAAGTAAATATTCGATATGTCCACAATTTTCTTTAATTCATTTGTCAATACATTCCATAAAATATCGTCTCATATTAAATAGCATCATTGGTTCTAAAAAACTGCTGCAGTATTTATTATAGTTGTTTTAAGTATAATAATAAGTAATTTTTTGAAATTTTTATGAATTAAATAATTATTATTATCTCACCACAAGATTATGACTACCACGAACAATCCAATGTTCAGGAAAGTGTATTTAAATACTATGAGTGATAAGAACGTGTGGAATAGTACGGGTTACTCAGATTTAAATAATTTGCACAAATCTATAAAACGACACATTTTAAGTAAAACGCATTTAGAAGCAGTTATAAAAGAAAAGACTTTTGGGAAAACACGAATTGATCACGCTCTAGATAATCAGCTTAAAGTTAGTCACCGCATGCATAATGAGCAAGTAAAAAAAATCGTGAAATATTAAAAAGACTGAATCATATTACACGTTTCTTGGAGAACAGGAACTTAGTTTTCGAGGGCATAATGAAAATTATGAATCTGTAAATAGGAGAAATTTTGTGGATTTAGCAAATTTTTTATCTGAATATGACGAACTACTAAAAAGTCATTTAGATCAATCTACCATATTTCGAGGTACCTCGAATAGAATACAAAACGATTTGATCAAGTCTGTGGCAGATATTGTTCTGCAAAGAATCAAAGAAAAAATCAAAGAAGCACAATTTATTTCCATTGTTCTAGATAAAACTACAGATATCGTGAATTTGAATCAATTGTCGGTTGTTCTGCGTTACATCAAAAATAATGGTGAAATACAAGAACGATTTTGGGGATTTTTGGATATAACTGCAGATAGATCGGCAGAAGGTATATATAGACATGTTTGCAATATAGTTGAGGAACTGGACTGTGGTTCCAAACTTGTTGCTCGAAGTTATGATGGAGCTGCCGTCATAGCTGGGCACCTGGGAGAACTTTAAACCAAAGATAAGGAGAGGTTTCAAAATGCAATTTTTGTGCACTGCTTTGCACACAGGCTAAATTTAGTTCTAGCGCAATCAGTCGAACTCAATAAGACTTGCAAAGTATTTTTTCAAACCTTGAGCGAATGGCTGTTTTTTTTTTCTTAATCGTCCAAAAGGACACATGCTTTAGATGCCATTCTTCAGAAAAGGTTCCCTCGAGCAGCTCCCGTCAGATGGAACTACAATGGGAGGTTAGTAAAAACAATTTTCCAATATGGGCAATCCCTAATAGAGGGTTTTGAAAGCATTTTGTAGCATAAAGACCGTTGGGACCCTGAAACTGTGATTTCCTCAAGAGGTTATTTGGAAGTAGTCAAACGAGATTTTGATTTTAATTTTTTGCTTCCAGTATTTTCTGAAATATTTCCTTATACAGACATTTTATTTTATGTATTGCTGACTAAATCGAATGATATCGGATTTTGTATTAAAAAAATTAACGATTTAGAAGTCCAAATCAACAGACAGAGGGAGCAATTTGATATTATGTGGCAAAAAGTTCCGATCTCGAAGAGATGGAACCCAACAGAAAACGCATTAAAATTGACAATGTAGGCGACACAAAAATATCTTATAATCGACTTTTTAGTGAAATAATAGATATTTCCCAGCAGCTTAAAGAAAGATTTAAAAACCTTTGTGAGTTAAGATTTGTGGAGTTATGCAACTTCAATAAATATGCCAACTGTAGTTTCCAGGAAGAGGCTTTTAATTGTCTAAAAAAACATTATGCAAACATTTTTGACCTTCTTTCCCTGCATTCCTAACTGTGCGTTTTGTATGTTTCTTAACGCTCTATACAAACTGATACTAGTTCTAAAATGCTGACATTTCTCAAACAAACTGAACTGGATGAAGCACATGGTGAGATTTCAAAATTATGTGACTTAGTGATGACAGTACCTTGTACAAGTGCGTCTGTAGAACGAAGTTGTTCTGTACTAAAGCGGATTAAAAACTTTGTCAGCAATTCCACAAGTGAGGAGAGGCTAGCTAACTTAGCGATTTTATCAATTATTAAAGAAATGTCCGAAAATCCCAGTTTTCAGTTTGTCATAAACGAGTTTGCCAAGGATGACAGAAGAATAGAGCTGCACTACAAGTAAAAAGGTTAGTAAGTCTATTTTTAATTTCCTTTAATTTGCAACACTTTCTTTAAACGTCACGGCACGTCACTGGGTACATGCAAACTAATGATATCACTACAACGTATGATAGAGTCAGTTTGGATAAATTAGCGCCAATAAGAGGTCATAGTACCAAGTGGAATGAAAATCAGAAAAAAATGTTTTTCTCATTAGAAAAACATAACCGTGGACGCAAAGTTGGAGGCTTTTAGAGGACGGTGCTCGTTCTGCCAGAACATACCAAGCAAACTCAATAGATACGGTATAAAAATATTTGCACTGTCTGATGCGAAGTTATCTTATACCACTAACATGAAAGTATACGTTGGCAAAAATCAAGTGGGTGGTCCATATGATCCAGACACTAGTATCAAGGCAGTAGCGGAACGGGCCTGTAAACATCTTCACTGATCTAAGAGAAATGTTACCACCGACAAGTGGTACACCATCGTTAATCTTGGTACAAGCTTGAAGGAAAATGGTTTAAATCTCTTGGGAAAAATAAAAGTTAATAAAAGAAAAATTTCTGCATATTTCTCTAACAATTAAGGACGACCTCTTTGCTCTAGTACATTTGGGTTTGATTCAGGAGTAACACTAGTGTCATGTAAACCAAAAAAAACCTTCTGTTATATTCCACTATGCACCATGAAGACGACGTTAATACTGTAACTGAAAAACCCGAAATCATATTAGCATATACATTACAAAAAGCGGGGTTGATACTGCCGATCAATTATGCGCAAAATATAATGTGGCACGTTGTAGTAGAAGATGACCTATGGTTATTTTGTACAGGTTTTTAAATGTTATAGTATTAAATTTCTTTGTTATTTACAATTGTAACATTTCAAATTCCACAAATACCCGACAAGAAGTTTTGATAAATTTGACATTTAGCCTTATGTACAACCACCAGAAGAATCAAAACCAAAATGTCTATATAACCAAAACAATAAATATTCGAATAAAGAAGATCTGTCATTTGGATGAAGATTTCGTTACAGTTTAGAGAACTCCGTGAGCAATTTTGAGATGTGGTGACTGTGGAAACCATGTGAGATGCGGTCACTAAAAAGAATACACCCACACTATCTCCTACTGGTTGTAAGAGACGACTGCAGGAGCAGCTGACCGCTGTCCCTACCCAACATTCCATCTCGTCCTATACCCATTTATTTACCTAGAACCTATCTCAGCCACACCCCGAGTGTCGGATGAGTCCTCTTGACCGTGTTTGAGTGGAAGAGGTCCTTTTTGCGCGGGGGATATGTGGCATGTACATGTCGCTCAACCTACACAAAAACCGCGCAACTTGCGGCGCTCTTCATTCGTACACTTCTAAATTCCTCAATACCGAACGATTGCCGGTATAAGCGATCTCCCACTTGCTGACCAACGGTTTCGGGCGGATGAGTTGGTAAGTGCTAGGACACTCTTTTGTCCTGGAGGTGAGAAATCGGCTTCGAAGGCGGAGAAACTATTAAGTATTCAACGACATAAGGATGTGGAAAGCCACTGATTCACTATCACATTATATATACCTAGTAAAACCATCATGATGAGTAGCAGATTTAAAGATGATATGCCATGCGATCCGATTAGTAACCGGCGGTGTCGAGTTCCCGGGCTGGACGATGTGAAATCAGACAACGGCCACGCAACAGTGGGTACCAGGCCTTGCGTGGGAAATCTGTGACTGGATAAAACAAAAAATATTAGAAAAAATACTGTTAAGATAGCTTAATGGAACGTAAGAACTCTTTGTCAGACTGGAAAACTAAACAACGCAATTACTAAAATAAAGAGGCTCAAAATTGATATTCTGGGGATAAATGAAATAAGATGGTCAGGTAATGGTAAGTGCGAGAAGGAGGATGCAGCAATATTTCTTTTAGGCAGCAGAGAAAAATTTTATTTTATATTTAGAACGCTGAATGTTGATTAAGATAAGTGCGCATCCTCTAGACATAAATATAGTTCAGGTTAATGCTCCCACATCTCAGAATACTGATAAAGAAGTTGAAAAGTTTTACGAACAATTGTATGAAATCATAAAAAACCTGAAAAAAACAAGACATAACCATGGTAATGGGGGATTTTAACTCAAAAGTAGAAAAAGGCGAAGTGACGTAGTTGGTAAGTATGGGTTGGGAACAAGAAATGAGCGAGGTAATCGGCTAATACAGTTTTGCTAGGAGAAAAACTTAATTACCACTAATACTTGGTTTAAGTTACCATTAAGAAGACTGTACACTTGGAGGTCACCACAGGACAGGACTGAATACATTATTAGAAATCTGATAGACTTTATAACAATTAACAAACGATTCCTTAACGCAATAATATCAGCCAAAACATATACTGTAGCTGATATAAACTCTACTCATAATCCTCTTGTAGCCCAATTATGAGTCAGACTAAAAACCTTAATTAAGAAAAAGAATAACAAAAGATTAGATATGGATCAACTTAAAAATCCTGAGATAAAAGTCAAGCTTACAAATAGCATTAATAGTAATGTTGCTTTAGTAACCAATACCGATGATATTGAACGAGACTGGATCAACTTAAGGTACACTATATGAAACGGTGCTAAAAAAGTAATTGGTGACTACGAGCGGAAGAAGAAGAACGAATAGATGACAGACGAAATATTACACCTTATGAACAGAAGGACGGAAAATAAGAATAATCCCGAACAATATAAAGAACTGGATAGAATTGTTAGCGAAAGATAAAAGAATTAAAAGTGAAATGGTTACAAGAAAAAGTTAAGAGATAGAGGAGCTAGAACGAAGACACGATAGTTTTAACATGCACAAAAAAATCAAGGAGTTTACTTATACTTACAAGAAAGAACAGTTTGGTAGGTTAATAGAAGAGAACAAGAAACTTATTGTAGATAAAGAAGAACAGTTACAGACTTGGGCAAATTACATAAAAGAATTGAAGACTGCAGGGGAAAAACGCTGTAAGTCAATTTTTATCGATTTCTTGAGGAATAAATTTTTAGATACTTGGATACACGTAGTACAATCTCCACAAATATCAAACAAAATAAAAGTGCAATAAGTCAAACGTTACAAACGAATTAAATAATGCTGTATAATGGAAGAGCGCTGCAAGTCAAGGTTAAACTAGGCAACAATGCTATAAGTCAGATTTAGGTGCTCAATGCGCCTGTTTGTAGGGACAATTTACACGGGAAAATCACAGACAGTGTTCAGTATTCATACAAGTTGTGTATTTAAGTATCAATATTATCATAATCACAGTTTGTTTTTTAACGTTTGTAATCAATATGGTAAGCAAGGACAGCGAAATTGAAGAGGCTTTACAGTCAAAAACTACAAGAAAACGAAAAATTTTTGGGCGAATACGTGATGTAGCTAAAGCGCTAAAAGTGCAAACTCACGAAACAGGCGAGGACTGCCGTTGCAAACGTTATCAGTGTTTTGAAAATATAACGGTTGAACAAAGAAATACAATTATTCGTAATTTTAATTCTATGCTGAATTGGGACCAGCAAAGTATGTATTTGGGTGGTCTAATATCCATACTTCCTGTGACTCAAAGAAGGCCAAGAAAAGATGAAGAGAATTTCAATGTAAGAGATGACTCTTTTTTTACAGAATTCGCCTTGCGGTAACTAATAATGAGGGGCATACATCACCTGCAAAAGACGTTCAGGTTTGTCAAAAAGCTTTTGTTGCTCTTCATGGCATATCCACGAGAAGATTACAAACTGTACAAAAAGCCCTAAAACATGGTACAACCGCCAAGGACAATAAAGACCCAATAAATTGTCTGAAGAAACTATGCAGTTAATTTTAAATCACATAAAATCATTCAAAGGACGTATGAATCACTACAGCCTAAAAAAATCTAGCAGGAAGTACCTTTCAGAGGAACTTAACATTAAAAAGATGTACAAAATGTTCCTTGAGAAACATCCCAATAGAGCAGTGTGCTATGAAGTATATAGAAAAACATTCAACACACGCTTTAATATCTCCTTTAGGTATCCCAGAACCGACACTTGCAGCATTTGTGATGCTTCCAAAATAAAAATAAGGGAATGTAAAGATGAAAAATTAATTAATAAACTTAAAACAGGGCAGAAACTTCACTTGCTGAAAACAAAAGCTAAACTACGAGCAAAGATCTCAAGAGAATATGAAGTCATAGCCATGGACTATACTAAAAACCTTCCAATGCCTAATATTACGAGTAGCGACGTATATTATAAAAGGCAGTTGTCTTTCTACTCCTTTAATGTCCATTGACTTAGTGATAATGATGTTGTTATGTACTTGTACCCTGAGACAGTAGCTCGAAAGGGTGCCAATGAAGTTTGCTTATTTCTGTATGACTATGTGACAATCCAGCTTCCTCCTGAAGATCGTAACTTATTGATTTTCTGTGATTCGTGTGGAGGCCAAAATAAAAATTGGACAATATTCCGGTTTCTACATTATTTAGTCCATAAAATAAACAGATTTGACTCTATTTCTGTGACCTTTCCTATGAGAGGTCACTCTTACATGGAGATGGATAAAGATTTTGGTATCGTTAATCAAAAAAGTGCAGCAGAAACCCCAGAAGATTGGGAAGCAGTGTTACGATTGGCTCGTCAAAAACCTGTGCCTTATAAAGTAGAAGTGGTTAATAACTACTTGGGGCGTAGCTGGGACACTTTTCTTGCACCTATATATGTTAAAAAAGCACCTTTTAAAACTAGACCAATAAGAGAATTACGCATTTCACAGTAACATCCCAGACTAATTTATTTCAGAGGCACCTACAATGGAACAATGGTTTCGGCTGCCATTAACAAAAAAGTGATTGGTAGGGAACACCGTATATTGGAAAAGAATTCGTTTTTTCTTCTCGATCCTATACTGAGGCACTGCCCATTCTAATGGCAAAATACAAAGATCTCCAAGTTTAACAAAAATTTTGTTCAGAAAAAGGAAGAATGTATTTTGATCAGCTAAAAAAACCTGACTTATTTTTTATCTTAAGAATTTTACAATGTTATTGATTCATTTAACAGATAATATTAATGTTTTTAGCTTTAGTTAAGTTAAACAAGTCTAGTTTTGCTTATTTTTTTCTTTCGTTGAATTCATATTATATTATTTTGTCAATTACAGCGTTTTTGCCTTTTTCCTTCAGACCTTTGGTTGTTTTTTTAATTTCTCTCGTTACCTACTGTACATGACAATTTCAATTTTATAATATCATAATCTGTATATATGAGTTGTAAAATACTCAATATAATAGTGTTTTAGCATGTTTATTTATGAATTAGGAAATTTTGAATCTAAAAATGGCGTTTTATAAAAATTTAAAAAAATTACTTATAGCATTTTTCCCCTGTAGTCTTCAATTGTTTATTGATTTTCGTCATATTTTTACGAACACGCTTAATCTGAATAGACCAAAAATATTACAAAGTGAGGTGATAACAGCTATTGATCAAACAAAAGATGGAAAAGCAATGGAATGCGATGAAATACCAGTCGAATTTTTCAAAGTTTTTCACGAGAACAACCTGAATGTAGTATTGGAACTGTTTAATAAGATATACGATACTGGTCAAATTCCATCGGATTGGTTGAAATCTACATTTGTGCCCTTCCCAAGAAATCTAATTCTAAGACATGTAGTGAATATCGCTATAAGTTTAATGAGTTACACCCTTAAAGTATTCATGCGTATTATTCATTCCAGAATGGGAGCAAAATTAGAACACAGTTTTAGATGCGGTTTTGGAACTGGAGAGCCCCTCTTTGCAATACAAGTGTTGATTCAAAAATGCCTGGATCAATAGAAAGATGTTTACGCCTGTTTTATCGACTATAAGAAAGCATTAGATACTATCAAACATGACAAACTCATAGAACTATTACATTTTACAGAACTTGACACTAAGGACATCCAGATTCTAAAAAATCTATATTGGAATCAAACAGCCCACATGAAGAATGGACATATGGTGAGTGAAAACGTAACCATTTCGAGAGGGGTAAGACAGGGCTGTATTCTTTTGCCACTGCTTTTCAACGTGTACACGGAACAACTATTTCTAGAGGCACTTCAAGAGTACAACGAGGGCAGCAAGATTAATGGCGTACCAATAAGTAATTTTCGATATGCAGATGATACTGCTATACTAGCCGATAACATCGAAGATTTACAGATGATGCTAAATAGAGTAAATACAACTGGCAACCGATATGGACTGAAGATCTATAAAAAGTAAAAGAAAACTAAATTTATGGTGATCAGTAACAAGAACATTCAACATATCGACTTGAATATTGAAGCCGAACGTATTAAAAGAGTACACCGATTTAAATATCTGGGATATATAGTAAATGATAAGTGGGGCCCAGACGTAGAGATTAAGATCCGAATGGAAATCTTCTTCTTCTTCACGTGCCATCTCCGCTACGAAGGTTGGCTATCATCATGGCAATTTTGACCCTGGAGGCTGCCGCTCGGAACAATTGTATGGAAGTGCAAGCAAACCACTCCCTAAGGTTTCTCAACCACGACATTCTTCTCCTACCTATGCTGCGCCTACCTTCAATCTTTCCTTCCGAATGGAAATAGCAAAATCCAAATTCATGAGAAAGCTCTTAAGCAGCCGCAACCTAAGCGTTAACCTCCGATGGCGAGCCACGAAATGCTACGTACTCTCTACGCTACTTTACGGAGTAGAAGGTTGGACTTTAACAGCAGCAACTATAAAGAAGTTAGCGGCTCTAGAAATGTAGCTGTATCGACGCATACTGAGAATGGACATATCGCGCACCCTACACAAAAACCGCGCAACTTGCGGCGCTCCCCATTCGTACACTTCTAAATTTCCCAATACCGAGTGATTTCCGGTATAAGCGATCTCCCACTTGCTGACCAACGGCTTCGGGCGGATGAGTTGGTAAGCGGTAGGACACTCTTTTGTCCTGGAGTTGAGAAATCGGCTTCGAAGGCAGAGAAACTATTAAAAATTCAACGACGTAAGGATGTGGAAAGCCACGGGATCACTACCACATTATATATCCCTAGTAAAACCATCATGATGAGTAGCATATTTAAAGATGATATGCCATGCGACCCGATTAGCAACCGGCGGTGTCGAGTTCCCGGGCTGGACGATGTAAAATCAGAGAACGGCCACGCAACAGTGGGTACCAGGCCTTACGTGGGAAATATGTGACTGGATAAAACAAAAAATATCAGAAAAAATACTGTTAAGATAGCTTAATGGAACGTAAGAACTCTTTATCAGACTGGAAAAGTAAACAACGCAATTAATGAAATAAAGGGGCTCAAAATTTATATTCTGGGGAAGAGTAAAATAAGTTGGTCAGGTAATGGTAAGTGCGAGAAGAAGGATGCAACAATATTTCTTTTAGGTAGCAGAGAAGAATTTTATTTCATATTCAGAACGCTGCATGTTGATCCACATAAGTGCGCACCCTCTAGACATAAATATAATTAAGGTTTATGGTATCACATCTGAGAATACTGATAGGGAAGTTGAAAAGTTTTACGAACAATTGTATGAGATCATAGAAAACCTAAAGAAACAAGACATAAGCATGGTAATGGGAGATTTTAACTCAAAACTAGGAAAAGGCGAAGTCAGTGACGTAGTTGGTAAGTATGGGTTGCGAACAAGAAATGAGCGAGGTAATCGACTAAAACAGTTTTGCCAGGAGCAAAAACTTAATTACCACTAATACTTGGTTTAAGTTACCATTAAGAATATTGTACACTTAAAGGTCACCACAGGACAGGACTGGATACATCATTAGAAATCTAATAGACTGCATAACAATTAACAAACGATTCCTTATCGCAATAATATTAGCCAAAACATATCCTGAAGCTGATATAAACTCTGATCATAATCCTCTTGTAGCTCAATTATGAGTCAGACTAAAATTGAATTGGGCAGAAAGAAGAAATCCTGGCTGAGAAACTGGAGAGAATGGTTTCAAATACCAGAAGCTGCGAACATAATACATGTCCACAAGGAATCTACGTTCCTGTAGTTGGCTGTATACCATATATTAAAAAATTTATTAAAAATCCTTTGTAAAAGGTATATATTTAGACCCAAACGGGCTAAGTTAAAATGACAAAACATTTTCGGAATCCATATTTCATCATCAGTGTCTAAGAGTACATAAATGTAGCCACTAAATATGTGGGTAAAAACCCGTTAGAGTTGCTCCCATACAGTCTTCGTAGACACACTGTCTCAAGACTAGTAACTTCAACGTGGAGTCATATGTCGCCATGTTACCTAATCCAACGGTAACTTTAACATCCTAAACCATTATAAGAAAATTTGTAATCTAAATGTAATTAATTATTTGTTAACGGGTTTTTATCCACATATTTAGTGGCTACATTCATGTACTCTTAGACCCTGATGATGGAATATGGATTCCGAAAACGTTTTGTCATTTTAACTTAGCCCGTTTGGGTCTAAATATATACCTTTTACAAAGGATTTTTAATAAATTTTTTATAATACATGTGGCACAAAACAGATAAACCTATCGTTTGATGGTTGACAACCAATGCCTACTGGCATTTGTAGACGATACCGATTTAATAGGAAACACACGATTAAGGATGAAGGAAACTTCCGTGAGGTTAGAGAAGGAAGTAGAGAAGATGGGGCTCCAAATCAACGAAAACAAGAGACGAAATATAATAAGCATATGAGGTGAAATAAACAAAGCAGAGACAGAATCGGTGCAAAACATCAAGATCAATGACTTTAACTTTGAGCGCGTTAGAGAATTCAAGTATCTTGGAACAACAATGACTGAAGACAATAATGGATCACAAGAAATAAACAACAGGATTTAGGTCAGCAACAGATGTCTTTTGGCCCTCCAAAACCTTATAAAATCAAAACAACTAACAAGACGTATGAAGATACAGGTCTATAAAACAATCATACGACCCGTTATGATGTATGGAAGCGAAACGTAGACGATAACAAAGGAAAACGAAGAGATACTATGTGTTTGGGAAAGAAAAATCCTAAGGAAAATCTTTGGTCCTGTGCTGGATGAAGCATCAGGACAATACAGAATAAGAACTAACAAAGAGCTGGAAGAACTTTACCCAGACGCCAACATCATAAAAGAAATAAAGTCCAGAAGACTCCAATGGGCAGGACACCTTAGAAGACATTCTGACGAACGAACAGTAAGACTGGTGTGGGAGGAAGTTCCAACTGAAAGGAGACCACGAGGATGCCCTCGTCTCCGGTGGCGAGATAATATAGCAGGTGACCTAAGCACTATGGGCGTGGAGAATTGGATGGAGGTTACTCAAGACAGAAAACAGTTCAGGTATGTTGTCAAATCGGCTAAAACCCACAAAGGGTTGTAATGCAACGGAGTAAATAAGTAAGGAAATATTTTTTTATGCGAAAGCAGAAGATGCGACAGATAATTTGGGTTTAGAGATGGCTTAGGAACCAGAGACGTACTATATTGTGTGCGCGTTCTTCTACAAAAAAGTTATGAATACCTTAAAAAATGTATCTGTCTGTTTCATCAAATTAAAAATGACATTTGATATTCACGAAATGAAAGTAGAGAAAAGAACTGTACAAGGCTGTAAAGTAATGGAACTATTAAGTTTAATAAGATGAACAAGAAAAATTATTGGAATAAGTAAAATATTTCGTGTTAATCCCTTTAAGTTAAGCTAGTAGGTTATTTATATATAGGTTATTCTATTACTTACTATATTAAACTTTTGTTGTGCCTCTAATAACTCATCAGCAGGCAACTTTCGTAGTACTTCTAGCGCTTCTTTTTCCGTTTTAACGTTTTGGTCAACAATTTGTCCAAACTGCAGTCCAACGTTTTGTTTCGTCATTCTTGACCAAGGACAGAACGTACAACCGCTCTGCAGAATAGCTCTGTGAAACAGACCTTTGGATGACGGACTAAGCATAAGATAATGTATGCTAGCACCCCCAGCGCTTTCCCCAAAAATTGTTACATTGTTAGGGTCACCATTAAAATGATGAATATTCTGTTGAATCCATTTCAAAGCTAACAGTTGGTCTTTAAGTGATGCGTTACCGGGCACATTCAAGGAAGTATCTTCAAAATTCAGACATCCTAAGAATCCGAGACGATAATTAACAGATACTAATACTATGTCTTCAAGCATCAGGTATTCGGGTCCATATTCAGTCGAACTGTTTGAACCGAAAATGAATCCTCCGCCGTGTATCCACACCATTACTGGTTTAAGGGAATGTTCGTTAGATGGAAGCTAAAAATGATATGTATGTTATTTTAATAAACATGTTATCATAAATTAAAGAGTAAAAAAAATCAATCTTGTAAAGATTCTAAGTACCTTTTTAAGAAAAGTATGTAAAAAATGTAACGAATTTAAAAATTAATAAAACCAACAAGTAAATTAAAGAACATTGTATTTAACATAGTAGAAGACATTGTATTAACAATTTTATAGAATTAGAAGGCATAAAAGTATCTACATAGATGTTTTATTACGAAGTACGCAGAAAAAGCAGGGCAGGAGATATGGAAGAATAAGCTGAGAATCCGCAAACATGAATTCATCTAAAATAATTTTTACCTTAAAGCAAATTAAGACTAAAGGCTATAGCGGGATAAGATGGTCAAAACTGCACCATGCTCGATTTAGTGTTGGGCCTGGCCATTCGAAAGGACATAATTAAAAACTCACTCAGTGAAATTTTTAAATCCTTAGGTGCCTCTGGGGGTTCGCTATGGGAAAAAACGTATTTAAAGAAAAAAAATTTTTTATACACTGTATTGCTGCAAAAAATCTGAAAAATTTATGAAAGCGTCGTTTAATAACACAATACTACCTGATTTTTTTCAGATTTTTAGCTTAAAAATTGAGCCAAGGAAAAATATTTAAAATTTTCAGTAATATTTTAGGTTATGTCGGAAATTTTTGGCCAACTTTAAAACAATGTTTTTTTATGGGTTTTTTTCCGTTATTTCGAATGGCATAGGTATTATTATCATTTTCAACGTGGAAAATGCCTAAAAATCAAGAAAACTGCTTGTTTTGGCATTTTTCTGAAGCACCCCCACCCCTTAACAATAAATTGTATGGGCCTAGGAACAAAACAAAAAAAAAATAAGTATTACATAGAAAACAAAAAATTTATTTATACTGCAATAAGATACAATAATATCTGTTTTTATAAAATAAAAAAAATATTAATAAAATAAACATAAATTAGGTTTTTTAGTGAGATGGATCACTCATAACCTTAACAACATACATCTAAATTAATGATGATATTGTCTATTCGCTTAGCTAGGGCATATTTTGTAAGCAAGTATACTACTATTGCAGACTTCTTTCTTTGAAAAAAAGAAGAATTATTCTAAATAGTGGAAGTGTATACTAAACCCATCAAATTTTCCATGTATATTTAAAATATAATATTTGAATTGTTACAATTTAAAATATTGTAGTAAATATTTGTATTATTCGCGTTGTTAATTTAATTTAATATAGTTTTATTGTTTTATTATCTTGTTTCTCGTGAATTTTCATATGATGTTTACTTTACTATTAACCTCCGACCAATTAATAACCACAATGCATAGGGTCGACGTTATAGTAAAAAAAGAATTTGTTGCTTCACAATATAAAACAATAATACTGGTTATTCTTGCCTGTTATTTTAGACAGGACACAATTCTGCTGTCAAATTCAAAATAAACACAAAAACAGAGAGCTATTGACCATTTGAGGAAAAGCCCCGCCGAAAAGATAAAGGCCCTAACACGCAACCTGACTAAGAGCGATACAGAGGATATGGCCCTACACACGGCCCTAATTATATTATAATGCGAGCGAGCCTGATTATATCATATACACTATACATGCCGTTGGTAGTTGCGCCGCCTAATATCAACTACCGTGTGGCGCAACTATCAACGCTATCTTTTTTGTTACAATCAGGCTCCCTGGATATGCGGGATGTCGGGCTAAGACATGAAGGCAAAAACAGTTAAGTACATATAAAATATAAAATAAAATAAAAATAATATAAGCATGGGTATAAGGCTCTTGTATATACGCGGAAAAGTAAGACATGGACGAGCATGGTACGAGCTTATGAATTTATATAACAAGGATCTCAAAAGTCATGGAACTATATAGATATGCGTTTGTGTGTAAATGCATGTACATTGTGATATAAGATCACGTATATATGTAGATATATTCGCTAGCTTATAATTCCACAACTTTTGAGTGTACAAGTGCGTTCTAATTCACGATTTATTTTTTAGAGTCTTTTGAGGTTATGTAGTAAAAACATGGAGAAAACGGGGTTTTTCGGTTTTTCAGAAAGCTGTGACATAAAACTAATGCTTTGAATAACTGATTGTGATTGTAAAGGGAAAGATACATGTGAAAATGTAAATTACCATTCATTTAGACACTGACTTTAGAGGTTATATTGCGAAAGCTTAAAAACAACGCCGAAAAAACGGGGTTTTTCGTTTTTTTTTAGCATCCTGTAGGAAAAAAATAATAGTTTTAATAGCTTGTTTCGTTTGTAAAGGTAAGAATACATATATAAATACGAATTATCATTATTTAGATGTATGTTGGTAAGGTTATGAGTCATCCATCTCACTAAAAAACCTAATTTATGTTTATTTTATTAATATTTTTTTTATTTTATAAAAACTGATATTATTGTATCTTATGGCAGTATAAATAAATTTTTTGTTTTCAATGTAATACCTTTTTTTTTGTTTTGTTCCTAGGCCCATACAATTTATTGTTAAGGGGTGGGGGTGCTTCAGAAAAATGCCAAAAAAGCAGTTTTTTCGATTTTTAGGCATTTTCCACGTTGAAAATGATAATAATACCTATGCCATTCGAAAAAACGGGAAAAAACCCATAAAAAAACATTGTTTTAAAGTTGGCCAAAAATTTCCGACATAACCTAAAATATTACTGAAAATTTCAAATATTTTTTCTTGGCTTAATTTTCAAGTTAAAAATCTGAAAAAAATCAAGTAGTATTGTACTATTAAACTACGCTTTCATGAATTTTTTCAGATTTTTTGCAGCAATACAGCGTCTAAAACAATTTTTTTTTCTTTAAATACGTTTTTTCCCATAGCGAACCCCCAGAGGCACCTAAGGAGTTGAAAATTTACCTGAGTGAGTTTTTAATTATGTCCTTTCGAATGGCCAGGCCCAAAACTAAATCGAGCATGGTGCAATTTTGACCATCTTATTCCACTATAGCCTTTATACCAACTCTTATGCAATATAAAAAAAAAAACAATAAACTCTTAAGCAATTAAGTGAAGTTTAGTCAAACTACCATTAAATCCCTATTATTTATATTATAGTTTATGGTATTTTAAAGCTAGATAAACAAAGAAAAATTTGTATAGACAGTCACTTACTTTTTTTGTGTGGATACCTAGGTGTAGACAATCTTCAGAACCAATACTTTTATTGTTTTTGTCATCCCATTGGTAGCTAGGCTGTCCATCTTTCGTGGCATCTTTAACACCATTCCATGCTTCTATTGGTTGTGGTGCCTATGTGTTAATAAAGATAAAATGTTAAACATGTATTTTAAGATGTATTAATAAAGTTGTAGGCTAAGCTGTCTGCGGATGTCTATTTTCTAAGCACAGGAGGTTCTGAGTTTAAATACAAACTTTCCAATGAGTTTTCAATTTTCTCGGTGGAATCATTGGCCATACTCGAAGCTTTAAAATATGTTAAAAACTCTTATATTAAAAAATCGTTAATTCTTTTAGACTGCTTTTCAGTTCTACAGAACATAAAAAGCACTTTTTTGCCCAAAACATTTATTAATTCTTATATTTTTTTAATAAAAGATCAATTAAAGCACTTAGCAGACTCTGGCTTAAATATAAAATTTATTTGGGTTAAGGCACATATTGGACTCAAAGATAATGAATATTTAAATACCTTAGCTAAAACCAGTATAATATCAGGCACCTTATTGTCATATTCTTTATGTGTATCAGATGCCATTAGGATCTAGAA
The DNA here is from genome assembly GCA_918026665.1 of Diabrotica balteata. Classification (NCBI taxonomy): domain Eukaryota; kingdom Metazoa; phylum Arthropoda; class Insecta; order Coleoptera; family Chrysomelidae; genus Diabrotica; species Diabrotica balteata. The sequence continues at coordinate 48,503,115 of OU898283.1, read as the reverse complement.
AAAAACCAGCTATCGACATGGAAAGATCAATGGAATCTTTACTGCTTTACAAACCAATCAAGATACACCACTTTACAACCAGTTATTCCACAAACTACTTGGTTTAAGAATTTTAAATCTTCACGTAAATATATAACCACCATAAATAGACTGCGCTTTGGACATGCGTGTTATCCAAGTCATTTATATAAAATAAATGTGATTGAAGATAATAATTGCAAACATTGGAAAACTGGGTGATCCTGATCAAATCTTTTTTGAAAGTTTCAACAGCATTCAAACTCTCTCTACATACAATTAATCGAATTTAATATGTATGCACCATTCAATATCCAGTAACGAATGATCGTGTGGAAATTTAGAATTGTATCCTTTGTTTACCCTAAATGTTATAACACCTTATCCGTGGTCCAGTTTTGTTAGTCTACTAAGAATGTCTTGATGGGCCTTTAGACAAGAAGTAAGTGACCCTGTAAGTTTCCTTGCCGTATATTCTTCTATTAATTATCCGTTAGTTTTCAATTAGGGACTGACAATTCAATGACTGACTTCAGACAGTTCTGATTGGAGAATCTAGAGATTGCAACTGGCTGAATGACTAATGTCAATGCCATTAAAAAAATTAGGCACTGCTATCTGCAGTGCCTAAACACTCAGTTTTTGTGTTTCTACATTATGGTTAGTTACAAATATGTACAAATAGTTGGGGGATATCAATATGGTTTCTGCAGACAGAAGTCCACAATAGATCAAATTTTCGCCTTGAGTTAAATCTTGGAGAAGACTAGTAAATTTAAGATAGATACACATAATCTTTTCATTAATTTTGAGAGTGCTTATGAAAGCATCCATCGAGAATTTCTGATTTATGCAGTGAAAGAGTTTAATATTCCAACTCAACTTATTATATAGTTAATTACTACTAAACTGGGAATAAGCCACAATTAAAGATAAAAATACGTTTATTGACGTTTCAATTTCCACTTCGGGAATCGTTCTCAAAATACAAACAGTAAATTAAACAAATTTTGTTTTTTGTTACATAGTGAAAAATTCTTTTAATAATTTAATTTTATCTGACTCATTTATATTGACAATTCAGACATACATATGCATTTTAAAGTAGACGACTTTAAAATGATATTGCCAATATTGTTGAGTTGCGCTCCTGAGACGACTTTACTTATAAGATAGTTCATTCGATTACATGAAATCAACTTTAACTTAAAATATCCGTCAGAAAAAAAAAATCATAACATGTAATTCGTCTTTAAAAAGACAAACACATGACATGATGACAGTAAAATTCTCCTGTTAGTGATTCCATAGTAAATTATGAGGGAAAAAACCTCATAATACTATCCCGACATTGTAAGTATTTGTTCGTGAATTTAGTTTACCTTCAACAAACATCAAAATTCTGATTTTATGTGTTACGTTATTTAAAAAACGTAAATGATGTATCCTCTATAAGTTACTGACTCACTAATTGTATACTGACTATATTGTACTTATTGGTAACCAGATTCTACTACATTCTGCCGAGGAATTTGCGACACAATTGGCCTCATTTAGCATAATTAGAGCCGCTTCTTTAATTTTTCTTTTTTTACCATTCGTTTCTTTTAGGACTACATTTGAATTATTCCATTGAACCCTATGTTCATTATCCCATGCATGTTTACAGATTTGAGATCTATCAAATTCTCTATTTTTAATATAAGATTGATGTTCACTTATTCTAACATTTAATGGCCTTGATGTTTCACCTAAATAAAACTGATCGCATTCACAAGGTATTTTATAAATGCAATTCTTTGTCCTTTCTTGTTCATTGTTAGGTTTGGTTTTGGACAAAATAGATCTCAACGTGTTTGTTGTTTTGAATGTTGTTGAAATGTTGAATTTATTTCCTATCCTTTTAAGTTTTTCTGATAGTCCTTTTATGTACGGTATTGTTATTTTCCTCATATTATTCCTTCTGTATGCTGTAGGATCTCGTTCTAAGTTGTTCTGTTCTATTGGATCGATTGTTGAAAATTCCTTATTTATAAACGATAAAGGATAATCATTTTTTAATAAAACAGATAATTGAGGAAAATAACAATACCATACATAAAAGGACTATCAGAAAAACTAAAAAGGAAAGGAACAAATTCTGCACCCTTTTCATCGGGCAAATCAGCTTTTAAAACTTACTGACATTACTATTTTTACAAAATATATATTTTTACTATTTTTTTATAGAACGTTTAAAAACAAACACACACTTGTCGATTTGATGTGTACTCTTTCCCGTCCAAACAGCAGCCTTTTTTTCTTCCAAAATCCTTCTCGACTCTCAATCCCTTCCATAATTTTCTGTTGACCAATCAAACATCCTCGACTCAATTCTCCAAACATGCCAATACTTTCCAATTCCCAAAATTTTGTACAAAAATATCAGACAAGGACTTTCTCATCATCATCATCATCATCCAGCCAAATTTTCACATCCATTATTGGATATAGGCCTCCTCAAAACGTCTGCAGTTCTCTCTATCTCTAGCTGCTGCAATCCAGTTTGTTTCTATTCTCCTTAGGTCGTCGGTCCATCGGGTGGGTGGTCTGCCTCGACTTCGCTTGTCGGCTCTTGGTCTCCACTCCAATAATCTCTTCGTCCATCTTCCGTCTTCCATTCTAGCAACATGTCCAGCCCACCTCCACTTTTGTTTATTGATTCGCAGTATAATATCGTCTACGCCAGTTCGTCAGCGTATCTCCTCATTTCTTACGCGATCTTTCAAGGTCAGGCCCAGCATTGACCTCTCCATTCGCCTTTGTGTTACCCTCAGTTTTTCGGCAGTAGCTTTCGTTAAAGTTAAGGTCTCTGCTCCGTAGGTCAAGACTGGTAAGATGCATTGGTTAAATGCCTTCCTTTTCAGGTGAATTGGGATATTTATTTTAAAAATGTCTCTCATCCGTCCATATGCCGCCTATCCCAACATAATTCGTCTATTTAGCTCGCAGGTTTGGTTGTCCCTGGTTATTCCAATTTCATGACCCAAGTATGTGTATTTATCGATTAATTCTACCTTGTTGTTATTGATCTGTATCTCTTCGCTGGGAACCATATTGGTCATCATTTTGGTTTTCTCGAAATTTATCTCCAGCCCAGTTTCTTGTAGTATGTCATTCACTTCTTGGAGAATGTCTTTGATCTCTCCCAGATTATCTGACAGAAGCACGATATCGTCCGCAAAACGTAGATGGTTTAATCTTTCTCCATCGATGGATATTCCTTTCTGTTGCCATGTTAGTTTTTTAAATGCATACTCAAGAACGGTAATGAACAGCTTTGGTGACATGGTATCACCTTGCCTGACTCCCCTTTTTATCTTTATTTTATTAGTTGCAGAATATAGACTTATGGTTGTTGTGGCATTTTCATATATATTTTTAATTATATTACAATATCTGTGGTCGATCCTGCAATCTTGTAGTGCTCTTAAGATGGACGGTAGTTCCACTGTATCAAACGCCTTTTTAAAGTCTACAAATATCAATGCCAAGGGACGGTTATATTCGTTAGTTTTTTCTATTAGGGTTTTTAGGCACTGCAGGTGATCGTTTGTGCCGTAATTAGGGCGGAAACCAGCTTGTTCCCGAGGTTGGTAAAAATCCAGCTTTGTCTCTAATCTATTCGTTATTATTCGGGTGTATAATTTATAAAGATGGTTAAGGAGACTGATTGGTCTGTATCTTTCCAGGTCTGCTATATATCCCTTTTTGGTGTAAAAGTACAGTTATTGAATTATTCCACTTTGTTGGGATATTTTGATTCCATAGGCATAGATTAAAGAGCTTATGAATTTTGGCTATCAGTACTGAGCCTCCTATCTTTATCGCTTCGTGACGACACCGTCCTCCCCCGGAGCTTTGTTATTCTTCATAAGGGACTTTCTACTTTCTACTTTCTACTAATACCATTAATGACTTGTTTCGTGGTATAATCCGAAATTAATCTTAGAAAAAATGCAGGTAGATTTGATATTTCAATATAACATTTTATTTACTTAAACTAATCTTAAATAAATACCTAATTTGAAAAGTCCGAAATCTATTTATTAATATACGATTTATTAATACTACAGCAGTTGTGAAACTACTTGTAAAAGCTATAGATATTGCTGCACAAAATACGGACTTCAATGTACCGATCTATATTTGAAATGCTGTGATTAAGGAAATTGTTTAATTAATAAAATAAATTGCCAAAATGAAAGCGATTTGAAAGACTCAACACTCAAGGACGAAGAGAAAAATCTTGAACTCTGAGTATTTATTTAAGAATCAAGTGATCAGCACGATGTAATTTAAAAAGACCTATAAAATATTTAATCAGATTCCAAAAACGATAAAAATTTAAGAAAAAGGAAAGAGATACCTTTAAAATTGCTAATTGTGCAATGTCGTATTTTTTTTCCCACACAATCTAACTGTCTAATAAGCTTTTCAATTTTATTATAATGTTAAACACTGTTTAGTATTTTGAGAACGATTTCTAAACTGGAATACGATACATCAAATCAACTTAATTTTAAAGTAAAATTGTGGCCTATTCCCAAAAAAATATTAATTTTTTTTAACTAAAATTGACCCAATTTGCTTGGACTAATAAAATATTCTTATTATTCTTTATTTATACGTCCATGGCCAGTCCAGACAAAAGTAGAATAAAAACTGGTTTCTAGTCTATTATTTTTAATTTGAATCAGTATTTTGAATCAAAAGTGAACGCTTGTACATATATCGCAAATTTTTACATATCGGTACTTTGAATGAGTTTATTATCAAAACGATGAATTAAGTAGCCGGTAAGCCAGATGCATAACCGATAGATGTCAGAAACAAAATGTTGAAAAATATTAGAAGAGGTGAAAAAATTTAGAAACAATATAGAAATTACTCCATGCTTTTTTTACAAATATTGCTTTTTGGTAAAATACTGAGAAATCGATATATAATCTCACCTTAAATCTCAAATCTCCAAGAGGCGGTTTAGCAAATGGTATTCCCAAAAATGAATAAAAATATTCTCCATCCAAATTCACTCTTTGGCATCCTCTAACTTGACCTTCGGTCACCGTGACTACGGGAGATTCCATCGTATTTTTTGCTCGATTAGCAACACAGTATTCGTTATTTTTAATCTAACAACACGCAACCACGCTGTGGTGTAACTGAGTGACTGCTCTGTCTGTAATGTATATATATGTAAAAATGTAATATTATGTGTGTGTATAAATGAATGAAAATCGAAGTAAAATCGGGCGAATGAGATTATTTACAACTTAAGATAAAATTAGAAGTGTTTGTTTAACTGTTAAGTTTCAGAGACGGATCTAAAAATTTTTTCGGAAATCTAACGTAGGTATTCCTTGAGCTCAAAATTGTAACAATGAAATTATTGAAATATACATCACAGATGTATCCTAAAACAACCAGAAGGGGTAAATACTAAAGTTATACATATAATAGAGGTAGAGTTATGGAGTTTGTAAAAGTTTTACAACCTGTTAAAACACATTAGATATGAATAAAAATAATAAGGCTGTATCTGCTTTCTGACTTATCAAACTCAAAACTGACTCTGGCTCCTCTTGTCTGCAACCGAAATTGCAGATATCACTAGTATTAAAAAATTCTGCGACAAATCTTAGTTGATGACTAAATTAAGAGGCCACAACCTTAACGATGCTTTCAAAAATGCTTTCTTTTACATTCTGAAAACAGCTCGTGATAATAAAGAAGTAAATAAAAATTTAATTTTGTCCGATCAGTCTTCATTTTACAACAAACAGTTACGATGTAAGTATAAATTAAATAAAATTTGTAATGGCCTTTGGGACTTCTAGAACAACTTAAATTTACGTGAGTCTTCTTCTTCATGTACCATGTCTTTTTAGAACGTTGGTTACCATCATAGCTATCTTAATTTTATTCACTGCCACCCTAAATAGCATGCTTGTATCAACACCATACCAATCTCGCAAGTTCTTCAACCATGAGGTTCTTCTTCGTCCTGGACTGGGTTTGCCTACTATGTTTCTTTGCATGATATTTTGTAGCAACCCATATTTGGGACCTCTCATTATATGTCCGGAATACTCCAGCTTTCTCTGCTTGATGCTTTTTATGATCTCAATAGTCTTGTGTTTTATGTTCTCAGTAGTCTTTTTATGATCTCAATAGTCTTTATGTGAGTAGTATAATAAATAAAATATAAATTATGAAATAAAAGTATTTTGACTTGAGTTACAAACTGTTATTTTACTTAATGCTTATTACAATAAATTATTACATAGCAACAGTTGCTATGTAAAGTTATGGATTCAGGAATTTATTTCTATAATAATAAATATAACTACCGTTATATACTTCGTCGTACCCTAGTCCTTTCTTCCACTGATATGGTGTACAGAAGGATAGAGAGAACAAACGAGATGCAATCGTTGTTTTTTTCTGATTACGCTTTGATCTTCACGGAATTCGAACATGTTAAAAAAGGTTGCACGTCTGAAGTACATATACAATGGAGTTTCGAAATTAGCGATGTTTTCGTTTTACTTAAATCAAAAGGTATATTTTTCTTTATATATAAGAATTTTTATATATTTTAATTTTACCTCCAAGATACATGGAAAAATTTTAACTAAGTATATGAAACCTTTTTTGCCTTTAGTGAGAGTTTGTCAAATTGTTTCATAAGGTCTGGCGAAGTTTTCTGGCAAAAATTATTTTATCAAAATTTAAGCATTCTTGGCTCTCAATTTTTTACTATAATTTTTTGATTCCACTATCCCATAGACATAAAAAACAATAAAAACAAGGAAATTTGGCATAACCTCTTTTTACCCTCATGGTCATGGTTTCGCTAGTAAATGATTCCCTTGAAAACGATAATTTTCCCTAATTGCCTAAAGACTGCCATCGTTATTCCTCTTCATAAAGGTGGAGAAAAATCTGATGCCTGCAACTATAGACCTATTGAATTGTTACCAGCACTATCAAATATTATTGAAAGGCTTATAAAAGTTCGACTTATGCCCTTTCTGCTTAAACATAATATTTTATCGCAAAATCAGTTCGGTTTTTGTCTAATAAATGTATCAGTGATGCATGTTTTCTGTGTTACATGAGGTATATCTATCACTAAATAGTAACCTCTGCTCCGCCACCGTATTCTGCGACTATTTAAAAGCCTTTGACTGCATAAATCACGACATTCTATTAAAAAATTAACTTTCTATGGAATTCGGGGTGTGTCTTTGAATTGGTTCAAAACTTACTTGGTAGGTAGGAAACAATTGGTTAGAATAAAAGACACCGACTTTAGTTGTAAATATATTGAGTGTGGAGTACCGCAAAGTTCAGTATTAGGTCCCACTCTTTTTTAACTTTTCATTAATGACATCACTTACTTGAAAATTAAAGGAAAAATTTTTCTATTTGCTGATGATATCAGTATTACTTGGAGCAACTCTAATATTTCAACGCTTTATTCACTTATAACCGCTGATTTGCTTATAATCAAGGCTTGGTCAGACTCCAACTTACTCTGAGTCGATAAAGAGCAGATTCATAATGGATTTTCAATTGTATCAACAACTCTTTAATATTACCTACTACAATAAAATAGATTTCCTGTTTGGATACAAAAAGGCACAAAATTTTTTTCATCATATCTAAACCAAAATACTCTAGGTAGTGATACATTTTTAATATTAAATGGCAATCCAGGCAACGCAGCAGGATCTTTACAGCGATCCAGACGACACCAAATCATATATCTTTTCCTAAGAGAAAATACGTCTCTGTCTTTTAATTTAAAATACTTAGATAATAGAAAGAAAAACCATCTTTAAAGTAGTCGTATAGAATTTCGTAAAATTAACAATATGTTTGTACTTAACAGGTTCAGCTCCGGCCCTTTTTTTTTAAGGGAAATCCGTGGGTCACTGAAATGTTTTTGTGTAATCTAATTAATTTTTAAGGTATACTTTAAAAAGTCATTTATAATAAATATGGGTACAAAAAAAATATTAATTTGGTCACAAAAAAACTTACCGCGTGAGTCTCGTTGGTGGCCACAGGACAGAAAATTGTGTCGGTTGAACTTGAACAAATAATAATAATCTGATTAAGAAAAAATATAATTAAAAACCTAGATAATGGACATAAGTAATTATTAAATTACAACAATATCAAGAAAACAAACTAATTACCTAATTTTCAATTTCTTCATGAAAACGTCTCAAACAATTTTCTAAGCACAATCCCGGACGTTCAAGGCACTCCGCACAATAAAAGAATAAGTCGTTTCTTTCTTTTTTTAGTTTGCTGGTAACATTTACTCCATCGTTGTTTTGTAATACGCTGATTTAGGGCATTGGGGTGGCAAATGAAACGTTAAATTTTTCTTGACTTGAGGGATTTTTGGGTTTGGTCCCAAAAGACTATCAATCACCGACAATCGAAAGTCGTACAAGGGCATTTTCGTATTAGAATTATTATAGAAATAGTATGCGTTGAGTAGCATCATTTGTTAAATATGTATGTCTATTTTTTTGTACCACCTCATAGTTTTGTGTTCGCAACTATAATAATTTAACACCTGGTCGCCTCCTTTCACCTTTTTCACCAAGTCACTGCCACCTTTTTTTTGTTATATTCAGCAAATAAATGGGGCTTTTCTTTATCAATTTCTTTTCTTTTCTATTATAGATATTGTTAGAATCATTTTATGACTAAATTCAGATGAGATTGTTAAAATATCCCGCTGATCTTTTCATTTACACACACATATCCCTTTATTATTGTAAGCAGTCACCAGTTCATTTTGTTTAAATTTTCGAGAAACAACTTCGTGTGGATTTTCCGCTCTTCCTGTTTTCAATATTTTTGTAAAAAAAGTTTTTACCGAAAGTAGTTTTTTATACAATGGAACACTGTAATTAAAATTATCCATGTAAAAGGAGTGACCAACATTTAGTTTCTAATCCATCAAATTTAACACTATTTTTTCCGTATGATTACGTCCTCCAACTACGGGGTCACTAGTTTAATTATAAACTAATATGCGTTAAATCATCCCGGTAAATTCTGCCAAAGTATACAGTTTGACGCCATATTAGTGTCGTTTGCCCTTGAGAAATTAATGAAAACTAAGTCTTCTTTTCCATAAAATCATAGATTCGTCCAGGGCTAATTTTCTTTGTGGATAATAAAGATTCTTCATTTTATTATTAAAAAAAATTTAACAATAAAGATATCTTGGCAAGTCTGGACTGGTTATTGTCACTATTATTATTAAAATGTAAGGCACGGAAAATTAAAATAAAGCGATTTTGGCTCATATATTGTCCAAACACCGGAATACTAAATAAATGATTTTTCTTCCAAAAATTATTCATACGATTAATTTTTATGGTTCCTATGTACAACAACAAATCAAGAAAAATTTTAAATTCTTCTACAGCTATATCCTTCCAAGCCGCAGTTCTACTTTTCTCAGATTTATTTTGAGAAAGAATATCAACGGCATATAAATTGCTATTTTGAATAATTAGGTCATATAATAATTCACATGCCAATAAATTGAAGTAATCAATAGGATTGCTGCCACCCACATTAATTTTCAATCCTGGTATTGTTACAAATAACAATAACAAAAAACCTCTGACGACCATTCAAAAATATCTTGAGACTCATCGTCACCACCATCGTCATCTTCAGATTCTTCTTGTAAATTAGGATCGTTTGTCCGAACATCTTCATCACAATATAAATATACATCACTTGAGTCACTGTCGTCACGTGAACCTTCTAATATGTGTTATAATTCGTCATCTGAGATTGACTAAGGAGTTTCCCACCTACCTCGTTTAGAAGTCGAAGGTAGGTAATATTCATCACTCATTTTAAAATAATTTAAAATTGAAGTATTTAGTAAAAGACGTGCAATGGCTCACACTAAAACCAAAAGACATCAAACACGTAGAAAATATTACCGAATGCATAGCAAAATAAACCGATGGGATTGGTTTACGATAATACAACAAATTATTGGAAATGCAATAAAATCTAAATACATCTGGTGATTCTTTTAAAGCTTACTGATGCTTTTACTTTTATTATTTTACATCCTTTTATTACAGCTAATTTTGTCGTTTTCAAGCACGTCTAGGTCGATATTTAAAAAGTAAGCAATGTCATTGAGGATTTCATATTTTATCATTCAATCTATCAATGGGACATAAGATATTTGATATAATTTGTAAAATATCTGCCGAGATAACATTCATACATTGTGATATACTTAGAATAAATCCGTGAAATAATTTTCGAAACCAAATTCAAATTTCTGCTTTACTCTGTGCCTTCTAAAAATTGCATGGAGATCTAAAATTTGCATTCCACAACATATCTCCTCAACTAAGCAAAAATCCTTAGCGAATTGGTTTCTAGTACTCGTACGGGTATATATATATATATATATATATATATATATATATATATATATATATATATATATATAACTCTAGAAAATATATTCAGCAAAATGAGCTGGCAAAACAAAGGCCTATGCATGGATGGAGAATACCTCAACCATCTAAGATTTGCAGACGACATCGTTCTAATTGCTAAAAGTCCTGCAGAACTACAAGAACTTATAAGCGACCTAAATGCAGCTAGCAATGAAGTTGGCCTAAAAAATGAACTTGACAAAAACAAAAACCATGTACAACGAGCTAGTGGATGTCCAAGATGTAATAATAAATAATACTGCACTGGAGACAGTAGACGAGTATATATATCTGGGACAATTATTACATAAATCTGGCTCATTACTCCCAGAAATCAACAGAAGAACGAAACTGGCTTGGGCAGCTTTTGGTAAAAATTCAGTTATATTCAAATCTAGGATGCCACTCCACCTGAAGAAAAAGGCATTCGATCAATGTATACTACCAGTCATGACATACGGCTGCGAAACTTGGACACTAAAGAAAGATATAATAGCTAAACTCAAAGTCACTCAAAGGTCAATGGAGCGATGCATGTTAGGTATAACCAAGAGAGATCGAAAAAGAATAGAATGGATCAGACAGAAAACGAAGGTCACTGATGTAATCCACCGAATAAAATCTTTAAAATGGCAGTGGGCGGGACATTTAGTAAGAAGAACTGACAATAGATGGTCCACTAGAATTACTCTGTGGTACCCAACAGACGTCAAGAGACCAAGAAGACGTCCAAATTTAAGATGGGACTATGACATAAGGAAACAAGCCGGTACAACATGGCACAGAAAAGCGAATATTAGACAGTCGTGGGCAGACATGAAGAACGACTATGTAAGGGAGGCTGCACCATAATTGGTAGAATACGCTGATAATGATGATGATGATGATGATATATATGTATATATATATATAATATATATATATATATATATATACATATTATATATACATATATATATATATATATATATATATATATATATATATATATATATATATATATATATATATATATATTGAACCTATTCTCTATCCTTCCATTGTTTGATATAGGTGTCCCCCAGTTCTCTCCATCTTTACCTATCTTAGGGAAAATAGATCGGTTAAAATAAACGGGTATACTGAAAATAAATCTCTTCTGTCTTAGGAAGCAACTCTAACATGGCTTCGAATGGACGCAAATAGCGACATCTGATATTAAATCCGTGAAATAATTTTCGAAACCAAATTCAAAAAATGAAAGCAAAAATCTGAATTTAATTTAATAAAATTAAATTTTTTGAATTTGGTTTCGAAAATTTTTTCACGGATTTAATATCATATGTTGCTATTTGAGTCCATTCGAAGCCATGTTAGATTTGCTTTCTAAGACAGAAGAGATTTATTTTCACGTTCAGAGCGACTGTGAATTTCCGTTCTGACGATGCCTATTAGACCGAAATACGTATAAGCGGATACACAGACGCACTATACGTAAAATCAAATCTTAACTGTCTTTTCCTTTTTATTTCGATTTACTCTGTACGAGTACTAGAAACCTATTTTTGCTTAGTTGAAGAGATATGTTGTGGAATGCAAATTTTAGATTCCCCATGTCTCTAATCATCATCAACGTCTTTATCAACGTCTTTATCAACATCTTTATCAACGTCTGTTTTGCCTTGCAATTTAATATTAGATGTCGCTATTTGCGTCCATTCGAAGCCATGTTAGAGTTGCTTCCTAAGACAGAAGAGATTTATTTTCACGTTCAGAGCGACTGCGAATTGCCATTCTGATGAGGACCATTAGGCCGAAATTCGTATAAGCGGATACACAGACGCACTGTATGTGAACTAAAATCTTAACTGTCTTTTCCTTTATACTTAGAATAAAGTTTAGCATCAAAAATTCGAACACCAAACACAAACTCCAGTATATGCCAGTGTTTCCAAGTGGCCAGCAAATATTTGTGCGTAAAAAATCCGATGAGATAACGTTCATATATTGTCATATAGTCAAAGACCGCGCAACTCACGTTGGTGGTCTCTGAGGCTATATTCACTGAACACTTAGGAGATCTACTCGTTTAATGGGGTATGGTTTTCATAAGTAAAAAGCAAAGAAAGACAGAACAAGAAAAAGTCGAAGTGAGGACCATTTGAGATAACTGTTTTAACCCTTTATCGGTGCATGTAACAATACGGTAACATTACGTTAACATAAATTGATTATATAAGAAGTCTCTTTATGTTTATTATAATCAAATATTGATATTTCTATATCTGAAACTTTATCCTGGAAAAAATTACAGAATGTAAACATATTGTAACAAGGTCTGCAAAATAAACTTATTATACTTTTTCTTAAAATTTTTTGTTTAGATTAAAAATTATATTTTGTTTACCGACCTGAATATTTTAATTCCCATTTTCAACTACTTCCTATAAGGAGACGCAATATCACCAAAACTCTTAACTGCTACTCTAGAAAATATATTCACCAAAATGAACTGACAGAACAAAGGCATATCCATTGATGGAGAATATCTCAGCCATCTAAGATTTGCAGATGACAACGTTTTGATTACTAATAATCCTGCAGAACTACAAGAACATATAAGCGACCTAAATGCAGCTAGCAATGAAGTTGGCCTAAAAATGAACTTGACAGAAACAAAAACCGTGTAGAACGAGTTAGTGGATGTCCAAGATGTAATAATAAACAACACTGCACTTGAGACAGAAGATGAGTATGTATGCCTGTACCAAACTATGGAAAGTCTTACATGAATTAAACTTCAAACACAAAAATTTTGCCAATTGATCCAAGAACGTCCAAGTAGTTTAAAACTACAATATAAGGGAGGCTGTAAACATCTCCACATATGCATCTGAAAAGTTGACATACAGAGAAACTTAAGAGGTAAGGATTCAACGAAGTAAGAAATCATTCGAATTAAAGTCTAAGGAACTTGACGAACTATGTCGAAAACAGACCGGTAAGGCACAAAAGACCCCGACACCAACTAGTAGAGTATTAACTCAAACAGCAAAGGGGAAAACATAAAAAGGTAGTTACATAGTATTAGTAAACGGGACTCTATGATTTGGAATTTCATTAGACATTAGAAATAACATAAGTAGTTTTAGGAAAAATAAAAAAGCACATACACAAAACATGTGGGGGCACTATACACATTGGAATGAATTTATCACCCCTTAGGCTAAATACTAGTACTTTACATAGTTTAATATCTTTGAAGACATTCAATATCGTCTTTCACGAGTCGCTTTAATTATAAAAAGGCCAAGTGATCTAGCTTTACAGACGACATTGATAGTCATATTAACTCGTGACAACTAAGAGTATAATCACATAAAGCCTTTATCAAGTTTGTCAAAACTGTGTCGAGATAACACATTCTCAGAATATAAGACTAAAATAAGAACAACTACTTCAGAGAAGTCCTGAAGAAGCAAAATAATTGTATGCGGATAATTCCTTTTTTGAAGATACCATCAAATCAGGCAAAATTTGATGAATCAATTTATCATAGACATGACTACTCTTACTAAGTGTCCTTCTTATTAATTTGCTTATTTTTAATATCTTTATCTTCATTTTCTTTTGTATTATTTTTGACAACCACAAGTATACTTTTTCCTAATGTTTTTTGTATTTTCTTTGACCATTTAATTTGATCCGTTACAAGTGTCGTCAATTTGTTACTTAATTATTTACATTACAAGTGTCGTTAATTTTGAGTACCTTTTCGTATCAGTTTGTACATGAAAGTCCAAATTAATTTCTCAACGACTTGACTTTAGTTCGACCTTAAAATTTAATTTTGATTAAATATATTCCAATAATAATGCAAATTATTATAAGCCAATGTCGCGCTACCAGAATTCCAGAAATGAACCACAGATATGTATATATATATATACATATATATATATATATATATATATATATATATATATATATATATATATATATATATCTATATCTATATATATATATATATATATATATATATATATATATATATATATATATATATATATATATATATATAAAAGACAAGGAAATCCAAATTTTTTTTTGACTAGTTTGGAAAACATATATACCTAAATACTTTTTTCTTTTTGGGTGTGGTAGTCAATAAAAAAAGAGCTTTGCTAAGGCGTACTATTTATTCTGAATCCAAGCTTTCGTTGGTTTTTTGCCACCTTTATCAAGGTCTACAAAGAAAATTACTATGTTGTAACAATTTGAATGATGCAATAAAAAAACTATAAAAAACTTACCGAAATATAAGATTCGTGGTATAAACAACAACGTTAAATAACATGATATGTATGTACTGAATTGCAACTAACCTTAAAAATGTTACTGTTTATAAAGATAAATTTAAAAATTATTACATACATTAAAAAGTTAAAAAACAAAATGTAGGACGACATGTTGAAACAGTCGTCGTTGCAAACTTGATTTCAGTCACATTTCACGAGCAGAAAGAGAAAGTGGGAGGACAATTATTGTTTACATAGTTCGAAGAAAATACAAAAAAAACCACTTTCAAAATAATGTCTAACAAAATACCGTTTATGAATTTTGAGTACTACCAACTGTATTACCAACTTGAAATTGAGAGGGAAATTAAAAATATTATTTATAAAATAAACAATAAAAAGAAATACTATTTAGTAAATAGGTTTAGAAAAAACAAAACTGAATTCATAACTGAAGTTTGATCAAAAAAATTAGCAATTAATAAAGAAATTAAAAAAAAAGAAAATTCTCGAGATGCAAAATAGCTTAGTCAAAAGTCAATATAAAATTGTAAATTTTCTGGATCTCAGATCTTTTATTCAGATTGTTATTATCACTCTTGCTGATATATACTATCTCTAAGACAGTTCTCTTAAATTTATATTTCTCTCTGGCTAATATTTTTACATTGTTGAAATATATATCTTATGGTCTAGATCGATAGTATGCTCTGCCAAAGCACAAGTAGGTTTGTTTAATCTACAGTCACTCTTATGAGAAATGATACGACTATAGTCGGACAGATTTCAATTAAAGGTGACTAATCTACAAATTGAACTAAACGGTAGCGGCAACCGTGTAAAATGTCAGTAGTAAATTCTTACAGGGGTCATTTTTATTGCGTATACCTCGCCCATGTAAATAAGCGAAAAAGTAATATAGTCCTCATAACATTTTCCCCCGTAACAATATAAATTGGTGCGGTTCACGAGTGTGTAGTGACACAAGTTTATTGAATAGCTTAAAACATCCGCAAACATATCAATATTTTGCTGGTCTATATATATATATATTTACATTCTTACAAAAAATGCTAATGAGTGAAATATGATATTTTAGTTTATGTTTATTCGTTCCAAATTCTAATGTGCATAGGCGTAGCGTTTTCTATTTCGTGGGAATATATTTATTAAATAGACTTTATTATTAACTTTAAAATACTTTTGAGGTAAGTAAAGTAAATTTGCGGCAAATTTATTCTTTATAATATTATAGTATTAACCCGTTAACGGCCGGTCAGTATACAAAGATAAATTTGTCAATTAATTTATTAGGTTGGAATAAAAACACATATATTAAAAAAGGATTGCAGTTTACAACAAAAAAGATTTTTTTTCTCATTTTCAAGGAAAACTGTACAATTTTTAATACAGGAACATATTGCATCTTAAATGTAAATTAAATTGTAAGGTGAAAATGTTCGAAACCTTCGGGGTGTAGATGCATTCTACACCTTTTAGATAAATAAATAGTAGTACTTTTGCATATCCTACATTCTTGCATCATCGTCTCTTTTTGTAATGTGGCCAATTGTCAAATCGAGTAAAGCAAATTTAGATTAAGGTACATGTACGAAGCTTGACATTGATGTAGCGATTCTTCACTATTAAAAATGCTTTCTCATATACTGTGCACTTCTTTATCTTCATCTTTTGACCAATGTATATCAAGTTGAAGCAGAGTGTGAATCAGATAATATACGAATCTATGTTATTTATTTCAAAATCGTGACGGTTCTTCAGAAGTATAGAATGCTCTCAATCTTCTTTATCAAATGCTTCTATGTACAGGATAGAAATGCTATCTAAACATAGAATGCTTTTTTATCAAAAAAGAGTGAAAAAACTTGAAAATATATGACTTGACTCCATTGTTGGCTTTTATATTATCTAAATATCAATCAGACTGATGTTGAATTACTACTGAGCACAAAGCAGCACGAAGAAGTATCTGTTGTTACAACTTAAGTACAAATTTGGATCTACTATTTTTGACCGGTTTTTTCTTTGGACGTTTTATCTGTGGTTCAGAGGAATATCATAATCAGAATTACCAATCACTTGTATTTTATATTTACTTGCAATATCCGATTTTATTGATTCTTCACAAATAATATTATCATCAAAGTCTTTTACATAAGACACATTCTTATCTAATCTCGGCGGCAAATGAAACACTTTAAGTGAGTCATAGTCAGTAGTAGTTAGTGCCATCTTTATTTCATATTTCGAGCAGTCGCCACATTGGGCATATTGGGCAGTCGCCACATTAAAGTTTGTACAACAAGAAGTTTGAAGTTTGAACATTGAAGTTTGAATAACAAGAGTCAAAATAAAAAACACTTAAATAGTGCTGTGTACAAAACAAACTTCAATGTGGCGACTGCCCAAAAACTTACATCGGTCAAACTGGTAGAAACTTTAATAAACGAATAGCAGAACATAAAAGGGCTTTCAATAATAGAAAAACAGATTCGACATACGCACTTCACCTTCTAGATCATAATCATTCTTCTAATGACAAATTTAAAATTCTTCACATTCAAAATAAAGGCCTTAAGCTATCTTTGTTAGAATCTATGGAAATCAACAAATTAAAAAATACAGATATAATTCATTAGAGACTATAAATTGTAAACGCATGCCAAAAATATTGAGAAAGGCAATCAGCCGAAACAGCTGTAGTGATAATAGTTAAAATAAATTTTGTGGAAGTTTTCAGTGTTTTTATTGTTACGAAAAAATAAGTATTTTTCAAAGTTTTCTGTTTTTTGAAGTTCTATATTAGGTACTCTCTAATAAGATTAAAATTTTACTTTAATTTGTTAGACAACTATAAGATACCAGTCGAAAGACACATGATAATTTAATGATTATATCGGTCTTAAATTTAATTTTTATGTAATTACTTATGTATTTAAATAAATAGTTAAATCAATTCAATTCGAGTTAAAACAAAACAAATATAACGTTCATAGCAGACAGCAATTCTATAAATGCGTGACTGACCTATTGCCTTCGTCTGAGAGTTTTGGACCTCCCAATTTAAGGTTAAAAATATGTTAAATATATAAGAAATTGATAATTAGGAATAATTAGTTTTTTTATTATATTTTTCAGTTTATGAACAAAATGAATGTGGTATTTAAAACTGGGTTTCTAAAAATTCATCATAATTTATCTTTGCAACCCCAAACGGAAAAGAAAGGGAAAAATGTAGTACTGACAAATCAAGATTTTGCAAACCTATAAAAACTACTTACTATTTTTGCTATTATTTGCACAAATAAATACGCAACATGTATTTGCACCCATTTTTGATAAAATTTACGCGTAAATACGCACGCTGGCATTGTTTCAAGGTACCCCTACCATGGTTACGCACGGAGCGAATAAGATACCTGTTAAAAGACACATGATAATTTAATAACTATATCGGTCTTAGATTGAATTAATTACTTATGTGTTTAAATAAATAATTAATTTTTTTTTTGTACGCCTCTGCAAAATTGATAAGTGAAATATGAAATATTTGTTCGTTGAAATGTTATCGTTAAGGGCTTAGTTAAGTGCGATATTGCAAAGTAATCACCTTCAATTAAAAAATGTTTTAGTATAGACAGATTTCTTCAATTTTCACCAATGTATGTGGATGGACATAAAATAGTGGAACCCATTGAAGTTCACCAATACTGTGTAATTATGTCTTGAACGACTTGATTAAAGAATGTTTGCAACAAATTAATTTTGAAATACCGTTTATAAAGAAATACGTGGATGACTTAATCTTGGCACTACCTGCAGACTCTATACAATCTACGTAATCAAAGAGTTCCAAATATTTTTTTACAGAATTAGTAATATTTTTAAATCAAATTCGAATAAAAGATTTCAAGCCGTAATTCCTATGAGCATCACCGGTCAAAATACTTCTAGACCATTTGGAAACCAAAGACGCTTCAATAATAATTTTTCAAGTCATCCCAAAATATTATAGCTAAAGACCTTTATAATATCGGGGATACCAAGGAAATTCTCTATCTATGTATACAGCTCTTGCTGTCCAATTTTGGACATAAGACTGCTCTTCCTTCTTCCACGTCTCTCTATTGTGCGCAGTTTGTATCCACTTCGGGCCTGCGGGTTTTTTCATCTGATTCTCTCATTTGTGGCCTTCCTCTTTTTCGTTTGTAACTATATAGTCTCTAGTGTGTAATCATCTTATTCCAACTGTCGTCTTTCTGTCTTATGGTATGTCCAGCAAACTTTCACTTAAGTTTTGCTATCTGCGTGGATACATCTTTATTTTCTTTTTCTTGTCTGATAGCCTGATGTTCAACATTTGCGTTTCCATGGCTCTTTGAGTCTTTGCTATTTTTTCCATGTTTTCCTTTGTATACGTCCAAGGTTGAGAACCCTAGGTGATGACAGAAAGTGCACATTGGTTGAAGACTCTTGTTTTTAAATATTGCGGGTATTTTCTATTTTTTAGTATATAGGAAAGTTTTCCGAAGGATACACAAGCCAACCGTATCCTTCTCTTTATTTCTCCAGTCTGATTTTCTTTATTTAATTTAACTAGTTCCAAGTATACATATTCTTTTACTTGTTCTATAATTGTTTGTGCATTTGTAATTATTAATTCTTGTGGTTGATTGGTCATAATTTTCGTTTTATTATAATACATTTGTAGACCTATTTTTGTTGATTCGCTATTTATTTCATCCATCATATTTTGTAATTCTTCCCTTTTATCTGTTATTATTACGATGCCGTCTGCATATCTCAAGTGATTCAAGTATTGCCCATTTATGTTAATACCCTGTTTTTCCCATTGTAATTTTCTCATAACGTCTTCCAAATCTTGATTGAATAGTTTGGGTGATATAGTGTCGCCCTGCCTGACTCCTCGCTGTATCTTAATAGGCTCCGTTTGTTCAACTATTTTAATAAATGTTGTTGCTTGATCATATATACTGGAAACTAAGTCCGTATATCTATAGTCTATTCTCCCATTTTGTAAACAGTTTTTTACTGCCCAATGTTCCACCTTATCGAATGCCTTTTCAAAGTCTATAAATGTCATATACATTGGGATTTGATATTCGTTGGCCTTTTCAATTAATATTTGTATCGTAAGCAGATGGGCGCTTGTACTGAATGCTTTTCTAAAACCGGCTTGCTCTCTTGACCGGTAATTATCTAACTTAGTTGTTAATCTGGTTGCTAGTAGTTTATTTAACAGTTTGTCCATTACATTAAGTAGCATTATGGATCTATAGTTTTTCAGATCTTTTCTATCGCCTTTCTTAAATAGTAATAGTGTTATTGCCTCGTTCCATGTGGTGGGTATTTGTTTTGTGTTCAATATTTTATTCATTAGTAGATTAAGGACTTCCACCGTAGTTTTCTTTATTTCTTTGAGTGCCTTGTTTATTTCATTTTTATTGATTTCTGGTTGTAGGTCAGAGTTAATATTCTTTATTTTCAGTTGTAACTGATTACGGATTTCTTCGGTTGGTTTTTGTTCTGTTTTATAGAGATTTCTATAATATTCGTGCAATATCTGTAAAATTTCTTTTATATTGTTGGTCTCCACTCCTTTTTTTTTCCTTATGCTATTTATTTGTAGGTTTTCCAGGTTCTGCTTTAAGCACTTCATGTTTCTATTTTTTCAATTGTTTTCTCTATCTGTTCTTCCTATACTCTCCGTTTACACTCCTTCATATTTTTTCTAATAGTTTTGTTTATTTCTTTGTATTCCATTTTATTTCTGTCCCCTTGTTCTAGTAATGTTCTTTTTGTGTTCATAAAATTCTTTGTTTCCATAAAACTTTTTTTTGTTGGTGTCTGTGCTATTTTTTTACCCACTTTCATTAGAGTTTCGATAAATATCATGTTTATTTTATCAATATGTTTGTATTCTATATCTTCCTTGGTCGGCAATATTTCCTTTATTCTCTCTTCATACGTCTGTTTTTCTTATTTAAGTTTTTCCATGTCTACTATCAATGATCAGCTTGGCTTGGACTAGTCTATGGTCGCTACCAGTCGAGAAGCGATTTAAGGCTGTTGCGTCTTTAACCATGAATTTTTGCGTTGAAAGAATATAATCAATTTCGTTTTTAGTTCCACCATTGGGACTAATCCATGTCCATTTTCTTTGGTTTTTTTTCTTAAAGAAAGTATTCATTGCATATAGTTGCTTCTCTTCCAAGTAATTTATCAATGTTTGTCCTCTATCATTTTTTTTGCCGTATCCACGATGTCCTACTTTGTCTTTTTCTTTTTATAGTTGTTTTCCTTGAATTAACTAACGAAAATATTTTTTTAGAGACAGAAGCATCAAAAAACCCTTAACTGCGCATGTTGATCTTTTAAATTTGACAAATAACGAAAGTGAATTGCCGTACATTGTATTTTCTAAACATAATTTAAAATCCTAAGCTAGCTCATCAATACCCAGATTCCACATGGGAGGGAAACGCTTATCTGCCTGAGGCAGCTTCTGGCTACTTGTGCTGATACTGTTTCTCCCAGTAACGTTGCATATATCACACGGCTCCTCAGTATGCAGTATATATATTTTCAGTTTGTTTCCTCCATTCTTTTTTAACGAATTACCCTTGTTATTGCTTCGTAAGACGTGTTATCTAATGCTCCCTTTATTTCGAGAAATTCTAGCCAGACAAAGCGTACACACAGACGAAGATTTTGTATATTGGCTTCGTGTTTCATTTATAATATCATTTTTATTAATTTATTCTGTTTAACCCTTTTATTAAATCATCATCATCATCATCATCCAGCCTTAAGAGTCCACTGCTGAACATAGGCCTCTTCCTCATGTTTCCAACTCCGTCTATCTTGCGCCGCTCTTATCCAGTTTTTATTGAGTCTTCTTAAATCGTCAGTCCATCTTGTAGGTGGTCGACCGACGCTTCTCTTGTCTTCTCTTGGCCTCCATTCCAATAACCTCTTTGTCCATCGCCCATCTGTCGTTCTGGCTATGTGTCCTGCCCATCTCTATTTTAGTCTGGCTATCTTCTCGATGATGTCAGTCACTCCGGTTCTTCTCCTGATGTTTTCGTTTGTTATTCTGTCTTGGAGAGTTATTCCTAACATGAACCGCTCCATTCTTCTCTGCGTGACTCTCAGTAGCTGCTGCTTTTGTTAAGGTAAGTGTTTCTGCTCCGTACGTCAAGACTAGGAGGACGCACTGATCAAATACCTTTCTCTTTAGGGATGTGGGCAGCTCACTTTTAAAAGTTTCTCTGTTTTCCAAATGCTGCCCACCCAAGGCCGATTCTTCTCTTCAGTTCATGAGTCTGGTTATCTCTGCCAATCATAATTTCATGTCCCAGGTATTTATATCTATCTACGAGTTCTATTTCTTTCCCACCAATACTGATGTTCTGGTTGGGCACCAAATTGGTCATGATTGTTGTTTTCGAGATATTTATATTTAAACCTACATTTTCTGTAGCCACAACGAGTTCCTGTATCATCTCTCTTGCCATACCTAGATTTTCAGCTATTCTAAGCATATCATCGGCGAAACGTAAGTTGTTTAGATATTCTCCATCTATTTTTATTCCCTTTGTCATCCAATCCAAATTCTTAAAAGCATGTTCTAGCACCGTATTAAAAAGTTTAGGTGACATTGGGTCTCCTTGTCTAACACCCCGTTCTATTTTTATGCGATTACTGTTAGTATGTAATTTGATTGTCTCCAAAACATCCATCCATCCACCCATGACTTTAAACGTGAATGGTAACATTATCGAAAATGTCGAGAAATTTCGATATCTACGGTGCTGGATAACGAAAGATATAGATCCAGACATAGAAATAAAATTGCGAATTGAACAAGCAAGAAATGTCTTTTTAAAAATGAAACAAATGTTTACGTCCCAAACACTCAATCTCAAAATCCGATACCGAATGCTGAAATGTTACGTTTACAGCACCTTACTATATGAAATGGAGGCCTGGACCTTTAAAATCAACTCACTCAGGCGTTTGGAAAGTTTTGAAATGTGGTTATTTCGAAGGATGCTGAAAGTCCCCTGGATAGCGCATATGAGCAACGAGCAGGTCCTACACAAGATGGGTACCGACAGAGAACTCTTAAAAATAATGAAAACACGGAAAACCTCATATTTGGGACACATATACAGAAATGAGAAATACCAGCTACTGCAGCTTCTTATAGAGGGGAAGGTAGAAGGAAAACGTGGTCCTGGTAGACGGCAGGCGTCCTGGTTGAAGAACATTCGTGAGTGGACTGGTTTGGATTCTCAATCTTTAATAAGAAAAGCCAGGGACAGAAATGATTTTGCTGAGGTTATCGCCAACCTTCATTGAAGACGGCACCCAAAGAAGAAGATGTAATTTGACAGTGGTTGTTGCCTGCAGGTATATTTTGTATAATAATTTAGTATATCTATAATTTAGCCTGCATTCTTTAAGCGCCTGTAATATTTTGCTTAGCTCAACTGTGTTAAAGGCTTTGTGAAAATCGACAAATATTAGAACTAGAGGTTTATTGTATTCCACTACTTTCTCTATTAGGGTTTTTATACTTTGTAGATGGTCATTTGTTCCGTAACTTCTGCCTGTTCCATTGGTTGATAAGTCTCTAATTTTCTTTCCATTCTCTTAACTAGTATTCGCGTAAACAACTTATATATATATATATATATATATATATATATATATATATATATATATATGGCTGAGGAGGCTAATCGGTCTGTAATTCTCTAAATTTGCTTTGTCTCCTGCTTTGTGTAATAGAATCATAGTAGCGTTGTTCCAGTCTGTTGGAATATTGGCGCTGTGAAGGCAGATATTGAAAAGTTGTTTAATTTTTTCAAGTAATAGATCCCCTCCAATTTTTAGTGCTTCTGATACTATTCCATCTTCACCCGGGGTTCGATTATTTTTCATTTTCTTCAGGGCTTCTTTGATTTCTGATTTTGTTATATTGGGCATTAAATCTGATCCTTGGTTTAATACCCCAGTTTTCAGTATAATTGGAGGTTCCGTATTGTTATTTTTTTTTCTTGATCTATATAACTCTGTGTAGAACTCTTCGACTATTCTTAATATTTCATCTCTGTTCGTTGTTTCTTCTCCAGTTCTGTTTCTCAGTTTATTAATTTCTATTTTCCCCTTTTGTACGCTCCTCTTCAAAACTTTCATGTTCTTATTTTTCTCTATTAAGTGGCCAGGATTTTCCTTGATTGCACAGGATATTTGGTCGTAGAATATTTGGACTTCTTCGTCTGGATGTTCTGTAGTAGGGGCGTACACTAGAATGAACTTTAGGATATATCTGGCGTTTATTTTGATGTTTAAGTAGACCACTCTTATTGAGATTTGGTTTATTGACACAATTCTGTTAGCAATTCTTTTGTGAATAAAGAAGCCGACGCCTTTGACTGTCGATTCCTCTTGTCCTTTGTAATAAAATAAATGGCCTGATGGGAGTGAGGTAAGACTCTCTCCCTTTTTTCTAACTTCGCTGATACCTACAATATCCCAGTTCACTTTTGAGAGTTCTTCCTTCATTTCTTCGAATCTTTCTTCGGTAGAGAGTGACCGAGCATTATATGTGGCGATGTTGAGGTTTATCTTTGTGACGCACATTGAATAAGGTTGGTTTACAGTGGTCGGGTTTTTGGCATTTAAACACATGTTGGTGAGTATTCATATTTATTCCCCCGAGTAGCTGGGGAACGTTGGTCGATTTCTGTAGAGCCCTGCGTACAGGAACAAGGCTAATATTCAATGAGATTTCGCCCGGTGTCCCAAGAGCATCGTTAGCGGCCGCGTGACGTGCAACCATTCAGTTTTTAGCACGATAGCTTCCACCTTAACTTACGGATTTTTTGCATCTGGTTTTCTCCATATTTTTGTTGGGTAGGATGGGGAGGGAAAGAAGGTGTAGATGGGAAGAATATATTAGAAAGAAATATAGTGACCCGTCTGCCTTCGGAAACCTAATCGCCATTCGGGGTCGGAAGAAAACAAGAGTTAGCCAAGTTTTATTAAATACAATGTAAATATTATTACTAATAGTGACTATTAACCATCAGCAGCTTTACACCGAAATATAAATTGTATCTTCTTCTTCTTCTTTTAATATCCTGTCCGATTATCGAACGTTGGCGATCATATTGGCAATAATAACTTTATTTACGGCCGCTCTAAATAAATTAGCGGTGGTTTCTTGATACCATTCTCGGAGATTTCAGTGCCAGGATGTTCTTCGTCGGCCTGGGCCTCTCCTTCCGGCGATCTTACCCTGTATTATGAAGTGTAGAAGGTTAAACCTCTCTGGATGTATCATTAAATCACCGAAATATTGTAACTTTCGAATTTTTATTGTTTTTGTTATTTCTGTGCTCTTTTTCATTCGATGTAAAACTATTTCATTTCCTTTTCGATCAACCCAACTTATTCGCAATACCCGTCGATAAATCCACATCTGAAACGCCTTAAATTTTTTCATTAATGTCTCTGTAAGGGTCCAGCTCTCCATACCATACAGCAATGTGGAGAATATGTAGCAGCATATTAATCTCATTTTAAGGTTTAACGTAATATCTCTATTATTAGATTTTTTTAATTTATAGAAGGCGGCTCTGGCTTTTTCAATGCGTATTCTTATATCTTTATTTATATCCCAGTTATCGTTACCGTTTGCACCCAAGTAGGTAATATTGTGGACTCTTTCTAACTCTATTCCATACGCTCTGATGTTCGTTGGTTGTAACTCCATTTTGCTGACAACCATAAATTTTGTCTTAGAAGTGTTAAGTTTTGCCCATATTCATCACATGTTTCGGTTACCCTGTTTATAAGTCGGTGCAGGTCTTCTTCATTAGAGGCAATAAGTACCGTGTCGTCTGCATATCTGAGATTGTTGACATTAATTCCGTCGATTTTAATGCCTGTATCTCACACTAAGGCTTCTTTAAAAATAAATTCGGAGTAGATATTCGGAGTAAAAATTTTATATCAATTTATAATTTTAGGTTTTCATTGTAGTTGTTTAACTTAATCGTAACTTCATAAATCGTATTCGTAAGGTCGTATTGATCAGACGGTATAATTTGTTATAGCGAAAAATGGTTTGCGATAATATCAATAATTAGACATATTTGTACCTAAATATCATATCTAGTAAAAATTTATTTTATTTGTCGGTGTCTACTTTAGAACTTCAACTTGTATTTTGCACTCTCGGTTAATTGACTTTTCCTCTTTATCTTTATGTACTTGAAATTATTGATGATATCGATAAATACTTTGTTCAGAACCAAGTTTTTTAGATTTTTTAAAAAACTAATTATTAATAAAAATATTTAAAAAATTCAATCAAAGGTTAACGGTAAAATTAACAGCCTTTGTCTTAGTAGCAAATTATATACTTCGTAGTTTCTGCTTCTTCTTTCCTTTACTGGTTCAGGCAAGCCGCTAACTATTCATGGCATTTAGTTATGAGATATTTCTAGAAAAAGCAGAAACTTTATGAACTTTAAGGATCCTCTTAAGTTCAAAAAATGAGCTACAGATTTATGAATATGAATAGAATAGAATAGAATAGAAATATGCTTTATTGTCACTGAAAATTATTGAACAATTTTATGGACAAAGCTAAAAAATAAATCAGTCAAATAGTACAAAAAGTATAAAACAAAAACAAATATAGTAAAAAACAGAATAACACAATTTTAAATTAGTAAAATTATTGTATAACCTACATAATTTGTACAGACAACAACAAATGAGACAAATTGTAGCCACTGCTTGAGACACCCAAATGTAATTATAAACAATACTAATTTTGTTTCTTTGTTATACATTAAGAAACTCGTCAACTGAATAATAATATGGTCTTTCTGAGAGATAGATTTTTGTCACCTTACGAAACTTAATGAAGGATGTTGCGGATTTAATTTCTCTTTGAAGGTGATTATAAAGTTTCTTTGCACGATATAGAATAGAATTCTTTACTAGCTGAGTGGACATGATCGGCAAATAAACGTTACAATCCGAATTTCTAATGGAGTAGCCATGGTCAGGTCTATCGGGAAAAATTTTTAGATACTTTCGAATCAAACAAACCGTTTCCAAAATAAATAAAGAGGGAAGCGTCAAAATTCCGTGATTTTTGAAGTAGGTCTTGCAATGAGTTATTTGTTTGAGGCCAAATAGATAACGAATTGCTCTTTTTTGCAACTTAAAAATAGTATCAAATTGGGCCGCTGTACTAGAACCCCAAAATGGGTTTTTTTGAAACTATGCGAAACTATGAGAAATATACCATTTTGGCAGAAGATAAATTTAGTTCCTTCGAAACAGATCTTATTGCAAAGCA
Organism: Diabrotica balteata; assembly: GCA_918026665.1. Taxonomy (NCBI): domain Eukaryota; kingdom Metazoa; phylum Arthropoda; class Insecta; order Coleoptera; family Chrysomelidae; genus Diabrotica; species Diabrotica balteata. The sequence continues at coordinate 48,475,840 of OU898283.1, read as the reverse complement.
AGCTGAGGCTAGTTTCTTCCTTAAGGAGTCAGTATGCAAGGACCATTTGAGATCACTGTCAATGAGAATACCTAGAAATTTCACAGAATTTACGATATTGATTTGGCTCTCATTCACAAGCAAGAGTTGCATGAGTCCTTTATAAGATAATGCTACAGTCTTATCCACGTTAAAGCTAAGTAAGTTGGAGTCTGACCAAGCCTTGATTATAAGTAAAGCGGTTATAATTGAATGAAGCGTTGAAATATCAGAGCTGCTCCAAGTAATACTGGTATCATCAGCAAATAGAAAAATTTTCCCTTTAATTTTTAAGTAAGTGATGTCATTAATGAAAAGTAAAAAAAGAATGGGACCTAATACTGAACCTTGCGGTAATCCACACTCAATATTTTTACAACTAGAGTTGGTGTCATTTATTCTAACCAATTGTTTCCTACCTACCAAGTAAGTTTTGAACCAGTTCAAAGACACACCCCGAATTCCATAGAAAGTTAATTTTTTTAATAGAATGTCATGATTTACGCAGTCAAAGGCTTTGGAATAGTCGAAGAAAACGGTGGCGGAGGAGAGGTTACTGTTTAGTGATAGATATACATTATGTAACACAGAAAATATGGCATCACTAGTGCATTTATTAGACAAAAAGCCGAACTGATTTTGGAATAAATATTATATTTAAGGAGAAAGGGCATAAGTGGAACTTTTATAAGTCTTTCAATAATTTTTGATAGTGCTGGTAACAATGCAATAGGTCTATAGTTGCAGGCATCAGATTTTTCTCCACTTTTATGAAGAGGAATAACGATGGCAGTCTTTAGGCAGGGAATGTACATTTTTCAAGGAAATCATTTACTAGCGAGACCATGACCTCAAAAACATTATGCGGTAGATTTGAGAAAATTTTAATAGATATTCCATCTGTACTACAAGACGATGTGCTTTTTATACTACAAATTGTTGAAATAAGTTCCGTCTTATCAACTGGTCTTAAAAAGAAGGTATCAGCAATGTTTTTTAAATTAGAAAGATAGGAAATTTGATCTTGTTGTGGCGAAATAGTTGAGGTTATATTTTTACTTACATTAGCAAAGTAATCATTTAGATTTTCGGGGTTAGGAAAAGAAAAGGTTTGATTTGCTGTACTGGTTTTATTTCGAAAATCGTTTATTATTGACCAAGTTTCTTTTAAAATATTTTTGGAGCTTGTTAAGCGATTATGAAAGTAGGATTTTTTGGCTACTTTGAGTAGTTTTATATAGCACTTTCTGTACTTATTGATATAATCAGAGATGGGGATACTGTCATTAAATTTTTTAATATATAGCAGAGAGCGCATATTTTTTGCAGATATGCGAATGCCTTTGGTAATCCAAGGTTTGTTATGTTTTGGCCTGATGTTTAATAGAGGAAATGCTTTATTAAAAATAGATACAAGTCTATTTAGAAAATCACTAACATTACAGTCAATGTCCCCAGAAGAAAAACTCCAGTCAGAAGTCAAGCATGAATTATAGAATTTACGAAAGTTCTGAGTGGAAAAAATCCTACCTAATCGTCGGGTTTTTGAGTGAGGTGTTTGTAAACTGCTAAACTTGGTATATACCGCTTCATGATCAGAAAGCCCCCCACTAATAACTGTAGAATGGACGTCAGCGGGTGGAAAATCGGAAACCACATAATCAATTGTCGAGGATGATGTTTTTGAGATTCTTGTTGGAGAATTAACGTGCATTGTGAGACCATATGATTCAAAAATAGTTACCAAAGACAGTTGTGTCGCACAAACAGCAGCGTAGTCAATATTAAAATCACCACATAAAATTTTTCTGCTTTTAATGGGCAGAATATCTAACAAATTTAGCAGGCTCTGAAAAAATAGTTCAGTATCAGAGCTAGGTGATCTATAAATGAAAATGTGTGCGGCAGAGATAGAGAATAATGGACCGAAATTACAATACATATGCATATTTTATTTCTTTACTCTGTTTGGAGTACCAGAAACTGAATTCACGACGAATCTTAACCATGATGAACGGCTTGTGGAATGCATATTTTAGATTCCCTTACTGATCAATTCATTAATCTGTTTGCTTTGCAAGTTGTAGAAAGCACAGTGGTAAAGATTTAAATTTACTTTCGCTAGGTAAGAAATCTTTTGGTTTCTCTTGTTGATATACTACTAACTACTTAAATTTAAAATTTCGGCAAATTTGCCAGTTTCAGTAAGCACTTTATTTTATAAACATTACATTATAAAATTATATTTTATGTTTAAACTTTTTAAAAGTTTAACATGGATTAAAAATTGGTATTTGACATTGACAGATGACATCTGGCAGTATCTTAAAATAAGATTGGTTCAGAGTCGTATCTTAAATATCTGCCATAGTGCATTTAAAACCAACTCAATGTATTAAATTATGTTACATATTGGAAAGATCTTTGATGTCACTCTTATTATTGATAGAATTTGAATCTTTATTTATATAAATCGTCTGCAATATGCATCTTTTGTTGTAATTTTTTTCTTTTTCTAAAATCTGTACATTTTCAAAATCAAAATAATAGCTTTTTTTAGAAAATGTTTGGCTAGGGCTGTTGTGTTCATTGCATGGTCTGTATACTATATTTGTGTGCTACAACTCTTCTATGCATGTATTAGTGTGTTTGCCAATATATGTTGCATTACAGTCTTTACAATTTATTTTATAAATAACGTTTGATTAATGATCTTTATTAATCTTGGGTTTAAATTTAAAAAAATATTTTCCAGATGTTTTTAATGAGTTATGTCCAAAATTAATATCACACATACTTTCTCAATATTTTTGACATTTGTTCAGAAAATCCATTAATGTATGGTAAGTCAAAATATCAAAATAAGAAAATCATCTTTGATGGTGCCAAAGAAATCGGTGGCCCGCAACAACAAAATGAACATAGTAAACTATCTAATACAACCAAAAATGCTAAAACAAAAAAGGGAAATGAAAGTTAGTCGCAAGATACAGAGAATACAATTCACGTAACTTTGTCAGACAATAAGAAAAATTATTTAGTATGGAGTTGGTGAGAGGAATAAACGGGGAGAAAAACTGGTTCAGTTTACACACTACCAAAATATGTCTGTTGCAATACATTCTTAAGAAAAAAATCAAACAGAAAACGGACTTGTGTAAATGGAACCAATAAGAACGAAATTAACTTCATTTAATCCAACAATATTGCTACAATAAAAGGTTTCAGTATAGTAAATTAATTCCAAACAGGCAGCGACCATAGGCTAATTATAGCAAACATTGTTTTAGATCCGCAACTAGAAGGAATAAAATTAATCATAAAACCAACAGTAACCGGAATAAATATTAAAAATCTAAAAGACAATTTCAATCACACCCAAAGGCCAACTGATGAAAGATTACGTGACCAAATCAACAGCTCGCAATTGATGGAAATCATCCTAGATAGTGCCAAAGATATCCAGGTACCCCACAACAACCTTCTGTTTATAAGGTTTATAATTTTGTTAGCCTTAGGTTCGTCTTCTTTTTCCATTGTAATTATAAACATTGCTCTTCTCTATATTGTTCGGAAGCTATTTTCTTGTGGCATTGTAAATTAATTACTATTAAACTGGGAATAAGCCACAATTAAAGATAAAAATACGTTTATTGACGTTTCAATTTCCACTTCGGAAATCGTTCTCAAAATACAAACAGTAAATTAAACAAATTTTGTTTTTTGTTACATAGTGAAAAATTCTTCTAATAATTTGAGTCAGATAAAATTAAATTATTAGAAGAATTTTTCACTATGTAACAAAAAACAAAATTTGTTTAATTTACTGTTTGTATTTTGAGAACGATTTCCGAAGTGGAAATTGAAACGTCAATAAACGTATTTTTATCTTTAATTGTGGCTTATTCCCAGTTTAATAGTAATTAATTGCTCTTCTCTGTCTTCACTGAGTTCATGTTTGAATAAGAGTTTCTCTTTCGTTTTTTAAAACTTTATCGTCTGTGTATATCATTTCAGTTTCAGCAATTCAGTATTTAGTTTCGTTCACTGTTTCTGGTTTTATAATTGGTGGTTTTGTTTCGGGTTTATGTTAGCTTCTCCTTTTTCTCTTCGGTGACATGGCTACTGGAGTTTTTGCTAGTTTTCATTTGTTCTTATCTATCCTCATTTGGTAGAAACGACAATTCTTCTATGATTTGTGCTTAGGATCAAACAATGTTTCTGTACTGGTCTTTTTTGGCAGGGAAAGAAAACCGATATAAATTTTTGCCTTGGGTGTTATAGGTTTCTTTTCTGTATTTGCCTTTTTCTTATTAGTATCTTTACTTTTTGTCTTTGGGATTGGTTCTGTGTATGTTTTGTTCATTCATTTATTTTTTGGTTGTCCCGTTTTGATTTTTAAATTCTTCGACTCTTTTAATTATAGTTTTGATAACCTTTTCATTTAATTTTATTATTTTACTTTACGATTCATTGACTTTTCCAGTCAATTTTAAGAACTTTAGTTTTGGGATTTTTTTATTTCTTTGTACTTTCCCTTTTTTTCATCCCAGTAACTAAATCTTAACTAGCTAAACTACCATATAACAAAATTCTGGTAAATATCAGATGCTAATTTAATCCTCCTCTCACCACACCGTTGCCAATCATAGCATTAAAAAAATAACAAATTACCAAAAAATAGTAATGGGATATCCACAGAACTTTTTAAATATGAAAGTGTGAGTCTCACTGACGAAATACTAAAAATATTAGTCAGCTTAGAGAAGGAAACATATCCCGAGAGAGTGGTGTTTCATAATTATTTAATCATTACATAAAACATATGACTAACCTTATTTTTTGCAACATAAAAATATATTGTATGATTGTATATCCTATATACTGGTTTAAGTGGATATTTGGAGAATACTTTTGGTAAGTATGAAAGTGCCTTTAGATCGGGTCGCTCAACAACATACCAAATTTTTATGCCAAGGCAAATACCAGAAAAAAAAAACCAATAAGTTTAGTGTCCTTACCTTCTGTTTTTTATTAATTTTCAATCAACCTATTATGATAGCATTTTAAAGAGTAAATTATATGAAACCAGATACACATTTTTGGTAAACACCAGCTCTACCTTTATAAAAATGAAAAAAAAATATTTTGTAATCGTGATATTAGTATTCATCTACGAACTAGAATGTTAAAATGGTATGTATTCAATACTTTGCTGAACGGTGTTGAGGCATGGACTCTTAAATAGAGGAATGTTAAAAATCTTGAAAGCTTTGAGATGTATACCGCCGTATATTAAAAATAAGTTGGGTGGATAAAATTACAAATGAAGAGGTCATACGCAGAATAAATAACGATCGAGCAGTTATACTGAATATAAAAAAGAGAAAACTTGAATACTTAATCCACCTGATGAGAGGACAAAAGTACACATTCCTATAAAATATAATGCAAGGAAAAATCCAAGGACGCAGAAATCCAAGCCGTAGAAGACTGTTCTGGATAAGAAATTTAAGAGAGTGTTTGGATGTACCACTAACGAATTATTTAAAACAGCAGTAAATAAAATTGGAATCGCCCTAATGATATCCAATCTCCGATAGGAGAGGCACTCAAAGGAGAAGAAGAAGAGACACATTAAGTTATCCCAATTAACTAACAAAACTGGTGAGAGCTACAATGTGCAGTATTATTTAAAATGTTTAAATTCAGAACGAAAGTTCAAAAGTGTATATTAGATTAGACAATTGCCAAAAATTCTGGTCCACATGCAGCTGATTTCACACCGTTTAGATACTTTAGGTAAAAAAATATCGTCATTATTTCCTTTGCCTTTATCTAGGGGTCGGCTTCCTTAATTAGATTTGTTTATAAATTTCTATCTTGGATCACACTAATATCAATCTCTTTTACGGATATATAGTAACTAAGTGCATGGATAATAAAGTGCCCATATTCTCCTACTCTTGCCAAGATACCTCAGATCAGTAATTCTTCGTATTATTCTTCTTCTTTCCATTTATGAGCAATTCTGATTGTATATTGGTTGACTAATACCTCTATAGAAAGTTGTCACTCCATCTTTTGCGCGTTCGTCCGATATTTTTTCTGCCGATTGGTGACTTATCTCTTGCTATTTTGATGACACGGGTCTTCTCCATTATGCCTATGTGGTTATTCCATTCTTTATTTCTATTTGGTGTCCATTTATTTATACACTGTACATTACAATTTATTCTAATGTCTTTAGCTCTCTTTCGATCTCTTAGCGTATTTCCTGTAATTCTTCTCCGTACTCTCATCTTTGCCGCTTCCAGTAGCCTTTGCGTTGTGGATGTGTCGGGTCTTGTTTCTGAGACATATGTCATGATTGGTCTTATACTGGCTTTATAAATTCTTGACTTCATCTCAGTGTTACTGTGTCTGTTTCGCCATATGTGTTGTTGAGGCATCCGCCAGTGTATTTTTTTGTACTTGATTTCTCACTTCTATGTCCAGGTCACCATAGCTAGATAGTTTAATTCTCAGGTATTTTATTTCTATTATTTGTTTAATACTGATGATATCAATTTCTATTTTACATTTAGTTGGTTTTTTGCTGGCTACTATTGTTTTAGTTTTCTAAGATGAGATTGTCATATTAAATTATTTTGCTCTTATGTTAAATCTATGGACCAGTGTTTGCAGACTATCTTAATCTTGGGTTATCAATATTGTGTCGTCTGCATAACAGAGTATTCTTATTTATGTGTTCCCATTTTGTATCATCTTTCATTGTGAATGCTTTTGATGACTTTATTCATGATCAAATTGAGCATGGGGCTGAATGAATCCCCTTGTTTTATTACGATGCTCATTTCAATAGGTTTTGTAAGTTGTCTATCTATTCTGACTTCCATTTTGTTGTTTCAGTAGATGTTTTCAATAGTTTTTATACTAGTTAGAGTTACTTCTCTATTATACAGAACATGGATTCATCTTTGAGTCTTACTCTGTCAAACGCTTTCTTAAGGTCAATCAGATACACAAATGCTGGTGTACTATACTCTAGTAATTCCTCAGTAAATTGCTTTGTAACGAATATTGCACCTGTACACGATATTTCAATACGAAAACCCCTTTGTTCATCTGTTAAACTTATTCACTGTTTTATTAGTACTTGTTTATATCTTTGTAGTTTTTTGGCTGTTTTTTAACTTCTTTTTTGAAAAGTAGAATTAGTTCGTTCGTTCTCTATTCTTCGGTATTTCGGTTCGGTATTTCATTGTGTTTTATAATTTTATTAATTAATGTTATTAATTGTTTGATCATTGCTGCCCCATGTAGCAATTTTCAGTCCCCGACTTAATATAGAAAATAATTGTATTCTGGAAATTGTTTAACTGGTTGCATACCTAGTAAATGGTATATTCGTAACCTTCTGTAAATGATAACGGAAAAGAAGACGACGTTGACTTGACAGAGGGAGGCTAGGAACGTATTTCCGGAAAGGAAGCAATTTTACGGCGGACGCTAGCTGGTGAAGTACAGAGGATGGTGGTGTGACAAAAAAAATATAGAAATTTCGATTTAATCTTGGCCATCAGTGCCGATTTTTGAAAAATAAATAAGTAATGTGCCTTACCGAATTATTTAAGAGATTCGTTATAAAGTTTATTTGTGTGATTACAAATAGTTCACGTGTTGCAAGTTTTTGTGAATAAAATTGGAGATATTTCAATTATCCACAGTTAATTCACAGCAAAGACATATACTGTTTTGCTGTTAATACATTTCGAGAGTCCATAGTGGTTCAATAACGAGAATAGCAGATGTATCAGGGTTATTTCTTTTGCCAAGCGACTTCTGATTGGGTGTTGTCTTGCTGGATAGTAGTTCGTGGGGATTATTAACGCTCCGGAACCAAGGTAACAGCTTTATTTATCACCTTTATACACCAGGCAGAGATCAAGTAATTGAGGAACTTTTCCAACATAGTTATATGTGAGCTCTGTAGTTTTAAAATAATTACTGTAAATTTTCGTAGTTAAGTATTATTAGTAAATAAATATTAAAGATCTGTTGAGCTCAGCATTCTTGTTTTAATATGACAGGCAATGCTCAATAAATAAATCTATGATTAATTTGTTATTGTTGAATAAATATTGTGTTTCCTCATATTAGACACGCATTTAGTACACTTGCCTTCGTATTAATATTTTATTTTCGTATACGACATAAAACTTACGTACTGACGATATTTTTCTTTCCGTTTTAACTTTTCTTGTTTTGTTATAATTTTAATAAAGAGTAGATGTACTAGGGATATTCCAGACTGATTCACCAGTCAATGTGATATTATACCGGTTATAATCGGTACCAAAGATTTTATGTCGGATTCTTTGTTTATATTATGACTATATATTTTATGTCTATGTCAATATGTTTTTTTCTTTTTTTATGACGGAACGAATTTATGTTTATGTTACGTTGTGAGGTTTCCTAGTGAATTCCAGTGCGCATTCAGTGTCGAACTTAGAACTAACATTTTTCTTATATTTTTTTGTTTGCGCTAACTGACATTTTATATATTTTTTTGTTTGCGCTAAATAAAATACTATTGTCAATATTCTCCATTTTCTTCAATCACCTGATTCACGACTGCCAATTTTCATACCGTATATATTTACGTATTTAAATTCACATCGGTTTGGATATTAGTACCTTTTCGGCTCGTACCGACAAATTCCTACGCAGGTAGGTGGCGCCCAACAATTTTTTTTGTCGTTTTTGTTTTGTAAATGTATGAAATCTTTCTAGCTACGACACAGCACACTGCCTCTGATATAGATCCACGACCCCTCCGAGTACTTTAATGAGCAACGGTGCATTATAACCCATATGTCGGAACCTCTAGGTTGTTGCCTCTTAATTGGCACCAAAGGTTGCTGCACATAAATGGCGCTGCCAACGTGGGGCTTAGTGCTTGTGTGTGACACATAAATAGCTTCTTGGACCGTGAAGTTGTTAAAAAATTGTAGTTTCCACTTAAATAGCGGCCAAACGCGATGTGGCTACGAGTTTAGTTGTGTCTAGCTATTACGTTTTGTTTCATCTATTTCCTTTTAGTTTCGTCTCGTACTTCCGGATATCGGTTTCGATTATCATCTGATCTCGTTATCGTAGTCTAGCTCAGTAACTTACTGTACTACAGTTTTGTGGTCTTGTTTTTCATAATTTCTTGTAAGCTTTTTATTCTGGATACTTAAGTCGAACCATGGCATCCATTTTTGTCGACGATTTACTTGAAGAGCAAGTGGATTATGAGCTGTGCATTAGGGGTACTGTGCCGTTGGATACTCCATTGGAAGATAAGCGCAGTGTTCTGGATTTGCTTATCGAAAATAGTACCCCGATAATTGGTACTGACAAGTTAGTTAAATTACGGAAATTTGAGGACGAATTACAGAGCATCGAGGATTCCATAGCAGATATCAAAGATCTGATTAAACAAATCACCGAAGGAAATGCCGATGTATCTTCCCGTACCGTTACATCTCGTCTATCTCACGTCTATCACCGGATAAGTTTGGTTGTAATCCCGGACGATAATTCTATGGCATCAGACAGTTTGTCTAAATTACGAATGTCATGCTTGGTAGCAGAAGCTACTTTTCGTCGAAGCTCTCGTTCGTCTCAAGGTAATAACCGTGTAGGTATTTCTTATGTTTCTGCTCCGTTTAGTACCCCTTTACCAGAGGCACGTAGCTGTCATAGCCCTGCTATGCCCCAAACACCCCAACTGCCGAATTCTTCCTCACTTAATACACCGTCTACGATCATGTATGTCCAGAAAACTCATTTATCAGACTGGAATATAAAATTTACAGGTGACCCAAAGTTCGTATTTTCGTTTGTAGAGAAAGTGGACGATTTGGTGGAATCCAGAAATATTGGACCAGATATTCTTTTCCGGTCAGCAGTGGAATTGTTTTCGGGGAGCGCAGCTGTATGGTACCGTAGCGTAAAGCATACCGTTTCGTCTTGGGAAGATATCGTGCGTCTAGTAAAGGAAACTTTTCTCCCGCCAGACTACGATGAAGAAATTTGGGACCAAATTAAGTCCAGAAAGCAGAAGAGAGGAGAATCCGTTGTTCTTTTTGTGGCACACATGGACGTACTATTTAAGAGGCTTCCCATTTACCCACCTGAAGAAAAAAGAATTAAGTATTTACGTAGAAACGTAGCACCTGAATCAGCTCAACACATAATTCTGCAAGATACCTCGACCGTCGCTGAGTTTACGGCTTTAGTAAAACGTCTTGAGGAAAGTATGGTACAGTTATCGATCAAATCTCAACCCAAGCCCACTTTCGTCTCTCCCGTAGAAGTTCCCAGGAACAACAGACCCCCAGAAAGGCAAAGGTCGCGTGCGCCCAATGAAAATAATCAAACTCCCGTAGTTGTATCAACTTCAACAACTAACGGTCAAAGAGAATCAATGCTTTGTTGGAATTGCTCAGGCACGGACCATACTCACCGATCTTGTAACGCCCCTAGGACCGTATTTTGTTACCGATGTGGAAACAAAAATCATACCGTTCGCACTTGTACAAACTGCCTAGCAAAAAACGAATAAGTCAGGTATGTTCCGTCGGCCAACATACCTTAGCAAATATAGCCGATAAAAATAAATCAGAAGACTGGTCTAATTGGGTTAATATTGTACATAGGTTTATGGCTAGCAAAGACAACGCAAATGCGGCTCCCATCTTAGTTAATAAGGTTTCAGATAACAGACCATATATCGTGATTGAAGTTTATTCACAAGAGTTTACCGTTCTGTTAGATACAGGTTGTAGTACTACCGTCATAGGATCCAAGGGTTTAAAGTTTTTGGAGTCGATAGGAGTCAAAATCTTGTCATCACAACATAGTTACGTTACTCTGGCTGATGGTTCGTCAAAAAATGTTTTTGGTACAATTGATCTTCCGATTACTGCCGGGGGTTGCACTCATTTAGTGAATGCCCTTATCGTACCGAGTCTCCCGTGTAACTTCATCCTCGGAAGCAACTTTATTAGAGAACTGTCGTTAACTGTAAATTTTTCAGACAATACTTGGCAAACGAAAGGTAAAGTCAATATCGTACAGAGTCCCAATCTAGACGAAAATACCTCTTTATGTACTCTTTGTACCATAGACGATTTATCCCCCGATCTTCGTGCAATAGCACAAGATACTATTAAGTGTTTCGAAACTATTACCAATGAGGAGCACTTAGGACGAACAGACAAAATTCAGATGCATATAGATACCGGTGACTCAAAGCCCATTAAAAAGAGACAATATCCAATGTCCCCTTATATGGCTAATATATTAGGTCAAGAACTTGATGAAATGTTAAAGTTAGGAGTTGTAGAACCTTCTAATAGCCCATGGAGCTCCCCGGTCCTACTTGTAAAGAAAAAATCTGGCGAGTACCGTTTCTGTTTTGATGGTAGGTCGCTAAATGAAGTTACTCGTTTTGATTCGTATCCGTTGCCTAGCATTGATCGCATCCTGTCACTCCTTAGAGGAGCAAAGTTCATTAGTTCTATCGATCTTCGTAAGGCCTTTTGGCAAGTTCCTCTTGATAAGGAATCTCGTGAAAAAACTGCGTTTAGTGTGGTAGGTAGAGGTCTGTTTCAGTTTACCGTCATGCCTTTCGGACTCTCCAATTCGGCCCAGACTCAGCAAAGGTTGGTGGACGCTATCTTTGGTCCCGAACTCGAGCCCTGGATATTTTGCTACCTTGATGACATAATTATCTGCTCCCCGAGTTTCGAAGATCACATTAGAATTTTAAAGTTAGTTTTAGACAGGCTCAAGGAGGCGAAGCTGACGATAAATTTGAAAAAGTGTGAGTTTTTCAAAACTCAGTTGAAATTTTTAGGTTATATCGTGGGAGACAACTCACTCCGTACCGATCCCGATAAGATATCCGCGATGGTCGGTTACCCTCGCCCTTCAAATGCTACCGAAATTAAAAGATTCATTGGTTTGTGTTCATGGTATAGGCGGTTCATTAAGGATTTTTCGTCTGTCGTCTCGCCAATTAACGACCTACTCAAAGGAAAGAGAAAAAAGCAGCCTATCGACTGGAATCTTGAAGCTGAAAACTCCTTTCTACGTATAAAGGAGGCACTAGTTTCCGCACCCGTTTTGTCTCAACCCGACTTTACACAACCCTTCGTTATTCAGTGTGATGCTAGTGACACTGGCTTGGGTGGAGTACTGACACAGAATTTAGATGGAGGAGAAAAGGTGATTGCCTATGCTAGTCGCTCGCTCACTAGGTCGGAGCGCAATTATTCCGTTACCGAGAGAGAATGTCTTGCTGTACTTTTCTCCATTGAGAAATTTAGGCCCTATGTCGAAGGAGTTAAGTTTGTCGTTATCACTGACCACCACTCTCTGTTATGGTTGAGCAATCTCAAAAACCCGTCTGGACGTCTGGCTAGGTGGTCTATGAGACTTCGTCAGCACGATTTCGATCTCATTCACCGCAAAGGATCATGGCATAATGTTCCGGACGCCCTTAGCAGGGCCCACGAACATGAAGCGGCTCCCGACCTATCAATTGATGTAAATCCCGTTTCCGACAATCCTGTTTTATGTTACGTTGAGGTAGATTCGGATAGAATCAACCCATCTTTCGACAATTTTCGTTCAAGAATACTCCGTGATCCCGATAAATTTACCCAGTGGAAGGTCGATAACGACCTTGTGTACAAATTTGTTCCGACCAACTCACCCTTCGTTGCTAATTCAATTGAATGGAAAGTATTAGTCCCGAAACCCCAGCGCCTTGAGGTAATTAAGTCATGCCACGATCTGCCTACGTGTGCTCATTTAGGTTTTTACAAAACCTTATCCCGGGTACAAGAGCGATATTATTGGCCGAAAATGAGGCGTGACATTCTCCAATATGTTAGGTCCTGCTTAGTATGTGGTGCGCAGAAAGCACCAAACACCGCTCCTATGGGAATAATGGGTCGAGAAAAAACCGCTGACCGCCCCTGGCAAGTGATTGCCATAGATTTGATAGGGCCACTAACTAGGTCCAGAAAAGGCTACACATGGCTTTTGGTAATTGCGGATTGGTTTTCCAAATATACTCTCCTACACCCATTAAGAGCTGCAACTGCCACAAATATCGCTTCGTATTTGGAAGATAATGTCTTCCTTATGTTTGGTGTTCCCGAATATGTAATTTGTGACAATGCTCATAACTTTACCGGTCCCCCTTTGAAGAATCTCTGTGAGAGATATAACGTCCGTAAAATATGGTACAGTGCGGTTTATTCACCGCAATGCAATTTCGTGGAGCGAACCAACAAAACCATTGGTGCCGCAATTCGGTCGTACGTAGATGAGCACCGCGACTGGGACAAAAATTTGTCGAAGATTCGACAGGCACTAAATACTGCGAAACACGAAGTAACGGGCTACACGCCATGCTTTTTGAATTTCGCCCGTCACGTCCCGATTTCTGGCAACTACTATCAGTCACAGACCCCTGCAGAACATGATTTCGAGATAGTACCGGGAGATCGTCAAGCTTATGCCGCTACCGTAAAGGGTCTTTCCGAAGTTTTTTCGTTAGTTCGACAAGGACTGCACAAGGCATATACGAGGAATGCGAATGCTTACAATATGCGGAGACGCCCCATCCAATTTTCAGTCGGCGATACCGTGTGGAAGAGAAACGTAGTGCATTCGAACGCCGCTAAGAATTTCATGTCCAAACTGGCTCCCAAATTCGTTATGTGTAAGGTGGTTAGGAAATTATCGCCTGTGGTGTACGAACTGAGCAATTTAGATGGTGTCAATATTGGGAAATGGCACATCAAGGACCTTAAAGAATTCTATTCCCCCGACGATATAGTGGACAGCACATCGGATACCGAAGCAGACGAGTGAACTGCACGAGGATAGGTTAGGGTGGTACTAGAATCCCACTCGCCGAGGGTCCTGCGGTTTTACCGCGTCAATACGGTATTTTGTCCGATGCTGTAGTTATTATATCCAATTCCTTCTGCCTGTTGCCTTAACAGCACACTTTTAGCATACTTATTTGAAGTTTACCGTTACGCTTACGTTTACCGAATGTTTCTTCTCTTTCTTATATCGTACCGTTACCGTCTGTTACGTTTACCGTCAATTGTCTATTTTCGTTACATTATCGAGTTCTCGTGCATGCCGTACGACAGGATTACCTAGAAATCTAAGTAGTTTACACTTTTCGCTTTGTTTTCAATTTAAAATGCAATTCCGTTACGTCTTGCAGTACTTACAGTCAGTTTGAGTTCTATTTGGTATATTTCTTAGAAAAACTGGCGCGCCGTTTTCCCTCTTGGGGAGGGGCTGTGTAGCAATTTTCAGTCCCCGACTTAATATAGAAAATAATTGTATTCTGGAAATTGTTTAACTGGTTGCATACCTAGTAAATGGTATATTCGTAACCTTCTGTAAATGATAACGGAAAAGAAGACGACGTTGACTTGACAGAGGGAGGCTAGGAACGTATTTCCGGAAAGGAAGCAATTTTACGGCGGACGCTAGCTGGTGAAGTACAGAGGATGGTGGTGTGACAAAAAAAATATAGAAATTTCGATTTAATCTTGGCCATCAGTGCCGATTTTTGAAAAATAAATAAGTAATGTGCCTTACCGAATTATTTAAGAGATTCGTTATAAAGTTTATTTGTGTGATTACAAATAGTTCACGTGTTGCAAGTTTTTGTGAATAAAATTGGAGATATTTCAATTATCCACAGTTAATTCACAGCAAAGACATATACTGTTTTGCTGTTAATACATTTCGAGAGTCCATAGTGGTTCAATAACGAGAATAGCAGATGTATCAGGGTTATTTCTTTTGCCAAGCGACTTCTGATTGGGTGTTGTCTTGCTGGATAGTAGTTCGTGGGGATTATTAACGCTCCGGAACCAAGGTAACAGCTTTATTTATCACCTTTATACACCAGGCAGAGATCAAGTAATTGAGGAACTTTTCCAACATAGTTATATGTGAGCTCTGTAGTTTTAAAATAATTACTGTAAATTTTCGTAGTTAAGTATTATTAGTAAATAAATATTAAAGATCTGTTGAGCTCAGCATTCTTGTTTTAATATGACAGGCAATGCTCAATAAATAAATCTATGATTAATTTGTTATTGTTGAATAAATATTGTGTTTCCTCATATTAGACACGCATTTAGTACACTTGCCTTCGTATTAATATTTTATTTTCGTATACGACATAAAACTTACGTACTGACGATATTTTTCTTTCCGTTTTAACTTTTCTTGTTTTGTTATAATTTTAATAAAGAGTAGATGTACTAGGGATATTCCAGACTGATTCACCAGTCAATGTGATATTATACCGGTTATAATCGGTACCAAAGATTTTATGTCGGATTCTTTGTTTATATTATGACTATATATTTTATGTCTATGTCAATATGTTTTTTTCTTTTTTTATGACGGAACGAATTTATGTTTATGTTACGTTGTGAGGTTTCCTAGTGAATTCCAGTGCGCATTCAGTGTCGAACTTAGAACTAACATTTTTCTTATATTTTTTTGTTTGCGCTAACTGACATTTTATATATTTTTTTGTTTGCGCTAAATAAAATACTATTGTCAATATTCTCCATTTTCTTCAATCACCTGATTCACGACTGCCAATTTTCATACCGTATATATTTACGTATTTAAATTCACATCGGTTTGGATATTAGTACCTTTTCGGCTCGTACCGACAAATTCCTACGCAGGTAGGTGGCGCCCAACAATTTTTTTTGTCGTTTTTGTTTTGTAAATGTATGAAATCTTTCTAGCTACGACACAGCACACTGCCTCTGATATAGATCCACGACCCCTCCGAGTACTTTAATGAGCAACGGTGCATTATAACCCATATGTCGGAACCTCTAGGTTGTTGCCTCTTAATTGGCACCAAAGGTTGCTGCACCCACAATATTTTAGTAATTCGTTTAATATCTCGTCTTTACCTGCTGCTTTTCCGTTTTTCAGGTTTTCAAGTATTTTCTGAACTTCCTGCACATTTATATTAAGTTATTTATTTGTAGTAATTTTTGGTGTTTTCAGTTCTACAGTCGTTTGTTCTTCCTATGAATAGAGCTTTTTTAGGCAGCCAATCCACGTATCCTTTCTGTGTTTTGGTTCTATTAGTTCCTTTACCTCCGGTCTTTGGCCTCTTATAAATCGCCATATTTACTTTTGCAGACCGTAGAAATTATGTTTCGTTTTTTTTCAAGAAGCGTTCCCAGTGACCATTTTTTATTTTTCTTACAATTGCATGTGTTTTTCGTTTCAAATTGTCTTATAATTATGGTATGCCTATTGTATTTTGGTTGACATGTATTTCGGTTAAACTTTTTTATATTCTTTACATTTTTTTTCTTTCGACTGTTATCTTTGTGATGTGTTCTGGTGTTTTGTTATCACATATGTGTGTTTGCATTTGGATTTTCCACAATATCAATTTATGATCGCTTCCTACTTCTGCTGATGTTAGTTCTCTTACATCCAAGATTTGAGAGGGCAATAACTCTCTTGTGCTCTTCTGTTTTCAAAAGTGTATTTGTATTGTTCTTTGTGAGGAAAAAATGTATTATTATTATTACGTATTTCGTTTATGCTGCAGAGGTCCGTCAGAAGATCTACGTGTTCATTTCTGATATTTTCATTTTATCGTTGTTTTATTCCTGGACTTGATCATTGCCAACATGGGCGTTAAAATCACCCATATAATTAAAAATTTATTCTTGAAACTCTTGTTTATTACAGTCTAAAGATGTTCGTAGAAGTTTTTCCTTGTGGTCGTATTTCTGTTGTTCTCTGGTGCATAGATAGCGATCACATTCAGAGTTTTGACATCCAGTTTAACTATTGCACTTACTATTATTTCAGAGATATATTTATATTCTTGTACTTGGTGTAAAATTTTTTTGTGTGACTCCTTTATTGGTTCTGGTTTCATTTGCAATACCACTATAAATCATCAGATAGTCATCTAGCATAATTTGACCCATTCCTTTTTTCTTCTCTTGCCCGAACCATTTTAGTATATCTATACTCTCTCTTATTTTGGCATCGATTGGTGCCACCTCTCATATATTGATTTTTATTGTATCCCTATGTTACTCCATTCATCCATTTAAGCATTATCACTTTCGCCACACGAATTTGTTGTTTCTCTTTCTTTTCAACTGCCCAAAATTCAGTTGTGCAAATCATAGCTGATCTTATGGCTGTTTTATATTTTTGTCAACTAGTAGCTTTTTATTTTCATATCGGATGCATTTAATCTAATTTAAATCTTTTGCTTTCTTTCCTCTATGTTTAGCTATTTTAATTTTTTGGTTATTTTAATATTCTTGCGTCTTCAGGACCATTTGGTAGAATCTCACCTGCTCCACACGCTGTTGATCTTCGTTTAGAACTCTAGACCAGAGGCCCTCACAGAGTGCTATGAGTCGGGCCAGTAAAACTCTAATTTTTATAGAGGCGTTACTCATCAGATCGGGAAGATCCTGCGTAAACACCGTATTTGTACTAACACAAATCCCAGAAAAGGCCATCGAGTACAATAAACCAGCAAATTTATATTTTATAGACCTGACGAAGGTTTTGGATCACATCCAAATCGAGGACGTTTTACACCTACTGTATAAAAGAAACATACCAATCAATATTATACAAACCATCGATACTTCTACCTCCATAATCGAATACAGGCAAAGATAAATAGAAAACTAAGACAGTGTATACCAGTACAAAGCGGAGTCAGATAGGGTGACTCGTTAAGCCCACTTCCTTTTAATATAATAGTAGATGAAATAATACAAGCAGTACGCAAAGATCATGGCTACATAATGGGGAACAAAGAAATCCACATATAATGTTATGCAGACGACGCTGCATTAATCGCCGAGATAGAAAACGAGCTCCAAAGATTAACACACATCTTTAATACAACAGCCAAGAAACAAAATATAATAATATCAGCAGAAAAAACCAAATGTATGACAAACATCTAAAAACCCATTACGATGTAAAATCGAAATTGATGGAAAAATAATAAAGCAGAAGGCTTAGATATCTGGGAATATATATAAGTAGTTACGGATGTTAAAGAAAAAGTAGGACAACAAAGCTTAAAAGTAAGTAAAGTAGACCTATATGAACATACACGGCGAATACAAGACCTAACATATCTAAAACGAGACGACTACTAGAAACAACAAAGATGAAAATACTTCGACGACTATTAGGGAAAAGTCTGTTGGATAGGAAGAGAAGTGAAAACATAAGAAGAGCATGCAATAGAGAAGAGATAATTGGATGGGTGACAAAATGGAAACAGGAATGGAACGAACACATTAGTAAAATAACAGAGGGTAGGATAATACGAATAGCACGGGATAAGTCACTAAAATGGGCGAAGATGTATTAAAAGATGGTGCGAAAATTTAAGCAATTTAGAAAGCGAATATCTGTGCACTCTCACTGTGGAGAAGAAAGTGCTGCAATATGGGCATCCCAATCGGAGATGATAGATTGTACACGATACATTTCGCTGACGACCAAGTCATTCTAGCTGAAGACGAGAGTGATATAAGCTACATGCTTAAAAAACTGGAAGATGAGTACACCAAATGGGGCCTCAAAATTAATATACAAAAAACTGAGTACTTAGTTGTAGGAGAAAAACCGGAAAGCCTACAAATCGAAATGGGAACTATAAAACCAACAGACAATTTTAAGTAGGTACTTGGGAGTCCAAATAACATCAAAAGCAGGAAGTAGCGAAGAAATACATTCCAGGATTGGCCAAGCAAGATCAGCCACCAAACAGCTACACGGACTATTATGGAATAAAAAAATAACAAAAGAAAATAAAAGAAGAATTTATAAAACAATAATAGAAAGTATTGGACTGTATGGCGCCGAACTCTGGGAAATAAACCAAAGAAATAAATCAAAAATTTAGGCCATGGAAATGAACTACTGGAGACGATGTTGCCAGCTCACTAGACTTGATAGGGTGAGAAACGAAGATATTCGGAGAAAAATGGAAATCGATCTAGACATATTAGACACAATCGAAGCCAAAAGACTTAACTGGTATGGACACCTTCAGAGAATGCCGGAAAATAGATGGCCAAAAAAATAGAAGAGTGGACTCCGCCAACTAGAAGAAAACGAGGGAGACCAAGACGATCCTGGAGAGACGATGTCGACGATGCAATGACCGCCAGAGATCTAACAACTGAAGATTGCTTCGATAGAAAACGCTGGAAATTAGGATGCGAGAAGCGGCGCCAGCTGTAGAAGACTCGCTTGTTATAGAAAGCGAATATTAAAGAAGATATTGTCTTTAAAATATATAGAAAAAGGAATAAAAAGAATAAGAATGTAACAAGTGCAAGTAGTAATTTGAGTTTCTAAATAAAGATGGAAGTACTGATACGAGTAATATTTAAATTATATTATATGACGATATGATTATATATTAAAACCGTATATTTACGATATAAAGATCTATTTCCGACCTTTTTTCTTCTAAAATAGGTATTAAAAAAAGGATTTTATTTGTGTACTCGAAATAAAATATATATATAATACTAATGTATATATATATATATATATATATATATATATATATATGTATATATATATATATATATATATATATATATATATATATATATATATATATATATATATATAACGATAATAATAAGGTATGGAAATAAAACGGTCGCTTTAAAATATAAGGAAAGCAAATAAATATTCCTAGAATTATTTGAAGCGTACAAATCTCCAACAAGTTTGTGGAGAAACTAAGAAAAACAAATTACGAGCGAACCAACAAAAGTCAATATTAAACTCGTTTAAATATACTGCGCGGTATAAGTTAGAGATATTGCCAATATAATAGTAATGGTACTTCATTCTGCATCAATTATTTGTATGTAAACAATTAAAAATCATTATAGTTTTTAAAAATATAAAAATTTGAGACCTTATAAAGAGAAACAGATCAAAAAAACATCCTAAGTATTAACAAAGCACCTGTACAGCCATTTGAAAATGACCTTTGTTCTTTCAAATAAGCTAAACAAATATAAATCTTAAAAAACTACTTGACCGATTGTATCCATATTTCCCAAATATTGTAACTGCATAGAAACTCCTATTATGAAATATGCTTTAAACATTTTTATTGTTTATTTTAATAATTGAAGACTACAAGGGAAAACGCTGTAAGTCAATTTTTTAATTTATTGGAAAACGCGATTTTTAGATTCAAAACTTCATAATTCATAAATAAACATGCTAAAACACTATTGTATTAAGTATTTGACAACTCATATATAAGTATGATAAAAAAAAACTCAAATTGTCATGTACAGTAGGTAATAAGAAAAAACAACCAAAAGTCTGGAGGAAAAAGGCAAAAACGCCGTAATTGACAAAATATAATATTAATTCAACGAAAGAAAAAAATAAACAGAACTAGACTTGTTTGACTTAACTAAACCTAAAAACATGAATATTATTTGTTAAATAAACAGAAGTTTTACATTGTAAAATTCCTAAGATAAAATATAAGGCATGTCTCTTTCCTAATCAATTCTTGTATACCACGTATTACTCCAACTTTACTAACTTCTTCTATTCTAATAAATTTGATGGAGGTGTCAAATGTGACCCTTTCAACACCGGAAATATCAACAACATCAACCAAAATATATTTACCTCAAACCTCATCTCAAACAGAAGAACTAGCAACCAATCTACTCCACAAGGGAGGTAATAAAATTAGTTCTACATCCAAAAAATAAATAAATAAGAACCGTCACCAATTTTGAACCTAATAAAAACATAATACCATCAATTCAAGACTCACCCCAAGAAGAAGAGATACAAATGGGCCAGAAATTAAAAAATCAAATAGACACAAAGAAGTAACAACAGAAACCAAAAAAAGCTGCTAAAAGATTTATCAGTCAATATTCAGAATCATATGTCTTAAACTACGATCAATTTCGAGATTTACTAAATGAGACATACGGCGCTAAAGACGTTTATAATATTGTTAAGGATTACGCACTAGATTTAACATCACTCATTAAAATCAGGACATATTTGTGTGTTTCCTAGACTATAACAAAGCATTTTATACAGTAAAATATAGGTCACTGATGCAAATACTGGAAAATAAAAATATTGATACAAGGGACATGCGAGTGATAAGGAATCTATACTACAAACAAGAAGCTACAGTACGAATTAACAGCTCGATATCAGATAGAATACACATCAAAAGAGGTGTTCGACAGGGCTGTGTGTTTTCTCCAACCTTGTTCAATGTCTACGCGGAAGAAGTTATTTAAAAAGCCCTTATGAACAAAAAAGCCGGAATAAAGATTAACGGTCACCCCATTTGCAATATCCGATATGCTGATGACACCGCGCTCATAGCAGAAAATATTGACGACCTACAGAGATTACCAAACAAAGTGGTAGAAGCAGGTGAAGAAATTGGTCTGTCACTGAATACAAAGAAGACCAAATTCATGATAATTACAAAGGAACGTATCAATAATATCAACTTACATGTAGGACAGAATCTCATTGAATGAGTACAAAATTACAATTACCTCGGAACAAATATTAACGAGTCAAACGAATACACCAGAGAAATAAGAATAAGAATAGAGAAAGCCCACAGTGCCTTTAACAATATGAAACAAATGTTGTGTAGCCGAAACCTAAGCCTAAAGCAGAAAATACGAATTCTTAAATGTTATGTTTTCTCGGTCCTGTTATATGGGGTGGAGGCGTGGACACTAAATAAGCAATGTATGGGTAAGCTGGAAGCATTTGAGATGTGGGCGTACCGAAGAATGTTAAAAATCTCCTGGAAGGGTAAGATAACTAACCAAGTTGTATTAGACAGGATGAACAAACAAAAGGAGGTCGTATTGAGTGTTAAAATGAGGAAACTACAATACCTGGGACATATTACACGTGGGAATAAATATCAACTGTTACAACTAATTATGCAAGGAAAGATTGAAGGTAGGCGCAGCATAGGTAGGAGAAGAATGTCATGGTTGAGAAACCCCGGGGAGTGGTTTGCTTGCACTTCCATACAATTGTTCCGAACGGCAGCCTCCAGGGTCAAAATTGCCATGATGATAGCGAACCTTCGTAGCGGAGATGGCACGTGAAGAAGAAGAAGAATTAAAATGCTTGTACACACTCATGCTTATTTTACTGGCACAAAATTTAAAAACCGAATCACACGACTACGCAAAAAGCTAGAAAAACTATAAGAACATGAAACATCTGTACCCGATAGTGATTCATGTGTTTCAATTAAATAATAAATTGCCTTTAATAGTATATTACAATGGAATTTAAATGGGTATTATATCCATTTACCCATGCTACAGCTTCTCCTCGCAAAGCATGCACCAGATCTTATTTCTTTACACGAAACCCACTTTTAAAATAACACAATGCATAACCTAAAAGGTTACACTTTTTTTTGTACCAATCGACCCAATCAGAATGATTCCAGTGGAGGAGTAGCTCTATATATAAAGTCAAATATACCTCTCTAAAAAATAAACCTTATAACTAATATCGAAGCAGTAGCCGTAACAGTACTGGATCCATTAAAGTTCAATATTTGTAGCATCTATATTTCACGAGATCAAATTTAACTAAATCAGAATTACTTAAACTTCTCCAACAAATTCTCTCACCTCGAATAATCACGGGAGATTTTGATGGCAATAACATTACATGGGGATCAAATAAAACAACATCAAGGGGAAATATGTTGGAAAACGTTTTTAATACTATGAACCTATGGCTACTAAACGACGGCGCTTTAACACGATTAAAAATTTCTCCGAGAACATTTTCCGTCACCGTATGTGAATCTTCGTTGCTCACCCAATTCGATTGAGTAGCACTAGAAGATTTGTATAGTAGTGACCACTTCCCAATCTTAATAAAACATACCGCTAATTTAAACACAAACACAATACCAACTCAAAAATGGAAACTAAAAAAGACACAACTGTATAAACAGATTAAAATTTCAGACTCCATTGATGACACACTCACGTGCTTCAATCAGCTTATACTTTATGCTGCTAATATAACCATAGGAAAATCTCAACTTAAAAAAAAATACAAACCAGTTTCCTGGTGGAATAAACCATGTGAGGTCGCTATTAAATTAAGTAAGACAATTTAGAACCGATACAAAAAGTACAAAAGAATTGATCTGTTAACACAGTACAAAAAATGTAGAGCTGAAACCAAAAGAATCATAAAAATAGCAAACAAGAATTATGGCAGAAATACATATCTAGCATAATTAAACAGCACTCTTCTTCTTCTTTAAGTTCCATCTTCTATCGAAAGTTGGAAATCATCATGGCTATGCGGACTCTGTTGACTGCCGCTCTAAAAAGTTCTGCACTACTGCATTCAAACCATTCCCTTAAGTTCTTAAGCCAGAATATTCTTCGTCTTCCCACATTTCGCTTTCCTCGGATTTTGCCCTGCATAATAAGTTGTCATAATGCGTATTTTTGCCCTCTCATCACATGTCCCAAGTACTCAAGTTTTCGTCTTTTCATAGTTAATATTATTTCCGCCTCATTTCCTATCCTTCTAGTTACTTCCATGTTTGACATTCTTTGAATCCATGATATTCGTAGGATTCTTTTGTAACACCAAAATTCAAAGGCGGCCAACTTATTCAGATGAACTTGTTTTAGTGTCCAAGCTTCCAGACCATAAAGAAGAGTAGAGAACACGTAACATCGAAGCATTCTCAGGCGTAGTTCTAACCTTATATCCCGACAACAAAGAAATTTTTAAGTTTTATAAATGATGTACGTGCTATTTCAATACGTGTCTTAATTTCTTTGGTTTGGTCTACATCTGATGTTATCCATGTTCCTAAGTATTTATAGTTATTAACACTCTCAATTGCAGTATCTTCAATAGTCAATTGGATATTTGCATGTGCAGATTTAGTCATGATCATGCATTTAGTTTTCTTTAAATTTATCGTCAGTCCGTACTCATGACAGCGTTCATTAAGGCGTTGCATTACGTTCTGTAAATCATTGTTGTTATCCGTAATTATTACTGTATCGTCTGCAAAACGTTAGTTATTCAATACTTCTCCATTGATAGATATACCTTCTATTGAGTCTGAGAGCGCTTCTTGAAATACCGCTTCACTGTAGACATTGAAATGTAGTGGGGACAGCACGCAACCCTGGCGGACTGCTCTCTGTATTTTGATATTTTCGGTGTACTGGCTGTTAACTCTTACCTTGGCAGTTTGATTCCAATATAAATTAGATATAATTTTCAGATCACGACTGTCAATATTTTTGCTTTTTAATATATCTACAAGCTTTTTATGTTGAACTTTATCAAATGCCTTTTCAAAGTCTACAAAACATAAGTACATATCCTGATTCATGTCCATGCATCTCTGAGCCAGCACATTCAAACCGAACAAAGCATCTCTTGTACTCATACCATTTCTAAAGCCAAATTGTGTGTCAAAATGCCTAAACAGCGTTACAAATATATTATTCGTTTGGTAAAAATATAAAATTAAACATGACAGTACACTTACCAACAAATTGTAAGTCTGGAGAAAGAAAGAACGTTACTAACTGGCTCACAGGATATAGTAACTGAACTCGCTCATACCTAACAAAAATTCTCATCCAGCCAAATTTACAGTAATGAATTCCTAACCTACAAGCAAGAGGAGGAGGCAGTACCTTTTACAATCTCTGACGATTTCAACCTAATCAATACACCTCTTAGTTATAGAGAGTTTCAAGAAGCACTTAATAGTATGAAAGATACTACACCAGATCCAAATGACATACCAATACAATTTATTAAAAAACTTCCCATAGTAGCAAAATAATTTCTGCTCAAAATTTTTAATATTATTTGGTCACAAAAATCATTCCCAAAAATCTGTAAAAATGCCATCGTTATCCCGATTATCAAAGTAAATAAAGATAAATTATACCCAGATTCATATCGTCCTACCTCATTAACATATTCGTAATGTAAATTTATGGAAAAAATAGTAAACAAAAGATTAATATGGATCTTGGAATATAATGTTCAACGTATCACTGAACAAGCTGGATTTAGACCAGGCAGATCTACAAACGACAACATTATCGATCTGGAAAACGCTATCACGAAGGTTTTAAAAAGAACCAAAAATGTATGGCAATTTTTAACTCAAAGAACATTTTAATTCCGAGCAAACGGTGCCATATCTTATGTTAGAGAACAACAAAATAGAATCCGACAGGGACCGATTATCAGTCCTACTTTATTTTTAATAGCAATATAAAAAAAAGTATTGCTAAACCTGCTCAGGTAAGACTATATGCTGATGACTTGATTCTTTACATCAGAGGCAAGAACATTAATATGAACTTTGGAACACAATGTTCAACTTATCATTAAACAAGCTGGATTTAAACAAGGCAGATCTAAAAATGACAACATTATCGATCTGGAAAACGCTATTCACGAAGCTTTAAAAAATAACCAAAAATGTAGGGCGATTTTTAACTCAAAGAACATTTCAAGTCCAATCAAACGGTGCTATATCTTATGTTAGAGAACAACACAATAAAATTCCACAAGAACCGATTATCAGTCCTACTCTATTTTGAATAGAAATATAATAAAAATTATTGCTAAACCTGTTCAGGTAAGACTATATACTGATGACATGATTCTTTACATCACAATAAAGAAAATTAATAATATGGAGTCAATATTACAAGAACACTTAAATAAACTAGTATATTGGTCCCTCAGGTCTGGTTTTAGTTTTTGTTACAATAAAACAAAATGTATACTATTTTCAAAAAAACCTATCGAGGATAAACCAAAGCTCACTCTTGAGAATTAAAATCTTTCCTATACAAACGAAATAAAATTCCTAGGAATGATATTTGATCAACAGTAGTTATATCCAGCAGTTAGTTCTTTCATGTCGAAATAGCCCTAATTTGTTAAAGTACCTAGCTCACGGAACTTAAGTAGTGATGGTAAAATACTGCTTATATTATATAGATCCTTAATTCGTTCCAAGATGGATTACGGATGTGAAGCATATGCATCTGCCAGCAAAGCAACGTTAAAACCTTTGGATATGTTACATAACACCTACCTAAGGATTTTAATTGGGGCATACAGAACAACTCCGATAAATAGCAGACACGCTGAAATAGGTAAAGCAACACTAAAGCTTCGTAGATAGCTGCTAACCCTAAACTACACTTCTAACATACATGTAAATAAAAGAATTTTAATAAATAACATTTTAAACATATCTGTGATGAATGACT
The DNA here is from genome assembly GCA_918026665.1 of Diabrotica balteata. NCBI lineage: Eukaryota > Metazoa > Arthropoda > Insecta > Coleoptera > Chrysomelidae > Diabrotica > Diabrotica balteata. Next base: position 48,449,321 of record OU898283.1, on the reverse strand, counting down.
CGTCAAATTTCAATCTTCCATAGTCCCTCAGAATCCATTATGCAATGAAACTACTTAAGTGGAAGCAATTTTCACCCTTATATCAATACAACAATATATCGTCATGTCCACCTTGGATTGTAAAAATTTCAATACTTAACTGTAGTCAATTACAATTCCAAAACAAATAGCCCCAATCTTATCATACAACACTTCAGAGATTTAATTAAATCTCAGTTCGATTACACAGTATACAATACAGACGCGTCTAAAACTGAAAATGGAGTGGGGGTGGCAATAATTAATAACACAGGCATTCTCAAACATAGAATTCCAGTTACTGCAACTGTATTCACAGAAGAACTTTATGCAATCTACCAAGCATTACTACATGCAAATACGAATAAGATGAACAAAGTGTTAATAGTGACAGATTCTATGTCATCACTATACCTAATCAACAAAATATACACCCAGCATCCATTACCTTTACTAATAAAGGAAGAACTAATTAAATTACATACTAAATATAAATGTATCAAGTTTCTCTGGGTCCCATCACATGTTTTAACAGTAGATAATGAAGCAGCCGACCGAAATGCCAAAGAAGACATAAATGATAACAGTACCCAAATGTCTCTCCAATCTGTTAGTATGGATCTAAAAAGCTACTTTATAAAACATATTTTGGAGATCTGGAACAATAAATTTAAATGCACACCATCAAAGCTTCAGGAAATAAAAAATAAAATTGGACCATGGCAACCACTCGATGCATCTAAACGTAAGCAAATGATCATTTCTTGTTGAAGACTTGGACATACCCAGTTATCCCATGAACATGTGTTTAAAAAAGAAGAATGCCCAATTTGTAATCAGTGCGGTTCACCCCTTACAGTAAAACATGTGTTAGTGGAAAAGTGCGAAAAGTTCAATATCCATAGAACTAAATACCATTTACCAAACAACCTAAAAGACATTTTAAACTCAAATATCAATATTGATGAACTACTTCTGTTTTTAAAAGATTGTAATTTTATCATTAAAGTTTAATTAATTGTTACCGTTCTGCTAATACCCTTATTAGGTTAAATCGGGTTTTTGTAAATAAAAAAAACAAATTTTGTTTTTTGTTACTTGGTAGCATATATATTCTTTTAATAATTTAATTTTATCTCACTTATTCATATTGACAATTATTATACATTTTCAGGGCTTCCAACAGAGGCGTTCTGAAGAATCCTAAAAAGGACGAAATACATATAAGCCAATTGTAGAAGCACTATACGTGAAGTTAAATCTTTACTATCTTTTTCTATCTTCATCTACTCGTATTTTGAGTATTAGAAACCAGTTCACCGAAAGGTTCTGACTTAGATGAATTAATATGATGCGGAATACAATTTTAGATCCCCCTGTCAATTTATTTATCGTCTGTTTACTTTGTATAACATAGAAAGCACAAATTTGGGTGAAAATCTGAATTTTTGTTTTGAACAAGTAGATCTTTGGTTTTTTTTTTCAAATAAAAAAACAACTTGTACAGTAAGACCTGATTTATTAAAAAATGATAGACTAGCTCTACTCGTATGGTAACAAATGTATGGGTTACGCACTTATGCGATGATGAAACAACATTAAACAATGGAAGTGGAGCCTTAAACACCCCCATTCACAAGACTGGGAATAAGCGAGAATGTTCCAAATGTAGAGGAATTATGTTATTAAATATAACATATTTAGCGTTTTCTTTGCTCTTATATAAGAAACTAATGCCATTTGCAGAAGAGATCATTGTAACTACTAGTGCAGATTTCGGTCAAATCGATCTGCCATCTACATACTTAGGTAAGTAACAGAAAAGAGTGATAAATACAACTCAAATTAACAGATTTACAACAAGCCTTTGACACTACAAATAGAAAAAACTGGTGTTTATGGGTATACAACAAACTAGTCAGATTGGTACATCTTACTCTTATTGATACCAAAGCAGTTGTACTAATACAAAATATGAAGAAATAACTTTCAGACCAGTAACCGTGTTAGACAAGGGAAAGCCCTGTCGGTGCTATTATTTAACTCCTTAGTTGACAAAGTTGACATCCTCGGGAATCTTGTAACCATGAGAAAAAAAAATAGCTACATATGCTGATGATGTCGTTAAAGCTAGTCGTAATGAGTACCATTAAAGGCGACTTTTCAAGATCTATCTATCTGTCTATGATTATGAAACAGTATGGTGCTACAGAATTCGTATGAAGCTTGAGTTTGACGAGTTGCTTAACCTGCAGATGTAGTAAGGTTTATTAAATCTCATAGAATTCGTTGTATTGGCCACTTGCTTCGAATAAGTATTAAAAGAAACACAAAAAATATCACCGACCGGAGGTTGACTAACAAGAGGCTGCCCTGGAGAGCGTCGGTAATAGAGTGTCGAGAATAATCTAAAGCTGACCACTCACATTCCAGTCTACCTATCAGGTATACCTGTTTAGGTAAACTTGTAGCAAGTGTACCTGTTCAGGCAGAGATCGAATTTAGCCTTACACGTAGCGTCAAACCTGATGGCAGTCTCAGTTAATGTTTATTATTAACATGATGACACCGACTAAGAGTGACTACGACGACGTGGTAGCCGTAGTAGGTCTTCTTGTTATTTAAAAAAAAAAGGAAAAAAAAAACGGAAAAAATTAATTGAATATAGAGCCTGAAGATTGCCGTAGTTATTTAAGAATGGGTGAAGCAACTTATCTTAAACTACTATCAATGATTACTCCATCAATTCAGAAGCAAGATACGATCATGACAAAAGCAATAACACCACATGAGTGACTAGCAGCTACATTAAGATTTCTTGCAACAGGTTTTCTACCATAATATTAGCATAAGCTCTTGGCAGAATTATTCCCGAAATATATGAAGCCGTTAATAAAACTCTGCAGAAAGACTATATGAAGGTATGTACAAAAAATTCCCTTAAATATAGATATTTATTTAAATATGTTACCATTATAATATTATTTAAAACCGGCAATAAACGATGCTGCAGACGTTGCACTGTTTTCTAGAATGGACATTTGTACTGGTTGCAACTGTGAATATTTAGATGAGTTCGAGTATTGCGAGGTATATGAGTGGACCGTTTCTAGTGGGTTATTGTGTGTAGATTGTTTCATTAGTTGAAGGCTATAACTTGATGTGTCTGGATTGGGACTTGAAATTAGACAGGCAACAAATATTGGGCTGGAACTACTTGAAAAAGATCTAGGAAGATTAGGCTGATACTGTGCCACATTGCTAACATAGCTGAGACTTAAACGATAAGGCAGAGTTCCCATTTCAGCTTCGTACAGGGTGTCGTTAATAATTTTCTCCGCTTTGAGTCGCTGCTGTTCTTTCAATGCTTTTATTTTCATCGCAAAACTTTTAGAGAGATCATATCTATCGTCCGGAGTCTCGACAGGTTCAGGACGTTTAAAATGATCCCTCACCGATAGTAATATATCAGTTGCTAACATATCTTATCGCTTTTTAGTTTTAGCAGATTTGGTTAAATTTTTTCATTGTGAACATTGATCATTAACAAATTGTTCTTCAATATTATTTTCGGAATTACTATCATCCAGAGTATTTTCTGCCCGGGTTTTCTGAAACAATAAATTAAAAAATATCACATTCTGGTTTTATAAAATTGAAATATTTTATTTGTTTTATAATAATCGTAAAATTCGTATGTGTACCTAGCAATAAAAAATCGTAATCTGAGAATATAGTACGTATATATATTTTTTTTGTTACAGTTTTCGGGTTCTCTGGAAAGAAATAGCACGGCTATTTTAGCAGCAATGGAATTTTCCGTACTGCTTAGGAGCCATTGACGGCAAGCATGTCGATATACGGCATGTCGATGACGGCAAGCACCACCTGCTATCAGTGGATCATATTATTTTAATTATAAAAATCGCCACAGTATGGTTCTCTTAGCAGTAGTGGACGCCAGATACCAGTTCATATTAGCTGATGTTGGTACAAATGGCAGAACTCAGATGGGGGTGTATTACATAACGCAAGTTTCTTTCGAAACTTGCAGAGAAAATATTAAAGGTGTAAGTACCAACAGCGTCAGTAACAGTACTAGATGTCTCTTATATGGTTTTGTGGCACATGACGCATTTCCTCTGAGAGCCGATATGCTAAAGAAATTTCGACAAAATTACTTTGATACACGAGATAAAGAAATCGACTAAAGAGATCAAATATCGTTTGTCTCGTGCGAGACATATTGTGGAGAATGCGTTCGGTATATTGGCTTCGAGATTTAGAATTTATCATACTACGATTAATTTAGATCTGAATAATATTGATAAAGTTGTAATAGTTACAGGCGTCTTGCATAATTTTTTAATGACACATGCCACAAATTCTTATGCACCATCAAATTCTTTATATACTGAAAATACTGAGGATAAGACAGTTATTTCAACCGGCTATAATACCGCAAATTTTAATATGGAAGATCTATAAAGGCGAAGCCAAGGAAATATTAACAATGACTGAAAACGACTAAGACAATAATTTTAAAATTATTTTGCAAACGGTGGCAAAGTCCGGTGACAAGATAAGTATATTTGTAACTTAACCTAATTATAAGATGTATCATTTAACTAAATAAATAAAGTAGTGTATTTAAAGTACATTCGTTCAGCAAATTCCCAACTGTAAACAAACGCACGTGTTCATATTGACCCTCTCATTCGTCAAGAGGCTATTAAATATAATTTATTGCCTTAAGCCAGACGGATTCTCATTCTACAGGTACAAACTTGTCAGTCTCATTCAAAAATTCAAATTATTGTAGTGTGTTGGTTTTTAAGTTAATATATTGTGTGTTATATGTCAAAGTTATTATTAAATTATAACACTGGTCGTGTTATTTTTTAGAGTTTAGTTTAAGTGTTTAGTATTAAGTTTTATAGTGCGTATTCAACTTTTAGTTTCCAAAAACAGTATTTATTAATCAAAAGTAAAAATAGTTTGCGGTAATCACTTTAATAAAGCTAAGAGAAATTAATATCTTAATTTATTGGTGTTTATAAAAAATATAGAATAGAAAAAGTTTTATTTCCCTTTTAGTCCATTCATTCACGGTTTTTGTCGTAAATATTACAGAACCGCTTGGATTGACATGAAATTTGGCATATACATAGTTAACTGCAAAGAAAAAAGTGATATTCTGCCGATTGTGTTGTTGCCAGGGGGTGAGTTTCACCGCTTCTCGGGTGTGAAAAAACATGCATATATAAATCCAGAATTGAATAAACTGACTAATTTTAAGCAACTTTTATTTTATTTAGTTTTTGCACAAAGTTAATACTTATCGAGTTATTTGCGAGTGAATATGATCATTTTTTAATAAAAAAAAACACGTTTTTATATATAAAATATATACGGAATGCAGTTTCATAACTTTACACCGATATTTTCGATGATGCTGGTTTTATTACAATACGTATTATTTTTGCATAATCTATTTTGACATTCTCTCAATCAACTAAGTACATTAAGTTATTGAAGATAAATAGAATAACAAAAAGCCGATGAACTCCTTGATATTGATTTAACCCTCAATCCACCTAAATAAGACCAGAAAAGGTGATTGACGTTAAAACGAAGGAAATGCTTATAAATGTATTTAAAACCAAAATTCAGGAGAACCCTACAATGCCAAAAAGTGCGATTTCTATTAGAGTAGCAGATAAAACATGTACTGATATTATTTATTTTAGAGTGCGCATTTTCACTTTATTTAACAAATATTGTTACATTTTATCTATTGTAGGTGTGTAGCCGTAGTGTACGCAATGTGGTTCATGAATATGAAATTACGGGATCATTGTCGACACCAAAATCAGTTGAGCAAAAAGTATTGTTAACTCGCTTGATGAATTTGACAGAGAAGAAATACGAAGAATAATCCATCAATTCTTTTTTCGAAACGAAATACCCACAATGGACAAAGTTCTGAGGGTTGTTAATGTAGATCCGGTTTTGAAAACTTCAAGACGTTTTATAAATTATTGAAAGAAATCAATTTTAAGTTTCAACGTCGTCAGCGAAACAGCATTTTGATGAACAGGGACGATATGGTCTTGTGGAGACTAGAATTTGATAAAAATTGAGTTCTACAAAAATAAAAACCGCAAAATTTACTACTTAAACAGGACTTGACTGAACGCTGGTCACACCAAATCTAAAGGTCGAAAATTCAGTAACGATAAACAAGCGTTTTAAGATGGACTTTCTATGGGGTTAAAAATCGTGCAGGTAAATGTTCATGTGCTTTTTCACTTCAAGTAAATTTTAAAATACCAAAATTTTCAAGTAAAGGAAAAAGCCTAATAATCTGTCACATTGGCAGGGAAGATGGGTTTGTTCCAAAAGGACTGCGGGTGTTTGAATGAAAAAAAAAGTGGGGACTAACATGAAGAGATGGATTAGAAGAAAACTCCATCATCGTATTGGACAACACGTCTTACTCCAGCAATTTGAAAAAAAAATGCCAACTATTGCTTCTAGAAAAGTTGACATCCAAGCGTCAAAAAGCGTCAAAAGTTGACATCCCTCCAGATACTGACAGAGAATGTAGCGTAGTAGTAATTTTAAACTGTTTGTCCTCGTTTTAGTGTAGTGTTTTGTACAATTTATGTTATTTTTAATGTTTCCACATTCTACGCTTGCCGGATAGTTCTTATTTTGACGAAATGCCCCTGAAGATGCTATTTTAAGCGAAAGTACTTGGGCTAGATTTAATTAACTTGTGCTCAATAATAGCCATATTTTCAAAGTTTAAGTATAAATAATTATATTATAAAAATCCCATATTTCAGCGGGCTGCTCGATTCTGAACTCATAAAAATTGAAAGCTACACATAAATCTACGATTTTTTTATGCTGTCAAACCAGTTATAGTCCAGGAAATGACGCATTTCACCTTGCAATTTTTTCGTGCTGCGTGGATTGACTTGAAATTTAACAGAAGGTAGGTAATAGCCTAAGGATCAAAATCTATATCGAACCAAAGTGCGCCAAAGCCTAGGGCGTGGTTGCCACCCCATCTCCGGGGTGAAATTTTTTTTTACATTTTAACTACAGGTTTCGATTAAAAAAGTGATTCTAAACAAAAAATGTGCTATACATTTTGTTTATAAAATGATATTTTTCAAGTTATTCGCAATTGAAAGTAACAACTTTTAGACGAAAAAATCGACGTTTTTAATCGATTTTTCGCGAATAACTCGAAAATGGTGCATTTTATCAAAAAAATTGTAGAGAAAAAATTTGTAGCTTTTAAAAAGACAAATACAATTCAATTTTTAAAATGTTTTTGGGATATAATAGGAACCGAAATACGGCCTATCAATGTTCAGCGGCTTTCTTCAAATGCCAAATTTGAAAGAGTCAACGTCAAATATCGGGAAAATGATGCATTTTTGGAAGAATACTCACAAAACCTTTTTTAAAGAGAATAAATAGACCTATCATAAAAAAGACTCTAGCTCAAAAATTGAGTGAGTTATGATGAAAATAAGGTCAATACCTCATTTTTTACGAAAAAATCTAGGAAAACAATCCCCTGACCACCCCCATAATTAAAATCGAGCATCACCCTTCTGCAATTCCCTTTGTACATGTATTGTTAATACGTCCAAGAAGTTTGACCCATTTAAAATGTTTAGTTTTAGAAAAAGTACAGCTTAAAGCGAGAAACGATTTAAAATTTCATATTTTTTACCCTTCTTTTTTTAAATATGCCCGAAAATACTGAATATATGAAAAAATAAAAATTACCAGATTGTAGCTTTTTTAATGAGTAAAATTATCCTTTACTTAGATTTGTCGTACAATGAATATTCAGCGAGATATAGCCGTTTAAAGCATCGATTTACGATCAAGCACCATCTTTTTCGAGCCCTTTAAACTCACCCCATTTAAAAACCAAGGGTTCCAAAAAGATTTAATTCACAGATCCTTGTAGCTATTAAAAACCTCTACAAATCGTATTTGAAGAAACACTCGATCGTTAAAAATTAAAGGAAATACGTTAAAAAAACCAGTTAATTTTTTTCCGGAAAATTCCATTAGTATAGTACAGTACATCTCGGAGCATAATAATCTACAAAACCGGTATATTAGCTAGTGGGGCGTTATACATTCGAAATTTTAAGCGTTCTTATTTTGAAATCCCATACAACAGAATAAAATATCTGCTTATATGTCTATGGCTTGGCAATGAAAATATCAGACCAACAGATTGGGGATAATATTCCAAAGATGGTTTGTTATTACCCGTACGCATGAACAAACAACCTGCACCCGATGAACTTTTAAAAATTATTTTTTGCCAATGCAAAAAAGGATGCGGCGTTTCATGTGGGTGCAGAAAAGTTGGTTTATACTGTAACTCTACTTGTTCTGGGTGCTCAGGTGAAGGGTGCAATAACAGTCCACCAATAATTGAAGAAGATGAGGATGACCTACATCACGATGAAGATGTAAATGATGACGAATAATTAAGAGATTGAGATAATTATAATTGTTTTACCTATAAATGTAAATATTTTCAACTATTTATGTAAATTAATTAATTCAAACCAAATTTTACCCATATTCAGGTTTAATATGTTATTTTATAATTTTTGACAATTAGGGGTAGTTTTCACCCCTAAGAACAATCAGGGTTCGTCGACATGACATAAACTATAAAGCAGCGGGTGAATTGAGCTTAAATCCAAATTTTTATCCAAATCGATCAAAGGCGAAATCATTTTTTTAGAATTGGTAATTTTTTACATTAATCTCTAACAAGGTTTGCTTTTTAAGGGTTGAAATATGATGGAACTCTATTCAAAAGTATAAAATAATCAATATTTAACTAATTCAAACCAAATCTTACCCATATTCAGGTTTAATATGTTATTTTATAATTTTTGACAATTAGGGGTAGTTTTCACCCCTAAAACCCTTCAGCGCAGTTCGGTTCGATATAGATTTTGATCCTTGGGCTATCACCTACCTTCTGTTAAAATTTCAACTGGATACATGCAGGACGAAAAAATTGCGAGGTTTTAACTTTTTTCGAGCTTCATTTCCTGAACTATTATCGCTTCCTTAGACAAACTTGTCTTACGCAAACAACTTTGTTGCTAGACAGATAGTTGAACGATATTTTATACAATGTCTATACCCAGGTATGGATTTATTTTTGTCCAAGTTTTATATTGGTCCACTATTTCAAATGCAGTTCAAACAGACATGTATTAAATTGTATGTTCCGTTTTAATTTGGTTCAATCTGTATATTCACAAATAATTCAATGGTAAATTATTGATTATGATTATGATTATGATTAATTTTCAAATAGACTCTATAAAAATAACTAAATATTTTATTTTTAAATAATTATATTAAGTATTTATAAGATTTCCTAATATGGTTATCCAATGTTTTAACTTATATCTACTTTATTGTAGGTAATACTCAGTATATGGACTAAGCTGAAATATTTCCTTCCATAATTTTAACCTTTCCGGCTCGGGATTGCTCTTCATCGTTAGTTCTTCTCCAATATCTAAGTAATTTACTTCTTCTTGGTTAAGTGGATTCCAGGTTATATTTAAATCGTTTCCTTGAGGAGTTGGGTTGCCGAATTTGGCAAAATTAGTCCATAATTTAACAAATCTTCTAATTGCTTTAAGTTCCGTTTCTCCTCTGTATATGTTTGGGATCGTAAGCGGTATTTGGAACAAATATCCTAGATCATCAGCGTGGCAAGCACCTAAAAATAAGACGGTAATATAACTTATTTTTTAATAATCAGTAAGATATAAAAATTGGGCGAAATAATATTAATTACCAATATTCAACCCGCGTTGGTTAATTAGTATGGAGTAAACATATTATTAAACATTTCCAAATGTGGGAAGATATAAGTAAAAGCTGACAAGCCTCTGACAACTAAAAGATACCCTACTATTATAGCGGTCAAGACAGAGTATGGTTATATTGGAAATATTATCAATAAAACACCAACTTTTTTACCCGATCACAAAAAAAAGTAGTTGAAAAAGAATGGGAAATATCAAAAAGGAAGTCGTTGTTAACGAGGTAAGAAGAAGAGCAGAAAAACTTTTGCTCGTTGATGCATCTCAAATAGTCTCGCCTACTCAAATGTCAACCTCCAATTTACGTTGTGTTAGTAAACCCATCACAAATGAGGCTCAGACAACCAGTATTAGCGGAATAACTGTAAAAACTGGAACTAACGAAATGTAATTCCATTAAGATTGAGTGGTACCGACCTGTCTTTACAAAGTTAAGATAAGGAAGAGTAGAAGACACATTACTAAACCTTGTGGTACTCCATATACAATGCTTTTGTGATTAGAGTCAGTATTATTTGCTCTAACTAGTGATTTTCTATTCCTCAAGTAAGATTGGAACCAATTGAAAGAAATACTTCAAATTCCGTAGAAATTTAGTTTTTTGTGTATCAAAATGTCGTGATTTATACAATTAAAAGCTTTGGCATCGTTACAAAAAACAGTGGCAGTGTAAAGATTATTGTTTAGTGTTTGATAGACCTCATGTAGTACAGAAAACATAGCATCAGTTGTAAATTTATTAGATAAAAAGCCAAACTTGAAGATGTTGTTTTCAACGAGAAATGACATAAGTCAGTATTTCATAAGTCTCTCAATAATTTTGGATACGAGCGGTAGTAAGGCAATATGTCTGTAGTTTGCAGACATTCGATTTTTCACCACTCTTCATCATCATCTTGGTGCTACAGCCCTTAGAGGGCCTCGACCTTCTCAAGCTTTCTACGCCATTCTGTTCTGTCCCTTGCTTGAATTTTCCAGTTGCCGACTCCGATCTTCTCCGCATCTTGTGTTACCCCATCCATCCACCTCAGCTTTGGTCTACCCCGTCGTCTCATTCCCACAGGTTGCGCTGTTAGAATCTTTTTTATCATGTTCGATTCAGGGGCCCGGGCTACATGTCCTGCCCACTGCAGGCGGTTTCGCTTAATTATAGTGGTAATATCTTTACCACCAAACGTATGCTTGTAGATATTCTGCAGTTCGAAGTTATATCTACGCCTCCATATTCCGTTCTCACAGACCGCTCCAAATATCTTGCGTAGCACCTTTCTTTCAAAAATGGATAGAGCGGATTCATCTGTTTTCGTTAGCGTCCATGCCTCTGATCCGTATGTGAGAACGGGGACTAACAGTGTTCTATACAGCCTTATACGAGTTTTTTGAGACAGACGTTTGTTAGCTAAGTACTTTGATAGACCATAATAACACCTGTTTGCAAATATTATTCGCCTTTTTATTTCCTCAGATGTATTGTTATTGGGGTTAACCGATGTCCCTAGATATATGAACTCATTGACTGCTTCGAAGTTTTGGTCATTGATGATTAAATTTGTGTCAACATTTCCAGCTCTTGTGTTTGTGTTAGTCGCCATGAATTTGGTTTTATTTTGATTTATATGTAACCCCACTCGTTCTGCTGCTGCTACTAGCTCGGTTAGGATTTCCGCAGTTCTTGCCCTAGTTCTTGTTATAATGTCCACGTCGTCTGCATATGCTAGAATTTGGACTGATCTATTAAATATTGTTCCCCTGCTATCTAAATTAGCGTCTCGTGCAACTTTTTTTAAGGCGACATTAAAAAGCTGACACGCCAGCGCATCTCCCTGCCTTAACCCCCTATGTATTTGAAATGGAGTTGACGAGTCGTTTTGAATTTTTATTGCTGATAGCATCTTCGCCATTGTCACTTTTATCAAACATATTAGTTTTTTTGGAATTCCTAACTCATTCACAGCGTTGTAAAGACTTGGTCTTAAGACACTGTCATATGCCGCTTTAAAATCGACAAAAATATGATACATATCTATGTTAAACTCTTGCGCTTTTTCGAGGATCTGTCGTAGTGTAAAGATCTGGTTAATGGTTGAACGTCCAGGCCTGAATCCTGCCTGATATTCCCCTAGAAACATTTCAGTATAAGGCTTTAATCTCTCGTGCAAAATATTTGATAATATCTTGTATGTTGTATTTAGGAGAGTTATTCCGCGGTAATTATTGCATTCCAGTTGGTTTCCCTTTTTGTGTAACGGGCAAATTAAGCCTAAGCTCCATTCTTCTGGCATTTGCTCCTCAGACCAAATTCTACAAACAATTTCTCGCATCACCTTGGTGAGCTGCTCCCCACCGTGCTTAAATAACTCTGCTGGGATGCCATCGCTACCTGGGGACCTATGGTTCCTTAGTTTTTCTAAAGATATTTTTACTTCATCTACCGAGGGGGGTTCCACGAGTTCCTCATTTCGGTATTCCAGCTCTATATTGTTAGTAGGTTCCCCTTCCAGCAACTCTCGAAAGTGCTCTACCCATCGTAAAAGGATGTCCTCTTTGTTGGTAAGTAAGTTGCCTTCCTTATCATTACAATAGTTGATTCTTGGTTTAAATTATTTTCTAATACTATTTATTTGATGGTAGAACTTTCTTGTTTCTCCGTGACTCATATGGCTTTCGAGCCGTTCTAACATGTCATTTTCCGAGTCTCGTTTCTTTTTTTGGTGTATGCGTTTTTCCTCTCTCCTTAAGTTTTTGTATCTATCTATTGTTGTTCTAGTTTTTTGTTGTTGCATGGTCCTAAATGCCTCGTTCTTCTCATCTGTTATTTTTTTGCAGTCTTGGTCGAACCAGTCGTTTCTTTCTTGGGTTCGGGATATTCCCAATGTGCTTTCGGCTGCTAATTTCAGAGCCTCCTTGCAGTTGTTCCACATTTCCGTGCTTGACTGGTCGACTGCCCAGGTGTATTCTAGGGTTTCTTTTATGACGTTTTTCGTATGTGACTGGAACTGTTTCTCCTTGTTTTCATTTTTTAGCATATGTAAATTATATTTTACTTGTCTAGTGCCCCTTTCTTTCTTGGCATTGGAAATTCTTTGTCGTAACTTGGCCCCTACCATAAAATGATCTGAGTCAATATTTGCTCCTCTGTAACTTCTTACGTCCATTAGGTTTGTAAAGTGCCTTCTGTCAATTATAACATGGTCGATTTGATTTGTGGTGTGTCCATTTGGTGATATCCAAGTGGCTTTATGGATATTCTTGTGATTAAAACATGTACTTCCCACAATTAAATCTTTGGAAGCTGCCAGACTAATAAGCCTTAAACCATTGTCATTAGTAACGTCGTGAAGGCTATGTTTACCAATATAATCTTGGTAGCATATCTCTTTTCCTGTCTGGGCGTTCATGTCTCCAATGATTATTTTAATATCGTTTTTGGCACAGTTATCATATGCTCTTTCGAGATCTTCGTAAAATAGATCTTTAATTTCTTCGTCTTTTTCCTCGGTTGGCGCGTGCACGTTGATCAGGCATATGTTGAAAAATTTTCCTTTTATTCGAAGGATGCATAACCGATCATTTATGGCTTTAAAACCAATAATAAAATTTTTGATTCTCTTTGATACTAGGAACGCGGTTCCGAACTCATGTCGGTTCGGGTTGCAGCTGTAATATATATCATGTTCTGTTTTCTGCAAAATGCCGGTTCCTGTCCATCTCATCTCTTGAATGGCTGCAATGTCTATTCTATATTTTAGGAGTTGATCTTGCAGCAGCTTTAGTCCCGCTGTCCTATATAGCGTTCTTACATTCCAAGTACTGATCTTTAAATCATTGTCCTTAGTTCGGTGCGTGGGTCGTCGTCTTGAATTCAGTCCGGCTTTTCTATCTCGAGATTTCGTAACAATAGGTTTTTATGGGATGAGGGAGTTAGCCTCATGCCCAACCCCCTTTTCGGAGGACCATTTCTCCCTTCCTCGTCAGCCCTGACCCTACCTTCCACTGGGGTTGGTTACCCAGTCTTCAGTAGGGTTGCTCAGGTTTACCGGGGTTCACCCGTGTGATCCGGATCACACTTCTCGGAGGTGAGGATAGGAATTGAGTAGGAGAGGCTAGAGGTGTTATCTGGAAGCAACACCTTATGATGCGCATCACTACTCCATTAAAACCCCACCACTCATCCTCCACATAAAAAATCACCACTCTTATGAAAAGGAATAATAAAAGCATCCTTTAGGCACATTGAAAATATACCTGTTTCAAAGAAATAGTTAATTAGTAAGACCAAGATTTCCAACACATTTTTTGGGAGATTTAAGAAAATTTTTATGGGTACTAGATACAATGCTACAAGAAGATTTGCTTTTGAAACAAGTGATTATTTGGATTATTTCAGATTTATTAACTGATCTTATAAAGAATGAATTTGTAACATTTTTTTAATTAGGGAGGATCTTGTTGTGGCAAAATAGTTGATGTTATATTTTTACTTACACTGACAAAGTATTCATTTGGATTTTCTGGGTTTGGAAGAGAAAATGTTTGAGCTGTGTTAGTTTTATTTCAAAGATCGTTTATTTTGGACCAAGTTTCTTTCGCAACATTTTTAAAGCTTCCCAGACGATTTTGATAGTACATTTTTTTGATAAATTTTCGATAGGTATAGTTTTAGATAGGTATATTTAGATATTTTTATATAGATATTTTAGATAGATACATTCTTCGATCCCGCCAACCCGTCTGGCGAGCGTGGTGAGATACGCCGGAAACCTCTAGAAAACAAAAATGTCGATTTTAACAGAGACACAGAAGATGCCCCAGGTAGGTCTCTTTTATTTTTTCAAAATAAATTCTGGTAAATCAAGTCGTTTATTAAGAAATGTAGTTTATTTTAACAATGATTATTAAACAATTTTAAGTTTTTATGCAAGAAAATTGCGTAAAAATAAATGCTTAATATTGGGCAAATAAAGTTATTTTATTTTAAATTAAAATGCTAATTTAAATTGCCCAAACAAGTATTTTTAACTAAAAGAAGTGCAACAAGTATTCTCCCCACTAGCTCTTATTACTGCTTGCATCCTTCTCGGTATGCTTGTAAGTAAATTTTAGACATATCCGTGGGAAATTGCATTCCATTTATCCTGTGGAGGAAGCCAAAGCTGCTCTATCGTATTTGGAATGAGATTTCTTTATCGGTGGCCAATCCAATCTTCGAATTTGAACCTCATTTAGATAATTACTCATTATGGCAGCGGCATGTGGTCGAGCATTATCGTGCATTAGCTTTTATAGCTCTAACCATATTAACTATTTTAGCAACTTAACTTATTTTTCTATATTAATAAAATATATCAAACTTAAACTTGATTAAAAATATGTCTTGTCTACTAATTTTTTTCTACACTGTGAATTCAGAACCTTACCCGAGACCCCCATTAGCAAATTGCATACACCACGATATATTTTTAGAACATGTTTTCCAACTGTTTTGAGTTCTTTTATTTATTATAATATGTACCATAATAGATGGACAAACCAGTTATTAATGTATTTTTTTGTTACCTGGTATATTAGAGAAACCGTTGGAACGTTTCAGGAAATTTAGTCCAGCATCCAGACTCATACTATATAAATAAACAGGTTCGGTTTGAATTTTCGCATGAAGTTTAGCAGTTCCAACTATTGGGGCTGTATAGGTACCATCGGTGGCCACCTGAAAAAAGTAAATTAAGAGTTTTAAGGAATAAATAAAAACCATTGTAGGTATAGTTTTTCTTCAGTTACTAGTCTTGCTCATTAGAAGGATAAATTAAAAGAGAAAAATCCCAATGTTTGGCTATATACCATAGTTCAAACAAACTTACAGTGAAACGATGTTAAAAGGTATTTGTAAAAACCAACAGATATTTCAAGATTATTTTTATAAAAAATTGAAATTTTTCAAACAGATTAGAATTTCAGAACGTTTTTGGTCTTATCAGAGCATCATTAGTGAACACATAGATAGCAATTCAAACTAGACACTTGAGAAGGTGTAATAACCTTTAGATAACAATTACATTTAAAGCGACATGAGGTCGATGTTAAAAGATTTCACTTTAAGAGAAAACATGCTGAATCTTATTCGAAACGAGGACCACATCTATATCCTAAAGAAGATACCAGCCGGAGCTGATATTGGTTTAGTCGCACATCCAATAACGGTCACTGTCGGAAATGCTTGGTTAGAAAAATGGAAAAATATTTTCCTTTATACGGGGTGTTTCAAAAAGGTATGTCATAAATTAAATTACGCATTCCGGGACAAAAATAAATTGATTGAATTCAACTTACCTTAGTACAAAAGTGTACACAAAAAAAGTTACAGTCCTTTTAAGTTACAAAATAAAAATTATTTTTTTTGCATTATCTCCTAAACTGCTTGACATTTTGTAATAAAAATGTACATGTTACTTTCTTGTTCTGAAAGCATTTTTCATAAAAAAGAAATAACAAAATCTAAGCGCGCAGAAACATTTTTAGGGGGTGTGTAGTCCTAAATCCTCCCAAACTTTTGAATACGTTCAAATCAAATAAATTTTGTGGCGTCATAAGTTTAACACATTATTTTTAAAACTTTTTTGCCTCCTACCACTTTTTTTAAAAACTAGTTTTTTCCTAGTTTGCCATAAAATTACAATTAGTTTCTACGGATACAATAATTACAAACAGTTCCATCAATACTAGTCAATAATTTGAAGCTACCATTTATTTTGTGAATAAGATTAATATTAAAAATTTTGATATTACAATGGCCTACACATTTCAGAAAATGACAGATATGGATTTAATTTTGGTTAAGTTGAATCAGATTAAATTATGATTTCAATAAACTATCGGGAATATCGTAGGTGATTGTCAAGGAAATAGTGCAGCAGCCTCAAGGCGTTATGCAGTAAAATACCCCAATCGAAATACACCCGATAGACGATTATTTCTGACCATTGATCGTCTTTTACGGGAAACGAATACATTCCAACCGCAAGTTGCTCACAATAGTGATGGTCCAATAATGGATGCAACTGATGAATACATTTTAGAAATCATTGAAGAAGTCTCTAGAACTAGTAAAAGGACAATAGCTGCTCAACTAAATGTCCCTCACGTAAGGGTTTGGACGCGTTTGAAGGATCAGCTGCTTAAACCTTATCACTTAACAACGGTTTAATAGTTATTCGTTGAAGATTATCCTAAAAGGATTGGATTTTACCATTGGCTATTAATGCAAACCATTCAAATGTTAATTTTATTAGAAATATTTTGTTAAACGACCCGATGAGGCTACCTTCAGTAGAAATGAAATAACAAACCATCATAACGAGCACATTTGGGCCGACGGCAATCCTCACGCCAAAAAAACGACTCATCACCAAAGGACTTTAAAAGTTAATGTTTGGGCAGGAATTGTGGATAACAATATCATAGGCCCAGTATTTCTTTTCAACAATTTAAATGGTAATAATTAGTTGCAGTTCTTAGCAGACGATTTACAAGACTATTTGGAAGAGGTGAATATTGCAATAAGGCAAAATATGTGGTTTCTACAAGATGTCGCTCCGCCATATTACAGTAATGAAATCCGGGAATACCTTTGCAGGCAGTATCCTGGTCGGTGGAGTGGAAGGGGTCGTGACGCACCTATTTCTTGGCCACCCAAAAGTCTTAACCCCATGGACTTTTACTTTTAGGGGTTTATGAGAAAGTGCATTCTGTAACAATAGAGGATGAACAACAATTGAGGGTTAGAATAATTGAAGCTGCAACTCAATTTTGTCAGAAAAATTTGATTTTTTAGCGCATTCGGTTTTCCTTATTAAAACGTTAACGAACGTGTATTGAAGAAAATGGGGTTCATTTGGAACATTTATTGTAATATCATATTTATAGAGGTTATAGACATTTTTTATAATTGTTAATTCATTTAAACCATTGATTTATTTGCACGTAATTTTTTAAAGGTTAATGAAAAGGGCCGTTACTTAATAAAAACAGTTTTTTGGAAGAAGTAATAAGAGGCAAAAAAAATTTAAAAATAATGTGTTAAACTAATGATGCCACGAAATTCATTTGATTTAAACGTATTCAAAAGCTTGGGGGAATGTAGGGCTGCACACCCCCCTTAAAATATTTCTGTGCGCTTAGATTTTGTTGTTTTTTTTATGAAAAATGCTTTCAAACCAAGAAAGTAATGTGTCCATTTTTATTATAACATGTCAAGTAGTTTAGAAGATAATGCAAAAAAACAATTTTTATTTTGTAACTTAAGATGTCTGTAACTTTTTTTTGTACACTTTTGGACTAAGGTAAGTTGGAGTCAATCAATTTATTTTTGTCTCCGAAATGCGTGATTTAATTTATGACATACCTTTTTGAAACAGTACTATTTGCGATAGACAACTGTCGTTCTAGAGAAATGCCTTAGGAAATGACCAAAATAGTCACAATATAAAGGCGGTAACTAGTTAGAGTGGTTGTTATCGGAGGTTCAATAATCTTATAAACAAATTTTTGACATAAACAGCTCGAAAATCCTTTGCACCCCTTATTCCGTGGTGGCGAGTATTCAAGGACTCTGTCAATTTCGGAGCGCTGTGAAATTCAGAGAAATTAATTAAATAAACAAATTTGTAGTGAAAATTATTTTTTTAAAACTCTCCATAATATTACTCTTATGTCATTTTTTTTCTAAAATTACCACAAAAAGGTATAAGGCCCGAAAAAAATTTTTAAACATTTTTTAGTATTTTTGTTTAGATATAACTTATTTTTTTTCCATTTTATAATAAAGAGTAAATGAAATAAAGTTCAAGAAAATTTAATTTGCTACAAATGATATTAAATATTATTTTCTCTAGGGTTGCTCGTTTATGAGATACGGCGCGAAAATACTTTGCACGGCTTTTTCCAAGATGGCGGCCCGGCACAAGGGTGATGATCGCAAAACTTAAACTTAAGTTTATATTTACCCTTCCAATACCTTAAAAGATTAAAATTGCGTCCTCTAAGAAATGGCCGTCAAGTCCTAAAAATGTAACATTTCATTATATAAAATGTGCTGTATAAAATCCATCTATTGAAGATGTACGGCACTGTTGTTTTATTTGTATAGGTATATATATCGGTTTTAAAACGTTCTCCTATGTCTTCCGATGCCTAGTCGCCATTCACTTCGATCCATCCAAAGGTCTTCATATAATTCTCTTTCTCTCATACTTCGATTTATGCCTTCTCTCCAACTAAGGCGGGGTCTTCCTCTTTTTCGTCTACCATGAGGGGTCCACGTTAGGATTTGTTTCGGGAGTCGTTCTTCGGACATTCTTTGTACGTGTCCATACCATCTAAGCTGTTTGGTACTAATGTCATCTACTATTGTGTGTTTCACATTCATTATTTCCCTAATTCTGTTGTTAGTTACCCTTTCTAATCTTGATTTTCCTGCTGAGCGCCTCCAGAAATCCATTTCTGTTGCTTCAAGTTTTCTCTTGTATCTTTCTTTTATTTGCCATACTTCACTGCTGTAAGTGATTATACTTTTAACAATTGTATTGTGTATTCTATGTTTGTTGTTGTTTGATATTGCCTGGTCCCACAGTATGCTATTGAGAAGGGTAATTGCTTTTCTTCCCTGGTTGTTTCTTTCTTCTATCGTCCGGTCTACGTTTCCTTCTTGTGTGATGGTCATACCCAGGTATTTATATGCGTCGCAATGTTTAATAATTTCGCCATTCCCCAGTGTAAGGTCCTGCTGTGTCCCACCGCTACACATATATTTGGTCTTTTTTATGTTTATTTCCAAACCACCTTTTTTGTACTCCTCTATTAATTTCCTTGTCATATATTCTATATCATCGTAGTCTTGCGCTAGTACAAGTTGGTCGTCTGCAAATGACAAAGTGTATATTGTATTGTTGTTGATCGGTAATCCCATGTTTTTGCATTTGCGTTTCCAATGTTTTAGTGTTTGTGCTCCAAAGTGTTCCAAAATAATGTCGGTGAAAGGCAGCACGCTTGTTTTAGGCCTTTGCTAATTTGGAATCCTCTCGATAGCCCGCTTCCAACTTTCACCCTTGCTGCAGTTTTGGTATACAATTGTTTCGTCGCTGTTATTAAATTTGCGCTTATATTGGTTTTCTCTAATGCTTCCCATAGTTTGTTTTGTGGGATGCTATCATACGCTTTTCTCAAGTCCACATATAACAGATGCACCTCCTGGTTGACGGCCAGTTTCTTCTCAATAATCTGTGTAATACAAAACAGATGGTCTACCGTTGATCTCCCTGTCCGGAATCCTGTCTGTTCTTCAACTTCTATATCTTTATATTCGTTTTCGATTTTATTTTTAATCAGTTTTCCGTATATTCGGCTGATCGAGTTCGTTACAGCGATGCCTCTGTAGTTGTCACATTAATCCCGTCTGCCTTTTTTATGTATGGTGGATATCCATGATGTCTTCCATTCTTCTGAGATTTCCGCTCCGTTGATGTATCTTTGAAAGAGTTTAGCCAGGTTTTCATATAATTTTGTTGTGCCATATTTTATTAGTTCAGCTGGTATGTTTCCTGGTCCTGGTGCTTTGTTATTTTTTAAAGACTTACATACTTCTTCTACTTCTTTTGTTGTTATTCGTAATGGTGAGGCTAAGATATTTACGTTGCTGGTATCACTGTTATTTAAAAATTCCGCTCTGTCCTCATTTAGGAGTTTTTTAAAATATTCGTCCCATTGATCCGGTGTGATTGATGATATTATATCTCTTTTCTTTTCCTGTCGTAGAGATTTTAATACTTTTCAACTTTCTGTACTTCTCCGTCCTCCTAAATGTGTGTTAATCATGTTACACTTTTGCTCCTAAGCCTCATTCTTCTTTTGGCATATCATTTTTCGCACTTTAGCTTGGGTCCTCTTGTATTCTACCTTATCAGCGTCGGTCCTTGTGTTCAGAAATTTTTTATACTTCTCTATTTTATTTTTTATCTCTTGTTCTATTTCTTTGTCATACCAATACGAAGTTTTTCTGTGGTTTTTTACTTGGAGTCCGAGAGCCTCTGTTGCTGCTTCCTGAAGACATGTTTTTATATAATAATAATGCTCTTCATTGCTGGTAAATTGCATGGTTTCTAACTTTTTATCTAGTCTACTCCTGTATAAATCCCTCACGCTTTCTTGTTCTAAGCTGTTTAGGTTGTATTTCTTTTCTGTTAATTTTTTCCATTTTCTCTGCAGCTTCTTTTAAATCTCTTGCTCTACCTATTCCTATTGTGAGCTTTGTTTTTAATAGATGGTGGTCACTGCCGCAAGTGGCTCCTCTATATATCCGCACATCCTGTACAATCAATTAAGTCTTTTGTCTTATGATTGTATAGTCTATGATTGATTTCAGCCCTCGGGTATTGTCTACTTTTAATGTTTTATTTGTCCACTTTTAAATAACTAATAACAACCACAGTCTTTAAATTTAAACATAACACGCACCGCAGGGTATTTTAAAGATAATTATGTTTAATTTTTAAATTTTAATTTTTTTTATTTTTAAAGTGTAGGGTAAATCGATGAGAGACGGCGCTGGAGATAAGATGGCGCGGTACGCATAAAACGAGATGTACTGTAACGACAAAAGTAGTTCCTAAGAGAGACAATGAGGTATGACGCTTTTCACAGATGAAAGCACAAAAGACCGAAACAACAGATAGTAGATTAAAAGAAAACCAGAGAGAGAAATAAAAAACCCCCCAGAGGAAAACGTAACCCTACAAAACCCCAGAGCGAGAAGAAATTCCAAAATCATAACACACACACACAAGGAAGATAGTTCGTAGCTCAAATCACTCAGGATACCGCATATCGCCTCGTACACAGTGGGCCCAGCTGCTCATACAAGGATACAGTCTGTACTGTGGTATCGTATAATATTTTATATATTTTCTTTATTATAATATAGACTATATACTAATTATGATTTTTTGTCCACATGTTACCTACAAAAAAAATCACAAAAAACACAAAAAACCGGCTTCGGCCACCAAAAAAATTAAACAATTACTAACAAAAAACCGGCTCCCGCCACCAAAAAAATTAACAAAAACCCCAAAACCCGGGCACGTAGGGCCCAACCCCTTGAGCACCAAGTCGCCGAACTGAGCCGGGAGCGAAGATTTGAGGCCCAAGTAAACAATTTTAGTTCGCGGATAAGCCACATTAAGATAACAGGAATATAGCGGAGATGCGCTGTCCTGAGTTTTTTGCAATCGGTTAGGAAACCATGTTGGGGTTTAATTACCCAGGACCTCCACACGAAGAGCATTTGGCTGATTGTTGTGCCTATATAGCGCATCAGAGTGCTATAGGGGGAAAGGGATGGTCTAGAGCATTGGAGCACGGTGGGGTGACTCCTGTTTTTTACTCGAGTTAACATACCTTGCTCCAATGAATTGTTACACCCGATCGTACTACCTGGGTGAACATTTCTCATAGGCTAGGTTCAATTAAATTGCTTGCTTGCTTGCTTGACAAAAGTAGTTTACCTTGCTCTGGCATTGGAAAATGATTACATGCTTAAAGCGTGTTTAAATGATCGAAAAAGGTTTACTATTTCTCCGAAAAACTTCTTTAGTATTTGTGAAGGGTTCAACAAATGTTATCAAAGACTTTGCATCCAAGATTTGAGGTAATTTTTTTCATATTTTTGGTTATATTAAGTATAAATATATGTGAGGAAACCTTAAATTATAATTCCTACCTAAAAATTCCTAGACATGTCTAAATTGAGAGTAGTTATTCAATGCGCCATCTCCCCTCATATAAATAGGATAGATGGCTCACGTATTGAGAGCAGAGATGGTGCACTTGCAAGGAGAGGATTATTTGATATAATAATAGTTTTTTGTATAAAAATTCAGTAATGTTTTATTGTTTTATTTATAGAAATCTTTTATTTCAGAAATGCCTACAAAATTCATAAGAAAGGATAATTCTTGTCGAGGTCAATAGACTGAGCAACAATTAACATAGGCAGTTAATGCAGTAAATACTAAACAAATGGGAATGAATAAAGCTACAAGTAAATATAATATTCCAGCTTCTACATTACGTAAAAGAATATCAAACTATGATTATAAAAAGCATACTTTGGGACCATCTTCTACTCTGGGATTGCAACCTCTTGACAGAGCGCTTTTTAAATTATTAGAATTAAATTACCAATTTGCTTGCAATTCGTTCATGAAGAATAACCCAGAAAGAAAAATAACTCGGCTTCAATTTGGGAAATGACTGAAATTTGCTTGGGGAAAGTCTGCTACGGTTAGTAACGCAGTATCCGTTTTTGAATCAACTGGAATTATTGTACCTTTGGATTCTTCTGTAATTCTCGACGATGCTTTTTGTCGATGGAGTACAATGTACCGAAGAAAAAAGAAATTAACCCCCACCTTTCAAGGCTTAATTACAACCTAAAGCTGGTTACAGCAACTCGAGTGATAATCAGCTTGACAAAAGGAGGGAAGTAGATTTGTTACAGAGTACAGAAACTACAAGCAAATATCACTCTGAAGTTTATATGTCGATTAGGACTGTAACCTCTGAAATTACTCCAGGAAAATTGCTTGATGAAATCTCACTTCTACCAAATAAACGCGGAGTAGCTGCAGTCAGAAAGAGAAGCAAACACCTATCAGAGATCCTTACTTCCAAAGAAACCATTGCTAGAAAGCATGCATGTGAATTCCGTTGCAGAATGTTGTGCAGGATGTTTAAAAATATATTCACAAACTTCCAAATCGAACGACTGGCTTCAATGTATGCATTGCAAGAAATGGTTTCACGAATCTTGTAGCAAATACTGTAATTTCTGCGACCTTTGTGGCAAACTTATTTGTTAAACAAGAAGTATCTAACTGGTTATGTGACATAAAAATGAGTTATATGTAACGTAAAAATGAGCAGTTATATTAATTTTTTTAATGCACCATCTCACCTTCTTCATAGAGCCAACTCTCCTCCGTTATGTGGGTGAGATGGCTTTTTTCATACTTATATTTTTTAACATAAACAAATATATTTAAGTTCTGTTTGTATTTCAGAACTGAAATTAGTATCAATAAACTATAATCATTATATGAAGTTTTATTTTACTTCCAAATTTCATTAAAAACACATCCATTCTAAAAAAAGTGGGCCATCTCTCCTCGAATTACCTTACCATTATAACCCTCGAATAAAAACTACAATTTTATTCCCGACTGTCTGTAAACATTTGCAAGAACACTAACTTTTAGACAGCATAGTTGCCAAAATTTTTTTTATGCATCAAGTGATCATTTGGAATTAATGCCGTACATTTTTTCCTCACCCCTGCACCAGCTGATGTAAACAGCTCTACAAAAAGTAATCTAAATAACGATCCTAAACTATGTGTATGAATGCCGTACTGGTGCCAATATTAGGTTGCAGGTCATTATTTTTGTATTATCTACATAAATTATAAATCCCGTACAAATATGTTTGATGAAAATGCCCCCCTCTTGAGTGGTCAGTTTACCTTACAGTACTTGTCTGTACCTTACAGTACTGGTCAGTTTACCTTACACCTCACGATAACAATTCATGGCATAGTGTTTTAAATTGTGGCATTACATATTGTAGTATTAATTTATATGTGATTCATGCTTGGTCCCTGTTTGAATAATGGAATATTGATTTAACTTCTTCTTAAGGTGCATTCTCTATTACTGAAGGTTGGCTATAACTACAGCAAATTGCTATCTATTTTGAGCGTCCATGTGTGTCCATGCCTGTCCATTCTCTTACATTCTTTAGGAGCATTTTCTTTTTTCTGGGCCTCTTCTTTCTTCCATTTTCCCTTCCGTTATAAGTCGTAAGAAGTTGTATTTTTCTTTTCCGTAAATATGTCCTAGATAACTTGTTTTTCTGTTATTTACAATATTTAGGAGTTCTCTCTTAGTACCCATTCTTCTTAGCACTTCGTTATTGGTCATGTGCTCTGTCAAAGAGATCTTCAGCATCCTTCGAAGAACCTACATGTCAAAGGATTCTATACGCCTCTTACTTGTAATTTCGAGAGTCCTTGTTTCCACTGCGTATAGCAATAGGGAATAAATAAACGTTTTTACAAATTGGTATTGGATATCCAGCGGTAACGTAGAGTTTATTAGGAATTTTTTCATTCGTTGAAATGCGGACCTAGCATATTCTACACAAGCAAGTATTTCGACCTCGTGGTCAAGATCGTTTATTATCCAGCAACCAAGATACTGGAATCTTTGTACTGGTTCTATATGTTTGTTATATATACGAATATTAATGTCGACATTTGGTGCTCGTGTAACAGCTATTACTTTTGTTTTATTTGTATTTGCATTTAGTCCCAAGCTACTTTCCTCTTTGGTTATGACATTGTAATGTAAACATAGCAAGAAAATAAAGAATTAAAATAAGGGATAGTAGCATAGGGAAGAATAATACTTATTTAAATAATTATTACATATTCCAAATTAATAACTCGACCGTCAGTTATAACCAATAAAGAAAGAATCTTTATTGGTTATAAATGACAGCGTGTTAACTTAATTGTAGCATATAGTCTATTCAATACATTTGTAGACTAGAAATTTGGTTTCAATGTTCCTTCCCGGCCGTTTCAGACATAGACTAGAAGAGTACACAATTTCTGCTTATGCATTTTTCCGGCTTCTAAAGTAAGCCCATATACTGAAACTCTTTGTAGGACCTAGACCTAGAAGTCCTTAACCCTTTTCCCAGATTTCCCTACCTTCTCATAAATCCACGAAAGCGAACCAGCTAGTTCAGACTAGTGTGACCAGTAAGCCTTGCCTCCGCTCGCAGGGATAAGCATCCTTAAGATTTAACCCGAGGATGTTACAGGGGTTACAGCGGACAGCCCCGCTACTTGTACAGTGGTAACAGCGTTGTACAGTGGTGAAGATTTTTCCACCCTCTAGCCACAGATATTACAACATTCAAAAGTCGTTATAAACCTTCAGCACTGTTCGCAATAATGACGGTGTCGTGATTGATTTATCACAAATTCAAAATATAATGTAAATGTCCCACTAGCCGTATAACCTGAGTTTTTTCAAATTTCCACCGGAGATTTGTTTATGAACAATAAGAAATTTAAAAATAACCATTTGAAAGATTAAAAGTTTAGATAAAAAAGAAGATTCCGTTAAAAATGATCCGTTCATATTGCGCCACAGATAAAGGATCTAAACTCTAAGCGATTTTACATTTCAAAACCTGAAATCATAATTTCAAATTTATAAAGGTCGCATCATCTTTGGTTCTAATTAACAAAAGTTTTTTTATTTGGGGTACATTGTGGCATAAATTGCATTAGGATAACACATTTCTTTAAAAATGAAACTGCAACTATATCGTTACCAAAAACGCTTAAAAATGGTTATGGTATATTCTGTTGTGTTCTTTCATCGAGAAAGAAGGAAAATAAAACAAAACCAGAATTTTTTTTGTAATTTTCTTACCAGATGATCTCTTCTATAGTGTATTTTTATGTATGAGAGAGTAATAAAACAATAAATTATGTATGCAAATCCCTAAACTGTTGATACGGGTGACTCAATGAAAAACAGATATTTGTCAACAAGTTTACAGAAGTATATAGGAAAACAAATTTAAATTGAGTATGACCACCAGGTATAAAGGTTGGATGAGAATAGAATACAATAGTTGTGAGGGTTACTAATCCCTAAATAAGGTTGCCAGTGTCGGAGTGATGGAGGTTAACAGGTACTAATGAATTTGCAAGTAATGTAAGATGTTTATTTTATTGGTTATATATAACCAATAAAAGTTTAATAAGTACCTACCTATTTGCAAAATAAAGTTTAATTCTTTAGATAAAATAAAACGTTTTATTTTATCTGAAATAAGTGCATTCCACTAAGTAAGGGTTTCAACAATCAAACATTTAATTCTTTAATTCCAGGAATCTACGACAGCTTAAATATTTGACGTAAGTGAATCATTGTTAAATTAAAATTAGTTATAAGTAGTTAAAAAAAAATAACAGTATTACAAAACGAAAATAATAATCCTTCAAATCCTTAATTAAACTGAAATTTTATACGTAACATACCACCCACTTATTTATTTTTACCAATTTTATCAATTTTCACCAATTTAGTTTTTATTGTAATTCATTTTATATGTACAACTTACCAGATAATTTGCCATTTCAACTGTGTTTCCCGTAAAGTAAAACTTCCTGAGCTTCTCTTTAATCAACTCCCTCTTAGGGTCATTATTTCCTATCGCCATATGTGGGTGTACGTACTTGTCGAGATTGAAATAATCTGGTTTTAGTCCTTGTTTTGTTTCTCTTTGTTGATAGATTCCATATAATATTCCCTCCATAGTATTATAACCGATCATTAATGGAACCTTGTTATACTGACCCTTAACTATTAGATCTTGGGATAAAGATGTTATAAAAGCTGATTCGTTGGGCTTTTCTATTTTAGGAGCTATTTTAAGTTGTCTTCCATATTTCTATATAAAACAAAAAGTAAATATAAATGTTGATATTTGGTTTAAGATATTATTTTAAATTGTTAATTGTTTGTGTTCTAATTAAAAAATCTAAAAATGCAAAAATTCCAAGTTACTTAAAAAATAATAAATGAAGAACAAACCTATTAAACACATTAAATCAATTTTATATTATTATACAACTACTTTAATAACCTATTAAAAGCACGATGCAATATTATTTGTAAAATTGTCTCCCACAGCTGTTAATAGTAATAGTGGTATAAGAACCTGAATGATAAAAATATTTTCTAGCAGCACTTATTAGTAATCCAAATTCCTAAACCATAAAAATATTTTCATTATTTTACAGCATTTCTTATTTTTTTTTGTCATTTGACTTTTTATAAAAACTGTCAGAAATATTAAAGTAGATATCTGTATTGTTTACGGTTAGCAAACGGTAAGTTTACATTAAAACTATTCAAGCAATTTATTATTCGCAACCTTTTTCACAAAATGCATTTAACTGAAAGTGATAGGATTGAAATATTAATGATGATTGGTATCGGCCATAAGATGCGGATCTAACAAGAAGTATATTGATTTTTGCATGAAAGGCATCCAGATCGTGTACCCATTTCACAATCTAGGTTAAGCAGAATAGAGCAAAAATACAAATAATTAGGCCATGTGATGTGAGGGATGCAGCAAAGCATATTAGGCCAAAAATTAATGAAAATATTCAACAAGATATAATTTTGATGGCAATACAGTGATCCACACTGTACAGTGCTAGAATTATATAGAGATCTAAATGTTAGAAGACGACTTTGATCAAAGAACTGAATTCTTCGAGTACATAATGAACCAATCTAACAACTTCATTAATAACGTTTTATTTTTGAAAAGGGCAACGTATCATTTTAAACGGTCATGCTAACCGACCAAACACCTGATGAACTTTCTGATAAAAATCCATACTGGATGCAAGTGTCCCATATTAAAAGACCACAAAAAACGAACGTATGGGCTGGTATTGTCAGAAATACAATAATTGGTTCATTTTTTTTTTATGAAATTTGCAACGTTATAAACATCACATCTCTATTAGTTTATATTTAAATAATTATTTCATTTTAATTTCTTTATTAATTTTTTAATTTGTTTATCTTCAGTTAATTTTTACTATCTTTTTTATTTAAAAAGTAGTTGGCGCCCTCTCTGTCCCTCTATATTTCTTCCTCTCATTATTTCCTCTCTCCTTCTGTCACGTAGAATAAATACTCGCCCTCTCTCTTTGTGTTCTGTGTTGACAGACAAGTTAGTTTTGTAAAATAGCAACATCCTATGACATCTGTGCTAACTTCAAGTAGTTTACCACTTTCTGTCAAAACAACTTCTAACGTGGTGGAATTATTTTTTGTCTGATTTTGACTTTATAAAAAAAGGCAAAATTTATAATTAGACTCATTTTATGGTCTACTAATTCTCTTGGGTTTATTGGAAATATCGAGAATATACCATTTTATTGGAAATATCGGGAATATACCCTTTCCAAGCAATTACCCAATTGCCCAATATATATAATACCAAGGACCACGTGTAACTGCAGTTCTCCAACCAACAACATTCCATTGGAGGACCTAGCAGCTAGGACACACAAGTAGCCATCGAACAAAGCAATAAGTACTGCATTAATTGTTAAGCTTTGGCAGGGTCTATTATTGCGTTTTTTATTAAATAAATATGTTTGGTTAGAATTTGTTTTATTTGCTATCAACTGAGAACTCAGGTTCAATCCCTATTTTAAGACAAGACGAACTCACCCTTTAGATACTGAGCTAGGCAAGGTATAGATGATAAGCTCCCAAGGTTGATTGAAGTATTATTTTCACACAATATTACTTCAATTCTCTTTGGTAGTCTTGTCGTTACAAATTTTAACAGAAGCATTATATCTACATTTCCTACATAATACATTAATTACTGATCTGGTCTAGCTTTTCCCTGATATACAAATACTAACTAATTTACACCACAGAATCGGGTTTCAACAAGATGGTGCACCGCCACATTTCGCAGTGACTGTGTGCGAATTTTTAAACAAAACTTTTCCACAACGGTGGATAGGAAGAAGTAGATCAGTCGAATGCTCCCCTAGATCACATGATTTGAACCCAGTAGATTTCCTTCTATGGTGTTATTTAAAATTCTAAGTCAAAACAAACATACCTGATAATATCGGTTAACTACAAGACCGAATCAGACAAGAAATAAAGAACATAACAACCGCTATGCTACAAAATGTTAAAAACGAAAGTAATAACCACTTTGGTCATGGTCTAACGATCAATGGAGAATAATTTAAATATTTACTGTAAATTTTCGTTTGTTCATTTTTGTCAGTGAATCACAGTAATTGTATAATAGTAAAGTAGTTGTATAACAACTACTTTACTATTATGTAATTTAATGTAATGTGTTTATTACGTTTATCCTTAATTTAGTATTTAGTAGGTAACTTGAAATTTTTTATTATATAAAAAATTAAAAAATTTTTAAATATATTTATTTCCCACCTACCCGCCGGCTAGGCCGGCGGGTAGGTGAGAAATAAAATACCACCCGCGGACCAACAGGTGGGGTAGATAGGACTCCTAAGCCGTAGAGAAGGCAACTTATCTAAGAGAAGGATACTCTGATTTAAAACCTTGGTCCTCCAAGTTGGGGGTTGAGGCATCGGGCCAACTCCTCGATACTCGGAAAAAATGATCAAAGTTAAAAATTTCAGCCAAAAGCCTTGGAATTCGGATGGATTAAACTATAAACGAAATTCGCAAAGAAAATGGATTATGAATTTGGGTGCTTGGAACATACAAGGAATAAGGACAAAACAGGAGGAGGTCTTCCGTGAACTGAGTAAAATGAAAATAGACATCTGTGTATTAACTGAAGTAAAGAAAAAAGGAAGAGGAAATGAAAAGATAAACGGATACCTGCATTTCTATAGTGGCGTAGAAAAGAGCGAACGAGCTAAAAGAGGAGTGTCTATAGCAATACATCAGAAACTGAAAAAATGTATTAAATCATGGCAAGAAATAGATGAAAGAATTATCCTCATGGAAATTAAGAAAAATGGACATGAAATAGTGGTAATTGGAACATATGCACCGACGGATGACTCAAGGGTTGACAGCAAGGAAGAGTACTTTAACAAGTTAACAACTGTTCTAGCCACAATTAATAAGAAGAAAGAAATTTGGATCTTAGGTGATCTTAACGCAAGAACCGGAAAGAGCTCCAACAGTGAAATAATAGGGAGATATGGAGAAGACATTCTGAACGACAATGGTCAAAGATTAATAGATTTTTGCGAGGCACATTATTTGAAAATATTAAATGGTTTCTTCCCCCATAAGAATATACATAAATTTACATGGACGCAGCCTACCAGGAATTTAAAATCAATAATTGACTATTTCATTCATCGTAAAGATTCTAAACTAAAAACGAAGGACGTGAAGGTGTTTAGAGGGCCAGAATGTGGAAGTGACCACCATATGATTATTGCAAAAGTAATGGTGACATTTAAGAGAGAACAATCAAGTCACAAAAATGATGAAGTAACAGACATAGGAACAACCATAGAAAACATAAAATATAACCTGGAAAGCTTTAAACAAGATTCGACAAAGTTCTTATATAAAATTAGAATAGCTCAGAAAATAAAAAATATAGAAACAAAGGACTTAGACCCCGAAAGTCTGTATGAGGTAATTAAAAAATATATTCATGAAGCGGCAAATGAAGCACTGGGAAAAGTTGAAAATCGGAAAAAAGGAAAACATGAATGGTTGTCAACGGAACTAGAAGAGAAAGTTCTCAAGAAAAAACAAGCATATCACATATGGCTTCAATCCAAAGATCGTCAAGACAGAGAAATATACGCTAAATGGAATAGAGAAGTTAAAAAAGACGTGGATAAGGCGAAAAATATAAACTGGGAGGCTAAGTGTGATGAACTGGACAGATTTATGGGTGGAACAAAAGTGGCGCAAGCTTGGAAAACATTAAAACAGTTTAGGAAAAATGAGAAAAATTAAGACAACATTTCTCTCATAAAGTTAAATGAATGAGAAGAATATTATACGAAACTGCTGAAAGAGGATAGAGTAGAGTACAGATAGGAAAAGATAAGGGAATTAATAGACAACAGAGACGAAAGACAGGAAATCCCTATAATAACATTATCTGAATTGACGGAAACCTTAAAAGAGGTTAAAAACGGAAAAGCCGCAGGGCCTGGAGACATTCCCATAGAGCTGGTTAAATATGGGCCGACTGCACTTTTAGAATTAATAGTAGACCTTTTCAATAAATGTATGTGTGGAGACCAGGAAATTCCTAAAGATTGGAATAAATCTTATATAAGCTCCATATATAAGAAAGGGAATAAAAGAGACTGTTCCAATTATAGAGGTATTAGTGTGACGAGCTGTGTGGGCCGGTTGTACGGCAGAATATTAAAGAAGAGGGTTGAAAGACAGATACAAGATATTGAAGAACAAAGCGGCTTTCGTACCGGGAGATCCTGCCTTGATAATATATTTATCCTACGACAAATAATTGAAAAGCGTGTCGAAAGAAGTAGAGAGACCCATTTGGTATTTATAGACCTTGAGAAAGCATATGATAGTGTCCCGTTAAAGAAAATGTTTGAGGTCCTCAAAAGGTCCGGATTGGATTCGACGTATATCCGAGCGATATATAAATTGTACGAAAATGCAGTTAGCTGTGTAAAAATTGGAACCAGAACCTCAAATGAATTTAATGTCACTAAAGGCCTAAAGCAAGGATGCTGTTTGTCACCGACACTCTTTAAAATATACGTCCAAGAAGCATTGAGGAATTGGGGAAATAAATGTAGATTTATGGGCATCGAAGTGGGACAAGAAACTCTGTATACATTGTTGTTTGCAGATGATCAGGTGGTGGTTGCAACCGATGAGGAAGATATAAATTATATGAATCGAAAATTATTTGAGGAATATGCCAAATGGGGGCTTACTGTAAACATAAGCAAAACAGAATATTTAAAAATTGGAGGAAATACCACAGATCTGAGACTTGAAAATGCAGTCATAAAAGGCTGCAACCAGTATAAATATCTAGGAAGCATCATATCAGCAGATGGCAGAGTTAAGATAGATGTACAAAACCGAATAACCCAAGGGAAAAAATGCATCCGAATACTGAATTCATTACTGTGATCTAATAAAATAAAGATGCATACCAAACTTCGCGTATACAGAGCAATTGTAGAACCAATTACCACATATGGTGCCGAATGTTGGACGATGACAAATAATGAACAAGATAAAGTAGACGTTGTGGAAATGGATTATCTTAGAAGGTCATGTCGAGTATCGAGAATGGAAGGAATCAGGAATGAGGAAATACGAAACCGTACAGGAATTAGAGATACTCTTTCAGATAGAATAAAAGGAAGGCAATTACAATGGTATGGTCACGTGATGAGAATGGAGGATGAGCGGTGGCCAAACAAAGCCTTAATGTATGTTCCGCCAGAAAGAAGGAAAAGGGGAAGACCACCAAATTCCTGGAGAAGAGAAATTACAAAAACAATGCAATCTAGAGGCTTAGAAGAGGGAGACTGGGGAGATAGGAAAAGATGGAGGCTGAAATGCGGGAAGCGGCAATCGCCGTAGGACCCCCGTTATATGATGATGAACTTGAAATTTTTGGAATTTTTGCTACCTTGCACCAATTTGAAGCAACGTTTTGTATATTTTTGGAATAAGCTCACCAAAGGAAATATTATAAATTGGAAAAATGGTAGCTGACATCTTCATACGTTACGAAGGTGGTTCAACCTGTATATTAGATTATGATTTGAAAAAATAGTAGATTAAAATCAAAAATCGACCTTTTTAAAAACATCTAATAATTTTGTTTATTTTGTTAATAATGAATTTATGCGTTACTTTATGGACGCACATGCGAATTTTTGCCTTTTGGCCACCCAGTAACACTTTGAGGCAACATATTATACATTTTTAGAATCAGCTCACAACGGAAATCTATTAATTTTTAGATTTATGCTATAAATTTGCTACAATACACTGAAAAACTAATTAGTGATACCGTTTGTTTCTTACAATGCAATAATGCAAAAAACAAAAAAAATACATTAATCTGAATATAAGAGATGCTTAAAATGCTCGCCGCAAATGTTTTGCAACAGGGAGGAGGGGGGTAGAAAAAATAGCCAAAACATCTACACTCCAACCTAATACAATTAAACTACTCCAAAAATGACGAAAGTAACGAAGCTGCAATGGGAAAGTACTGAAAGCAAAAAACTCAAGCGCCATAAAAAAATCATAGAAATAAAAAAATGAGAAAAACGTCACCGTCTGAGACAGAAAAGAAATAAGCGAGTCCATTGAAAAATTCTATACTAAATTAAACTTGGTGTAGTGTATGTCACGAAAAATTATTGAGTGTTTCATGATTGCAATAAAACCCGACTGCAAGTACCCTAGCTTAGTCAACATTAGTTGAGCTGTAAGTATTCAGGTAAAATTGAAGCTACTAGGGAGTGTCGTTATCATAAATTTCTGGTAATATAAAAACGATTAAAAGATCGTATAAAATTATAAAAACGAGTAGAATACATTTTATTTCATAAAGTTGTCAACATTTTAACAGGTACTTTTACTATAAATGGTTGATCTTTTAATGACCACAATAAATTTGTTGATCGTTAAGTATTTCCTAGAATAATTATACAGGTTCCCTGTATTCTGTATAATTTGTAAAAGTACATAAAACCGATACGAAATTTTTAAATGTACATTTTGTTTCATTTATTTGAAAGTGCTATAAGTGTTACCAGTATTATACCTATTTATACCTATAAAACAGCATTATGTGGCGTCCGTGGAAAAACATTGATGGTGCTTCTTCCAGTGTTTCAGCAAAGAAAAAGCATTTATCTGCTGACGCTAGAGAAATCGTAAAAACAATATATTGTTCTTTACTTACAAGAGGACTTACTGCTAATATTGCTGCTAGTGAAATATCTGATTTAACGAAAATACCTCTAACCACAGTGAAAAGAATTACATCAAATTCCATTAAGTCACGAAGCAAGCGCAAGGATGCCGGTTTTACCAAATGTATTGACGAAAGTGATAAGGACTTTATAAGACAAAAAATTTACACAATGTACGAAGAGCAACAGATACCTACATTAGATGCTTTAAAACAACGGCTTACTATCCGCATTAGTCTTTGGAGGATTTGGTCTAAAATGGGCTTCAGATATCGTACAATTGACAAAAGGCAAGTGCTTATGAAGTCCCATCGTTTACAAAAGTGGCGTACTGAATATATAACTTCCATAAGAAGGTACCGTACAGAAGACCGACCAATAATTTATCTGGACGAGACATGGTTTGACACTTATGAAACACCATCCAAAGGATAGTCCGATTCTTCCAAGAGGTGCAAACAAAAGTTCCATCAAACAAAGGGAAAAGAATAAAAATTTTATATGCAGAAAATGGTTGGGTCCCAAATGTCTTATGGCTTACTGCAAAGAACATTAAAGACTCCTGCGTGGACTACCATGAGTGTAGTAATAGGCCACATGGAAAAGAAGAAGAAGAGGCGTGACACCATGAAGTTAGATATAGAGGTTAGGAGGTTAATATAAAAAGATGTAACGTGCATATTGTTAATCTTATAGTTTTATTAAATATAACATTTAATAAGATTGATACGGCTCTGACCTTGGTTTAGCAAACCACATTTAGGTTAGCTCCGATAATATCGTTTAAATCTAATAGATTAAAGTGATCAAAAATAGTTAAAAGTGTTTACTACAAAAATCTAGAGTGCTTTTCATCGATTGGTCTACAACCGCAGTGAGTAAAATTAATATTCTCAATAATACATAATTACAACATATTCTGATAGTCAACAAAATTATCACAAAGGCCGTCTCAACAGGTTTCAGAGCGGGTTTTATTTAAAACTCTGCTGATAATACAGAGCCGGATTGGCACGGGTAAAAAATTGACTATGATAAATAAATTTAAAGACAAAAATTATTAACCAAAAATGAATACAAAAGAGAATAATCCTTCAAAAAACACCACACCATCTACATACTCAAATATACTAACTTCATTTAAATATCCGGCAAAAGACCAAGCTATTGTACTATCTGCCATAGAAGGAATTAAAATTCATGATTATATAGTTGCCATTGGATCACTTGTCCTTCCAAAGAACATAGTTTTTGCCTCGAAAATTGCAAACAACCGCATCTGCATTTATTTATCTTCTAAAAGAATAGTAGACCAACTCATTGATTCACACAAATACGTCAAAATCAGCAACGTGCAAGTAGAAGTCCGCAGATTAATAACTCCAGCATTAAGATTAGTCATCTCGAATGTTTGTCCAACCATTCCAAACGAAGTTATAGAAGAAGAACTCAAGAAAATGGGAATTATAGCCATATCAAAAATGACATTTCTTCGAGTGGGTATGTCTGAGACAGAATATAACCATGTTCTAAGTTTTCGGCGGCAAATCTACATCAATCCATTAGAAAACTTATCCATAACAGACTCTTTCAACATTTCATTTGATTCCACAACATATCGAATATACCTTTCTATAGACGAATTTAATTGTTCTAAATGTCGAACAATAGGACACCGAGAAGTTGACTGCATTCAAACAACGGATTCGCCCAGTGAACAAATGGAAACAGAAGTACCTGAAAATCCTAATTCAAATAACCAAACCAATATAGAGCTAACTGAAACCACCAATAAAACTCCATCTGAAGTCAACATTCCCTATAACCCTCCAGCTCCTACCCTATCTATAACTAGCAACGATAACCCATCTTTAAATAAAGATAAAGCCAAAAGACAATTATCAAATTCTCCAGATGTTTCTGATATTCCCACATCACAAGACGTCTTCTCTGTTCCCAAAACATCTAAACCAAAAAAAAGGGCCAAGTCGACTGAAAATACATTTGCTGTCCTCGATCCTATTAAAAACTTAATAGAACAAAAAAATCCGCCCTTTCCTCTAGGTTATTCAGAAATATGCCTATTTTTAGAAAATGCCACTAACTCTAAAAACCCTGAACTTATAGCAAAAGAATACACAAATGAAATATCCGAAATTATTGACATTCTCACTTTTATCCACGCAAATATTCAAAATCCCTCTTTAAAAAGAACAATTACAACTATTAAGAAAAAATTATCCTCAAATTATTATTCATCTACAGAAGAATCTGACAACGACACAATTAGTCAGGATAAATAATGTCTGATACATTTTTAATTCAATGGAACCTAAACGGATTCTACACCCACCTTGAGCAATTAAAACTTCTTATAAACGATTTCTCTCCCATTGTAATTTGTCTGGAAGAATCTCACTTTAAAAACAATTCTGTAACACTTAGAAATTATGTGCCATTTCTGAAAAACAGAAATGGAATGCATGCTAGTGGTGGAGTAGCTACTTTCATTCGAAATGACACTGAAGCAAAAATCATTCCACTTATTACAAACCTGGAAGCTGTGGCTGTGTCAATTACCTACAGGAAAATCATCAATGTTTGTAATATATACTTACCGCATCCTAACCAAGACGACATAAATGAACTAACAGCACTCATAGAAAAAATACCCCATCCCAAAGTAATTCTAGGCGATTTTAACTGCCATCACCCAGCGTGGGGTAGCCAAAAAATCGATAAATGTGGCAACTTTCTACACAGTCTGATAAATAAATCAAATTTAATCTTATTAAACACTGGAAAGCCAACAAGATTCAATTCATATAACGGATCATTCTCTGCAATTGACCTGACTCTGTGTAGCCCATCACTAGCACACATGTTTCAATGGAACACAGCAAAAACTCTGCACGACAGTGACCACTTCCCCTTACTCATTTCAATCGAGACAAACCAACCTCTTAATCCGAATGTATATCAAAGATGGAAAATAAAATCAGCAAACTGGGAACTTTTTCAAAAAGACTTGAAAGACGAGATGGAAAATTATGAGATATCAAATGACATTCACAAAACCGTCACGGACTTTAACAACATTATCTTAAATTGTGCATCTACATCTGTAGGAAAAACTAAACCGTGTAAAAGGCAACCGGTACCCTGGTGGAATCAAGAAATCTCTCGGGCCTTGGCTGCTAGCAAGCACGCCTTTAATGTTTTTAAGAGACACAAAACAGAGGAAAACCTAATAAAATTTAAGAGACTGAGAGCTAGTACACGATTCTTAATAAAAAAGAGTAAGAAGGAGACCTGGATTGAATATGTTAGAAGCATTAACACATCCACACCAGCAAATATAATCTGGAACAAAATAAAGAAAATAAAAGGATCAAGTTTACCTTACTCAATAAATGCACTTTCATATAACAACCAAATCATCTCTTGTAGAAACGAAATTCCTGAAATTCTAGTAGACGTATTTCAAAAAAACTCTAGCGATTCTGTACTAGATCCGATCTTTTCTATACATAAGACTACCACAGAATTTGTAGACATCAAAATTCGCAACCAGATCTCTCCCATAAATGTACCCATAACTTTGCAAGAATTAGATTTTTCTCTTTTAAACTTAAAAACCACATCTCCAAGTCCTGATGACATTCCATCGATATTTTTAAAAAATCTACCCCAAAAATGCAAAAAGATACTTTTAGACATCTTTAATCAAATATTTTTAAATCATTACTTTCCTGATAATTGGACGAAAGCTATTATAATCCCAATTTATAAACAACACAATCCAAAAGATTGTCCTACATCTTACCGTCCTATTTCCCTCACCTGTAACATGTGTAAACTTCTCGAGAAAATTTTAAATTACAGGCTTACATGGTATCTAGAAAATGAAAATCTCCTGACCACCGTTCAAAGTGGTTTTCGACGAGGAAGATCTGCTAACGACAACTTAGTGGCACTTGAGTCAACCATTCATGATGCATTCTTACTAGATCAGAAAGTTATAGCAGTCTTTTTTGATGTGAATAAAGCTTTCGACACAACATGGAGATACCTCATATTAAATAAACTTGATAAATGGGGAATTCAAGGACATATGCTTGCGTTTATAAAAAACTTTCTGAATAAAAGGGAAATACAAGTAAGAGTAAATGGATACACCTCTACCACTAGAATACTTGACAACGGTGTTCCACAAGGTTCTATTTTAAGCCCAACTTTATTTTTAATTGCATTTAACGATGTAATAAATACAATTAAGCCTCCTATAAAAGCAAACTTATACGCTGATGATTTAGTTGTGTATATTAAATGCAAAAATATTACATCTGGGGCTAAAATATTACAGAACCTTCTATACAAAATCGAAGAATGGTCTTCCAAAACAGGCTTCCTCTTTTCAACTAATAAGACACATTACACAGTTTTCAGCAAACGCAAGAATACCATTCCTGTTTCGTTAAGATTTAACGGTCAAAATATATCTCATTCAGAGGAATCGAATTTTTTGGGCCTAACGTTTGATTACAAATTAAACTGGAAAACACACATTACGACTTTACAACTAACTTGTCAAAATAGAATAAACTTGCTGAAAATTCTATCCAATAATATATGGGGAGCTGATTCTAGTATTCTGCTTAACCTCTACAAATCAATTATTCGAAGTAAACTAGACTATGGTGCAATATGCTACGATACAGCAAATAAAACGTTTCTAAAAAACCTTAACACAATTCAAACAACAGCTCTAAGATTAGCCGTCGGTGCCTTCAGAACCAGTCCTGTAAGCAGCTTACAAGTAATATCAAGAGAACCCCCTCTACATCTAAGACGACATCTACTTAGTTTAAATTATGCAGCAAGAATATCTTCCAATAAAAAGCACCCATTATATTCTGAGATTATTAACGCACCTACATCCAATTTGTATAGAAACAAACAATATAAAGACAAACCCTTTAGGGAAAGAATCAATCAAAAAGGAT
This sequence comes from Diabrotica balteata, assembly GCA_918026665.1. NCBI lineage: Eukaryota > Metazoa > Arthropoda > Insecta > Coleoptera > Chrysomelidae > Diabrotica > Diabrotica balteata. Next base: position 48,409,752 of record OU898283.1, on the reverse strand, counting down.
TCAATTGCAATGAATTCAAATTATCCATAACTACAAAATTAGACTTTCCTCCATGGCTTACCCCCTTACCTATCACCGATTTGACTTTAACACAGTACCCAAAAAATACCACAAATCCTAACCTTATCATTAACGCATTCAAAGAAATTATGGAGAAGTATCCAAATCACCACATAATATACACAGATGCATCAAAAACTGAAAGTGGCCATGCTGCAGCCTTCACAAATAAAAATTACAAATATGCCATTAGAATTCCACAGCATTGCAGCATTTACACCGGAGAAACCACAGCGATATTAGAAGCTATCAAGAAATCCTCTTCAACGACTGAAAATAATATTTTAATCATCACAGATTCACTGAGCGCAATTCATGGAATTAGTCAACTTTACCCTAGCCATCCCATTGCACAAAACATAAGAAATGAACTTAATGCACTACACCATATAAATAAAAAGGTTACATTTATCTGGATACCTTCACACATTGGCATTAAAGGCAACGAGGAAGCTGATCAATTAGCATTAAAATCCATCAAAAATGAAAATGTTCCAGAAATTACTAAATATCCCCACACCGACCATAAACGACAGTCCATGAATCATATAATAAATTTATGGCAAGCAACCTGGGATGCAACAGACTCTAAGTTGAAAACAATAAAGCCTCGAGTAGACTCTAGCCTACCACAACAAGGAAAAAGAAGAGATCAAGTAATCGTAAATCGTCTTCGAATCGGCCACACAATACTAACACACCAACACCTTCTAAATAAAGAACCAGCTCCAATTTGTACCTACTGCACTACTCAACTCACGGTGAAGCATCTGATAGTCGACTGTCCGCAGTTCCAACCTCAGAGAACATGCCCAGGAATTAGTGGAAACCTGAGAAGTGCGCTTACGACAAATATCTCGGATTTATTGCAATTTCTAAAAGACATAAACATTTATAATAAACTTTAATTTAACAAACTGTACTACTGTGTATGTCCCCCCACTAATAACCCTTGGTGGTTGATGTGGGTTTTGTATGTTTAAATAAAAAAAAAAAAAACATTTAATAAATACAGAGTATTATTATTACATGGCGCAGTCAGTAGGATATAAGTTCGAAATAAGTTCGAAACTGTCAGGAAAAAAATATTTTTCAGTATTAGATTTCAAAGATGGCTTTTATCAAGTTAAATTAGATGAAAAATCTAGTTCCTTAACAACATTTGCAACTCCATTTGGGTGTTACAAATTTCTCAGATTACCATTTGGTCTAAATCTGGCCCCAGAATATTTTTAGAAATTAAATTGTAAAAATTTTGGTGACATTGAAAATGTTATTATATATTTTGATGATCTATTAATTGCATCTGATTCCATGGAGGAGCATGACAAGACACTTAAAATAGTGTTTAATAGAGCTAGGGAAATGGGTGTAAAGTTTAGAAAATCAAAATTTCAGTTTAGACAAATGACAGTGAAATACATGGGACACATTTTTAGTGAAGATGGTATGAAAATAGATAATGATAGATTGAGGGCTATAAATGACCTAAAAAACCCGTCAAACAAGAAAGAGCTTCAAAAACTGCTGGGTGTGGTAAATTATGTACGAAAATTTGTTCCAAAATTGGGTGAGATTGCAAGCCCACTGTATCAATTACTGAAAAAGAATGTTATTTTTCAGTGGCTTGGAGTTCACAGTAAAGCACTGGATGTGATAAAACAGGAACTTGCTAAAAATATATCTCTAAAGAATTTTGATTCAAGTAAAGATATTGTAATTCAAACAGATGCGTCTCAGTTTGGTTTAGGATGTTGTCTAATGCAAGGTGGAAGACCTGTTGCTTATGCTTCTAGAGGTTTAACAGGTACTGAGGAAAATTATGCTGTCATAGAGAAAGAGTTATTAGCCGTAGTATTTGCATGTCAAAAATTCCACAATTATATTTATGGTCGCTCTGTAAAATTCATAACAGATCATAAACCTAATGTAAGTATCATGAGTAATCAAATAAGTCAAATTAGTGCTCCTAGGTTGCAGAGGCTAAAACTGAAGCTACTGAAATATGATATACTAATTCAGTATGTACCTGGAAAATATCTACATATTGCTGATTATTTGTCTAGAAATGTAAGTGATGAAAGTACAGAGAATGATGCTGTTATGAATGAAATGGTGCATTCACTAGAAAAGCATTTAAGAATGAGTGATACTAGAAAGATTAAAATTAAAGCAGAAACAGTAAAAGATAATGTACTAAGCAAAGTCATTGAGTGTTGTCTGAGAGGGTGGAAGAATACAAAGTATGAAGGAGAGATGATAGTTTTTCACGAGTTAAGAAATGAGTTGTTTGTTAATGATAATCTTTTATTTTTCAATGATAGAATTGTTGTACCTAAAGTTTTGCGAAAAGAAATGCTTCAAACTGTACATGGAGGTCATTTTGGTATAAATCGTTCAAGAGATCGAGCAAAAGATGTCTTATTTTGGCCAGGGATGAGTGTGGATATTGCGAATGAGATACAGAGTTGCAAAATTTGTTAAAAGTATAGGTATGCAAATAGTAAAGAGCCATTAATATCTCATGATGTCCCGGAATTGCCATTTCAAAAATTGGGTGCTGATATTATGGAACATGGTGGCAAAGCTTATTTGGTTGTGCTGATTATTTAACGAAGTGGCTAGAAATAATCCCTATAAGAGGTAAACAATCGTCTGATGTTATAAATGCACTCAAGCAGATATTTGCAACACATGGTATACCAGATGTAATTATAGCTGATAATATGCCTTTTGGATCGTATGAATGCAAAAAGTTTGCAGATAAATTTGAGTTTAAATTTCAAACTAGTAGCCCCCATTACCCTCGATCGAATGGTTTAGCTGAGAGGTTTGTACAGATATCTAAAAATATTATTAGAAAATCAGATGACATGTGGGTTGCTCTAATGAACTATCGTAATACTCCTGTTACTGATCTCAAGAGGTCACCAGCTCAACTTCTATTTGGCAGAAAACTAAAAACTAAATTACCAGTTGTTGAAAAACAAAATGATAATATCAAAGAAGTTAGGTCAAAATTAGAAGAAAGAAATAATACTTATAAGGAATATTATGATAGACAGACAAGAAATAGGCCCGAATATAAGCAAGGTGAAAATGTGGAATACAAAGATAATAATCAATGGAGTCCGGCTGTTATTGTCAATAAACATGAGTCTCCAAGGTCTTATTTAATTGATAATGGTAAAAATGTCTTACGTAGAAACAGCTATCACCTGCGAGGGTCAAAAATTGATCATGATATTAGGCAGACTCAGAATTTAAGTGATGACAATGATAATACACCTAGTTGTAGTAAAGATCAGAGTTCTAGCAGTTCAGAGTGTGATACTGACATGAGCTTGAGACCATCACGTACTATCATACAGCCTGCCAAGTATTCTGATTATATTTTATATTAGTATAATTTACTCCGATTGTATTTTGTATTAGCATAGTTTTTTTTTGTATAAAAGTAGTTTGTTAAAAAAAAATGTAAAAGGGGGAGATGTAGTAATAGGCCCCATGGGAAAGAAGAAGAAGAGGCGTGACACCATGAAGTTAGATATAGAGGTTAGGAGGTTAATACAAAAAGATGTAACGTGTATATAGTTAATCTTATAGTTTTATTAAATATAACATTTAATAAATACAGAGTATTATTATTACAATGAGGATACAACGGCAGAGCTTTTTAAGTAATGGTTTAAGACTTGTCTTATACCTAACCTTCCTCAAAATGATGTGATAGTAATGGACAATGCAAGTTACCACAGTCGTCAATTACATAAGTCTCCAAGTGCAAATAACACGAAAATTGAAATTCCAAACTACCTGTTAGAAAACGATATATATTTTGAAGAAAGTTATTTAAAAATGAACTGTTAGGAGTGTTAAAATCATTTTCTATTAAAAAAGCATATGTTTGTGACGCATTTTCTCAGGACATACAGTGTTACGGCTTCCGCCCTACTATTGTTTATTTAATCCCATAACCCATTGGCACCAACTAAAATCAAATGTTAGGTCACAAAATGTTTCTCCGATTTTAAGTGGTAGTGTAGTCGAATTAATAAGGAAATGCGTTGATGATATCTCCCCAGAAATTTGGAAAAATTTAGTACGCCATGTAATGAACGTAGAAAATTCGTATGTTACTTTGAATCACATAATTAAACCATTTGTTATTAATCTTGAAGAGAATAGCGACAGCAAAGCAGAATTAGGTATTTAGAAATTCATAAATATATTTTGGTTATTGTGGCTATTTTTTTTAAATATTAACTTGTATATATTTTTCTATACCTATTTTTTTTTTCAATTCATCTATTTTTTGTACATTATGTATTCGTTTGTATGTATATACTGTAAATAGAACTATTATTACTGTACATTTTCAACGATATCCGATTAGGAAACAAGGATCTACAGACCGAGAATTTGGTATACAAATTCCACGGCTTCGCGCAATCGTACTCGTAAGTTCGTATAGTCGGCTGGAGTTACAATTTGCCAAATTTAAATGTAACCGTATCTACTCATTCATATTAATATTATAATGTATAATATATTAAAGATTTTAATATTGGTAATATTATTAAAGCTTTTAATACTATTTTTTAATATTAATAATAATATTAAGTAATTAAATATTGCGCTTTACTTAAAAAAAGTACGAGATAAATATAACTCGTTTTTTATATCTTTACGTATGCTAAGGGTAATAAATTAAAATCCTTCAATACAAGACTAAAGGTAGGTACCTATAATTTGAATAAGCTGGTTTTGCCCATACTGACTTTCTAATTCTAATTACCTACTAATTTGCATAACAGTCAGATATTGTACCTGGTCATAATGCTGTTTTACTATTAGGATTTTCATTTCGCTTGTTGAAACTTCATCCGATATTAATTTCTTGGAAATTTTTATAAGGCTGAGAGTACTAAATTGGAATACTCGAGTATTGTTGAAAAAAACTGAAATTAAAGGTACTACACAATCGAAGAGCTCAAAAAAATTAAACATTTCCGGTATTCTTTTTCCAGATCGTATTTTGTTTTCGAGATATATTTAAATTTGCTAATTTTTCAGGTTCTTTTTTAATTTAATTTCAGTATATAAAAGCCTGTACAATATTATCCAAATTTTATTTGGAAGTTTTAATCTTAAGTGTTCAGAAACAATTTGCTATTTAGGAAATAAAAATTTGTTTTTTTCCTTAGTTCTAAATTTGCTATAACATTTCTCATTTGATTTAATAAAAAATATTGTAAATTCATTTTTTTGAATAATTATAACAACGACTCACATCCGAGTAGCTTAACACAATTAAAGAAAATATAAGGAATACGCTCACGACTCGGAACTGAGTCTTTTCTTCTTTTCGCATAAAATATTACAAATTTATTTAAAATACCCTTTATTTAATATATACTTTATTTATTCATCACAATTTAAAAAAAAATACTAGTCAGCACAGCGGTTGATTTCCATGAAAATACGTTAAGCAGTGAGAATGATTGCATGTACTTAGTTAATATTTTTGTCTTTTGGTTGGTGTTAGGTATATTGGAAATTTCTCCTCTCAAGGCATTTGCAAGAAAATTGCACTTTCATATAAAAAACGAGTTATTTATCTCGTACTTTTTTTAAGCAAGGCGCAATATTTAATTACTTAATATTATTATTAATATTAAAAAATAGTATTAAAAGCTTTAATAATATTACCAATATTAAAAACTTTAATATATTATACATTATAATATTAATATGAATGAGTAGAAACGATTAAATTTAAATTTGGCAAATTGTAACTCCAGCCGACTATACGAACTTACAAGTACGATTGCGCGAAGCCGTGGAATTTGTATACCAAATTCTCGGTCTGTAGATCCTTGTGATTAGGAAGAGCAAAAACTTTTAAACACGCCAGTTTTTTGCTGACAGTCCTAAGCCTGTAAAAAGTGTGAAAGAAAGTACCTTTCTCAGTTTGGATCCATATACTACAATTATTCACGTAGAACAAAAAAAACTACTTTCTTCATGTTAAAAATTGTTCAATTATCAAGTATATTCACTTGAACAATCTGAAAATACTATATGAAATAATTTAATAAATTTTTACAATCGTGTATTACACAGCTAAAACTTTAAAACCAATGAATTATATAATGAATTTTACCAATGAAATATAATTACATAACAAACTTTTTAAAGTGTGACCCTGTGTACTTCGGTAGTTTATTGAGAGACTCCTGTATACCCAATAGGATAAACTCAGGTAACCATTAAGCACTCGACCATTTTTCGTGAAACAAACTGTAAATATACAACCACAGCAACGATGTGGTAAACGAACAATAATTAACAGCGGATCAGAAGAAATATCGGACATATGAAATAAGAATGGCCCTGAATCAACTAAAAACGAATATATGTCCGAGAGAGGATAAAATTACAGTTGATATGTTGAAAATTGATAGCAGAACAATGGAACAGGTACTAAGTATTATATTTAATAAAGTAATTGATGAATGACAGATTCCTCATGAATGGTATAACTCCAAAGTCATTCTACTATTCAAGAAAGGAGACAAAGCAAACATCGAAAAATACCGACCAATGTCCTTGCTATCACATCTGTATAAATTACTAACTAAAATCATAACTAACCGCCTAACACATAAGCTTGATTTCTATCAACATATCGAACGGACTGGATTCAGAAAACATTTTAGTACCATAGACCACTTGCACACCGTAAGAACACCAATAGAAAAATGCACCGTGTATAATGTTCCAATTAAATACGACGTTAGTTGATTTCCATAAAGCATTCGATTTCATCGAATTATGGGCAGTGCTTGAATCTCTAGAAAATGCACCTATTCGCTCCGTGCGTGACTGACGCGACACCTACCGCCTTCATCTGACAATTTTGGAGTCCCAATTTTCAGGTTAAACATATGACATATGTTTGACATTGATAAATACATGCAAAATTGACAATTATTAATAAATTAGTTTTTTAACTATATTTTTTCAGTTTATGTACAAAATAAATGTAGTATTCAAAACTGGGTTTCTCAAAATTCATCATAATATATCTTTTCAACTCCAAACGGAAAAGAAAGGGAAAAATCTAGTACTGGCAAATCAAGTTTTTCACACAAAAGAGCATATAATTAAAAACAATAATAGTAAAAGTTATGATATTAAAGCTAAAGTCATCTGCAGTTAGCTTGAAGCCTTATGAAATATAATTCAAGGTAAATTATTTAAATTTTTCCTATTTCAATTGCATAAAAATGAAATTATGTGATTTTTACTTTTTCATTTTAATAGCACGAACTTTTTTTTTCTTTTCTCTCATTTATAAGTAATCTTTGGGAACCTGTAAAAACTACACTCACTGTTTTTGCTATTATTATCACAATTAAATACGCAACATGTATTTGCACACATTTTTGATAAAATTTATGGGTAAAAATATTTTGTCCAATATTCCAATTTTGTCATATTTCGCCGCTACGCACGCTGGCATCGTTTCAATGTACCCCTACCATGGTCACGCACGGAGCGAATAGATTCAAGATATAATAACATAATTAAAAACATATATAAAAATGCCACCATGCAGATAAAGCTGGACGAAAGCACAAAAACTAATCCCATAAGACTACAACGGGGAGTAAGACAAGGAGAAACCATCTCTCCCAAACTATTTACCCTAGCTCTAGAAGACATTTTTTAAAAAACTAGAATGAAACAACAAGGGTATCAACGTCAACGAATATAACTTAATTTACTTGAGATTCGCAGATGACATAGTTTTCAGGAGCGGTAGGCTTAAAAATGAACTACAGTAAAACAAAAATACTGAGCCGAGACCAGTCAAATATAACAATACAAAATCATACCAAAGAAAATGTTGAACATTATGTATATCTAATTACTATTTAAATGGGAATAAGCCACAAATAAAGGTTAAAATGCGTTTATTCACGTTTCAGTTTCCACTTCAGAAATCGTTCTCAAAATACAAACATTAGTTGTTCGTCGTAAATCGTAACGTGAATCGTAAATTGTACGTGTTGTATAACGGGCTTGCCCTCTGCATAAACGGACTCTTCCAACTATCAGACGTTTTAGACTAGTATAAATAAAACTATTATAAAAAATATTATTGTTATTTCATTTCAGTAAAGGAAAAAGCTGAAATAGTTTTTGCTTACTTTGCCATTATCAAGATCAGTATGAAAAACAAGAATTGAGTGTGTGCAAATTTTACAGTAAATCTAAAAACACCTAAAATTTTATAAACAGTTAAAAATAGGTAGAGGATATTGTACATGAAATATATCCGGCATAATCTGATCCTGACCCACCCTGTATAAAAAGATTTTCTTGCAAAATATACCTAACTAAAAATACCAATCGACTTATTCAAGCTTATTTTTAATACGCCCCCATTTATTTATTATCCAATTTATTTCATTTAGTTGTTCTACCCTATATCAAAGAAAATTCTAGCCAGAAAAAAACGAAATATAAGCATAGTTCAGAGCTAACATCAGATTTTTGATATTGGACCAGAAACAGAAAACTCGAAAAAAAAAAAAATAATCGTATGAAATAACAAACATTCTAGACAAAAACATTTTTTAACTTAGATACGCAATTTAATTCATCTCGCATCAAAGTCGCAAGTGCAATGAAGGCCATAATTACAGAATTTTTTTTTTGTAAAAAAAAAATTTAAGTTTATCGCATACAATTTATATTTTAAAAACGTATATTAATTAAAATTTTCCCTAACAGTCCTTTCCTGTAGGTTTAATTAATAGGGTATTTATGTTACTTACTGCAATAAACTTTCGTTGTGCCTCAAGTAGTTCTGTAGCGGTCAAACTTCGTAATATCTCTAGTGCTCCTTTTTCATTTTGAATGTTTTGATCAACAATTTGGGCGAATTTAAGGCCAACGTTTTGTTCCGTCACTCTCGCCCAAGGACAAAAGGTGCAACCGCTTTGTAGAATGGCTTTATGAAACATGCCTTTGGATGACGGATTTAGCATATGATAATGAACACTAGCACCTCCAGCGCTTTCCCCAAAAATTGTGACATTGTTAGGATCACCGTTAAAATTATGAATATTCTTTTGAACCCATCTCAAAGCTAACAATTGGTCTTTCAGTGATGCGTTGCCGGGCACCTTCAAGGATGTATCTTCAAAATGCAGACAACCTAAGAATCCTAGACGATAATTAACAGATACCAATACTATGTCTTCAAGCATCAGGTATTCGGGTCCACTTTCAGTCGAACTGTTTGAACCAAAGGCGAATCCTCCACCATGTATCCACACCATTACTGGTCTAAGAAAAGAGTCTTCAGATGGAAGCTTAAAATAATATGTTTAATAATTAAATAAAATGGAAATCATAATATAACTAGAAAAATACGTTATTATGGCATAATGTTTTTCGGTCTTAATAAGAAAAACAATTACTATTTATAACTGGGAATAAGCCACAATTAAAGATAAAAAATACGTTTATTGACGTTTCAATTTCCAATTCGGAAATCGTTCTCAAAATACAAACAGTAAATTAAAATTAATCTCACTATGTAACAAAAAACAAAATTTGTTTAATTTACTGTTTGTATTTTGAGAACGATTTCCGAATTGGAAATTGAAACGTCAATAAACGTATTTTTTATCTTTAATTGTGGCTTATTCCCAGTTATAAATAGTAATTAATTTACAATGCCACAAGAAAATAGCTTCAGAACAATATTAAGAAAAACAATTTAAAAATTTATCAAAATTATACGTTAAATAAAACTTACAAGAAAATTTATTCTATAGAGAGATATAATAATTGTAAAAGAAAAGCAAAGGGTAGACAAATAAAGAGATACTTTTAGAAAACTGGCAATATTTGGTATAAATGAAATTGGTATTGAAATGCCAGATAAATTGTCATTATTATCTTAATTCTTTTATTAGTTTTTTGTAATTTAAAATATAATAATGTAATAAAAATAGAAATGTAATAGTTTAAATAAAAAGTAAATAAAAATTTATAATCACTTACTTTTTTTGTGTGGATACCTAGGTGTAGACAGTCTTCAGAACCAATAATTTTATTGTTAATGTCATCCCATTGGTAGCTAGGCTGTCCATCTTTTGTGGCATCTCTAATACCATTCCATTCTTCAACAGGTTCCGGTGCCTATATAGTTTTAAGAGAATAATATTTATATATATATATATATATATATATATATATATATATATATATATATATATATATATAATAAGAGGATATACCTAATTATTTATTATTAAACAAAATTGAAAATAATTTAAAAAACCAAGCTTCTTAGGAAAATGATTTTGTTGTCCTTCATAATTGTTTATTAAAAATCCTACACAGACAAATGGGTTCGCTTTTTGTCATGATCCTTGTTTTTGGTGCATTAACATTAAAATCCGCGGTTGTACTGATTATGTTAATCGTATCTAATAGTTCATTAGAAACCACGTTCAAATTACCAAAAATAGTAGTCATTGGCATATCTCAACTTACATATCTTGTTAATGCTGTTAGCGATACTGCATATGTTCGATTCAAAAATGGCCTTCCGCATTATAAATTCAATATAGACATTAACCATATACTAGCATATTACTCTGACTGACTTTTAATTTTTAGTTAGTTGTACATTGACTGTGACACTAGTTTAGGTGCTATTGAATAGATTTTGTATTAGTAATATCAAGGGGTACACGTAAACTCATCACCAATTACCATAAATACTCTCCCGAGAGATTGGTAAACTCATCACTGGACTACCTACAACCTGTGGCAGGTATAGACCATAAACACCTTGCAAACCGGTAAGATTTGGTAATTTGACAGAATAAATCTAAAATAGATGTAGTAAATGCAAATGTAGTTTATTGCTTATCATTTGAGAATTTTCCCAAAATTCTATTGATAGCTACCTTAAACTGTACGAAAAGAAAAATTTCTCTTCATTTGCCTTTGTTTCTTTAACATGGATAGTGAGCTGCTCATTACGTTTTTAGTGAATGTGGACGAAAAATGATAGATATCAATAATTCCAAATTTCAATTGCGAAAGAATGTAAAATCGAATTGCTTTTGTGGACAAACGGAATAAGAATAAGAAAAATAATATTTACAACACTGTTAGATATAATCAATATGCATTATAGATTTGAAAAAAGTCTGGTAATAATAATAAGTGCGAATCGGTGTAATATTGAAAATAATGTTTTATTAAAAACTACCTAAATCATGCCACATGTAACATCTTGTATAGCCGAAAATAATATTTGGTGATAGACCACTTAATTGAGTCAAACATAGTTAACAGAGTGAAACACCTTGCATATCTAAAAGTTTAAATCTAAATAAAAATGTATGTCAATATTGTTCTTTAAAGTTTGTTAAGAAATAGGTACTCTACATTTATCTTGCTACATATTTTTAGTAATAATTTAAAGTGCCAGGATTGGAAAATCATTTTATATAAATAACTAATTTCTGTATAGAATTGTAACTTGACTCTTGAGTTTTGCAATGACAGATAAAGATCCAAATATTTTTTGACTTAACCATAAAAATGGATCATTTTTTTTATTTTTTAATCAACTAATTTTTCACATGAAACGTTAAAATATGAATTAAGAGGTTAATGAAATAAAAACTTATTACAATTTTAAAACTAAAGAAGACTTTATTTCATAAAATAAAGTCCTGTTGTCTAAAAATGACCACTATGCGTTTATATTTCTATAATTATATTAGTCTAACTAAGCCATTAAGTCATCAGCAACTCCTGCAAGATGAAAACTGAAGGACTTATCAGAGAGGCCATCAAAAATCATTCACCAAAAGATTGCAACTTATTCTTTGAAAGAACACATGACAACAACGAATCTCTTGTATTCGAAAAAATATGAGCAACGATTGTTTTCCTTTTATGTCACCTGTACCTAAGACAATGAGAAAGCGCATCAAGCAATCCAACAGATGAATCTTAAGGCGGGTCGCGATTAATGTTTTGTGTTTAATAACGATTTGCAACAAAATAATATTACTTTTGGTATACTTGATAATTTACGATACTTGGCGAAAGCAGATGCATATTACTTAGATATCGCTCAATATGCTCCAAAATTTTTCTTACAATTATTTACCATCCATAGATTATTAAATGGATAATACTTAATTAATTCGTTGCTACGAAGAAGTTAGTGACGTTTTAACTCCATTAATACTTGTGGCTGATTTCGTAATTGCCGTTCGACCACCTGTGAACCGAATTGGGTGTTTATTCTCATATAATGAGTACCTTTTCGCTGTAACTGTTTAGACATCCCAGTCTAGCTATATACATTTCACCACAAATGTATGCGAATCGTTTTATTCCCATTTTTCCAACCATTTTTACCATTGTCATCCCAATATCCTCACTTTTGTATCTATGTTTCTACAGTACTAAACAATGGTGTACTGGTACTACAATGGTAAAACTGCATAGTTTACCTGTACTGTTTTCATATTATATGTACCTGTTCTGTTTTCACAGGATAATGTTTCTTCAAGTAGGTTTTGACCGTTTATAGAAGCCAGAAGACTGTAATTAGGCAAATTGATTCATTCAAATATTTTCATTATAAATTTATTATCGAAAACCTATTCAAGTAAATTTTCAGATCTCAAAACCGTTTAGATTTTCAGATAGGTCGAATAGACGGTAGAGACCCAGGTAGCTGGCAATATTCCACCTTAGAAACCAGCAACTTTGTGCAAAAGTGTCGGTGATGAGTTTACCTATCTGCGGTGATGAGTTTACCTATCTCCAAAGGATGCCAGTGATCAGTTTACTATATTTCGGTGGCTCTAATAATTTTAGAGAGAGCTATAAGTGATGAGTTCGTACACGTCCATATCAAGCACATATGCTTGTTTGATTTGTATGTACATAAGGTATTTTAAAAACATGCCGAAACTTGTTTATTTGGAAGAAGTCATAAATCATATTGTTACAAATGCAATACTTCCTGCAATTAATTCTACGTATTGCGTTTACCGAAATATTTACCGAAAGATTTACCAAAAGTATTTACCAAAAGATTACCGGTATAAGTAATCTCCCAGTTGTTGGCCAACAGCTGAAGGTGGATGAGCTGACAGGTGGTAGGGCAACTCATTGTTCTGAGGCTGAGAAATCGACCTCAAAGGCGGAAGAGCTAATATATTAGTCAACGGCATTGGGATGTAGCAGGCAACTAGAAACCACTACAGTAAAGATCCAATGGATATCTCTAGTATAGTTATCATGGCATGATAAATAATCAACAAAATCTTACTGATCATGGAGAACGGAGGCCAAGATCCGGCAAGAAAAGTAACAAGGCTTTTCGGTTCGTCAACCAGCGAAAACCTTGTCAAAATATAAATATTCTTCTTCCAATGGCGCTAAAGCCCAAATTGAGCCTTGGCCTCCTGTAACTTCTGCCTCCAACAAAGGCGATCCCGCGCCACTCGTCTCCAAGCCCTGACGTTCAGTAAGTTGTGCGCATCTGCTGTGACTTCGTTCTCCCATCTATTACGTGGTCTTCCCTTTGGTCTTCTGCCCTACATTTTACCATTTAAGGCCTTTCTCGGCAATCTGTCGGCATCCATCCGTACCACATGACCAGCCCATCGAAGCCTTTGTACTCTAGCGAACTCTGCAATAGGTGCTTCTTTGAACATTTAGTAGAGTTCATGGTTATATCTAGATTTCCACATCCCATTTTGAGTGATGGGTCCAAAGATCTTCCTTAGGATTTTTCTCTCGAAAACCTCTAATCTTCGTTTAGTGCTTTCTGTCAAAACCCATGTCTCGCATCCATAGCATACTATAGGTCTGATGATAGTTTTATAGACCTTAAGTTTCGATTTTCGATGTACCGTCTTGAAGCGGAATATGTTAATCAGGGAAAAATAGGCTTTATTTCCCTTCATTATTCTCTTCTGAGTTTCGGCCTCTTCTGTTCCCTCCGTATTCATTTCGACTTCCAGATAAGTAAAACTCTTCACTGTTTCAATGTCATCCTCTACTTTGATTTGATTTCTTGTTCGCTTTGTCCGCGTCTGTGTTAGTATTTTTGTCTTCTGTGTATTTATTTCAAGTCCAATCTCCTTGGCCGTTTTTTTCAGCTGCGAATATGTTTTTGCTGCATCATCCACTCTGCGGGACATGAGGTTAATGTCATCCGCATATGCGGCGAGCTGGACAGATTTTTTTGTTAGGAGATTGGCTCTTCCGACATTCAGCTTTCTGATGACATATTCAAGGGCCAGATTGAACAGTGTTGGAGCTAGTCCATCACCTTGTTTCAGCCCTTGAACTATTTCGAAGCTGTCAGTTAATTCGTACTGTATGCGTACAGTTGCTATTGTGGAGTCCATCGTTGCTTTTACTAGTCGGATATATTTCGAGGGAATATTGAAGCTTTCCATGATGTTATATAACCGGCTTCTATTTATGGAGTCGTAAGCCTGTTTGAAGTCGACAAATATATTGTGAACATCAATATCGTGTTCCCAAGCTTTATTAAGGATTTGCTTTACTGTAAAAAGCTGATCTATTGTCGACCTGCCTTGTCGAAAACCGGTCTGCTATTCGCCGATAATATTTTCACATAATGGTTGAAGTCGCCTATTCAGGATGGATGTAAAAATTTTGTAGGCCGAACATAGGAGGGTTATGCCGCGGTAATTTTCGCATTTAAGTTTGTCCCCTTTTTTGTAGATTGGGCAGATAATCCCATTTTTCCAATCGCTAGGAATTTTTTCTTCCCTCCATACCTTAGATATGAGCGCGTGCATCTGCGTTGTTAGATGTTCGCCACCTAATTCATACATTTCGGAAGGGACATCGTCAAATCCCGGCGCTTTGTTGTTTCTTTGCGCCTGTATTGCTTGTTTGACTTCTTTAAGAGTCGGGCTGCTTATTTCTTCGTCTCCTTCCTCGATGTGCCGCGTATCCGAAGATCGTGAGCTTCCTTGTGCTTCTAGCAGAGCTTGGAAATGGCTTTTCCAAACTGATTTTATTTGCGTTGGTTCACTAATTATCTTATCTGTTTGGTTTCTTCACAGACTTGTTCGGGGTTTGTATCCTTCTCTTAGTTGTCGAAGATATTTATATGCCTCCCTTAGATCGTTGCTTTGGAGGTTTTGTTCCATTTTCTGTATCTTATTATTTACCCATTTTCTTTTTTCTCCTCGACATATTTCATCCGCCCTGCGTCGTAGCTCCTCGAAAAATGTTCTTCTTTCTCTGGTTCGCCTTTCCATATATTTCTTGTGAGCTTCATTTCGTTCGTGTATGGCCCGTCTACACTCTTCGTTGAACCATTCTGCCCTTTGCTTCTTTACCTTTTTACCGATGGTCTTTGTTGCTGCATTTAATACTTTTGTCTTCATTTGTTTCCAATGTTCTTCAATGTCTAGGTTATCTGTGTTTGTAAGTGTCTGGGTTATTTCTGTCTCGTAGCTCAGTTTAACGTTTTGTTGGCTTAGTTTATCAATGTCCAACTGCTCTTTTATCTGTTCTTTCTTATCTCTGTTTATTGAGATCCTGCATCTATATTTTGCTTGTACCAGCAAGTGATCAGATCCACAGCATGCTCCTCTTCGACTTTTTACATCTAGGATGTTGGTGGCAGCTCTTTTGTCTATTAAGACATGGTCAATTTGGTTAGTAACCGCTACACCTGGCATGATCCACGTTGCTTTGTGTACATCCCGATGAGCAAAGAACGTAGAGCTCACGATCATGTTTTTCCTGCTGGCAAAATTAATTAGGAATTCCCCGTTCTCGTTGGTGTTTTGATGGAGTGAGTGTTTGCCGATTATTCCTGCGAACTGTTCTTCTTTGCCTATTTGGGCGTTCATGTCACCCAATATTATCTTGATGTCATTTTTTGGGGCATTGTCGTATATTTCTTCTAATTGATCGTAGAACTCCTCTTTTATTGTTATGTCGTGTTCTTCTGTTGGACTATGGGCATTAATGATTGTGAGGTTAAAAAATTTTGTTTTTAAAAAAATATAAATATTACCAACGAAATAATGAAAATTTGAACATGGAACGCTACCAGCATGTATGAGCCAGGAAAAACACACAACGTTATTCAAGAAATGCAAAGAATGAATATTAGCATTTTGGGTATAGGCGAAACCCGATGGTCGGGAAATGGATGCTGTCATATTCTTCTTCTTCTTCTTCGTATAGCCATTCACGTCCACATCTGAACATACTGTTCAGGTCTTCCTTTCCATTGTTTTTTTGTTGTACGCTACTTGTAGCCAATTTTTCCCGGCAGTCCTTTTCAGATCATCTGTCCATCTCATATGAGGCCTGCCTCTGGGTCTTTTGTATTGGTATGGTCTCCAGGTTAAAATTGATCTGTGCCATTTGTTTAGGTCGCTCCTAGCTACATGTCCAGCGTATTCCCATTTCAACTTTAATGATTTTTGCACCACATCGGTGACTTTGGTTTTCTGTCTTATCCATGTGTTTGTTTTCTTGTCCTTAAGTGATATACCTAGCATTGCTCTTTCCATCGCGTGTTGAGTGACTCTAAGTATATGCTGTCATATTAAAGATCACATAATCTACTACTCCGGTAACCAAGATCCCCAACATCGTAATGGAGTGGGTATAACGTTAAAAAAGTCTCTATCTCGTCATGTCCTGAACTTCCTACCTTTGTCCGATCGTGTTATGATGTTACAAATAAATACAAACATCACAAAAATGAATATAATACAAGTATACGCACCAACAGCGGACAAAGAAGAACATGAAATAGAAACATTTTATGAACAAATTGACTCGGCATTGAAACTGACCAAAAAAAGGGACATCACAATAATAATGGGAGATTTAAATGCTAAAGTTGGGAAAGGAAGGACAGATGATTTGGTAGGAAATTTTGGATTAGGGAATAGGAACGAGTCTGGTGAAAGACTGGTACAATTTTGCCAGGAAAACAGAATGGTAATTACAAATACCTTTTACGAACTACCCAACAAACGTTTATACACATGGAGATCTCCGCAAGACACAGAACATCACATAGTGAGAAACCAAATAGACTATCTACTAATCAATGAAAGATACAGAAACAGCATACTGTCAATTAAGACATACCCTGGTGCATATATATCATCTAATCGTAATCCACTAGTTGCAAGAATGAAAATAAAACTAAAGAAAATTAATAGCACAACCCCCAAAAAAGCAGTTGATATCAACAAATTACGAAAACCAGAAGTAAGAGAACAGATGATACAAGAAATTGATGAAGCAGTAACAAAGATACAACCCATAAAAGACAACACAAAAGTTAACATCAATGAGAATTAGATAGACATTAAAACAGCGTTAATGAAACCAAGCATAAGTCACCTCCATAAAAGTAAAGAATATAATAAAGAATGGATGACAGAGGAGATACTGAACTTAATGGATAAAAGAAGAAAAGAGAAAAACAAAAAGAACCAGAAGTATAAAGAGATACAAAAAGGAATTCGTCTAAAAATACGCACAGCTAAAGAAAACTGGTACGGGGAAAAATGCGAAGAAATCGAACAACTACAAAATAAACACGACATCTTTAATGCACATCGGAAGATCAAAGAGTTGACGAAGAGACAAAGTAACAGACACAACATATTAGTAGACGAAAGTGAAAACATTATTTTGGACATAGAAGAAAAATTAAGAGTCTGGAAACAGTACATAGAACAACTGTTTAAAGATCAAAGAGACAATGTAGATAACGAATACATAAACAGTGACACAGGACCAAAAATAACAAGAGATGAAGTGGAATACTCAATTAAAGAAATGAGGTCGGGGAAGGCTACAGGCCCAGATGAACTACCAATAGACATAATTAAACTCGTCAAAGGCAACAACCTAATAAAGATCGTGGAACTATTTAAACTATTTAAAAAATTGGAAGTTGACCTCGGACCCTCTCAATTTGGTTTTAGAGACGGACTAGGAACTAGAGAGGCACTGTTTGCTTTTAATGTTCTAACACAACGATGTTTAGACGTAAATCAGGACATATTTGTGTGTTTCCTAGACTATAACAAAGCATTTGATACAGTAAAACATAGGCCACTGATGCAAATACTGGAAAATAAAAATATTGATACAAGGGACATGCGAGTGATAAGGAATCTATACTACAAACAAGAAGCTACAGTACGAATTAACAGCTCGATATCAGATAGAATACAGATCAAAAGAGGTGTTCGGCAGGGCTGTGTGTTGTCTCCAACCTTGTTCAATGTCTACGCGGAAGAAGTTATTAAAAAAGCTCTTATGAACGAAAAAGCCGGAGTAAAGATCAACGGTTACCCCATTTGCAATATCCGATATGCCGATGATACCGCGCTCATAGCAGAAAATATTGACGACCTACAGAAATTACTAAACAAAGTGGTAGAAGCAAGTGAAGAATTTGGTCTGTCACTGAATACAAAGAAGACCAAATTCATGATAATTACAGAGAAACGTATCAATAATATCAACTTACATGTAGGACAGAATCTCATTGAACGAGTACAAAATTACAATTACCTTGGAACAAGTATTAACGAGTCAAACGAATACACCAGAGAAATAAGAATAAGAATAGAGAAAGCCCGCAGTGACTTTAACAACATGAAATAAATGTTGTGTAGCCGAAACCTAAGCCTAAAGCTGAAAATACGAATGCTTAAATGTTATGTTTTCTCGGTCCTGTTATATGGGGTGGAGGCGTGGACACTAAATAAGCAATGTATGGGTAAGCTGGAGGCATTTGAGATGTGGGCGTACCGAAGAATGTTAAAAATCTCCTGGAAGGATAATATAACTAACCAAGTTGTATTAGACAGGATAAACAAACAAAAGGAGGTCGTACTGAGTGTTAAAATGAGGAAACTACAATACCTGGGACATATTACACGTGGGAATAAATATCAACTGTTACAACTAATTATGCAAGGAAAGATTGAAGCTGGGCGCAGCATAGATAGGAGAAGAATGTCATGGTTGAGAAACCTCAGGGAGTGGTTTGCTTGCACTTCCATAGAATTGTTCCGAGCGGCAGCCTCCAGGGTCAAAATTGCCATGATGATAGCCAACCTTCGTAGCGGAGATGGCACGTGAAGAAGAAGAAGAATTGCGTTTACGATAGTACACAGAACGAAACGCAATTATCGAGATAAAGTTTATGTCTGAGAAAAATTTGTTGTGTGAGTGATTCTCTAATTCTGTTGAGTGCCAAATAAGCGAGAAATCTATTTAATAACAAAATTATCCAATGTCCTGACATTATGCCGCAACTACACAACGTAGAAAATACTTTTCCATTAAAAATACCATTTTAAAGTTCACTCGAAAAGATATACACAAAGGCACCTGAAAATCTCCAGATGGACTTGCAGTAAATATGATAGATCATTCTATTGTAGACATCAATCCAATGTAATATACCAATATAATGTATAACAATACCAAAAGAAGAGCAAATGCGGGTTCTGATCACAGCTGGATCGAAAGTAGGGTAAGGTCTAAAATTTTAAACGTTTAAAAAGGGAAATAGGCTCTAAACATGAACTAAACGTTACTATGTAGAAGGACTTAACGATACCAACAAAAATAGAGGATATATATGTAAGAAACTATTGGGGTTTCTTCTATAAAACTATAAAATATAAAACTATAAAATTATCAACATCAAAAATACGAAAACGAGCTGTCATAAATTAACATTAAATTTAAAAAAAAAACTTAACACAAACTGACAGCTTTACTCAAAACCTAAAATTTACAATTTTAAATGTCAACGAAAGCAATTATTATTTTATAAAAAAATGTCTGTCTTTAATTTAAAATTTGAACAAAATGTTACCTTAATTCACATGATCACACTTAAGTTTCTGAAACCATAACTGGGACTGAGGGCTCCACTCTCTCTGCATCACGAAAACCTCCATCTCCAAACTGCCAAAAGCCTTGGATAAAAGTAGGAACAAAAAAAAACAAAACGAGGATGTCCTTCAATCCTCACTCAAAACATTAATAATTGAAGCATTTACTGCTACAAAACCAATAACAAACTGCTACATATTCTTCATAATAAAAGACGAAAACAGAACACTTTACAAATTCGACGTGAATTTGGACATAACGCTGAACCGCTCTTCAACGCGGTTCCAACGAGAGTGACGAAATTAAAAATTTTTTTGCTTAACTTGAATATAAACAAACAACGGAAATAAAAACGTAGATATCTTTTTGCGACGCATAAACTTAAAAAGAAATTGCCGAAGAATAAACAACTCTCAAATGGTTTTATTACTCGGCGACGAAACACTTTTGGGTACTTTGAAAGATACGAACTAACAACACGGAAAAATTCTTTGTTTCATTTTTTAAAAATATATAAGGAGTTTTTAATATATTTTATTATACGAGGAGGTTTCAATATACTCAAAAAATCAATGAAATTAAAAATGCTACATATATAAAATATAAACATCTAACTAGAAAACGGACTAAAACATGAAAAAATAAATAAAGAGTGGGAAGGGTGCAGAAACAACAGGAAAGAAGCAGTTGAAGAACTACTCAGCATAAAAGGTAGACAAATAATAATAATAAGAACAAATGACTCTTTTGATGAAGAATCAGATTATAATATACAAACACAAAAATGAATGCAAACAAACGAAGTAAAAAGATAACGAGGGTAAAATATAGACAGAAATGCAAAAAAATCAAAGAGAGAATTCCTGAATGAGACCTAAAATGTTTTAGATTATGTTGATATATTATAGGTCCGTTAGTAATATTTCATTTAACGTTTTTTTTATAAAAAAATATCACTTTTAATTACGTGTTGTTAATATGCCGTAATAAAATATGCCGTTAAATAAAAAATTATTAATCCACTACTGATACGCTTCTTGGAAAAACTCATAAGGACAGATAAATTTCATTATTTCTTTGTAAGAGTGTAGAAGTAAACCGAAAGTAGTTCATATGAAGAGAATTTAATTGTAAATAAAATTTTTAAATCCTTTCACTCCTGTCGGATATATATATATATATATATATATATATATATATATATATATATATATATACATATATATATATATATATATATATATATATATATATATATATATATATATATATATATATATATATATATATATATATATATATATATATATATATATATATATATATATATATATTTGGCATTTCTTTCCTCGGTAGCTTAGCTTCTGTATGTTAGTTTTTGCTCTGGAAACCTCAAAGTCTTCTAACATAATTGCCACAAATTGGTCGCATTGCTCCTGTAGCGATCCTTTCTCAAGGTAATATGCTCTTTTTTAACTTGGCTGCACCGTAATAAAGACGACCAATATTATCAATAATATATAACAGACATCTGTAAATGTCTGTTATTTAAACAAACCAGATGCAGTATTTGCATAACGCGTACCAAGGTGCCATTTTCAGTCCAGGTGTCCCACAAATGCTTAGATTTGTAAACCCCATAAGGAGGTAGTAGCTCTCATCTGCATTTTTACACATCGTAAGAGAAATGCTATTCTTTGAAGAGTTACGAATTCGCTCAGGATATTTAACCTCACGTTTAGTGAATACCTTTTTGTGTCCATAAAGTTAAGATATATCCATAAGTTAAAGATAATCTGTTAAGTTAGTTTCATCATAATTAAAAATAACATATGGCTCTGTAACGAGAACGTTACTTTAATATTTCGTAAACATTTGTGAATAAATTCTAAAATCCCAATCCTCTTAATGACTTTCTGAATTTTAAAATTTAAATTGGTATTAAACCACGACACCAAACGTCCAAATTGGGAACTACAGTTTAGCTGGCTCAAAGCAAGCGATTCCGACCTCACTTCTGTTTCGACGTTCGTAAAAGACACTTAAGTTTACAGGTAGGAGAGAGAGGCGGCTTACAGAAGTTTTTTTTTTCTTGAAGTTAAAAGTTTTTATTTATGAAGAACTAGTAGAGAAGTTTAGTTTGGGTTTTTTTTTTTATAAGTGTCCTGTTTTGTTTTAAAGCCACCTTGATCTGCCTACCTTTTTGGGGATGTCTAACAGAAGTCGAGGAAAAATTGGTTTTGTTTTTGGTTGGAATATTTTTATTTTAAAGAAGAAAATTTAAGTTAGAACCTGGCCAGGTTACACCTGGTTCCTGACCTGTTTTTCACTCATAGCTGTTCGTTTAGGGGTCCAGACTACTCTTAAACTATTCCCGGATCACTTCAGGGAATCAAACGGAACGACCTCCCTCTTTTAGGGTGTGGAACACTATTAAGTTATTAAGTCATATTCACCAATTTAATATTTTTGTACAATATTTGTTTTGTATATTTAACTTCCACTGTTTCATTTAATAATAAGAGCCGTAATTTTTTTAATAATTTATTGAATAATATTTTAGGACTAATTGTCAACTACAGGTAGAGGTCTTAAATCCTCCCGTTTAACTCATTTGTATGATTTTGTGTGTACACATTTAATCAGAGAGTTATTTTTTTTTTAGATTTTATTATCATTATATATTTAAACGTTTGGGCATTTATCTTATCAAATCTTTTCTTTATCTTACTATTTGTAAATTCAGATCAATTTTCATTAAATTTAAATTAATATTAAAATATTAAATTTATTCTTATATTTTATAATTTATAAAATCCGATTATCAAGGATCAGTTGTGTGTAACCAGGGTATTTTTGTTGTATATAACTAGATTAGCTGTACATAATTGGTGGTGGGTATATAAGATAAATTTAGATTGTACATATTTGGCTAGGGATTAAAGTTTTGGTGAAAACTAAATATTTCAACTCATACCTAGATCCTGTTTTATTTCAGCAACCAGCTTTACAAGATTCCTTGGAAAGTTTATGTAAATACTATCCTGGCGCCCATTCACATTTTGGAGCAACTTCTATAATCATTTTTATTTACCTTATTTATATACCTATAGATATTTTTTTACTAACTTGTCATTCATTTTCTAATTCTACGGTCTCTGTAGGGCATGCAAATTGGCCGAATTCTCCTTTGAGTGACAAGTAGTCACTCTCCGGCACCTTCTGCTAGCCAGCTTTAAATTATATGTTATCTTTTCCATCATCCCACACATTTTGTGTTTCATTTCTACACGTTTTGTTACATTGGCGTGCAACAGCATAAAGTATTTTGTTACAGCTTCACACCAGATAATGTTTGTTTTAAATTTTCTATGTATTCAGTCATTTGGTCTGTATTGAGTGTTGTTCTACTACTTTTTATGTTTAAGATTGTCCTTGCAGTAAGGTCCTTATTATATATAAGGCTTTAAAATGATTTGACCCAATACACACCTAGAGTATTGCCCTTAAAACAAGTTATTTTTTTCCTTAGCGATTTAAATAAGTCTTGATTATTTGTCGCAATTCCATGCCAGTAACAAAAAAATCAGCATCATTAAGGCTATGAATGTATTGTACGAAGCATAGTTTGCTCCTCAGAAGAGAATATTGAGTGGTACCACCTCAGTAGTATAGAGAATTTTTATGATGTTATATCGAAGGTAATGAGTCAGCTGAAAAACAAAGACATTACAATAATAATGGGAGACTTATTGGTGGGTGGGTGAGTGGTGGGCGCTCAATAAGAAAGGAGTTCCCGATAAATATGTTAAGATTATAGAAGATATGTTTAAGGGACTAATAACTAGTGTTAGAACAGGTGTGGAAGAAAATGATAAACTTGGGATTAGTGATGGTATCAGGGATCAGTACTTAGTCTTTATTTATTATCATGTTGGATCATATAACAGAGAAATTCTAGGGTAACATAGGTAAAGAGTAGAAACGGCACCAACTGATGCGAAAATAAGATAGCATATGCGGTAAGATGATTTGGAAATATTCAACGTCGAGACTTATGAAAAATTGGTAATTTCGCTTGGGCAGTACATATTGATAAAATAAATTGATATTGGAATGACTAAGATTAATATTGGTTATAAAAGCTTATGAAGAAATTTAATTGAAATTACGTAATCCGACTCCACATAGACGTGATTGCAAAGAAATGTTGATGATCATGGTTTGAGGTTGCTTTATTTTTATCTCTTCTTCTATCTTGTTATTTTAATAGACTTCAAATATTTTGTTCTTCTCATCGTAATATTTAATATTTATGTACTTATTGAATTTTATCGTAAGTTTTAAATTTTTCTTAAAATTTTTAAATGTATTGCTCAATATCAATATGTTATTTGCAAATCGTAAATTATGGATGAATGGTGTCCGTTTACTCAGATGCAATTTGTTATCTGTTACATCCTGTTATGTTGGTAAAAACAATTTAAACAGGTGTTTAATTATCAGTAGGTCTACCTCACCTCATAATGAATAAACAGATTACAATACCTAAAATTAAAATATAAATTAACACTGGTGATAAAATAAATTATAAATGATAGTTAACACATTTGTTACATTTGTTCAATAATGTGTTTGGAAATTAATTAAGCTTTTCAATGGGATATAATTTTGGATGTGTCATTTTAAAATCATAATTTCGAACTTTATAATGAATATATAATGTAAAATAAAACAAGGACTAGAATAAAACAAGAAAAACCGAGTATAAAAAGTTTTAGCACAGGGTAGTATATGCGGAGTTTGTTCTTTCTTTAAGTTTTTAATCTTGTTATTATTCCGTTTTAGCTTTAGCTGTTCTGTTTAACTTCAGTTCTTTTTATTTCCTTTGTTTTGTACATGACTCTTCCGATTCACTTATTTGAGTTTAGGATGCAAAATCAGTATGGATCGTGTTGATTTATGTCGTCTTATGCTTTTTATATTCTGCCATCACAGCATCTTTTTCTCTTTTTTTTTGCTATTTTCTTAGTTTGGTTTTATCTGAGATTAAAGTGTTTTTCCCCAATGTCTTCAATTATGTTTATTTCGTTTATGCATCTATATTATTTATACAGTCATGTTTAACCATTATTTTTTTCATTGTTCAGTTTTAATGTCCGAATTTGTGTTAATCCAGGAACGAGCAATATTTAATTTTCATTTTAATACATTCTGCAGTAAAAACAAATCGATAAAAAGAAATATAATATTAGGAAGCCAAAAAAAAAGGAAAACAAAAATAGAATAGGCCATATTCGAACCAACATTTACACACATTTACATCTATTACAAATGAATTGGTCACATAATGGGTTAGAGGGAAACAGTGGGAAATGTGTGATTAAATCTAGTTTTAACAGCTAGAAGTTTGTGTTTTGATGTAGTTTAATTGTTTCTCTTCATGTTTTATATTATAATTTATAATCATAATACTTCTTTTGTGCTAATATAGTGAATAGAAGTGAAAAAGAAAATAAATCCTGGGAACTCTCGTAGCAAAACGTTATGCAACTTAGCACTAAATTTCTAAGTTAATGAGACTGAAAAAGGTAAGACATATTTAAGGTTATGTTACAATTCTGTAAGTATTTTTGTAAGGCAGAATATGTTGTTTTACTTGCAGTAACTGGTATTTTAATTATTTTAAAGGAAATTTAAAGGTTAGTATTAAACAGAGTATAATCAAATAGGATGTCGGGTATGAATGAAGTCTGTTAAGCAAATACTTATCAAAATTAGTTAGCCTTATAGTATACTTAAAGTATAGTTAAAATTGTTATTATGTACTGCTTTCATAGCATTTCATGTAGGCTATGAATAAAGTTAATTAAGTACCTATAAGTATTAATAAACTTTTCAACTTTATTTTAGTAATTTAAATTTACCGAAGTTTTAAAGTATGATTAAAAGACAACTAACTAGCTTTTGAATGCCTTGAAAGATCACAGTGTTAATAATTTTTTTTAGGTGCACATGTTGATGCAAAATCCATTGCAAGTTCGTTGAAGCATACGACTCAGATGCTGATAAAGGGCATTTTCCAAATAAAAGTGAATATTTTGGTCCATAATGGTCCATAATAGCATAATGGTCCTAAACGTAAACACAACAATAATATACCTTTCGAGACTCTTGAAAATGAAAAAAGCACATATCTTACCTCATTACCAAAGCCAATACAGCAGAGAAAAAAAGTGCTAGAAAATACTTAGGGAAAGAGATTTGTTTAGAAAAAATGTACTCACAGCATTTAGATCACTGCAAAGAAAAAAATGTTGATAAAAAGTATGTTACTAAAAGTTGATATTATCAGGACGTCTTTAATAAATGTTTCAATTTGACATTTAATGCTCCCGAAGATGAAACATATCACAGAAAGCGACACGCTTTCTGTCGAACTAAAACTGGACTTAAATACAACAGATCTCAAAACCGACATGACCTGAAAAAATCAGATGCTAAGGCTTCAAAAAATAAGACTAATTATGATACGAATTTGACAGGGGACCTATAAAGATATTTGCCAACACCTCTGCTTTCGACTGCCCTTAATTTTTACAAAAAAAAGTTTTAGGCTTTTAATTTTAATATTCACGACTTTTTTGATTTGTCAGTCGACTGCATGACGTGGGATGAAACAAAAGGAGATAGGGGAGGAAATAGGACCGCTTCTGCTATATTAAAATAGGCTGATAATAATATTCATTAATCAGATACTGGGAAAATAACACAGTGGACCAATACTTGTTTCAGCCAAAACAAAAATAAATCTGTCATAATATGCTTTTTGCATTATCCATAAATACCCTCAGATCAAGAAAATTAATCTTAAATTTTTATTCAAAGACCATACAGACATAGAAGCGGACACCATTCATGCTCTGATAGAAAAAAAGAGAAAAAATAAAAAAGGCAGCAAACATGAGTATACTTACCCCCTGGGATTGGCAATAGCTGGTTCTCAGCACATTTACAAGTAAGAAAAGAAAATTAATGACAGTTCTTTTTCAAAAATCATTTAATCAAAATTTTAAATGCATGCACTTGGTATGATCCAGAAAAAGTAATATATTACCCTGGCCTGAGGATCTTAATGTTTTACCAAATCAATTACATCCAATTAGCAAACAAAATTATGACGACATTATGTCCTTATTGCCATGTGTACCAATAGTATGTCGTAAACGTCGTATGTAAACTCGGCAGGAGACTACTCAAGTGCTAAAGATACCTAATGAAAATTCTGATGAATAATGAATAATGAATAATGATGTCTAATGAAAAATAGGCCTACCATTTTTTTATTATTAATCCATAATAATTATTGTTCTAGCTGTATGTTAGGTTAATAAATACAGTATTTTATACATTCTCACAAAACATGGTGCCTAATTATTAATAACCGCCATCCCTACTATTAAATGACATGCTCATTTGCTACTTTACTTTACTTTATCGTGTCCGGACATGTCATTCATAAAATTTCGGCCCAGTATCGGGTTACGTCGGTTCCATATTTGTTGGCGAGCCACAAATCTTCAAGGGTAGATCGATGAATACAGTTTATGCATGTAATAAGATGTTCCATATTCTGTGTTTCTCCACAGTCGGTTCATCCTGCACTGTTTCAAGGAAGCTTTTCGTAGATTTTAGTCGCTTTCGTGGTGTTCGAGCTTTGTATAGGGCATCTCGCTCGTCCGCGATCTGTTTAATTTTCTCTATGTACCCTGCAACGTCTCTGCATGTTGAGGGTTCTGCAAAACCCTCTGCTTTATATAGATTTGAAAGTGGCGTTGGTTTCATGCACCCCGTTACTATCCTGCATGTCTGGTCGCTTTCTGGGTCCTTTCCTGGTTTTAACAAGGCTATTATTTTAGATTTCCTCCATGATTTTGGAATTTTGCAGATTTTACAGCACGTGTTATAAAATTGCAAGATCCAGTTTTTTGCTCTTTGGCCTAGATGCTTTATTTGTTCACTGCATATATCATCCAAACCTGCAGCTTTTCCGTTTTTTAACGTATTTATACCGTCGTGGAGTTCTTTTAGCGTAAAAGGAGTTCCTAGGTGGTTTGCCTCCGAATCTAATCTTCTCCTAGTGTTTGGGTCCTTATATCGGTTAGTAGTTCTTCCATTTGTAAGAAGTTGAGCAGTAACTCGGTTTGCTGTAACCTTGGAAGGTAGTTTATGTTCTTTTGTATCACCACTGAGTTTTTTTACAAGGTTCCATGGTATTTGACAAAGGGCACTATGTCTGTTACTCATCAAAAATATAATTTTTTAAATCAAATAATTAAAAAAATATATACTTATATTATTTTGAAAGTAAACAGCCCTAAATACAAAGTTTTTTTTTTTTTCAGAAAAACATAATCTGTACAAGCAAATAATTTCGAAAAAAAAAACTAAACATCGGAACTGCCAACTGAAAAATTTTAGTTTTGTGACATAATGCCTTTTCTCTCCCAGGTACAGAGTTTTTTCTGTGCGGCAATATATATACCTTTATCCCCATGTAAAAACAGTTATGGGACAAAAACAAAAAATTGCATTTTTTCGTGTTTTTTTTGCTTTGTTTTTTGATCTATTTTTGTAAAAAATATTATTTTTTACATTACAAGGGGATATTTCGATAGAAAATTTAATTTAATTAATGTTTTTTGTAATCTTATATGTAATAAAAGTGCATATAATTCACCCAAATGCACCCTACTGCATAAGGAATAACTCACCCCTTTCTAAAAAACGCACCCCTTTAAATGGTAGCACCCCGTGGTTTTTTCTTATTTAGGTGTCTATTGATCATATGAAATAATAAAATCCCTTTAAAGTTGTAGATTCTTGTAGCCCTCTTTTTTTTGGACCTATTTAATACCTCATTGCACTGAATTGGAATATTAACATTTTACTAAACGTTTGATAAAAACGCAATAAAAGACCTTGCTTGAAATATTCCATAATTATTAAATTTTCTGTTTCAAATATATAAAATAAAAGTATGATTTTATACTGTAGAATACTAATGTTATTGTGTCAAATAAAAATATGAATTTGAAAAAACGAACAACAAATTTAAATTAAATATACGTAGACGGTGGCGTTTCGATTTAAAGTGAGTCTCTTACCATTCTCTAACACATGTTTTTGGGTGTACCCGTTATCAGAAAGAGTTTGTAAGAAGACTCAAACCAAATCAAAACGCACCCACTACTATGGCAATTTTAGAGAAAATAATTACCAGAGCATGCTACTAGAGACCTCTAGTGAGGAAAGATGAAGTTAAATGTCAATAGCAATTAAAGTAAACTGTATACCCAAGCTTAATCAAGCCATTTAGAGCGATGCTGGGAATATTTATATTCCACTATGCATTAACAATTTACCCATATAAAAATGTAAATTGTTAAAAGTTATTGTTGTGTTTTGGCATCAATGGATAAATTCTTTACAAATAATTGCAGCAACCACAAAGTAGGAGATCCTTAAGGAAAACTATGATTATTTACGTGTCTCACGTATAAAAACAGTGTAAGACACATTGAGTAGACAATTGGCATTCTTGTTAATATTTTAAACGTAACAGATCCCTAAAGGGTAAAAGTATTGCAGTGCGATGAGTCAAGATTCAAGCGGTGCTGCACTGTTTTCAATCAAAGATGCCAGCTGCGATTTACATGTATATATTGGAGCAGTTAGCTATGAGAGGAGAGCAGCGTTTTAGTCAGTAAATGACAGAAAAAAATAAAATTTTGGTAATTTTGTCTAAACCTTGAGTAGCTATCGTTGGAATACTCATTCAATTTATTAAAAAATTTAATGCTCTGGTAATATTTTTGTAAATTTAATAATTTTCGTGAAAATTAGCCTTCTGAATTTTTTCTATTAGCCGCCATTTTGAAACGGCTACAATTTTTTTTCATATTTAGATTAAATATAGTTATAAAGTACCTTTAAATTTAATTAACTTCCGTGTTTAATACAAGTAAAGTATTTGAGTATTAGCTTTAGTGAATTAGTGTAGCAATCATCAAAATTTACTGTAAGTTATCATAATCATTATCTACAATTATCTGGGCGAGTAATATGGTATGGTATCATATCATCCTCCGTTATCTGGGCGAATCAAGGTCTATCCATGTCTTCACCTGTAGTTGAGAGTAACTACTGAATTTTGCATTCAATTTAAAGAACGTTCTATGTTTTCTTACAAACTTTCCACCAGCTACTAAGAAATTTCAATAAATAGTAATTATGAACATTAAAGTATCAGTTTATCATTAAATAATAGTGCGAAGCAAATAATCCACTTAACTAAGTGCGGTTTGGTTAAAGTTTTATGTCTGTAACCTTTTTGTATTCTTGTAAATTTAGATTTAATTAATTTTTGTTATTTGCGTTAATTTTATTCATTTTTTTGTAATATCTGGAGATACGCCCACAACAGTTTATTTGCGCATGATTGTATTATATATCTTTATATAAGTATTTTCTAATTATATTACTGCTTATTTTTATATGTATACCAACATTTCATAATTGATGGTGTATTTTTATCTTGTGTGTATATTCAGCTACCGATGTCGTTTTGTTGTTGAATATACTGTTTTTGTTTTATGTACGCATTTTATTTGTCGACTCCTAACAAGTTTCCTGATATAACAATAACTCTGAATATTTGCTTTTTACCTTTAATTATTATTATACCTTCGACCAGAAAAAAGATCAGACTGATTAAGTTTTGTAGGTAAGTAGGTATAATACCTAATATATTTATTATTGGTTTATATAGTGTGTTGACCAAATTTATTTAATAATTAGCTGTTAATATCTTTTCTTGGGTTTGATCTCGGAACTTAAATATCTTTCCTTGCCATTTTACTTTTCTAAGGTTTCTTAATTTTCTTCTTAAACCCCAAAAAATTGAGTCGCTCCCTGTTTCTATCTTATCTCATCTTTGGTAATTTTACCTATCTAGCTTTTCGTCTATTTCTATATATTTTTCCATATATTTTATCTTGTCTTATCTTTACTTATTTCGTCCGTCGGATCCACTCTCGGTTTCAAAAGCTAGTTTCGAACCCACGACTCGCTCTCCACCAACCATCTGGCTGCCGTCCGCAATGTCTACATTGGTGACCTAGCACCATCCAAAAAAGGTTTCCGAGGTTACAAAACTGTTTAGAAGTTATAAGTTATCTTGTAAAAAAACATACACACAGACTGATAACTGAAGAAGAAAATTTAAACAAAAATTTGTTGGAAGGTAAGTACTATGTACTGATTTATCTATTTAAAAAATACTACAAGATTCAAACGGTTAGAGTAAGTGACGTCTAATTTTATTAAATGAGATGATGTACTAAACCACGTACGAAACGTTTAAGTTAATGCCCGAGAGCCTTATTGACAGCAAAATATATCCAAATGAACTATCTACAAGTCACGTCAATATAAAAAAATAAAGACAAAATCAACAAATCGTCAAAAAGTGGTATTTATAAATTATCCTGTGGTGAATGCCCGGTGACCTATGTGGGTAGAACAATGCAACCTTTGGATATACTCATTAAAGAACATCTGTCTAAGATTCATAAATCTAGTTTTGGAAATCATATACATGCTTCAAAGCATGGCTTTAGTCCTCATAGAGATAGCAAGATCCTACACAGTATACCCAATAATAATTATATAAAAATGAATTTACTAGAAGATCTTGAAATCAGTAGAGAAATGAAAAGGAATCCTCAGAACTGTGTCAACACTCAAATTAACTTAAATTGTAAGTTTGATCCAATCTTTAATAATACATTTAGTATACAATTAACCATCGATTGATCAAGCTTTGACCTTTATTTAAAAAAAAAATTTAAACAAATTTCTTGAATTTTCTTTCATTGATTTCATCTAAGTAGAAAATGTTTGATATTTTTCTTATTCTTTATTTATTTTATTCATAATATTGATAATCAATAATAGCTATAAAACTCTTAACTTAGCAAATGATACTTCTCCTTGATTCGTTTTCATCTACTTTCTTCTACTTGGTTAAACTTTAAAAGTTTTGTTTTTTGATATTTTTGATAAATGTATATTTTAAATTTTCACGTTGACTTATCAATTTAAAATATTTAAATTTAAATTCTATAGTAACTAAAAGTAATAATCAATAACCTTCAGACGTCAGTTTAGACATTTTCAATTTTTAATTAATAATTTTAAATACAGAGGTCGCTCTCGGATTTATTTCCGTATATTCGAGCTTCCTCCTTCATCTTACTTCAAAAATGTAAGTCAAAAACAGCTGTTGTCGTCGCTGTATGTGGTAACCATGTTTTCTATTTTAAGTATTTGATGTGAATTATACATATGTATAGGGGTTAAAGATTAACTATTTTTTAAATGAAGTTTTGGACACAATTTGAAATTTGAAATATACCTGGGACAGCAATCGGCATGTTTACCGATGAATGCTTACAATGAAAATTACCGACCAAAAAATTTATAAGCATTATAATATTACTAAATCCGACGCCTTATCATACATGGATTTATATTGGAGAATAGATAGATTTCGTAGTATTTGTCAAAACATGCATTTATCAGATAACAGTATAATAGAAAAACCAGACAAATGTGTGAATTTTCGTTTATTTCTTCAATAGATGAGGAGATAGTACCATATTTTGGGAGACACTCCGCAAGGATGTTTATCAAAAGAAATCCCATAACTTTCGCCTTTTACGTTTTCTTCTTCTTCTTTCATAACTCCTCTTAAGGCGCTTAACCTGGTTAAAGTATTTTACCTATTTATTCAATAAATTTTTGTTTGTTGTTATTAGGTCATCATTCTGACTTCTAAATTGTCTTGTTAATGCTTTTAATTCTTTTTTGTTAATGTTGCTTTTTCTTATATAATGCTTTAAATCATTCTCTCTGTTAAGGTTTTCTATATATTTAAGTTGTGTATTTAAGTGATTGTGTTTTTGGCTTTTGTGTATCCTCTTTTATTTTCTTCACTTTATGTGGTGATTCTCTACAGTTGTTCTAGCTCGTCGGGTCTACTTGTTCTACTTGTTCTTCTTGTTCTACTTGATCAACTTGTTCTACTTGTTCTACTTGTTCTAGTTGTTCTACTTGTTCTAGTTGTTCTAGTTATTCTACTTGTTCTATATGTTCTACTTGTTCTACTTGTACTACTTGTTCTACTTGTTCTACTTGTTCTACTTGTTCTACTTATTCTACTAGTTCTACTTGTTCTACTTGTTCTACTTGTTCTACTTGTTCTATTTTTTCTACTTGTTCTACTTGTTCTACTTGTTCTACTTGTTCTACGTGTTTTACGTGTTCTACTTGTTCTACTTGTTCTACTTGTTCTACTTGTTCTACTTGTTCTACTTGTTCCACTTATTCTACTTGTTCTAATTGTTCTACTTGTTTTATTTATTCTACTTGTTCTACTTGTTTTAGTTTTTCTACTTGTTCTACTTGTTCTACTTGTTCTACTTGTACTACTTGTTTTACTTGTTCTACTTGTTCTGCTTGTTCTATTTGTTCTACTTGTTTTACTTGTTCTGCTTGTTCTACTTGTTCTACTTGCTCTATTTGTTCTACTTTATCTTACTATGTTACGCAGTCAGAACAGTTGTTTTTTTCCGACCCAACATTTTCCTTCGAGTTTGCCCTAAATGATTAACCAGAGTAAGCGATATTTAGGTCTTCTCATTATATGACCGAAGTATTGGACCTTTCTCATTTTGATGATGTTGATCAATGCTCGCTCTTTGTGCACGGTCTCCAGCACACGTTCGTTTGATATGTGTGCTGTCCAAGGGATTCTGAGCATGCGGCGTTAACACCATAACTCAAACGCTTCTAATTTGTTATTAGAATTGATTTTTTATTTTTTTTTGTCCAGGTTTCACATTCATAGAACAAAGTGGACCAGACGTAGCACTTCAATACTCTTAGACGTGTGGTCAACGACAGATTTCTACTGCATAATACAGAACGCCAGTTAGTAAAGTTTTTTCGTACAAGTTCTATTCTGATCGAAATTTCCTCGTCACTTTTAACCCTGCAGTCAATCCAGCTACCCAGACATCTAAAGTGTTCCACCCTTTTCAGGATTTTGTTATCTAATCTTAGTACTAAGTCTTCGAGATTAATTTTTCCGAACACCATCCATTTTGGTTTTTTTTGCGTTGATTGTTAAGATATTTTCAGTGCATTCGTTGTTTACAGCATTCGACAGGGTTTGGAGATCTTCTAGACTCTCTGCCATTAATGCGGTGTCATCGGCGTATCTGATGTTATTAATAATTTCACTACCGATCTTACCACCTTCGCGGCGATTATTTAACGCTATTTCAAAAACTGGTTTAGTTTAAACAACATCGGTTAGATAACACATCCCTGTCTGACACCACGCTTAATAGAAACTTTAGCTGAAACCTCTTGGTCACCTTAACACAAGCAGTCTGATTGTAGTAAAGATTTTTGAGCAATCTAATGTCATACGTGTCCAGACCAACTGAGTCTAAGCATTGAAATAATAATGTATGTGGTACTCTATCAAAGGCTTTTTCGAAATCTATAAAACATACGTAAATATTTTTCCTAAACTCAATGCTCTTTTTGTAAGAGCTTCTCGAGTACCCATACCGTTTCAGAAACCAAACTGCTCATTACCAGTTATCCCCTCACAAAGTTTATATATGCGACAATGCAATATTTTCATAAAAATTTTGAGCGTGTGACTTATTAAACTGATAAGTCGATAGTCGCTACACTGTCTGGCATTCTTTTTTTTTGGGAATAGTTATAAATATCGATTCTAACCAGTTTTCTGGTAATTTGCTGCTCCTGTATATCTCTTTAAAAAAGAAGGATGTGATAATCGCAACACTCTCATTATCTAATAGTTTTAACAGTTCTGCATGTATTTCGTCATGACCAGAAGCCTTCCTTCGTTTCGCTTGGTCGATAGCCTTCTCAACTTCTGAGATTAGAATCGGTGGGCCTGTATCTCGGTTAGATGTTATTTTTTGGTAGATTTTTTGGTCATCGCTAAGTAAGTCTATTAAGTAATTATCCCATTCGGTACAGCGATCTTTAATATCACTTAAAATTTTACCACCAGAGTCTTGTCATATATTTTGCCCATAAGTTCTGTTTTTACATGTTAATTCTATTATAACGTACATAAACATAAATAACAAAAAATAAATAAAAATTTTTAGCATTATATATGTTTCGCCATTAATGTGCAGATTTTAACAAAGATATAAAACCTGCTACACTGTTAAATCTAAATTATTAAATAATTTATTTATTTATTTGCTGCTCTTATGCTAAAACGAATTATATTTTCTAACGAACTATTTTTAACGAATTTACAAGCATATGTTTACCTGGAATCGCAACTTCCCAACAGGTGGTTTAGCATAAGGAACTCCTAAAAATGCATAGAACTCTTTTCCATCTAAATTTTTCCTGCGATAACCTCTTAGCTGACCTTCTGTTACGGTAACCACTGGGGACTCCATTGTTTTTACGAAATATTACACTAACTAAATACTTGATATGATTTTTAGATTTATACCGGTAGTTATTTATACAGTAAACGAATGATAAGATTATTTAAAGAGTGAAGTACATAGTTAACGCAAAGGCAAATATTTTTAAAAATATGGTTACATAATAAAATTTATTAATAATATATATATATATATATATATATATATATATATATATATATATATATTTATTTATATATATATATATATATATATATATATATATATATATATATATATATATATATATATATATATATATATATATATGTAATCCGCAGGTTAATAAAAATTAATAATTTAAAACAATATTTTATCTCAACAGTGTGTTTAACAATAATTTTGTTACTTGGTGAATTCTTCTAATTTAATTTTATCTGACTCATTTATATTGACAATAAAAACATACATACATACATTATACATTTTATAGTAGATGACTTTAAAATGATATTGCCAATATTGTTGATTTGCGTTCCTGGGACGACTTTACTTGTAATATAGTTCATTCGATTACATGAAATCAGCTTTAACTTGAGAATATCCGTCAGAAAAAATCATAGCATATTATTTGTCTTTAAAAAGACAAACACACGCCGTGATGACAGTAAAATTACCCTGTTAGTGATTCTATAGTAAATTATGAGGGAAAATCATATTAGAACATACATCATTTATGTTTTTTTAAATAACAAAGATATAAAATCATAATTTGGTGCTTATTGAAAGTAAACTAAATGCACGACCAAATACTTACTGTTTGACATTAATGTAAGATAGGCTTAACGTAAACCTGGTAACTATGTCAAATATGTCAATGTCAAGTCAACACCACTTCCCAACGGGGACAATGGGCGACATGATCATGTTGTAATGTATGAATATTATTAATATATGTTCAGCCAATACAGTAGTTTAATTGAGACCTTATTAACATACTTTAAACATGGCGCAGTCAATTTATGGAATCTACGTGTCCAAGGATAAAGTTAAGTGCTAAGTTTATTAAAAAGAAAAATTTAAGTGTTCCCAAAATGGCAAGCTTGGTCAATGGAATAGGTTATGTTAAGTTACCCCAAGATTTCGACCTCCAGGGTCAGAGTGCTGCTTCTGAATGGAAATTTTGGAAAATTTCATTCGAAGATTATTTAGTAGCAACAGGACAATACGACGCTGTAGATCAGGTGAAATTATCCATCCTGCGAAATATTATTGGCCATGAATCAGCATTGATTAGGGCTACTTTTGTTATCCCTGATGAAGAACTAAATAAGTATGAATTCACAATGCAGCTGTTAGATAAGTATGTGAACCCAAGATAGGGAGACATTTGAACATTTTTTGACAGAGTGCAGACATTTGGTTAGAAGTTGCAATTACAATGCCCTAGATCCCGATGAGTCATGTGAAGACAAGGCATTAAGAGACAAAATTGTTATGGGAATTAGGGATTTGACCACACGAGAAGCCCTCCTGCGAATAGACAAATTAAGTTTAAATAAAGCTATAGAATTCTGCAGAACAAGTGAGCAAAGTAGATCTCAAAATTTACAGTTTCAATATAACACAGGAAATATTAATCATACACAGAAGATAGAGAAAAAGAAATATGATATAAAGAAGAAACCTTGGAATGAAGAGAAAGAAGTTGAAAAAGAAGTTTTTTTATACAGAAGATGTGCAAAAAAGCATGGTCCGAGGGAATGCCCAGCTCATGGCAAGAAGTGTAACAAGTGTGGACTAAAAAACCATTATGGAGTTGCCTGCAAGGTCAAAAATATTAAAAGTACTGAAAAAGATGATTGTGAGTCAACCTCTTCTAATGAATTTGTTGTAAGAAATGTTAACAGCAGGAAAAAGGTATGTAATGTTGATTTGATAGACACTTGGGAAGAGTATATAGAGGTTGAAAATTATTAATTGAAAGCTAAGTTAGACACAGGGGCAGATGTAAATGTTATTCCTTTAAATGTTTATAAAAAATTTAATTGTCAATTTAAAACCAGGCCTACTGAATATGTGTTAAAGGCATTTGATGGAAATGTGTCTCATCCTATAGGTGTAGTAAATTTAAATGTAAAATGTAAGGGTAAGAATATTTTTGAAGATTTTGTCATTGTGGATGGTGCAAGTCAAGTTCTGATATGTGGACAAACATGTTTAAATTTAAGTTTGGTAAAACGTATTGATTCTATAAAAATAAATAAGATAGGCCGGTCTGATTTAACAGATAAATTTATCAATGAAAATTTTGAAGTTTTCACAGGGTCAGGCAAATTTCCTGGCACATATGAAATTACAACAAATGATAAATTTGAACCAGTTTGCTATACACCTACCAAGTGTCCAATAAAAATTAGAAATTCACTTAAAACTGAGCTAGATAGATTAGTCCAAAGAAAAGCAATTGTTAAGGTAGAAAACATAGACCCCAGGGCAAGTATTAATAGAATGGTGATAGTCGAAAAGAGTAATGGTAAATTAAGAATATGTTTAGATCCCTCAGATCTGAATAAACATATAGTACGCAAACCTAGAGTTGGGGAGTCCATTGAGGAAATATGTTTAAAAAATTATTTAACAAAAATGTATATTCTGTTTTTGATTTATCTGAAAGTTATCACCAACTTTCAATTGATAAAAATTCTTCATGGAAATGTTGTTTCTCTACACACTATGGAACTTACAGGTTTTTAGTTTTACCTTTTGGGTTATCAAATTCTCAAGACCTTTTCCAAGAGGCAGTTGAAAAGCATTTTGGTGATATTAAAAATATTGTAGTTTGTCATGATGATATGATCATAGCAGGGGCGTCTCAAGATGAACATGATCAAGCGGTAAAAGAGGTGATAAATAGAACAAAAGAGGTGGGTGCTAGATTTAATAAAGAGAAAATTCAATTTAGCAAAAAAGAAGTAAAGTTTATGGGACAAATTTTTTCTCATTTAGGAATGAAAGTAGATCCTGAGAGGACAGATGCTTTATGTAAATTAGAAACTCCAAAAAGTAAATTAGAGTTACAAAGAATAATAGGTTCCTTTAACTATATTAGACGTTATGTTAAAAATATGGCTGAGCACATGCAAATTTTATGTGAACTTTTAAAAAACAATGTAGAATGGCAATGGTTGCCTAAACACCGGGAATGTTTTGATAAGTTAAAGAAAATAATTTCAAATTCTCCAGCTCTGGTACCATTTGATCCAAATAAAAAAAAAGTTTTGCAATGTGATGCATCCAAAAATGGAATTGGGTGTTGTATGTTTCAAAACTATGATGGTATGTTGAAATTAGTTGCATGTTCATCTAGGTCTATGAATGAACATGAAATAAATTACAGCCAGACAGAGAAAGAGTTATTAGCCATTTTTTATGGTACACAAAAATTTCATAACTTTATTTACCAGTGTGATGTTGATGTCCAAACAGATCATAAACCAATAATTTCAATTATGCAGAAACCAATATGCAAAATTAGGTCAGTAAGGTTGCAGCGTTTAAGGCTAAAATTATTAAAGTACATATTAAATATTTATTATGTTCCAGGAAAGCATATTCAATTTGCAGATATGCTTTCTAGAGCTAGTTTAAAGGCACAAACCCTTGATTTAGAGATGTTTGATATGGTTCATTCAGTCTCACTATACTTACCAATGACAGATAAAAAAATATATCAGTTCAGAGAAGAAACCTTTAAAGATAAAGTTTTGGCTACAATTGTTGATTTTTATTATAAAGGCTGGCCTAAAGGAAACAAGATTCCAGAGTATATAAAGCCATATTACAGTATTAAAAATGATATATATGTTGAAGCAGGAATTGTTTTTGTTGAAAATAAAATAATTGTACCAAAATCTCTAAAACAGGAAATGATTACTCTGTTACATAAAGGTCATATAGGAACTAGTTAAACTATTAATAAAGCAAGATCTTTATTTTTTTGGCCTAACCTTCGGGATGATATTGTCCAGTTTATAAAAAAATGTAGAATTTGTGAAAAATTCATGCCAAATAATTATAGAGAGCCAATGTTAGCACATTTAATACCAAAATTGAGGTTTAATCAAATTGCGGCTGATATTTTGGAATTTGGTGGTAAATCTTACTTAATTCTAATAGATTATTTTTCCCATTGGATAAAGATGCTATCATTAAATAATAAAACATCTGAAGCCATAATAGATAATTTACCATTTATATCATTTAAGTGTAAAAAATATTACGATAATAAACAAATTACAGTCCTGACATGTTCACCTCATTACCACCAAAGTAATGGACTTGCTGAAAAGGCTGTAGGAATTTGTAAAAAAATTAAAAAAAAAAGTTTTACAGAAAACTCTGATTATCGTGAGTTAGTTTTAGAATATAATAATACTGCTATTGTAAGTGCATCTCCATCACAAATATTAAATAGTAGATCTTTGAGAATAGAAATACCAGTAAATTGTGAACAATTACAACCTAAAATTCAGAATGAGATTTATAAACTGTTATCGGACCAACAACAAAAAACAAAAGTTCAGTATGATAAACATAGTAAACGTACACCAACAACTTATAAAAGAGGGGATAATGTAGTTGTTAAGAGTAGTGTTAATAAAGTATGGTATAAAGCTGTTATTGTAGAAAAAGCTAAAGAACCCAGATCGTACTGGATAAGAAAGGAATGCAATAATAGGATAGTTAGAAGAAACACAAGACACATAAGACCATCACATACAAAATCAGATGTAGCAGACATGTATCTTGAACCTGAGTTGTATCCACACACAAACCCAAATAGTTATAAGGATAATGATAATAATGATTTAAATAATGTATGTATTCAGGATAATGATTTAACAAATTTGTTTAATGAACATAGGAATACTGATATTGTAAGTCCTCATTATAGCTGCTCAAAAAATAATGATAGTAAGAAATGTAATGTTTCAAAATTCGGACGTACAATTAAACCTAGGGTACGCCTTAATCTTTAAGGGGAAGGTGTTTGACATTAATGTAAGATAGGCTTAACGTAAACCTGGTAACTATGTCAAATAATTCAATGTCAAGTCAACACCAGTTCCCAACGGGGACAATGGGCGACATGATCATGTTGTAATGTATGAATATTGTTAATATATGTTCAGCCAATACAGTAGTTTAATTGAGACCTTATTAACATACTTTAAACACTTACCATGTCGGGATAATATTATGAGGTTTTTTTCTGGTTTTTATATATTACAACGGTTGTATTGGCAGTGTTTAGATCGAGTAAATGTAAATACAGTTTAGATTTTAAATATATTTTTTTACAATTTCGAAAATGTATTAGGTTCCATTATGAGGTTAAATTTAAAAGTAATAGTTTTGGGAGATTTAAATATTAATTTTATAGCAAAAATGGCAAATACTAGTGAGGTGATATCTAAAATATTATCATTTGGAATAAAACAAACAATCCATGACTATACTAGAATTACTAATACATCTGCCACTTGTATAGACAATATTATGATAAATGTTGAAGAAGATCTGTTTCAGGCAAATGTTCTAGAATCTTGTTTCTCTGATCATCGCGGCCAGTATATCAGTATAAGCTTAACATTAATTCAGCAAAAGTCAAGTGTTAGCACTAGAGCCTTTACGCAGAAGAGTATCTTAAAAATGCGGAACTTTTTATTCGTGCTAGACTGGAACATTATTAATGATAATCTTGATGTAAATTACCTAGCAACGTTTCTAATAGATAATTATAATACTGCAGTAATTACTATTTAACTGGGAATAAGCCACAATTAAAGATAAAAATACGTTTATTGACGTTTCAATTTCCACTTAGGAAATCGTTCTCAAAATACAAACAGTAAATTAAACAAATTTTGTTTTTTGTTACATAGTGAAAAATTCTTCTAATAATTTAATTTTATCTGACTCATTTGTATAAACAATTCAGACATACATTATGCATTTTAAAGTACACGAATTTAAAATAATATAGCCAATATTGTTGAGTTGCGCTCCGGGGACGACTTTACTTATAAGATAGTTCATTCGATTACATGAAATCAACTTTAACTTGAGAATATTCGTCTTTAAAAAGACAAACACATGACATGATGACAGTAAAATTCTCCTGTTAGTGATTCCATAGTAAATTATGAAGGAAAAACCAGGAAAAAAAATCTCATAATACTATCCCGACATGGTAAGTATTTGTTCGTGCATTTAGTTTACCTTCAATAAACACCAAAATTCTGATTTTATATGTGTCGTTATCTAAAAAACATAAATGATGTATCCTCTATATGTTACTGACTTACTAATACCGGTATTTTCTTATTAATAGCTTTCTCTTTAAATATTGGTAACCAGATCCTACTACATTCTGCCGAGGAATTTGCGACAGAATTGGCCTCATTTTGCATAATTAGAGCCGCTTCTTTGATTTTTCTTTTTTTACCATCCGTTTCTTTTAGGACTACATTTGAATTATTCCATTGAACCCTATGTTCATTATCCCACGCATGTGTACATATTTGAGATCTATCAACTTCTCTATTTTTAATATATGTATGGTATGTTATATAAAATATGTTTTATATTCTATATTATGTTTATATGTTTTATGTACAGTATTGTTATATAAAAGGATTATCAGAAAAACTTAAAAGGATAGGAAATAAATTCAACATTTCAACAACATTCAAAACAACAAACACGTTGAGATCTATTATGTCCAAAACCAAACCTAACAATGAACAAGAAAGGACAAAGAATTGCATTTATAAAATACCTTGTGAATGCGATCAGTTTTATTTAGGCGGAACATCAAGGCCATTAAATGTTAGAATAAGTGAACATCCATATTATATTAAAAATAGAGAATTTGATAGATCTCAAATATGTAAACACGCATGGGATAACGAACATAGGGAGAAAAATCAAAGAAGCGGCTCTAATTATGCTAAATGAGGCCAATTGTGTCGCAAATTCCTCGGCAGAATGTAGTAGGATCTGGTCACAATATTGAAAGAGGAAGTTATTAGTAAGAAAATACCAGTATTAGTAAGTCAGTAACATATAGAGGATACATCATTTATGTTTTTTAAATAACGACACATAAAATCAGAATTTTCGTGTTTATTGAAGGTAAACTAAATGCACGAACAAATACTTACCATGTAGGGATATTATTATGAGGTTTTTTTTTCCTGGTTTTTCCCTCATAATTTACTATGGAATCACTAACAGGAGAATTTTACTGTCATCATGTCATGTGTTTGTCTTTTTAAAGACGAATTACATTCTATGATTTTTTTCTGGCGGATATTCTCAAGTTATTGTTGATTTCATGTAATCGAATGAACTATCTTATAAGTAAAGTCGTCCCAGGAGCGAAACTCAACAATATTGGCAATATCATTTTAAAGTCGTCTACTTTAAAATGCATAATGTATGTCTGAATTGTCAATATAAATGAGACAGATAAAATTAAATTATTAGAAGAATTTTTCACTATGTAACAAAAAACAAAATTTGTTTAATTTACTGTTTGTATTTTGAGAACGATTTCCAAAGTGGAAATTGAAACGTCAATAAACGTATTTTGATCTTTAATTGTGGCTTATTTCCAGTTAAATAGTAATTAATTTAAAATGCCACAAGAAAATAGCTTCAGAACAATATAATGTTGCAGTATCGCAATTTTTTACACTAAAAAAATTGGTTATGAAAGACAGAAGATGCTCACTAAACTGGTTCAATAACAACAAAAAATATGAGAAATTATTTGCAAACATATAAAATGCGTGCTGATTTTACTAAAAACCCAGTACATTACAGCAAATATAAAAATCATTACAATGCTGAGTTAAAAAGAACGAAAAAGCTGGCATATGATCAATTGATATTAACTTCAAAGAGTAGATCCAAGACGTGTTGGAAGGTAATTAAATAATAGCGAAATAAAACAAATAGTTTACATAATTCAACAACCAACATATCTTGTTACTATTTCAATACCTTTTTTGTTGAAATTGCTGAGAATATTATAAATTTTCTTTCAAATACATCAGGTGACACAATTTTGAACTATCAAAAATTCTCAGCTCCATCGAATTCATTTCTTTTGTCTCCGCAGTTAAAAAAACATTAAAAAATTTAAATTGTTTGGATACTAATGAACTAAACGCATCTTTTTCAAAAGCTAGTGAAATAATTACTAGACCTTTAATATATCCCATTAATAGTATTTTTTCAATCGATATTCCCAACTTCATTTGCTCCTATTCCAAGATTGTTCCTATTTTCAAAAAGGGTAATCGTGACCTTGTAGACAATTATAGACCAATTTTTATAACCAATTAACTTGTTTACTATATTTTAATATGGGTTTAGAACGAATCGTTCCACGACACATGCACTTTTAGACTTGATGAGTGCCATAGTTAATAGCCTTAAGAAGCATGATCACTGCCATAACGCTGTGATCTTTCAAAGGCCTTTGACTGTGTTTCTCATGATATTTTGCTAAAAAACTGCATTTTTACGCTATAAGAGGTACTCCTTTGGAACTAATTTCGTCGTCTCTAAAGGATAGATACCAAGCAGTCAAGTACGAAAATTGTCTCTCTGAATTTAAGTAGATAAAGCATGGAGTTTTATAAGGATCCGTTTTGGGCCCTCTATCATTTATAATATATTTTAGTGATTTTTCCAATTTCATGGTTTTATTTAAAACAGTTTTATTTACAGATGACACTACTTTTTATTTTTCCTATAAAAATCGTTCAGTGCTTAATCATGGTTCTTAGCAAATAACTTACTTACTTAATCAGTAGATCTATTTGTACCTTTCGGTGTTGGGCCGATTATAATACAATTCTTTATATTACAATCTTC
Source organism: Diabrotica balteata (assembly GCA_918026665.1). Classification (NCBI taxonomy): domain Eukaryota; kingdom Metazoa; phylum Arthropoda; class Insecta; order Coleoptera; family Chrysomelidae; genus Diabrotica; species Diabrotica balteata. Next base: position 48,365,170 of record OU898283.1, on the reverse strand, counting down.
TGAGATGTCCTAGCTCTTGACAAACTTTCTCCATTCCTTCCTATTGTATGCCCTCTGTGTTGCTTCCTGCCAAGTCTTACCCTTACTCTGCAGTATCTGCGAGATGTCACTGTTTTATTCTTTAATGGGTCTTCCTCTTCTGTTCTTCCCTATTGGTTTGGCGTCCCACACTCTTTTTACTTGTCTATTATTGTCCATCCGGGTTAGATTTTTTTCTCCTTGATTGATTCGAGAATCGGTTTGATTTTTAGTCTTTCTCTTATTTCTTCATTTTTGATTCTATCAGTTCTTTTTACTCCGATCGTTCTTCTGAGGTATTTCATTTCGGCTGCCTGAATTCTGCTTTGATGCCTTTTGTTTAGTATCCAATTTTCTGCTCCATATCTCACTGTAGGTCTATATATTGTTTTGTATATTGTCATCTTGGTCTTTGATGATATTTCTTTGTTATTAAGGAATCCTCTATTTAGTGCTTGGAATAGTTTTCCTGTGTTTTCCACTCTGTTGTTAAGATCGTCCTCGATGTCTCCTTTGTTGTTGATTATTGTTCCTAAGTATTTGTATGAATTTGTCTGTATTATTTTTTGTTGGTCTATTATTATTTCTAGTTGATCTTCCGTCCCTTGTTTCCTTGATATTGTCATTATCTGAGTTTTCTCTTGGTTTACGTTTAAGTTGTATTTGCTTGCTTCTAGGTTCCATTTCTCTAAGTTGTATTTCAGTTTTTCTGCTGTTTCCGCAATTAATACTATGTCGTCTGCAAATATACACATCTCAGCGTTTATCATTTGCATTCTGTTCCAACCGATGCAGTATTTCTTGAACGTTTTCTTACATTCTTTCACTATCTCATCTATTACATTTATGAATAGCACTGGGCTGAGACTTCCTCCTTGTTAAATTCCTTGAGTTGTTTCAAATGGTTCTGACTGCATATTTAACATTCTTACTGTGTTTGTTGTTTTCATGTATATACTCTTTGTTGCTTCTATTAGTTCTTCACTTACTTGCTTCTTCTTTAGGCTTTCCCATATATCTTTTCTTTTGACTGAGTCGAATGCTTTTTTCATGTCTATAAAGCTCAGGTATATTTCTCTATTTTTCTTTAAGGCTTTTTCTATTACTTGTTGTATGGTGAATATATGATCTTGTGTGTTGTGTCCGTTCCTGAATCCACTTTGTACGTCCTCTAATTTATGTTCTATTTCTTTTCTGATTTTCCTTTCTATTATGGTTTCGTATACTTTTGCTGCTACATATAGTAGTGATATATCTCTATAGTTCTTACAGTCTCTTGTATTTCCTTTCTTGTATATAGGTATAATTGCTGCATTTGTCCATTCTCTGGGTATTACTTTTCTCTTCCATATTAGGTTATATGTATAACAATTTTTCTTTTGCTTTTACTCCTATATATTTCATCATTTCTGGTGCTACTTCATCGCTTCCTGGTGCTTTTCCAATCTTTATCTTTCTTATTGCTTCTTTCAGTTCTTCTTTTTCTATAGTTTCTGGATTTCCCATGTTTCTCATGGATACTCTCTTGATGTGGTTTTCCTTCTCCATTGTATTCGCTTGATTTCCATTCAGTATCAGCTGGAAGTGTTCCCTCCATCTTTTCATTATTGTCTTATCGTCTTTTAATATTTTTCCTTCCTTGTTCATTACTTGTTTTAGTTTCGTTTCTTTGTTGCTTCTTAGGGTTTTCAGTGTTCTATAAAATAATTTTACTTTTTCTGTGCTGTTTTTATTTCTTTTATTTTGCATTTGAATGTGGTTTCTAGTAGATAGTGGTCACTACCAATTTCATAACTCCTTTTCACCCTTACGTCTCTTATCCAGTTCTTCTCTGTTTTTTGCACTATAGTATAGTCTATAATTGATTGTTCATCTCTTGATTTGACTTCTCTTGTGATCTTGTGTATCTTTTTATGTTGGAAGTGTGTGTTCATAATCACCAGGTTATTGTCTAGACAGAATTTGAGTAGTAATTTTCCATTTTTGTTTATTTTTGCCTCCCCATAAGGTCCGATGACATTGTTCCATTATTTTCTGCTTTTTTCCCACTCTACTGTTCATGTTTCCTGTGATTACAATTTCCTCTGTACAATCATTTATCACTTCTTGTAATTTGTCCCAGAACTCATTCTTTTCGTTTTTTGTTACGTCTTCATCTGGTCCATAGCATATTATTAGGTTTGTATTGGTTTCCTCTGTATCCATATCTATGTCTACTCTTAGCATACGTTCGTTGTAATATATCCAATTTATTACTTTGTTGATACTGTCCTTATTTATCATGCACGCTACCCCTGCCTGAGCTCTCTTTGTTTCTTTCACTCCCCTGTATATTAGTAACATTCCGTTTTCTAATATTATTGATCCTCTTCCTTTTTTCTTTGTCTCGGTTATAGCTACTATTTCAATGTTTTTATCTCTAATTTCTTCCCCCAGTTCTATTTTCTTTTCATTTACACCTCTTACATTCCATGATACCATTTTCAAAGTTGTTTTGTTCTTTTCTGTGTTTAAGTTATACTTCAATTTGTTTTTCTTTCCGTTTGTGTTGTTATCTTTAAGTCTGCTCATGTCCATGTTCTGTGCCTGTTTTGTTTCTCGGTCCGTCATTGTGTTTTCTTCAGCTAGTTTTTTGAATTAGTTGGTTCAGTATTGTATGTTACTTTTTCTGTCCGGCTTGTTTTTGATTCCATTTCCACTTAATGCCTTCAATAACTATGAAATCATATCCAATTTTTGTCCTTTTCCCATTGGTCTTTTCATCTGCTGCTATCTTTCTAAGGTTTCTTTGTATTTCTAACTCTTTTAATGTTAGATCACTTTCTATATATACTTTATGTTGCTTATAGTTCATTAGTTTACCCTTGGCTTTTAGTATATTCATTTTATCTTCGAATTGTTTACATCCGATAACACACATTGTTTCGTTTATTTTTTGTACCCTATTTATTTCTGATTTTACTCCTATTTTTGTTTCTATAAAGTTCTCTAGTTGCTCTGCGTCTATTGTGTCTATTGGTAAGCCTCTCATGGTTATTTTTCTTCTTTTCATTCTGACATGCTTCCAAGATTATTTCTATTTTATCTATCTTTTGTTTCATCATAGCCATTTCTAGCTTCAGATTTTCATTTTCTCTTATTATTTCTTTCATTTGCAATTTGTATTCACTATTTTCCTTCCTAATTTCTTTTAGTTCCTCAGTCATAACACAAATCCTAACACAAATAAGTTCAGCCTTTATACTTCTGTTTAGTTTTATCATTGTTTTTAAACAATGGTTTTATCGAAACCTGAATAACAGACCTATTGTTTTGTTGATAATTATTATTGTTTATCGTTCTTAATCACCCGTCCAGCGCAAAAAGTTCAACTCGTTTCGACAACTCAGAAGTATTACTTTTATCCGGAGGGCAATTAAAAACTAACTATTAATTTATTATTACAGCTCAAAAACAGATATCTGATTTTTTTACTAACATAAAGGTCCCTTTTAATCACACTTTGCACTATTTTGTATGCAGATTAAACTCAAAACAACCCAAAATTGGAATTTAATTTCGAAGCGACACTACACACGTCCAACTAGTACGATTGCCAGAACGATTCTCTCTTAGCAAATAAACTTCAACTAAATGATAACAAAACTCAATATTTATATTTTTCGTCTACCTTCGATATGAGTATTGAAAAAAATAATGTCAAATTGTTGGGCATAACATTGACTTGTTATAACCATAGTGAATATCTAAAAGGTAAACTTTCTAGAACGTTATTTTTATTCATACAATTAAAACTTGTTACAAGTGTTGATACTTCGAAAATAGCGTACTATGCTGGTATATTTATTATTTTGTATATTTTATGTTATGCGCATTAATGTATTTTCATCTCCTATTGTATTTTGTGTATGTTATATATTATATTTTTTACTTATACATATAATTGACTTGATACAAACAATTGAATCTTGAATCTTGAATCTGCAGAGTAGGATCTGTAGACCTGTATGGACTTATGGATGCTCAATATGGGGTGTACTAGACCAAGTAATATAACATTAATACGAAGATTCCAGAATAAAGTACTGAGAAATAATGTAGATGCTCCTTGATATGTAACAAACAGTGACCTCCATAAAGACCTAGGAATAGAAACTATGGACATAATTATTAACAAGATGAAAGAAAGTCACAAGCAACGACTTTATATGCACGAGAAAATTAAGGAAATCCAGCTCTTCGACACTACGGGGCAAACTAGAAGATGGAAGAGGACAAAGCCTTTTGAACTAGTTTGCGTGATAGGTGATAGTAAATAGCAAAGCATAGTGCTTATAAGCGTTTGCATGTTAGAGTAGTGTACTATCTTGTTAGTTAAGACACGAGACGCTATGGGGTAATATCTTAATTTTAAAGAACAGTAGTAATTTAGGTGAAATTAAAATTGCTCATTGGTCACTTATGATCAGATTGCAATTGTAATAATCATCATAGTAGTGATGATTATGGAATAAATAAAAAAAATGTGCTTACATCCTTATTATATTTTCTTCTTGCATTTAGTGTTTTATAGTTTCTTCTTGCTGTACTTTCAATATGAATATAAATTTTTCTAACATGCCTGTTTTTTGTTTCCCCTTAATTACGGTAACATTTTATTATTATCAGATCCTTTTTTCACAATTACTGCTTCTTATCTGTTATTTTTTTGCATTTTACTTTATTTTCTTGTGACCAACATGTTTACAAGTACCCAATCAAAAATATTCACTTTTATACAAGAAACCAAAGCAAACTTCTAAACTCGATCATATTTTTTCCGAATTGTTGTATCTAATACTTATTTAATCTACTAAATACCTTCAAATAAATTTGTACAATATTTATAAAGTCACAATATATCAAGTGTTTACAAGTTCAGAGAAAATGAGGAATATCAAATTATATACACATATATTATACCTCTACTTCTTTTCTACTTTGCACTATTATACCAGTTAATTATTATAATCCTCCTCATTTGGGTGACAGCTATTATGATTTTGAAATTTATTAAAAATTTAAATAAAGTTACTGATTTTATAAAATTCAATAGAATTATATTCAATAGAAAAACAAAAAAAAATACTTAAATTTAATCAGTTTTATCTAAGTAGTGCTGCAATTTATTTTTAAGTCAGGTGAAACAATGTTTAGTAAATTTGGAGGATAAGTTTAATATATGGTTAACAGATTTATCAGGTCAAAAAATCGGATGTATATTCCTTGACAATTTATATAGATGATTGACTGGCTTGTGTATTTTTAATTATCATCATAAGTTGATCTTAGTTTAATAGAAGTAATGTGGAGTTTTTATTCATGAAAAATCTAAGAGAATCAGAGGTTGATGCTGTGCCTTTGATTTTTTTGGCTTTTGGGTTTTGATTTTGTGAGATATCCCTGTAGGAGTAAATAATTGAGTATTTGCATTAATATTTTTGATGAGAGAAATGATTTTTCGTCAATTTTTCTTTTCTTGAACAAACAGGGTGATTCTTTGGTGACTTCAAGTAAAACTTGTATATTCTTTTCTTCTGGCGGTTTTTCAGTTGAAGTTTTATTGCACATGTTCTCTCTGGCAATTGTAGTTCTTTTTATTTTAGTAGGCGATATTAAAATTTCTGTATTAGCAGAAATTGAAGATGGTTTTGGAGTAGGTATGTGTAATATTTTGATCACCTACTCCAACTTGTAATTGACTCTCAATATCGATATAATACTGCGACTATGGCGCTAAAATAGGATTCGTTATAGTTGAATTTTGGGCATGAATGGTTAATAGTATATTGTTGCTGTTTGGACAATTGTTTGAAATACGGCCTAATTGCTTACATGTATAACATGTCAAGTTGTCTTGAGATATAAAAATTATGCATGTGGTGTTTTTACAATGTATTTCAATAGAATCTGGGATAGTGATATTATGTGGGCTGACAAATACTTCTTTATTTATTAAAAAAATCGCATCAGCCAAATTGACTATTAGCAAAACAATAGTAGCGAACAATACTTGTATAACATTTATATGTTTAGATATATAGCATTTAGAATGTTAATTGAAGGTAAGAAACTTTTTAGGTTTGGCATCATGCTCTATCACTATATCAGATCTATATCACTTAGTTCGTTGGGTATATTGTACAACATACGATTTGGCGTTATGGCAGGATATATCTCTAATGTATGTTTAATGTCGCGTTAATATTACCTGATCTCTCTGACTTGTTCGTAATGTGGGCCAGGTTTTTATTTTTTTAGTATCGCATAGCTTGGCCCATGACACTTTCCTCTTTTCTTCCCACATACATCGCACTTTACCTTTGACCTCAGCTTTCACATCCGCACTTGTAAGTGTTTCAGTACCCTCCGCACTATCACTAGTTGCAGCTCCTTTTGTGTTTGTGACATTTTGCTTAGAAAACAGGATAAAACGAGTTTTTTCATTGGAAAAACGGAAAACTGTTTTTTGTAAGCAGAGTCCTAAGTATAGTATGAAGTTGTGTGTGTGACAAAATATATTTTGTATATCTTTGCCTCTAAAAAAACTGCAAAATCATTTGCGTAGACTTGTCCCTTTAAAGATAATTTTAGATTTTTGGGAATATCATTGATTGCCAAAATGAACAGGGCAGGGTTTATAACCGAGCCTTAAGGAATACCATTTTTTGGATACATTATATCTGAAGTTTTGTTGTTTGTACTAACTCTGAAAGCTCTATTTTGTAGAAAGATTTTAATAAAGAAAAGGCAGAGATCTTGGATATTACAACTATATAATTTTTTATTTATAATCGTGCCAGGCTGTATCGTCAGCTTTTGATATGTCAAAGGCAGTGACCTTGGATATTACAACTATATAATTTTTTATTTATAATCGTGCCAGGCTGTATCGTCAGCTTTTGATATGTCAAAGAAAACCGCTAGACATTTACTTCTTAGTGCGAATGCTTCAGAAATCACTTTCCAAATATATGATATTACAGTATTGTGCGAATTAATGGAATCACTGTGAATTTTTTTGATTTTTTCAATATTCACAAGAAAATGTTTTGGGGATGTTTTTCATACATGGGGGTTGGATCTTTGGTGACAATTGAAGGCATAATAAACAGCCAAAAATACAAATCCATGTTGTAAAAGTATTTGGACAAACAACTCCAAAAATGTCAACCCCAAGGAGGAGCGATTCTTCAACAGGACTCTGCTCCCTGTCACAAATCAAAGGAAATGATGGCATTTTTCAAAAATAAGAAGATTAATGTTTTAGATTGGCTCGGTAATTCGCCCGACTTCAACCCTAATTGGCCCATAACAAAATTTATGGGCCATTTGCAAAGCTAGACTGCGAAAAATCGACTGTACCATTAAAACAAAAATGATAGAAGCGGCCATTCAGGTTTGGTATCGAGATGAAAGGATATCTGACAACTACCAGAAACTCATAGAATCTATGCCAAAACGGGTAAAGCAGTAATTGCTGCCAAAGGGGGACATAGTTCCTACTGAATGATGTAAGTTTACCTTTATAATTTTGTCAAAATATAATTTTTTACTAAATAAACTGTTTTTTCATTAAAAAAGCCTATGATTCTATTAATTCGCACAATACTGTATCTATGGGTGACCTTTGCTCTCTAAAACCACTTTGTTCTGGAATATCTAAATCTTATCTTTCCAGGTGTCATTTTAGTCTATTATTAATAATTTTTTCTATAAGTTTTAGTAACTTACACCTGGCGCATATTAAAGGTATCGGTCAATGTGACTCGGGGCTTTTTTTAATACTATAATAGTATTATAATAAATTTGTATTTACGAGAGGGTCTCCGATTTATAGGCTGGAATGTCAGGTAAAAAGCTTATTGTAGTAGCTGTTAAAAAAACCCTAACAATTATTCAATAAAAACTAAAATAACATAAAATAACATAAAAACTAAAATAACATAACAGTTTAATCGCTACTTTTATAAACGACAATTTTTAGTACAATACTGATATAAACAGCTATAATAAAGAATACCTTATATCTACTAGTTTCCGTTTGCATTCTCTATCAACATAACAGGTAAAATATCAATAATTACAAATTATTAACTATAACTGGATTATTTTGGAGAATGACCTTCCAACTGTCTATTCTTTCGGCCTCGGGAATGCTCCCCACTGTAAGTTCTTTCCCTATGTTTAAAAATCCAGAACCCTTATCGAAAGTCTTCCAAGTCAATTGTAAATCATTTGCAGGTGGTGTTGGGTTCCCTGTTTTAGCAAAATTTGTCCATAGTTTCACAAACCGACGAATTGATTGATCTTCTGTTTCGCCTTTATCAAGGAACTGAGCTGCTATATGGTTGTTGAAAAGGTATCCCAGGTCATCGCCATGACAGGTACCTGTAACAATAAAAAAGTGTTAACTGTACGAAAACGACAACGACTCTGCACTCAAAAAATTGAATTGAAATGAAAGCTATATCGAACAGGGATACTGGGCACTTGGCTCTGCAGAAAATATAATGAACGGAAACCGGCACTTTTGACAAGAGTATCCATTTCATATATTAAAGTTGCAATGAAGGTCAACATGTATATGGAGGGTGATTTATTTATTTACCAGATGAATTTAAACCATACATTCATGGAATGCGCGATTTACCTTTAGAAAAAATAATTCTTCAATTTCAGTTTGATCAATACATATGCTCCTACTGATGACAAAACAAAAATAATACAGGAACAGTTCTTCGAAGACCTAGAGCCGGTATACAAAAGATGTTGCAAAAATAACATTAAGATAGTGTTTAGGTGACATGAATGAAAGAATAAGACGAGATCGAGTTTTCTTGCCTCCTATAAGTAGGCATAGTTAAACTTAGCAACAGCACTAAAAATGATAGTCGCTAGTACCTAATATTAACACAAGAATATATAGAAGGTAATCTGGACCTCTTCCGATAATTAAACAATGAGTCAGATTGACAACATCTTAATAGTTTCAACATACGGAACAAACAAAATTAACTGCAGAAGTCGTAAAGGCGTAATTATAGGCTCAAATAATTTCCTAGTAAGCTTAACATTGAACAAGGTCTAGAAATGTGCAAAAGCTGAGAGATCTACCACATGTAGAACGGTACGTTGATAACATCACCAACAGACTAAGAAATTAAAATGTTAATGAAGAAGGCCAGAAACATATAGACTCCTAATGGACCAAATTAAAGCTAACAGCAAAAGATACAATAGAAATACAAGGTTATGGCCATAAAATTCATTTGCTTGACGATTCATTTAAAATTTGTGCCGTATAGAGAATTGGTTTGACGATGAGTGCAAGAATTTAACAAGAAAAAAAGAAGCGTACATAAAAATGATTACCCGATGAACTAGAACAACTATAGAGAATTATCAGATAACGAGAAGAGAAGCAAAGAGAATACATAAAAAGAAATCACTTAAATACGGAATTTAAACACATAAAATACCTTAAAAGACAGACGGATTTAGAACATTTTATAATAAAATTACCATCAAAAGAAAAAAATTCTAGACAACTACAAACCAATGCTGTGTGTAACCTATTAACAACCAATTCAGACAAGTATGATTGATAAGGTATTAACAACAAGGAAAGATGTATTGAATCGATTAGTAAAATACTTTAACTAGCTACCTAACGAGGGGGAAGAGGAATCGTTAGATTCTTAAAGTTAAAGACGCAGTGAAAAAACTAGCCAAAAAAAATTCCCGAAATAGATAATCTACGCTGAACTATATAAAGAAGGTGGCCACGATACCACAATGGCACTATAGTAGCTTATACAAGAAATATGAACAAAAAACTCCCTTTCCAGTGATTGGCATATTAAGCACCCTTAAGCTAGCGGAGACAAATAAGCAGAATCCAATTTAGCCTACGTAATATTTTTTCGCCAATTTTTCACTAATTTATTACCACCCTAATTATTTTTCACCACCAAACCAACCTTAAGGGGAGCGATTCTGCGGGCTTAAGCTAGCAGAATTCAGAAAAAACTTTTTGCTTATGGCATATTTTTTCACAAATTTTTACTAATTTATTACCACTCTAATAATTTTTCACCACAAAACCACCCTTACTTTCTTATAAGATTTCTTATAAGAAATCAGTGCAAATTCTTGTCTATGCTGATATATCAATATTTATTTAGCGTATGGCTAAGTCACAGGTTCATATAAATTACATATATATAAATTACAAACAACAGTAAATAAAAAAATATTCTATAAACATCTAGATTATAAATATAGGTTGCCGTTATAGAATCTAATCGGGCATTCCTCTACTATGTGTTTTACTGTTTGCCTTTCGGCGCCGCAGTCGCAATTTGGTGATTGTATTTTTCCCCATCTAAAAAGTGAGTCGGAATATCTGCCACAGTTCGTCCTTATTCTATTGAGTGTGGTCCAAATTCGTCCCGGTTGATTGAAGCCCTCAGGTTTGCTTGTAATACATGGCATGTTCCAGTGAGCTGGTGCAGCGTTATTCTCCCATTGGTCTCTCCAGCATTCAGATACATTAAAGTTTTGATCTACTAGCCTTTTTGCTGTTTTTATAGGCGGGTGTCTTGAACAGAGCCTATTTATGTCTCTGGCGGAAGTTCCGGCATGGGAGCGGAGCTCAGGATCAGTATTGATTTTTGTTAATTCTCTGACAAGGGCATGTTCCCGGCGGATGGGTGGTGGAGCTATATGACTCAAAGCTGGTAATCAGTAAGTGGGCGTGACCTTGATTGTGCCCGATATAGTTCGCATGGCTTGGTTGAGTTGGACATCAACACGGTGAGTATGTAGACTGTTTATCCATACTGGTGCACAGTATTCCGATACGGAGTATACCAGTCCTAATGCTGTCGATCTAAGTGTGGGTGCTGAGGAGCCCCATGTAGTGCAGCAGAGCTTTTGCAGGATGTCGTTACGAGTTCGTACGAGTTTTGCAGCAGTCTTAGTAAGATGCTCTTTAATGTTTAGCGTTCTGTCAAGTGTAACACCTAAGTATTTTGGGTGTTTATTATAGTTAAGGAGTCTATCCTCAAAATGGATTTGACGTTGATAGTTGGCCATCTTGTTGTTCAAATGGAAGCAGGACACTTCTGTCTTAGTTGGATTGGGTTGCAATCTCCATTTGCGGAAATAATTCCCTATGGCATTTAAATCATTTGTTAGAATGCGTTCAGTGACCTCGAATTCTTTATGACTTGCGGCAAGCGTCCAGTCGTCTGCGTATCCAATCTTTTTTGATGCGGTTTCTAGCATGTCTGCTATGTAGAGGCTAAAAAGCATGGGAGTCAGCACGGATCCTTGTGGAAGTCCATTATTCAGTTTTCTTTGGGTACTAGTCTTATCTCCCAATATAACTTTAAAACATCTGTTGGATAGCATGATGTTAGTAACCTCAATGGTCTTTCTGCATGGGATTATTCGCATTAATTTATATATTGCCCCTTGTCGATACACAGTGTCGTAAGCAGCAGATAGATCGATGAAGACAGCGGTTGTTTTTAATTGCTCTTGAAAGTTTGATTCCACATAATTGGTTAGGGCGAGTACCTGGTCTGTGCAGCTGCGGTTTGGCCGAAATCCTGCCTGTTCCAATAGTAAGTGTTGGAATATGGTTTTGCTGATTCTATTATACAACAGTCTTTCGAACAATTTGTACACCATACTTAAGAGTGCGACGGGGCGGTAGTTTTTCGGTGAATTATTACTTTTTCCTGGTTTTAAAATGCAAACGATTTTTGCATTTTTGAGTTGGTGGATGGTGGAACTCAGCGTGAATGGCGTCGAAACCCGACATTTTTCCTATTTTCATTTTATTTAGGGCTTGCGATATTTCTTCATGCGTAAATATGTTGGAATATTCTGTTGAGTGTGTAAGACTAGATTTTATGGTTTTGAGGTCTTTTTTAACTTTAATGGCATGTAAACAATTTTAAGGTGCCCTAGAGGTTGACACTATGTGCGTAGCTATTTGGTCTGGAGTTACTAGGTTGGTTGGTTTTGGGTCTTTATTTGGGTTTGTCTAGGTTTTCTACGGTCTGGCTCCATTTTTCACACCTGGCAGCATTAATGCTGTGGAGTAGTTTGTCTGCAATCTCCTGCTTTCCATTTTCGCAATATTCTTCATACAGTTTTTCGCTCTGTTTTGTCCAACCAGGGATATATTTTTTGCGGTATCCTCTAGGGATTGTCGCTTTTGCTGAGGTGATTATTGCTCCTGTTAGTCTCCCGTAGTTCTGGCTCTTAAATGGAATCCATCCTAGGCATTCGTCAAGGTTACTGGTGAAAGCAGGAACCATATATCCATATTGTTCGGAAAACCGACAACGCTTTATAAGAATTACTAAAAGAAATGGCAAAAAATATGGGTTTAATAATAAACCCCAACAAATCGAAGTTCATAAAAATCAGCAAGCAACCAAAATCCTACGGCTACTTGTTACAGAAAACGACGCGTTTGAAGCAGAAAATAACACTGCCGCAAATATACATCGCAAAATTTGCACTGCCAGCAGGTGCTCAGCAGAATGGATGTTTCGAAAGTAATAAGGCGAATATACAACTTCGAACTTTACAGAATATACCAGGAACCAGATATTGTAAAATATGTTAGGACAGGACGTTAAACGTGCTAGGACATGTAACGCGGATGTAACTGACCCAGTTTGAAAAACGCTCCTTGGTAGACCCGTTCGTTAGAGAAGCAGAGGTAGACGCAGAACGAGGTTCCTTAAAAAAATAAATAAAGGCATAAGAAATATGAAAATAAGTGCTTGGCGCGGGAGGGTGACGGATAGAAAGGACTGGAAAGCAATTATGTAGGTGGCTAGGATCCTCACAGGGTTGTAAAGTCGGAATCATGATGATGAATCTTCGCATCCGTTGCTCATCTTAGGGCTGACCGGTACCAGGAGCTAGTTCTACATCGTTTCTTGCCATAGTGATTTCTAACAATTAAAATAATTTTTATTAAAATTGGTAATATTTATTATTGAAAACGTGTTGTTTATAAAATGACGAAAAGTAAACAAGAGTACGAAAGAACTGTAGCTGAACTATTGATATATGCTTTTTATAAGCTACAGTATTACTTCACCTTTCTTTTTCATAGTTATTCACAGTCATAATTTTAAGATAATAAAACGTGGATAATAGTAGACTCGGATAAAGCCCAGTAAAATATTGGAGACAATGTTGGACAAATGTTAATAAATAGATAAAATAAAACTAAATAAAGAGACTTTCTATATATTTTGTTATTGGTATCCCATTTTGCTCATTTAAAGTACGCCTTGTAACGTCAAATAAATAAAATATAAATAAAATATTAGTAACAAATATTTCAAAAGCTTTATTAAAAATTGTTTGGAATTCTTAATCTTTTAAATTAATGTAAAAAGTACAGTTGGTATTGTTTGAAATATTTATACTTCCGTTTTTTAAATGTTCGGAAGGAATAACGCTTCTGGAAGCGATGGAATTCTAGCAGAAATGCTGGAAGAGGGCGGAGAAAAAGACATCTCATATCTAAAAATATTATTTAATAAATGTCTATTCAATGTAACATATCCGAACAATGGAATACTGCTAAAACACAAACACAATATCTCAAACATTATTTACAGTTGCTCTAGAAGATATCTTTAAGTCAATAGAATACGATGATTGCGGAGCTACACCCAGAATCCCTAAAAAGAGGACTGAAAATGAATTTCAGCAAAACTAAACTAATGTCAAAGATGACAAACCTATGATAAACATCGAAGGGACAGAGATAGAACACGCAGGTGAATATACATATCTGGGTCAAAATGTTTTAGGTAAGCAAAGAAAATCAGACTGCCGAAATAAGCAAACGGGTAAAAATGGGATGGGCAGCGTTCGGAAGACTCTTAGACGTACTTACAAATTAAAATATACCTCAAAGACTGCGAACCAAAGTGTGTATCCTACCTGTGCTAACATATGGAGCTTAAACCTGGTCATTGACTAAAATAAACATGGAGAAGATCGAAAAAGCTCAGAGAGCTATGGAACGACACATGCTGGGTATCTTACTCAAAGACCATAAAACCAATGAAGACATACGTAATGGAACAAAAGTAAAAGATGCTCTCGAATATGTTAACCTGCGAGAATGCTCTCGCAGGTTAACTGAAATGGAAATGGGCTGGACATAACGAACGGCTTACGAATGGCCGATGAAATAAAGAAATCGGGAATTGGCGGCCATGTGAAGCGAAAAGACCACGAGGAAGACCGCAAATGCGATGGAGCGACGATATTAAAAGAACTACAGGGCCAATATGGAGACGTCTTACAAGCAACAGAGATGAATAGCGAGAGTTAGGAGAGGCCAATATTCGGCAATCCGAATAGGGGAAAGGGCTTAAAAAAAATAAAAAATAACAATTAATCAAAATTATAATATAACAATAATAACAAAAGGTATACTGATATACAGCATAAATTCAACCATTTTACATTATTAGTTCTTATTTCAATTTATTGTACTAAAAATGATTTTAAAGTATACCAATAAAAAAAAAACGTAAAGGTATATAAAAATCACGCGTGTTTTAAAGACCTCAATATCCACTTATACTTTAATCCTGCTGTACCGTTCTAGTCAACTATGCAAATGTACCTACTGTTCGGGTCAATATGACCCAACTGTCCTTAATCGAAATGTGAATGGTGCTAAACAAAACGTTATTAACAAAACATTATAGTTAATATTGTTCTGAAGCTATTTTCTTGTGGCATTTTAAATTAATTAGTATTTAACTGAGAATAAGCCACAATTAAAGATAAAAATACGTTTATTGACGTTTCAATTTCCACTTCGGAAATCGTTCTCAAAATACAAACAGTCAATAAAACAAATTTTGTTTTTTGTTACATATTGAAAAATTTTTCTAATAATTTAATTTTATCTGATTCATTTATATTGACAATTCAGACATACATTATGCATTTTAAAGAAGACGACTTTAAAATGATATTGCCAATATTGTTGAGTTGCGCTCCTGGGACGACTTTACTTATAAGATAGTTAATTCGATTACATGAAATCAACTTTAACTTGAGAATATCTGTCAGAAAAAAAAATCATAGCATATAATTCGTCTTTAAAAAGACAAACACATGACATGATGACAGTAAAATTCTCCTGTTAGTGATTCCATAGTAAATTATGAGGGAAAAACCAGGAAAAAACCTCATAATACTATCCCGACATGGTAAGTATTTGTTCGTGCATTTAGTTTACCTTCAATAAACACCAAAATTCTGATTTTATATGTTTCGTTATTTAAAAAACATAAATGATGTATCCTCTATATGTTACTGACTTACTAATACTGGTATTTTCTTATTAATAACTTCCTCTTTCAATATTGGTAACCAGATCCTACTACATTCTGCCGAGGAATTTGCGACACAATTGGCCTCATTTAGCATAACTAAACGGATGGTAAAAAAAGAAAAATCAAAGAAACGGCTTTTTAGCATTATGCTAAATGAGGCCAATTATGTCGCAAATTCCTCGGCAGAATGTAGTAGGATCTGGTTACCAATATTGAAAGAGGAAGTTATTAATAAGAAAATACCAGTATTAGTAAGTCAGTAGCATATAGAGGATACATCATTTATGTTTTTTAAATAACGAAACATATAAAATCAGAATTCTGGTGTTTATTGAAGGTAAACTAAATGTACGAACAAATACTTACCATATCGGGATAGTATTATGAGGTTTTTTTCCTGGTTTTTCCCTCATAATTTACTATGGAATCACTAACAGGAGAATTTTACTGTCATCATGTCATGTGTTTGTCTTTTTAAAGGCGAATTATATGCTATGATTTTTTTTCTGACGGGTATTCTCAAGTTAAAGTTGATTTCATGTAATCGAATAAACTATCTTATAAGTAAAGTCGTCCCAGGAGCTCAACTCAACAATATTGGCAATATCATTTTAAAATCGTCTACTTTAAAATGCATAATATTTGTCTGAATTGTCAATATAAATGAGTCAGATACAATTAAATTATTAGAAGAATTTTTCACTATGTAACAAAAAACAAAATTTGTTTAATTTACTGTTTGTATTTTGAGAACGATTTCCGAAGTGGAAATTGAAACGTCAATAAACATATTTTTATCTTTAATTGTGGCTTATTCCCAGTTAAATAGTAATTAGTTATAGTTAAATAAATAAAAATTATGTCGCTAATGTAAATTAATAGTATATTACTTTATGAGGCGGAGAAGCATGACTTTTCTTGACGCGCCCGATATTACGCGCAGAACGAAGTGAGGCGCGTAATAGAGGGCAAGTCAAGAAAAGTCGCTTCTTTGTCGAATAAAGTATACTATTTTTTCTTTAAACGTAGAAATTTTCAACCATAAATAGTACAATTCCTACGCTATTTTTACTCGAAATTAACTGTGACAACTATCAAAGTCGTCTAGATGTTAGAAATTAAAATAATTAAGTGGTCGGTGGGATTTGCGTCTCCCTGGATACAGTTGTTTGACAGTTGTTTGCAATTATTAAAGACAGCTTATTGTTGTTGCAACCGCAAGCGCAAATTTAGTGCGAAAATGGAAAACCTAAACGAAATTGAGTCCGCGGCTAATGATGCAGTAGCACGTTTGGGACCCTCCAAGTCCGGAATAAAGTATCGGTTAGTGTACAAGCACTTCCAAGAGTGGTGCGATACAAGAGGAGTACGGCAAGTTATCGAATAAGTTTTACTGGCATATTTTAATATAATGGAAAATGAAAATAAATTGAAATCTTCTACAATGCGGTCACGATACTCTATGATAAAATCCGAGTTAGTTATTAGAAACAATGTGGATACTAGCAAATTTTTAAAGTTACGTGCCTTTCTGAAAAAAACAAGCGAAGGATATACTGCAAAGAAGTCTAAAGTTTTCACTAAAGACGAGTTTGATAAATTTTTGTTTGAAGCGCCAGATAAGTTGTATTTAGGATTAAAGGTAAAAAAAAATATATTGAAAAGTATGTAGTATACTCTACTAAATTATAAAAATATTTCAGATTGTTTTGTTAATTGGGGTTACCGGCGCCTGTCAATGCGACGAAATGGTAAAAATGAAGACTGTGGACATTGAGGATAAAGAAAATGTAATAATTATCAACATCTTAGACAGTAAAACACGACAAATTAGATCTTTTACGATAATTGGTCAAAACTACATTAAACTGTATAAAAAGTATGCATCACTGTGGCCTGAAAATATCACAGAAAACCGATTTTTGATCAAGTACCAAAATAGAAAGTGTTACCGAAGCGTCATGGGAATACATTCGATCAGCGCAGTAGTCCAAAAAGTAGCTAGTTATTTAAATTTAAACGATGCAAGCGCATAAACGGGTCACTCTTTACGACGAACTTCAGCAACACTTTTAATTAATGAAGGAGGAAATCTAGAATGCCTTAAACGACACGGGGGCTGGAAATCAAGCACGGTTGCCAAAGGATATAATATAGAGGATTCAATAAGAAATAAGAACAATATTGCTCAAAAAATTTTAAACCCTCATAATTCGCCAACATCGGGATTGATTGCTGAAAGTTGTTCTCGACCATCAGTATCATCAACAATTACCAATGCGTATCAAGAGTCGGGAACAGTTTTGCACGGTTTCAATTTTGAAAATACCTCATTAACTAATTGTACTATTAATATTACTATAAATAAAAATGATGTTTAATTGTTGCTAATGACATTTGTATTGTTGCTTTGTGACCTGTATCATATTGTTGCCATGACAACATGTTTCCCTCCGCAGTAAAGAAATGGGAAAAAAAACTGCTGCCGGCGGAGACATCAAACTTTGACAGGATCAAGTTAGATAAGTAATGTCATCATTATTTGACGTTTTGAAGAAAAACCTTATTAACAAAAATAAAAGGCATTTTGTTACCCAGAAAAGCCTGATAACAAATAACTACAAAATTTAATTTAGTTTAAAACTAGGACAGTAATAAAAAAAAAAATAAGTTTTAAAATATGTTTGTGACATATACAACATAAAATATTGGTCCCGTTATCGTAATATAAAAATATTTATAGCATAATTTACAGCGTGCTCGTTTAGCAGGCGAAATTGGATTGTCCATAGACGGTTTCCTTGAATTTCCATCTCCTCTACTCACTTCTGCGTTTCTTTTTACCAGTTCTTGCGAGTCTTTGGTTCTTGGTAATTTTTTCCTGGAATGGATAAGTGGTTTCACAAGTGTTTTTCCCAATTCCTCAAGAAAAATTTGCCATTTTGTAAGTTTGTTGCGATTTGTCTTCCTCTTGTACCAACAAGCTGGATCTAGAGTATCCACTGTTCCCTTATTGAAATTGTTATCTATAATATATTTGGGACTTTTTGTTATTTCTGTCAGTAAAAGCCTTATCATGATGCCAGGTACTCATAAGAATAACAATTTTATTCTTTTTAGGAATATAGTTAACAACAGTGATCTTGCGTGAAGTAAAAAGACGAACTATGAACTTCTTTATTTGCAATTTGTGCTGGAAGCTCTAGCTTATTTTTTGTTATAGTCCTTAGCATTGTATTTTTTCTTTTTAGAAAAAGTTGTTCTTAATTTTATGATGTAAAAAAGTTATCACACGTAATATTGTGGTCTTTCAAATCACTACACAAGTCACACACCATAAACATTCCCTGATTCCGTTCGAGCGCGGCACCTGCTTTTGTATAGATCTGCAATTTTAGAGCATACAAAATTTTACTGTCGCATAAAGCCCAACTTTTTAGGCCATACTTTGATGGTTTGTTGGGAATCTACTGTTTGAAGGGACAGCGGCCTCTAAAGACAACTCATTACTAGTCGACGGTAACATTTTCATCAAGGTTAAAAAATTTTGGTAGATTTTCTACCCATTTTCCTCAATTTTTACGTATTGTAGCAAGTTTATCAGTACCTCTCCCATCCTGTCTAGTAGTCTTGTTATCAAAACGTATTACTTGTGAAATTTTTGTAAATACTTGCAGGGATATTGTTACTCTAAATACACTACGACCCGTTTCTTTATCTCACAAACTTTTAGTTGACTCGCCATGGGACTTAAAAACTCCAGCTAACAATAAAGGACCAATGTATGCTTGAAAACCAATTTTATCCAAGCCTTTCCAGTTGGTTCCAAAAACACGCTGTCCTTTCATATCGGTCATAGCTATAATTTGGTTTGCAACTCAGAATAGAATGCGCCAAGTAAATTATTGATATCAAAAATTCGTGCAAATGCGTACCTTGTAACTCCTGGAGCATTATTTATAACATTGGCCGAGGACAAACGACCACGTTGAAAAGGAGGATCGAGAGACCACTGGATATTACCGTCTTATGAAGAAACTGTTACAGAAGATTCTACAAGATATTGTACTTAGAATGGAATAGCAGAATCATCACTAGTTGTTTCTCACTATTACTACTTGTACATACACCACACTACATATTTCTTACACTTTATACTGACAAACTGTTAGAAAATATATAAAATACTGCGAACTAAACATACTTACACAGGTAATTTTTAACGGTTTAAATACGTGGGTCATATTGACCCAAACGTACTACAGGTAACAATTTAATTTTTATCAAAAAAATCAGGAAGTTGTAACGATGAGTCCAAGCCATCACCGTTAAACCAGCGTGCGCGCGAACCAACCCATGTAGTAGGAGTGTATCGACAGTAGAAAGGGCAAAACTAATTACCAAGCTCTGCTATATAAACCGCAACATTTCCTCATAGAGGCAGAATCGACAGGTGTTGACTGAAGGTTCTCTTCTCCCCTACCCCGGCTTGTGGACGTGTTGAGTTCACAAGTTATTCCGTTCCATACCGCCGTCACCCGAAGAGCGTGTTGAGCTCTTCATTACCCGTACTCCAAAGCAGTCGTGTTGAGACTGTCGAGGAGTGTCCTATTAACCCGAATCACTTAAGGGACGTGTTGAGTTCCTTTCCTTTCTTTGTACCTATCGTCCGCTGTTATTAAATTGATACAACGTTCACGTAAAATTTCAAAAACACACTCGCTTGCCGATAAGACTAACTTCATACGACAAGGTCAAACTTAATTTGAATAAATAGGCCAGGTACAGAGAAGACTAAACTAAATTGTAAATATGTATATAAGATTTTTGTCAATTTAATTTAAGGAAGACAAAAAAGTTTTATTTTTATTTTGAACTCTGTCTCTGACTGCCCAAAAGCTACGCGGATAGTGACTCCTACGAGAGGACATCACAAATGGCGCCCGAGCAGAAAAATTCGTTTTAAACAATAATACCGACCGAATTCCGAATTTTATTTTCATGAGACAGTACTACATTTCAATTTTTATTCAAATACAGGGTGATTCACAGTTCAAAAATGACAGACGCTCCGGAAACGTCGAAGGTTAGTTGGGTGTACCTATTAAAGAAAGACGAACTTATAGCCGAATTAACAAACCGAGAACAGTCGACGGAAGGGAATTTCAGCGAGCTAAGAGCGAGATTAGTTGCAATCATCAAGGCACCAACTCAAAAAGGCCAAAACCCAGAGGAAATAGAAGAAAACCAGATGGAAGACAGACAAAGAAAGATGGAAATAGTACGCAAATGGGGGTTACACTTTGACGGTTCAAGAGACCCAATAGAATTCATAGAACGGTTGAAAGAACTCCAGACAGCTTACGGCCTACAAGACACCCACGTTTTACAAGCTCTACCAGAAACATTAAACGGGAAAGCATTACTATGGTACAGAAACAATAATAAATATTGGAACGAATTAAAAGACTTCTAACAAGATTTTCGCAATTTCCGTTTCCTCCGTTCTCACGCAATCTCTGGAAGCTCAAATCCGGAACCGACTCCAACGAAACAACGAAGGTGTAAAAGACTACATCATTGATATTCAAACGATGATCAGAAGACATGGTGAATTCAATCACCAGGAAGAACTAAACAGGATATACACCAATATGAACCCGAAATACAAGTTGTATATAAAGAGGCAAGACGTATCGTCAACACAGGACATCATCAGACTAGCGGAAGAATATGATATGGTCCAAAAAGAAATATATAACAGAAACAATACAAGGATTGACTTTACACAGGCAAATAGTCGTAATAACAAAATACAGAATTTCGACAGACAGACTTGTTATTGGAGATGCGGCCGCAGAGGCCACAATAGAAGAAACTGCAGAGCTATTGCTGTACTCTTCTGCAGCCACTGCGGAACCCGAGGAACAACTTCCAATAACTGCCAATGTAGAAGCCGACCGGAAAACTCCAACAGGACTGGACAAGAATGAGGCAACCCAGTCAGCATTTAGAGTCCTCCCTAACAACCTCCAGCTACGCACACTATACAGATCAACGACCCCACACAACGATAACGTTCAGCAACGGTAAAAAGTTAAAAGCACTAATAGACACAGGAGCCCAAAATTCGTTTATAGGACAAAAAGGTAAAAAAATATTGGAACAATGTGGAACAAAAAGCGACAGAAAAGCTTTAAAGATCACGCTGGCAGATGGAAAAACCAGCAACATAGAAATCTGTTTTACAGCAAAATGTTCCATAGACAACGTTTGGAGAAAAGCCAAGCTACATTTTTTACCAAACCTAGCTTCAGAAGTAGTACTGGGAATGCATGAAATAACAAGATGGGGCCTTGATTTATCAAACATCTTAAATAGAAATCGCGTAAGAAGGAGAGAACAATACCCAACCAGGACAGAACACAAATCCAGATCGTACAATGCAGACAATAACCGAATACCGACCAATTCCAGGGTCAACGAAACACCAACCGAAAGATATCCGCTCCAACAGAGAAGCAAAATATATAACAAAACGACCTACCGACTACCGACCGATACCGCGGTCGAAGACCAGACCGAAGATATACCGAACTACCGACCGATACCGCGGCCGACGACCAGACCGAAGACATTCCGTCATACATACCGGAATTCACGAACAGTCCGAAACGAGAGCAGCTCGACATCAGTACTACACTAAACAATACCGAAAAAAAACAATTACAGGAATTGTTACTAACAGAATTGGAGAAATTTAAACAAATTAAAGGAACAACACATCTAACCGAACATACAATAAAACTCAAACATAATACACCGATCAAACAAAGATACAGGCCCCGAAACCCGGCAATGCAGCAGATCATAAACGATGAGATAGATAAGATGCTAGAAGAGAACGTGATAGAAAAATCTAATAGCCCGTACAGTTCCCCCATCGTCCTAGTAAAAAAGAAGGACAACAACGGATACAGATTTTGCATCGATTTTAGGAAAATCAACGACATCTCAGAAAAAGATGCCTACCCATTACCGTACATCAATCATATCCTAGAAAAGTTCAAATCTGCAAAATATTTTACCACGTTAGATCTAAAAAATGGATATTGGCAAGTACCACTTTCCGAAGCAAGCAAACCCTTGACCGCTTTCATAGCACCAGGAAAAGGACTATTCCAGTTCAAAGTACTTCCATTCGGATTACACGCCGCCTCCGCTACTTTTCAACGATTACTAGATACAATAATCGGCCCAGAAATGGAACCACATGCATTCGCCTATTTAGACGACATAATAGTACTGGGGAAAACGTTCGAGGAACATATGGAAAACTTAAAAGAAGTACTTCACAGATTACAGCAGGCCAAACTACGAATTAATATAGACAAATGTTAATTCTGCAAAGAAGAGATAAATTATTTAGGCCATGTAGTAAACAAAACGGGAATAAAAGTGAACGAAAACAAGACAAAAGCCATAGTCGAATATCCCGCGCCAAAAACCGTTAAACAACTACGCCGATTTTTGGGCATCATCTCATGGTATAGGAGATTTATAAAAGATTTTTCACGAACTACAGCCCCTTTAACAAAGCTACTAAAGAAAAAACAACATTGGACTTGGGACAGAGACCAAGAGGAAGCATTCAACAAAATAAAATTACTACTGACACAAGCTCCAATACTGATCTGCCCGGACTTCAAGAAAAGATTTTTTTTACAATCGGACGCTTCGAACCACGGTTTAGGAGTAGCTTTAGTACAAACAAACGACGAAGGACAGGAACAAGTCATCGCTTACGCAAGTCGAAACCTAACAAATGCAGAAAAAAAATTAGAGCGTGACAGAAAAAAACTACTAGCGATCATCTTTGGTGTAGAAAAGATGAAACCCTACATCGAAGGATACCCATTTTCAATTATCACAGATCATCAAAGTCTACGATACTTACAAACAATGGAAAACCCTACAGGTAGAATAGCTAGATGGGCAATGCTGCTGCAACAATTTGACTTCGATGTCATTTACAGAAAGGGCTCCCAGAACGTCCTGGCCGACGCGCTCTCTAGAGAACCAGTAGATCTGGTTTGCATAATAAACGTAGAAGATGTAGAACCCGACGAATGGTACAATAAAGCTTTAAATAAAATCCAGACAAATCCGCAACTATTTCCAGACTACTCTATCAAAGATGGACTTCTCTATCGACACTTCTGGGACAAATACGATTTAAAAGAGACAGAGTTATCCAACCCCTGAAAACTATGCATCCCAAACCACAAGAGACAACAACTCCTGGCAGAAAACCACGAGCAACCGACCGCAGGACATCTAGGAATAGCTAAAACAATAACCCGCCTAGCTAGAAAATACTACTGGCCAGGGATGTTTAAAGACGCCGCAAAGTTCGTCAGGAACTGCAAGAACTGTCAGCAATTTAAGCCGCAACAAAGCTTAACTCCAGGCCGCATGCAATCTACACAAATTCCCCCACATTCATGGGACACCGTTTCAACCGACATCATAGGACCCCTTCCAACATCCAGCAAAGGAAACAAATATATAATGACATTCCAGGACACCTTTTCAAAATGGGTCGAAGCCATACCGATCAGAACAGCAACGGCAAAATCAGTCTGTCAGAACTTAAAAGATAAAATCATTATGAGATTCGGATCACCCAAAGAGCTAATATCAGACAACGCAAGAACATACGATAACAGGGAAGTACGAAAGTTGCTAGACGAATTCCAGATTTCTAAAAGAAACATTCCGCCATATTCACCCCAGAATAATCCAGTAGAAAGAACAAACAGAGTAATCAAAACAATGATAGCTCAGTTCTGCGATAATAACCATAAGAAATGGGACACGAACCTTCCAGAACTACTATTCGCATATAATACAGCTAAACACGATTCAACGGGTTTCTCCCCAGCCTTCCTGAACTTTGGACACGAATTAGAAATTCCAAGTAAAGTCGTAAAAACCCCAAACGACACACAACATACCGATCAAAACATAAAATGGCATAAACTACGAACTACGCCTAAACATTCGAACTAGTACGTACAAACCTGGCAAAAGCTTTTTCAACTCAAAGCCATTACTACAACTTACGACGAAGAGAGTGGAAACCCACAATAAACGACAAAGTCATGAAAAGGGAATACCAACTCTCAAAGGCCGCCAAAAATTTTAACGCCAAATTAGCACCGAAATTTTCAGGCCAATATACTATAACAAAAGTGTGTTCTAATGTAATATTCAAATTAAAACACGACGATAAAAACCGTACAATAACAGCTCATATCAAAGACCTAAAACCCGCATTTACCGATTTCCCTACTCCTTAATCAGTCCAAGCACTTACAGTCAACACCAAGTAGTGACAGTATATTTTAATACAGTTTACCAGTAACCTTCAAATATAATGTCAGACACGTTAGAAATATATTACAGTGACATAGAAATGGACGGCACAATTACGCCGCCACCATACACCGTTCCAGAGTTAATATCACCATTGGGAACACACCAAAACCTAACACCCCGGGCAAAGGCTGCGAGCCCCTGATAAAGGCTATTTCCAAATTTAAAAACCTTTTCGATGAACCAACCATGGGCATCACAAAAGTTCAGAAAGTCCAGTCAATTCCAGTGTCAATCCCGCTGATCTCACTAATTCCGACGCATGCATAAAGGAAAAAAATACAGACTGAGACTCCCGAACCGGGTGCTGAGGATAAAAACAAATAATTGAAGCCCCACGAAGGAAGACGTTTTTTTTAAGAGAGAGGAAGACGATTTTTTTTAAGAAGACGATATTTATTTTTTTTAGGGCGGACATTTTTTATTTTGATGTATTATAATTTTTTTTTAGGGTAACCAAGTACCTGGAAAGGAATAAAAATTAAAAAAAAATTTTGTTCCAAATTTTTTTTTTCCCAGGAAGAGGGGGTGTAACGATGAGTCCAAGCCATCACCGTTAAACCAGCGAACCAACCCATGTAGTAGGAGTGTATCGACAGTAGAAAGGGCAAAACTAATTACCAAGCTCCGCTATATAAACCGCAACATTTCCTCATAGAGGCAGAATCGACAGGTGTTGACTGAAGGTTCCCTTCTTCCCTACCCTGGCTTGTGGACGTGTTGAGCTCACAAGTTGTTCCGTTCCATACCGCCGTCACCCGAAGAGCGTGTTGAGCTCTTCATTACCCGTACTCCGAAGCAGTCTTGTTGAGACAGTCGAGGAGGGTCCTATTAACCCGAATCACTTAAGGGACGTGTTGAGTTCCTTTCCTTTCTTTGTACCTATCGTCCGCTGTTATTAAATCGATACAACGTTCACGTAAAATTTCAAAAACACACTCGCTTGCCGATAAGATTCTGTCTCTGACTGTCCAAAAGCTACCCGGATAGTGACTCCTACGAGAGGACATCACAAAGTTGATTTTTTATCTCGTATGCAATTGAAAGACCTTATATTAGGTAATAAAGTCACGAAACACCAAAACGTTACACCGGGTAATAATTTGCAAAATAAGAAATAATTTTTTTTTGGGTCAAATAGACCAGAACAGGAGAGCAGGTTTAATATACTATTAAAGTCATTTTATTGCCGTACTTTACAATCGTAATCCAAGATTCTTATCATAAGGTCAAAACTCATTGTGTTAGTCAAATTTATTTTATATTGCATTTAATTCATACTCATATAAATTAAAACAGAATCTGATGTCCTCAATTCCAAAATAACCCTTCTCGCTACACACTTTTCGGACTTTCTGTACCATTTTGGTCACAATTGAGACAGCAAAATACTACTTGCTATAAAAGCTACAAATCTGGGTAATTTATTACAAATCTTACCTGGGTCAGTAATCTTTGCAATTTTTTTAAGAAGATTTAAGCCGGCATCTATTGAAATCCTGTACAAATAAACCGGATTGTTGGATGTTTTTGCATGTATATTTCCTGCTGCAATAATCCCAGCCACAAAATAGAAATCAGTAGGTAACTGAAACAGATATAAATAGAGTAATCAACCAAAATCGAAAATAATAACAATAATTGCGATTAAAGTAGTAGGTAATAAAGTTTAATACGTAAAAACTAGTTTGTACAAATTAAAGGAGGAACAATAGGTATTGTCGCACAATATTATTATTAATATAGGTAAATATTAGATTTATAAACGTGTGAGCATTTTGTTTGTTAAACGTCCCAATTTTAAGACCAAAACTATTTTAATACAACTCATATTTAACGATACATTTTGACTAACAATGGTAAATTTTTTACAAATACGTTATAATAGCTACTTAAATTTCTCTAAAAAACCTACTCGTTACGGTGCATTTTAGAAGAGACTAAGGGCTGTAGAACAATTAAATGGAAGTATTGTTTAGCGTATTCAGCGTCCAACAATTAGTGTGCGGACCGCATTCTTGGGCGAGTGTTTACCAAAATAATTACATTAATTGCCTCGACCCTGTTAATTGTTTTATTGTTTTGCTGTTACTTATTTTTGGGTTTTTGTGTTTTGGTATTTGATTTCACGTCTAAAAGTGCTCGGGATGAATATAACGATATATACATATATATATATATATATATATATATATATATATATATATATATATATATATATATATATATACAGATTGAACCAAATTAAAACGGAACATACAATTTAATACATGTCTGTTTGAACTGCATCTGAAATAGTGGACCAATATAAAACTTGGACAAAAATAAATTCATACCTGGGTATAGACATTGTATAAAATATCGTTCAACTATCTGTCTCGCAACAAAGTTGTTTGCGTAAGACGGGTTTGTCTAAGGAAGATAGTTCAGGAAATGAAGCTCGAAAAAAGTTAAAACCTCGCAATTTTTTCGTCCTGCATGTATCCAGTTAAAATTTTAGCAGAAGGTAGGTAATAGCCCAAGGATCAAAATCTATATCGAATCGAAGTGCGCTGAAGGGTTTTAGGGGTGAAAACTACCCCTAATTGTCAAAAATTATAAAATAACATATTAAACCTGAATATGGGTAAGATTTGGTTTGAATTAGTTAAATAATGATTATTTTATACTTTTGAATAGAGTTCCATCATATTTCAACCCTTAAAAAGTAACCCTTGTTAAAGATTAATGTAAAAAAATTACTAATTCTAAAAAAATTATTTCGCCTTGGATCGATTTGGATAAAAATTTGGATTTAAGCCCAATTTACCCTCTGCTTTATAGTTTATGTCATGTCGACGAACCCTGATTGTTCTTAGGGGTGAAAACTACCCCTAATTGTCAAAAATTATAAAATAACATATTAAACCTGAATATGGGTAAAATTTGGTTTGAATTAATTAAATAATGATAGTTTCGTGCTTTTGAATAAAGTTCCATTATATTTCAACCCTTTAAAAGCGACCCTTATTAGAGATTAATATAAAAAAATTAGTAATGCGAAGAAAATGATTTCACCTTGGAATGATTTGCATAAAAATTTGGAATTAAGGTCAACTCACCCTCTGCTTTATAGTTTATGTCATGCCGATGAACCCTGATTGTTCTTAGGGGTGAAACTACCCCTAGTTTTCAAAAATTGTAAAATAATATTACAAATCTTAAGATGAGTGAAATTTGGTTTGGATTAGTTAAATAGTGATTTTTTTATACTTTAAAATACAAATTCATACATTTTCAACCCTTAAAAATTAATTGTTATGAGTGCTATAGGTGAAAACAATTTTTTGCTAAAATTTTGCAACTTTTCAAAATCACCCTTTACAACATTGCAGTTTTTATAAACTAATTTATAAGATATAAATTGAAAAAAGTAGAATTAAATACAAAAAAATTTATCAACATAAAAATGCACCATATATTCTTATACATTTACATAGATAGTTGAAAATATTTACATTTATAGGTAAAACAATTATAATATTAATTTTATTCGTCATCAATTACATCTTCATCGTGATCTATGTCATCCTCATCTTCTTCAATTATTGGTGGACTGTTATTGCACCCTTCACCTGAGCACCCAGAACAAGTAGAGTTACAGTATAAACCAACTTTTCTGCACCCACATGAAACGCCGTATCCTTTTTTGCATTAGCAAAAAATAATTTTCAAAAGTTCATCGGGTGCAGGTTGTTTTTTCATGCGTACGGGTAATAACAAACCATCTTTGGAATACCATCCCCAATCTGTTGCTCTGATATTTTCATTGCCAAGCCCTAGACATACGAGCAGATGTTTTATTCTGTTGTATGAGATTTCAAAATAAGAACGCTTAAAATTTCTAATGTATAACGCCATACTAGCTAATATACCGGTTTTGTAGATTATTATGCTCCGAAATGTACTGTACTATACTAATGGAATTTTCCGGAAAAAAATTAACTGGTTTTTTTTAACGTATTTCCTTTAATTTTTAGTGTTTCTTCAAAAACGATTTGTAGAGGTTTTTAAGAGCTACAAGAATCTGTGAATTAAATCTTTTTGGAACCCTTGGTTTTTAAATGGGGTGAGTTTAAAGGGCTCGAAAAATTTGGTAATTTTTATTTTTTTCATTTATTCAGTGTTTTCGGGCATATTTAAAAAAAGAAGGGTAAAAAATATGAAATTGTAAATCGTTTCTCGCTTTAAGCTGTACTTTTTCTAAAACTAAGCATTTTAAATGGGTCAAACTTCTTGGACGTAATAACAATATATGTACAAAGGGAATTGCAGAAGGGTGAAGATCGATTTTAATTATGGGGGTGGTTATTTGAGGGGGGTGGTCTATTTACGCTCTTTAAAAAAGATTTTGTGAGTTTTCTTCCAAAAATGCATTATTTTCCCGATATTTGACTTTGAATCTTTCAAATTTGGCATTTAAAGAAAACCGCTGAACATTGATAGGCCGTATTCGGTTCCTATTATATCGCAAAAATATTTTAAAAAATGAGTTACATTTGTCTTTTTAAAAGCTACAAATTTGTTCTCTACAATTTTTTTGATAAAATGCATCATTTTCGATTTATTCGCGAAAAATCGATTAAAAACGTGGATTTTTTCGTCTTAAAGTTGTTACTTTCAATCGCGAATAACTTGAAAAATATCATTTTATAAAAAAAATTTATAGCACATTTTTTGTTTAGAATCACTTTTTTAATCGAAACCTGTAGTTAAAACGTAAAAAAAAAATTCACCCCGGAGATGGGGTGGCAACCACCCCCTAGGCTTTGGCGCACTTTGGTTCGATTAGATTTTGATCCATAGGCTATTACCTTCTGATAAATTGCAAGTCAATCCGCGCAGCACGAAAAAATTGCGAGGTGAAATGCTTCATTTCCTGGACTATAACTGGTTTGACAGCATAATAAAATCGTAGATTTATGTGTAGCTTTCAATTTTTATGAGTTCAGAATCCAGCAGCCCGCTAAAGTGTTGGACATTTATAATGTAATTATTTGACAATCTTTTGTTGGCCAACCACTTACAGCAGAATTGAGCCGAAATACATTATATTCCTATGTTCCGAATTTATTTCGTTCAATCTGTATATATATATATATATATATATATATATATATATATATATATATATATATATATATATATATATATATATTGATATTACATTAGTAACTTGAGCCAAATTTATCATGCTCTAATATTGCAGAATTAGTCTTACTATGTTATTTACTTTAAAAATTGTCACCTAAGGTGTTTTCTTTACATAACTTCTCTTTAAATAATTTTCAAATATAAATTAAAATAAATTAAATAATAAACTCTTCCTTTAAATTATCCTAGATTTATGCAACCTATATTTCATGACTGCATGATTTCATGTCAACGTTGCCTTTGTACAATTGTATTAATTGTTTCCATACAAATAGTTTATTACAACTTTATTGTTATAAATTGATTCATAGAATCTTATTAAATTTCGTTCTAAATGTGATGAACCTTGGATTGTTGGAAGTTTGATCATCCTTCCCCTGTGGCTGGCTAACCAGTCACAACGTAGACTATTAACATATGGTTTTTTGGATTGACTTCTCTTGTTTGTTCTTTATTTCATCTTTACCGATCACTGGAGGGAAAAAAGGAGTTCTCAACCACCTTTTCCTTTCAGTTTTATGGTTTTTACAGACAGTTTGTCGGCCAAATTTTGTCATATTTTTAAATAAACCGCTCTATTGTACTGGAGTTGGTAGTAATACGCCTTGTTGCTCTGTCACTCGTTGACCTATTGGCATCTGTCTTTTCACGTTGTTGACGTTCATTTCACCGGCAGCACTCGACAAGCTCTCAGTGGTAACTTCATTATTACTTTTAAATTACTAAAATTTTTAATTAAACATTAGAATAATGCCACCTAAAGTTAAAATGAAACCTTAATTATTGAATTACTGTTGGAAGTGCATTCTTGGACCTTTTAGTTCTTTTCTACACTAATTTTGTTTTTTATAAATTTTTTACCTATATTTTTTTACCATACATGTACAACTACCACATGTTTTTTTTTGCTGTGCTAATTTTATGAAAATTGTCAACTATATTTAGTTCAATTTATTGTTTATACAACATAATTATACAATGTCTATTGTCGTAAGCTTCTTTACAATAATTGTTAATATCATTGGCTGCTACATATCTTTTTGAGGTAACATACTTAATAGCTCTTCAATGGATGTTCGGTTTTTCATATTGTTCTTGTTAGATGAACTCATGATGCTATCAAATTGGATAGCGAAACGTTTTTAATAAATAGATGAAGTAGCCATCATCTTTGTCTTTTTTCTCCAATTTTTGACCGAAAAACCCGCCACTCTTCGAGTGATCCTTATTTTTATATATATATATATATATATATATATATATATATATATATATATATATATATATATATATTTATCTGAATAGCAATGTACATATATATATATATATATATATATATATATATATATATATATATATATATATATATATGTATATATATATACATTGCTTTTCAGATAAAATTATCCACCTTAAATAACTTTTAAACTTCTAATTTTTAGGAAAACCGCAAAAACACGTATACAAATTAACGCATATGCAAGAAAATTGGATTGAAAAAAATTATTTTTTAACAATTTTGTCACACACATTTAGAATGAACATATCACAACCAAAAATTTTACAATAATTGTTTAAAATGACTGCCATTCACTTCTATGCAATAGTACAATCTATTTGAAAATTCTCCTCTGACATTGTTTAACACGTCTGCATTTAATAGTCGACATTCATCCTCTATTCTTTGTCGTAAATTATCATAGGGATTCTAGATGAGTAGCATAAATTTTTGTTTTAAAAAACCCCTATAAGAAGAAGTCTAGGGGTGTTCAATCCGGTGACATAGGTGGTTTGTCACCTAGGAACATCATCTGTTCTCTTCTACCAATTTAAGGACCGGGTAATGCTTCGTTTAAAGATTGTCGCATAGGTAAAGCAAAGTGTGGAGTAGCTCCATCATGTTGAAATACAACCAAATCTTCAGAAAAGTTATAATTATTTTCTACTATTGTTTTTATATAATCAATCACTTGCCTAAATAATTCAAGATACGATACACTATTTAAGTTTCCAGTGATAAAGAAGAGTCTGATAATGTGATCAACTGGGACGGGGGTCACCAGACGTTTTTAAGAGTAACAAAGCTGCCGTTCAGATGGAAATGATCGAGTATCAGGAAGATTCCGCCTTAAAAGAGGTTTATACTCAAGTTCCAGAAACGCTTACCTAGGACAAATTTTGAAATACATATGTGTGTGACAAAAAATAACTAAAAAAGAACTAAAATATTTGGCAATGAAACTGTGTACTATGTTTGGCTCAACTCATGTGTTCGAAACCGCGTTTCCAAAAATATACTTTATTAAAAATCGGTACAGACCTCAGTTGACAGATGAATATCTCGGCTCCCTAATGAGAATAAGTTGCACTAACCTTACTTCAAATTTCAGACAGATTGTACAAAATAAAAGTGTAATTTTTCTCAGTAATAGTTTAATTTTGTAAGGAGTTTTACTTTTATTTTTAGACTTATTGTAGTCATTAATTTTGAATTTAATTAAACCAATATACCCACCCTGGTTTCAACTACGTAACAAAGATGATCTCCTAAGGGGGAGGGGGGTTACAACTACTGAAAGACTTCTGGGCAATCCCCCTCCCTCCTGGTTACGCCACTGCCTAGTGCTGAGTGTCCGGACCGCGGAAATGTTGTAGGTTTTAGAAACGGAGCCTCAGGAAATATAATTGGTGACACCTGACCTGGAATACCACACCATACGTTTAACCTTTGAGGATGCATTGTGTCATTAATTCGCAAAATTTAAGACAACGATCAAAATATTCTTCATTTAAGTCTTCTACTGACATATTTAGTTTTATATGGATGAAACTTAAATTTAAAAAGGACTCGGAACTCGTAAGGCTGTAGAAGATGAAACACCGATTGCTCTGCTTATTGTTGACAGTGTCTGTGATTGCTAAGCCTCTAAGTTAACTTGCCCTAAAACATCTACTTGGATTGCTTCGTTATTCACAAGTCCCTGTCGGTTTTGTTTTTTATTGCAAATTGACCTTGTTGCTCTAAATCTCTGCATCAGTTCAATCACATACTTATGAGTTGCATGTCTACTGTGGTGTGTTTTATTAAAAATTCTAGCAGCAGTTCTTGCACAGATAATATTAATGTATTATAAACCTACAATTTTAATTCTTTCTTGCAAAGTGTACACCATTTTAGAGATCAAGTTGCACATGTATCAAAATAGGCCGTTACAGGTTATAACAAATTGTTGTTGGATATCAACCGATTAAAGTAAATATCCCAAAAATATCGATTTCGAAGGTACTACAAATAGTACGGTTATATATTTAAAAAGTTATGCTAAAAATTATGCTACAACCTATTGTGTTACAGTCAATTAAGGTGAGAGAGATATCTGGTTAACAGAAAAATTGTCTATCTCATAAACTAATTACTTCAAGCCAAAGGTATTATATATAGATTTTTGAAATCAGTACAAATAGGAGAATCCAAATAAAAAATAAAAAACGGAAAGTAATTAAAAAAAAAATAAAGGGATGGCACGCGCGCTGAGAGGCTGGATTTCCCGGCAACCTTAAATATAATATAATATCTTCCCCTTCAAATATTATTTGACGTGTTTTTGCCTTTTACCAAAAAATTAAAAGTTCAAAAGTTACTCAA
Source organism: Diabrotica balteata (assembly GCA_918026665.1). Taxonomy (NCBI): domain Eukaryota; kingdom Metazoa; phylum Arthropoda; class Insecta; order Coleoptera; family Chrysomelidae; genus Diabrotica; species Diabrotica balteata. The sequence continues at coordinate 48,331,432 of OU898283.1, read as the reverse complement.
AGCGACATATAATTACCGCTTACTATCAAATCAATCCAGACTTGTAGAACTGGAAAAAGAAACTGAAAATATAAAATGAGACTTCATAGATTTTAGCAAAGTAAGACAGAAAGTTGAAGAGCTATTTGAATTAGCGTCAGCAAACACATTTTACTACCGAGGAACATCAACGGGAGAATAGGCGATATTGGATTCCTAATCAAAAAGAGATGGAAACGAAGAGTAGTAGAAATAACAAGTATCTCTGATAGACTAGCTAGCTTAATCTTACAACTATCAAATAAATACAATATACAAATATACGTCCCAACGATTATTTACATAGACGCAGAAATAGAAGAGCTATACAGTAACATAAGTGAAGCATTAACTAACAATACTAACAATAGTAATCACTTCTTATTCATCTATCAAGTATTTAATTAGCGACTTAAATGCCAAAGTGGGAAAGAAAAACAGCAATGAACAAGTCATGGGAAAATATAAAATCAATGAGAGAAATGAAAGGGGAGAAAGACTGGTTCAGTTTGCACACCAATAAAAAAATGCCTATTGCAAATAAATTTAAAAAAAAAACGAACAGAATAGAACCACTAAAAACGAAATTGATTTTATTTCAACCAACAAGGTTTGTAAACAAAAATAAATAAATTTCTAACAGGCAGCGACCATAGGCCAACCAAAGCAACAATGGTTCTAGATCTGAAAATAAAAAAAAACAATAATCACAAAACCAACAATAATCAGTATCAATATTGATGATCTAAAAAGAAAACTCGGATCACTACCAAAGGACAATTGATAAAAGACGACATGACCAAATTGGCAGCTCTTTAATAATGTGTAAACTAATGTGTAAAATAATGCTAAAACAAAAAAGCAAAACAAAAGTAAGCAGAGAATACAATATACAGAACTTTGTATGACAATAAGAAAAAGTATTAAGAAAGACATAAGCAAATACAATAAAAGACTGATAGAAAATTAAATCGAGAACAGAAACAACTATAAGAAAACTAGAAAAGCATTAATTATAGAGAAGAAGCAGATCGTTGCTCTAATAAACGAAAACTCAGAATTACAGAAATGAAATAATACAACTCGTGACTAAATTCTACAGCGAAATATACAAAGGCCCTGAAACAATTGAAGAAGCAATTATTAACCAAGAAGATGTACCAGAAGTCTATCAGGAAGAAGAACATAGGACAATTACAAAAACCAAAAGCTTTAAAGCAGCTGGAATAGATAGCCTAACAGTGAAATATGCTGTGAAAAAAATACTAACCTAATTCTTATTCATAAAGAAGATGACAAAGAGGATATCAAAAACAACAGACCAAAAATTTTGCTACAATTCTTATATAAGATAATTTACAAAGATCATCAACAACAGATTAACCAACGCATTAGATGCTGCACAGCCGAGAGAACAAGCTGGCCATAGAAGTAGATTCAGTAGCCTGAATAATATCCATACAATTTGATAACTAATAAGTAGAGCTAAATAATTTGAAATACCGCTAGTATTAACCTCCATATTTCTGGCTTTTGATTCCATATATCCCATATACTGGAATACTTTTATTTCGGTATACTCTAAGTACAAGAAATCAATTTGCCAACAATTTTTGCTTAGATAAAGATATCTTCTGGAATAAAACTTTTAGATCCTCCATATCTCTTACATCTTTAGCATAATCCATTATCGTCGTTTTGCGTCGTTTTGCCTTGCAAATTTATAGAACGGACTTCAGAAATGTAAGTTTATGATTATATACTATATGTGCTTTAGATTAACGACTACGACAAATAGCAATATTAGATTACATAGGTATTTTACTATCATATATTAAGAAATAAGAAAAGGAAAAGACAGTTAAGATTTGATTTCATGTATAGTGCGTCTGTGTATCTGCTTATACGAATTTCGCCCTAATAGGGCTATTCAGAACGGCAATTCACGGTCGCTCTGAACGTAAAAATAATTCTCATCTGCCTTAGGAAGCAACTCTAACATGGCTTCGAATGGACTCAAATTTGAGAATAAATCCGTAAACTAATTTTCGAAACCAAATTCAGATTTTAGCTTTAATCTGTGCCTTCTAAGAATTGGAAGGCAAAACAAACGTCAATAAAGATGTTATTAGAGACATGGGGAATCTAAAATTTGCATTCTGTAACATATCTCCTCTTTTTCTTATTGTGCCCTATCCAATTAGTGGATATTTGCGACAATTCTGGCATACTCCTCTTGATCTTGTGTGGCTCTAAAGATTGTATAGGCATCGAGGTTTGTCCATTCCCTTATGTTTTTAAGCCATGAGTATTTCTTTCTTCCGATTCCCCGTTTAACTTCTATCTTGCCTTCCATAATAAGCTTGAAGAATTGGTACTTGGAATTTCGAAATATATGACCCAGATAAGCAATTTTCCTTCTTTTTATTAATGGCAGCAATTTTCGATCTCTGCCCATTCGATTTAATACTTCGACATTTGTTGTGTAATCTTTTCAGGGAATTTTAAGTAGTCTTCTAAATATCGACATTTCAAAGGCCTCCATCGGTTCATCACATTGGCCTCTATGGTCCAGGTTTCTACACCATTTAGCAATACGGAGTAAATGTAACATTTTACAAAACGATATCGAAGCATTAAGTTAAGGCTGCTGTTGCTTAGCAAGGTTCTCATGTTCATGCCTCTAATGTAAATGCTTTTCTAGCTTGTTCAATCCTGCTACGTATCTCTATGTCTGGATCTAAATCTTCAGTTATCCAACTACCGAAATATCTGAACCTGGGGACCTCTTGAATGTTCTTATTGTTAACTCTTATATTTAATAGTATATTTCGTGTTCTGCTAACCACCATTACCTTCGTCGTATCTATATTAATCTTCAAGCCCAGTCGTTCTCCTTCAGTGTTTATTTTATCTATTAGTCGTTGTAGCGCTTCTTGGCTATCAGCTATTATGACTGTATCATCAGTATAGCGAAGATTACTAACAGTCTGTCCGTTGATTTTGATTCCGTCTTCAGTTTCACTTAAAGCTCTATCGAAAATCGTTTCAGATTAAAGATTAAAAAGGAGGGGTGACAGAACACAACCCTGTTGTACACCATTTTCAAATGAGAAATGTGATGTAGATTCCAGTCCTACTCTCACAGATGCCACTTGATTCATATAAAGGTTCTTTATGATTTTAAGGTCATTCTCATCTATCAAACGTTTCTGGAGCAATTTTACAAATTCTGAATGATTAACACAATTGAACGCTTTCTGGTAATCTATAAAGCATAGGAAGACATATCTCCTCAACCAAGCAAAAATCCTTAGCGAATTTGTTTATAGTACTCGTACAGAGTATATCGGAATTTTATATAATAACATCTTTATCAACGTCTGTTTTGCCTTGCAATTCTTAGAGAGCACAGATTAAAGCAACAATCTGAATTTGGTATCAAAAATTGGTTTACGGATTTAATATCAGATGTCGCTATTTGCGTCCATTCTAAGCCATGTTAGAGTTGCTTCCTAAGGCAGAAGAGATTTATGTTCACGTTCAGAGCGACTGTGAATTGCCGTTCTGAAGAGCCCTATTAGGGCGAAATACGTATAAGCGGGTACACAGACGCACTGTACGTGAAATCAAACCTTAACTGTCTTTTCCTTTTATTTCGATATACTCTGTACGAGTACTAGAAACGAATTCGTTAAGGATTTTTGGTTAGTTGAGGAGATATATTGTGAACGCAAATTTTAGATTCCCCATGTCTTTAATAACATCTTTATCAATGTCTGTTTTGCCTTGCAATTCTTAAAAAGCACAGATTAGAGCAAAAATTTAAATTTGGTTTCGAAAATTAGTTTACGGGTTTAAGAAATAATAATTTTCATATTATTAGTTTTCAATACTATACGATTAATTTATTTGTTTCTTTAAACTTCAAAACGTTGTTAAAAACAATCAAAATCTCTTAAAAAATATCAATATATACTTACTAAATATTTGTCCTTTGGATTTTCTGCTGCCCTTTTTTTGTAAGTCTGGATAAGCTTATTTAAAATACGTTTATTCTGAGGATCATCTTCACTTAAACCAGGCAGAAGAAATTTCTTAAAGTCAACGTATTCCTCCTGGCCCTCTTCTTTAGCTCCAGCATTATTTCCGAAACGTTTGTATACTTCCAGTAATATTCCTTCCCTATCACAATAACCAATTATTAAAGGAACCCTGTTGTACTGGCCAGTTGTTAACAGTTCAATAGGGTTAGATGTAAGAACAGCTGTTTTGTTAGGTTTTTCGATATTAGGACCTATCACAGACGCGCCCTTTAAAGACTGAAATAAAATTAAAAAAACATTACTACATAACATAGATATTTTACTAGTATAATGTAGAAGTATATCAAAAAATTGGTGTGTTAGAATGAGGAAGGAGTAGCTTGACAAATTTTAAATATACAGAAAAATTTTAAAATGCCAATATATCATCATGCACCAATAGGCCGACAAAAAGAAGAAAACGAATAAGTCGGTAGTTATGATTGATATAGTTGCGATAAATATTAGGGACTAATTACAAAGTAACTCAACGGGCCATGGAGAGGGCCATGTTAAATATAAGCCTCAGAGACAAAATTCCTAACACCGAAATACGTCGAAGAACTAAAGTAACCGACATCATGGGAAAAATAGAGACATTGAGATGGCAATGGGTAGCACATGTAGCAAGACAACACACCAACAGATGGTCTCATAAAGTGACATTCTGGAGACCTCGAGAAACAAAAAGAAGCGTGAAAAGACCCAAAAAGAGATAGACGATATAACAACTGTAGCTGGAAAACAGTGGATGAGAATTGCAAAAGATGGATGAATGGATAAATGAAGGCTGAAGAAGAAGAAGAAAAAGAAGAATTAAGAAACACAATGGACAGCACAATAGACAAAAATAAGGGAGGCCTATGTTCAGCAGTGTACGCAGAGGGCTGGGTGATGATGAAGTACAAACAGGAAAACAGGAAAATGCAGTTCAAAGGGACATCGAGCAAAAATTAGACCAAACAAGGAAGGGAGAGAGACAAGAAAGTGATAAAAACTAATCAAGAACTTTAAAGTTAAGATCTTATATAACCTATAATGCTGTTTAGTCGTGAGTTATAGATCAACATTTTTCAAAAACGACTGTCCACTAGAAAGGGTATAGACAAGTTTAAAAGAGAATCGGATATCCACTATCCAAGTAGAAACCACATACCCTAGCCAAAACAGCACATACAAAATGCTGTTACAAAATCTTTCAAAGTTATAATAACAAAAAAGTTGCGGCAACTTTAACGCAAAAATCAGTCTTCAACAGAATGAACACGAAACAGCACTAGGTAAATTTGGTTCCAAAGGCAGAAACGAGAGTGGACAAACACTAGTAGAATTTCTATTACAACAAAATCTATACCAGATGAATAGTCTCTTCTCTAAAAAAGGCCACAGAAGATGGACGTGAAAAAGCCCAGATGGCAAGAAGCGTAATAGACTGCATAATCAGCAACAAAAACCATATATTTAACGATGAACTCCCGATGATAACCCGATCTGGAACAACCCAACGAATTTAAATGAATACCAAGGTAATATAAAAAAATTCTACAACCAAATGACTGCATAAAATAATGTAAATACCCTAAACGAAAATTCGTAGAAGTTATTTAAGAGGCTCAAGTTAAATGCTGCCCTAAAAATGCCAAGGCGAAAAAATAACCAATAAAACAAAGCAGCTATTGGAAACTAGAAGAGAAAACAAGAAAATAAAAGCATTGACAAAGAAAAACTACGAAAAATAAATACAGTATCAAAATCTATAAGGAATGATTTAAAAATGAAAAGGTCCACCCAACTATAGAAGAGAAAAAAGTCCGAAAATCCTGAGAAGACGGCTAAACAATGGAAAATGTTAAATATACAAACTAAAGAACAAAGAAGGAATCCCCGTATCAAATAAAAAGGAACTACTATACTACTAAGAAGAACTATATACAAGAGAACTATACACTAAGAACTATACACAAGTCAAAGAGAAGACCAAACGAACTTGGAAGCCGCCGCGTCACACAAAATCATCAACCATAGTTCAGAACTCTTCCCAGAGATCACATTAAGCGAAATCCAAGACAAAATGAAAAAGATGAAAAACAACAAAGCACCAGGAGAAAATAGAGTCGTAATATAAGCTATAAAGATGGGTGGACGTGCCCTTCTCAACCAAATAAAAATTTTGTTTAATCTTTGTCTAACATACTGTTGCATACCGGAAACATGGAACAATGTAGTAACAATTTTACTATACGAGAAAAGAAACAAGGCGCACCTAGAGAAATATAGACTAATCAGCTCATTAAACCACATCTATAAAATGTTTACTCGAATAATAACGATAAGTAAATCTTCTGCCAGTAAAAACAGTACAAATATTAAAAACCTTAATAGAAAAATCGATAGAATATAACAGATCACTGGTACTTATCTTGTTAGACGTTCACAAAGCCTTCAATACCGTATAATTAGACAGAATTATAACTGCTCTGAACAATAGAAAAATAGACTACTGGCTTACAAAGTTAGTACAAACATTGTACCAAAACGCCACAATACGTGTAAAACTACATGATACCAACAGAGAAATTCATATAAAGCGAGGTGTGAGACAGGGCGACACCCTCTTACCTAAATTATTTATAACGGTCCTCACATACGCCTTTGAAATGCTAACGTGGGAAAATAGAGGAATAAAAATAGACGGGAAAATGCTCAATCATCTGAGTCTTGCCGACGATATAGTACTTATTACCGAAGATCTACGTAAAGCACAACAAATGCTACAAGAACAATATATGTAGAAATGAACATCTTCTTCTTCTTTATGTACCGTGCTTGTATTCAAGCGTTGGCTATCGTCATATTGACAAGCTGATGAAATGATTCTCGGTCGGCAGCTAGATGAAACAGTTCCTCGATCGTTTGACCTGTACATTGTCTAATGTTACGCAGCCAGGACAGTTGTTTTCTTCCGACCCAACGTTTTCCTTCGATTTTGCCCTGAATGATGAACTAGAGTAAGCGATATTTACGTCCTCGCATTATATAACCGAAGTATTGGACCTTTCTCATTCTGATGATGTTGACAAATTCTCGCTCTTTCTGCACGGTCTCTAGCGCACGTTCGTTAGATATGTATGCTGTCCACGGGATTCTGAGCATGCGATGGTAACACCACAACTCAAACGCTTCTAATTTGTTAAGATTTTTTATTTTTGTTGTCCAGGTTTCACATCCATAGAACAAAAGCGGACCAGACGTAGTGCTTCAATACTCTTAGACGTGTGGTCAACGACAGACTTCTACTGGATAATACAGAACTCCAGTTAATAAAGTTTTGACGTGCGAGTTCTATTCTGGTCGAAATTTCCTCGCACTGTCATCAATGAACATCAGTAAGACCAAATGTATGACAAATTTGGTTCCTAGCGAACACCGAACCATCCATCCAAAATCAAGTGGTAGAATTGACAGAAAAATACATATATAATAAATACGTATCTCAGACATGAAATCAGAATAAGCAAGGATAATCAGATCTGTGAATTTCAACGACGAATAAAACTTTCTTGGGCGGCGTATGGTTCACTAAGAGACATCTTTAAGAGCAACATCCCGATAGCTATGAAACGGAAGACATTTGAACAATGTGTTCTTCCTATTATGACACAGGAAGCAAAAACATTCACTTTCACAAAAACAACAGCACTAAAACTGCGAATGGCACATAGGCGCATGGAAAAATCGATTCTCGGCGTGACAAAAAAGACAAAATAAGGAATCAAGACCTAAGGATAAAAACAGGTATCACTGATGTCGTCCAACGTATAGCCAAGCTGAAATTGAATTGGGCAGGTCACATAGCAAGACTAAAAGACTCAAGATGGACCAGAAAACATCTTGACTGGCGCCCAAGAGAAAACAAACGCAGCAGAGGATGACCATCAACACGCTGGATGGACGACATTAAACGAATATCCAAGAAATGGCAACAAGACGCACAAAACCGTGAAGAGTGGCGAAACATGGGAGAGACCTAGGTTTAGCATTGGATAGAAGAGGTTGCATATAATGGAAAAATACAGGAATAAAGAAAAAATACTCAAATGATATTATAATATTAATTGATCTTGGAAAAAAAATACAGAGATACATTCAATAAAAAAGTAGTGAATATGTCAAGATTGTGGGAGACATGTATGAGGGAGTAACAACTAGTGTTAGGACGGGTGTAGGAAAGGCTGAAAAATTTCATGTGAAAGTTAAATTGCACCAAGGTTCGGTACTTGGGCCTTATTTTTATTCTCATTAGTTCTAATGTAGTGATGTGCTTAACGTATGTTAATAATGTAGTATTAGTAGGAAATAGTGAAAACAATTGGGAGATAAAGATAAAACTGGAACAGTATAGACAAGTTCTTGAGGAAGAAGGTTTAAAACTGAGGACAAAAATAAACTATTTGAAATATTCATTTTAATATAGAGATAGTGCAAATAATGGCATCATTGGATGGTGAAATGATTATGATAAGTAATAGTTTTAAGTAACAATAATCGGTGCTAAAGAGTAATGGGGGGATAGATGGAGATGCATGCAGTAGAATTAGGATGGTATGGTATATGATGTCAAATGTTGGGTAGTTAGAAAGAAAGTGGAACAACGAATGTAAGTGGTGGAAATAAGCATACTTAGACGGATGACTGGAGTGACAAAATAGGATAAAATTAGAAATGAGTATATTAGAGCGAGAATAGGGGTAGCACTCATTATTGCTAAAATGAAAGAGGATAGTTTAAGATGGTTTGGTCATATCAACAAATGCTGATCTGCGGGTTTCTGGAGGTAGTACGAGAGAAAAAAACAAAAAAAAAACCTGGATAGAAATGCTTAGGCAGGGCATGTTGGTTAAGGTCATTAAAATTGGTATGAGCCAAGATAGAAAATTATGGAGAAATGATACATATATAATCAACTTGAATTTTATGTGTTAGTTGTGCCAGATTCTGTGGAGGATGATGGAGAGTGGACAGTCTCCTTTCCATCTAATTCCATACATATTCGATAGGATTTAAATCCAGATCACGGACGGCCATGGCAAAACATTAACTCCAGCTTCTTAGAGAAAGTCCATAGTTTAACAAGCAATATGGGAACGTGCGTTGTCTTGCTGATAAAGAACATCTTGACGGCCGTCGAGGTAAGGCAGTAAAGTGGTGTGTAAGATGTCGTCAACATAACGCGCAGTTATCATATTGCGTCGAATTAACAATTGGCTACCATAGGCAATAGTTCCTCAAATCTTTACTCCAACTGTCCTGTGTATATGTCTCTCAATAGCAAACCCGATATCTCGTTGGTCTTTACGGCGACGTGTTTCATTCTACGACCATCATGCATTCCTACTCAGAATTTCGATTCATTGCTGAATGATACATTACGCCATTATTCCACTCAATGCTACCGTTATCTGCACCAATTCAAACGTTGATGACAGTGTTCAGCAGTCAAAGGAATCAGTAGTCGTGTTCGGAATGTCGGAATGAAAGCAGTCCAAAGGTTCAAATGCGAAGGTATAGTGTACGCATACTAACAGGTCTACCTGCTACTCCAAACCTTCTTCTTCTTCTTATTTTTAGCCTTCTGTCGTCCATGCTTGGATATAGGCCTCTCCCAACTCCTTCCATCGGTCTCTATCTTAAGCAACATATTTCCAATTTGTTCTGGCTATTCTTCTAATGTCATCAACCCATCTCATCTGTGGTCTTCCTCTTGGTCATTTACTTTCGTAAGGTCTCCAATGTTGTATTGTAGTATTCCAACGTTGGTCTTTTTTTTCTCAGTGTAGCAGTGTAGCCCTCGAAGCTCCATTTAAGTTTTGCAATTTTTATTGTTATGTCCTCGACTGTTGTTTTGGATCTTACCCAGTCGTTCCTCTTTTTATCTGACAGTCGTATACCTAACATTGCTCTTTTCATTGTTCTTTCTGTTGTGGCTAGTTTATTTATGTTTGCCTTGGTTAGGGTCCAGGTTTGACATCCATATATCATGATAGGAAGGATGCATTGGTTGAACACTTTGCTCCTCAAGTATTGGGGTATTTTGCGGTTCTTAAGTATCCAACTAATTTTTCCAAATCCTGCCCATGCTAGTCTGGCTCTGCTAGTAATTTCCGCACTTTGGTTCTCTTTGTCAAGTCTCAGGAAACTCACTCACTCCAAACCATTGATCAGCAATTTGGTGTGTAGTAGCTCTGTGGTACGCCTCGGTTGACCAGTTGGTCTTTTTGGTGTTCCTCTATCTTGGTTTGTCCACATCCGACAGACACGCATAACCGTCATTGCCGTATAAATAACATGACAGTCAAGTTCGGGATACGATAAACCCATATCTCTACGCAAAATAATTTTACTCCTGTCAAAAACTCTAACATGGTGGTAATTTTGGTGTCTTCAAACTCGAGGTAATATAGTCGAGAAATAATAACTAAAAGCTCCTATACAAACCGGTTTTCACAAATCGGTCTCTTCGCAAAAAATTTAAAGATAAAGCTTTATTTTCACAAAAAGTAGAAATAATAAAATATTGGTATTGTTATCATAACATAGGATAGCATAGAAAGATCGTGCGCTGATGGTATATTCGTTCTGCAGCAGGTAATCGAAACATGGAAGGCAAGGAATCTATCTACCCACCTATTGTTTCTAAATTTAGAGAAGGCATACGATACGGTACCTTTGAAAAAACTCTTTCAAAAATTGACGAAAGTAGGTCTCAGTAGAGAGTATGTGGTTGCTATCACAAATATATACAAAAATGCAAGAAGTGTCGTTAAAGAAGGAAACTTTATATCTGAATCATTTCCAATAACAAAGGGGCTTAAACAAGGATGTTGTTTATCTCCGACCTTATTTAAAATATATATTCAATCATCTCTAGAGCAATGGAGGAAATAAGTATCCGGAATTAGAATGGGCATAGGCGATGGTAAATGTCTAACAACTTTATTTTTCGCAGATGATCAGGTAGTCGTAGCGAACGATGAGAAAGGCATGGCTACATGTATAGAAAACTAAAGAAAGAATATGAAAAATGGGGCCTCAATATGAATATGTCAAAGACAGAGTATCTTAAAATAGGATATAATGAAGAAGATCCAGAGTTAGAAATTAGAAACACAAAAACATGCAAGGAATATAAATATCTCGGATTAATAATATCTAAAGAAGGCACTACCAAATGAGACATCGAAAACAGAACGCAGCAGGGAAAAAAGCGGTTAACATTCTAAACTCTCTACTATAGTCTAAAGATATTAAACAAGAAACGAAATTGACAATCTATCGAACCTTCTTTCTTCTTAGAGTGCCGTCTCCCTACGGAGGTTGGCAATCATAATGGCAATTTTTATTTTAGAACTTGCTGCTCTAAACAAATCAATCGATCTGCATTTGTACCAATCACGTAGATTTTTTAACCATGAGTTCTGCCTTCGGCCAACAGATCTTCTTCCTTGAATCTTTCCTTGTATTATCAGTCTCAAAATTTCATATTTTGGTCCCCTCATCACGTGGCCTAGGTATTCCAGTTTTCTGGTTTGTATAGTGGTGATTAGTTCTGTTTCTTTACCAACCCTCTCCAGTACTTCTTTATTTGTAATTCTATCAGTCCATGATATTTTCAATAATCTGCGGTATAACCAGAGTTCGAAAGCCTCAATTCTTTTTAAATTACATTTTTTTAATGTCCAAGTCTCAGCTCCATATAATAATATTGAAAATATATAACAGCGAATGGTACGTAGTCTGATCTCCAAATTTAGATTTTTGCACGTTAGGAGTGGCTTCATTCGTATAAATGCTGATCTGGCAATCTCTATTCGTCTGTTTATTTCTACAGTATGATCATTGGTTTCATTGATCAAAGTTCCCAAATACTGATATTTTTCTACTTGTTCTATCACTTTACCATTTATTGTCAATAGGTGATGTATATTTTGTGGCCTTTTTGTAATCAGCATGTACTTCGTTTTTTTGGCGTTTATAGTAATTCCCATCTCAGCACTATTCATACTTAAGCTTTCGATAAGATGTTGTAGATCCTCTATACTCGTTGCTATGATCACAGTGTCGTCTGCATATCTTAAATTATTAATTAATTTTCCGTCAACGGTGACTCCCGCTTCAATATTATTGAGCGTGTTTTGGAAAATTTCTTCAGAATATAAGTTAAACAAAAGTGGTGATAACACACATCCCTGTCTAACTCCTCTACATATCCTCATTTCTTCTGAGTGTTGCCCATCAATTTGAACTATGGCACTTTGGTTCCAATATAATGTTTGCACTATATTTATGATTTTACTGTCAATGCGCTTGTTCATAAGTATTGATATTAGTTTTTCATGTCTTACTTTATCGAAAGCTTTTTTGTAGTCAACGAAGCACAAGTGTAGATCAACATTTACATCCCGACATCGCTAAATTAATATGTTGATGGCAAATAGTCTCGAGTTCCCATTCCATTTCGGAACCCGAACTGCGTCTCGCTAATATCCTCCTTTAACCTTTCGTATATTCTCTTATGTATTATTTTTAGCAGAACTTTTAAAGTATGACTCATGAGGCTCAGTGTTCGATAATCAGAGCACTCTTTTGCTGCTTGTTTTTTAGGGATGGTTATAAATGTTGACTTTAGCCACTCCTGTGGTATTATTCCCGTATCGTACACCGTGTTGAATAAATCTGCCAATACTTCCAAGTTGTCCTCTTCCACTAGTTTTAACAGTTCTACTAGTATTTTATCTAATCCAGCTGCCTTATTGTTTTTAGAGTTTTTGATAGCATATTTGATTTCATCTATCGTGATCTTCTGTATCTCTAAAGGATTTAATTCTTGTATTTTCTGCATTTCACCTCTTTCATCTTGGAAAAGTTCTCTAACGTACTCCTCCCATCGCCTTAACTTTTCTGGTAAATCTACTAGTAGTACTCCTTTTTTGTCTTTTATGTGTCCTTGATGTCTATTTCGACCCATTCCAGTCACTTCTCTAATTTTTTTGTGCATATTTCTCATATCATATTTTGTTTCTAGTTCTTCTATCTCTTTACATTGCTTCATCAAATAGATTTCCTTAGTTGTTTTGATTTTTTCCTTAATTATTCGTTGTATTTCTTTATACTTCTGTAGACCTTTCCTTTATATTTCCTTCTTTCTTCCATCAGTAATAGTATTTCTTCTGTCATCCAGTGTTTTTTAGCTTCTGATTTATGTTCTATTAAACTTTCTTGAGCTGGTTTCAGTAATGTGTTTGTTTATATTACACCACTTTTTATTTACATCCATAATTTGTTTGTTGTCAGTTAGTGTTTTTTGCATATTAACATTCACATTATTTGAACCTTGGTAGAGCCCAATATGACTTATGGGGCAGAAGTTTGGCAGATCGCGAAAAAAGATAGAACAAGAATAGAAGTAGTAGAAATGGATTTTCTAAGGAGAGCGTGTGGTATATCCAAAAAAGGTCATATCAGGAATGAAGATGTTAGAAGAAGGACAAATACTGTATATTCCAGTGTAGACAGAATTGAAACGAGACAACTAGTGTGGTATGGTCACGTGAAGCGAATGAATGAAAAAAGATGGCCAAAGAAAGCTTTAAATTACATACCACAACAAAGAAGAAGAAGAAAGGGAAGGCCTTCAGTTTCCTGGGAAGAAAATGTACGACACATAATGAGAGATAGAGCCATCAAAGAAGACGAATGGCTGGACAGAAAACGATGGGAGTTGAAATGCGAGAAGCGGCAGTGGCTGTAGGAACCTCGGTATATATATATATATATATATATATATATATATATATATATATATATATATATATATATATCATAGCATGTTTGAATGTTTGAATTGTAGTCATTCTGTTGTCAAAAAATTAAGTTTAATTAAGAAACTATTTCTTCTAATGTCACTAAGTATACATATAAATAAGTAAAATTTATTATATTTTAGGAACCTACCGCATGAAATTTTTCTTGATAACCTAAAAGTTCCTCAACGGATAATTTTTTTAAAACTTCTAAAGCCTCTTTTTCAGTCTGCACGGTATCAGTTATTGTTTTAGTAAACGTTAAAGCATAATCTTTAGAAAATACCCATGGATTCAACAAACATCCACTTTGTAAAATAGCTTTATGAAACAGTCCTTTTGACGATGGTGATACTACATGAATATGAACAGAGGCGCTTCCAGCACTTTCCCCAAATATCGTGACGTTATTGGGGTCTCCGTTAAAGCTCTTGATATTATTTTGTACCCACTTCAGTGCTAGTTGTTGATCTTTCAATCCAGCATTACCAGGAACGTCTAATGATGTGTCATCTAAATGTAAAAATCCCAAGAAACCTAGACGATAGTTTATTGTAACAAGAACGATGTCCTCAGTTATCAGGTATTCTGGTCCATAGAAGTGGCTTTTGTTACTACCACTTACGAAAGCCCCGCCATGTATCCAAACCATAACTGGCTTTAATTTATTACATTCTGATGGTAACTGTAAAAAATAAATAATTTAATCTTATTGTATTATTTTACTGAATATAGTTTTTAAAATGTACTTCTAGTAAAAAATGGATGCTTTGTAAAAACATATTATTCAAACGTATTCTCAAGTATTGGTGAATTTAAATTAAATTACCATTGATTTACTTAACCTTAGAAAAAATTATCTTTTCTTCCTAATCGATTGACCAATCAGATCATTTTTGGAAAATTCAAATTTTGACCCCAAGATTTTATTAACAGTTGCAGGTCGTGATCCGCGATGCAAATATGATAAATAACTTTATATTTTACATAAATATATTCTACAGGGTGTAAACAAACTCTCCTGACAAACGAAGGCCGGAGATTTCACAGATAAGTTTAAGACAATTTAACCCAATTTACCTAGTCCAAAAATGCTTCTTAAGGGCACTAAAGCTCTTTGAAGATTGTGCCTTCTAATAAGTTTTTTTTAATACGTCCAAAATGCTATTATTTAGAAAAACTAAGACTAGTACGATTATTAATCCTCTAGAGTTAAATCGATTTTGTCTGTTTTGGGTAGATCAACGGTTATTTGACCGCATAACTTTTTTGTCTTTAACCCTTAACTTGACGGTGTGTACTCCAGAATATGTTATTTATTAAAATATACTTCTTCTTCTTCAAGTGCCGTCTTCGTTCCGAAGTTTGGCTATCATCAAAGCTATGCGTATTTTTGATGCTGCAGATCTAAACAGTTGGTAATTTGTGCAAATGTACCATTCTCTCAAGTTTTTCAACCATGAATGCCTTTTTCTTCCTATAGATCTGTTTCCCATTATCTTTCCCTGTATAATCAATTGCAGCAACTGCTATTTATCTCCTCTCATAATATGTCCCAAATATTGTAGTTTGCGCTTTTTAACAGTAAGTATCAGCTCTTTCTCTTTTCGCACTCTCCGCAAAACCTCCACATTTGTTACTTTCTCTGTCCAGGGTATTCTTAATATTCTACGATACATCCACAACTCAAATGCTTCTATCTTTTTGGCATCGATCTTTTTCAATGTCCATGTTTCCATCCCGTAGAGAAGAACTGACATAACGTAACATCTCAAAAGGCGAATTTTAAGTTTTAGACTTAGATTTCTTCCGCAGAACACCTTTTTCAATTTAGTAAATGTGGCTCTAGCTTTCTCTATTCTGGTTCTGATTTCTTCAGAGCAATCATTATTTTCGTTGATAACAGTTCCCAGGTAATTATATCTTCTTACACGTTCGATTCTTTGATCATGCACGGTTATGTCAGGGAAGTTTTGTGGTGATTTAGATAGCATTATTTTTGTTTTGCTTATGTTAAGTGATAATCCGTGTTCTTCACTGCATTCTACTATTTTGTTAATTAGTATTTGAAGATCTTCTCAAGTTTCTGCGATTAGTACCGTGTCATCGGCATATCTCAAGTTGTTTATTCGGATGCCATTTATCTTAATACCTATATTTTGATCCGAAAGTGCTGTGTTTATAATGTCTTCGGAGTATAGATTGAATAAGTTCGGTGAGAGTATACAACCCTGTCTTACGCCTTTCTTGATCTCGATTTCCTCCGTTGTCTCTTGCTCTATTCGGATATTTGCTTTCTGGTTATAGTAAATTTTAGAGATAATTCTAATGTCCCTCTTATCCAAGTTTTTTTCTACTAGCAGTTTCATTAAGTGATCGTGACGAATCAATAAAGCACATATATATATATATATATATATATATATATATATATATATATATATATATATATATATATATCTTGGTTTATATCTAGACATCTTTGGCATATGACGTTAAGTGCAAATAGTGCTTCTCTTGTTCCAAACCCGTTCCGAAATCCGAATTGAGTATTACTAATATCTGCATCTAGTTTTCTGTTAATTCTTGAGTGGATTAATTTGATGCATACTTTTAATGTATGCCCCATTAAGCTTATAGTGCGGTAGTCAGTGCACTGTTTTGCATTTGCCTATTTTGGTAAGCTTACAAAAGTTGAAAGTAGCCATTCCTTTGGTATTTCTCCTCTTTTGTAGATGCAGTTAAAAAGGTCGAGTAGAATATTCACTGATTCGCCTTCCACAAGCTTAAGAAGTTCTGATGTGAGCCCGTCTGGAACCGGTGATTTACCATTTTTCATTATTTTTATAGCGTATAATAGTTCTTCTTTAGTTATTTCTGGTCCTTCGTCACCTTGCAAGTTATCTATATTAGGTTCTTGTCTTTCATCGTCGAACAATTCTTCTACATAGTTCTTCCAGGTCCTAAGCTTTTCTTGTAGATTGGCTATTATTTCACCATTTGCGTTACATAGGAGATTGGGATGTTTTCGTTTTTGTGTACCTGTCAGTTCCTTTATCTTTTTATGTAAGTTAGAAGTGTCATGTTTGAGATGTAGTTCTTTGATTTCCCCGCATTTTCTTGTATAAAATTTTCCTTTGCAGTTCTTATTTCTTTTCTGATTTGTTTGTTTACTTACTTCTACTTCCTCTACCTAAACGTAAGGTTGCCGCGAGCTTTTACACGTACCCTCTCCATATAGCATTCGGCTAACCAATAAATTAATCTAAATGTCATACTCAGATATTTGTACCAATCAGAGTGTTTTATGTAGACGTGCTCAAAATCGCTTCCCAAGAAGGTGCTAGTTAATTAGGTCTTCAGCATATAATTGTATAAAATAATATTCATGATTTGTCACTTTGGATAGAATCAAGTAGGGCATCAGATAGGATCACTTTGAAAAGTAGCATCTCTGAAGACACATTGCCAGGTAAGCGGCAATTTAGTTAGTGTTCTTGGATATACATTGGCAGGTACTGACGAAAATGGAATGAGTATCTTTTTCGCTACATTACCCGGTGTACGGACAAATACTAATTATTTCTTATTAGATACTTTGCCCATTAGAGAATTAACAGGAAAGTGATAAAAACATTTGGTATATTATGCTTTGTGGTAATTTTTTCTGCTCCCCTAGTTTAGTACACTATTTAAGATACGAAAAAAGAATTCTATCTGTTGGAACATTTAGAGCAGATCGTCTACAAGGTTGTAATTTTTAAACAGACGCGTAATAAAAAAGAAGGAAAGAGGATCTTTTCAGCAGAAAGTGGATAACGAAAAAAGAACTTGCATTGTAAAGAGGTTTGATAACAAGGCATTTCATGTGTGCAGTTCGTATGTAAGTGCTTATTAAAAGATTCTCTAAAGGAGCTAAAAAGAAAATTGAAAAACCCCTACTTTATGGACTCTGTTCATAATAATTAAAGTAAAACACAGTACCACAAAATGTAATGAAAACATTAAACAAATCTACAATTGTTTTGCTAAAAGTCTTGATAATGCTAAAGACCTTTAGCGAAACAATTGTAGATTTATTTAATGTTTTCATTATATTTCGTGAAAATTTGATAATTTTCATTTAATTCAATAACCCAATATTATTTAATATATTGGTCCAAACTACAAATATACATCTTTGAAATATATCTTTCTATATACAGAGTTATTTTTCTAGTAACCTGGCAATGTATCTATTGGTCATCAGTTCTTGTTTTATGGTATTCCTAGCAATGTGTCTTGCGAGGTACATTGTAATGTACGGTACGACTAGTAGTGTATTTTATGAAATAAAATGTCAATAAACTGTCAAAAAATTTAAAATAGAAATAAAAATGTAATTGACTCTGAAAATGGAGCCCCTTAAAAATTATATTCAGTAAGCAAAAATATTTTTCTTACAGCGGTTATGTGCGCGCCAAGTGCGCGAGTTTACTTTTAAGCCTTCGTGATACTAGATTAATAAATTTTATGGTAATTCAAGTAATAAAAGTTACTTTTACTTTAAGTCGGTAGGATACACCGTTCTCAAGAAAAATCGATTTGAAAATTTTTCGTATTTTCGTTACGAGTTAAGTTAAATTATAATTTTTTTCACTAATTCAATGTCGACAGAAGTACAAACTTTGATTTTCATTACAAAATTGTTTTTAATTTTAGAACTTTTTCTTTTTGTTATTTACTGTGTGGCATTTAAACGCAACAATTTCATTTTAATTCATCAAATGAGAAATATGCCAATGAGAAATAAGCTGATGCTATTAGGTTATAGCGAAATAAGGTGTTACGCTCAAGCAGCACAACGTAAATAAGCTGAAAAATTTCCCAATCGTGAGCATCCCACTCATTCAGCATTTACAGCTCTAATGGTAAAAAAAATAAAAAAAAACAGGACGACATAATGATGTAACAGCAGCACATGAAGATGTTGTTTGAATGAAAATTGAGAAAAATCCAGAAATTAGCATTCGAAGACTGCACATTATTATTCGTACGATCGTGACACTTGCCACGTTGATCAAGAAATTAAGCATCAGCGTAGGTTTGGCATAAACGTTATAGCATAAACGGCATAAATTGCCTGCAAAATATTTTATCTAATTTGTTAGAGGGTGTATCTTTATTATTCGGCAAAACTTATGGTTTCTACATGACAGTTGTCCTGTCCAGTTTAGCAGGAGTGCAGACGTTCTTGATAATATCTACG
This sequence comes from Diabrotica balteata, assembly GCA_918026665.1. Taxonomy (NCBI): domain Eukaryota; kingdom Metazoa; phylum Arthropoda; class Insecta; order Coleoptera; family Chrysomelidae; genus Diabrotica; species Diabrotica balteata. The sequence continues at coordinate 48,312,221 of OU898283.1, read as the reverse complement.
AATACCACTTAATTGAAACAGGTAGTCCAGTTGCTTGGTCAGCACGGTCGCCGGATTTGAATCCTTGCGATTATTGTGTTTATTCCGTAGAACTACAAAATAGTGCACAATTGTGGATAAGAATAAAAGCTGCTCGCAACGAATTTAGAATTAACTAGAATTTTTTATTTTAGATAGATTACAAGTCAGTATAAAAGATGGATTACAAGTGAACATTAAGAAAACCAAGTACATGATTATATCTAACCAACATACAGTAGAAAGGCTAAATATCGATAGAAAACAAGTAGAAAGAGTAATAACGACAAATATCTTGGAGCCTTGGTAAACGAAAATAATGACTAACGTAGAGAACTAAGGACACGCATCGAAATTGCAAGACAAGCATTTATAAAAATAAAAACAATGTTTGTTAATTGAGACCTTCCTATGGAGCTGAGAATAAGAGCCTTAAGATGCTACGTGTTCACGACTTTGTTGTATGGAATAGAAAGCTGGATACTACATGTGTATAATATAAAGAACTTGAAATCGTTTGAGATGTGGTGCTATAGAAGGATTTTAAAAATATCATGGACTTAACGAGTTACAAGTTCAGAAGTGTTAAGAAGGCTACAAAAGAATTGCGAGGTCATAAAGCACATCAAAACAAAAACAAGAAAGCTGGAATATTTAGACCACATTACTAGAGGTGCTAGATATTAAGGCACAGAATGCAAGGTAAAATCAAGGGTAACAGGTTCTTAGGAAGTCGAACAATTTCCTGGCTAAGAAACCTAAGAGTGTAGTTTCTACTCAGTAGATCTTTTCAGTGCACCCGCCACTAAGGTGCAGATAGCTGTGATGATAGCCAACCTACGATAGGAGAAGGAGCTACAAGAAGAAGAATTTTTAAAACAAATGAAAATTTATTACATTAAGTAAGGTATCTATTCATTTAACTTTCATAACGAAAAAACAAAAAATTTTCAAATCTTTGATGTTTCTAGAAAACGGTGTGTTCTACAGAAATAAAGTAAGAGTTCTTTTAGTACTGGAATAACTGAGAATTTAATAATTTAGTATCGGGAATGCATAAAAGTTAAACACAAAAAAATTGTGCGTTAAAATAACCATTGACCTACCCAAAACGGACGTCTATGACCATTACTAGAAATTCGTAGTTGATGAAATCGATTTAACTCTGAACGATAAATAATCGCGCCAGTTTTCGTTTTTCTAAATAGAAGAATTTTGAAGGTATAAAAAAACTAATTACAAGGCGTCATCTTAAGAGTTCTAGCTCCCTTAGAAATCTTTTTGGAATAGGTAAATTATGTTCAATTGTCTTAAAATTATCTGTGAAATCTCCAGTCTTCGTCTGTCAGGAGAGTTTTTGGACACCTTGTATAGACGGTCTTGAAAAAATATTAATTCCCTGTAGGTACTAATTATTTTGTGATAGTTTTATATAATTAAAATAGTAGATCTTATCCACATTACAATCTCATTGTCTGGTCTTGGAGCTAAATTTGGGTAACCAAGATTGAATCTGGTGTAACTCGTCGATTACGGCCTTTAGGTCAGTCGATCGCGAGCAAGGAAAAAATTATCGGTATAATATACCTACCTATTCCCATCTTAAATATTAAGAAAATTATTGAAGTGCTAGCAATATTACATTGATTATTGCGAACAACTCGCGATTTTTTGTTCTAATGTAATATAGTTAAAAAAAAATAAGAATGAATGCTTTTGTTGTATCTGCATATTACTAATATACACTGGCGAGCAATAAAGCTAACTCATCCAGAATTTTAGCGCTTACAGCCGAATCGGTTTCAGATTAAAAATTCTTTCAGATTTTGAAAGCTGCTAAAATAGTCTTTTAGAATCAGATAGAATATAACGAACAACACATTTTTTACCACAAAGCCCAACACATGTACAAATACATTTAATAACACCCGTAGACAAAGATCAATGATAGATTATATTACAACCAACAGGGATATACATCCATCGAAAATAGTTGGCGTAAGATGCTGAACTCAGCAGATATAGGTAACCACCATCGCCTAGTATTATGTAAAATAAGAATTATCCTGAAATAATTCAAACAGCCAGAGAGCGGCGCAAACACAAATAAAAATCAAAGTCGAAGGACTAAATACGAAATGCACGGAATCCTTATACAAAAAAGAATATTAGAGCAGATCGCTGGGAATAAAATATTAGGATATCATCGAGAAAAGCTGGAGAAACCTCAAAAATAACATATTTATCGCAGCAACAGACTCACTTGGAGAGAGAAAAGTAACGAACAATAACATATGAAAAAACGTAAACACCATGGTTTAAAGAGGAAGTGAAGACAAAATGTGAAGAAACCAAGAAAGCCTTTTTACAATGCAGAACACAACAAACACAACAGGCGTTAAACCACTATAAACGAATCAGAAATGAAGCGAACACTTTAGTTAGACAAATAAAAAGGGAACACTGTAAGAGCTTCTCAAAACAGATGAAACACTACTTCTATGCAACACAAAAAGAAATATGGAGAATGATCAGATAACGAAGAAAAGAGATAAACGAACTAATAAAAATAAAACACATTCAGAAGGAAACATGGGTAGACTACTTTTGATCCCTGTTTGCTAAAGGTTACGATAATGAACAACCAACACCAGAGGTGACGACAAACAAAGAAATAAATATTGAGAAGGGAGATCTAAAGAAAGGAAATTAAAAAATAGAAAATCACCAGGAGAGGACAGAATACCGAACGAACTCCTAAAATACGGAGGACCAGATCTAACCAAACAACTATTAAAACTAATTCAAAAAATAATAGAACAAAACAGAATTCCATAAGAATGGAGATCAAGCATCCTAATACCTCTCTTCAAAAAGGGAGACAAAATGGACCCAGAAAACTACAAAGAAATGAATTTATTAAACACAACACTTAAATAATTAACAACCAAAGTGATAAAAAATAAACTGAACGAAATTATAACACTAGCAGAAGAACAACAAAGTCTTAGGTCGGGAAGATTATACACCGACGCAATATTTATAATGAGTCAAGTGCAAGAGAAATCATTAGAATACAAGAAACCGGCATATCTATGTTTCGTGGACCTTGAGACGGCATTTAACGGGATAAAATTAAAGGACGTTATTTACTTCTTGTACGCAGAAGAGATACCTCTAAAAATAATCAAAACGATCAAAAGTATCTACCAAAAGAACACAATAAAAGTAAAAGTGGAAGAAGAACTAACCGACCCTATTAAAGCTGGCAATGGGATAAAACAGGGAGATTTTCTGAGTTCTCTATTGTTCAACCTGATTATGGATAAACAATAAAAAAGTAATCAAACAAGTAAATCAACTTCAAATAATCTGTTACGTAGACGACGCAACAGTACTTTCGCAAAGTGAAGATGATTTACAACGTATGCTTCACCAATTTAATATAACCACCAGAAAATTTAACATCTTAATTTTCCCCAAAACGACAAAATACTTGGTTATAACAGCAAATTTACTAGGATGTAAATTGGAGCTGGAAGGTCAGATAATAGAATAAGTGATGGAGTTTAAATATCTAGGGATCACATTATCTAGCTACGGAAACCTCGAAACTGAAGTGAAAGATCAAGTGAACAGATCAAACACAGTGACAAAAATAAAGGAATAAAAACGGCAAGAGACGGTTCCCCAATAGGAAGACGATCAGTAGGAAGACCACGGAAACAATAATAGAACATAAAAATAAGAAGAAGAAGATGAAAAGAATCAGTGATTGATTTTATGAGATATAGTGAGCGACTCTAAGATATTCAGCTTACTTTTAACGTTAAAATTCTGGATTAAAAGTTTTATTGCTCGCCAGTATCATTAAAAAATTCCTAATCGGTAGATCACAAAGAATTAGAAAGGCAGGCAGTAGATCTCGAGTCCGATTAAGTTGGCCATCTCTGCTCCAGAGCAACAGTAATTAATTTTATTTCAGCATGTTCTGAAAATCACTACTTTAGCTTATTTAATGTCTCAGTTTTTTGTTGTTAAACTCACCAATACGTTATTTTCGATTAATCTTCTGCACCACTTTCCTTCTAACATCAATCACTATATTTACTCGTAAAATCCTATGTTATAATATATTGTTTCACAGCGTTCTAACGTCGTTCTATCGTTTTACATTTTTTTATTGCACTTTTTTTACATCATTTTTGAAAAATATTTGATTTGGTCATTGTAAGGAATTGTGTACACGTTTTCTTTTTCTTATATTGTGTTTATTTTTCCTCCAGAGTTTTGTTCTACCTTTCTTTGATTTGGAATCAATAAGCTTTTGGTCCAATATTTTCATCTATTAGGCTAGCATTTTATTTAAGTATTATATACTGTCATACCATTTTTTCTCAGCCAAAGAGAAAAATAAAAATTAATAAAAATAGACCATTTAAATAAATTTTCAAGACATCCTGGTAAACAAAACTTATGTATTAGATTAAAATAAGATTAAATTAACAGAAAGTTTTGCCGCTTTTATATAGAATTAGAAAGCTTATACTCATTATAATCTTTTCATTGTTTGCATATGACCTAGGATTAAGATATTGTAATTAACCTTTTGTTATAGGAATGAATTATGTATTTGTAACCAAATGGAAAGCCAGTTTTAAAGCAAAAATTTTAGTTTCTCTGGAAACACTATTGAGTTTATTTCTAAATGATTGTAAACAAAGTAAAGTTTTTTGATTGGACGGTTTTTTTTTGAATGGAAGGGTTAATAGTGGATGTATAAGAGAGAGTGGGCAGTTGTCATTTGATCATCGACAGTAAAGGTCAAGTCTCGACAGAGGGTGTGTTCGTGAGTTTGGATAACGGCATTGTGAAAGGAAGTTAGCAGAATTGTGAAAGGAGATTACAAGTCGATGAAAAGATATCCTTTGATCTAAATTGGGCAGTTTCAGGAATACGTAGGAAATAGTTTGACCGCACTAAGTTGACAGGAAGAGGACCTTGTGTCATTGAAAAGCAGCTGAGTGTTTGGAGAATTAAATTTCAAGTGCTAATTTGTTGAAGAATTGAATCAGGTGTTTCTTACAGTCGCTGAAGGTGGATTGCAGACACGAAAAGAAAAAAGCTGAGGCGAATAGTGGCGGATCACATTGCTGTGGAGCGTGGACCATTCTGGGTATGGTCCAAATACAATCTACGAAAAAAAGGTCAGTGATTTTCTGTTCAGAATTGAAAATTTTGTAACTGTCAATGAATTTTGTTGACATCATTGTGGTTACCATTTTAACTTAAGTTTTTTTTTTAATTTTTGTAAAATGTTTTAAAGTTTTGTTTTTGCAATAAAGTAAATATTGAAAAACCAGAAAGATAAAAGGTTTTAAAATTATTCATTGAAATTGGCTTTAAATTGGTTTTGTCTTCAAGAAAAAATATTCTTTTTGTGTAAATTTTATTGTACTCATTTATGCTGTTTGACAAGATAACGGCAAAATTTAATTGTTATAATTGTTTTATTCTTTTTTAAATAAAATAAAGAATACCAATTATTTGTAACATACTATTTTTATTATTATCCTTTTTTCTCTATCCCGATAAAGGACAACTAGGAAATCTTTGGACCCACACAACATAGGTTAATATAAGGAGATTTTTCACACTGAGAACAATTAAGTTATGTTTTTGATTTGCTCAATTAATTAATTAAAAAAAGTAATAACATAACAATACATATTGACAGAAATCAAATTATGCCTAGCTTAAAAGTTTTTATATAATTCTTAAATTTTAAATGCACCATAAATGTAAACAATTATTACTGTTTCTTTTCATAAATGTCATAAATTATTTTAAAATCAGTATAAAATGAATTCAAACCTACTTTTTTTGTATAAACATTTAAATATAAGCAGTCTTCTGAACCCTCACGTTCTTTCGTGAACTCATTTCGTTGATAGCAACAGTTTCCATCAACCGTAGCATCCCTTACTCCGCTCCATGGCTCAGCTGGTTCTGGAGCCTAAAATATAGAAAGATCGTTTAAAAATCTAAAAAGTTTTAAAAATAAATTTGTTGGAACAATTTAGCTATATTAAAATTATAAATAAAGTTGTTCATAGATTTTTTTCAGTGTCTCAGTTCTTTCTAATGCGGTTAGTAGATATGTAAATGTATGTATATATAAGTAGTGCAGTAACTCAGGCGGAAAATAGGACCTTACCTCCCAGTTCTGTCGAACTATATGAATTTAGCTAAAAATTTAGACTTAAGCTTGTCCTAACCTCCTTTAAAAATGTTATACATGTGAAAAGTGTGCTTTTTGTTTATAAGGGGTTAAAACTACGCCAAAGTGAACAATAGGAAAACAATAAAATTTAAATTAATTAAGTAAAATGAACATATTTAATGATAATTTGCACTTTAATACAAATTTTCAACTTTATGATGTTAGGGTAAGTCCGGGAGAGATGGACCACCGGGAGAGATGGACCAGTTTGTTGTGAGTATGCTTCAGTTACAGTGAAGACATGCTGTTAGTTGTGTGGTGTTGTTGTTAGTATTTGTCAAGAAAAACGTCATTGTCTGTTTTGGTGGGTCCAAAAGTTTTTTAACGTATTAACATAGTTTTAGTTTTAAGTTTAAGTTTACGTGACATCGACGTAGGATACTTGTAGTGATGTCAATAAACCTGTAGGAAGTAGCCTAGCCTAAAAAGGCCGCCATGTGTACGTTAAAAATGCGAATTATGAGGTGGTGCATCTCACCCGGACTTTTGGGAGAGATGGACCAATACGTTTTGGTAGAGATGGGCCACGTATTTCAATACGGGAGAGATGGACCAGTACCAACGTTTTTAAATGTTTCTTTTATTAAAACGACTTATAGTGTAATTACTAAGTTGCTAGTATTTTTCTGTTTCAGAAAAATGCCAACTAACTACGTAAAAAAGGATACCAGTAGAGGGGCGTGGACAGAAGATACATTAATACAACCGGTTAATGCGGTGCAAAATAACAAAATGGGTGTCAATGCTGCTGCTAAAGCTTATTAAATTCCTAAGATCACTCTTAAAAGAAGGGTTAAAAAACAAAAGTTTACGAAGAACAGCTTAGGGTTTTTCTACATTTTAGGAAGAGTAAACGAAGAGAAGATTGTAGGCCACATAAAAAAGTTACAAGCTCATGGGTTTATTCCTTGCAGAGATTTAGTGAGTATTTTTATTAGACGATGGGGTAGAAATTAGACAATGTGATGAATACAAGTACCTGGGTATGACGATAACTCAAGATGAAACACTCGATGATGCTATAAAAGACAGAAACATACAGGGTATAAAAGCCATATCCATGAACGGCATTCTGTGGGACCAAACAATATCTAAAAAGAAACAAATAGCTCATATTCAACACTATACTTAAAAGTGTAATCACATATGGCAGTAAAGTTTGGCCAATATAACAAAGAACAGAAAAACTGTTATTAGCAACAGAAATGGACTTCTGGAGAAGAGCAGCAGGCAAAGCAAGAAGAGATCGGATACCAATTGAGAGAATACGGGAAATGATGGAAGTCAAGCCTACAATAGTTGATGACATAATAACAAACCAGTTAATATGGTACGGCCATGTACAGAGAATGCCAGATGACAGAATTCCGAAGCAGATTTTGACGTGGATACCACAAGGAAGAAGAAAAAGAGGAAGGCCGAGAAAAAGCTGGAAAGAGGGAATTGAAAAAGAACTAGAAGAAGGAGAAATCCCTCCAGGCCTATGACTAAATAGAGAAGACTGGCGGTTAGGAGTCGAAAGGCATCGGAGAACGCTGTAAGTCGATAGTAGTAGTAGTAGTAGTAGGGATTTGGTGAGAAGCATGGAGTTTAAACTTGCTGAAGAGCTAAAACTACCCCACAAATTCAACAAGAAAACTATAAAAGTTGGTTCAAAAATCTTACTTTTACTATTAGAAAATCAGAAGGTGTATCTGTATTTCGAGCTAAGGGAGTGAACAAGAGGTGTGTGGAAGAGTATTCAAGTTACTCGAAAGTGTTATTTTATAAAATAATTTGGTTCAAAATCCTGGGCACATTTTTAACATGCACAAAACCGGGCTTCAATTGAACAACAAGCCAGGAAATGTTGCCATTAAAGGTTCCAAAAATGTAAAGGTTCCATTACGTCATGGAAAAAGGGTGAAACCGTTTCTGTTCTAGATTGTGCTTACGCTAAAGGTACATTTCTTCCCCCATACTGCATAATGAATGACAATAACTTAAAAGTTGAGTTTATGTACGGCCTCTTGGCTTAGTTGTAAAAATGTCACACAAATCTTATTATGTAGCCAGTGAAATTTTTATGCACTGGTTAAAAAGTCATTTCCAACCTAGAAAACCAACCGGGAAAGTACTTCTCTTACTTGATGGTCACACTTCACACACCAGTTCCTTGAAAATCCTAGTCTACACGGAGCCAGCAGGAATCATTTTGATAAGCATTCCACCCTGTACTTCACACTGGCTACAACCTTTGAACCTGGTTACACCAGAAATATCAATCATCTACAGTTTGGAAAACTTCTCAACTCTGCATGGACCAAAGCTGCAGGTGTACAAAATGGTGTGAGTGGATTTTAAGCTTGTGCCATAGTCCCTCTAGATATGTCTGTAATACAAGCCTACGCCTACCTAGAGCTCGATTTGTCCGGTACAGTTCCCATTGTCCAAGTATTGGTGCACACTCTCGCTAGTGCACCAACTGGTGAGGTTGATTCTGTTGCCTCCAATGCAGGACTTATCGGCCAATACGTCAATGCTGTAACAACAAGTGTGACAACAAGTGATACTGTTGATTATTCTGTCTCCTGTGCAGTATCAAAAACTCAATTTGATCTTGCCAGTATCCTCAGTACTTCTAGTAACCTTATACCGTCAAAAATGACTCCTTCAGAACTTCTAGAAAATATATCACCCGTCCCTTCTCTTATGCAGAAAGTAACCGTTAAGGGACGTTTGACGACTTTTTCAAAAGTATTGAATTTAGCTTAGAACATTGCTGTTGTAAAAAGAAAGGCAATTGAGCAAGCAATGAAAGATAAACAAAAAAAGAAAAAGAAACAAGATCAACTGAGAAAAAAAAAATTAAATCAAAAAAGAAGTTTCTAAAGCCAAAAAAAGGAACCATCTGACAAAGTGACACAGTTTGAAAGTTCAGACTCAGAAAGCTATGATTCTGCAGATCTGGTCCAAGATGACAATATTTTAGTAGAAGAACGGAATGAAGTTGAATATGTGGGATGTGGCGAGGCCTACAATGAAACTACAAAAAAAGAAGACTGGGTGAAGTGTGTACAGTGTTCTCGGTGGTTTAATGAGGGTTGCTCTAGATTTGAAGTAAAATGTGACTTTTTCGGTACCAGGGCAATAATGTCACAAAAAGGGACAGGGACAAAAATAAAGTGTCCCATTAATAGGAAGATTGGGGTGAAAAAAGCATAAGAATAGACTTGTTTGTTTTTTTATTTGGTCATTTCTTACTTTATACTTGGTTTGTATTTATTCATCCTACTTTTTACCCCTGGTCCATCTCTTCCAAGCTATTGATCCATCTTACCCAGACTTTTATTGAGCGTCCAAAGAAATGTGGCCCAACTCTCCCAGACTTACCCTAAATGTTAAAACATTTTTTATGATGAAAATTCTTAGCTTTATAAATTAAAATCATCGCCTGTGAAATTATGTTTCATTGGTTTTAAGGTTTTAACCCCGAGAAAGAAACCCCGCTATGAAAAAAATACTTAAAAAGCCTTTTTATAGGTACTTCAAAATGTATTAATTTTCTATTTAGAAAACAACAAATTTATTCCTCGCTTATGAATCGATATTTCTTTAGTTTAAACTGTTCAACCCCTAAAGGTCACCCATGAACATAACTACAACGTTAAAAATAGTGTTTTACACATTAAAATTCTAAATTTATGTATTTAAATTAATAAAAATTTGTTCCTTGCCCATGAAACATTATTTCTTTGGTTGCAACGTTTTTAACCCTTAGAAACTACACGCGGTGCTAATATATATATATATATATATATATATATATATATATATATATATATATATATATATATATATATATATATATATATATATATATATATATTATACGATATAAAGATATAATTAAAATATAATATATAAAAAATGTAAAAATTATGGTAAATTATGTAAAAAAATAGTACAAAAAATCAGGAACCATTACAATCACTTGATACATCTACATTTACCTCATCTTTTCCTTCAATAATTGGAGGGCACTTTTGACAATAAAATTATCTCCCGAGCAGATCGCGCATGTGACATTACTAACTAAACCTAGCCTGTTACAACCATAAGAAGTTTCGCAACATTTTGTGCAATTACAAAAAAGTATCTCCAACAGTTCTTCTAGTACAGACAAATTTTACATTCTTACTCGCTGTACAGATTCTGCATCTTTGAATTACCCCCAATAATTTATGCAGGATGTTTCAAAAAGGTGTGTCATAAATTCAATCACGCATTCCAGGGACAAAAATAAATTGATTGAATCTAACTTACCTTAGTACAAAAGTATCCACAAAAAAGTTACAAATAAATAAATAAAAATTGTTTTTTCGCATTATCTCGTAAACTACTTGACATTTTGTAATAAAAGTGGACACGTTACTTTCTTATTCTGAAAGCATTTTTTATACAAAAGAAATAACAAAATTTAAGCGCACAGAAAAATTTTAAGGGGTTGTATCCCTAAATCCCCACAAACTTTTGAGTCCATTCAAATCAAATGAATTTGCTGGCACTATTGGTTTAGAATTGGAAAAAAAGGTATAAAAATTTGTGGACAATGGTTGAACCATCTAAGGTACGCTGATGACATCGTATTGATAACCGATAAAAAAGAAGAATTATTTGAAATGATGAAAGAACTGGACGTAGAAGCTAGAAAGATAGGCCTTAATATGAATTACAGCAAGATCAATACTATAACAAATACAGATGAAGACATCACAATGAGAATCAGACAAGATGAAATAGAACAAGTTAAGGATTATATATATATATCTTGGTCAAACTATAAAACTTAACAAAGAGAACCAAACAGCAGAGATCAAGAGGCGAGCTAGACTGGCATGGGCGGCATTTGGCAAATTAAGCTACATTCTTAAAAACAAAAGATATCCACAGCATCTTAAGACCAAAGTATATAATCAATGCGTACTCCCTGTTCTTACTTATGGTTCCCAAACGTGGACATCTACAAAAGCAAACATGGACAAAATCATAAAAACCCAAAGAGCAATGGAAAGACAAATGTTGCACATAAGACTAATGGATAAGAAGAGAAACGAGTGAATAACAGAGAAAACAAAAGTGAGCGATGTTAGACAAGAAGTTGCAAAATTGAAATAGAGATTGCCGGACACCATATAAGACAAAAAGAAGACCGATCGAACAAAATTCTTGTAAGTTGGAGACCGTGGGAATATAAACGAAGTAGAGGAAGGCCCCAAATGAGATGGGCAGATGATATCAAGAAGCACGTGGGCTCTAGATGGATGACTGTAGCGACAGACAGAGAAGAATGAAAAAGGATTGGGGAGCCTCATGTCCAAAGATGGACCGAAGAAGGCTAATTAGATAGATAGATAAATTAGTTTAACACATTATTTTTAAAACTTTTTTGCCTCCTATTACTTTTTCGAAAAACTAGTTTTTTCCTAGTTGGTCATAAAATTACAATTAGTTTCTACGGATACAATAATTACAAACAGTTCCATCAATAATAGTCAATAATTTGAAGCTATCATTTATTGTGTCAATAAGATTAATATAAAAAAATTGATATTACAATGGCCTGCACATTTCAGGAAATGGCAAATATTCATTTAACTTTGGGTAAGTTGGATCAGATTAAATTATAATAATAAACTATCGGAAATATCGTAGGTGAATGTCAAGGAAATTTTGCAGCTGCCGCAAGGCGTTAAGCAGTAAAATACCCCAATCGAATTATACCCGATAGACGATTATTTCTGACCATTGATCGTCGTTTACGGGAAACGGGTACATTCCAACCGCAAGTTGCTGGCAAAAGTGGTCGTCCAAGAATGGATGTAACCGATGAAGACATTTTAGAGATCATTCAAGAAGTCCTTGGCACAAGTACAAAGGTAATAGCTGCTCAACTAAATGTTCTTCACGGAAGGGTTTGGAAGCGTTTCAAGAATCAGTTGCTTAAACCCTATCACTTAACAAAGGTTCAAGAGCTATTGATTGCAGATTATCCTAAAAGAATTGAATTTTGCTATTAATTGTTTATGGAAAACACCCGAAATGATAACTTTATTAGAAATATTTTGTTTACCGACGAGGTTACCTTCAGTAGAAATGGAATAACAAACCATCATAACGAGCACATTTGGCCCGACGAAAATCCTCACGCAAAAAACGACTCATCACGAAAGGTGATGAGTCATTTCAAGTATTTGGAAGAAGTGAATATTGCAATAAGGCAAAATATGTGGTTTCTACAAGATGGCGCTCCACCTCATTACAGTAATGAAGTCCGCGAATAGCTTTGCAGGCAGTATCCTGGTCGGTGGATTGGAAAGGGTTGTGACGGACCTATTTCTTGGCCACCCAGAAGTCCAGGTCTTAACCCAATGGAATTTTGCTTTCGGGGTTTATGAAAGAGAAAGTGTATTCTGTAATAATAGGGGAAGAACAATTGAGGGTTAGCATAATTGAAACTGCAAGTCAATTTCATCAGATAAGAGGCAAAAATTTTGAAAAATAATGTGTTAAACTAATTTTGCCGTTTCTTTTGTATAAAAAAATGCTTTTAGAAATAGAAAGTAAAATATCCATTTTACTTTCAATGCAAAAAACAATTTTTATTTTGTAACTGTAGGGCTGTAACTTTTTTTGTGTACTTTTGTACTGAGGTTAGTTGGATTCAATCAATTTATTTTTGTTCTCGAAATGCCTGGTTTAATTTATGACATACCTTTTTGAAACACCCTGTATTTATAAGCTAAGTTTGTAAGTATACTCTTTAAATGTGCTCTTTAAAAACACCAAATGTAGAAAAAAGCGAATATAATTTAATAGCTGTATCCTTTGTAGTGCCTTTTATAAATAAACTTTGATCAAATGAAAGGCAGATATTGAGCACAGTTTTATTAATTAAATCTTGCCCAAGTACTTTTGCTTCCTAGAGCTTCTCTAGGCCTACCCAAAAATTCACAAACCCGATATTTCTTTACGTCCCATTGTCAGTGCATACAACTGCCTTACATAACCATTGACCAAGTACATGGCCAAAACTTTATAAGTTCTTACCGAAAATACTTCATCCTTTGTTGAAAATTCTTTTTATTTCATCAAATTTTTGTTTCATTTTTTTAATCAATACCCTATTTCATCATCAGACATTCCAGTAAGTTTCGATATCGTTTCACTCTTTAAAAATATTTCTATAGACGAAGCTCTAAACATCCCGAAAACTAACTATAACATCTAGCAAGACCACTTATCTCTCATTAAACATTATATGTCCAACACTTATTTCATCTTCCAAAATCAATTTTATAAATAAAAGTCAAATAAATGGTGCCCCAATGGATTCCTCACTATTTTCAGTAATTGCCAATATCTCAATGGGAGACTCGAGACCCGAGCACTATCCACAATAATGCTCGAACCCACATGTTGGCTACGACATTTTGACGATACATTCATCATTTGGCCTCATAAAAGGGATGCTTTAGTGTTTTTTTAATCCATCTGAATGGTATACATTCTAGTATCCATTCCAGGACGAAGGTGAAAACTGATTCATCCCAACCGTTTCAAGGCGTCATCGTAAATAAAAACCAATCCCAAGGTCTTCATCACTCTGTTTATCGAAAACTCACCCATGCCAATCGTTACTTGCATACAACTTTTATTATCTCCATTCTTAAATTAATTCAGTCATTAATACGCTTGTCTTCAGATCAATAAGCCTTTACGATGATACAAGTAGACCCGCTAAACTCTAATCACATCAATAGGAGCTTATCATGTGAACCTCAACCTCACAATATATAAGCTTTTTTTTCCTTACATCAATGGTGTCACGTATAAAATCGACAAAATTCTAAACTCAAGAGAAATAAAGACAATATTTACTCCAAAAAAAAAAAATTTTTATTGCTTGCCCGATTAATCAAAGGTAACATTGTATCTAAATAACACGGAGTTTATAAAATTTCTTGTGCAAACTGCCCTCGATCTTATATAGGCCAAACAAATCGTAGAATCCAAAATAGAATTTATGAACATTCCATTTCTGTTCGCAATTCCGATTTAATTTCAGATTTAGGCCCACACAATTCTTACCAAAGCTAATATATAATAACAACATTAAACTTAATGTGGCTTATAGATCAGCCCTAACAATTAATAATCTTTATTTTAAGATCAAAGATAAGACTTGGGAGTCCGGTCCTGAACATGGTGACACAAACTGTGTTTACATTTCAGTCCCGCAAAAGTGTACTTTTCAAAGTAATTAATATCAAAAAACTTAAACAAAAGCAGTAAGCGATCGTATATAGTGCAGTTACATTACCGAAAAAACAAACAGTGAGTTATTATTATTTTATATATCAAAACGTTTCAAAAGCATACTATTTGTAAGGTTAAGTGTCGGCCGAAAGGCCTGTTATCAGAACCACTGCTGGTTCTACAACTGGTTTAAATAATTATTAATTACCTACTAATGAGTTTATCAAATGATATCAGATCCGACCTTAAAAATTTGTCAACAGCCATGACTGACGATCAACAATCACAAAACAAAACAACATATTCTGCTGTGCTTAATAATACTTCAATTCAGTTTCCTTCTAAGAATCAAGCAATTTTATTTAATGCGCTACCTGATACTAAAATAGAAGAGTACCTAATAGCTCTTGGCGAAGTTGTTCATCCACGGAATATTTTATTTTCATCAAGACTATCAAATAACAGAATATGTATCTATCTCTCCAGCGAATCCTTGGTCGAAAAATTTATGTCCAATCTAGCAGAAATATCAATAAAAGGCGAAAATCTAAAGGCTAGAAGATTAATAACTACGAACGAAAGACTGTTACTATCGAATGTATGCCCTTCTATTCCACATACTCTAATAGAAAATGAGTTAATTAAATTGGGTCTCAAATTAATGTCACCTTTAACCTTCCTTAGAATAGGTAGTCAACTCCCAGAATTTCAACACGTCTTCAGTTTTAGAAGACACACATATATTCAACCACTTGTAGATATGGACCTACCTTCTTCCTTCTTAATTACATATGAACAAACTTCGTATCGCATATTTTTAAGTTTAGATAAACCTTCATGTTTTATTTGTAAGCAAACAGATCACATTGCAGCAAATTGTACAAGTCATAATCCACAAAATAATCCCACTCTTATCCACCATCAACCACAACAACCAATACAACAACAACCACAAGAATCCTCACAGTATAACAAATCGCCCTTAGAAATAGAACCAGATCTTCCAGTCAGTAATTCTAATACCGAACCTACACCTAACCAAAAAACAGATACCAATTTAATACCTCCCGTACTTATGGAAACTACTGGTATATCTAAAGACCAGTCATCGACCAACAAAAGAACAATTTCGGAAATCAATACTACTCCATCTCCCACTGAAGAATTAAATAAAGAATGTAAAATCCCAAAACAAACCAAAAAGAAACAAAAAAAGCAACCTGAAGCTACCATATCAATTCAGGAAATGATGATGCCAACAAAAATAATATTTCATAATATGTCAAATAATTTTAACTTAACATATGAACAAACTCTTGACTTTTTTGAAAATTATTCTAGCTCGTCTGATCCCCTGAGCTTAATACAAACGTACACAACGGATATACCCAACTTTATGAATATGATAACAACAATTAAGCCATATTTTACAGAAAAAAGCATGAAAACCAAATGCACTAAAATAATAAACAAAATACAAAAAATGCTGAACTCAGACGATTCCGCAAATCAAGAAAGTGACACTACATCAAATTCAACTCAAGAAATAAACTAAAATCTTCGATCCGATTATTCAATGGAATGTTAACGGGTTCTATGCCCGTTTAGAAATGCTTAAACATTTATGTTCAATAATCTCGCCATCAATTATTTGTTTACAAGAAACAAACTTTAAAGGACAGCATAGTTATGACATGAGGAATTATTCTTGTTTCCATAAAAACCGAAACAACGCAAATATCGCTAGTGGAGGAGTTGTTACATATGTTAACCAAAAATATGAATCGGAAGCAATAGTAATTAATAGTAAATTAGAAGTAGTAGGAGTATCAGTGTCCTTTCCACAAAAAATAAATATCTGTAATTTATATATTCCACCTGACTTACCAATCACAGAAGCAGATATTTCAGATGTACTAGATCAGATTCCCACTCCCAGAATAATTGTTGGTGATTTTAATAGTCACAATCCAATATGGGGATCTCTTGGAATAAATTCCAAAGGTAAAATTGTAGAAAACATAATTACCTTAAAAAACCTAAACTTACTGAATGATGGACAATCAACACGATATAATATTCATACAGGTACCTCATCAGCTATCGACCTGTCATTATGTGATCCTGTACTGTCACCAAAGTTTTCATGGGATGTAATCCCGTTTTTATATGGGAGTGATCATTATCCTATTAAAATCTCTTTCAATAATAATTATGAAGATAATAATACAACTCCAATTCCAAAATGGAATCTAAAGAAAGCCAATTGGTATTTATTCAAAAAGTATATTCAACAGAACTGCCATACTTTAAAAGAAGTCACCGAAAACCGACATATAGATGAACTTCTAAATTCGTTTATATCACTAATTCATTCTGCTGGCGAAAGTCATATAGGTAAAACACAAACTCTACATAAAAGAAATTCATTACCATGGTGGAACGCACAGTGTACTGACATAATAAAAAAATATAAAAAATCCTTTAACAAATTAAAACGTCACAAAACACCTGAAAATACCATAGAATATAAGAAATTACGGGCTCAAGCTAGATATATAACTAAAAAGAACAGAAAAAAATCTTGGCAAGAATTTATGTCTTCTATTAATACCAATATGCCTATAAGCACGGTATGGGAGAATGTTAGAAAAATATCTGGAAGCAATACCTATAAAAGGATTCCATTCCTATGCAAAAATAAACAGATAGTAACATCTAATTACGACATAGCAGAATTAATAGCAAAACAATTTGAAATGAACTCCAGCAATAATAACTTTTCTAAAGATTTTATCAATACTAAGATGATTTCGGAAAATCAGTTAATAGATTTTGATTGCATTGAAGATAATCCCCTTAATATAACATTTACCATGGAAGAGCTTAATCACTCTTTAAATACCAGCAAAAAATCGGCGCCAGGACCAGACAATATTCCTGTCAGTTTCTTACAAAATCTACCAGATAATGGAAAAAAATATCTTCTTAACCTATACAACAGAATTTGGATCAATAATGAGTTTCCCACAACATGGACGCAGGCGATAATAATTCCATTACTAAAACCAAATAAATCACGAACTGATCCTGATTCCTATAGGCCAATTTCTCTTACCAATACAATGTGCAAAATCCTAGAAAAAATGGTGAATTATAGATTGAGGTGGTTTTTGGAAAATAATAAATTAATAATCAATGAACAAAGCGGCTTTCGCAGAAACAGATCAACCATAGATAATTTAATAGATCTAGAATCCGAAATACATGAATCATTTGCAATTGGACAGGAATGTCTTGCTGTCTTTTTTGATATAACAAAAGCGTTCGACATGGCTTGGAGATATGACATTCTTAACACACTGAGTCATTGGGGTGTCAAAGGTAACATGCTATATTTTATACATAATTTTCTCAATAAGAGACAATTTAAAGTTAAGGTAAATGGAACAGTATCCAGCACTAAAGACCAAGCAAATGGAACACCTCAAGGTTCTGTCATTAGCTCAACACTATTCTTAGTAGCGATAAACAAAATCTTAGAAAACTTTCCAAAACTTGTCAAGGCGAGACTATACGCTGATGACTTGGTTATATATTCAAGAGGAAAAAATATTCTTTCTATACAAAAAAATTTACAATGTGCATTAAATCACCTTGAAAACTGGTCGAATGCTGTGGGATTGCAATTCTCTACAACCAAAACCAAATGTATTTTATTTTCAAAAAAACAGCACTCTACAAATCCAGATCTTCAGTTATATAAAAACAACTTAACTTATGTGGAACACTTAAAGTTTTTAGGAATGATCTTTGATAAGAAACTATCTTGGAAATACCATATTATGCAAATTAAGCAATCTTGTCAATCTGGTCTCAATTTAATGCGAACACTGTGCAATCGTAATTGGGGTTCAGATTTTAAAAGCTTGATCCATATTTATAAATCACTAATACGATCAAAACTCGATTATGGATCAGTTGTATACTCATCTGCAAAGAAGACACTTCTTGTTCAACTAGAAGTCATACAAAATACAGCACTAAGAATAGCTACAGGAGCATTCTGTACTAGCCCCATTAAAAGTCTGCAATCTTTAACCGGGGAACCACCTTTAAACTACAGAAGAATGTACTTGTCATTAACATACGCATCTTCTATATCTGCGATAAAATCGCATCCAACTTTTCATCACACTATCGCTGAACGTTTCAAGGAAACTTATATAAATAAAAAAAGAACGAACCCTCCCTTTTATGAGAGAATCAGAAGATATCTCTCTATCCATAACATTCAATTCCCAATTTTTTTTGATCAAAACAAATACATTCACACCTCCCCCTTGGACCTTTCCTCCTGCAATATGTGATCTAACTCTCTCTAAATACAATAAGCTTGAGATCCCCCATGCAACAATTATTCAATCATTTTACAACATACTTGCTTCTTTCCCAGATTATTGTCATATCTATACAGATTCATCCAAAACTATTGATGGTGTGGGATCAGCAGTCATAGCCCCGAACATTGTATTACAGTTTAAATTATCTTCCACTTGCAGCGTTTACTCTGGAGAACTATACTCAATTCTGCAAGCCCTCATTCATATACGTCTTCAAAATATTCCAAAATCTGTCATAATTACCGACTCTCTTAGTTCATTACATACGATAGAACAGTTATATACAAGTAATCCTATATGTATTTTAATAAAAGAACAATTACATTTACTAAACAACTCGGAGAAGCAAGTACGCTTTATATGGGTTCCATCACACATTGGACTTCCAGGAAACGAAAAAGCAGATTTCCATGCCAGAGAAGCAATACACAGTGCCTCTTCAGTGTTAGTGAACTTAGTGTCCGTTTCTGACTTCAAATTGTTCCTTAAAGAAAAAGTGACAAATGAATGGGAAAACGAATGGAATCTTTCACGATCAACACTACACATAATGAAGCGCTCAACCGAATCCTGGTGCGAGACAAACTTAAATCGCCAGCTGTTTGTTAAACTAACCCGTTTACGTATAGGTCATAGCAGACTAACTCACAGCTACCTAATCTCCAAATCAAATCGTCCTATTTGTGACTTATGTAACTGCGACATTAATGTAACACATATCTTAATAGAGTGTCCTAAATATATTAGTGAAAGACAAAAACACTCTATACCTAACAATATAAAGGCAGTCTTAGGAGTACATTGTAAATTTACAAATTTGTTTAACTACTTGAAGGATATTGATGTTTTAAAAAAACTGTAACTGTCAATTATTTGTAAACTCTATTCACAAATTGTAAAATGTGAACTTATCTAATTATTGTAAACCTACTAATTAATTAAAATACTGTTTAGATTTAAGCACCTATGTAACAACTATAGTATAGCTAATAACCCAAAGTGGTTGATGCTGTTATCAATAAAAAAAAAAAAGATAAGACTCCTATAGATATGCTTAGTAAGATTGTCTACAACATTCCATGCTTCTCTTGCAACAATTCCTACATCGGCCAAACATATCAATTATTGAAATCACGTATCACACTACACAAAAGTGATTCTCCACTTCACCCTGACCGTTGTGCATTAGCCAAACATACCATTTCACTGGTCATCTCATGGACTATACAAACACTACAATTTTCCGCCCTGAAAACAATAAATCTAAAAGAGAGTTCATTGAAATATCATATATTTTTGTTATTGATTTCTCCGTCAATGTCAAGAGTAACATTAATAATATAAGCGATATATACCACTTCTTACTCAAATCAGATACCACCTAAACTGGGAATTAACTTCATTCTGTTACACCAATGAACCTTAACGACATACAGAATTATAAGACTACTTTGACTTGTCAGCGCATGCGTTCTGGTAAATATTTAATAAAAGAATAGGTAAAAATAAAAAAAGAAAAAATCAAAATTTTAGACAATATCATATACATTACAAAGTTATGGAAACAACCCCCTTTGTAATAAATGCTTTCCTTCGTTTTTCGCCATAATAGTGTTTTTGTTTGTATACTGTTCTTTCGATTAATTTATAAAGAATTCCAATAAATCTTTTTTATTAAAAAAAGCAAAATGTCCTGATTTTGATATGCACCGTCGATGTACTTTGTGGTGAGTAGGTACATCGAAATTATGCTCTCTCATATATAGTTATCGATTACTATCAGTATTAATATTCTGTATATCAGTAGATAATAATAATTATATATGAAATCAGAATATACATGTTTTTGTCTCAATTGGCTAAAAAAATGTTTGCCTTATCATTTAATGACAAATAATATTTTATATTGACATAGTTATAATACTCGTAATAAACGTATTATCAGTGTTAAAAGTACAAAAATCTAGAATACACCAGATAAGGTAATTATTTTAATTTTGTATGATAATAGGTATTTCATTTGTGATTACTCAGATATCATGTACCATTGATAATAAATAATATTATATCGCCGAACATTCAATAACCAGCATTAACGGGGAATGGTACGACTGATCGCTAGAGATGTAGTCGTTTAAACGTAAACGTTTATAAAAAATGGACTAATTTGTCGGTACACGGTTGGATATTTGCTTTGAATGCAATGTAAACAAATATCTATTAGTCATTAATCTTGATAATAATCTTGATTTTTCAGCAAGTAACCAAAATCAAAATTTCTTTAAGGTATCTCTAAAGAATGATAGGTAGTTTGGAGAGACTTCCAGTACAGTACGACCAGGATAGCAATAGACGTGAACTGCACGTTAACCGTTGTAGGGCTGCAGAATTCATTTGTGGGTGTAAAGCAAAATAAACCCAAGCTGGTTATGTTGTGACGTAGGACATAATTCGGTATTTTGCTTTACACCCACAAATGAATTCTGCAGCCCTACAACGGTTAACGCGCAGTTCACGTCTATTGCTATCCTGGTCGTACTGTAAGTTCAATAAAAAGTTCGTTCATTAGCATAATAAAAGTGGGATAAAAGCCACATGATTTTAGAACTACCGTCTTAGTACTTGAGTACAAAAACAAACGATATGATATGGACCATCAAAATGTAAAAACTATAGGGCTATAAAACTACTCAATCCCGTCTGGATACAAAATCCAAAAAAAATTAAAGACAATGACTGAGATATAAATACGTACAAAACAAAAGTCTTTAAAAATATGTTTAAATTTATCCAAAGTACATAAAACACACACGCAATTTTTATTATAAAGCAGTTAATAAATATATAAACATTCCCGTGCTATATATTGAAATTGAGGAACTATACTATTAGGTTTTTCCGAGAGTTTAGAGGTTAAGTGAAACACATCGTGGTTTCTTCTTCTTCAAGTTCCACTCCTATCGGAGATTGGAAATAATTCTGGCAATTATAATTTTGTTGGTTACGCGCGTAAATAGTTCAATTGAACTACATCCAAACCATTCACGGAGATTGCGTAGCCACGAGATTTTACGTCTTCCTACGCTTAATTACTATTAAACTGGGAATAAGCCAAAATTAAAGACAAAAATACGTTTATTGACGTTTCAATTTTTTTTCAATTTTTCAATTTCAAAAGAACGATTTCCGAAGTGGAAATTGAAACGTCAATAAACGTATTTTTGTTTTTAATTGTAGCTTATTCCCAGTTTAATAGTAATTAATTTACAATGCCACAAGAAAATACCTTCAGAACAATATTCCTACGCTTCTTCTGCCTTTAATTATACCCTGCATTATATTCCTTAGTAGTTCGTATTTTTTACCTCTTATGATGTGCCCCAAGTATTCCAATTTCCAACAACGTGGTTTACTAACTTTATTTGACTCCAAAACCTCACTTAATTTTTAATATCTTAAATTCGAATGCATTTATAAAATGTTCCTGCAATTGGCATTGATATTCATTACAAAACAATTCGCCAATACTAATAATTACAGGCCGCCTTAACTATCTTATATAAGGAGAACTACATGTTCTAGAAAATCTTACGTGTTGTTGACGTGAGGATCATCATCATCATTCAGCCAGTTACGTCCACTGCTGGACATAGGCCTCCCTCAGTTCTTTCCAATGTTCTCTACACTGGGTCGCTTGTAGCCAGTTTTCCGCTACACGTTTTATATCATCGATCCATCTAGTCGGTGGTCCTCCTCGGCTTCTTTTAGAGTTTCTGGGCCTCTATTCCATAATACGTCTTGTCCACCGTCCAACTTGTACTCTGGCTAAGTGCCCTGCCCAGTTCCACTTAAGCGACGTGGTTCTTTCGATGACATCTTGAACTCCTGATCTTTGCCTGATTTGTTGGTTTGTTATGTGGTTTTGGAGGCTCACGTTCAGCATTGCACGTTCCATGGCTCGTTGCGTAACTCTGAGTTTATTCGCAGATTTTTGCGTGAGTGTTAAAGTGCTAAATCTCTCAGATTGTAGAATCGACTACCGATATACCAGCATTATTCCACATATATATGCAAATGCCACAACAGCAATAAACCTCCACACCCCTACTCAAAAAATAAAACTAAAAAGGGGAGTTAGACAAGGAGACAACATGTCACCAAAACTATTCAATGCCGTAATGCAGCATACATTCCAGATGTTAGAATGGGAAAACAGAGGTTTGCGTGTCGATGGCGAAAGGCTGGACCACCTACGATTTGCAGATGACATAGTTCTAATGACCGACGACTTAAAGGAGGCCAACGAAATGCTACAAGATTTACAACGAGTCTCCCAAAAAGTAGGGCTGGAAATAAACTTTGCGAAAACTAAAATGATGACCAACTTAGTACCTGGTAGACCATTGAAACTAGAAAACTGGCATATTGAAACGGTTGACAAATACATATATCTGGGCCACGAAATACAAATAAGTAGAGACAATCAAATATGTGAATTATCTAGAAGAATAGCTTTAGGATGGGCAGCCTATGGCAAGCTAAACGACGTGTTTAAGGAAAACATCCCAATAAAGCTAAAGAGAGAAGCATTTAACCAGTGCGTACTTCCGGTGCTCACTTATGGAGCTGAAACACTGACATTGACTAAAGCAACAATATAAAAGTTACAAGTAGCACAACGAAAAATGGAAAGATCAATGCTTGGCGTAACTTTGAGAGACCGAATACGAAATGGTGAGATACGGCGAAGAACTGGAGTGGAAGACATCATAAAACGGATTACGGAGTTGAAGTGGAAATGGTCAGGATACGTCGCAAGACAGAGAGACAACAGATTGACAAAGAAGATTTTAGAATGGCGGCCAAGGGCAGACAAGCGAAATCGTGGAAGACCACCTACCAGATGGACGGACGACATTAAAAGAATAGTGATAAACTGGATCGCAGCTACACAGGACAGAGAAGAGTGGAGACATCTTGAGGAGGCCTATGTTCGACAGTGGACAAATTTGGCTGTGTGATGATGATGATGATGATGTTAAAGTCTCCGCTCCATAAGTTTGTACAGGTAAAACACATTGGTCATAAACCTTTCGCTTGATACACATGAAGAAGAAGAAGAATAGTTGCGGATGAAGCTTTTGCCATGATGGAAAATATAATAAGGCGTTGTGGTGGCAAAATGCTGTCGCATGCAAAAAAAATATGTAATTAAGTTTTATCGTTACCTCAAAGATATGTTGAATGCACGTTTGGAATGATGTGCAACAAATGGCAAATTTTGCACCGACCCATAGACGTTAAACTTGACTTTGCTAAAAAGCTAAGTAGCTAAAACTATTTGTGTTTTGCACAACTTTGTTAGAATTAAAGATGGTATCACACACGACGATACAGTTCATGCCGCACCATTGTTGAACGTAAATAGATCACACACTGCGCGCGCAATTCGAGATGCAGATAAAGTACGAATAGCATTTACATAATACATTATAAATGACGGAAGGATAGACTAGCAGGGTAGTATGGTGTAAAAAATATTACTTTTATAATATTATTCAAACTAAAAATAAATAAATGCTCTTATCTAATTTTTTTTTCTCTTTAGTGTCACCATCATTGCAGAGAATAAAAACTAGTTGCTTCCAAGCCCGTTTCTATAGTATTTTATTGAAACATTTTTTTTGTATTTAAGTTCCATATAGCTGTTTTTTTCTACTTCATCGATAAACAATTGGGTGTGAAAATCATCGTCCGTATTGACACACTTCGTACGTCTAACCGGGTCTAATCGCGCTAATCAACTGAACACGTCTATGCCTGATTATTGTACCTTATTACGCGCGACGTCGAGCAAATTATGCGGGAATCAAGTTACTGGCACAATCTTGCGCGATCGCGCGAAAGTTTACGCGCGATGACACGCGACCATTTGCATATGACTACTCTGCATCTCTAGTCGCGCGGTATATTGTACGCGCAATCGTCTAAACTTAGCCTTAAACGCAGAGCTAGCACTCGACTATTGACGCACACGTCATCGCGCGCTTTGAGATCATTGGTTTTCTCTGTTGCCGTTTAGTTAACCACGCGCTCTACCGTTAGTGTTCGATGAATTCGTCCAAAAATGAAAATGAAAGCTATTAAATCTGAATTATTTATAGATAAAATTGAAAACCTTGCTGAAACTTGGCAGCCTTTGATATAACTCATCATCATATCCTGTGCAGAAGACCCTAGTAATATTTGCAATAAGATTTGTAACAGTCTGTGTTACATATAGATTAAATGTTGCGATTTAGCCAACCAACTCTTCCATCGTTGATGAAATAATTTGTTATACGTACTTGAATATTGTCCGAAAAATTTGGGTCCTAACTGGCTTAGCTTAGGATACAAAATTATATACTGGCTTTCAGTCAGCCTTTATGAAAAATTTAGGTGCACTCAATATTGTCTACACGTCTTGTCTCGTGCCAGTCGGTAAAAAATCACCGTTTAAACCGTTTCTGCATCTTAGTCCATCTTCAACAAATGTACAGCTTAAACTGAACCAGAGTGGTCTGAGCAACGCACATTCAACGCCTAAGAAGCGCGCACTATGTGAACACTATTTAAAAATTTAGCGCGCAATAAACGCTTGCCATCTGAAACTGCTCTTGGGGAAAGATCACACCAAAAAGCATCCAACGCGCATTTACACGTATTTTATTCAGGCCGTAGCCGTGCACATGCTAAAGCGTACGTTGAATCACAACGTACACGTTGTACTGAATACACGCGTTTTGAGATCATTGGTTTTTTGTTTTTCCATTTAATTCACCGCGCGCTTTGGATAAACATAGACGTTTGCTCACTTCATCCAAATATCGTGCTAAATGGAAATATAAGCTTTTAATACCTAGTTGTTTATAGATGTCACTGGAAAACGTCCTGTAGTATAGGACATGAAAAGTAGCGTTTATTCAGATAGGAATTTAAAAAGAAAGAAAGTGTGAAGGAAGTGATAATAAAGAGTTAAAGAAGTTGTTATGTTTATTATCTATAGAATTGTCCTAGCTTATTATACACAATGGCCTAGCTGGCTTTTAGTCAGTCTGCAAGCAAAAATTGGGGCACACAATATCGTCGGTGTACTGCGAAAACCAGATAAATGTCGGAATACCGAAATCGAGAAAAAACGTTTATAAAGTTTAGTTTTTATTGTGAATCAAGCAGTCAGCTTGCTTTTGATATTAGGTATTCTATAATTCTATTCTACAATTCTACATTTTAGTGAAAGATGAATATATCTGAAATTATATTCTATTATTAGTTTGAAAATGTTAAGACACCTATCTAACTAATCCTAAATTTAAGTTGGAAATGTTATCACTTACCTGGTTTTACCTGTAAATCTAAATAAATCAGTTACTCTTCAAATAACATATTCAACACAAATATTATAAACCAAGTAAATATTTTCCAGTTTTGTGATCGAGATATGAGGCTTTTACTAGGTAAGAGCAAAGTTTTAAGGTATTAGTCGATATTTATGACATTTAACTGGTTTTTCCTGAAAATTTTATTAACAGCTGTTTGTAGTTATAGTTATTATTTATATCAATGATAGGCAGTTTTATAGAAAAACAAATTTATTTCAATTGTAATAATAACAATATTATTATTATTATTATGAGGCTTCCTCGTCCGACTCGTCACTGAAAGCAGGCTCTGGCAAGATGTCTGTTACCTAATTTCCCGTTTTCAAATTACGATACCTCCCGTGATATTCCTTCAGTATCACTCCCTTATCACATAGCTGTACCAAATCTCTCTTTTTGCTATGGTAGTTGGCAAATGTGCATGGTAAAGTGGATTAAGTTCTTCAAGATTTCTTGTATTAAGTAGTTGATAACTTGGCGTGCTTTTTTTTTTGTTGACTGCCCTGCAGTATTAGTAAGGAAATAATTGAAGCTTATTGATATGTCATAATTAAAGCTGTTTTAGTACGTGCAGTAAGAAATTTTTTCTGGTCTATATATTCTAACTTCAAATAATTACGAAATTGTCTTTGTCTATAATCTTCGCTGAAATAACTGGCACATTTGTAAAATCACTCTGAACAATTAACTTCTTCTTCTTCATGTATCATGTTCTTTCAGAACGTTGGTTACCATCATAGCTATTTTAATTTTATTCACTGCCACCCTAAATAGCATGCTTGTATCTACACCATACCAATCTCGCAAGTTCTTCAACCATGAGGTTCTTCTTCGTCCTGGACTGCGTTTGCCTGCTATTTTTCCTTGCATGATATTCTGTAGCAATCTATATTTGGGACCTCTCATTACATGTCCGAAATATTCTAGCTTTCTCTGCTTGATGCTTTTTATGATCTCAGTGGTCTTGCTGAGACGTTCAAGTATTGTGGAGTTACGAATCTTCTCCACCCAGGAAACTTTTAAAATTCTTCTATAGCACCACATTTCGAAAGCCTCAAGGCGATTTAGATCGATTTTATTCACAGTCCAGGACTCGACAGCATAAAGTAAGACCGAGAACACGTAGCAGCGAAGTAGGCGGATCCTTAATGCCAATTTTAGGTCTCTGTTACATAACACCTTGGACATCCTTCTAAAAGCAGCTCTAGCCTGCTCTATTCTGGATCTAATTTCGCCGTGATTTTCTGCATTACAATTTAATTGCTGTCCAAGGTAGACGATTTTATCAACTTGCTCAAGTTTACATATATAGACGGTTTTATATTCTGTTGTTTACTTATTACAAGTATTTTGGTTTTCCTTATGTTAAGATCCAGACCTGCCTCCCTACAACTCTCAACGACACTATCAAGTAGTGTTTGCAGATCTTCTTGACTAGAAGCTAGGAGTACTGTATCGTCCGCATATCGCAAATTATTGATGACTTCGCCGTTCACAAGTATTCCTTCTTGTTTTTCAGAAAGTGCTTTTCTGAAAATCGTCCCTGCCGTACTCCTCTTTTAATATTGAGAGCTTGTGATTCCACACCATCTACTAAAACTGATGTTGTTTGATTCCAATATAAATTTGCAATTATTCGAACATCTCTGCCGTCCAAGCCAATGTCTTTTAGAGCTTCGATCAATATAGAGTGCTTAACACGATCAAATGCCTTTTGAAAGTCAATAAAACAACAGTATATGTCTACAGATATATCACGACATCTTTGAGCAAGTACGTTCATCCAGGTATTCCTCACATTTATTGTAGATACGACCATGTATTATCTTCAGAAAAATTTTCAATAAGTGGTTTAACAAACTGATGGTTCTATAATCAGCACAGGTTTTTGCTGTTGTCTTCTTAGGTAGAGCTATAAACAGTGAGTTAGACCAACCATTAGGTAGTTGTCCGCTGATATAAATGGTATTGAAAAACGTTATAGCCTCTAAAACATTGCTATCCTTTATAAGCTTATATATTTCAGTTGGAATTTCATCAGGACCAGTCGCTCTGCCATCTTTTGATGATTGTATGGCCTTTATAACCTCACAGCATGTTATTAGGGGTCCGTCGCAGTTAGTAATATCGGGAGGTGGACTACTCCTATCGTCTTCGAATAGATTCGTGACGTAATTTTCCCATTCTTTAAGTTTGTCCTCTACTTCGAATATTACTTTACCATTTTCATCCTGTAGCAATGTATTTTGTTTCTTATTGAAGATACCAGCCGCTTCTTTTACTTTTTTATACATGTTAAACGTGTCGTATCTTTTTTCGAGTTCTTCAATGTCATGACACTGTTTGGCTAGATGTTGACTCTTTGCTTCTCGTATTTTGCGTCGAATTTCTTTTTGTATGCTATTGTAAAGTGTTTCGTTGGTTTTTGCTAGTCGCCGTTGTTCCATCAAATCCAGTATATCATCTGTCATCCAAGCCTGCTTTTTTGGCTTTGACCTGCCTTGTAAATTTCTCACACATATTTCTTTTACTGTCGTTACGATTTTATTTAAGCCCTCATCGACGTTTTCACCAATATTTTCCCAAATTAAATTTTCGTTCAGTTGTCTTTGAACTGATTCCTTAACTTTCTCGTCTTGTAGTTGGGCTGTATCAATCTTTTTGCGAGACTTCTTTTTGATCACCTTTTTTAATTTTAATTGGGTTACAGCTACTATGGGATTGTGATCGGACCCAATGTCAGCACCTGGATAAGTTTTAACTGATTTGATGCAGTTTCTAAATCGATTTTTTATTAGAATGAAGTCGATTTGATTCCTAATAATTTTGTCCTCTGATTCTGCATTTGACTTCCAGGTGTAGAGTCTTCTCGGTGGTAGTTTAAAATGGGTATTCGATATAATGAAATCGTGTTCTTGACAGAACTGGACAAGTCGATCTCCACGTTCGTTTCTGTTTCCCAAGCCATATTCCCCCACAATGTTCAAACAGCGTCCTTTGCCGACTTTAGCGTTAAAATCTCCGAGGACTATGGTATTTTCTGCTGCTTTGACAAGATCTAGAGCATCAGTAAGATCTTTGTAGAATGCTTCTAATTTATCTTCATCACTAGATGATGTCGGGGCATAGACCTGAATTACGTTTGTAATGAACGGCTTTGAACTAAATTTTACTAGCATTACTCTGTCAGATATGGGAATATAAGTTAAAACTGATTGAGCTAAGTGTTTTGCTACTACGATTGCAACTCCATTATAGTGATTGGCATCTGTATTTCCGGCATGGTACACTTGATATCCATCTACGTTACATACTCCTGATCCCGGCCATCGCATTTCGCTTATTCCGAGGATGCTGATTTGCATTCTTTTCATTTCTTTTATGGCATTATATATTTTACCTGACTCAAACATGTTTCTGACGTTCCATGTGGCTATTTTGCAAGGATTTCGCATATTAACGACCTGAGAGGCCCTGCAGTCTTGAGATTGTCCTCTCTTGCCGGATCTTGGATTCCGAGATCCATGATCATTAATGTTTTGTCTTAAATTATTTACAGCCATGATAGTTAAAACTAGGAGTGCCACAAGGCCTTTAATGCAGTAGTTCTCCTTTGCTTTCTGCATCCTTATGCCGTTGACTAATTTGTAGTTTTATAGTTCTTTCGCCTTCGGAATCGATTTCTCAATTCCAGGACAAAAGAGTGCCCTGCCACTTACCAACTCGTCCGCCCGAAGCCGTTGGTCAGTAAGTGGGGGATTGCTTATACCGACAATCGCTCGGAAGCCAGAGCCTCGTTTGTTGTAAAGCAGGATGCACCGGATGATCAGAATCAAGATCATCACACGGGCAGGTGAGGTTGACATTTTGACAGGAGACGCTATATGTTGCGCATCACAGTCCCTTACATCCCAAAACAATTAACTGGTTTTGGCAATTTTACTGATTTATTCTTTTTTTTTATCTCATAAGCAAACCCCCAACACGTCTCCTTTTTGTGACGTCTATTACCCAATCTTTGGAGTTAGCTTTTCTCCAACGTTTTAGTGGACATACGTCTTTCCATACTTTGTCAAGAAGTAGATGTAATATTCAATCCGTAGCTGTTTCAGTTGACACTAAATTGTTCGTGGATGCACCTATTTCAGTATTTTCGTCTGTCGTCCATATCCATAACGTCTGTCCATATTATACAAAAACATATTTGCCGAATCCTAAAATAAATCTGCACAGCAGATATTAGTAGATAAATTATATCATAAACACCATTAAGGTCATTTATGGTTTTAGCTTAGTAATCATTTCTAAATTTTAACTCAACCCGTTTTCAGGTAGAATAAAGTAAGAGTACTTACAGGTTTTTATTAGTCGATATGAAAGAGAAATTTTAATAAATCATACACGTAAAATGTATTAACGACACATCACATTTTTACTGAATATGGTATGCAGTAGTAGAAATATATTGTTGTCCAGCATAATAATATATGTGGGCTTACTTTGTTTTACATGCAACAGAACTTTATTTTATGGAAGTAAGTATCGATACATTGTTTTATTTGAAAAAGAAAAGTTGGTAAGGTGAAACTTATTTGTTTATTACACACATTATCTGTTGAATGGTAAGTCGTATCATTTTCTGGGTTTTACCTGTATGTAGGGCGGAAAAAGCTGAAAATTTTGGTATACTAAACTAAATATTTCAAAATTTGTCATTTACCTGGTTTTCGCAGTATACCGACGATATCCTTGTGGAGATATATAATAATAATTTCTCGGTATTAAGGTGGATCAAAAGATTTTAGCTAAAGTTTCTATTAGGCGTGGTGTCAGACAGAGATGTGTTATGTCACCGATGTTGTTTAATGCCTACACTGAATCAGATTTTGAGCCTAACTTAAAATTATCGTCGCGAAGGTAAGATTGGCAAAGAGCATAGAAGACCTTCAAACCCTGTTAAACACTGTAAACAACAACGAATGCACTGAAAAAGGCTTAACAATTAACGCAAAGAAAACAAAAGGAATATTGGACTGAAAAATTAATATTGAAGACTCAATACTAAAATAAGATAAAATAATAAAATTTTGGAAAGGGTGGTACACTTCAGATATCTGGGTAGTTGGATTGACTGCAGTGTTGAAAGTGACGAGGAAATTGTGACCCGAATAGAAATGGCACGAAAAAACTTTAATCCGTGCTGTTCTATATTGTACAATAGAAGGCTGTCATTGACCACACGACTAAGACTATAGAAGTGCTACATCTGGTCTGCTATGTTCTATGGATGTGAAACCTGGACAACAAAAATAAGAAATCCTAATAAATTAGAAGCCTTCGAATTGTGGACAAAAAGCGAGAATTGATCAACATAATCAAAATAAGAAAGGTCCAATATTTTGGTTATATAATGAAAGGACATAAATGTCGCTTATTTTTGTTGATCATTCAGTGCAAAATCAAAGGAAAACGCTGGGTTGAGAGAAAGTAACTGTCCTGGCTTCGTAAAATTAGACTATGGATAGGTCTAATAGTCGAGGAATTGTTTCATCCAGCTGCCGATCGAGAAACATTTCGTCAGCTTGTTAATACGACTCTCTGTATAATAATCTCTGTCGTCTCTCGCATCCGTTCTGCTCTTGGTATAAAATCACCGCTAATACTATTTCCACGTTCGTTTTCGATAATTGTAGAACTCTAACTGAACCGGTAAACTGAACAAACTGTAAAAACTCTTACTGAAAATCTACGTAATGCCTAAAAACTGAATAAAAGTAGCTATAACATTGATCAGAAATGAGAAAATATAAAAGTAGCAATAATTAAAACAGCAAATGAAAACTTAAAACCAAAGAATAGAAAACATAAAGATTGGATGACTGAAGGAATACTACTATTAATGAATGAAAGAAAATCATTCAAAACAAAAAATCTTTTGTTTTGAAAATATGACTTTTTTAACATGCATAAAAGAATTAGAGAATTAACAGGAATGAGAAAAACACTTCAAACTAGGCAACTAAGAGATGAAAGGGGTGCACTTATAACAGATATAAACCAAAAAATGCAGAGATGGACACAATATATAGCACAACTTTTTGAAGGCAAAGAGAGAACAGAAGCACCAAAGGAATTAAGGATGATACTGGGCCTGACATTATACGAGAAGAAATTGAATATGGAATGAAACAAGCTAAAGGTGGTAAATCTCCCGGGCCTGATAAAGTTCCTATCGAATTACTTAAAATTGTGAATACTTAATCTATTGTTCTTCTTTTGGATCTATTCAATACCATATATAGAACAGGTGTAATACCTAAAGAATGGCTCCAATCAACATTCATACTGCTTCCCAAAAAAACCAATGTAAAGGAGTGCAATGAACATCGCACCATAGCCTCAATGAGTCATGTCTTGAAATTGTTTTTACAAGTAATTCACAATAGAATACATAAGAAATTAGATGAAGGTATAAGTAATACACAAATGGGATTTAGGAAAGGACCGGGAACACGAGAGGCACTGTTTGCATTAAGTGTTCTTTCGCAGAGATGCTTAGATATTAACCAGGAAGTATGTGCCTGTTTCATTGATTTTGAGAAGGCATTTAACAGAGTGCAGCATAATCGACTTAAAGAAATTTTATTAAATAAAAACATAGACAGTAGAGACATTAGAATCATCTGTATCATTTCAGAATTAGCGCTTGCCGAGATCAGTGAGGGCCTTATAATAAACGGTGAGCCACTTAATAACATAATATATGCTGACGACACCGTCCTTCTGGCAGGAACACTGGAAGAACTGCAACACCTTGCTGAACAACTAAATATATATTGCAACATATATGGTTGGTGGCTACGCAATCTCCGTGAATGGTTTGGATGCAGTTCAATTGAACTATTCAGGCGAATAACCAATAAAATTATAATTGCCAGAATGATTTCCAATCTCCGATAGGAGTGGAACTTGAAGAAGAAGAAGAACTGAACCGGGTACTAGACGGAAAGACGGCCGGAATATCAATAGGAGGTCAAAAAATCAATACCTTGAGATATGCTGATGACACTTTAATAATCGCAGCAAATCAGGAAGAAATGGAAGATAATGAGATGTTTGGAGGAAAAAAGCAAAACATATGGACTAAAGCTAAATACGAGTAAGACAAAGATCATGATAGTAGACAGAGCTCGGAATAATCTTCAACACTTTGGGGGCTTTGAAGTAGTAAATACTTTCATATACCTGGGGTCCCTAATAACAAATGACGGAGGGTGTGACAAAGAAATACGTAGAAGGTTGACTATTGCTAGAACAGCCATGATGAAACTGGTAGCAATTTGGAAAAATTCTAGCATAACAATATACACAAAACTAAGGCTAGTAAGGGCGCTCATTTTTCCCATAGCCACATATGTATCCGAAACGTGGACCTTAAAGAAAGCCGACAAAAATAAACTGGACACTTTTGAAATGTGGGTATACCGCCGCATGTTGAGAATATCCTGGATTGATCATCGTACTAACGTATCGATACTAGAACAACTTAAAGTAAAGGATAGATTGCTTAAACAAATCCAACAGAGATATTTGCAGTATTTTGGACACATTGCTAGAAGAACAGGCACGATGGAAAACTGTTAGTCGAGGGTAGAGTTGAAGTAAAAAGAACTAGGGAAAGATCTCCAAGCCGTTGGGTAGATCAAACAAAAATATTGATTAACCAAGAGTTACATGAAGCCGAACAACTAGCTCAGGACAGAGAAGGATGGAGGGAAATCCAAAAAAAAACTGTGAGGGCCTGATGGTGTCAATACATCCCAAAAGGGATTGGGACTGAGGAGAAAGAACAGAACCAGGGCGGCGGCGACAATGCACATTCAACGCATGACAAGTGCGCACCATGTGAACACTAAGCAAAAGTTTAGCGCTCGTTAAACGCTTGTCAGGTGAGCCTGCTCTTATAATTTATGTTTATATTTTTGAATATTATCTATCGAAATTTACAGACATAAAAATATTCAATATAATCTAACGTTGCACAATTATAGATAACGACTACTATTTTAATAAAAAATACTGAGAACGTGAGAAACTGATGTACATAGTATAATCTTACCTTAAATCTTAAATCTCCAAGAGGCGGTTTTGCAAACGGTATTCCCAAAAATAAGTAAAAAGATTCACCATTCAAATTCACTCTTTGACACCCTTTAACTTGACCTTCGGCCACCGCGACTATGGGAGACTCCATCGTGGTTTTTGCTCGATTAGCACACAGTATCCGCTAATTTTAATCAACCGACAGCCAACTACGCTGTGATGCAACTGAATGACTGTACAAATTGAACCGAAGTGAATAAAGTCAATGAGATTATTTACAACCAGAGATAAAAACTAACTGTGAACTTTTAATTTTATTATCACTGTTACATAGATAATAATAAAATATAACATATTGACTTCATAAATATAAATTTGTTTACGTAGACCATTATATTACTATTATCCAATAAGTGATTTAAAAAGTATTATAAAACTTGTTATAGTTTATTTTTATGAACGAGAGTGTAATTAGCATAATTTTAACTGGTACCTTCGACCACTCCATGGGCGTGCTGGAGATTAATTGAAAAATTACTTGGAATAATTGTAAAAAATAAATGAATTATTTCAGTGTTATAAAGTGTTATGTGTATGTAAACAAAAGTGACCTCTTTTATTACACACTATATAAGAACTGACTGGCCTACATTAAAAAGGGTTTTAAAAAATTCACATTTTTTTTAATGTTTAAAAATTACAAAAGAAAAAGAGTTTTTAAAACCGTCTAAGGTATGTTGATGAAACCGTCTAAGATGAATAAAAATATTAATATAAAACTTACAGCTACTTGTTACAAATCCAAATCAGATTCAGAAGATGAACTTTCAGAACCAAGATTTATAATAACTGGCTCGATCATTTTATCAGTAATATTGTCCAGCTTCCACATTTTTTCCTCTTCTTTAATAGTGTGATTTACTGCCTTTTCCCAGTTTTCAGGTTTTACATTATTTACGGCCTCCAAAAACAACTGTTTAACATCATGAATTTTAAAAGTGGTATTTTTTCTTAAAACTTCACTCTTTATCTGTGCCCATACCAGTTCAATCGGGTTAAATTCACAATGATATGTTGGGGATCTAAGTACTTTCATTCCACGATTTTTGGCAATTTCATCAATTTCGTATTTTTTAAATTTTTCTTTATGAAGGGCACACAACGAATAAAGTTCCTTTCTTATAGATCCGGGATGGTACGTAATATTTTTTGAACTCAGCCAATTCTGCAAGTCTTTTTTTAACCACTTGGTTGTGGGCAGTCCTTCTATAAGTCTGGAGTGATAACTTGCATTATCCATTACTATTACACAGTTCTTAGGAAGAAGATCTATCATTTGTTTGAACCATTCTTGAAAGACATCAGCGTTCATGTCTTCATGGTAGTCACCGGTACGAGTTGATTCAAAAGTTAATAAACCACCTTCAACAAAACCGTCGGAACTGCCAATGTGTACTATTATCAGCCTGCGTCCCTTTCCTGATGGTGGGTTTAAACCAGTAGATAAGTTTTTTACAAAAGCGTGCCTTTGACTTTTAACAGTTTCATCCTGCCAAAATTTATTTGGTGTATGACCCTCGTTGATCTATGTTTCATCAAGATAAAATATTTTTCTTTTTTGGTTTCTCATTTCCTTTATGGTTCTTAGAAAATGTCTTCTTCATATGACAATATCGCTTCTTTCTAATAAAATAGACTTTCTGGGATTCTTTTTCCAGCGGAAGCCTATTTCTTTTAAAAGTTTCCATAACGTACTTCGACTCATTTCTGGGTAATCCTTATTATCTCGAACTGAAACAAGAACTTTATCCAATGTTGGAAATTCTTGTCTAAAGAAGAATTCATACACTTTCCGTCGAAGTCCTTCTTTAAAATGATATTCTATTTGAAATTTTGGTTTCCCTGGAGCATTACGTAGCATTTGAAAACTACCACATTTCTCTTCTTTAATAACTCTGTAAATCGTAGATTTCCCAACACCAAGTGTACTGCTAACTAACTCAACGGTCTCATCAACACTTTCACATAAACGTTTGTCTGTAAATGATTTAAAACAATTAAATATTAATGTTTTTTCATTAACTGTTAAAGGACCAATTTTTCGGCGTTTACACGGCACTTTTCCATAACACTAGTATACACAATAAACTGCACCTTGCAACTGAAGTACCTACTTTTAGTGAACTGTTAAGAATTTTGAATACGCCACTTGGACCTTCCTACAAAATGGAAAAACCCACTATCACATTTTCTGTGGAATAAGTTTAGAAGGTAATTATCTAGTCAATTACTGTCGTAGATTACTGGAATTAAAGAATTAAATGTTTGATTGTTGAAACCCTTATTTCGTGGAATGTACTCAATTCAGATAAAATAAAACGTTTTATTTTATCTAAAGAATTAAACTTTATTTTGCAAATAGGTAGGTACTTATTAAACTTTTATTGGTTATAAATAACCAATAAAATAAACATCTTACATTTCTTGCAAATTCATTAGTACCTGTTAACCTCCATCACTCCGACACTGGCAACCTTATTTAGGGATTAGTAACCCTCACAACTATTGTATTCTATTCTGCTCCAACCTTTATACCTGGTGGTCATACTCAATTTAAAATTGTTTTCCTATATACTTCTGTAAACTTGTTGACAAATATCTGTTTTTCAGTGAGTCACCCGTATCAACAGTTTAGGGATTTGCATACATAATTTATTGTTTTATTACTCTCTCATACATAAAAATACACTATAATAGACACAGGTACGGCTCTAAGATATTTTTTGAGAATATAACGTGTTTGAACGACCAAATTTTAAGAATATATTGAAGTAGGTAGATATTTTGGTTGGTTTAGGCTCTTTGACATACCAAAGTGCTATATATACAAAGTGCAAATGCTAACGCAGAGGTTTATGATATATTTTTTTTATTTTTTATTGTATGTATAAGATCATTAAATTTAACTGCGCCTAATGAAATTAAAAGATTATGTAACTGGCTGTATGGCAAACTGCCAAAGCCATTATAAACAAACAAAAAAAAGATCATTAAAGACTACTTGTCAAAGTTATAAAGGGGATCAAGGACGGAAAAGATCTTGAGCTCAGAGGTATCTCAATTGAAATCAAAGAGATAGCTTTCAAAGTACTATTAACATATCGGATCTAGGACAATTTCATTAAGGCATTTACAGCAAGTCAAGTAAGTTAAATCACAATGTATTGGTGCTGAAATTTATACCGGAAAGGTATACAGTATAGGTAAAAGTTTGTGGTCGGAATGGACCTTACGTGAGATGGAGTGAGAAACACCTGTTCAAAAGAAGAGAGATATATTAGGTCCGCCCTTTATATCGTCGAAGATGCATGAGTGGAAATAATAAAAAGAAGAAGTTACACGTTACCAAACTTATTGGTTTTGTTTGACCTGTTGTCTTTTTTCAACATTTTGATTTTCACTTCGGAAATCGTTTTATATAAATAAAATTTATTAATGTTTCGTATTTTAAGTACGATTTCCGAATTAAACATCTAAACATCAAAATAAGCTTATTTTAAAGTCACATTGTGCCGTATTCCCAATAAAAATAATAAACTGCAATATTACGACACAATTAAAAGCTTCATACAAAATTATTTGGCAACGTCGCGTCTCGCGTCGTCAAAGCACCGAAAAACAGTTGTTCGGTGGTCAAAGTACGGACAGTGGTAACTACTAGAGGTGAGTAGTTGACGTTTTTATCGTTAACGCAACTGAAACGATTTTCGTAAACAAGTAACTTAGTTGATTGTTTAACAGTAGTTTCAAGTAAGAGAGTACCTATATAAACAAACATAATGGCCATTATCGTATGCTAATATGCGTATATTTATTTCAGTCAAAGAAACTAATGAAGGATATATTTATTATAACTTAAAAAATAAACTAAATAATACAAATAATAAATCGTACTTACATTTACATTCCACGTTATTATTAAATTGCGAATCGTCTAAATATATACTAGAAACATGTTTTTCTACTTTACTTCTGGTTAACCGTGCTCTTCTTTTGTTTAAAATTAAACCAGATTTTAATTATGTGTTCACATTTACAATATTTTATGAATATAGTGGTTAAGTTAGGATATACATGGCGATGGTTTTTCCACCATTGTATAGAACTCTCGATACAGGTGTATATTTAGATGAGTCATGTCCAATTAATTCATCAAAAATACACCATGGACTTAAGTCATCGTTATCGTACTGGTTGATTTTCAATAGTACAATCTTCTTGTTCTTTAATTATAGAAGTAATCAGCTTCTTAACCCTTTATTTTGTTGTTTAGCTTCATTTTCATCAGAAAATCCCTGCATTGTTTACTGGTTTATTTAGAGTTACTAGGAAGATACTGAAAGTTATCTTTACACACATACTGTTAGATTGTGTATATAATTTCATACAGTGATATTTTCTGTGTATCAACTTCGACAAAGCCATGAAAATAATCAACAAACCTCTTAGTAGAGTTGAATATTAAGGCCAGATCCTTAGAGATTTACCACACCGGCGACTGGTACTAATTATTACTATCTATTTTATATACTAAACGACTAACTACTAAAAAATTAAACACTAATAGTGCCATAGTGTATATTTAAAATGATATTTCGAAAAAGTATTATACATTGTTAGCTATAGCTGGAAATTTTTGGAAAATAACCTTCCACGACTTTCTTCTTTCCGATTCTGGATTTTTTCCAGCAGTTAATTCAATATTAATATCCAAGAAATTTAGGTCTTTTCCAGCAGGTAACCAAGTCGTTCTTAAACAACTTCCAGACGGTGTTGGGTTTCCACATGCTGCAAAATTCGCCCATAATTTTACTAACTGTTTCAAAGCTTTTTCTTCAGTTACTCCTTGTTGCAAAAACTTGGATGCTACTTCCATTTTAAATAGGTAACCCAATTCATCGCCATGAGAGGTACCTAAAAACGTTAATTACATTACAAACAATATATATAGGAATCGTATTATATACAAAGAAAAACCGCTTGTTTTGATATTATTGTTGACAGAAATAAAAACTTGTTTCTAAAAAACTGCTTACTCTTATTCATCATCATCAATATTCTGGCTTTATAGCCCTACGTGGATCCTCAAAATTTTCTCTTCATTCGTCTCCATCCATCTTTCACTTCGGTTTTGAGCTTTGATAATGTGATACCTGGATCACTTGTTCTATTATCTTACCTTCCAGCTTCAATTAACATCTTAGTAAATTTCCTGTTGTAACCATGCATTTTGTCTTTGATGGGGAAATTAACATGTTATCAGCTTTACTTTGAGCGAGTAGTATTGCGTCGTCTGCATAGAAGATTATTTAAGTTGTTTTTCTCCCATTTGGTATCCTTTTTTTGTTCTTACTTTTTTTATTATTTCATCCATAATCAGGTTGAACAATAGAGGACTTAGGGAATATCCCTGCTTATCCCATTTCTAGTTTCAATAGGGTCGGTTAGTTCTTCTTCTACTTTTGCTTTTATTGTGAGGTTTTGGTAGATATTTTCGATCGTTTTAATTATTTCTACGGGTATCTCGCTTGCATAGAGTAAGTGGATACCGGCTTTTAATTTGACCCGGTCAAATGCCTTTGTAAGGTCCACGAAATATAGACATGTCGGTTTGTTGTAATCTAATGATTTCTCTTGCACTTGCCTTATTATAAATACAGCGTTAGTGCATGATCTTCCCGACCTAATACCTTATTTTTCTTCTGCGACTATTATAATTTCATTCAATTTATTTGTTATCACTTTGGTTGTTAATTTTAGTGTTGTGTTTAATAAATGAATTCCTTTATAATTTTCCGGGTCCGATTTGTCTCCCTTTTTAAAGAGAGGTACTAGGATGCTTGATTTCCATTCTTGAGAAATTCTGTTTTGTTCTACTATTTTTTGAATTAGTTTTTATAGTTGTTTGGTCAGATCTGGTCCTCTGTACTTTAAGAGATCGTTCGGTATTCTGTCCTCTTCTGGTGATTTTTAATTTTTTAATTTTTGTGATGCTTTCTCTTTCCTCTTTCTCCTCAATATTTATTTCTTCGATTGTCGTCACCTCTGGTGTTGGTGGTTCATCATTTATCATTATATTTATTCATTATATCATTCTATTATCATTCATCATTTAGCAAACAGGGATCAAAAGTAGTCTACCCATATTTTCTTCTGAATGTGTCTCGTTTTTATTAGTTCGTTTATCTCTTTTCTTTGTCCTCTGATCATTCTCCATATTTCTTTTTGTGTTCCGTAGAAATCGTGTTCCATCTGTTTTGAGAAACTCTGCCAGTGTTCCTTTTTTATTTGTCTAACTAAAGTATTAAATTTAATATAATCTTCTAGAAAGTAGTAAGAGCAGCACAACTTAAAACAGAATTATTGACAGTCAATAGACCAAAATCACTACTAGCATACGCAGATGACATTGACATTGTGGGAAACACAGTCACCAATGTAAAGGACACTTTTATTAAATTGGAGGTAGAGGCAAAGAAAACTGGTTAAAGGGTAAATAAAGAGTAAACCAAATACATGCATGAACAGACAAAAGGGACGAGATAGAATAGGGCAAAATGTTACAATAGACTCATATAGACTCGGACAAAGTTAAGTTTGGGAATAATGAGTTGTATTGCATGGCATAACTCGACGATGCGCTGTGGTTCTTGTTTACTATTGTTAACATAGAACGGCCAGTGTCGTAGTTGTGTATCGCAGAGAGCGTTTGACTTGTTGATTTGATTGTGTTGGATATTTTATTATTTTATTTTAGATTAGTGCTTAGTATAATATTGGTAGCAATAATTAGTGAATTATTAAGTCATTTAGTGTATATATAGTGTGTTAAATTTATTTATTAATAATAGTTATTTAACAACGACGTAAGTATTGTCAATAATATTTTATTTTCTTATGTGTGTGTGAAAGATATGACACGCAAACAAGTCCATCAGCCACAGAATGTTTTATTTATGTTTAAAGATGTTTTTTTTTGTTCTTGTTTGTTACTTTTTTTAGATATATGTATAAATCATTGAAGTTATACTAATTTATATTTCTACTTTTACATATTTAAATGTAAAGCAGCGGGTATCTGGACATATGTATTTTGCGAGTTTTCAACAATATTCTCCCATTGTTGTTCCCTTTTTAGTCTAATTTAATTTTTTATTAAGTTAAATATATCCCTTACTGTATAAATATTGCAAAAGACTCCATTCTGCACTGCTTCCTTATCTAGAGTATCAGCTTTTTCATTCCCTGGTATACCTACATGGCCTCTAATCCAAATAAATACTATATTTAAATTTACAATGATGTTCATTCACTTCATTCCTTAAAATTTTACATTTTTTATAGTCTAATGCAGATTTAGAATCTGTTAATATTACTCCTTCGAGTATGTTATTGGATGTTAACCAGGTAACACCTTTTATAATTGCAAAAAGTTCGGCTGTATAAATGCTACAAACAGGTGGTAATTTATATTTCATATTTTGTATAAATACACCCTAACCAATACCTTGTTATTACCTATTTACGATGTTTCATCAGATACTTTATACTATTTGTTTGAAACAGAAAATCACCGATCTCAATAGGGATTGTGTCAGTAAATATGATTAAGTGCATTTTGTTTCTTAATATTTTCATCTAGTAACATTTAACATTGGTAATTATTGGGATAGGATTTTAGTAGCTACAGGTATAAGTAAAAACACCTTATCCAAAATAAGAAAAGAAGGTAAAGAAGTCAATAAAAATGGAGCGACTAGTTCATCTTTTACAATTTCAAAAAGAAAACATTCTCGTGCTAAAAAAATTAAATTGGACCAAGGAGAAGAGAAAATCATCAAAAATGTTATATATGACTTTTACACCATCGAGAAAAGACCACCTACAATTAATGGTAAATAGTTAAGTTGAAAAATAATTTACGATAAAATATTTTGTTATCGTAAATAAAATAAAATAAGTAAAATTATAAAACAATTGTTTGTACCCATTTAGAACGAAATGAAAGTTTTCTAGTAAAAACACTGAAATAGATACATTTTTAACAAAAACGTTAGATACAATATTATTCCTTTACAATTTTATTTACTTAGTAAACAAGATTTATTTTCCAAATATTTTACCTATTTCTATTTATTTAAGGTATTTATCAAAAACTAAAGAATAAAGAAATGGGTTTTTTAGGGCCAAAGGAATCATTAAGGAAAACCATAATTGGATTAGGCTGACAGTAAAATAATTATTCAGCTAAACAAATAAAACTGTATAATGGATAATGTATTTAAAATTGATATTTTATTGGAATCGTTTTAGTTAAACTTATGATGAATATAATCAAAAGTACTAAATATTTGGATAATTTATTTCAATTCCGGTTTGTTTCAAACAATTTTTGTTTTTAACAAATGAATTGTTCTCACTTCTCTATGTTGTGATACATTTGAAATTTAAACCATCATGCTTTTAAAAATATTTTCTTCAAATTATCTCGAACAAAGTACAGGTGGTGAAAAACCGAAGACAATAGGAGTGTCCTAATGAAAAAAAAAAAAGAAATTCGTTTAAAATGAAGAGAATATATAAACTGATCTGAGGGTAGAACCATAGTTTATACCGACAAAACATATATACACAGCATATAAATTATATATATATATATATATATATATATATATATATATATATATATATATATATATATATATATATATATATATATAGAAGTCTTTACAATCGTTACTGTTTAGAAAATAACTACATTATTTAATTATTTAAAATAAATTACTTATTCTTTTTTGTGTTTTTTGTGTTGTTGAAACCCTTCCTTCCTTCCTGGCAATGTTTACTTATTATTTTATCGAATGCCTGACTATAAAATTCATAAATATGAAAAACTATGAAAATAAAAATGACAAATCCATTCTCATCACTTATAAAAATGTATATTAAAGCTACCGGTTTCCGTCCGCCACTGGTAGAAACGGTCCTCCCGTCTGCGCGAAACCCTACGTCACATTCTCAAACTTAAGTTTTTCAGACTCTAACTTTCAAGACAACCAGTATATATGCGTTTTATCGACTTCAAATAGGCCTTTTACCGAGTAACCATGACAAACTTATAGGTGTCTTGCAATAGGTGGGAATTGATGATCGAGACCTCCGTATTATCAAAAAATTGTATTGGCATCAATGTGCAAACATACGAGCTGGACATAACACGACGGAAGCAGTGGAAATACGACGTGGAGTAAGGCAAGGATGTATTCTATCGCCACTACTTTTTAATATCTACTCCGAATTATTCTCAGATATGCAGACGACACGGTACTTATTGCCTTCAATGAAAAAGACCTGCAACGACTTATAAACAGAGTAACCGAAGCATGTGATGAATATGCTAAAACTTAATACTTCTAACACAAAATTTATGGTTGTCAGCAAAACGGAGTTTTGCCAGAGCGTATGGAATAGAGTTAGAAAGAGTCCACAATATTACCTACTTTGGTGCAATCGTTAACGATAACTGGGATAAATATAAATATATATATATATATATATATATATATATATATATATATATATATATATATATATATATATATATGTGTATATA
Source organism: Diabrotica balteata (assembly GCA_918026665.1). NCBI lineage: Eukaryota > Metazoa > Arthropoda > Insecta > Coleoptera > Chrysomelidae > Diabrotica > Diabrotica balteata. The sequence continues at coordinate 48,268,019 of OU898283.1, read as the reverse complement.
TATACACATATATATATATGTATATATATATATATATATATATATATATATATATATATATATATATATATATAAAGCAAGAATCCAGGCAGCAAATAGATATATGTACAGTCTCCACAATACTATTTAATCTAAAAGTCCAACACAAACATCAAAAAATAAAATATATAAAACGGTGATTAGACTAGAACGCTGATCAAAGAAACTGAAAGAAAACTTGGATGTTTTAAAAGGAAAATCCTTTCTTTGGTAGAATCTTTAGGCCTCATCACGACATTAATAGCAACCAATACCGAATGAGAACAAATGCTGAGATCAAGCAGAGCGACAGAGTCGATGAGATTATATGGTTTATATGATACGATATATTCGATATATGGAATATATTTTCAGATCTAAGAACAATCGATCTACCCACTGACCCAACTATTATTGACGACCATTCAAGATGGAAGCAAGTTGTGCTGTCAGCCAAGAACCACCCCGGGTTATAGTGCTACGAGAAAAAGAAGAAGTAGAAGAAACAAGCATATCAAAATTGGCTACAAACAAATAATCTAGACTGTAGACGAACTTATGCAAGATGAAATATAGAAGTAACAAATCTAGTAAATAAGGCAAAAAATAATTCCTGGTAACCTAAATGTAAATAGCTTAATAACAGGATGTAAATGCCTAACAAACGGTAAAAAATCTGTGGAAGAATAAAAAAGGAACGAGAACAATAGATTTAACAAAAGACATATCTACATAAAGATGATTATTATAACAATACAGGAGGTCGAAGATGTAATACGACCTCTTATACATCGAAAAGCATGAAGACCACATGGTATACCAAAAAAATGACTAAAACAGCCCACAAATTTAAATATTATGATGATGTGGAATTTAGCCAAAATTAATGATTGTAATAAAAATAATCACATTTTTAATAATACATATAATGTTTGACATTTCGATTTCACATCGGAAATTGTTTCAAAGAAAAATTATTATAGAAATTCTGAAAAACGTATAACCAAAGTTTTTGTTATTGGTTATGGTCATAACCAATATCAAAAACAAATCTAAAAAAACATTAAAGCAATGGAAAAACAGATAATAAACAAAAACATATGTAAAAGCAGTACAACAGCAAAAAAAAATAGAGAAATTCGTATTAGTACGGATCTAAAGCAAGGTTGTTACATAGCCCCTAAACTTTTTAAAATATATCTGAATGAGGTGATCCAAGTGTGAAGAAGAAAGTTCTGCAATATGAGTATAACATCTCAATCTAAGACAAAATAATACACTTCTGCAAAGGAACATGACGATCATACCATTCTAGCAAAACAAGAGCGATAGCTTAGATATACTATAAGTTAGAAAACTGGAGGACAAATACAACGAATATGGCCCTACTATAAATATACAAGAAAACGAGTACTTAGTTGCTGGAGAATCGCCAGAAAGCCTACAAATTAAAATAAGAACTAAAAAATCAACTGGAACCTTCAAAAAAAGCTAGGAGTAATGAAGAAACATACTACAGGATTTGCCAAGCAAGATCAGCCAGTAAATATATATATATATATATATATATATATATATATATATATATATATATATATATATACGTATTATATATATATATATTATATATATATATATATATATATATAATATATATATATATATATATATATATATATATATAATAATCTGATATACGTATTATATATAATTACTTCTTTAGTGAATGGATAGTAGAACTAAAAGGTTCCGAATAATAGAACATTAAAGAGACAACGCTGTGTAAACTTCATAGAAGTGAAACAGTTAACTGTAAAATTAGAAAATAGTCAAAATTATTTTTATTAACTTATATTTTCTTAGTATATTAAGAAAATCTTACTACATACCTGGATTGGGTACTTTTGCAAATTTCTTTAGCAGGTTTAACCCAGCGTCTAGTGATATCCTGTACAAATAGATCGGGCAGTGGGAGGTGTTGACATGTAAGTTCGTGGCAGCGATAATTCCAGCCACAAAGTAATAGTCTGTGGGCAACTAAAAAACAGATATTTATATAAATAGTATAATCATTTTTACTTGGAAAAAAATTCATATCTTAAAAAAATCACAAATTTTAACTATATTTTAACTAACGATGAAAGAATTGCTGGTGTGATCACATACAGGGTGTTTCATAAAGTATGTCATAAATTAAATCACGCATTCCGGAGACAAAAATAAATTGATTTAATCCAACTTACCTTCGTACAAAAGTGTACACAAAAAAAGCTATAGCCCTTTGAAGTTACAAAATAAAAATTATTTTTTTGCATTATCTCCTAAACTACTTGACATTTTGTAATAAAAATGGACACGTTACTTTCCTGTTCTAAAAGCAGTTTTCATATAAAATAAACAACAAAATCTAAGCGCACAGAAAAATTTTAGGGAGGGTGTGCAGCCCTATGATAAGTCCTATGCAGTAATATGATATTTATAGAGGTTATAGACATTTTTTGTACTTGTTAATTCATTTAACAAACCAAACCTAGAAATAAGAAGAAGAACAGGAGTTACAGATGCAGTTGAAAAAATAGCCATGACTAAATGGGCTTAGGCCGGACATGTTGCCAGATTAACGGATGATAGATGGACCAGAAAGATTCTGGAATGATGCATATCGAAGCATAGGACGACCACCGACTAAATGTACGGATGATATGAAGCGCAACACCACAAACTGGATGCAAGAAGCTGAAAATAGAAATAGGTGGAAAATTTTACGGCAGGCCTACGTTCAGCAGTGGACAAATATAGGCTAATTGATGACGATGATGAATTCATCTTTATGAAGATATTTATTTAGTTATACGTAATTTCTTAAAGGTTAATGAAAACAGCCGTAACTCAATAAAAACTGTTTTTTGAAAAAAGTGATGACAACATTTTTTTTTTTTTTTAAATAATGTGTTAAACTAATGATGACACAAAATTCATTTGATTTAAACCTACTCCAAAGTTTGGGGGGATTTAGGGCTGCATACCCCCTTAAAATTTTTCTACGCGCTTAGATTTTGTTGTTTCTTTTTTATGAAAAATACTTTCGGAACAAGAAAGTAACAAAGTGTTAATTTTTATTACAAAATGTTAAGTAGGTTTGGGAGATAATGCAAAAAAAATTAATTTTGTAACTTCAAAGGGCTGTAACTTTTTTTGTGTACACTTTTGTACTAAGAATTCAATGAACTTATTTTTGTCCCCGGAATGCGTAACATACCTTTTTAAAACACCCTGTATTGTGACAATTCTGGTCGATACGATTTTACATATGTGACTATTCTATTCTTCTTTCAGTTCAGTATTCACTCGTTTTATTTTCTTCGTATGTCTTCAGTAGTCTTTCGGTGTCTCAGAGTATTTCCTGCAATTCTTCTTAGTATTGCCATTCAGGGCTGCTTTATTCATTAGGCAATATAATCAGTAGCCTAGAAAGGCAAATTATGATAGGGCGCCAAAAATACAGCTCAAAAAAATATTTGTATATAAAAATTAAATTCAAATAACATTAAATTACATCCATCAATGAAATAGAAGTGGGCATTCATTTCTAGAAACGAATCATCCAGAACAGACCTTGAATATTGACTTTTCATGTTCCGCCATTAGAGAACATTCGACTGGAATAAACAGATCAGTATTTTATATTTCTTGCCGTCAATTAAAAGGTCAACCAACTTTCTTTCACTTTATGTTTTAATGACTTGAAGAATGCTGGCGTCAAATTAAAACATCATGAAGAATCGAAGTACACACAGTCAAATGTCTTGAGTATATTCAGTCGAGATAAATTAAAAGAGTACACAGAGTCTGCAACTTTATTCTCCATGATACTGCCTCGTAATGTGCATATCACTTAACTAATGAATGTCCATTAAATAAGCCTTTTGTCATTTTGAGCGGATTGACTAACTGTACAGATATTGATTTGCTTTAAAGCTCTGAACTTTAAAATGTACTAAAAAGATCTGTAGAAAAATTTGAGTGACTCAGCGAATCATACAGCGGTGAACGTTTGAATTAACGTTAATAGTAAACAGATACTACAAATGCTGTAGAGAAGATAGCTCACAGTCATACAGTCGGACCTGGTGCGAAAGTGAATGACGCTAATTTTTACTAGATTTCAAGCGTATATAGGGTAGGCCTCTGACACGGTGAATATTTAATATACGAACAATATCGGATGAAGGTTACAACATATTGCATTTAAACGGCACAAGATCCAGAGCACTGCAGACTACTGAGGAGGAATATCTTCGGCAGTGGGCGCTACAGGCTGTTTGATGAATATGTTTATATGGTTATAGGGGTAAGGTGGCTCAAGAGCATGCACCCGCCCAAGAGTACGTACACCTATGTTTATTTTAATAATGTCACTACCACTTCTAAAATATATATTTTAATATATATTTTAGAAGTGGTTTTTCTTTTTCTTCCAGTACCCTGTCTGATTATCGAACGTTGGCGATCATATTGGCAATAATAACTTTGTTTACGGTGGTTCTAAATAAATTAGCGGTGGTCTCTTGATACCATTCTCAGAGATTTCGGAGCCAGGATATTCTTCGTCGTTTTGGACCTCTCCTTCCGGCGATCTTACCCTGTATTATGAGGTGTAGAAGGTTATACCTCTCTGGATATCTCATTACATGACCGAAATATTGTAACTTTCGAGTTTTTATCATTTTTATTATTTCTGTGCTCTTTTTTCTTCGATGTAAAACTATGTCATCTCTTATTAGATTAACCCAACTTATCCGCAATACTCGTCGATAAATCCACATCTTAAAGTCCTCTAATTATTTCATTAATGTCTCTGTAAGGATCCAGCTCTCCATAACATAGAGCAATGTGGAAAATATGTAGCAGCGTATTAATCTGATTTTAAGGTTTAACGTAATATTTCTATTACCTAGGATTTTGTTTAATTTATAGAAGACGGCTCCGGCTTTTTCAATTCATATTCTCTATTTCTTTATTTATATCCTAGTTATCGTTAACGTTTGCACCCAAGTACGTAATATTTTGGACTTTTTGTCTTAGAAGTATTAAGTTTTAGCCGATATTTATCACATGCCTGGGCTACCCTGTTTATAAGTCGTTCCAGGTCTTCTTTATTGGAGGCAATAAGTACCGTGTTGTCTGCATATCTGAGATTGTTTAAAATAATTTCGTTGATTTTAATGCCTGGATCTTCAACTAAGGCTTCTTTGAACATAAATTCGGAGTAGATATTAAAAAGTAACGGCGATAGAATACATCCTTACCTTACTCCACGTCGTATTTCCACTGCTTTCGTCGTGTTGTGTCCAGCTTGTATGGTTGCACATTGATGCCAATACAAATTTTTGATAATACAAAGGTCTCGGTTATCAATTCCCACCTGTTGCAAGACACCTATAAGTTTTTCATGATTTACTATGTCACAAGCCTTTGGCCAAAGAAGTGGTAGTGACATATATTCTATGCAATTTTAGCTTTTACTAAAAGAAATAGAGACCAAAGAATATAGACTCACATGCGTTTAATCTGACTTCATCCGTTTCCAATAACTTGTGTTATAGCTGTTTTGGTTATTGCTTCTGACCTATAAGTTATTATTGGTTTTATAATGGATTTATAAATTCTTAATTTATGTCTCCATACCTGGATAGTGTAATAGTCATAATAAATAATTTTGCCTTTCTGTCGAATTTGTAGATTATTTTCATCTTGAGCTACGAATATTGCTGAGTTGTCTGCATAACAGAGTATTCTGATTTGTAACAATAAAACACTGAAAACTTTGTTTTCAAACTTCCACAAAATTTATTTTAAATATTATCACTACAGCTGTTTCGGCTGATAGCCTTTCTCAAGTGATCTATTTTGGCTTGGGTTTACAAATTTATAGTCTCTAATGAAATAGGTTGAGGAGGGGAGAACTGTTTGTCTCAAGTTGGTCATTCAGAATTATATCTGTGTTTTTTAATTTGTTGATTTTCATAGATTCTAACAAAGATAGCTTAAGGCCTTTATTTTGAATGTGAAGAATTTTAAATTTGTTATTAAAAGAATGATTAATCATTAATGATTAAGAATCAACAAATTAAAAAACACAGATATAATTCTGAATGACCAACTTGAGACAAACAGTTCTCCCCTCCTCAACCTATTTCATTAGAGACTATAAATTTGTAAAGCCAAGCCAAAATAGATCACTTGAGAAAGGCAATTAGCCGAAACAGCTGTTGTGATAATATTTAAAATAAATTTTGTGGAAGTTTGAAAACAAAGTTTTCAGTGTTTTATTGTTACATAAAATGAATTTCCATCAAGTAACGGTCGAATCCATCAAGTATTCTGATTTATTTGTTGTCCATTGTATATCTTTTCTTTGTGGAAAATTTTGATAACTTTATACCCATATTGTTTGGGAAAGTAATATGCGAATTCATTTCATATTTTTACAGTTTATATTTTTTCTGTTACGGTACTGTAATGTGATCTAATTTGGTGCTGCATTTTAAAAGATCTTTTTGAAATATATTGTTTCCTGTTGTCTCATAAAACTTAAACTGGATCTCTCATTTATGATGTTGTGAATATGAAGAATTTGGCTTTTCTTTTGTATGGTTCAAAAATATACACACAAAGCTAATAGCTAAAAGGATTATAGCTAAAATTATCGGAAAGGTCGCAATACAATGGAATGATTTATTGTTACACCCTCTCGGACCACCGCTCAGAGGGTTACTTAGCTTTGACCATCTCAACGCATTTGGCACTTCTTCATAAGACAACAATCGACACGGACCTAGTTTCGGACGGTTCTCGTGCTGAGCCTCGGCGGCGACGCTAGCGTCGGTATCACGACCAACTCCTCATTCCTGTTAAGACGGCATTAATATCTTCAAAGGGTAAGTCTGTTCTTTGTACAAAACAACAATAATGAGTAAACCAGTTGATTTCATAACTTATTCACAATTTATAGTTGCTATTTTCGCTAATCTTATGTATAAACAAATATTGCATTTTTCGTTATAATTATTTATCTGATATAATTTACCCAGCGACCTCTCAAGTTTAATCCTAAACATTTTGATCACTTCGAGCCGAATTATAAATAATTATAACTTTGATTCAATTACTTTCATTGTGGTTCAATTAATTCATTTTAATTGTTTTTTTTTGTTTCTTTTTAATTTAAATCTAATTCGGTACTTCGAACATTATTTTAAATTTTATTTACATAATTACATAATTACAGGCTCCACAGCCAATTTTATTTCAGTGATCTACCAAATCACGCACTTTTGTAATTTGATTTTATGGACATGCTCATAGGGGTTGAATTGGTTTCTTGTTTCGTAAATTCTGGTCAGAATTTTTGGCGAACAAAATCATACTGTGGCCTTAGAAATCATTTTCAATTATGTTCTATGAAGGCGAGTCTCTACCACTCATTCTATATTTTATTTACATCTTTCGCTACTTCTATGTACACAAACATGGATCTGTACTACAAAGGTTTTGGGAAGTAGAAAACAGTAGGCACCTGTTAGTTGTGTCCCAACACGAACAAGCTCGTGAAGAATATTTCTAAGTTGTTGATTTTCTAAAAGTTGACAAGCCGATTTTCTGTTATTCCACCGTTTTTACAACCCAGTTCTCTTTATTTATCGTTTCCTCTTATTTATATTCGCTACTTATTCGTTATTCTTATGCATACATTCGTTATTCTTATGTTTCCTCTAGGCAGTGGGCCAGCAGCCATCTCGACGGACCTACGTCAGAATCACGCTTCGAGTGATTTTCTTTGATCTACTCACCTTGTGCGGTGAGAACTTGCTTAGCTTTTAAATCATGATACGATGGTTTTCCGCTAGGCAGTAGGCCAGCAGCCATCTCGACGGACCTACGTCAGAATCACGCTTCGAGTGATTTTCTTTGATCTACTCACCTTGTGCGGTGAGAACTTGCTTAGCTTTTAAAGCACGATACGATGGTTTTCCGCAAGGCAGTGGGCCAGCAGCAATCTCGACGGACTTACGTCAGAAATACTACTCAATTTCTGCAGTGAGCACTCGCTTAGCTTTTAAAGCTCGATAGTTTTTCGCTAGACAAAGCAACATTGTGTCAGCAACCATCTTTATTTTTCGCTAGACAAAGCAACATTGTGTCAGCAACCATCTTTATTTTTCGCTAGACAAAGCAACATCGTGTCAGAAACCATCTTTATTTTTCGCTAGACAAAGCAACATCGTGTCAGCAACAATCTTTATTTATTTGCTCGATGGTTTTTCGCTAGACAAAGCAACATTGTTTCAGCAACCATCTTTATTTATTTGCAAAACTTTGATCTAGACATTTTGACATGTTCTTCGTTAACACAGAGTAACTTTCCATTTTTACGGTACTGGGCCTAAAATCGAATCCTACGACTGACTTCTTTTCTCATGCTTCTTGTCCCTTTGACAAACCCTATACAAAGTTGGCTATTCGTTCGTAAATCAGTCGTATTTTTGGTATTATACTTTTGTTTTTATTCCTTTTCCATGTCTTTTTGCTAGTCAAACGTCATCTACAAACGTTGTGGTACTTTGATGTAGTCTGGGATCATGGAACATCTGAACAGATACATCTGACCTCTGTATTTGTATGTGTTACATTTCTGGTGTTATTCCTATACACGAACATTTATCGCAGGATCGGAGCTCTTGGCAGCTATACGGCTGACTGATCTAGTCACATTTGTCAACGAGTCTAGTCTAATTTTCATACTCGCTCTGTCTCGACAAGATTGGAACTCTTGGTAGCCATATTGCTGGCTAATCAAGTCACCTTTGTCATAGGGTTTTCCTTCCGATCCTTCGATATTTGATCTGAGTCTACGCTTGCGCTCCCTTGAGTAATTTTTTTACCCACAAATTGTCAATCGTATTAAACACATACAAGAACTGATACCACACTCTACTCGGTATTATATGCCTTTTAATCAACACCGCTCTGATTGTGGTAGTCGTGTTTTATCACCGGCACAATTATTACAATCTTCACCAAACTGGCATTTTCCCACCGTGGATTTCGTCAAAATATTATTACTTCCAGGCTGTCATTGCAGACTTAAAATGCGACACCACGCCGAGATTTCTACGCTGTTCTTCTTGTTTTTTGCGCACTCCACGGAATTCTTATAGGAAAAGGGGCCAACGGTATTGTGTTTGACACAGTCCTTCTAGTTTAGCCGATCGAAAAATTTTACCGATTCGACGCTATTCTTTTCTAATTGATGACATTGTACGCGTTGTTAATCTGAGCACAGTTTCAGATGGCATTCAACAATGTTCTGTGGTCAAAATATGACCGCCGCTTATTTGTTAATTCATATTTTATTCTTACTTAGTTCTTAACTAGCATATCGATCTTTTCATGTCTATTCTTTATACTTATACTTTTAGCTGTTCTTAAAAACATTCTTTTTGGAGCGGGAGAATGTTTGGGAAAGTATATGCGAATTCATTTCATATTTTTACAGTTAATATTTTTTCTGTTACGGTACTGTAATGTGATCTAATTTGGTGCTGTATTTTAAAAGACCTTTTTGAAATATATTGTTTCCTGTTGTCTCATAAAACTTAGGATATCTCATTTATGATGTTGTGAATACGGAGAATTTGGCTTCTCTTTTGTATGGTTCAAAAATATACACACAAGTGTAAAGTTTCGTGTTACCGTCACAATTAGCTAAAATTATCGGAAAGGTCGCAATACAATGAAACGATTTATTGCTACACCCTCTCGGACCACCGCTCAGAGGGTTACTTAGCTTTGACCATCTCAACGCATTTGGCACTTTTTCATAAGACAACGATCAACACGGACCTAGTTTCGGACGGTTCTCGTGCTGAGCCTCGGCGGCGACGCTAGCGTCGGTATCACGACCAACTCCTCATTCCTGTTAAGACGGCATTAATATCTTCAAAGGGTAAGTCTGTTCTTTGTACAAAACAACAATAATGAGTAAACCAGTTGATTTCATAACTTATTCACCATTTATAGTTGCCATTTTCGCTAATCTTATGTATAAACAAATATTGCATTTTTCGTTATAATTATTTATCTGATATAACTTAACCAGCGACCTCTCAAGTTAAATCCTAAACACATATTAAAATTTAAAAGCATGGGGCTTATTCCGTTGATTACGTTGTCTTTATTTATAGGTTTCGTAGGTTATTTGTATATATTCTGACTTCAATCTTGATATTTTAGTATATATTTTCCAAAGGAACTCTTGATTATACATAAAATGTAATATATCTTCAAATATTTCTCTACCGGATGTTTCCTTTATGCCAAGCATACGTAGAAACATAGCCTATCATACTCTAAGGATATCTCGGTAATTTGCGTTATAACGAATCTTATATCTATACACGATCTATCAGTTCGAAAATTTTGTTTGTCTACTAAGCTTATCTTTAAAATTAGTTGTTATTACAGAATTTTAGAGGTAAGTTTTAGGGTGGTATTTACCGAAATTATAGGTTTTTGTTGCTTTTTATTTGCTTGTTTAAATAGTACGATTAGTTCGTTAGTTTTACATTCTTTTTAAATATATTTTTTTACTTTCTGCGTGTTTATGCTAACTTCTTGATTTTTAATGATTTCTGATGTTTCTAGTTCCAACCTCATTTATCTCTGTGATAATCCATGCACTCTTTTTTATGTATTTGCGGTTTGAGTACCACTCAAAGTAGCACGTGCATACAAAGCTACATCAACAGTGGCCAGATAAATGGTTGAACGTGTGTTACCCATCCAACTGCTAATGAAGGAAAGAGCACGAACCGAGGGGAAGGATGGGTAGGAGAAAATATTAGCTAGGAATATGAGCATAACGGAGTGGCACAAAGAATGGACAAATGAGCATAGGGTGACTTGGGCGGAGGTATTAATTCCAAATATCGCAGAATGGATAAGGTGCAGTGGAGGATAATTACAGCGACACTAATTACTTTTTCACCCAGTACCTACAAGGCTGCATTAGAGCTTACCTGGAAAAGATAGAAAAGGTTGCGGATAGAAACTGCACCTACTGTATATTTTTTGAGTGCTGAATGTTCAACGAGGACAAAAAATAATTACAAGAAGGTAGGTAGGGTAAGTGCGAACAGAGTAATGTAGGTTGCAATGAAGGGAAATACTAAAAGCAAAGTAATACTGATTGCATTAATTCAAATTTTTAAAAAGAAAAGCAAGGACATTTTCAAAAAGGAATTTGCAAAAAAAAAGAAAGAGGAAGAAATTGGGAGAAAGAGAGAGTGAGAAAGAAAGTGAGAGAGTGAAAGAACTAAGACAGGCTATTCATGTGATGGGATAAGTAGTCTGCATGAGGGGGTGGAATTTAGTTTAGTAGAGACAGGGAGCAATGGATGTGTTTGTGTAGACGTGCGAGTGGCCTCTTCCACCCTGAATATAATACACGCTATTTCATCCATAGCGGGTCACTACCTTATGTGAAGATTTACCACCTCCTTCTCATGCAAAAAATATGTCCGCTTGTAGACTATAAAAAATATGTTCAATTTTATGTGAAAAACATGATCAGTGGTTATTTTTTATTCATTTACCAAGAGCATGAATTTCGTTTGTCAATTCCAAAAAATGGGAATTGTGTCATTATCTATTCGCCAAATATTGTCGATCATAAATTTTTAACCGCTACTAGAAAAATAAATATATGTATATAAAATAAACTAAAAATTCATTAACGTGTTAAGAAAATATAAGAAAAAAGCAATCAAAAATTTTATGAAGGACAACAGTTTGAAAAAGATAACAAAAAATAAACTAGTTAGATCAAATAAAAAAAAGTATAAAAATGGTAAAAACAATAAGTAAATGAAAGTATTTACGATAGGTAAAAAAGTATGATTAAAAGAAGCGATAGGGTTCTATCCCGAGGCCAAAAATAGCAGATAATATTAAGAAAAGGAATAACAAAATAATTTTGTTTTTACTTTTTAACTTACCCAAAATTTGTCTTGTGCTATTGGTCCTTGTAAATAAGTTTCTCTAATAGTCTTTAAAATAAGTTTATTTTTGGGATCATCTTCGCTTAATCCTGGCAATAAAAGTAGTTTTAAATCAAAATCTTCAGGTTTCTCTTCGTCTGGTGACTTATTTTCGGCAGCAGCGACCAATCTTCTAACTACTTCTACATATAATCCTTCGCGATTGTTGTAACCTATTATAATAGGAACTTTATTATATTGTCCTCTGGTAATTAGTTCCACAGGATGAGATGTTATTACTGCTGATTTGTTTGGTTTTTCTATATTCGGAGCTATGAGATCGGTGGTACTTACTGACTAAAAAATTAAATTCTTATTTAACAAATAGCAACAAAAAACAAATAATCGTTTAAAAGCTATGTAAATAGAAGAAATATATGTTTCTACTATACTGTGGAACAATTGCACTGAAAATTTCGGATTAGCGTTTCTCTCATATAGAGTTAGGGTTTAATTTTTGAACGTGGACCTTTCTCTATAAAATAAGCAAAGCGACTTTTCTAAATTCTACCTCACCCTTATACATATGTCAGTAAATGTAAGGAGAAGACATTCTAATCAATAATGTAGTTGTTGGAGAATAAACTGCTTAAATACCTTCAATTACCTACTGCGTTTGTAACATCCTACTTTCAATTTTCACCTCGTTCGCCTCTCCAGTCCTTTTCATCTATGTTTTCTTATTAGATTTTATTAATTTCCTATTCTAAGTTTTACAAAAGCTATTCTTTTTGTTTTTTTTTAATGTTCACTCTTTTGCTTTCCGAAAAAAATCTTGTGTTATAATTTCCATGATAGAAAAAGTTGATGGAGAAATTTTTATTTTTGAAACGAAGTTCTATACTGGCGCTGTATTACTTTAGTCTCTATAGTAAAATGCTAATGCGAGCGTCATAAAAGTAGAGTCACGAGAAAAATAGATTTACTTTAAGCAGGTTTCAATTAAAAACTACATGAAAAATAACTAAAAAAATATAGACATGATATGAGAAATAAAAAATTAAAAGACTATCTACCAATAAAAAATTTGGTTGTCAAAATTTTAAAAATCAAAACTGTTATCCGATTAATAACAGTATTGAATCATCTGAAAATTGCTGGTGCCTTTTTAATGTTATGCACTGTTATGTGTCTTTTGCAAAAATCTCGGTTTCCTTTCATTATTCTTCTTCTCCTTGATGTGCCTATCCATTACGAATGTTGGCGATTATTATGGCAATCTTTATCTTATCTGTAGCAGCGCGGAAAAGCTGCACAGATGTTGTATTGAACCAGATTCTAAGGTTGTTTAACGAAGGTGTTCTTCTTCTTTCTGTGGTTAGTACCTTTCGGTTCTTATTGATTCTCCTAAGGACTCCTCATTTGTCAGTCCACGGGATCTTAAGTATTCTCCGATATAGCTACATCTCAAATGCTTCCAGTTTTCTGCATATATTTTCATTCAAGGTCCTCTATTCAATACTATAAAAAAAGAACATAGAAGACGTAGCATCGCAGCATTCTTACTTTTATATAAAGAGAGAGGTTGTGACTCTTAAAGAAGGCCCCCATCAGATTGAAGTGGATCTAGCTTTTTTAATGCGTGCTTTAATCTCCTGGTTGTTGGTCAATTCTTCATTTATTATGGTGATAAGGTAGTTGTAGTGCGTCACCCATTCTACAGAGGATTGGTTGACGTAGAGTTGAGCTGAAATCTGTAGAGTACAGATTGAAGATTAGAGGAGACAAAATACAGCCTTGCCTCGCTCTACGTATGATTTTGAGTATGTTCACCTTTAACATTGAGATTTGCAGTTTAATTCCAGTAAAGATTTTTAAATGTTTTCAGATGTTGGTTAATAATTCCTGCTTCTTTTAGTATTTGCATCAACTTGGCGTGCGGACTAAGCTAACGACTTAAAAAGCGAACTAAAATTAACAAAGCCAACTAAGCCTTATAAGATACATCTCGACCCCCTGAAAAACCCTCAAACGCGCGAACACATAACACAGCAAATAAATAGTAAAATACACAGAATATCAAATATACCAAACGAAAACAGAACCATTAACGAATGCTGGTATGCCATTCAAAACTCGATTTTAGAGAACGTACAAGAGTCTTTGAAAACACCTACCATGTTGGCAAAAAATGAGTGGATGACACAAGAAATTCTAGATCTGATGGAAGTTCGACGGCAACACAAAAATGGAAATATTATCGAATATCATGAAATTAATAAACGCATAAAAAGAAAAATTAAGCAAGCCAAAGAATCCTGGCTTGAGAATTTATGTAAAGAAATAGAAGACCTCCAAAAAAAGCATGACAGCTTTAACCTGCATAAGAAACTTAAATATACTGCCGGAATTAGAAAACAGAAAAATGCTCACATACTTAAAAGCGCGGACGGAAATTTTGTGATCACGAACAACAGTGCAAAGAATGGGAGATATACATCACTGACCTTTTTGACGATGCTTCTAGGGAAAATGCTCCAAATACTGACTATGACAACCAGTTGGACAGAGGTCCCAATATACTAAATTTGGAAGTCGAAAAGGCAATACAGCAAGCCAAAAATAATAAAGCACCTGAAGCAGATCAAATGCCTGCCAAACTACTTAAACTTTTGGATGAGGAAAGCATTGCCTGCTTAACCACTTTCTTCAACAAAATTTACAACGAAGGAAAAATACCAGATGATTGGTTAGAGTCACTGTTTATAACATTACCAAAGAAAAGCAGGCCCACCAAATGCAGCGATTTTAGACTAATCAGTTTGATGAGTCACACACTGAAGATACTCTTACGAATTATACAAAACCGAGTATTCCTTCTATGCGAAAGTAAGATGGGTGATAAGCAATTTGGATTTAGAAACGGTCTAGGAACTAGAGAGGCACTATTCTGTATGCGCGTTCTATCACAAAAAAGTTGTGAATTCCGAAAGAATGTTTATGTTTGTTTCATCGACTTCGAGAAGGCGTTCGACAGAGTCCAACACAATACACTTTTCGACTGCCTACGGGCAGCAGGACTTGACCACTATGATATAAAACTGCTGAAATACTTATATTACAATCAAGTAGCCTCTATCCAAATTGGAGACAGTCCCACTGAAAAAATAATCATCAAACGTGGAGTACGGCTGGGTTGTGTTTTGTCACCCACTCTTTTTAATCTGTACTCTGAAGAAATCTTTAGGGGGGCTTTGGATGTCAGACAAGAGGGAGTAAGACTAGGTGGAGAAGTAATCAACAATATTAGATACGCTGACGATACAGCCATTCTTGCAGAAAGTTTACAAGATCTCCAAACATTACTAAATCTAGTCAGTGAAGCAAGTTATCGGAGAGGCCTAAAAATCAACATTTCAAAGACAAAGTGGATGGCAGTTGGAAAGATCCATATAGATCAAGGTCTGCTTTCTCTTAATGGAGAAGAGATAGAAATGGTAAATCATTTCAAATACCTTGGCAGCTGGTTAAATGTAAATTGTGACTCTGATGAAGAGATAATATCTAGGATCGAAATATCACGTAAGGCTTTTATGACCTGGAAACCAGTTTTATGCAACAGAAACCTGTCAATGAACATTCGTAAGAAGGTCCTGAAATGTTATGTGTGGTCGATCCTATTATATGGTTGTGAGACATGGACGTTAAAAACCACAATGCTAAACAAGTTAGAAGCATTCGAAATGTGGTGCTATAGACGAATCCTAAAGATATCGTATGTTTCGCACACTTCCAATGAAGATGTTCTTCAAATGATCAACTCAGAACGTCTGCTCATAAACATCATAAAGAGGAGAAAAACAGAATACTTCGGCCATATAATTAGAGGACCCAAATACCATTTACTTCACCTTATAATACAAGGAAAAGTGGAAGGAAAGAGATGGATTGGTAGAAAGAAACTTTCATGGCTACGTAATATTAGACAATGGTGTAGTTTCACAGTAGAAGAATTATTTCGCGTAGCAGCCGACAGAGAAAGGTTTAAGGAAATTGTAAACATGATGACGGCCAACGTCTGAATACAGACACGGCACCCAAAGAAGAAGAAGGCATGCGGACTCGATTAAATGCTCTCTCTTAATCAACCAGACATGCGTATACGTTGCAGTTGATGTCTCTGCATCTCTCTAATAAAATTTTTACTGCGAAAAAAGCATCTCTAGTACTAACAGCATTTGTGAATCCGAACTGATTTTGGAAAATTTGACTTTTACACAGCTTGCAGATTATCTTATGAATTATCTTTAGGAACAATTTTAGTAGATGAGACTTATAGTACGGTAATCTTCGCATTTTTTGACTCTTGGTTTTTTTGAAAGCTCAAATTTCAGCCATTCTGTTGGTAATTCTCTAGCGTTGTATATGTTGTTGAATATCTATTCAATTATTGCTATTAATTCGTTGTCCATAAGTTTGAGTAGTTCGGCTTGTATATTATTATTGCATGCTGCTTTGCCATCCTTTAACTGTGTTATTGCGGAATTAACTTCCTGTCGTAATATTCTCGGTCCATCATTTACCTCTTCTTCTAGCTCAAAGTTGCTATCTCTTTGGTTTTTAAATAGTTTTTCCAGATATTCTCTCCACGTTTTTATTTTACTCTGTTTGTCCAATATGATGTTTCCGACAGAATCAGTTATATTTTCTTTCTGCCTTCGTCTTAGTCTCCCTGTGAGTCCCTTACATTTTCTATCTACATTGTGACTATCGTACTTTGACTGCAGAGTCTTAATTTTTTCATGTTTTTCCCTTACTTATTTTTCTTTCGTTTCTCTCATTCTCGTTCTTATTAATTTATTTATGGTTTCATATTTGTCTAGGTCATTTTTGGCCATTTTTCTCTTGTCCATTAGTGGTCTTGTCTTGCATTATTAACTGCAGAAGATTGTACTTCTATCTCCAGTGTCTTACTATACTATGTCCAAGATAAGATGTTTTTCACTCTTTTTCTATTTCTTAGATCTCTTAATTTCTTAAATTTCATGATTCCTAACTTCATTCGTTTCTAATATGGTCAGTCCATAGAATTTTCAGAAAGTGGCCAAATATCCTTATTTTAAAGTTTTCCAGGCATCGTGCTGTAACAGGCTAATTGTCAACGTTAAGGCTTCCGTGCAATGTAGTAAGATACTGTGAATATAGATATCCTATCTATACATATGGAAATACATTTAAAATGAGATATTGCAGTGTTAGATCAAGATTTCGGTTGGTGAAAAATTATCTCAGTTTTAGAAATGCCTTTCTGGTCTATACTAGGCCAAAATATAATACCAGTTTCAGCAAATTAAATAATAAATTAAACAGAATTAAATAAATAGAGATAATGACAGATTGTTACAAAATCATGAAAAATAGAAAAAATATGAGCAGCAGAAGAGAGATAATCTCAACCTAGTGTTGAGGCATTTGAAGTAGGTAAGCAGAAGTAAAATGAAGACAAGAAATATACAAGAAGAAATACTTTACATAAGGTTATATTTTTTTACTTACTTTTTAAGACCTTTACTTACCGCATAAAACTTTTCTTGTTCTTCAAATATCTTATCAACGGGCACTTTCTTCAAAACCTCCAAAGCTTCCTTCTCTGTTGTAACATTTTCTTTAAATTTTTTAGCAAACTCTAGTCCATAATCTTTCGAATACGCCCAAGGATTTAAAAGACAACCACTTTGCAAAATAGCTTTATGGAAAAGTCCTTTCGACGAAGGGGAAACAATGTGAAGATGCACAGACTCACTACCAGCACTCTCTCCAAATATTGTAACGTTATTAGGATCTCCGTTAAAGCTTCTAATATTCTGTTGCACCCATTTCAATGCTAGTTGTTGGTCTTTTATGCCAGCATTACCGTGGACGTCTAAGGTGGTATCGTCCAAATGAAGAAAGCCCAAGAATCCAAGGCGGTAGTTTACAGAAACTAGCACGATGTCTTCAAGCATTAAGTGTTCTGGTCCATACAGATTACCTTTGTTGCTACCGCTTAGAAAGGAACCTCCATAAATCCAAAACATAACAGGCTTGAGCTTGTTGCATCCCGATGGCAACTATTAAGAATACATAAATATGATAAATTTTTTTCAGAATAATGATACATTTTTTGTGCGGTTACTTATTTAAGCATCCGTAGAAAAGTCAAATTAAATTATTATGAAGAAAAACTGCCTATAAAAAGACGACACTTTGGATGAATTTAGATGAAAAAATAATATTCATTAAAAAAACGTATTTACCGTTTTAGTATATACACTAAGATTTAAACAATCTTCTGATCCTTCAATTTTCCCAGTAAAATCATTTCTTTGATAACTCGAATCACCATCGACTGTAGCATTTCGAACTCCCTGCCATGGAACAGCTGGTTCTGGAGCCTTAAAAAAAGTTATTATTAAAAATTATTAAAACTTACAGACGCTAGTATTAAATGTTAAAAGTGATATTTTTAATTACCAGCTTAATTTGATTAGTGTTAGCTATCAAGATGATTTTGTCATTATTTATAATAATGATAGAAATAACATTCTATAACTAATAAGACAATAAAGTAAATTTTTAATTATAGGTCTTTTGCTTGATGTGTTATAAATATATCAGTGTTTTTTGGTTATCCATACAGTGTTTGTCTTTCACGGTCCAGCGTCTCGCAATCGCATAATACATATTTTACAGTTTTTAGTTTCTTATCGTGCGCAAGACAGAGCACAATGGACAAAAATGAGGGAGGCCTATGTCCAGCAGTGGACGCAAAGGGCTGGGTGATGAGTTCCTTATTACAGAGACTGCAGTAAAATTCCTTATTATAATGCCTGTTTAATTAATAAATTCTTTTACTGGTGCATGCCCGGTCAATATTCCTGTTACTGTTCTGAAGTTTCTGCTTATATAAAGCAGCCCCCATTTATTTTCTGCATGATATACCCATGAAAATTTTTCCATGTGTTAATTCTGGGATTTTCTCCCAATATCGTTTATGACTCTCTCTTATCCAGTCTCCTACAGCCCTTCGGTTGCAGCCTTAGAGTTACAGCAGGTTCGTTTAATTCGTTCTATCCTATTTTTGAAAGTTGATCTGCTTTCTCGTTGCCTTCGATGCCCTGATGTCTTGGTACCCAGACCACTTTCTGATAAACCAGTGCTTTGACTGTCAGTCAAGTGGCGCTTGACTGTCAGACAATATATGGATCTGCTCTTTGTAAGAGCTCTTTTATTATTTCCTTTTGCACATTGCAGTGCCGCTTAAATCTCCGCTTGAAGAACAGCGCAATTCCTCCCCAAGGCAACAACTTTCGCTGATTTTTAAATTTATCATCATTACGTAGCGCTACAACCCTGGGTGAGTCTTGGCTGTCTGTACAAGTTTTTCCCATTTGTTCGATCTTCCATCAACCTAGGGTCAAATGGACTGTTCATTTTCCGGAGATCTGATTGGATGTTATCTGTCCATTGCATTCTGGGACGTTCGAGTAGGAATCTCCTCCTCCTTTTGCCTATGGGAATCTCCTACCATACCAGTTTTACAAGTCTCTCGTTATGTAGTCTGTGCACGTGGCCTGCCCATCTTAGTCGCTGTGATTTAATTTCTTGGACAATATCGGCGTCATTGTAGAGTGCTTTTAATTTGATATTGGTTCTGATCTTATACTGGTTTGTAGTAATGTCATGGTGAGGATCGAAGATTTTTTCAAGTATTTTTCGTTCAAAGCGTCTGAGATTTTCTTCGTTTGCTTTGGTCATGGTCCACGTTTCGCATCCTTATGTTATTACAAATCTGACGATGGATTTATAGATTTTGATCTTTGAACTTCTTGTAAGATACTTTGATTTTATGAGGTAATCCAGTGCGAATAGACAGCGGATTGCAGATTGATTTCTATCTTTTATTTCTTCAGTAACATCGTTGTCAGCTGTGATTACGGCCCCCAGATACTTAAAACGTTGTACTCTTTCGAAATTGAAGGTGTTGACCGTCACATTTTGTCCTATTATGTCTCTTCGTGTCGTTCTATTTATACACATATATTTCGTCTTCTCTTCATTAATCATCAGCCCTACTTTACTTATTGCTCCTTCCACCTTGATGAAGATGTCTTTCGTGGATAGGATGGTGTCTTTAACGAGATCTATGTCATCTGCATATGCGAGTAAACTCTTGAATTATTGAAGTATATTCCTACCCCCACATCTTTTGTAGTTTTGAATATATCTGCATGCTAGATCATATCCTGTTGGTTATAATACTCCTTATTTTTCCATATATTCCTGTCTGGAATAGACACCCTACATAAATTCTTACAATTGTATTTTTGTGTCATGTGATCCTGTTTCTGCTTAAAAATATCCCTTGTCACCGTCCTTGTAATACTTATATGCTCTGTCCACATTACCAAGTTTCAGTGATTGTTTTATTTTGTAGGCTCCCAATCTTGCTTCTCCTTGTATTATTAAATTCAAGGGATGTAGGTCAACTAGAACCTCCATAGCTGCTGTTAGGGTAATAAGCATGGTACCAGTTATCCCCATATACGCAAGTCTTTGCACCTTGCTGAGTTTTAATTTTGCAGCTGTTTAGGTGTCTTAGTCACACCTAGTTCACCATGTTCGGTTTGAGAAAAATGTCTAAAGTTGAGAAAAATTTGAAAATTAGCATTCGAAAACTATCTGCCATGTATGCAACAGTTTTAAAATCTTTTGTAGGATATATCTTACACAACAAAAATTGATATCCTTTTCATTTTACAAAGGAAGAAGAATATTACATGACGGCTGTCCGACCTACTTTAGCAGGAATGTACGAGACTTTCTTGATAATAACTACAAAGATCACTGGATTTGAAGAAGCGGTCTAGTTGATTGGCCAGCAAGATCACCGGATTTTAATCCTTGCGATTATTTTGTTTGGGGATACATAAAAGAATTTGTTTATTCCATTTCGATACAAAATCGTGCACAACTCTAGCTAAGAATACAAGATTCTTGCAACGAATTTGGAAATAGTTTTGGAATTTTTTCAAAAAATCGGCGTTTTATAAGAAAAAGGACAAATTTATACATAGAGACTAATGGTCATCAACATGTAACATCTTTTTTAAGAATCTGCTTTTGATACTTGGTCGTTTGTGTTAATTTCGTTCCATCGTAATAAATAATTTATTTTAAAACCCTTTAAATAACATTTTATTTTTGCTTCTTTTTCAATCTTATTTGATGAATTGTATGCCCCATTTATTAAAACAAAAAAAAATTGTAAAATTAATGAAAGTAAATTTTCATAAAGATTTTTCTAGAAAACAGTGTGTCCTACCGACTTAAGATAGAAGTACCTGTTAGTAGTAGAATACCTAAAAATTTAATAATTTATTATAACTGATTCTTAAAAGGTAAAGATAAAAAAGTAACGCGTTAAAATAACCACTTCCCTACCCAAAATGGACGCCTATAAGCGGTACTAAAAATTTGCAATTGATGGGTTCGATTCAACTCTGGCTGATAAATAATCGTACCAGTTTGTGTTTTTGTAACATAAAGCGTTCTGGAGGTAAATAACTAATTACAAGCCGTCATCTTCAAAGAGCTCTAGCTCCATTAGGAAGCATTTTCGTATTGGGAGAATCGAGTTAAATTGTCTTAGAATTATCTAAGGAATCTCCGGTCTTCGTTTGTCATGAGAGTTTTTGGACACCCTGTATAATATCTCTATAATAAAACAAAATACAGAATTTTTCTGAAAAGTTTTAAATTGAATGATCAAAAAAATTTTGCCCGAGTAGGGCGCAACCTTATTTACTTATAGTAAATATAATACATGTAAGGAAAATGATTTTATTTTTGTAAACAACTGGCCACCTTATCAAATTTGTTGTCAAATTTCCCCAGTTACCAATGAATTGTAGGTCATGATTAGGCTACCATACGTGTCGGTTTAACCGAGATTAATTAACTGGTTTAACCGATTTACAAACGGTTCTTTTTCTAAGTTTTACCAATGACACTTTAAATTGAAAACACATAAAACTTGCACCTATTATTGATACTTTTTGCCATTGGAAGGTGTACATGTGACGCTACTAGATTTTGGGAGATTTTTTTCAAAATAAAACAGTTGATTTATATTTTGGGTTTGGGAATGGACCATACATATAAAAGCTTGTAGCAGGCCATTTCATGCTCATAGCTTAGTAATTCTCTTTCACCTTCTTCTGTCTCTAGCTTCTTTCCTCCAATTTTCTATCTTCTTTTCTTGTAGATCTTCCACAACTGCTTCCCTCCATCTTCTCCTCGGTCTGCCTCTTTTCCTCTTATTTTCTAGTATTCTTCATGCTATGTTCTTTACCTCTCTACTGTCCTTTATTCTAACAAGATAACCTAATTGTGACAAATAATATACGGTTTGCCGACAACACTATTTTATTAGCGGAAAGTCTTAAGGATTTACAACAAATGGTTGACAATGAGATAGAAGTCAGTGAAGTAAACGGACTGACCCTAAGCACAAAAAAGAGACAATTTATAGTAATTGCAAAAGGCCTACAGCGCCAAGAAAATATAACAATACATGGAGAACAAATTAAAAAAGTCGAAAAACATAATTATCTGGGTACAATAATTAACGAAAATAATGAGTACACAGAGGAGATTGAGGCAAGAATAGGACAGACAAGAAATTCTTTCAACAAACTGAAAAAAGTACTCTGCAGCACGGGCATTTCAATTTCTTGAAAGATACGACTTCTGAGATGCTACGTGTTCTCCGTATTATTTTATGGGTTGGAGGCTTGGACATTAAAGAAAGATGTTTCGGATAGATTAGAAGCCTTCGGTTTATGGGTTTATAGAAGCATATTAAGAATAAATTGGGTGGATAGAGTCACGAATATCGAGGTGTTAAGAAGAATGAGAAGAGGTTTTAAATACAACTAAAGTCAGAAAATTGGAATATCTGGGACATGTCGTGATGGTCGAGCTTTATAACTTGTTGCAATTTATAATGCAAGGAAGAATACAGGGTAGTAGAGGTCACGGAAGAAGATGCATCTCCTGGTTAAATAATTTGAGATCTTGGTTTAACTGCACTTCTGCTGACCTCTTTAGAGCAGCGGTATCGACAGTGCGAATTGCCATGATGGTTGCCAAACTTCTTAAAGGAGATGGCACATGAAGAAGAATAAAAAAAAGTAAGCGAGACAGATATTATTTCTGACTTAAGAAGATTTAAATATAATCTTCTAGAGCGTATGGATAGCAATTTTTTACCATAAGAAGAAAAACTGTTATTATTGAGAAAGCTTGATAGTGGCCAGGCTCTTGGTAAATTTATAACAGAAGTAATTAATTTTTACCAACGATGCATTTCGTTAGTTTGGTATACTTGTAAAAAGGCCAGATGAACTGGAATATACGGATAGATGATAAATTAGAATAATAACGAAACCCTCGAATATCGACAAATCGTAAAAGGAGTTCCTAGAGCAGTGGTTCTCAACCGGTGTTCTCGGAACACAGATGTTCCGCAAATGTGTTGCAAGTGTTCCGCGAAAAATATACGTTAATCTCGCAGACCGACGTGAAATTGTGTCGCTTCCAAGAGATCGGGAAGAATGAAAAATTCTTTTGACAATCTCGTCGGCATATGCTATGCGTGTATTTATTGTCGCGGTTACCCGGTTACCTGTTTCGTGATGTACCTGGCAATACTGCTGGTCTAGGTCTTCGGTAGTGTTGCGAACTCCAAGCTTAAAGCTTAGTACACATACACGAGCCAAACGGTATGCATACGGCATGCGAATGCTATACTCGTTAATGTGTATGGCAGAAAAAACAGCTTGCGTACTATATGCGTACTGTTTCATCAAGACTCGTCGCAAACCAAATTGTTGCGGTTTATTCTACGACTTCAAAAGAAGCTTGCCTTTCAGTATGGTCGGCGCTACCAGACGTAGCGAACATTTTTATTGTGTGTGAATGGCGTGTTATTTCCGAGAGAGACGTGAGAAAACAGTGAACTGATTATTGTACATATTTTTATTTTTGTAAGAAACAGAAACACGATAAATCAGTACCCAAATTATAAATAAAATGAATCATTTCCCACATGTGTGTTCGTTGTTGGTTTTATCGCTTTCACTGGATCGAGATAAGTATGCGAACAGTACGATGTAGATATATTTTCAAGGATCTGTACGCGTACAGTACGTATACCGTTTGGCTCGCATATCTGTACGCGCCTTAAGATTGCTCATTTGTTTAGCTTGAATACGCCCTATTTGTTACGTGCACACAACCGTTTCTCGCCGTATAGTTGATACGTAAGTAATTTAGGTTAGTTTAACAACAAGTTCAAATAAAAATAAGGTTACTTAGAGCTAACAACAGCGATGAATATTGTTAATTTACTTTTGTAACTGAGCATCTATTAGAATAAAATTTGTTTCGCATTGCAGCAATGGACAAATTCCTTATTAAAATCAAACGTAGTTCTGACGATGTACAAGATATGTAAGATATAACCAATGGATCAGGTACCAACCAAAAAAGTTATTTGCCAGTATTCGGAAGAATATTTGAGTTATGGTTTTACATGGAAAGGTGATAAAGATTGGCCCATGCCAAATTGTTTTGTGTGTGGTGAAAATTTATCAAATTCAGCAATGGTCCCGGCTAAATTAAACCACTAGTTTTTAACGAAACATATCAATCTTAGTTCTAAAAGCAAAGCATATTTTCAAAGATTGTTGAACATGCAAGAAAAGCAGGTAAGAAGTTTTGAAAAAATTGTTAAAATTTCTGACAAAGCACAATTAGCTTCTTATAAAATAACTGAATTAATAGCTATAAGGTTAAAACCGCATACTATTGCTGAATCTCTGGTATTACCAGCGTGTGCAAAAATGGTAAAAATTATGTTTGGTGAGGATGCAAAAAAAGAAATTATGAAAATTGGCCACTCCGACGATACAATAGAAAATATAATTAAAAATATGTCAGACGATATTGAAAGTACAGTTTTTGGTATTATGACACGAGAAAATTTTACATTGCAAGTTGACAAATCCACTGATTTCAGTGGCAAAGCCTAATTAATAGGATTCATTCGTTTTATTTCTAACCAACTGTGGTTGGCAATGCCTTGAAAAAGTATGATACTGAAGGATTTGTATCGCTGAATATGCAAGGTGAACATGTTCCGCCTAACAAATTAAGCAATGCGAGGCTCAACAGGGTACGCTCACACATAGATTCATTTCCTTGTTATGAAAGTTACTACACCTGCAACACAACTAGCAAACAATATTTAGGACCTGAATTAAATAAGTAATAATTAAATTTGGCAAAATGTAAAGATGATGGAGTTGCCAAAGCAGAAACTGCCAAAGTGGTGGCATTATAAAAAAAATTCAAGTCTGAATTTAACTTGAGATTCAAAACTCCCTCAGTTGATACATGCAATGAATGCGATAAATTAAGTCAACAACTCAAATAAGGTGATCAAGATGAGACAATGGCTCCCGTTCATCAGAAATATGAAGATCATCTTCACGACGCTGATATGAGGTATACTGAAATTATATTCACAGTATGGTGGAGGTATGTAGATGATGTATTCTCAATATGGCCTCATGGATCAGAGTTGTTGGACACATTCCTAAATGATATAAACGATAAAGAAGAGACAATAACATTTACCATGGAAAAGGAGTATAATAACACGCTACCTTTCCTGGATGTTTTAATCTCTAAGAACGATACTGGATATGAGACTCAGGTGTATAGAAAACCAACAAACACCAATAGATATTTAAATTTCAAATCAAATCACAATATTAATGTAAAAAAGGGAATAATTAAATCCTTATACGATAGAGCCAAAATTACTTGTTCTAACGAAAATTCGTTCTTGGAGGAGAAACATTTGTTAACTTCTGTTTTATTAAAAAATGATTATCCTTTATCGTTTATAAATAAGGAATTTTCAACAATCGATCGAATAGAACAGAACAACTTAGAACGAGATCCTACAGCATACACAAGGAATAATATGAGAAAAATAACAATACCGTACATAAAAGGACTATCAGAAAAACTTAAAAGGATAGGAAATAAATTCAAGATTTCAACAACATTCAAAACAACAAACACGTTGAGATCTATTTTATCCAAAACCAAACCTAACAATGAACAAGAAAGGACAAAGAATTGCTTTTATAAAATACCTTGTGAATGCGATCAGTTTTATTTAGGTGAATCATCAAGGCCATTAAATGTTAGAATAAGTGAACATTAATCTTATATTAAAAATAGGGAATTTGATAGATCTCAAATCTGTAAACACGCATGGGATAATGAACATAGGGTTCAATGGAATAATTCAAATGTAGTCCTAAAAGAAACGGATGGTAAAAAAAGAAAAATCAAAGAAGCGGCTCTCATTATGCTAAATGAGGCCAATTGTGTCCCAAATTCCTTGGCAGAATGTAGTAGGATCTGGTTACCAATATTGAAAGAGGAAGTTATTAATAAGAAAATACCAGTATTAGTAAGTCAGTAACATATAAAGGATACATCATTTATGTTTTTTAAATAACGTAACATATAAAATCAGAATTTTGATGTTTGTTGAAGGTAAACTAAATTCACGACCAAATACTTACAATGTCGGGATAGTATTGTGAGGTTTTTTTGCTGGTTTTTCCCTCATAATTTACTATGGAATCACTAACAGGAGAATTTTACTGTCATCATGTCATGTGTTTGTCTTTTTAAAGACGAGTTACATGCTATGATTTTTTTCTGACGGATATTCTCAAGTTAAAGTTGATTTCATGTAATCGAATGAACTATCTTATAAGTAAAGTCATCCCAGGAGCGCAACTCAACAATATTGGCAATATCATTTTAAAGTCGTCTACTTTAAAATGCATAATGTATGTCTGAATTGTCAATATAAATGAGTCAGATAAAATTAAATTATTAGAAGAAATTTTCACTATGTAACAAAAAACAAAATTTGTTTAATTTACTGTTTGTATTTTGAGAACGATTTCCGAAGTAGAAATTGAAACGTCAATAAACGTATTTTTATCTGTAATTGTGGCTTATTCCCAGTTTAATAGTAATTAATTTACAATGCCACAAGAAAATAGCTTCAGAACAATACTGAAAAGAAGAACCACAAAATAACAAGTAAGTTATTAGTTCATAAAACCAAAGTGATTATGATCGATCTACAAAAATGTCTTCTAACCCCTTACCTGACAAATAATCAAAGCTTTTATTCGTTACAGCTATGGACACTAAACCTGAAAATTTATGATTACACCACCAACAAGGCTTACTGCATGGTGTGGAACTAATCGAAAGCTGGAAGGGGTGGACATGAAATTGCTTTAGTATTATAGAAGTAGAGTAAAATGGTTCTTGCAAATTCTATGGTAGAACATTTAATTATTTTAATGTTTATTTTATTATTTATTTTTAATGTTTCCACATTCTACGCTTGCCGGGTAGTTTACATTTTGACGAAATGCACCTGAAGATGCTATTTTAAGCGAAAGTACTTGGGCGAGATTTAATTAACTTGTGCTCGATAATAGCCTTATTTTCAAAGTTCATTTATTCGAGCATTCAACCACATTTTATTTAATTATTTGGTCGGACAATTGTTCCAGTCAAAATCGTAATATAATGATGATGTTCAGTTACCTATGGCAACTAAAAATATGTCCATATTTAAAAACAATAGACCACAAGTTTTTATTGAGAGGGCATACCCACATGGAGGCAGACCATGTTCATAGTTTAATTGAAAGGACGTTAAACAAGCAACTATGTAAAGAGTACCTGATTTCAACTGTGGTGTACTTTCAAACTCCCGCTGCGTAGCCGTTAACGTTTTTTATAAAACAAACTTTACAAACCAAAATTTTATAAGTTTAAATATATCAAGATCATCGAGAACTAAAATACCATTCCCTGATCAATTGCCTGCTATGCCTACGAATTGTAAAGGTACTACAAAAAAATACGAACATTTATTAAAGCGATAACGATGGAGGTAAAAGATGGTAACTCCCAATATCGTACACCAGGTAAATCATTTCTTAACAATACTAATAACTAGTAATATATTTCCATTTACGTATTGTAATGTGTAATGTACCAATAATGTTGAATTCAATAAAATGGAAGTACAAAATCTTTTATATTTTATTGACTAGTCCCTATGTTTTGCGCCTTCATGCAAATATATACATTATGGATATATGACTGTTTACCTCCACGGTACAGATGTTAATCTTTTTTGTTCTTTATTAAACAAAATATGAACTATTACTAATTAAAAACTTTGAAACGGAATAGGAATTTTATAGTAATTTACATTCGCATGTTTTCCGAGTAAATGGTTTAACTTAATTCTAACCTATATACGCCTAATTAAAACAAACCATATATATCAATCGTAATAATGTTTGTAGAGAAAAATTGTTTACAACAATTAGACATCTGTAGCTAATTCCAATGCTTAGTAAAAAATTATTTTAATTATTGATTACTAAATAGATTTTAACTCGCAATTTGCAACAACATAAATGATTTTTAATTTGTATATTTATGTAGAGAAGACCAGGGCTAGTTGTGACCGGAGCATGTTGCGACAAATAGTTTAACAAACAAGCCATAGGTAGCAGCACCGCCCGGTTTTCAGAAGTCTTCGTCCGCAAGTCCGCATGATCTCAGTCTAGTGGTGTAGTTTGTTTGAGATGTTTCTGTCACTTTAAGTATAACATTTTATGTCATCTCGTTGTAATAAAGTAACATTTTGCTATTGTTTTTAATTGTTATTTCGCTTTATAACTACATGGAAAGAAACTTATTTTAGCTAGGTATAATGTATAGCTTGTTTATTCCTTTCTATTCTTCGTTTCTAGTTAAGAAAATAACATTACGCTTATGGAGATCAGTGTTGCCAAAACTCTCAGACACTCTCTTTTGCACGGATGTCCAAGATATTCCCTTTGCTTAATTTTTGAATTTTCATTTTGAATTAACATTTAACTGTAAAGTCAGAATAACTACTAAATAAAAGCCTTATTATCATAATGTAGTCAGAGAACGACATAAAATAGCTGACATACGCACATCGTATTATTTTAAGTTGCAATTAGTAATTAGATATACGCATTCCAAGCCGTCAATATTTTCTACTGATTTCTATGATTCATGGCATATCGTATTCTCACCGAAAAACAAATAAACTGTCGTTACTATAATTAAAATAAGATAAAATAAAATTATCTTTTGTAAATAGTATTTACCTAATTAAAATCATTTTCCCTACTTTTCATCTCTTGTTTCGAATGGGCACTTTTGGTCAATTACGTTAAAAAACATTAATTTAATTCATTTTTGTGGAAACAAAAATACAAAGTACACAACCCTAAATTGTGCTTGTGTGTGTCGTGGCAACGCCGCGTTGTTATCGTTCATAAGAAATACATGGCCCTATATCCGCAATGTTATTTTCTAAATGTGAAACGTAGTATAGTGTTAAAATAAAGTTTGGGTTTTATACGATATGTCGACGTATGTGCGAGAGGCAATATGTAAAATGACATACGGTGAAGGTAGTTGTGATGACAGGCTTGAGGCACATTCTGACTATCAAAACATGCCCTTACGAATTTTAATGCGTATTTATGGGTTTGTTACAGATAATAGTGAGAAATTATAAAAATAAAACAGAACGAGGTCAGAGTAATATAGACAGTTACGAGTCAGCCTCGTTAGATGTTAAGTCTGGACCATGAAGTTTAAGACAAGCAGCTGAATATAGTTTTAACCAGATGTCCTTAATTGGATATATAAAAAAAACAACAAACCAATCCAGATAAAGCAGTGGAAATGGGTTACAAAAGGTCTCAGATAATATTTTTACAACAACAAGAAGAGGAACTATGTGAATAGCAAAATTCAAGTAGGAAAAATATTTTATGATATTAACTTAAATAAATGAAAAGTTTAGCTTTTGAATTTCCTATAGCGAAAAAACTTTTAGTACCGGAGAGTTTTGTAGCATTAAAACAAGACATTAATTATTGGTTTACAAATGTCATGTAGCATAACAATAATGTGTCTATTAGAGTTCCTGAGGCTAATAACTTAAGTCGGATTACAAGTTTTAACAAGCACAATTTCGGGCTCTATCTTCATAACCTAGAATTAGTATTAAGTCAAAACCATTTTACGGATAATGGTATTCGGAATATAGACGAAACTTTGCCTCCGGTAAGTGCTGGGTGGATTGAGTAGCTTAGTAAATGCCGGTGCCGGCCCAAAGTACAGATAAAGGAGAAGGGTTGAGGCGATATACTAGCAACTCATCTCTTGTCAAAAGAAATAAATGCTAAAAATTTAGACCAAAAGCCTCGGATTACAAAGGATGTATCAAAACAAAGACGACTAATGCAACGGAAAAGGAAAATGATATTATTTACATGGAATGTACGAAGCAAACGGGCTAAGAACCAAACAAGCAGAAGTATTCAAAGAATTAACTAAAGGAAAAATAGATTTATGTATTCTCACTGAGACCAAGAAAATGGGAAAAGGAAATGAAGAAATATAAGAATATATACATATCTACAGTGGAGTGAGTAAAGAAAAATAAAGAGCTAAGAGAGGAGTCTCTATTGCCATTCGAAAAAATTTAAAAACAATTTTAAATCGTGGACTAGAGTAAATGAACAACTACTAAAACTGGAAATGAAAAAGAATAAACACAACATCGTAATTGTCGGAGTGTGCCCCAGATGAAGACGCAGGTCCAGAAAGTAAAGCGCTTTCTACAACAAGATGAATGAAATACTCTCTGAATATAAAGAAAACTGTGAAATCTTTATACTAGAAGATTTATAGATTTATAGATTTTATTGTAGAAAGATATAGGGAACAAATAACCAATGACAACGGAATGCGTCTTAGAGATATTTTTGTAAAAGAATGTCTCTCAAAATTATGAATGGATTTTTTCAACATAGAGACATTCAAAAATTTATATGGAGTATAGAAGAGGGACAAGAAGTAAAATCCCCTAAATATAACTTAGAAACCTTAAAAGAAGAGTAAACGAAATTTCTTTACAAATTACGACTGGCCATAGAATTATAAAATGTGCATCGAGAAAATATATTAGCGGAAAAATTATACCAGCAACTTAAAAAATGCATTGATGAGGCTGCAAGTGAAGCTTTGGAGTATAAAGACAAACATAAAACAAAAAATCAAAAACAGTGGTTGGAAAATATGCAAACGTTAGTAAATAAGAAGAAAACTGCTTATCAGAAATGGATGTCAATGAGAAAGGAGAAAGATTAGAAGTTACATAAAAATTAAATCGATGTGTAAAAAAAGTAGTAAAAAGTAAAAAATGAGATGTGGGATCGAAGATATGCCAAAATGGATAGGTATAAGGGTGGAACAAGAGTTGGGTAATGTGAATTGGGGAATAAGTCTCTCCAATGGGAAGGATAGGAAAAATCGTAACTTACAGTTAACAGATATGAATACACTATTATGAGGTCTTACTGACAGAAAATAGTTCTAAATTCCAAGAGATCGAACTGAAAGAAATATCCAAAAATACACAAATAATTGACATAACAATCAAAGAGTTAAGCTTTTCTCCAAAAGTCGAAAAACGGTAAAGCAGCAGGACCTGGAGACATCCCTATTGAGTTGGTAAAGTATGGACCAAAAATATTACATGAGATGTTGGTTCAACTATTTAACAAATGCTTAAAAGAAAAAATATTCCTGATGATTGGAATGTATAATTAAAATGTATACTGAATTATAGGGGAACAACTGTTATCAGCTTAGTGAGAAGGTTATATAGTCAAATATTAAAAGAAAGAATAAAATCAAAATACGAAGTCCTAGAAGAACAAAATGGATTTAGCGCAGGAAAATCGTGCACTGATGATGTATTCGTTCTGCAGCAGGTAATCGAAAAACGGAAGGCAAGGAATATATCCACCTACCTATTGTTTGTATATTTAGAAATGGCATACGATAGGTACCTTTGAAAAAATTGTTTCAAACATTGACAAAAGTAGGTCTTAGTAGAGATTATGTGAAAGCTATCGCAAATATATACAAAAATGCAAGAAGTGTTGTTGAAGAAGGAAACTTTATGTCTGAATTATTTCTAATAACAAAAGAACTTAAACAAGGATATTGTTTATCTCCGACCTTAATTAAATTATATATTGAATCATCGCTAGAGCAGTTGAGGAAATAAGTATCTGGAATGTGAATAGACATAGACGGTAATAAATTTCTAACAACTTTATTTTTCGCAAATAATCAGGTAGCCGTAGGGAATAATAAGGAAGACATGGATTACATGTTCAGAAAACTAAAGAAAGAATATAAAAAATCGAGCCTTAATATAAATATGTCAAAGACAGGGTATCTGAAAATAGGTGGTGATGAAGAAGATCCAGAGTTAGAAATTGGAAACACAAAAACATGAAATGAATATAAATATCTCGATATCTATAATAGGATCTATAATACCTACAGGACGCACTACCAAACGAGCCATCGAAAAGAGAACGCAGCATGAAAAAAAAAAACCGGTAAACATTCTAAACTCTCTACGGTCTAAAGATATTATATAAGAAACTAAATTGACACTCTGTCAGAGACAATATGCAATTTAGAGTTAGAAAGGAATGAAAACAACAAAGTGCAAAAAACAAAACCAAGCAAAAATGATTTTACTTACAAAAACTATTGCGTGAGGAAAAAACCAGTTCTTATCTTACATTAATTGATTCCATAGTCATATTGATATAACAATAGAAATGGACCATAATCAATCCTTAATTTTTTTTAAATATAGACTTGAAAACAAATATGAATTCTCCTATTTTAATAAAACAAGCCATATTAACATAACAGAATATTTTCATTCCATTATCTTTTCATTATATTTTCATATAATTCATCATCCTATTCTGCACAACACAAATTAGTAGCCTACCATAGGTCAATACATAGATTCACAGAAATTCCTCCGTCAAAAAATTAAATTAAATACTATTAAGCAAATAGCAATAAACAATGGGTACAACATACACACAATAAATAAAATTTTAGGCCAAAAACTTCATAAGAAAGACCCAAACTTAAACTTCCCCTCACCAGAGAAAAAACCCAGTACCTTTTGCTTGATGACATATACAACATGATATTAAGAAATATGCCCAAACGCATAAAAAAAAATAAAACCAGCTTTCAGAACAAACAATAAGTTAAGCAAATATATTAAATTAAGAACAACTAGACCCAGAAGAAAAAGCACTTACGCAGTGGTGGATACAAATTACATATGGTGAAATCCCAAAAACTTACATTAGTCAAACTTGTAGAATCTTTAACAAATGCATAGCAGAACAGAAAATAGCTTTCAATAATAGAAAAACAGATTCTACATACGCAGTTCAACTTCTTGATCATCACAATTCTTTTAGTGACCGATTTCAAATCCTCCATATATAAAATAAAGACCATAAGCTATTTTTATTTGAGTATTTGGAAATTAATATATTAAAAAATTCAGATATAATTCTAAATTGGAAAAGGACTGTATAAATTGTACAGATTTATAAAATATAGGTCAAACTGGAATATGTGTGTGTTTTCAAAAACATAATGGTGTGTAAAATCATCGGAGTTTCTTATAGAGAGCAATATTTTATAAGTATTTTTTATATTAATTATACAGATTAAAAAACTTACGTTTTATAGGAGGTTATAAATACCTCACGGAAAGTAATTGCCAATACAAAACACAGTAACACATTAAAAGATCAAAGCCTTTTCTCTAAGCATTATTCCTACAACAAAGGCCCTAGATGGTGATACTATATAGTTACCTTAAATCGAAGTTCTCCAACAGGCGCTTTTCCAAACGGTATCCCCAAAAATGCATAAAAATTATCACCGTTTAGATTTTTCTTTTGAAACCCTTTAAGTTTGCCATCACAGACAGCTACAACTGGAGAAGCCATCTTTCAATTTTAGGTTTTTTACGTACACTAGAAACAAAAAATCTGACTAAAAACCTTATACTGGAGTGCGAATATTATGATTTGACATGAATACTGTAAAATCGATACTATTTATATACATAATTTGTAAATAACAAACTACCTTAAACAAAACCATTGTGGGATATTCCTGATAAGGCAATAACTGGAACAGAGGCGGCTTAAGGTTTTTTGGAATGTACAAATATGTATTTACCTCCTGAAACTTCCTGCAAAAGAATGACAATTCTTTGTTATATATCCTTAAAGAAAGTTATAGGCTCATTAGCACCAAGATAGTTCTATCATGAGAGTGCTATTAAGAAAGTGATACTGATAGCACTGTCACATTTGTGTAACAGTTTACATAGATTGGTATTCTGTAATAGTATAGTTCGTATTGAAAATGGCCAATCAAGAATTGGTGATATCTAGCTTTAGCTAGTGTTATAGGTAATATTAATAAAATAAAAAAAAGTGCAAGAGGTGCAGAAGTCCAATATCCAAGAAGTTTTTAAAAAGTTTTAAGTATAATTAAGGAGAACTTTTACATATTAGTTGACAATGTACGTAAAATATATCATTTTTACAGGCTACATTTTTATTTTTATTTTATTTAGTTAGCAATACTACTAGTGGCAGCACTTACAATACAGAAAAGTAATATAGTTATGAGGAAAGCACAGCACAACTGTAAATAGAAATATATCTTGTACCGAGTACCAAGATGGACGGTAAGCCAGTTTTTACCAGATGTTTTTGATGTATTTTTTTAAGTATTAAATGAATATATACAGGTAAAAACTATACTGTTTTCTATATTCTGTTCATCATTATTTTGTGTTATCTCCGCATGTAGTGTGGATGGATGTTATATGAATGTTATATTAGAGTCATAAATAATTTGTGAAGTAGGTCTAGATGAGTAGCGAGAATATTGTGATTCTGAAAAGAAAACAGAACAGCAGTTCTGTTTTTGTGAGTTTGGTTTAAGAGCAAATGTAGAATTAGATGTGGATAAAATAACAGAAGTGCTCTCCTGACGAGTTGTCTGTAGTAAACTGAGAAGTGCAGAACTAATCAAAGTCATAATATATACTAGCAATTGTAGTGCAATATTTGAAAAAGGTAGGAATTCACGTTGTTAAGCAATATTTTGTCCAAAACTTGTAAATTCATTGTAAGCACTAAGTAATGAGTGTTTAGCAGGTACATCTTGCAGGACCTGTACGGCATTATGTTTCGCACAGGTTTGAAAGTACTAATCATATTAATTTTCACGGATAATTGAGATCTTCTTTTCCTCGGAGTTTAGGAAATCACAGTTTAGGTATATACAGATAGATCATGAACTGACTTTTTAAGTTGTACGGCAGAAAATGTTGATTCTTGGGTGGATATAACAACACTTTGTTGCGAAGATTGCACATCTAAATGTGTTTGGTGACGCCTGCAACAATAAAAGTACCTATATTTAGTAACATTGTTTTTTTTGTATTTTTTTTTCTTGATTTGTTAAATAAATTTTTGTAAAACATGTTTAATATATCTTTTACTCTGTCTTGACTACCGAAAACTAAAACACATTGTATTTGGATTTAACTATTCATGGACTTTTTCCCATAATGTGGAAGCCGTTAACGGAAAATATATGGCAATTTAATGTCCTCCAAATTTTGGTTCTCAAAATATAATAGTAACTATGAAAACGTTTAGTATTGTATTTTTACCGCTATTGATGATTGTAATAATTTTATCTACCTAGAAGTAGAAACTAATGTAGGTGCTTCAGATGGTGGAATATTTACCAAGTCTGATTTAAAAAAAGCCATACAAGAAAATCGGTTAAATTTACACATTTAATATAGTTTATTGGGTGATAAAGCATTTTCATTCCAAATGTATCTTCGACTTTTCCGTGATAGGCACATAGTTGAGAATGCATTTGACATTTTATCAACACGTTGTCGTGTATTTCGATCACCCACATTACTTGAACCTAAAACAGTATTTAAACAGGTTAAAGTTATCTGTGTAATACACAATTGAATAAGAAAACATAAAAGCCGTGAACAGATAACTGTTAATATTAAAGACCACCAAACTTTATTTTCTTTGCCTTTTTTTTGGGCCTTTGAAAACCTAATTTACCAAGAATTTGCTAAGTGGCTTACCGCTTATCGTGATAAATTTTTACTTATCTTTATATTGACGGCTTGTTCAAGGAAGCATATGGCAATGCAGGTACGGTGTAAAATGCCTGTTGCGGATTTAAAGGTAGTAGCATCTGACCGCTGAACTCTGATATATTTCCGGATTATATTTACAAGCTCCTCTGAAACTACAAATATATTGACGAAAGACAAATACAATGAATAGTCTCCTCAACCTGCAACATTAATGAGCTTTGCCAAGAAGTCGGAGCAGAACAAAACCTTCAAAACAAGATGGTTCAGTTCCTGTGACAAATACGTATCAGCCGAGGTTCCATGATTCGATATCTAAAGAAAATATTGCAACCAAAATACCAACACCTACCGACCTACAAGCTGAAAATTCATGTTAGGTTCAAACAACAAACTCCTGTCTAGAAGATGTTTTAACTGCTGCTCCTACCAACAAACGGTCATTGTCTTCTTCACTTTCTATTCGTATTAGGCATTTTTCTTAGGTAAAAAAAATAATGTTTTTTTAGTGACCTAGGAAAACGTAAACCAAAAATTCGACAAAGCTCGTTGGTGTTGACCTGTACTACTAATTTGTTGGAAATACAATTTTAAAATAAGCTCAAAGTTTTTTTTAATAAAAAAAGAACGCAAAGCCACCAAAAACATATTTAAAAAAAAATGATAAAGAGAATGTTCTCTATGTTTTCCATAAAGATAAAGAGGACTGTGCTTGAATTTACTGTAACGACCTTGATCCAAGATCTTAATACGGAGCAGACTGGTGGCAGTGCTCATAATGTTCCCTTTGGGCTTATTCTTTTGTATTGTTGTTAAAAAAAAACTAATGGTTTCATTTGTAAATACGGTAATAATTTTGTTGCTTATACGTTATGTATGTTATATATAGGTTATCACATATCTCCACGAATGCGTATAGTTAACAATAAAGTAATTACTTCCCTCTTGTTAAGTCGTTTTATCTGTTGATTCTAATTAAGCCTTGAGGTTAATATTACTTTAAGACACTCTATTTTTATTTTTTTATTACTTTAAGACACTCAACCCATACATGATCAGATTCCACAAGAGAGAAGATAAAACTAACGTAACGTTCTGTATATCACACGGCTTATTAGCATGTTTTTTATATTTCTTTAAGACGAATCGCCCTTGTGATCTCTTCGTAGAAGTGTTGTTGCTTCCTCTATATCGGAAATAAACTCAACTTTAGCTATTGGTTTTTAAGAACATATTCCATCTTCTGTACGAGATGATGCAATGCCGTTTCTGTACAGAGTTCTACTCGGTAAGTACTGTTCCTGATATATTGGCATTTCAACCAATTTAATTACCGTTGCAGGTACAATAAATTTTGATCGATATACGTATATTGGTTCTCTTTCTAGCGGATTTTTTTTATTTCAATTTTAACGTGCTCGGCTACTATTACTATGGCCACTTACACAGGTACCATAACATGAATATTCATTACACAAACATTAAGTGTTACATTAAGGGGACAGTCTCATGCGAAACTTTCAAAAAATCAAAAAATTTTTTTTTACATAAATCGCTTCCATTTACATTCAAAAACTCCCTTCTAAAATTTTAAAAAGAAATTCCCACCAGAATATAAGTTATAGATATTTTATTAACGTCAGCTACGCACGTATCAAAACCGGTTTCTCTCCGCGCGGCGAGCGCGAGGCTCCAGCTGTTCTTGCTTTTGTATATATGTTGTATATACGTTGGGTATGTATTAGTGATTCATTTTTATATAGTATGTATATCTGTATAACGTTTGGCAGTTACTATACACATTTGGAATTTTAAATCCTGAACATGGGATTTTTTACAAATACTAAGATTCTCTGTGTTGCATTTAACCAGTGTAAATTTCTTTATAACGTCGCGATGTTTTATAACTAATTTATTTGTTCCACTGGATTACTTCTCCTCAGCGGTTTGTAGTAGCGTATATGGCACGCCGACAGTGTTTACCCGTCTTCCGTTTTGGCCGTTATGGCTCCGTTTACCGATTTTTCCTGAAAGTCCGGTTTTGTGCAGATAATCATTAATGTTTTATTAACATCAATTTTGTTTGTGTTCATTAGGTATTATTTAAGTTATAAAATTTATACTTAAATACATTTATTATTCCAAATATTGTTTATAATTGCAAATTAAAAAGAGTGTAATATAATTATTTTATTTTTAAAATTCCTTTTTATTTTTAATTTTAGAAATCAACTTTTTTTTCAAGCCTTTTTGACAATAAAACAACTATTTTTTTAGTTATAAAATATTTTCATATGTACATTTATAAATAAGTAGATACGTTTTTGTTAAATTGACATGCGATCTAGGTGTGTTCCGTTTTTACACTTACACTGTCAGCATCGCGGCATGAATTGAGACTCCAGTCGAACTAATGAATTTATTATAAAACGTCAAATCAAAAAGAAAAAAGTTTTACAAAGCCATTTACAACAACTGTTGGATGAAGAGGGACCTCAATATTTACTAGGAATGGCCGATTAAACGTGAGTATAAAGTTATCAGCCTTTAATTCACAAAAATTATGTAAAAAAAACTTAAATTCTTAAATGCTTTTTTCTCAAAAGTAACATTTTCAAACTGGTCAGACGCTTTTCTCCGAACCTTCTTAACCGATTTTAAAAAACCAAAAATTTTCGAATGTATATAAAAAAGACTAGATAATAAACCTTTAAAATATTTAAAAACCACCCTCCCTTTTATTATGTATGGGTAAATCCACCCAAAAATATAGCGATTTTTCGACTTTTTTGAAAAAATTTGTATAAACTCTTGAAAATAATACAATTTGCATATTTTAAAGGTTTATCATCTAGTTTTAAGTCTCACCAATACAACCCATTTTGAATGTTTTGAATATCTGTTACAGGTGACCCACAAAGTGTCTTACCACCAAAAACGCACTTTTTACTACACGCCATCTACAGGACACCAATGAAGTTAAAATCGCTATTAAAAATTTTTTTTATGTACTTCAAGACTTACTTAATCATCTCCAAAAGGAATTATGTTAATAAATGTTATAGTTTTTTTTCTGCTTTAATTTTAAAATGTGTCTTTTTTTTTAATCGCATGAGACTGTCCCCTTAAGAATATTTTACAATAATACGGAATAATAATAATATGTTACACAATGTCTAAATTAAAATCTAATTATATTTGTTGATATATGTGTTCATCTTTGAGGAATTGTAACACAGTTTTTATTTGGTCAGGGTTGTTAAGGATATCT
This sequence comes from Diabrotica balteata, assembly GCA_918026665.1. NCBI lineage: Eukaryota > Metazoa > Arthropoda > Insecta > Coleoptera > Chrysomelidae > Diabrotica > Diabrotica balteata. Next base: position 48,228,352 of record OU898283.1, on the reverse strand, counting down.
CCTACTTCACTTTTGAGTTTGTATTGTAATCTGCTGACCGAATGTTGATGGCATTCAATGAGAATGTGTTTGATTGTCAAATATGATTGGCAGCTTTAACAGGAGGGACGAATGCTAGAAGACATTAGGTAGCCGTGTGTGAGTTTTGAATATCATATCCGAAGTCGTCTTATCACAATGAAATCTCGCCTTGAGAGGGCTGAATAGTCAAATGTAGGCTGACTGGTTATTGACGGTTGTATTTCGTCTAAGATCGAACGGTTAGAGTTCCAATGCTGCTGCCAAAGGAGTCTGGTTCTTCTTTTAGTATATGATTTTAGGTCCTTACAAATTTGAATTTTACCGGTGATTTCAGGTGATGCTGTAGCAAGTTTAGCATAGTGATCTGCAGTTTCATTGCCTTCTATACCAATAAGAGATGGCAGCCACATTATGGTAACTGGTATGTTTTGGGACAAGATAATTTGGTAAGAGTCTAGGATCTTTTGCACGATTGGATGATCGGTAAATATATTTTTGATAGAATGGATTAATGCATAAGAGTCTGTGCATATGGCAACCTGCTTATTAGGTAAAGATGTTTGGTTAAAAGCTTTCCATATACTAAATAATTCGCCAGTATAAACGCTGCTGACGGCTGGTATGTGATAACTTAATTAGTGAATGAGAGGTTGTAAGAGAGCAGCCTACTCCCGTATCATTTTTTGAGGCATCCGTGTATAATATTAGGTCATAATTATTTGTATTTAAATGCATTTATAATGATCTCTTTCGGATGTTTATTTTTATCGAAGTTAGTGAGCGAGGTGTTAAATTTGGGCATGGACATGTTCCAAGGAGGAGACGGAGGGGGATAAAGGGGAAGGGTATGTGTAAGAGAGATATCATTAAGTGTCTGTGCTAAACTTAGTGAAATAGGTTTTATTGGTGGTAAGGAATTGGTATTGTGTAAATTACACGTGAACATTACAAATAAGGGATGCACTGGATTAGAGGGGTTAGCTGATACCGATGCTGCATAAGAGAGTAGCAGTTGTTTTTGTCTTATACAAAGAGGAGGTTCGTTAGCTTTGCAATAAAGATTATCTACAGGACTAGATCGAAAAGCGCCAATACAAAGACGAAGGGCTGTAATGTGAATTGAGTTTAGAAGGTTAATATATGTTTTGGAGGCGGATATATATATATATATATATATATATATATATATATATATATATATATTTATATATATATATATATATATATATATATATATATATATATATATATATATATATATATATATATATATATATATATAGAACGTTTATTGACCACTTTACATGAAGTTTGAAGTCCGTATAAAAAATACAATAAAAGATATAATAATGTAAACTTAAAATTAACTTAACCATATTGGCTAAAGTAATATACATATGTAAGTATTAGCAGAAGAATTAAAATTAAAAATTTAAGATAAAAAAATCTCTAACCAAAAAAAAACAAACCTATATATATATATATATATATATATATATATATATATATATAAGTATGTGACAACCATACTCTAGCTTGGAGCGTATCAGTGATCTGTATATTTTAAGAAGTGAGTTTTCGTCAGATCCCCAATAATGATGTGATAGGGTTTTTATTATGTTTAGTCGTATGCACGTATCTCCATTTATTACAAATATATGTTGCTTCGAAGTTAGTCGTAAGTCAAACGTTAATCCGAGAATTTTGCATTGTTTAACAACAGGAAGAGGAACTTTTAGCGAATTAAATGTTGCTTTTAAATTATCCATAACGTAGAAAATTATTTTACTTTTCTATTTTTTTTTTTGATCCCTCATAGGTGAAAATACATTTTTTATACACGTATTACCGGAAAAAGAAAATAAAAAGTTGCATACATACACTCCAAATCTTCATACTTTAAAAAATATTAATTAAGCGTCTTTAAAAGCTTTAATAATATTTTTAATATATATTGAAAAAACAATATAAAATTAAATTAAAACATAACAACCTGTATTTGAGTTTAATTCTATTATATTACACATATACACATATTACACATAAATTTGAGGTTCATTCGCTATATTTGTAATTAAACACTTATTATTCATATGGTATCTATTAGCACTATACTTCCGCAACCTATATACTCGACTAAGATGTATGACAGTAGTGTTCTCGAGAGTGTTGTTTACGACATGAGAGCATTTCATAGCGGAATTTCGGTCTATAATTTTGATTATATTACAGAAAGAATGATTTTCTGAATGACTTTAACATAAAAAGGTAACTATGGTCTAGTCAGTTTGCTTAACTTAGGCATATTTTGGCAGATTCATTGTCGGAACCATATAACACAAAAATTCCTACCTCTCTTCCTAATGCCACAGAATAATAAACAATCAGAATGCCCACTCTGCTTTAAAACATAAATACGAGCATCTCGTTCGCGCAGACGGAATGAGCCATGTTTTAAACGGAACCAGTGCTGTTCAGTGACATTTTATCTGGTGTGCATTAGACAAATTAACCCGGTTTAATTTATTTACGGCAAGTACAGACATAATGTGCACTATTTTATTCGTACTTTTAGTTAAAGAATAGTTTAAATTATTTCAAATGAACTAAATTATTAATTTTAAAAAATTTAAATTACAGTTCTATCGTAGCTTATCACAAATTTCTCAATTTGAGTCTATGTTTCCGTCTAAAACATGGCGTTCGCGTGCTGACAAACTTTAAAGGCGGCATCTGAGAGTGGGCATTCTGATTATTATTCTGTGCTAATGCTAAAATAAACTGTTGCAGACTTCCTTCATTCAAAACACGAAGAATAATCATGATAAATGGTATATTTTTGAATATTAATTTATAAAATACTAAAAAATTTTAAAATTGAACTTTATAATTAATGCAGTTTCATTTTGTTAACAAACTGCATGCAAATATTTTTGTTTTTGCAGCAACAGTTTTTAAAGCTACAACTGCCACTTAGATTGTCAACCTTTAAAAGAAGATGGAACAATAAGAAGATGAATTATATAGTAATTTACGCCCACTGCCAGTCGGTCAAAAGTTAACCAATCTTGCAAAATATAATTACCAAATCATGAATGTGTTGCTTGTGTAAGTCCATTTCAAATAGGTAAAGAAATAATAAATAAGACTTACTCACAATCAATTTAATTTAACTATCAGACGACCGGTTTCGCTTTCTACAATATGCAAAGCATCCTCAGGTCTCGATACAAAGTTAAACAAATGATGCCGGTACTCTATTAATAAGCGAAACCGGTTGTCTGATAGTTAAATTAAATTGATTGTGAGTAAGTCTTATTTATTATTTCTTTACCCATTTTTATAATTACCAAATTTACTAGACCTTTGGGACTGACATCAGCGACCCGAGATTATCACTTTTATATTGCAATTCTATACTTCAACCGACAAAAAGCAAATTATTTAAGATGTCACTGTACTCAATAAACTATTAGTAGGAAGCGACCACAGACCAGTAACAGCTAGAGTAACGATAAGATTAGCAAAGATACAAAAGCGCTCTCATGGAAATATGACGAAACCTAAGCGAGAACGAAAAGGGAAATAAAAAAGAATATAGAAAACTAAATAAAAGAATTTCAGCGGAAATTAGAAAAGATGTAAGAAGATATAATACTAATGTAATTACTTAACCAGTACAAAGTACTCAAATAAACAAAGGTTCAAAGATAATGAAAATAAAACTCACACAAAGTAAAAAAGAAATATATAAGCTGAGATATAAAGACGGAAAGGCAACAACAGATAAAGAAAATATTCTGAAAATAACCAGAGAGTTTATAAAGACCTCTATACCAGCCAAAGACCACAAGACAATTTCCCGACACGAGTAAAGACTCTCATAAATCAGGGATCGGAAATACTTTTACCCATTACTGTGTCAGAAGTAAGAGCAGCTTTAAAGGAAATGAAGAACCGTTAATCACCTGGTGATGATGGACTCGTTATTAAGACAATAAAAGAAGGAGAAGAAATAATATTAAAATCAGTAAGCGAACTATTTAATAAAAGCTTATTACATGCGCGTACGATTCCAAAAGACAAGACTGAGACAATGCAGCGATAGTCTTGTTACACAAAAATGGCGATATTACTAAATTAGAAAATTATAGATCATCATCCTTTTGACACATATGTTAAAATTTTTTATGAAAATCTTTACAAATATACTAACACCTAAATTTAATTTCTATCAGCCCAAAGAACAGGCAGGCTTCAGGGTAGGATATGGCATAAATGACCATTTGCATACCATAAAGATCTAATAGAAAAGTGCATCGAGTACAACATACCACTGGTTCTTGCATTTTTCGATTACAAAAAGGCTTTTCATTCTGTAGCGTTTGAAACAGTACTGGAAGCCCTAAATCAAAGCCGAATAGATTACAGGTACACGACACTAATCAAAAACATCTAGTATACGACTACACGAAGACACAGAAAAATTCAGCTTAGGTGGAGGAGTTAGACAAGAAGACAATAGTTCACCAAAATTGTTCACGGCAGCTCTAGAGCCAATATTTAAGAACACTTAATGAAAAGATATAGGCATCATATCAGCAATATCATATAGCATATAGATGGAGCAAGATTGGATCATTTAAGGTTTGCAGATGAAGTGATATATACTATCTAAATCAATGAAAGGCAATATTATTTTATAAATTTTCTAAAGCCCGTATTTATTAATAAACAGTGTATGTAAAGCAAAAAATTAAATAAATATATTTAATAAATATTTATTTATAAATTTATAAACCTGTGACGTATGAGGTATAATATAAATTATACGTCATTAATCAAAATTGTTAGCAATAAATCAATTATACCGGTTCAAAACAAAATATAAATGAAATGTTAGATTTATACAAATATTTTAAAATCAAAAGTCGATCCGGTATTTCTCGAGTTGTTATAAGAAAAATTTAAAAAAAATTAAATGACGTCTTATGAAATCGATCTACGTACAAACCTATCATGTACCTTCTTGCATATAAACCAAAAAAAAAAAAAATAAATATAAGCTAACATATAAATTGTTTTGCAAAACAAATCTTACCTTTAAATTAGAGCAACCAAGATTTTTGTCAATTTTGCGAAAAAAATAATAAATATTCGTATTAATAATTATCTATGTAATTAATATGTATTAATGTATGTAATTAATATTGTTAGTATTTTTAATTAAACGTATCACTGTAAGAATTCAGATTTGAGTAGTTCAGATTTTTTTTCCTACATGGCGCTAGGGGAGAAGATTTTAAATCTAAAATAACGTAAACCTTTACATTGTTTTATAATAAATTATACCTTAAAAATATTAATAAAATTAATTATTAATTATATTAATATATAATACACTATTATTAATTAAACGTATCGCTTCAAGAACAAAATATGATTGAAATGTGGTAGTTCATATTGCTTTCCTAGATGGTGCCGTTAGTTGACTAGACTTACAGTGTGAGATGTGACTGTGATCATAGCTTTTTATATACAGATTGAACAATTTAATATATGTGTGTTTGAACTGCATTTGAAATAGTGGACCAATATAAAACTTGGACAAAAATAAATCCATACCCGGTGTTAGACATTGTATAAAATATCGTTCAACTATCCGTCAACTTTTAGAACCCACCATAGTCTAGAGCGCAGCTCAAAGTCAATGTTGCCAGTCGCCGTGTAATAATCCGATTTGCGGATGTTTTTGAGAGTTATATCTTCTTCGTATCTTTAAATAAATCGGATATTTGCCTATACTTTTCATTGTATTTACCAATCTACTACAACAGACTAATAACAAAAATAAACTTAATGGTTTGTAGTTATTTCAGAAGTTTGTAGTTATTTTAAAAACAACTAGTGGAATGATATTGGCAACACCGCTTAAAATCTCCATCTCCGATAAACGAAAGAGGGGCTTGCCTAAAGGTGGCCACTCACGATACAGCGGCGTTGTTCAACTGCGTTTTTAACTACACACTTGCTTTGATCATATTATAGAAAATCGAAATGGCTTGATTTAGCGAGAACTTTTCAAGAGAGTTTTTTAAATTATATAAAAAACAAGAATGCTTATAGCGAACTAAAGGTAAAACATATCACGATAGGAACGCCCGAAAACAGGCAATGGACATTCTAGTTTTAAAGTTTCAAGAAGTAAACAAAGATGCGAATGAAGAGTATGTAAGAAAAAAAATTAACAATTTTAGAACATCCTATAAAAGAGAATTAAAATTAGCAGTGCAGTTCAGTAAATCGGGTGCAGGGGCAGACGAGATTTATTTTGCACCAAAATCTTGGAATCTTTGCAACAGAATCTACGTTTTATTTTAGCTTTCTATTTACGCTTAGTTATACACAAAGTAAGAAATGCTAAAATTATTGTTTGATTTGACATGGTCGAGAACCGAACAAAAACTGCGGCGCAGTAGGTGTGTGGGCGCACCAGATATACCAACAAATTGAACAACGCCTCTGTCCGATTATGTCGAACGACACCGCTGTACCGGGAATGGCCGGCTTTAAGAAGTGATAGGTGGTTTGACCACCTATGAATGAGTTCTTGAAATAGTTCAGAATCCAGCAGCCCGCAGAATTATTGGATTTTTATAATATAATTATTTGACAACCTTTTGTTGGCCAACCACCTACAGCAAAATTGAGTCAAAATACATAATATTTCGTATGTTCCGAATTTATTTCGTTCAATCTGTAGATAGATTAGCTTATCAATTTACCTACGACTCAGTGGCGGCTGATGTGGTCAAATTTTGAGTAGGCCAAGTCAGCAAATTACATCGTAAATTTAGCGCCATATTCTGTGAATATTTTATTATCGCCCAATTCCAGTTATTGAAACTTTTTGAAATCCGAGAAACGTTGCTCTAATTGAGTGATAATATTGTCCAAAATCTCAAAAAAGATCCTTCTAAATTTAGTTTTAGCTTTCTCCAAAAAACTTTGATCTCCGTTATTAGATGAACTACCAGGTAAAATATCAAGTTCACTACGACTTAAGATGGGTTTAGAATTGATTTCGCTAACAGCAATGTTGAAATGGATAGAAAATGTAAGGTCATTTCTCCAGCTCTTTAACATTGCAACACTTCTTGACACTGAATTGGCACACAATTGAACATCATTATTTTTCTTCTGCAAAATGTTGTATAAGAACTCAGTTTGTTGAAATATATCACTAAAAACATTTAACAAAAATGGAACTGTTTGGACGATTGGTGAAAATAAGCTGGAATACGTTGAAAAAAAATATTTTGACTGTTGTAATGTTGGAGCAACTTTGCTGTAAAACAACGTTGAGGCGGTGAGCGAAACAATGGATAAATATTGCTAATGGTGCAGAATCTCTCACTAATTTTTAAGTCCATTAAGTTGTCCCGACATAACACTAACTCCATCGTAGGTTTAAGTAATTAATTTAGCTTTACAGTCAAATTTACCAATGACACTAAACAGTAAGTCACGTAACGCTGGAGCACTTCAGTGTCCACTAGTCTGCATACTATTGAATATTGTGCCTTTTCAGTAATATCGGTTGTTTCATCAAGAATGCATGCAAAAAATGTGGAGATATTTAAGGCGTTCTCGATAAAAATATGAATTTCGTTTTTCACTAGACCAATTAGTTCGTTTTGTATCGTTTTAAAATTTACAGAATTTAGGGAATCATCGGATTCGTCGTGGCCACGGAAAGCTAGTTCCTGTTTCGCTAAAGTACAAGTTAAAGAAACTAATTTTTTAATGATTTCGCTGTTCATTTTAACTTCTGCGTTGTATCTAATTTTTGCAATTTTTGATTTTTCATCTAGCAAATCGCGAACAGAAAACGCCCTCTTCTATACATCCTTAAAGGACACAAAATTACTTAAATGTTCCTTGCAACTGGAATGTTTTTTTAAGGAGGCAGACATATTTTTTAAATCAAAATATCCTTCACAATTCCATACACATTTCTTATTGGAAAATAACAAACACGCCAACAATATAGTCTGTTTTTTGTAATACTTCCAGACAACCATTTATATACATCATACCAAGAACAATTAAAAGTACGCAATGGTTTTTGGTCAATACGCAATGTTGGAGTAGGCCTTTTATTCATTCATAATAATTTTTTTTCTATCAACTTCAGTTCTTCTAGATAATTTCGATTAAAATAGTAAAACAACAATGTCCAAACACTCACGATCAACATTACTATTACTGCAACCTAGTAAAGCGTAGCGTCAGAAAAACTCATTTTTATGTATCAGTTATAAAACGATCTCATTATTCAAAGAACAATTTAAAAAAAATCTTCCTCGATCGAAAATAACTAGTAATAACAGATAGCAGTGAAAATTGAAGTAATGCTCGGCGACAGTGTTGCCATATATAAGTTGCATACAATCAGGCGATATAAAAATCATGCAAATGTGATTGTTTTTTTCCAATTTTACGAATTTTTTTAAATTTATTTGGGCAACCGTGCACTTGTTTGCAATTGTGTTGTTTGTTTAAAAATATGTTATAATTATAGATTATGTTACATATTTTTTATCATAATTTAAACGAAAATTTATATTGCAATTCAATAATTACGTACAATTGACAACGATGGTCGGCGTAGGCCCGATCGTCAGGTGTCTAAACGTTAAGGATAAACACAAAATAAATCGGTTTCCGGCAACTCTTTCCTGCTTAACTTCAAACGCTTTTTGTACGGGGATCTTATGTGAGCTGGGTCGGCCAGTTCCGATCGGACCTATTAATGATATTTAAAATACCTAAATACGATTTGATGCTTTCTGTGGTAATATAATAACATAGTTGTTTTAACAGACGCTAATGTATTGAATGATTTAGTACATTTAAAAGCTATTTACATGCATTAACATAATTATTGAATATATGTTTTTCAGTGTTAAAGCTCTTAAATTATTGGGTAGGCCCGGCCTATCCTGCCTACCCCCAAAAGCCGCCACTGCTAAGACTGAGATTTTACTGGGCACCATTACTTTAATAAAAGGAGTTTTAGTAAGGAATAAGTCTTACACTACCTGCTTCAGAAAAAATAGGTCCAAATATTACAAAAGAAAAATATTACAAGCGTTAAAAACAATCAAGAATGGAAAAAGCCCTTTAAGTGATATGGTTCGTATTGAAATAATAAAAATTTTAGATGAGAAGCACATTGATGTTTCAGTGACACTCTTAAACCAAATTTATAGTTCAGGCGTATTACCCAAAGACTGGTTAATGTCACCTGTATTTGTCTCCCCAAAACAAAACGATTACCGCACCAATAACTTAATATCCCAATCTAGTACTAAAAGTCATCGCTGGCCGAATATTTTCTAAACATGACATAGATAATAACAATACACAATTTAAGTTTCGTAAATGCCTAGGAATGCGTGAAGCTCTGTTTTTAGTTAATATACTGACACAAAGGTGCCTGTAGGTCAATGATGATATATAGGCGCGTTAAAGTGACTATGATAAAGCTAGGATTTACAGAATGGTAGATAATCCTAGTTCTCCTGAAACATCAAGAAGAAGCAGAACTCCTCTGACTTGACAATGGCAAGTGTGACCTTGTCGAAACGTCGTCAAAACAACGGTTTTTCTTAAAACCAAAACTATATAACGCGGAGTCAAACCCGGAAAACAACTGAAAACACATATAGCTCCCGCGGAAATTTTAAATCCAATATATATATATATATATATATATATATATATATATATATATATATATATATATATATATATATTGTGATGGTATTCAAAATTGAAGAGTAAAAGGATTAAACATGTACGATGAAATAATAAATAAATATTTCAGAGATTATAGAAAGTAAAAATACTTCGAACTGCCTGGAATCAACCAAAGGTAATCTTAGTCATAAATAATCTTTTGTATAAATATAACACGTGGATAGTGAGGGTACAATGAATAGACGTTAACAATGGTTTTTTTCCATAGGCCATAAAGTGTTCTGTAATCCGGGTTTGCGCCATGAACAGGACAATAAAAATAGTTAATAAGTAAATGGTTTTTCGGAATCTGTAAATACCCAGTAGAAATTAAGTTTCCTTGTAGAAATAATATGAATTAGGAAAGTTTGTAGGTATTTTATGTGGGGAGTGGTATGCAAATTTCTGATTGGCCAAGAATTTGGAAAGAGGTGAAATGGGTGTGTATAATGAGAGGTTGGATGGATGGATAGAGGAGATGATATAGTAATTTAGTCCAGTTTCTTAAAGTGAATGGTTGGTTTTTGATGTGGTTTCCAGGGGTAGTAAGTAACAAAGAATAAGGTGTGAGTTGGAGAAGCAACTGTGTCCGACGGTAGCTGATCTGGTACAAATTTGTAAGTTAACTTTTCCTACTTGTATTCTACGTATCGCTGTTTATTCTGGAACGAGAGATTAAGTTTGGCGAGAGGAAAAGAGGCTGGCATCATTGGGTACGTGCATTCGAGGGAGAGCATTGAAGACACTAAATTGCAATATCTTGTTTGATATTGCCAATAACATAGAAGGAAGTGCAAAGAACTGATAGTTTGTTTTGTATAGAACGAGGAATTGGGCAACTCAGGGCAGAGAAAGCGTTTCAACTGGAGAAACATTCATAATTAATTTCAACTTGAGAATTTTTGGGTCAAATAATATTATATCATGTTAGTAACGTGTGACGAATATCGAGACGAGTAAGAATGGGATGGGCAGCGTTCGGCAAACTTTCTTACATTCTAAAAAATCAAACAATCCCTCTATACTTACGAAGCAAGGTATATAACTCCTTTATAATACCGGTGCTCATCTACGGAGTACAGACATGGACATTTACACAGGCCAATTTAAATAGGATAACGAAGGCACAAAAAGCGATGGAGAGACAAATGTTGGGTGTATCACTTAGAGATAGAAAACGGAAACAGTGGATCAGAACCACAACAAAGACAGTAGACGCGATAGAACAAGCAGCAAAACTGAAATGGAAATGGGCTGGACACAATGAACGTCTCCAAGACGGACGATGGAACAATGCCATCGGAAAGTGACGTCCATACAATGCAAAGAGATCAAGAGGCAGACTACAGATGAGGTGGAAAGATCACATCAGGAAACAAGGAGGTCCCACATGGCAGAGAACAGCTCAAGATAGGGAAAGATGGAGAGAACTGGGGGAGACCTATATCCAACAATGGAAGGATAGAGAATAAGTTAAAAAAACGTGTGAATAAGTTGTTGATAGTCGAAGAAGATCAAATTTGTTCTGAGAGAGGACGGAGCTGTAGAGAGAATTGGATAATTCATACAAATTTTTCTTGGTACAATCGATATACCAAAATTTCATTAGGAAGGACACTGAATATTACTTGATTTAAATCATGAATGTGTTGCTTGTGTGAGTCCATATCAAATAGGTAAAGAAATAATAATAAGACTTACTCACAATCAATTTAATTTAACAATCAGACGACCGGTTTCGCTTTCTACAATTTGCAAAGCATCTTCAGGTCTAGATACAAAGTTAAACTAATGCTGCAATAAAATAAACCCAATTAGGGTGGTGTCTAATAAAGATAAAATAAACAAATAAGTTAGTTCATACAAATTATAGTAATTATGACAATATTACATGTCTGTTGTTTTCAAAATGAATAAATTTGAATATATAAAAGGTATTAACAGACAAGGTAAGACCCACAATTGGTATAAAGTAGTAATATTATATTGTAATAAATTAATAAATGAGCAGATAAATAAAACAAAAATTACTTACATGCCGGTACTCTATTAATTGATGGATGGTAGGTCATAGTTGTAAAAATTATGTATTGTTGATTGGAGAACTTTAATGTGCTATTGCAGTTGTTTTGACAATAAACGGGAAGCTCTTGAGGAGAACAGATTTGATCCAATGAATTAGAGATAGGTATATTATGGTTGTTTGTCAAATGAAAGTGATGTTTTTACTATTGTATTATTTAAATTATTTACACTTATATCAGAGATATATTTTTGGAATGTGTGTTATTTATTGAGTATTTATGTTATGAAGGAGAAAGTTTAATGACAATGAATAAGAGTAGCTGTACCGATTGTGTGGTTGTGCAATAATTTTGACTTGTAATTATCAAGTCTATTCTAAGTACCGGCATGTAAGTAATTTTTGTTTTATTTATCTGCTCATTTATTAATTTATTACAACATAATATTACTACTTTATACCAATTGTGGGTTTTACCTTGTCTGTTAATACCTTTTATATATTCAAATTTATTCATTTTGAAAACCACAGACATGTAATATTGGCATAATTACTATAATTTGTATGAACTAACTTATTTGTTTATTTTATCTTTATTAGACACCACCCTAATTGGGTTTATTTTATTGCAGCATTAGTTTAACTTTGTATCTAGACCTGAAGATGCTTTGCAAATTGTAGAAAGCGAAACCGGTCGTCTGATTGTTAAATTAAATTGATTGTGAGTAAGTCTTATTATTATTTCTTTACCTATTACTTGATTTGTTTATGTAGAACAATAAGCTAGATTTTAGATTGTAATTGTATTATATTATCCATGCATTATTGAATGTTCACGTACGTAAAACGATTTTTGTTTGATAAACATTGTATGCTAATAATTTTTGGAGGTATTTTAATCAGTTTATTTTATAACAATATTTTCGTATTATATTATGGTGCTTTATTCCGATATTTTTAGACCTAACCCATCAGCTGTAAAGTATAGATATTGAAGCACGAGTAAAACCTGAGATAACAAAACTGAAAGGTGTGATATAAATCATAAATCAAAAATTTAAATAATTTTCTATATATTTTTTGTAAAGTTTTAAAATTACAATTCTTGATATCACATTAATATATGTATATATATATATATATATATATATATATATATATATATATATATATTAATATATATACATATATATATATATATATATATATATATATATATATATATACAATATATATTTAAAAAATATGGAAAATATTTTGATTCAATTCAACAAATAGTGCGGTATAAAAAACCATAAATTGCGGAAATTGCAATGTGGTGTTTTCTAGGATTTACAGAATGGTAGATAATACTTGGTAAATATTATGTTGTGTCATATACGACGAAAAAACAAGATAGGCAAGTGGAATATGCAACTGAGACCGCAAATAAGGTAAAAGTAGTATTTGCGGTAATTATTTACGATAATTTAAATAGAGTTGATAGTAAAAAAATAATAAGTAGGGTATTTTAGTAAGACAAATATCAACTCAAGGCTAAAATGAAATATTTATTTAAAATTTTGAATATTTACAATAATTTTTTTTTTAAATATTGAATACAAATTTTTATTTATTTAAACAAATATCTTTTACTGATTTGTATAAAACAATATCTTTTTCTTCTTATTACTGTTATTTGTAGGCATACATACCTGTTAATTCTTAGAGTTATCTCTAGTTGTTACTGGTTGTACCACTCTAGTCTCCGGCATTCTATAACGTGTTGGTTCCATTCAGATTTTTCGTTTCTTTTTTTCACCTTGTAATTCTTTAGATTTTGCATATGTGCTTTATATTTTAAGTATGTGGTTTTTCTCTTTAAGGTTTAATTTAATTAATTTGTTGTTTTCTATTGTTAGCACTAATATTTGTGTTAGCTTCGTACAAGCTCGAGTTTTAGCAGTGAACACCATTTTTCGTATGGTCACAGCTTTATACATTGTGATTTTTACTTTCATTGATAGGAAGTTATTTCTCTATATATGTAAAAATACATTTTAAAACATTGAACTATTTTTCTTCTTTACTGATTTGTTGTTTTACCTTTTTAACCTTATCTTTTCATCACCCGTTGATATATTTGGTTTTCAATTGCTAATAAAGAAACTAAAATACTAAAATCTCAAGACATACCAGACCCCTATAACAGAATAGCTCCTTCTTCTTCTTCTCGTGCCACTCCTAGCGGAGATTGGAAATCATCATAGCCACTGCGACTTTGTTAGCAGCGCGCCTAAAAAGTTCAATCGAACTACATCCGAACCATTCACGTAGTTTACGAAGCCACGATATTTTTCTTCTTCTTACACTTCTTTTGCCCTTAATGTTGCCCTGCATGATGTTTCTTAAAAGTTCGTACTTTTCACCTTTCACAATGTGCCCCAAGTATTCCATCTTTCTAGCTTTTATCTCATTTACAATTTCGCATGTTTTGTCTAAAGTTTGGAGTACTTGCATGTTAGTGACGCGGTCCATCCATGATATTCTGAGAATGCGCCTATAGCACCACATCTCGAAAGCTTCGATGTTTTTTATGGTCAACTGTTTTAGTGTCCAAGCCTCAACTCCATATAACAGGGTAGAAAAGACATAACACCGCAACATTCGTATTCGTAACTTTATAGTGATATCACGATTGCAAAAGAGTTTGCGCATTATATTAAAGACTGATCTAGCGATTTCTATTCTACATCTAATCTCTTTTGTTTGATCAGTATCGTCTGTGATCCAAGCACCTAGATGTTTATAACAGGGCACACGCTCAATCGTTGTATTGTCTATTACAAGATTAGCTCTGATGTTCTTTGATTTCGTGATTACCATAAATTTAGTTTTTTTCAGACTAATTTTCAAGCCGTAACTGTTACAGTATATATTGAGACTTTGAACGAGATGTTGTAGTTCTACTAGCGTTCCCGTTAGGAGAACTGTATCGTCAGCATACCTTATATTGTTGATCGTCTCACCATTTATTATCAGACCAAGATCTTCTTCCTCGAGTGCTTGTTCACAGATAGCTTCACTATACAGATTAAATAAAAGTGCCGATAAGATACATTCCTGCCGGACTCCTCGACGGATTTGAATTTCTTCTGTTAGTCTGCCCTCAAACCTTGACATTTGCTGTTTGATTCCCATATAGATTGCATATAATTCGAATATCTCGGCTGTCTATATTTTTCTTTATTAGAACTTGTCTTAGTGGTTTCTGTTGTACTTTGTCAAAGGCCTTTTCGAAATCAATAAAGCAGGCGTAAGTTTCTTGGTTTATGTCTAAGCATCTCTGTGAGAGAACGTTCATTGCAAACACAGCCTCCCTTGTACCCAGCCCTTTTCTGAATCCCATCTGAGTGTTACTGATGTCTACGTCTAATTTTCTATAAATCCTATTATGGATTATTTTTAAGAACAGTTTTAGAGCATAACTCATCAAAGCTATCGTATGATATTCGTTGCATTCCTTTGTATTTGCCTTTTTTTGGCAGTAGTACAAAAGTCGAACGGAGCCATTCCCTAGGTATTATTCCAGTTCTATATATTGTGTTAAATAGATCTAGGAGTATTTTAATAGATTCATAGTCCATAAGTTTGAGCAGTTCTACGGGAATTTCATCAGGACCGGGGGCCTTACCACTTTTTGCTTGTTTGATTGCATATTCTATTTCTTCTCTGATTATATCAGGCCCTGAATCATCTGTATCTTCGTTTGAAATTTCTTGTCTATCTTTGTCATCAGACAGTTGTGATATGCATTCTGTCCATCGGTTCATTTTTTGTTATAAATCTGTTATAATTATACCATCTGTATCTTTGATCTGTCCTGTCTGTGTTGTTCTTCTCCTTCCTGTAATTTCTTTAATCTTTCTGTGTACATTTAAAAAGTCATATTTTCACCCCAATTGTTCCAACTCCTGGCATTGCTCACTTAGCCATCTTTCTTTAGCTTCTCTTATTTTCTTTGGCCAATTATCCAATTATCTCGAGATAAGCCTAAAACATTAAGGAAAGATATTTATATGATCTGCTCTTATGGAATTTTTTAACACATCAAGTTTTTCTTAATGTTATATTTTACTTATATGTGCATATATCTATGTCTATTATATTGAGAGATTTTGAATTTTTTTACATATTACAGTAGATTAATTTGTATTTCTTGTTTTTGAAATTCACCGGTCTGGTGATTCAGTTATTGAATATATTTTGTTTTGTTTACCTACTGAATTTTATTTATTTACTTCTAATAAGTTTCCTGATAATGGAGCATCTCTGAATATTTGCTAATAAAAATATTTAACTATCCCCATATCTTCGACTAGGAGAAAGATCAAGCTGTATATGTTTGTAGGTAAGTAGGTGAATGAATTCCACTGAACATAGTATTTATTATTTGTTTATGTAGTGTGATGATCACCTTTATTTAATAATTAACTGTTAATACCTTTTCTTGTATTTGGTCCCAGAACCTAATTATCTTTTCTTATTTCCTTTCGTTTTTAAGGTTTCTTAAGTTTCCTCTTTTAACCCCAAAAAGTTAAGTGGCGTCCTTTTTATTATCTTCTCTTATCTTTGGTAATTTTACCTATCTCTTTTGTTATCTATTTCTTTGTCTTTTCTTATCCATCTTATCTTTTCTTATCTTTATTATTTCTTCTGTTTTGAAGTTTCGAATCCTTGACTCGCTCTGCACTAACCATGTAGCTGCCGTTCGCAGTGCCTCCATTGGTGACCTTTCTATCACCATACAAAAAAAGTTTCCGAGGTTACAATATTTTGTTGACTTAAGAGAACCTTCGATACGCTTTTATTTTTATATGGTCATTTGGAAAGTGTTAAACGTAATGGAAATACCAGAAAAAATAATAAATTATCAAACAACTCTATAGTAATACAGAAACTTAAGTCCAACACAACGGCATAATATCTAACAAAGTAGCTGTACTAGATTGAAGTAAAACAGGGCTATTTTATATAGGACTAAAAGATAGATTTTTTTTGTGGCATAGACTTTCGTCATTCAGCCAGTCTCGAAAGGTTATAATATATTCCTTAAGAAAGTATATACACATAAGTACAGATAATTTCTCTCAGACAAATGCACAGCGATATTCCTAAAACAAAATAGACGAATAATTAATAGAATAACACGTCGAAGGAAAATAGAAGGACACTCGTTTCTGATCTAGGGGTTTGTCAAGACATTTATTTTAACAGACAAACAATACTGGACCATGGAAAAGGTATTGTTACATATAAGATAAACAAAGGTTAGATAAAAGTCTAACCCTATACACGCTCATGAAAGTTTTCATGAACGAGTACCAGATTTATAAAGCTATGCATGTGTCTGACAAAAATTCTATAATTAAATTATATATTGTTACAGAATCTATGGCTAACAAGGATTGTATATTATATGGACCGTATATGAGTCCGCTAGATGCAAAACTCTGTATTTGCAAAAATTGTAAAAATTGAGTTTTAGCTGACAGTTATTTGTCACATGTTATAGCTATCTGCTGATGTAGAAATTCAGCAGCAAAGTAAGGTATTTACTAAGAAAAAGGCATTATAAATCTTGAGTCAGACGCAAAACTCTGTATTTGTCAGCCTATGCCAGTTGCATAACTGTGTAATTGCAATTGGCCAATCGCTTACATTGTTTGAGTCACATGACACGTCTCATGTGCACATGTCAATTATTCCATCATTCGCCATTACTGGTTTCACTGTTTGTTATTTGAGTACTAAAAACACCAAGTTTATTGCAAATAATTAACATTATGGATCTTCATGTGCATATTAGACCTTGTGAAAAAGGAAAAGGGAGAAAGCGAGTTGTACAAACAGAAAAATGGAAACTAAATGTAATGAAACTTAAGAGGTAAGAGGTGTCTACAATTAACTAGATAGGTTTGGGACTTATTGTCAATATTTTTAGGCATAAACCTAAGGATTTACCCGGTTTTCCCACCTGTAACTATACAAAGAAAGTGTATTGTTGTATAGATTTAAAGATGCGAGACATTCAGCGTTTCCATAATAATCTGTATTCAACAACTGACAAAATAAAACAAGATATTTTTTTGCTGAAATTTTGTGAAGGTCAAAAGCCCAAGAGATCAGATACAAACCTACACGGAATTTCAATTAAATATTTTGTTCCTACAGTAGAGAGTGGACTTTTAAGGGTATGCAAGACAGCATTTCTTGGAATAACTCATTTAAGTTCTGAAACAATAGAGCGTGTTGTAAGAACGTTTGTTATCCGGGGTGAAATACCAAAAGAGAGAATAGGGGGAGATACAACAAAAGGTAGATTTGATCCAATAAAATTATCTATCCAAACATTTATGGGGCGTTTGAACGGTGCAGAGAGTCATTATAATAGAGGACGATCGACTAGATTGTATTTACCATGTGATCTGAATTTTACAAAGCTTTACAGAATGTATTGTCAACGTCATCCACATCATTCCGTAAAGTTATCATATTTCCGAACATACGTTAATGAACACTACAACATAACATTCGGCACTCCCTTAGTAGATGCTTCTTCTGCGTGTCTCAGAGCGAAGGAAATTTTGAGAAAAGAAAATTCAGAAGAAGAAAAGTTAAAGGTTATAACAGAGCAGAGAGTTCATACGTTAAGAGCTAAAGCCTTTTATTCTTTGTTAAAAATGAATCAAATCATAACATACAAATATTTTCTTTTGATTGTCAAAAAAATCTTTCTTCGCCAAGGCTTCCTGACCAGGCGGCTTATTTCTCACAGCAAATATTTTTTATAATTTCACCATCATGGCTGGAAATTCAAAATCCCATTTTTCTTCTGCAAATGTGACGTCATATGTGTGGCTGGAGTATGAACATCCAAAAGATTCAAATGCTGTTGCCTCTGCTGTACATAATACTCTCATAAAATTCAACTTTAAAAATCAAATCGAAAAAGTTCACCTATTTGCAGATGGATGTAGTGGACAGAACAAAAATAGCACGATGATTTCTATGATAATCTACTGGTTGGTTTATGAAGCACCTGGTCACATCAAGGAAGTGAAGTTTACGTTTCCTGTTGTTGGTCATTCCTTTTTGCCACCAGATAGGATTTTCGGTACGATAGAAAGGGAGATAAAAAAGAAGAACATTGTAATAAACAGAAAAGAATATGAAGACATAATTGGAAAACACTCAAAGGTGCTGAGACTTCGTAAAGACTGGCAGATATCAGACTGGAGAAAGACGAGTGACGTTGTTGTTAAAAAACCTTCCCAGTGGCATTTTAAATGTAATGCAACGAAACGATTTATATTTTCTAAGGACAAAGATTATATGGCTACGGTAAGGGGAGAAATATTTTATCGTTCTGACATAGGGTTCAGCAAGTCTATAATACGAAAAAGGAAAAAGATTTCTTATTGAAACCAAAGTTACAACAGATTGGATGTTCATTGAAAGGAGATAAATCGTCCATAGGCACTCTCCTTAGAAACCATTTTGGTGAAAATTGGAGAGACCAGCCGGATCTCAAATTTAATAAAATTATAGATACTGGCGTACAAGCAAATAATAACGAGAGTGCTGCAGAAAATAATCATATTGATGATGAGGACCCAGAGGAACTTGGAGTTTAGGAATTAATATAAATATATAGGTACATATATATACATATATATATATATATATATATATATATATATATATATATATATATATATATATATATATATATATATATAGGTTCATTGAAAGGAGATAAATCGTCCATAGGCACTCTCCTTAGAAACCATTTTGGTGAAAATTGGAGAGACCAGCCGGATCTCAAATTTTATAAAATTATAGATACTGGCGTACAAGCAAATAATAACGAGAGTGCTGCAGAAAATGATCATATTGATGATGAGGACCCAGAGGAACTTGGAGTTTAGGAATTAATATAAATATATAGGTACATATTATAATTTGTAACACCTTTTGTACTTTGGATAAAAATAAACTTCACTAAATAAACTTCACTACTTCCACATGCTTTCTTCCTTATTCCTAACACACTAGGTTTAGAAAACAGACTAATACAACAACCACTAATATCGTTAATAGTTGAATATTATCATGTATTTGCAAATGTTAGTTGCATAAATCTGTATTTACATAGTTCACTTGCAAAACTCGGTATTTTCAAATTTTTCTTCCTTTTCTAGCAAATCCAATAACTTTTCTAAGAAAAAAATCATTATATTTTACCTAATAAAGCATTTATCTATCACAAAAAAGTGACATTTATTATGTCTAAGGTTTTTTGCAAAATTTATCAGTTTTTTGCAAATAACTCAGTTTGAATTATACAATAAATACAAAGTTTTGCATCCAGCGGACTCATATATTCTTCTTCTTAGAGTGCCGTCTCCCTACGAAGGTTGGCATATTTCTCATATCATTTTTTGTTTCTAGTTCTTCTATCTCTTTACATTGCTTCATCAAATAGGTTTCCTTAGCTCTTTTGATTTTTTCCTTAATTATTCGTTGTATTTCTTTATACTTCTGTAGATCTTTTCCTTTATATTTCCTTCTTTTTTCCATCAGTAATAGTATTTCTTCTGTCATCCAGTGTTTTTTAGCCTTTGATTTATGTTCTATTAAACTTTCTTGAGCTGGTTTCAGTAATGTGTTTTTTTATATTACACCACTTTTTATTTACATCCATAATTTGTATGTTGTCAGTTAGTGTTTTTTGCATATTAACATTCACATTTACCGTATATATTGCATTTAGTTAATTTTATATACAGGGCGTTTGAATGCTGGATAAATTTAGGACATTCAAAGAAGATGTGATCGAGGTCACCTAGCTTACCGCAATGTTTGCAACTATCATCATCGATGACTTTTATTTTAAATAAATGGCATGGGTAGCATGCATGTCCAAAGCGTAGTTCATTTATAGTAGTAATATATTTACGAGGAGCTTTGAAATTCTGAAACCAGGTTGTTTGAGGTATAATTGGTTGTAAAGAGGTATACCTTTTATGGTTTGTAGAACAGTAATGTTTCCATTGCTCTTTCCATCTAAATTGCTGATTTTTTTTTAAATCGTAGTAACATCTTATGTATTAAGCATATATATCAACGAAGAGGTAGTTGTTATACTTATATAAGCTAAATGATCTACATATTCATTATGTTTGACACCAATATGTTCTTTGACCCAAATAAATTTTGTGTTGTCTCCAGTCGATGATAAATAATACAATCGATCCTTTTTTTTCAAATATGTAGGGGTTGCTAAATGTTGAAGGCAATTCAATGTTTTTTAAGCTGTGCAAAACTGAAAGGCAATCTGACAGAATTAAAATATGTCTATTACAGGTGTTTTTAACATATTTTAGAGATTCAGATATAGCCATTGATTCCGCTGAAAAGATTGAAAATTCATTTGATAGTTTATACTTGAATTCTACGTTTGCAGCAGTTGAAAAGTATGCGCATCCAGTCCCTTCTGTTGTTTTTGATGCCTCCGTGTATATTACTGTGGCTTTCCTTTAACCCTGCAGTAGAGATCTTAAAAGATTGCTACTCATAATGGTGTTCTCACTATAAGTGGGTATTATAACCTCAGTTCTGTGAAATAAAGAGAAGTAGTCTAAGCTTCTGTCAACCGTGTGCAATTTCTTGAAAAAATAGGATTATTCTATAATGCCATGCATAAAAGATGGGGGAAGGTTTTTTCTCCCAATATTTGTTTGTAAGATCTAACTCGTTAAGTTGACGGACGCTTGAAAGTAACTGGGAGTTAGTTAATAGAATTTTAAGAAGGCTTTTTTTTACTTAAAAAGTTTCTTTTATTTTTAAAGGGTAGCTCAGCGGCTTCAACATATAAGGGTTGAATAGGGGTTGATCTCATAGCACCCAAACATACCCTGGTAATAGAATTTTCAAACGTGTCAATTTTTCTTAAAAGGTTCTGGGAGGCGAAACCATAAAGAGTAGCATCTAGAATAGATTGTATATAAGCGCGATAAAACAACAAGGATGTTTCTACATCGCAACCCACCACGTTTTAGTTGTCATTCTGAGAAAATTGCTACCTTTGTTACATCTATCAGGCATGTACTCTATGTGTTGTCTCCAAGTTAACTTCTTATCAAAAATAAGGTCTAGATATTTGACATGATTCTGAACCTTAAAGGGATTTACATACTTTGCTACGGCTTTACATACAGGTTTCATATTTTTTGTTTTCTGTATAAATGCAGAAATCGTCGGCATACTGTACGATTTTGAATAAGCTTTTATTTATTTGGATGTTATGTATGTGAGAGCTGTATATATTGAAAAAGATTGGAGATAAAACTGAGCCTTGTGGTATACCTTAATAATTATATCGAGGTCCAATTAGCTTGTTGTTATGATCTCTTACATAGATGATCTTCTTTGTGTAAAATCCAATTATTGTATCCACAAATGCGATTGGCATATGAAAAAAATAACCATTTTATTTCTTAAACTTGACAAGCAATCTGATTCGTATGCTTCCCAATATCCAAGAATAGGAGAACGATTTTCGAAGTGGAAATTAAAACGTCAATAAACGTATTTTTATCTTTAATTGTGGTTTATTCTCAGTTTAATAGTAATTAATTTACAATGCCACAAGAAAATAGCTTCAGAACAATATCCAAGAATAGTCCTGTTAAATAGTTGTTTCTAGTTAAGTTATTTTGTACATCTACCACAATGGTTGTTAGGTCATCTAATGTTCCAAAGTTTGTTTTATATCCAAACTGATTTTCTGGTAGCAAATTATTTTTTTTTACCAACAATTCAGTTTAAATTTTATGAGTCTCTCTAGAGTTTTTAAAATACAGAGGAGTAACGATATTGGTCTGTATGAATTTGCAATATTTGGATCTTTACCGGACTTTAGAATAGATATCATTAAATACCTGTAACAGTAGATCTTTAGCGTCTCTTGGTAGGTTGATTAGCATAGAGTATTTGGTTTGATCAATCCCTGGGGAAGTATTATTTCAATTTTTGAGAGCGAAATCTAAGTCAGATTTAGTAAAAGGTTTAAAAAAAGTGATTAGATTGGTGACTTTGTTCGGATTGATTAGAGAAATATTGAACCCAGGGAGAAGAAACTTTATTAAAGAAGTCCTCTTAAACTTCATTGCTGAACGGTTTTATACTATTCTGCGTTTTTCGATTTATTTTGTTGGCCTGTTGGCCATATTTGCTTAGAAGAGGCATTTTTCTTTAAATTTGAGCACCATTTGATCCAACTGGATTTAGTTTTTTGCTTTAACTGCTTTTTTGTTCGAGAAGTAACTTCCCCATATTTTAAGTAGTTATCAAAACTCGATGAAAGTTTGTAAGCTTTTAATGACTGTTTTCTTTCATTAATTACTATATCACATTTAGAGTTCCACCATGGTGGTGAGGGACTATTTTTAAGTTTAAGAATTTTATATTAAGGGATATATTTTGAAGCCGATTCATTAATACAATCAATAAGGACATTATAATTTTCATAAGTGTTTAAAGAACTACTATAGTTGACAAACATTTTTTCTATTAAGGATGTATAAAATGACCAATTGGCTTTATTGATATTCTATTTGCTTTTTGGATAAATTGTTTTGTGTAATGTGTTAGATGTGGAAAGGTTCATGGATATAGCAAAATGATCATCAGATCATCTTTATCGTTTGCTATAACAACCTGGTCATAAGAAAACTGCAATGTATACAAGCAAATCTCTCCAAGGTCTACACCCATGCCTCTGCATTTTCGTTTCCACTCTTTCAATGCTTTTGCAACATATATTTTAAACAAGGTCGGTGATACACAACACCACTGACGTAGACCTTTATTAACCAGGAAGCTTTGCGATAGTCTGTTTCCAGTTTTTATTTGTGATGTTGACCCTTTATACAAATTTCTTAAGGCTTTTATTAGGGTGACACTA
Organism: Diabrotica balteata; assembly: GCA_918026665.1. Classification (NCBI taxonomy): domain Eukaryota; kingdom Metazoa; phylum Arthropoda; class Insecta; order Coleoptera; family Chrysomelidae; genus Diabrotica; species Diabrotica balteata. The sequence goes on along the minus strand of OU898283.1, from coordinate 48,204,494 downwards.
ATATTCGTCTGTCGTAACACGTTTCAGTGTTTGTTTACAGGAACTTTATCGTACGCCTTCTGCAAGTCAATAAACATTAGGTGGGTTTCTTGATTTGTGCTTAAATTTTTTTTATTAGTTGTTTGAGGCAGAAGATATTATCAGTTCAGCTTCTTCCTGTTCAAAAACCGGATTGTACTTCTTCCTCTTGGTCTTTGTATTCCTTCTCAATGCAGTCTCTAATTATTCGTCCATACAAACGGCTGAATGTACAAGTGACTGTTATCCCTCCATAGTTTTTAAATCAGGCTAAATACTTGCAACAAAAAGGATTACAACGAAAACAACGGTTAACGTTTACATCACACGTTTATGTGATAGACAAAAAAAAACAGACATGTGCAAAGCCACAGTCGAAGAAGTTATAGGAAGATTTAAATTTCACAGTCACAATTCTTGTTCGACCACTTATTTTTTTATCAGGAAGTATTGGCATATTAATATACAAAATTAAGATAATTTTAATTTCTTTATCAATTGCAAGGACACTGTTAATTACAAATTTACTTGGTTCATAAACTAATGGTTCAATTCAACTTATACTGTTACAGTTGATGTTTGAAGGTTAGTATTTTGCCTCTCTTTTTTATTTGGTAATAATCATAAAACTATATTTATTACAGTGATGTTTAGTATTAGAATTAGCTTCACTTGGGTGCTCTTGAAAGTTTGTTTCTCTAGATTTTAAAGATTTCATCAATGCTTGTTCTCTGATTCTGATTGTCTCGATTCTTGAGCTTATGATCTAGCTTTTACAAAGAGCTAAGCTTCGATATTAAATAATGATGTTAAAACGAATATTGTAAAAGAAAATGGTTTTTTTCGAAATATTCTCCATATTTTACAGTTTGTATGAAAATGGTTTGTTTTGAAATAATTTCGATACAGTTTTTTTATCATTTATGATATAAAAAATCCTATTCACAATTTACCCCTAATTTCATTATATTATCACTAGTTACAATTTTCGGAAAAGTCAAAGCAAGAGGTTAATAACTTTTTATGCCTAGTTTTTTTCTTGTGGTGTGCTTTTCATTTGATACCTTCGCAGATGATTTTGCTTGCTTCTTCTTCTTTTTGTGCCACTCCTATCGGAGATTGGAAATCATCAAGGCTATTCTGACCTTGTTTATGGCTGACCTAAAGAGTTCATTAGTAGTGCAGCCAAACCACTCTCTCAAATTCCGCAACCATGACATTCTTCTACGGCCTGAATTCCGTTTTCCTTCTATTTTTCCCTGCATTATATTTTAAAGTAATGCGTATTTATGTCCTCTCATCAGGTGACCAAAATATTCGAGTTTTCTTCGCTTTAGCGTTAACAAAATCTCTGGGTCTTTTCCTATTCTTCGTATTACTTCAGTTTGTTATTCTTTCAACCCAACTAATCTTCAGCATTCGACGGTAGCACCACATCTCGAAACTTTCAATATTTTTCATGTTATTCTGTTTGTGAGTCCAGGCCTCTACACCGTATAATAGCGTGTTAAATACATAGCCTCTCAGCATTCTTAATCGTAGAGGGATGCTTATATTTCTGTTGCAGAAGAATTTTCTCATCTTTATGAAGGTGGCCCTGGCAATTTCGATACGTCTTTTTATTTCACTGTTTTGGTCTCCAGTTTTGTCTATTAAAGTTCCCAAGTATTTGTAACTTGATACTTTTTCAACTTGAGTGCCCGTTATACTAATATACGCTGGTTGTGTCATGTTTTTACTGAAGACCATATACTTGGTTTTTTTAATATTGATATTTATACCATAATTGTTGCAAGCAACATTTATGTCTGTAAGTAATCTTTGTAATTCTTCTACTGTTCTTGCAACTAGTACAGTGTCGTCCGCGTATCGAATATTATTTACAATCTCTCCATTAATTACGATTCCTCCGTTTGCTTGTAAAAGGGCTTCCTGACAGATGCTTTCACTATATACATTAAATAACAGAGGTGACAAAATGCAACCCTGTCGTACTCCTCTACGTATTTCTATTGCTTGTGATGTTTCAGTTTCTATTTTGATGTTAGCTTTCTGATTCCAATATAGATTGAGAATTATTCGCAGATCTTTATTATCTATCTCTTTCCTTTCAAGAATCTCTCTAAGCTTATCATGGCGTACTCTGTCAAACGCTTTTTCAAAATCGATAAAATACGTATGTACCTCCTGATTAACGTCTAGGCATCTTTGTGTGAGAACATTCAAACCGAAGAGAGCTTCTCGAGCACCAAGCCCTTTTCTGAACCCCATCTGTGTATTACTAATATCTGACTCCAACTTTTGATAAACTCGGTTATGGATGATTTTTAGAAATATCTTTAGTAGGTGGCTCATTAAAGATATTGTTCGATGTTCTGAACATTCTTTAGCATTAGATTTCTTTGGCAGTGTACCGAATGTAGACAACAGCCACTCTTACGGTATAATGTCAGTATTGTATATTGTATTAAATTAGTGCAATATTATACCTATTGATTCACCATTCAAGAGCTTTAGCAATTCGGTAGGAACCTCATCCGGTCCATTTGCCTTCCCAGTTTTGTAATTTTTAAGTGCCATTTCTACTTCAGATTTTAGAATTTCAGGTCCCGTTTCGCCATATATCAGAACAATGTTATTTCTGTTATCCTCAAATAATTCTCTTATGTATTCACTCCATCTATTAATTTTCTCTGTTAAATCTATAATAATCTTTCCATCTTTGTTCTTAAGCAAAATTATTTGACGTCTTCTTTGGGTTCCTGTAATTTCTCTTACTTTTTTATGTATATTGAACGTGTCATACTTTCTTTTATAGTTTTCCATTTCTACACATTGTTCTGTAATCCATAATTCCTTGGCATTTCTTATTCTTTGCTTTATGTTCTTATCAACCTCTTTGTATTTTTCTGCATTATTCTTCATTTTACGTCTTTCATCCATTAGTTCTAGTATGTCTGGTGTCATCCACACCTTATGTTTCTTTGCAGATTTGGTTAGGTGTTTCTTTCCCGTAGTTCTTATTATAGTATTTATATACATAGGTTTTTCATCTATGTTGTCTGTTCTGCGGATTTGGCTTTCTGCTACACTGAGGCTGGTGTTTATTTCTTCTCGCACTGTTTGTCGTAGATGTTCATTTTTAAGCTGGCTTAAGTCTAATGCTGGAACGATGGCTTTTCTTATTTTCTTTGGTCTAGGTTCTATCACAGATACTACTGGATTATGATCCGAACCGATATTAGCTCCAGGGAAAGTTTTAGTAGATTTTACGGCATTACGGTATCTTTTTGTCACCAATATGTAATCTATTTGGTTTATGACCACTTTTTCTTGTGTATGTTGAGGTGACGTCCACGTATATAGTCGACTTGGGGGTAGTTTAAAGAATGTATGACTTATTATTAAATCTTCGCTTTGACAAAACTGAACTAAACGATCACCCCTTATATTTCTATTACCTAAGCCATATTCACCGACATTTTCTCCAACTTTACCCTGACCTACCTTGGCGTTCAGATCGCCCATTACTATGTTAATGTGTTGTCTCTTTGTTGTTCTCATCACCTCTTCTAAGATATTATAGAATTGTTCTATTTCATCTTCGTCTTTGTCTGCTGTAGGAGCGTACACTTGTATGATGTTTATCATGTTCTTCTTATCTTTTAATTGTATTAACATCACGCGCTCTGAGAATGGAGTAAAGTTTACTACAGCATCTTTCCATTTTTTTGAGATGATGACTCCTACTTCGTATCGATGGGTTTTGGTGTCACTTCCGGCACAATAAAACATACCATGATTATTTGTGGGACATTTGCCGTTTCCTGGCCATTGTGTATCGCTCATGCCTAATATGTCTATACCCAAACGATCCATTTCCACGTTATCTAATTTTCCCCAAAAGAATAAGCTCCTTACATTCCATGTAGCAATTTTTATGGTTGTCTTTTTCTTTTTACAACGGTTTCGCTGGTTTACGACCGAGAAAGCCTTGTACTTATCTATTTCTCTCTCTCTCTGCCGGATCTTGATATCCGATGTCCATGATCAGTACTTTTCCTTTGCATGTCTACCATGATGATTACTACTAGGGGTACTCTATGAGTCTTTAATGCAGTGGTTCCCCGTTGTCTTCTGCATCCTTATGCCGTAGACCATTCTGTAGGGTTCATCCGTCTTCGAGATCGATTTCTCGGTCTCAGGACAAAAAAGTGCCCTAACACTTACCAACTCATCCGCTCGAAGCCGTTGGTCCGCAAGTGTGGGATTGCTTATACCGGCAATCGCTCGGTGAAATTTTTGCCATATCTGGCTACCCTCACTTAGTTTAGCCTGCAGACCAATGCAGTTGCCCAGGGTGTGGCACGTGGAGCCATAAGTGAGAGTTAGCTGTCTTATGAGGACCAGTTATCAAAAACCATCTCCCGTCTATGACGCTCGATGTGGTCGTTCCGATAATAGGTGCTACCTCTATAACTCAACCCTACACCCCATTTTGCTTGCTTGCTTAGCTATAGGTAAAATAAACCAAAGAGAAAATAATTTTCCATTAAATAAAAAATTTGATAATAAATCTAAATGACATAAAATAAAGTCACAGATAACATCTCTTGGTTTGTAATGTCTGCAGATGGTATGATGATGGTAACAGGTACCGAAAAAAAAATAGAACAAGAAGCAACTGAAACCGTGAAAACGAAATTTAAAGCTTAATAAGATAAACACAGTATATTGCATAAACAAAGATTATCTAAGATATAAAACGGAGTTGATCAAATAAAAGGTAGCAACTGGTGTCTTATGTTCTAGATATACCACTAAAAATAATAAACTTTATATTACCAGCTATGATATAGATGTACACTTACGAGCAGCCGATCAACAGACAAACCACACGTCAAAGGTAACAATGAAACCCATAATATAAATATCCTACCCTCACCTATACAAATAAGATTAAAAAAGTAGAAGAGATGTGTAAGTCGGTCAAATATAACAAGGTACCTGCTCCAGGAAACATCTCTGCTAAAACAATTAAATACGGTACAGCAAAAGTATGTAAACATCTAAACAACTTATCCGAAATTGCATTATAGGAGCGAAAATCTCAGAAGTATGAAAGACCATTTATTTTTACCATTTACAAAAAAGGTAGTAGGGACGACAGTGACAACTATAGAGGCATCGCTTTGACAAATTAAGTTAGTAGCATATACGGAAATGTAATTAAACTCGGAATAGAAAATAAAAACAAAGATATATAAGCTGAAGAACAAACGTGATTCAGGGCAGGTGGATAAATTATTGACCATTTATTGATCATATATGACAAGAGAATTAATAGAAAAATATAAACAATGGCATCTTGGAATAAAACATAAAAAAAACAGAATATATGTGTGTCAGTGGAATACAGCAGGACATCGCATTGAAAGATGAAGAAATTATCAGATATAGCGACACATATAAGTACCTTATCACAAAAGAAGGGAATGTAGACGACACGATAGAAGAAGGAATATATATTCAGGGATTCTACAGTATTTACTACATTTCTTCGCTAAACCATTTTCATCTCTCTCTGTTGTCCCATTATCCATCGTTTAGGCCTCTCTTACTCATAGCGTCGTCTATTTCGTTTCTCCAGGATCTTCTGAGTCGTTCTCTTTTTCTCCTTCCTATGGGGCTCGATTGAGTTATTCTCTTTATTTATCTGGTGTCGCTAGTTCTTCTTACATGTTCATACCACTTTAGTCGTCTTTTTTGTTCTATATATGTTATTGTCATATATTGCCATTGTTGTTGTTTGTTTCCAACAAACGAAGGATATATTTATATATAATATATATATATATATATATATATATATATATATATATATATATATATATCGTGCATCTAGTTCAATAGACTTACTGCCACAACTCAAAAATTCTAATTTTGAGTTAGGGCTTTAAAAAGGTTGCCTATATAATACCCCATCTAATGCAATACAGCCTTAACTGAAATATTGTCTTGGATACGTATAAAGTAAGATACTCCTTTATTACACTGGAGGCTTTTGAAATGCAATATGGCCATAACTAGGAAATGTGGCAATAATAAACTCCGCCACAATACAACCGATGTAATTCAATACAGCCACAACTGCAAACATTGTTAGGTTAGTGGTACGATTTTATCAGTTCTCAATTATTTAAGCACGAGGTATCCACGTTTTTAGTGTAAAACTATTTTATTTGATTTAAAGTCTGAAAACAATGTATAGTGATTTATTATCAAACACGATGTCAACGGCAAGAAAAATGCTTGGACTAGCTTTGCAAATTAAAGATGATGAGAATCTGAAACAATTTATTGCTTCCCATTTGGAAAAATTGGTTTCTAAATACAGAAGAACGGTTGAAGGCAGTAACCGCGGTATGAATTTAGCATATTTTTTAACAATACACGGTGTAAAAGTTAAAGTCTGCAAAAAGTTTTTCATGAATACCTTGGACATTGGTGACAAATTTATTAGAACAACTTGGAGATAATCAGATGGTAAAATATCTGTGGAAAAGGATAAGAGAGGAAATTTTATGAAACGAGAAACGATTACTGGACCGGTGAAAAATAAAATAAGAGAGCACATAAATTCTTTTCAAAGTGTAGAATCACATTATGTCAGTGCACAAACTACAAAGGAATACATAGATGGTTCACTTACTTTAGCACAAATGTATCGCTACTACAAACTATAGGAAGAGAGTGAAGGAAGGCCTCTGGTTAAAAAATACACTTACGAGCATATTTTCAAAACTGAGTTTATTTAACTTTCTTTCAGCAAAAAAAAACATATCCATAATAAAACTAGAAGCAGAGGAGAAAAAGCACAAGATGTAGCAAGAGCAAAAGATGATTCCCAAGTATTGGTAGCTTGTTTTGATTTGCAGGCGATCCTTCCTACACCTTGTGGAGATGTTTCAAGCTTCTACTATAAATGCCGCCTGAACTGCTTTAACTTTACAATTTTTCAGATGGTACAAAAGAGTGGTAACTGTTACATTTGGCACGAGGCTATCGCTAACCGCGGCTCAAACGAAATAGCTATGTGTCTGTTTGATTATCTTTCAACCCATTGTAATGATAAGACGTTATATTTTATAGCGACAATTGTGTTGGGCAAAATAAAAATAAATTTATAGTTACCATGTATCTCTATGCAATTGCAAAAATTAATATTAAATCAATCACACATAAATTTTTAACCGTGTTACATACCCAAAATGAAGGGGACGCCAAGCACGCACTATTGAGAGACAAAAGTAGAAAATACTTAAAACAGGTCCCATTTATGTTCCTGCACAATGGTCTGTCATCATAAAGTCTGCAAAAAAGAGGGAAATCCTTACAATGTAAATAAAATGTAAACAGAAGACTTTTATGACTTAAAAGATCTTAATTCAAAAATTGGAGGAAATTTTACAAAGAATACAAAAGATGAAAAGGTAGTCTGGAATAATATCCAAGATACTAAAATTGTCAAAAGCAATCCCGGATCTTCCTTCTATAAAACGGATTATAATGCCGATGAGTTCGAAGAGATCCATTTTAAAGCATCGACAAGGGGGCGCTCAGCAACTGTGGAAGCAGTAATCGATTTAAAAACGGCGTATCCATCGATATCCGAAAAAAATAAGCAACACTTTTTGGAAATGTGCAATAAAAACTGTGCAAAAAAAAAAATAATACCTGTTCATTACAATTTTTATAAGGACTTGGTAGACTTAATAGTAAAAAAAATGTTTGTACACACTTGTATTAATAATAATAAAAATATTTTTTGTAAGAACTAGTTGATATTATGTTGCCGCCGTATCTCCTAGGTATCGCTTTATAAATAACTTTCTTCACAATGCAATATCGCCCTAACTATCAAAATACAATTAAAGTTTTATTTTTAATAAGTTGTAATACGATCCAGCCAATAACTTTATAATTTGCTAACTAAATTGTAATTTTGAAGCCAGTCATTCTAAAAATAAATTATTTACAAGGCATAACTCGTTTGATACAGAACGTTTTGCTCATTTCTCGAAATTATTGTATTTTACAGTTGTGGCACTATTGAACTAGGTGTGCGATATATACATATATATATATATATATATATATATATATATATATATATATATATATATATATATATATATATATATATATATCACAAATAATAAAAGTAGAATTATCTACAGCAGTGAAGTATGTCAGATAAAGGAACAATACAAGAGAAAATTTCAGCACTTGAAACAGTAAAAGATATTGGTACCCAATAACTAAGATCTCTTGTCGTTTCCATATTACTGAAGATCGTGATTTTTTTCAATATAAGTAATAATTTTTATTGGGGTGTAGGGTTGCGTTATAGAGGTAGTACCTTATATCGGAACGACCACATCGAGCGTCATAGACGGGAGATGGTTCTTGATATCTGGTCCTCATAAGGCACCTAACTCTCACTTATGGCTCCACGTGCCACACCCCGGGCAACTGCATTGGTCTGCAGGCTAAACTAAGTGAGGGTAACCAGATAAGGTGAAAATTTACCGAAAGATTACCGGTATAAGTAATTTCCCAGCTGTTGGCCAACAGCTGAGGGTGGATGAGCTGACAGGTGGTAGGGCAACTCATTGTCCTGAGGCTGAGAAATCGACCTCAAAGGCGGAAGAGCTAATATATTAGTCAACGGCATTGGGATGTAGCAGGCAACGAGAAACCACTACAGTAAAGATCCAATGGATATCTCTAGTATAATTATCATGACATGATAAATAATCAACAAAATCTTACTGATCATGGAGATCGAAGGCCAAGATCCTGCAAGAAAAGTGACAAGGCTTTTTGGGTCGTCAACCAGCGAAAACCTTGTCAAAATATAAATATTACCAACGAAATAATGAAATTTGGAACATGGAACGCTACCACCATGTATGAGCCAGGAAAAACACACAACGTTATTCAAGAAATGCAAAGAATGAATATTAGCATTTTGGGTATAAGCGAAACCCGATGGTCGGGAAATGGATGCTGTCATATTAAAGATTACATAATCTACTACTCCGGTAACCAAGATCCCCAACATCGTAATGGAGTGGGTATAATGTTAAAAACGTCTCTATCTCGTCATGTCTTGAACTTCCTACCTTTGTCCGATCGTTTTATGATGTTACAAATAAATACAAATATCACAAAAATGAATATAATACAAGTATACGCACCAACAGCGTACAAAGAAGAACATGAAATAGAAACATTTTATGAACAAATTAACTCGGCATTGAAACTGACTAAAAAAAAGGGACATCACAATAATAATGGGAGATTTGAATGCTAAAGTTGGGAAAGGAAGGACAGATGATTTGGTAGGAAATTTTGGATTAGGGAATAGGAACGAGTCTTGTGAAAGACTGGTACAATTTTGCCAGGAAAACAGAATGGTAATTAAAAATACCTTTTTCGAACTACCCAACAGACGTTTATACACATGGAGATCTCCACAAGACACAGAACATCACATAGTAAGAAACCAAATAGACTATCTACTAATCAATGAAAGATACAGAAACAGCATAATGTCAATTAAGACATACCCTGGTGCAGATATATTATCTAATCATAATCCACTAGTTGCAAGAATGAAAATAAAACTAAAGAAAATTAATAGAACCACCCCCAAAAAAGCAGTTCATATCAACAAATTACGAAAACCAGAAGTAAGAGAACAGATAATACAAGAAATTGATGAAGCAGTAACAAAGATACAATCCATAAAAGACAACACAAAAGTTAACATCAATGAGAATTGGACAGACATTAAAACAGCGTTAATGAAACCAAGCATAAGTCACCTCCATAAAAGTAAAGAATATAAAAAAGAATGGATGACAGATGAGATACTGAACTTAATGGATGAAAGAAGAAAACAGAAAAACAAAAAGAACCAGAAGTATAAAGAGATACAAAAAGAAATTCGTCTAAAAATACGCACAGCTAAAGAAAACTGGTACGGGGAAAAATGCGAAGAAATCGAACAACTACAAAATAAACACGACAGCTTTAATGCACATCGGAAGATCAAAGAGTTGACGAGGAGACAAAGTAACAGACACAACATATTAGTAGACGAGAGTGGAAACATTATGATGGACACAGAAGAAAAATTAAGAGTCTGGAAACAGTACATAGAACACCTGTTTAAAGATCAAAGAGACAATTTAGATAACGAATACATAAACAGTGACACCGGACCAGAAATAACAAGAGATGAAGTGAAATACACGATTAAAAAAATGAGGTCAGGGAAGGCTACAGGCCCAGATGAACTACCAATAGACATAATTAAACTCATCAAAGGCAACAACTTAATAAAGATCGTGGAACTATTTAACAGCATTTACAAATCCGGTATCATACCTAATAATGGCTAGTAACAACAATAATAGCCATACCCAAAAAGTCTAATGCGAGACAATGCTTGGAACATCGCACCATCAGTCTCATGTGTCATATATTAAAGGTCTTCTTAAAAATCATTCATCGGAAAATATATAAAAAATTGGAAGTTGACATCGGACCCTCTCAATTTGGCTTTAGAGACGGACTAGGAACTAGAAAGGCACTGTTTGCTTTTAGTGTTCTGACACAACGATACTTAGACGTAAATCAGGACATATTTGTGTATTTCCTAGACTATAACAAAGCATTTGATACAGTAAATCATAGGCCACTGATGCAAATACTGGAAAATAAAAATATTGATAGAAGGGACATGCGAGTGATAAGAAATCTATACTACAAACAAGAAGCTACAGTACGAATTAACAGCTCGATATCAGAGGGAATACAGATCAAAAGAGGTGCTCGGCAGGGCTGTGTGTTGTCTCCAACCCTGTTCAATGTCTACGCGAAAAAGTTATTAAAAAAGCTCTTATGAACGAAAAAGCCAAATTAAAGATCAACGGTCACCCCATTTGCAATATCCGATATGCTGATGATACCGCGCTCATAGCAGAAAATATTGACGACCTACAGAGGTTACTAAACAAAGTGGTAGAAGCAAGTAAAGAGTTTGGTCTGTCACTGAATACAAAGAAGACCAAATTCATGATAATTACAAAGAAACGTATCAATAATATCAACTTACAGGTAGGACAGAATCTCATTGAACGAGTACAAAATTACAATTACCTCGGAACAAATATTAACGAGTCAAACGAATACACCAGAGAAATAAGAATAAGAATAGAGAAAGCCCGCAGTGCCTTTAACAACATGAAACTAATGTTGTGTAGCCGAAACCTAAGCCTAAAGCTGAAAATACAAATTCTTAAATGTTATGTTTTCTCGGTCCTGTTATATGGGGTGGAGGCGTGGATACTAAATAAGCAATGTATGGGTAAGTTGGAGGCATTTGAGATGTGGGCGTACCGAAGAATGTTAAAAATCTCCTGGAAGGATAAGATAACTAACCAAGTTGTATTAGACAGGATGAACAAACAAAAGGAGGTCGTATTGAGTGTTAAAATGAGAAAACTACAATACCTGGGACATATTACACGTGGGAATAAATATCAACTGTTACAACTAATTATGCAAGGAAAGATTGAAGGTAGGCGCAGCATAGGTAGTAGAAGAATGTCATGCTTGAGAAACCTCAGGGAGTGGTTTGCTTGCACTTCCATACAATTGTTCCGAGCGGCAGCCTCCAGGGTCAAAATTGCCATGATGATAGCCAACCCTCGTAGCGCAGATGGCACGTGAAGAAGAAGAAATAATTTTTGTCCGTTCTTTTCTATCTTTAGCTGCTCTCAGAGCTTCGACTGCTGAGTTTCCAGCTAAATTGTTAATTTGAACGGACCATCTAGTTAGCTATCGTCGTCTTATTCTTCTCCCCGGAACCTTTCCAGAAACAATTAATGTCTCCAAACTATCGTCACCTGTGCAAACCACATGACCAAAAAACTGCAGTATACGTTACAGACATATTCCGAAAGGCCTTTTTTAAATCTACAGTTGGTTTTAAATAAAAAAAAATTGTCCTATGAGCTGACCAAGGTCTGTGCAGCATTCTTCTCCGGCACCACATCCTATTGTCATCAATTTTTTAGCACTCACATCTGCTAAGAGTCCAAGTCTTTACCCCGTGTAGAAATATTAAGAATACAATGGCATTTATCAGTGTCATCTTGATATTTTCAGAGAGATCTGTCTTTCCAAACATTAGTTAGACGACTCATCGCATTTTTTGCCATACCAATACGTCTCTAAACTACTTACCTCTTAGCAGGAGATTAAAAATTTCTTATACATTTGCTGCTATAAGTGTAGTGTCATTAGCAAATTTTAAATTGGAGATTTTGCTACCAGCCACTGTTACTTCATTACACGCATCCTTGTAAGACCTCTTTCGATCTTAAATTAGTTTGAGAACTTTTGATCTCATTGTACTATTGCTATATTGGACTTGTACGGATTTTTAGTAAGTGCCACCAGGTGCATTGTTGTGCCCATTTTTATTAAAAAAACCACAGATTTATCCAGCTTTCATAATCAAATTCCATTTGGTAAACGAGGCATAGAATTAATGGGTACTTGAAATTACCTTCTATTCAATGAGTTGCCTAAGCTTTAGGATTTGTTACTGTGTACCGTATTACCTTTACCCTTTACAAACCCCACTTGTTCCTGAGGTATTTGGTAATGTAGATAGGTTTTATTCTATTTTTGATAATATGCAACAATATTTTACAAGCATGTATTATTAGTGACAGTGTGCGGTAGTTCTGACATCTGGTACTAGTTTTTTTTTGTGTAACGGGATATAAATTTAGGTACAACAAACAGATGTCCATTTTTTTTCAGTCAGTGTCAGTTCAGCGTTCACCGTTGAACAGTACTGACATGCGAAGCAAAACGAGAACATCGCGGAGGAGCTCTCGGGGAGACTTGCTTTTTAATCTAGTTTTTGTAGAGGCCAAAATTAAGGCGTAAAAAAGCGAAAAAGCATACGGGCTAAAAGCCCGGCGGGATACTACCTGTGTCACCGTTTGGGATGATACTGTGAGATTTAATTTTTTAGAAACATATATCTGGCCGACACTGCCACTTGGTCAGGGAGGTGAGAAACGCAAGAGGATACCGCTCTAGTTCTGCCTAGAGTGTGAACAACCGCGTGTGAGGTCACTGGGTGACACCCAGAAGCCGTGCTGGCAAAGGGCCAGACAGTCGACAAAAAAGCGTTCATCTAAACAAGTTGGCGTAGTCGTTTCCAAAAATGGATCAGAGTGAAAATAAGATTAATAAATAGTATAATTCTTTCTATACTAACATATGCATCTCTCGCATGGAGATCCATATTCAACACATCAAAAAAAAAAATACAAGCGGCACATCACAACAGCCTAAGAGAAGCAGTCAACGTACCGAGATACGTAGCAGAAAGATAACTCTTTAGAGAATTACAATAAATCAGAGTGAACAGCGCACAATGAAGACAGTTCAAAGCTTAAAATGGTCATGGACAATCGCAAAATACAATGTGTGCCCGGTTGTATTAAAGAGGACAAACTCTTTATTGTTATGTTGTCTCATATTTTTATATATTTTTAAATGTTATATAGATATTGTACTCATTTTGATTTTGTTTTAGGGCTACCTACAAAAAAACCAAAAAACCCACAAAAAACCGGCCTCGATCACAAAAAAAATACTAACAAAAACCGGCGCAAGTCAACAAAAAAAAATTAACATCACATCATCATCATTTTGGCTTTAAAAGCCTGTGTGGCTTCTAGCCTCCCCAAGAATTTTTTCCAGTCGTCCCTATCCATCGTCTTCCTCCGTCAAGCACGTATTTCTATATTTCTCATATCTTGTTCTATGTTATCTAGGAATATTTTTCTGGGTCTTTCTCTTCTTCTTTGACCAATAGGTCTATCAAGGAGCGTTTTTCTAGCTAGGTCGGTTTGCTTGATCCACTTTACATGGCCCACCCACCTCAGACGTCCTATCTTAATGTGTTTTACGATATCTGGTTTCTGGTTCCACAATTCTAAAATCTGAAATCATAAATGCAATTAATCATCTCAAAACAAATAAAAGCCCAGGTACAGACGGAATATACCCAGAAACGTTAAAATTGATCAGCGAAAAAAATATCGAAATATTTGTCCTTCTTTTCAATCGCATTTATGACACAGGTAAAATATCCCAAGATTGGCTGGAGTCAATATTCATCCCACTACCAAAAAAGCCAAACTCACAACACTGCAATGAGTTCCATCTGATAAGCCTTCTGAGCCATGCAGTAAAAGTCCTACTAAAAATCGTACATATTCGTATCTATAGAAAGTGCGAAACAATCATCGGAGACGATCAGTTTGGATTCAGAGCCGGCATGGGAACGAGAGAAGCCCTGTTCAGTTTACTAGTTCTCGCCCAAAAATGCTACGACCAACAGAAAGATATATTTATATGCTTTATAGACTTCGAAATAGCATTTGATAGAGTAAGACACGACCTCTGAAACCAGCCTAATATTGTTCTATTATTCGCTCTAACTATGGTGCCATACGATGGCATATTATATTAAAGAATATTTTATACGCTGCATTTAGGAGCGTAATTCCGCGATAGTTAGAGCATTTAAAGATATCTCCCTTTTTGTGTATGGTGCAAAGTATTTTAATATTCCAATCACTGGGAAGGGACTTCTGTATCCACATTTCTTTTATAAGCTGCTGTAGCGCTATTATGATATTATGGCCACCTTTTCTCTATAACTCCGCTGGGAGATTATCTATTCCGGGTGATTTGTTTCTGGCTAGTTTATTTACAGCGTCTTTAACTTCCAGGATCGTTGGTGGATCCTCCTCCCTCTTGTCTACTCCGATTATCTCATAGCTTTCGTCTTCCGGGTTTTCTTCTTCTTTCTCTATATTAAGTATTTGGTTAAAATATTTCGTCCATCGATTTAGTACGACTGTTCTTGTTGTTAATATATCGCCATTCAAATTTCTACATTAATTTGTGTTTGCCTTGAATTCTTTTCTGTTGATGTTACCTTTCTTATAGAATGTTCTGAATTCTTTCGCTCTGTTGAGGTTTTCTATATATTGAAGTTTCTTTTTTAAGTGGTTTCGTTTATTTATTCTGTGTTTCTTCTCTTCTCTTTGTCTGGTAATTCTCTACACTTGTTCTAAAAAAATTAACAAAAACCCCAAAAAAAGCACGGTCACGTAGGGCCCAACCACTTGAATAAGTACCAAATTGCAGAACTGAGCCTGGCTCAGAACGGAGACTTAAGACCCAGGTAAGCAATTTTAGTTCACGGATAAGCCACATTTAGATAACAGGAATATAGCGACAATGCGCTGTCGCTGAGTTTTTAATTCGGTAAGGGACCATGTTGGGGTTCTATTACCCAGATCCTTTACATGAAGAGCATTTGGCTGATATTTGTGCCCCTATCGTGCATCAGAGTGCTTTAGGGGGAAAAGGGATGGTCTGGAGCATTGGAGCGCGGTGGAATGACTCCTGTTTTATACACAGTTATATGAGTTAACACACCTCACTCCAATGAATTGGTACTCCCGAACGTAATTATTAGTGGTGATTATTTCTCACAGACTGGGTTTAATTAAATTGCTTGCTTGCTTAATGGCTATTTTTCTGAATTCCAAATAGCGACACAGATAGAACGGATCATATTTATCCTTTGTTACGTAGTAACTGTAGTATTTTACTTTGTATTAAATCAATGCCTGAAGATTTATTTCTCTTTAGCAATTTAATTTCCTCTTTGACTGCAGCAAGTAACACAGTAGGTTCTCTAGGCTAATAAGAGGGCCACTAATTTTCTGCTGGTACCTTGTTATGTTATATAGCTCGCCACAGTAGTTTCGCCATATTTCCAATATTACGTAAGTATCGTTCTTTAGATTACCTTCCTTATCTATTACAGACCACGTTTGAGATTTAAATTCTCTGGTAAGGAGTTTGATCTTTTGCAATAAATCCCTCGGTTAATTTTAACAGCCATGTTTTTATCTCTCTGGTCTGTATTCATCGTTTAATCCGTATCTTAGTTTTATGTTCTTTTCTGCGTTGAATCACAGTCCACGGATTATCAGATATCCTGGGCTTACGGCCAGTGGAAACTGCTATAGTCTTTTGCAGCTTCGATTACCTTATCTTTGAGATAGATCCAAGTGCTTTCAGGGTCACTATCTACTTGGTCTAAAGAAAGAGCTTCTTCTCAGTTTTGTTGGAAGTCATTAATTTTTAATGGAATAGGAGACATGACTTTTCTTTGGGGTCTTCTTTTGGGGACTTTAAAACAAAGTATAACGTTTAGTAACAGGATTTGATGATCGCTTTCACATATATCTAAGATGGTATGGACAAATTCAAAGCATATTCAAAGATCGGCTTTCAAAACAAATCCTAATATGAAAACCTCATGCTAGAAGTTAAGATGTGCCACCAATTAATATCAACATAGAACATACAGGGTGTTTCAAAAAAAGGTAGCCTCGTCTCTAGGGTAGGTAAAAAACTGAAAAATATTTGGGTTTTGTTTGGTAAAAAATTTTTGTAACGCCATCCGTTTTCAAGATACAGGGCGTTGAAGAAAAAAAATATACGCATTTTTTACGATTTTGCCGAAACTACTGGCAACACTGTAATGCAATTTTATACGAATATGTTTTTGAAGCTAATACATCCCATGAATTTGTTTTTATATCTGATTCTCATAGAGGGCGCTAGTTACACAGATCGTACTAAGTATTAGTTAATATAACCTTTTTAAGAGTATAATTATTAATCAAAATTAAACTTAAACAAACTTAATTAAACTTAAAAGTAAACTTAAACATCATTCAATTTTACACGAAAAAGGTACTCTTGGTAAAACTCGATACTGTGTACCGTTTTCGGAATATTTTGATTTGAAAGTTATGAAGTAATAATTGATGCTGGTATAAAATAGTTAGTAATTAAACAAAACTCATAAGAAGAAAAGTAAATTAATGACTAAGAACATAAAATACAATTCAATTACAGTAAGTGTTCAAACTGCCCTCCGTTTTCGCGAATACACACGTCTATTCTTTTTTTTTAAGATTCCATTAACCTTCTGAACGGTAGGGGATCAGCTATGATGTCATTAAATTGACGGTGAATTTACCTCTGTAGCATAGACTTTTTCCTCAATATAGGACCAGACTGCGTAGTCCAAAGGGTCAAAATCGCATGACCGAGGAGGCCAATGAATCGGAGCTTCTGCACCTCTACTAATCCATCGATTCGGAAAATGATTACTCAACCAATTACGACACCTTCTATCAAAGTGTGGTGAAGCTCCATTGTGCATAAAAAATAATTGTCGAATAAGGAATTGTTTAAAAAATCAAGATACATATCACCATTTAAATTTCCAGGTAGAATATGATAACCTATTAATTTGTTGCCTAAAGTTGCTGCCCAAACATTAACTTTAAATTAGTGTTGGTAATGTGATACCCTTTTTACTCGTGGATTCTCATCACATCAGTAGTGTGCATTATGGGAGTTAAACATGTCGCGTAAAGCTGGCCTCGTCGGTAAAAAGAATGCATTTAAAAAAATTTGGATTGTGGGCTGTCCTTTATTGCAATATTTCACAAAAATCTACTCTAACCGGTAAATTATTATCGCTCTGGCGACAGCTCTTGGACTTGTCTGTAATGATAAGGATGTAATTGCTGTTCTTTCAGTATTCGCCAAGTACTTGAAGAAGAAGTATTTCTTTGTCTTGCTATATTCCTTACGCTAACTGTTGAATCTTGATAAAGTAAATTTAAAATATTATTTTCTTTATTAATTGTTCTTGGTCTACCAGAATTTATTTTATTTGGTCTCTCTCAACGGCTCTAAATGTTTTTTTACTTGGTAAGTTTCTTCTAGGAAACTTTTCTGCATAACGTGTCACAGCTGCACTAGAATATCCTAAACATTCGCCTAAGGTTAATAACATGTCAGTGTATTCAACATTTGAATACATTTTCATTTGATTTTACAAATAACAAGGTTTCAAAACTCTAATTATTGTTGATTTATCGTCATACCAATCAATAAATGTCAGATTTCCATGGCATACTTGGCGAAAATTGAGGTATACCTATTAGAACTTTATCATTAGTACCAGCATCAATTATTACTTCATAATTTTCAAATCAAAATATTCCGAAAATGGTACACAGTATCAAGTTTTACCAAGAGTACCTTTTTCGTGTAAAATTGAATGATGTTTAAGTTTACGTGAAATTTTGATTAACAATTATACTGTTAAAAAAGTTATATTGACTAATACCTAGTACGATCTGTGTAACTAGCACCCTCTATGAGAATCAGATATAAAAACAAATTCATGGGATGTATCAGCTTCCAAAACATATTCGTATAAAATTTCATTACAATGTTGCAAACAGTTTAGGCAAAATCGTAAAAAATGTTTAAATTTTTTTTCTTTAACGCCCTTTATCTTGAAAACGGATGGCGGTATAAAAATTTTTTACTAAGCAAACCCGAATTATTTTCAGTTTTTTATCTACCCTAGAGACGGGTTTACCTCTTTTTGGAACAAACTGTATGTTCAGATGCCTTGGGCACATTTAGAGGATGAAGGTAATAGGATAGGATTAAAGAGAAAAACGACAATGACATGTTAACAGATGGCTAGAAAAGATCTATCTATAAACAAGTTTAATATGGGTATTACTCAAAATACAGACTTACAAAAAATGCGGTCTAAAGCTTTACATGTATAAAAACAAAGACAAGAATAGTGGGTCATAAAACAAAACAAATTAAATGTTTTTGGCTATAAGATAATATTTAAAACAAATACATAAAACTATGGTGTTTTGTAATTTTCCCGGTAGCTTTTTTATTCCAATAAATCATTTAAATCAGTTTTATAATTTTACCGTCAATTCCCTATTCTTTGCTACAATGTTGCCTACTTTAAATTCTTATGGAAAATTTAATATTCCTTCGTTCTGATATACATTTCCATGCCAGTGTAAAATCTCATATGCTACACCACGTTCTTGAACTTATCTCCAACGTCGAAAGTTCTCTCTTTAAGGTACGTAATTGAAAATGGGATCTTAAATGCAGTTTGACTTATCTCCGGCCATTTTTCTTCTTCTTCTTTCGCGACGCCGCCGAATTATTAAATTACGTCGACCACATATTTTATCTTTGCATTGCCACCGAGAGGATAATTTACATTTAATACAACGGGTGATATCATCCAGCAGGGCAATTTATCTTTACCTTTCTGTTTAAAAAAATGATATACTGTCTATGATAGCCATTTTATTTAAGTAAATATCTGAGTATACACACAGAGTGAGTTTTATTCAACAAAAACAAAATTACATTACGGTCCCTTCACCATAGAAAAAATCATGTAAATCGTACACGTATTAGATTTTTCTATGTAGATATACGGATAACGACATTTTGTTGACCATAGGAATTAGGATTTATTGCAAACTCATCTCTAGAGTATATTTATTATATTGCTAAATTGTACAAATTTTATGGACACAGCTTATAATAATAAAAAAAGAAAGACGAAAAAAATCATAACAATCAATTGTACTTTTAAATAAAAAAAAAACAATAAAATTCTTCCAAACTTAAACATAAAAAATACTAAGGGAAGGAGGGGACTATTCGACCAGGGAGAGCATTCAACCATCACATTTATTTTCCAGATGGTTTAAATTTCCCGCAGGAATTAAGTGACTTTAGGTTATGTTCTCAGTTGCGTATTGTTTGATCATAATTACACATGTTCATCCAACGTTTCTTATTTTTTAAAGAGGAAAGTTAAAAAACGCACCTTTTGATAAGAATTTTTTGCCTCAAACATCAAGTAGCATTTTCTTTAAAACCTGGTTTTTGGATTTCATTATTTTGTACAAGGAATCTTTAGATATTGTAGTTTTGATTGACAATTACAATTCTAACCTAAAAACTATTATTATTTTTTGTGGAACTAATTAATCTGTTAATTATTATTTAACTGGGAATAAGCCACAATTAAAGTTAAAAATACGTTTATTGACGTTTTTATTTTTACTTCGGAAATCGTTCTCTAAATCCCGGAAATCCGGAAATTTAAACGTCAATAAACGTATTTTTACCTTTAATTGTGGCTTATTCCCAGTTAAATAGTAATTAATTTAAAATTAAACAAGAAAATAGCTTCAGAACAATATTATTTAATCTGTTTCTGCACCCTGGGTAGCATTCCACTACCAAAAACTGGGGATCATTCGACCACTGGTAGAATGCTCCCCAGCCGTTTTAAAATATTATTTCCTTTGGCATTATATTTTTTATTTATGTGGAAGGTTAACAAAGAGTGAAGGGGAGAGAGACAAGGACTAATAAATTTGGGCAAAGAATAATTAAATTAACTTTAACTCGCGAACTAAATTAGGTAATAAAACGAATTTTTTGTAATTTTATTCAAAATATGGTCTTTTTAATAAATCCCTGTTTACTGTATAATACATTTTAAAACAACTTTCCACATTTCTACTTGCTGTATTTTTTTTTAGATATGCCTCGCAAACGAGTACCTACTAAAAACCAACAGAAACCAAATAGACGAAAATGCCATTAAACAAGCAATTATAGACTGTTTTACCGGAACTTCTTCAGAAAAAGAGGCTGTCCGAATTCATGGAATAAAAAGGTCAACACTTAAAAGTAGGGTGGAAAAGACATTACGAAAGAAAACTAGAAAAGAGTATTTGTGGCAAAATATGCAAAATCCGGATGACTCTGGGAGTAAAAGTGACGCTGACAGAAATTCACCAGAATTTTCAAGCAAATATACAAATAGGCAGGTATTTACGATGGAGCACGAAGCTGAATTGGAAGCATATATCAAGAGATGCTCTGACCTTAACTACGAACTAACTTATACACACATCCAAAAATTAACTTATGATTAGGCCCCCGAATGGCCTAGTTGCAAACTTCCGCACGATATAAAAGCATCGCTTTTAATAAACATAAAGTTGACCAATTGTTTGCAAATCTTTAAAAAGTGTTGGAGCGCTACAAATTTCGTCCAGAAAGAATTTATAATCTGGATGAGACCGGAGTTACCACTGCCATGAAGCAAGTAAAAATTGTCTCCCTTAACGGCGAAAAACTCTCTTTTTCTTTGTCAACCATTTTCCATCCATTCCTGAATATAGGTATCTCCCAATTGCTTTCATCTTTCTCTATCTTACGCCAATCTAATTCACTGTTTGCCTGCCACTGCTCTTATGTCATCTACATATCTTTTTTAAGGTCTTTCCATTCTTCTTGTTGTCGTCCTTGGTCTTCATTCTAGAATTCTCCGTGTCCACCTGTTGTCATTATATCGGGCTACGTGACTTGCCCAGCGCCATTTCATTTTTCTAATTTCTTCCACAAGATCCCTAATATTCGTTCTACGTCTTATATCGGTTTTTTTATCTTGTCTCTTAGTGATATTCCAAGCATGATTCGTGGTTATTATATTATTATATTAACATATTATTACTGGTTGATAATCACGAGTCCCATGTTAGTCTTCAAAGCGAAAAATTTTTCAAAGAGAGTGGGATTGTTCTATTAAGTTTTGCACCCCATACGACAGAATGCAACCTTTAGATATTGGAGTCTATGAGCCTTTTAAAAATTTTTGTAGCATCGCTTTTAATGATTGGATGGTATCAAATCCAGAAAAAACCATAACAGTAAAAAATATACCAGAATCGACACACCAAGCTTTTACAAATGAAAATATTGTGAGTAGTTGTACACAGCCTAGAATTTGGCCATTTAACAGACTAGCTAGATTTTAGCGATGACGATTTTGCCCCTAGTTATGTAACAGACAAACCTTTTCATCCCGCAGTAAATCCACAAAATTAAAACAATGGTGGAAGGTGAG
This sequence comes from Diabrotica balteata, assembly GCA_918026665.1. NCBI lineage: Eukaryota > Metazoa > Arthropoda > Insecta > Coleoptera > Chrysomelidae > Diabrotica > Diabrotica balteata. Next base: position 48,182,440 of record OU898283.1, on the reverse strand, counting down.
GTGAATCTCGAATATAATGAAATAGAGCATGAAGTCATCCATATAGAAACTGAAGATCGTGTTGAAAGAGATAAGATCGAAAATGACAAAATAGAACAAAATCACGAAGATCTTGCAACTGAATAAAAAAAAGTAAACAACACGATTATTATTACACATGATATAAGAACTATGCCAACACCATCCTGCAGTAAGCATAAGAATTAAGTAAAAATCACATCAGAGTCAATTAGACCATTTTCAAAAGCCATAGGAAAAGAAAATATAAAAGTAAGCGAACGCCAGGAATTTCAAGAATTTATACACTCCTAAAAAGAAAGATTGGAAAACATTGCACAGGAAAAGGAAAGTAAAAAAAGAGGTGTTAAAAAAAATGTGTTTAAGAATAACATGCAGGCAAAAGAAAACAAACTCCTCAAAACGAAAGTAAAGATGGAAAACTGTTCTAATTTATAATCAACCGAAAATGATGCGTTGTCTCTTCATGACGATTCAAGTGAAGATTTGAGTGACGAATTTGATGAAATTGAGGAAGTTAATCAACAATATTTTAAAAAATAAGATTTTTTTTAGTAAGATTTATGACTAAATCTAAAACTGATTTATTTTTTGGGACAAATTTTGGAAATTTCAGAGGAGGCAACCAAAATTTAATTTTTGAGAAGGAACGGTCACTCAACTACTTTTTATTTCCCACAAATTGAAGACATAAGCGAAGTGGACAATGGAGACATTATGAGCAAATGAAAAATTTTAACAAAAACTTGAACAACAAGAACAGTTTCATATTTTAGGTTTAGTTACAATTTTAGCACCTTAATTGTTAACTGATTTTGTTTAGGTAGGTCATTAATATTATTTTTTCACTACATTGCGTTTTACTCTTGATATTTTTTCTAAAATAAAGTACTTTTTTAAAACTTTTTCTTTGTTATTCCTTTAAATTTTCTTTTTTAACATAGTCGAATGCTCCTTTTCACTTGGTCGAATGCTCCCTAGGGGTGGGGAGCATTCGACCATTTTGAAAAGTTTAAATTTTTTTTGCTACTAATTGGTTTTACTTATTCTTTAATTTCAGGTTAATTATTTGAACAAAACTTTAATCTATCCATTAATGTTCTTTTATTTTAAAAATATGCAATCAACAAATTTATATATACAAAAAACTATTTTTAGGTCCAAAGTTCCCCTCCTTCCCCTACCTAATTAAGAACCTACAAACTTCGTAAAATGTACCTAACAAAAAATAAAAATTAGGAAAGCAGATTAATGAATTAAGGGCCCAAATATTCTACCTCCTTGTACTACACACTAACCAAATCTCTTATACAGATTTCTCCTCATATTTTGGGGTAGGGCTGGTGTAATGCTTGAAGAGAAATAAAGTATTTTTGCCCTTAATTCGACTAGGTTTGTGGCCCTTTCAAACTGATGCCTATAAATGTCTTCTTTAAGAAAACCGCAAAAAATGAAATCGTTAGGAAACGTTTAATTAAGGAAGTCAATAGTTGCTCTAGAGTTATGAGCCGAACACCCATCCTGACGAAAATTAACCTCCTGAAAATGAACTAGAAGGCGTCGAACTGCCGGAATAATCTCATTCTGTAAAAGTTGTAAATATTTGGGCCCGTTTAGGTTTCCATCGATAAAAAATGGACCGATAATATGATCGCCTAACATGTCAGTCCAAACATTTAACTTTTGCGGATGCTGCGTTTGCACTGCAACACTTAGGTGCTTGTAATGTAGTGAAAATGAGTTATGTAATGAAAACGAAGATTCGTCAGACAATAGAATATTTTTTAAAAAGTTTACATTTTCATTATGTTTATCCAACATAATTTCACAAAACTCTATCCACCTAAAGTAATCTTTCATAAACCGTTCTTGTGTTGGTTGTATCTTGAAACAGTGACACCCATTCCTTTTGAGAACTCGCTAGACAGTTCGGGTATTTACGTTAACTTCCCTAGCAATTTGTACACAATTGCAGGGTTCAAAACTCCAACAAAAGCACAAATATCAATATTCACGTTTTGACGCTCCGCATTGACAGGTATAACACGTGGTTTATTACTTTCATGACACTTTTTGACGAAGTTTGAAACTGTTTAATGGTATTTTTAACTGTTGTAACATTTGGTGGGGGACTATTTTCGAACGCAACAATAAATATATCAATTACTTCGCGTATCGAATGACCCTGAAAATATCATGTTACAAGTTGCACTTTTTTTAAGCGGTATATAACGTAATAGGCATTTTATTAATTACTTGTTTATTCTTTCAGAACTTCGTTTGAAATTTTTAATGTCAATGTGACAATTACGATAATTTGTACCTACTGTGAAATAAATGTAGAGGTGGAAACGTCAATAAAACAATGTCATGATCTGTATACATTTCTTAAATACATAGGAATAAATAAAACATAATTTATGTAACAAGTTTAGTTAAGCATGAAATACAAAAATAAAAAAGAATTTTTAGATAAAAATAAAAAGATACAAACAGGAAATTCATTTTAAGCGCTTTCTGTTTGATTTACATGATGCTGGCATTTTAAGCAAATGTGTGTGGTGATCACATGCTTTTTATACGCTGGTTTACTGCAGCTTTGGCTTTTTATTGTGGTCGCCCTATTTTGTTTTTTTTTTTTTGACCGCACTGGATACACTGTGCGGTCGCAAGCTCGAGTGGTCAAGTGGACATTGAAGGCGGAAACTCTATCAAAACTTCTGGCTTTTGAGCTATGGTCAGACAGAAGTATCTTGAAAACACCATGGGCAGATAAAGTCACCATTGAACAAGTACTGCGGAGGATGAACACAACTGCGGATTTGGTCAACATCGTGAAGTGCCGTAAGCTGCAGTACTTGGGCCATATAATGAGAAATTGAGAGAGATACAAGCTACTTCCATGCATTTTACAAGGTAAAATTAAAGAAAAAGGGCCCAAGACGAAGAACAATATCCTGGCGTGCTAACCTGAGAGCATGGTATAGAAAGACCTCAACACAGCTATTTCGTATAGCAACCGAAAAATTCATCATAGCCAGAATGATCGCCAACGTGCGGAACGGACAGGCACCCTAAGATGAAGACTGGGTAGACCTTCCTCTTATTTTTTTGGGTAGTTTTGGAACTCCCAATCTCGAAAATCTTATATGGGGCTAAGTAAATGTTGATGCCAACAGATAGGTTGATAATATTTGCTTTCTGTTGCAAATGGAGTGTCATTAGAAAAACCGCTAAATTTTTTAAGAAATGTCTGTGACTAAGGACCATATCGCAATTAGTCGTGTTACATAAAATATTGGAATTCATTCCTGCAATATTCATAAGCTGATTAAATATAACCAATTGCCACCGTCTAGTTCATCTTTCTTCTTCTTAAAGTGCCCCATCCCCAAGGACATTGGCGATCATCATGGCTCATTTGACTCTATCTGCAGTCGTTCTGAAAAGTTCTATTGACATTTTCCCACTCCATTGTCTCAAATTCTTCAACCAAGGCGTGCGTCTTCTCCCCAGTCCTCTTTTGCCTTCTACCTTCCATTGTATCACCAGCCGTATCAATTTGTATTTTTCGTTTCTTAGTATGTGACCAAAGCAGTTCATTTTCCTTTTTTTTATAGTATTGAGTATTTTCTTTATCTTTTTTCATTGTTCGTAGCATACAACAGAACAGAGAACACATAGCACCTCAATACCCTAGTTTCAATTTCAATGTTGAGTTTTCCATTGCATAATATTGCTTTCATCTAATTAAAAGCACTTCTAGCTAACTCAATACTTCTATCCCATTCTTTATTTAGTTCGCAACCTAAGTACTGATATCTATGCACCCTGCCTAAAAATTTTATTTAAGAATAAACAGTGTCTTCGTCAAAGTTGTTCTTACTTAACACCATGATTTTTGTTAGTTTGTTGGTTATTTGTACTCAGTGCCATTCCATACCTTTCGAAGTATTGGGTAATGCGATCAACCAGGATCTGTAGTTCTTTTCTGCTGTCCGCAAGGAGTTCGTATTTGGACAGTGTAATTGCTGCACATTTGGTCGACTACATCAATTGCCCCTTTAGTTACATTGTAGAATAGTACTTTTTCTGATTTTCTTAACTTCTCATCTACAGAATTATCAGCGTGCTACGTAGAATATAATATGACATCCTTATTTCTTTTTTTTTATTGTAGGATACAAGGGTGGTTTCTTTTTGAAATGTAAAAATTGAGTAGTGTATAGGTCTAGTTTTACTTGGTTGTAATTCCGGTGGGATTTCTCTTTTATTGTTTTTTCAAAGTACCAACCAAAGTAATGTTTTGATTAACAAGCTCTTGAGACAAAAGATAACTGGTGTACCAATTATCTGTGGTCACATTTTTTTAAAATTTTTGAAGAGCTCGACCAATTTGAGTACAATATCTGTGGCAGTATTTGCTAAATTAAATCTTCAGGAGAAAGTGCTCAAAGGAGAAACAGAAAACGTTTATATCCCATATATGCCAGGAAAGGTTTAGATTCCTGTGTTATGAGTTACCCACATTTAACAAAGAAGAGAATTCCAAGAAGTACAATTGCATCTCTTTCCGTTCTGTACACTTTCTATCATTTCTTTGGTAAAAAATTGATAAAATGCACTCAGATCGTCTTTAATATTTTTGCACGACTAGTGGTTGCGGAAAAATTTCCACAAAAAATTTTTTGAGGGAGTTTTGGCAAGTCTTATATAGATGTTCATTTAGACCCAGCTTTTTTTATATTTTTTTTGTTGGTTTTTATTTCCTAGGAGGTTCTTCGAAATGACTCCAGTGGTAGAGAAAACAATAGGTATCGTCTGGGTACATTCCATTCTTTATTGTCTCCTTATTTGTATTTCTAGATCTCTGTACTTGGCGATCTTTTCGTTGTACTTAACATGCAGGTTATTGTTGTTAGGTATTGTCACATCTATTAGTGTTGTTTGTTTCGTGACCGGTAGTGTGACTTACCGAGTCACAAATGAGGAGGTCCTTAAAAGAATGAATAAGAACCGAGAGGTACTGACCACCAGTAAATCTCGAACGTTACACTTCTTCGGATACATTTTGCGAAAAGAACCCAGATATGCTCTCCTTCAAGCCATCCTGCAAGGAAAAATATATTGCCATGATGATCGCCAACATTCGTAATGAATAGGCACATCAAGAAACAGAAGAATAAATTCAGTAATAATCTCATTTTTACCTATGGCCCTGATGTTCTAGCCGTTTTGCATATCGAATCCGCCGAGCTCTTCTATCATTAGAAAAATTTTCTATTTTTAGCATATGATCCAGGTGGTTTCGAGTGGAAGCCAATAGTTTTAAATCATCCTTATATAATAGATGATTAAGCTAAGTAACAACAGTAGTGTTATTTTTGATGCTAAAACCTGTGTCAGTTGAGTTCAGTATCTGCGATAGGTGGTTTATTGCTAGACAAAATCACAGTGGGCTTAACGAATCTATTTGGAATGGGCCCCGGTTGATTGCAATATTTTCAGTTTCGATTATTTTTACCAGGTATTTGAAGGTAAATTTTTGTCTTCCAATCTGACATTATATGTTTTAAAAAACATATAATGTTCAGCTGTTATCCCAGATTCAGCCATAAGGCTTACATTCTCTCTAAGGGGAAAATTCAGTCATTCCACATACCTACGGTATCAAAAGGATTGAGCTCTGGTGGGACTCTTTCCATGTTATCGAGCCCTAGGTGACTTGGTATATTGCAGTATTTCCCAAAAATGTTCGTACATATCTGAACATCGCGAGAAGTACTAAGAACTAGTGTGAAATTTGGTTTATTATGCACCACTAATTGGTCTGTCAGCACAGTGCGGTCCCAATATAGCTTGTAGTTGTAATTTTTAAGCATTCTGTCAGGGAAGTATTAATAATAAGTAAGAAGGTCGGTTTGGAGAAGTTCCAGTTTGTCAGCTAGTTCTTTCCTACTGAGTCATGGCGTTCTTTATAATCAGTACCGACAAATGGCTGACAGCCACCGGTAAGATGTTGAATGGTTTCTTGGGCTTGGCATTTATATTGGCATTTGTCACTTTGAACTTGAGGATCTTTAACAATATATTTTAGGTAATTTTTAGTTAGACCTAACCTAAATGGCAAGTAGGAAACCCTCAGCCTCGGGAAATATCTTTCCTGATGTCAACCAATAGTTCGACGCTGTATTGTCAAAATATTCTCAGCTGATCTCGTTGAGATGTTTTCCATGCAGAGGTTTACTCATCCAGGTGCACATTTTTTCTTGCTGAGTCAGGTAATTTATGCGCATTTCTTGTTTCCTTCAATTTAAGCGGCGTTGTAACATCAACTACACAAATTGCTCAATCTAAAGTAGATGTCTCAGTCTGTACCTGAAAATAAGTTCTTAGATTAGGAATTTGTTTATCCAATGGCTCACCTATATCCATAAGTCCTCTTCCCCCTTGATACCGCGGTAATGTTTTTGCGCCTTTGTAAGAGGTGTTCATACTTTCCGCTAAAGACCCTTTCCCCATCCGTCTTTGACCACTTTATAATACTAAATGAGTAGCTCAGCGCAAAACAGGTGTACGTATTTAATTCCTTTAACAAAGTTTTACTAGTAAGATATGACCGATTTAGTTGTCTTACTCTTTGCAGGGTAACCGAAGCATGTGATGAATATGGGCTAAAACTTAATACTTCTAAGACAAAATTTATGGTTTTCAGCAAAACAGAGTTACAACCAACGAACATCAAAGCGTATGGAATAGAGTTAGAAAGAGTCCACAATATTACCTACTTGGGTGCAAACGTTAACGATAACTGGGGTATAAATAAAAAAATAAGAATACGCATTTAAAAAGCCAGAGCCGCCTTCTATAAATTAAAGAAAATTCTAATTAATAGAGATATTACGTTAAATCTTAAAATCAGAATAATACGCTGCTAGATATTCTCCACATTGCTGTATGGTATGGAGAGCTGGACCCTTACAGAGACATTATTGAAAAAATTAGAGGCCTTTGAGATGTGGATTTATCGACGAGTATTGCGGATAAGTTGGGTTGATCGAATAAGCAATGAAATAGTTTTACATCGAATGAAAAAGAGCACAGAAATAACAAAAACGATAACAATTCGGAAGTTACAATATTTCGGTCATGTAATGGAGAAATCCAGAGAGGTATAACCTTCTACACCTCATAATACAGGGTAAGAACACAGAGTAAGAAACCACCTTTAATTTATTTAGAGCCGCCGTGAATAAGGTTATTATTGCCAACGTTCGATAATCGGACAGGGCACTGAAAGAAGAAAAAGACTCTTTGCACGAATTCCGAAGTTAGTTCAGTTTTCATTTGTTTATGGTCAATTTTCCTCGCTTGTTTAACTTAGAAATCTTTGTCCATATCATTTTCACCCATTGCCTCGATGTTTCTTGCATATCGAAACCTCCGTGCTGAACCTTTACTCTGACTATATTTAGTATACGGCACTTGTCTAGTCCAAAATGCATACTGATATCATTTGAGAAAGTTTTTATAGTTTTTAGCATCTGATCTAGGTGGTTTCGAGTGAAAGATATTAATTTTAAATCATTTATGTACAACAGATGATTAAGCTTCGCCACAACTGTATTGTTATGTTTGATGCTAAATCTTGAGTCAGTGAAGTTCAGTAACTAAGATAGTAAGTTCATTGCTACACAGAACCAAAGTGGACTCATGAGAGGCTCAGGTGTCTGCTTATTGCGAATTTTATTAGGGATTTGATCTACAACTAGCTCTGGGTTATGCATCTACCGTTCGACTTCGCTTCTGATAGTATCGCGTCTAGTCTTTGGGATTATATTATTTCTTATAGTGACCCGATATTGATCTGTCATTCTCTGTTTAGATAATTGAATCTCTGGGTACTCCCTGCAAAATTCTGCATACCTATTGTTACGAACATGCATTCAGCGTGGCCCGCCTAACGGTCGCATCTCGAAGCACCGAGAAGTTTCGGCGATATATCGAGCGCTGTAAAATTCCACCCGTCAAATAACGAATTAGTGGTGGGACTATTCCCGAATATTCTCGAACATAATACTTTGGTATATATATGTAACGAAATTAGGAGTTAAGTTTAGTTGATAAGAGAATACCAAACTGTAAATAAATATATTTATATAAATTCGAACCGCTCGTTATATTTAATTCCGCTACAGTTGGTGTCCGGTGTGAGATTTGAAAATAAATGTAGCAGTGACTTTAAAAAAAAAGACTTTTGAACTTTTGAAAAGTATTGTTTGTCGGGAACATCCGCGTATTTCGATAGTGATCTTTGTACGAAAGAACATTTAAAATAAAAGTACGTGTGTGCCTGGTCAAAGATGCTGCTAGTAGAACTTTCAGTGAAGCAGTTGCGTGAGCAACTAGAGGAACGTGATGAAGACTGCAGCGGGTCCAAGAAGATACTCCAATAACGACTGAAGACTGTTCTCAACAAGAATGGAGACGACCCAGAGACCTTCCAGTTCCAGTCAGCAGAAGAAGCCGTTTTAACTAAAATAATTAATGGAAAATTCGAGACTGTTTCCAAGAGATTCGATGAAACGTCTCAAATGATTGAAGAATCTTCAAAAAAAAATAATGAAAGATTCAATGAAACGTCTCAAATTATTAAAGAAGTAGCTAGACAAAATGACGAGAAACTCGAAAATGTGTCTAGAAAATTCGACGAGAAATGTAAAAATGTTTCTTAAATGATGGAAAAAACTTCTAAACAGAATAATGAGAAATTTGAAGAAATCTCAAAAACATTCGATCAGATGCAGAAAAATGTAAACAACGTAGAAGAGAAAATCAAACAATTAGAGACAATGATAACTAACACGAAAGTGCTACCACTAATTAATACGGTAGCTTTAGATTCGGTTGTGAAAGAAGAATCACCTAGAGACGATATGACACATCATATGAGATTCAAATTGCCACCATTTGATGGAAAGTCCTCTTGGTCCATACACCCTAGACAGTTTGAAGCTGTTGCTACAGACAATCATTGAACAGAACAAGAAAAGGCTGTTTCCTTGCTGTCGGCATCCTCTCTGGTGCCTTCCTCGGGGCTTCCGAGGTCTCAGTCTCCCGAGCCCCCAGACACTACAACACTGTTCACTGATCACTACGCTATCACTACTACGGCTGGGAAGAGGAGACGGTTCATTTATACCGTCGATGATGGCGTGGCCTAGGTGGGGGTTGGCGCGAGAGTTGGCACTGGAGTTGGCGCGAGAGTTGGCGCGTATATTTCCGACTGTGGAATTTTGATTCGAGGGTGGAGGGGGCGATATTTTCTTTATGTGAGGTCTCCATGTAGAAGGTAACAATAATGGAATGTTCATATGGTATGGTAATAGAAATGGAATGTTTATAAATCCTATTTTGGATTCTACGATTTGTTTGGCCTATATAGGATCGAGGGGGGTGTAGGGTTGAATTATAGAGGTAGCACCTTTTATCGGAACGACCACGTCGAGCGTCATAGACGGGAGATGGTTCTTGATAACTGGTCCTCATAAGGCAACTAACTCTCACTTATGGCTCCACGTGCCACACCCCGGGTAACTGCATTGGTCTGCAGGCTAAACTAAGTGAGGGTAGCCAGATATGGCAAAAATTTCACCGAGCGATTGCCGGTATAAGCAATCCCACACTTACTGACCAACGGCTTCGGGCGGATGAGTTGGTAAGTGTTAGGGCACTTTTTTGTCCTGAGACCGCGAAATCGATCTCGAAGGCGGATGAACCCTACAGAATGGTCAACGGCATAATGATGCAGAAGGCAACGGGGAACCACTGCATTAAAGACTCATAGAGTACCCCTAGTAGTAATCATCATGGTAGATATGCAAAGGAAAAGTACTGATCATGGACATCGGATACCAAGATCCGGCAGAGAAAGAGAAATAGATAAGTACAAGGCTTTCTCATTCGTAAACCAGCGAAACCCTTGTAAAAAGAAAAAAACCATAAAAATTGCTACATGGAATGTAAGGAGCTTATTCTCTTCGGGAAAATTAGATAACGTCGTGTTGGAAATGGATCGTTTGGGTATAGACATATTAGGCATGAGCGATACACAATGGCCAGGAAACGGCAAATGTCCCACAAATAATCATGGTATGTTTTATTATGCCGGAAGTGACACCAAAACCCATCGATACGGAGTAGGAGTCATCATCTCAAAAAAAAATGGAAAGATGCTGTAGTAAACTTTACTCCATTCTCAGAGCGCGTGATGTTAATACAATTAAAAGATAAGAAGAACATGATAAACATCATACAAGTGTACGCTCCTACAGCAGACAAAGACGAAGAGGAAATAGAACAATTCTATAATATCTTAGAAGAGGTGATGAGAACAACAAAGAGACAACACATTTGCATAGTAATGGGCGATCTGAACGCCAAGGTAGGTCAGGGTAAAGTTGGAGAAAATGTCGGTGAATATGGCTTAGGTAATAGAAATGAAAGGGGTGATCGTTTAGTTCAGTTTTGTCAAAGCGAAGATTTATTAATAACTAATACATTCTTTAAACTACCCCCAAGGCGACTATATACGTGGACGTCACCTCAACATACACAAGAAAAAGTGGTCAGAAACCAAATAGATTACATATTGGTGACAAAAAGATACCGTAATGCCGTAAAATCTACTAAAACTTTCCCTGGAGCTGATATCGGTTCGGATCATAATCCAGTAGTATCTGTGATAGAAGCTAGACCAAAGAAAATAAGAAAAGCCATCATTCCAGCATTAGACTTAAGCCAGCTTAAAAATGAACATCTACGACAAACAGTGCGAGAAGAAATAAACACCAGCCTCAGTGTAGCAGCAAGCCAAATCCGCAGAACAGACAACATAGATGAAAAACTTAAGTATATAAATACTATAATAAGAACTACGGGAAAGAAACACCTAACCAAATCTGCAAAGAAACATAAGGTGTGGATGACACCAGACATTCTAGAACTAATGGATGAAAGACGTAAAATGAAGAACAATGCAGAAAAATACAAAGAGGTTGATAAGAACATAAAGCAAAGAATAAGAAATGCCAAAGAATCATGGATTACAGAACAATGTGTAGAAATGGAAAACTATGAAAGAAAGTACGACACGTTCAATATACATAAAAAAGTAAGAGAAATTACAGGAACCCAAAGAAGACGTCAAATAAGTTTGCTTAAGAACAAAGATGGAAAGATTATTATAGATTTAACAGAGAAAATTAATAGATGGAGTGAATACATAAGAGAATTATTTGAGGACAACAGAAATAACATTGTTCAGATATATGGCGAAACGGGACCTGAAATTCTAAAATGTGAAGTAGAAATGGCACTTAAAAATTCCAAAATTGGGAAGGCAAATGGACCGGATGAGGTTCCTACCGAATTGCTAAAGCTCTTGAATGATGAATCAATAGGTATAATATTGCACTTATTTAATACAATATACAATACTGGCATTATACCTCAAGAGTGGCTGTTGTCTACATTCGTTACACTGCCAAAGAAATCTAATGCTAAAGAATGTTCAGAACATCGAACAATATCTTTAATGAGCCACCTACTAAAGATATTTCTAAAAATCATCCACAACCAAGTTTATCAAAAGTTGGAGTCAGATATTAGTAATACACAGATGGGGTTCAGAAAAGGGCTTGGTGCTCGAGAAGCTCTCTTCGGTTTGAATGTTCTCACACAAAGATGCCTAGACGTTAATCAGGAGGTACATACGTGTTTTATCGATTTTGAAAAAGCGTTTGACAAAGTACGCTATGATAAGCTTAGAGAGATTCTTGAAAGGAAGGACATAGATAATAAAGATCTGCGAATAATTCTCAATCTATATTGGAATCAGAAAGCTAACATCAAAATAGAAACTAAAACATCACAAGCAATAGAAATACGTAGAGGAGTACGACAGGGTTGCATTTTGTCACGTCTGTTATTTAATGTATATAGTGAAAGCATCTGTCAGGAAGCCCTTTTACGAGCAAACGGAGGAATCGTAATTAATGGAGAGATTGTAAATAATATTCGATACGCGGACGACACTGTACTAGTTGCAAGAACAGTAGAAGAATTACAAAGATTACTTACAGACATAAATATTGCTTGCAACAATTATGGTATAAATATCAATATTAAAAAACCAAGTATATGGTCTTCAGTAAAAACATGACACAACCAGCGTATATTAGTATAAACGGCACTGATGTTGAAAAAGTATCAAGTTACAAATACTTGGGAACTTTAATAAACGAAACTGGAGACCAAAATAGTGAAATAAAAAGACGTATCGAAATTGCCAGGGCCACCTTCATAAAGATGAGAAAATTCTTCTGCAACAGAAATATAAGCATCCCTCTACGATTAAGAATGCTGAGATTAGAGGCTATGTATTTAACACGCTATTATACGGTGTAGAGGCCTGGACTCTCAAACAGAACAACATGAAAAATATTGAAAGTTTCGAGATGTGGTGCTACCGTCGAATGCTGAAGATTAGTTGGGTTGAAAGAATAACAAACTGTGAAGTAATACGAAGAATAGGAAAAGACCCAGAGATTTTGTTAACGCTAAAGCGAAGAAAACTCGAATATTTTGGTCACCTCATGAGAGGACATAAATACGCATTACTTCAAAATATAATGCAGGGAAAAATAGAAGGAAAACGAAATCCAGGCCGTAGAAGAATGTCATGGTTGCGGAATTTGAGAGAGTGGTTTGGCTGCACCACTAATGAACTCTTTAGGTCAGCCGTAAACAAGGTCAGAATAGCCTTGATGATTTCCAATCTCCGATAGGAGTGGCACAAAAAGAAGAAGAAGAAGAAGGATCGAGGACAGTCTGCACAAGGTATTTCATAAACTCCTTGTTCATTTGGAATATTGTCTTTGATAGATCGGACAAGAGATGAAAGTTTTTGTTGGAGTGTAAATATTGTTTTTATTCCTCTTGGTTTCACAATTCTGTCGATTTTGTCAGTGACACCTTTGATATAAGGAAGAAAAGCTTTCGTATGATAAGGGTCTAAGTCTTTGGGTTGAGAATAAGTGGGAGATTGATGTCTGTGAATGCTCCTATGGATGTGATTTTCGCGATAACCGTTTTGGATTAGGGCTTGTTTTAAACAAGAGAGCTCAGCGGGTCGACTTGCATCATCGGAAAGGCGTATTGATCTGGAGACAAGGGTATTAATGACTGAAATAATTTGTGAAGGTGGATGGTGAGAGTTGGCATGCAAGTTACGATTGGTATGTGTGGGTTTTCGATAAACAGAGTAATGGAAACCTCGGGATTGGTTTTTCTTGATGAAAACATCGAGAAATGGTAGGAATGAATCAGTTTCCATTTCCATCGTGAACTGGATACTGGGATATATACCATTCAGATGAGTTTGAAAATATACTAAAGCATCCCTGCTATGGGGCTAAATGACGAATGTATCGTCAACATATCGTAGCCAACATGTGGGTTTGAGCATTGATGTGGATAGTGCTCGGGTCTCTAAGTCTTCCATAAAGATATTGGCAATTACTGGAGATAGAGAGGAGCCCATTGGGGCACCATTTATTTGTCTGTAGAATTTGTTTTGAAAGATGAAATAGATGTTGGACATACAATGTTTAATGAGAGATAAGTGATCTTGTTGAATATTGTATTTAGTTTTAAGAATGTTTAAAGTTTCATCTATTGGAATGTTTGTAAAGAGTGAGACAATATTGAAACTTACTAGAATGTCTGACGGTGATATAGGGTATTGTTTAAGAAGTTCGATGAAATGAAAAGAGTTTATGACGAAGGATGAAGCATTTTCGGCGAAATTTTATAGAGTTTTGGCCAAATACTTGGCCAAGGGTTGTGTAGAGCAGTTGTATGCACTGACAATGGGACGAAGAGGGATATCGGGTTTATGAATTTTGGGTAGGCCATATATTCGAGGTGTTCTTGAAGATTTTTCACGAGGAATTAGAGATTTTTTGATGTCAACAGGAAGAGAGGTTTTATTGATAATGGCTTTTGTTGTTTTCTCCAGATAGGTTGTTGGATTATTAAGAATTGGTTTGTAGTCTAAAGTACTAACGAGATTTGAGTATTAACGAGTGTTGAGATTAAGAAGTGTTTAGGATGACGGTGGTGTTTCCTTTATCGGCAGGAAGAATGACTAGATTTGGATTTGACTGAAGTTCATTCAGGACTTTTTTCTCGGATTGGCTAATATTTTGAATATGCGGCTTTGAGTTTCTAAGAACTCTAGAGATATCTTGCCTGGTTATTTCAGCATCTTCGGAAGATAAACTGGAGATGGCTTCTTCAGTTTGACAGATGATTCTCTCAATTGGAATGTGACTTGGGGTAACAGAGTAATTGAAACCTTTTGCTAAAGCTTGAGTGGCAATGGTTGAAATAGGGGTATCAGAAAAGTTGTGAGTGTGTGGGTTCCAATGTTGAGGATTTTGGAATTTGTTCGGAAATGAGATACAATAATTTGCGTTTCTGAGTTTCACTTTTAGATTCGAAAGTATTTAGGGCTGATTGTGTATTGATACTGTCGAAACTATCCCATAATATGGGATGTACATTAAAAGAATGAATAGATGACCAGATATTGAAAAGATAGCTATTTGTGACATCTAGTTTTCGTCTAGTGGAATGAATAGCTTCACAAAGAAGCGAAAAACTGGCCTTCCTAAGAATTTGGGAGATAGAAGAAGAAGAAGTGTGGTGTTTGAGTTTTGGAAAATTTGGGAATGACTTTATGGTCTCGGCAGGCTTTAAGGAAAGTTAAATCACAAAGAAGACGATTCTTACGTAGTAGTAGGTTGCTATATGATTTAGTGAGCTGGTAAAATTCCTCCCCGTAGAGGCAAATAAAATGTTCGGAAAGATTTCCGCGGTTAGTACAATAAAACCTTTTGCTGTGCTAAGTTTTAATAAGTTGCTAATTGTTGTTAGTTTAATTGATTGTTCATACAATATTACCGTATAATGTCCATTTACTTGAGCTTTCTCACATTTTTAATATTATTGACTGCTACATATCTTTTTAAGGTAACACTTATAACATCTTTTCCATGCTTGTGTGGTTTTCATATTGTACTTTTTAGATGAACTGATGATGCTTTCAGAATACGAAAGCGAAACGTCTTTAAAATAGATAAAGTAGCCATCAACTTTGTCTTTTTATTTCTTCATCTTCAGACCGATATAAGATCCCACCACCCATCTGAGATCCTTATATATATAATGTATATATAATATATATATATATATATATATATATATATATATATATATATATATATATATATATATCTTTTCCCTTTATTTTATTTCTATGATATTTGAGTTCATTTTTGTTCCAACCCTTTTCGTTTTAGTTTACATTTCGTTCTGTAGTTTTTTCTTTCAGCTTCCATTCGCTATTTAAATATTGAATTCAGCACTCCAATTGTTCTAACTCCTTGACCATTTCATAAACCTACTTTAAATAGTAGTTTTCTAAAACCCCGAACTATTTATTATAATTAGCGAATATCAGATCTATTATTCAGTACAAGTTTTTCTTCCATACGTTTACCGCTTAAAAATGAGTGCCTTTGTAAAATGAGTTCTCTTCCATATAAAATTTTAAAAGTTTTAACCTTTAACTACGGGCGCCCCTCCATTAGTCATAACTACGTACGCGGTGTATTCTGTACACCACCGACTAAAAACGCAAATAAAAGCCACAACTAGGTATTTTTAGTACATAATATATTGTATATAATAAATGTAGGCATATATTTAAGAGAATGTCTTAACATAAAAAATAATACATAACGAAAATATAAAGATTAGCAACAAATATAAGAACAAAAACTCAACCACTTCTTTTCCTCTAAAAATAACCTTCTTGAGATTCTTGTATATTAGCTTAACATTAAAAATATTATAAAACTAGTATATAAATCTAAAAACTAGGAGTAAATAATCATTCACAAATGAACATATATGAGAAAATGTGTGCTATTCACTTTCGTTTTCTTCCTCGTTTGCGTCTACTAAATTACAATTTGCAAAATTGTAACATAGTGCTCTTTACACACCATTCTATTACATTTGTTGCAAGATATTGTTGTAACTCTATTTTTGCTCCTTCCACAACAATGGCACCTCCCCCGTTTTTTTGGTGGTGTTTCTTCATCGTAGTCGTCTTGTACGTTTTTGTATTTCTTCAAGAATATTTTTAAATCCAGAGGTAAACTCTGTATTTCCGCCCTCTCAGAAAGATGAGGTCTTATCAATGCCAATGATAATTCTTTTAGAAAAACTCTTCTATATTTTTGAGGATTGTCGATGTTGGCAGCATTGTACAGGATCTGGCTGTTAATTCCGCCAATATTCAGGAGTTGAAAAAACAATGCCATTGGCCATCTTCGTGTTTTTCGGGATACCGAATAGGTACTGCACATTTTGTCTACAGTGTCTACGCCTCCTTTATGTGAATTATAGTCTAAAATTATCATTGGTTTTCCTGTTTCGGGATCTACTGTAGAATTACTGTGCATGGTAGATAGGAGAATAACAGCTTTATTTTTTTTGGTGTGTAGGATACAATGGTAATTTCTTTTTGAAAACCAAAAGTGGATGATCCAATTGGTGTGTTTTTTCTTGGTAAAAACTCTGGAGGTATTTCGTTTAAGTTGCCAACCATCGTTATCTTTTCCTTCATAAGGTCAACTGCCAACGGATAACTCGTATACCAATTGTCGCATGTTAAATTACGGTTTTTACCTTTTCAAGGTTGAAGCAGGCGATGGGTAATATCCGTTGGTGTGTTAGATTTTTTGTAGGGCCCTTCCGGTTGTTGAGCAAAATACACCTCAAAATTGATGACATAAAAGGTCTGCGCGTCACACAACACAAACACTTTTAAGCCATACTTTGCAGGTTTACTTAGAATGTATTGCACAAAGTTGCATCTACCTCTAAAATGTATCAACATTTCATCGATAATCATTTCTTCTTCCAAGGAATAGTTGCTGCTACAGTTTTTCATAAACGTATCAAGAGTAAAGCGAATAGCAGCAAGTTTGTCAATTGATTTTCGGTCCTTTCGAGTATCTTTGTTGTCAAACCTAAGAGCAGCAAGCAGAAATAAAAATCGATCTGCGCTCATACAGGCTCGAAAGATTTCTGAGCCGGTACCATCTTTTGTCCACAATTCGAGGAAGTGTGTATGATTTTGTTTTTTAGTCCCTGCAAGAAATAATAATCCTAATAATGCCATGATTTCCTGTTTAGTCGTATCTTTAGCTCGTCTTGACCGTTCATAATTTAATCGCATTTTTGCAATCTGCAAATTTGTACATTCAACTATATTTTCTATGATTTCATTTGTAAAGAGTTTTTCAAAAGCACTTAGTTCCGTAGTAACATCTCTCGCACAAACTGTTGGCCCAGGAAATATCTTGACAATATTTTTTGAAGGAGTTTTAGTAAATTTGCTAAGAAGAGATTTCTTATACCATTTAGTTTTTCTGTCTTTTGCTATAAAATAATCATTGTCTTCATCAAGATCTGAACTGTTTTCAATGTTACTGTTTGTGTCCGAGTCAATCGTATATTGATTTTTGTCATTCAGATCAACTTCTGATTCAGTGTCGTGCTCCGTTTTTTCTAATAGCTCGTCGTCTGAAGTATCTGGGTCTCCACCAACATCTTCATCAGATTCTTACTCAAATATAGCTTGAGCCATAGCTCTAAGTTCATCTTCTGAGAGTTTTTGGGGATTTCTTACTGGTACACGATCCCTGCAAAGTAAATATTTTGTAGTACCTCTCGATTTATACACGTTACGAGAAATATATAGAGGCAACGTTTGTAATTCTTATTATTTATTTCGAATTAATATTTCAAAGAGACATGACCGTATTGCTATGGACGAAAGAACATGAAAAAACAAGACTACAAAAACAAATAGAAGGTCGTTAAATATTCCAATTATTTAGCGTATGGCTACATCACAGGTTCATATAAATATAAATATATAAATGTAAATTATATAAATTACAAACAACAGTATATATAAAAATATTATTTTACAAACAAACATTAAGATTATAAATATATTCGATTGACTCTTTTGTAGCAGCCAGGAAATCTGAAGGGTTGCCATTATAGGATCTAATCGGGCATTCCTCTACCATGTGTTTTACTGTTTGCCTTTCGGCGCCGCAGTCGCAATTTGGTGATTGTATTTTTCCCCATCTAAAAAGTGAGTCGGAACATCTGCCACAGTTCGTCCTTATTCTATTGAGTGTGGTCCAATAGTCCAATAATAGGTACTAACAAATATCCAAATAGATAACGGTATATTAAGTTATGAGAAAATGCTAAAATAAAATATTTGATCAAATGTATTATCATAAAACTAGTTTTATTATAATAAAATGAAAGTTTTATTAAAATTTTAATAACAAATTACAAATTCTTTTATTCAAAACGTTGCAAAATGTCTAGCTTTTGTTACATATAAGTCGCTATACATTAATAATGCCATTATTTTAGTAGATAAACGTAATATAAATATCACAAAATTTATTTACATAACTAGGTGCTTGGTGTACTACATACACCACTGGTAAACTTCTCCTGAATTTTTCCAACCGTCAGTCTATCTCTGCAGCAATCAATTTTAGAACTGTTGAGGTTTATAGCTGACACATCAGAGATAGGTTAAGTAGAGGGACACGTGCGCAACCAGTGCTTATCAGAAATAGCGGCCAATTTAGTGCGACTGGGGTACTGAGTACACCGTAGCCCGTAGTTAAAGGTTAATTCAATGAAAGTATACAACAACAAGAAGTTTTTCCCAATTAATTATTGGTGTCATTACCTTAATAATTTTAGTTTACTTTGTGCTTTTCGGTTAATGTTTTTAGTGAGCGATCATTGGAAATGCATAAGATTTTTCATTATTTTTATTTTTTACGCTTATTGCTATTCTTCTTCTTCGCGTGCCATATCGACTTCCCCCTACTATATGTCCCAGATAAGATATTTTTTGAGGTTTAACAGTCTTTAGCAGTTCTCTGTCTTTGTTGACGCTCCTTAGTACTTTTTCATCAGTTTTACTTACTTTCCAAGGTATGTTCAGAATTCGTCTATGAACTTACTTTTCCAATGCTTCAATTTTGCTCATGATCGATACTTTTAGCGTCCACACTTCTGCACTATACTAAAGTACAGACCAAACATAGCACTTAACCATTCTTTGGCTTGATGTTAAACTGAGATGGCTATCGCAAAGAAATGATTTCATTTTCATAAAAGTAGTTCTAGTCATTGTTGCGTCATCTAGTTAGTCCGTTATCACAGTTCCCAAATATGTTATTTTGTGAACTTTCTCAACTTGGACTGCGTTCAATTAAGGTTTTGCATCGGGATGTGGGTCACGACTAAATACTAAAAATTTGGTTTTGTTTAATTTTATTTTAATGCCCATTTCGTCTCCTACCTCATAAATACGATCAAGCAGTATTTGAGGACCTTTAATATTATCTGATAGAATTACTGTATCGTCTGCATATCTAATCACATTTAGTAGTTCCCCGTTGATTTTTATTTCATATGATTGTCTCTCAAGTGCCTTTTTAAATAACTGGTCCGAGTAAACATTGAACAATGTTGGCGACAAAATACAACCTTGTCTGACTCCTCGTTGTATGGGGATTTTATTGGTGTAGTTATCTCCAATTTTTACGATAGCAGTTTGATTCCGGTACAAATTTTTAACGACACGAATATCCTTGTCATCTATTCCGATATTTTTCAGTATTTGCATTAATTTTACATGTTGTACTTTATCGAATGCCTTTTCAAAATCCACGAAACATGCAAATACATCTTTTCTTTGGTCATGGCATTTTTGTAATAGGATGTTAAGCGCAAAAATTGCTTCCCTGGTTTCCATAGCATTTCTAAAACCAAATTGGATATCTTCAAGATCTTCTTCACCTTTGCGTCTAATTCTGTTGTAAAGTATTCTAAGGAAAATTTTAAGAGTGTGGCTCATTAGGCTAATTATTCGATATTCTGAGCATTTTCTCGCATTGTGTTTTTTAGGAATTGCGACAAAGATGGATTTGAGCCAATCTCTCGGGAAATCGAGGATCACTCGGTGTTATATATTGAATTAAAAAGTCTTACTACTACTTTTATGTTATCAGTCTTTATTAATTTTAGCAAGTCAGTTGGTATATCATCTGGACCACAAGCTTTTTTAATTTTAGCATTATTTACAACGTGTTCTACCTCGAATTTCATAATTTCTGGGCCGTCAGTACAGTTTTGGTAGAATTCGGCACTATTATTCCTGTCATCTTTAAACAACTCTGATATATAAAGCTGCCATTTCTTTCTTATTTCGTGCTCGTTTACAATAATTTTGTTATTATTGTCAACGAGTACAAAGGGAACTGTATGTCGGTATATATGCATTAATAATGAAGATACTGTGTAGTGCACTTTAAGTAGTTGCCTTGTTTGTTTTTTATCTACGTATATTCATTCTATCTACCCCTTTAATTTGGAATATCGTATGTTAGGATTCGATTAGTTGTTTATTTTATATACAGCTAGAGGCTTTTTTAAGTCAATAAATCAAAATTTGTCTTAAAGTTAATCTATTTTTAACCATAGTGTCCTATGATATCTCGTATGTCACTATACGTTCATTAATAATGAAGATACTGTGTAGTCCTTTTTTGTAGTCGCCTTGTTTGATTTTTCTCTCTGAATATATTCTTTATATGATCTCCTTTGTTTTGCTATGTCGCATTTTAGGATTCGATTACTTGTTTATTTTGTATTTAACCGGAGGCCTTCTTTAAGACAATAAATCAAAATTTGTCTTAAAGCTAATCTATTTGTATTCATAGTACCCTATGATATCTCGTATGTCACTATACGTTCATTATTAATGAAGATACTGTGTAGTATCCTTTTATTAGTCGCCTTGTTTATATTTCTTAATCCGATATTTTCTTTCTTTTTATTTGCTATGTTGCGTGTTAGGATTCGTTCAGTTGTTTATTTCGTACCCAGCCAAATGCCTTCTTTAACTCAAAAAATTTAAATTTGTCTTTTAGTTACATTTATTATTCATAGAATCCTATGGCATCTCCTATGTAACTATACATTTATTAATATGAAGACACTGTGTAGTGCCCTTTTGGTAGTCGCCTTGTTTGTTTTTAAAATAATAATATGTTCGTACTATCCTTCCCTTTTATTTAACGTATCACACTTTAAAATTGTATCATTAACAAAGAAGATATGATGTAATTCGCTACCCCATCTCCTTTTCAATTATTTATTATTACGTCACGACCCAACCACAAAACGCTAAAAAATGAACAAAATGAACCTTAGCATTTTATTATACATAACATAATATAATATAACAAAATATTTCAAAAGTCAGCCAACATATGTTACCATGGACCATTGCTCTCCCTGATTGTAATACAAACCTTTCTGTATAGAAGAAATGTGAAACACCAGCCAAAAATTTTAAACAGAGAGCACTGCAGATATACTACCGTGAAAGCATTAATGGTTTTAATGAATACATCGTTATTTTCACCGTCGTATATCTGCAAACAAAGGAGGAGCGGCTTTCAAAAAAATAAATATAACAGTTCCTATCAGCTCCCTTGTAAAACCTCTATATTTTCCGATAAACTGGTTTCTATCCTCTTGGTATTAACGTTTATTGACACACATCACATCAGATAGTCTCTAACTCTTAGTGATTATTTGAGTGCATTAACAGCCCTAAAGCAAATGTACCCCAAATATCCCGTCCTGCTTTTAGTTAAGACGAAACTCTTAACATAGCAAGAAAATTAAAAAGTAGTTCAGTTCCTCTGGATACCTTCACATTACGAGATAACTGGAAATGATGAAGCTGACATATTCTAAAAAAATGTAAGTCAGAATCCGTTAACAGGCATCATAACTACCTGTGTTTAAATTAAGTTAAAGTAGTATTTTAAAAACAAAATCATGACAAAATAGCAAATTAATAGAAATAATTCAATCTTTACATTAAGAACTATCGAACAAAGTGTACCGCCGTGGAAAATTTCTACTAAGAGAAAAGAACAAGTGATCATATCCAGATTGTGACTTGGGCATACAAATACCATGATTTTATATTAATAAAGGAACCTCCGCCGATGTGTTATGTGTGTGAGAGTGAACTAACACTGTCCTCTCCATGTACTAGAACGCCAACAACAACTGTTACCTACCACCTTAACATAACGTTTTTGTAAATTTTTTATATTTAATGTAATTACAGTTTCACCCTGCGTTGGTCGCATGGTTAAGTAAACCACCATTAGTCGCAGGTGAGCGTAAAGCTCACTTGTCGTGTATATGACTTATTTTGACTTTTTATGAGTGAAAAAAACAAAAGACATAAATATAATGATTTATTTATCAAAGCTAAAAAAAGGCAATATTTTTAACAAAATACAAAAAGGAATAAAACATAAAATATAAAGTTTGGTACATCTACATAAATAAGCATAATTCTGAAACAGCGACTAGAATAATAAAACAAATTACTCAGATTCAAGAACTTCGATGCGTTCACACTCTGTGCAAATGGTGATTGTATGTTCTTTACAGATTGCTCTGAAACACTTGGCGAATTCGACGCGGTTTTCCGATTTGTTTTCTTGGGTCAACAGGAGCATTTTGGCCTTGCACCTTCTTGATTTTCCTGAGAAACATCTCGTTTCTGTGTCAAAGGAAGATTCAGATATTTTTTAATTTGCAAAGTTAGCAGAAATGGCAAGTTTTGGGCCGATCTTGTTTGCATATGTGGGGTAATGAGTTGTCTGACTAAAATTTTCAGATACTCACGTCTTGGTTTTCAGGAATATAATACATTTGTCCTAAATATAATGTTTTCATTTATTCTAGCGATGTTTAGCATAGTAAAAAAACAGTCAATGGCAATTAACATGTGATTCTTGCCACTGAATAAAGACTCTTGAGTTGGTCCACTAAATCTACTCCCGATTTTGTTTGATTGTAAAAAGTAACTACTGCTGGTTTGCAAGCTTCACCACTTTCCTCGTCAATTTCGTCATATTCATGGAGGGTTGACAAAAGCAGGACATTCTATTTTTTTGGGACGTACGAAACTAATAAATATTCACGACCAAAAGCAAATAAACTGCTACGAATCTTTAGTTGCAACAAATATTTCAGGAATTTCACGGTTGTCTTTTCTAATTGTCCCAACTAAAGTTATTTTTTTCTTTTTTAATTCTTCGGCCAAAGGAACTAACGTGAACCAGTTATCACAGGTTAAATTTCGTCCTGAATTTATACTGGGTTCACACAATCGTTTCACCACACTGGCTGGACTGTCGTCAATATAAAATGGACCATCGGGCTGCTTTTCTGCGTAAATCTCCATTTTCACAGTATAAAATACACGGCTCTCAGCCAAGGCAAATATTTTTATCCCGTATTTGTTGGGTTTACTCGGGATATATTGCCTAAAGCTGCATCTTCCACGGAAACTCTCCAGCATTTCGTCAATAGCACAGTTCTCACCAGGCGTATAGCACCTTTGGCATCTTTCTATAAATTTCTCAAATATATTTCTAATTGGAGCTAGCTTATTAATTAATTTGCGTTTAGCTCTTGTGTGAATATTATCAAAACGTAGTGCTCGAAGCAACAAATAGAAACGTTTCAGGGACATTACAATTTTGAATAACTCGGGTGCTGTAGAATCGTTGCTCCATAGGTCATTTAGGTTGGTGTGTCGAGATTTCAAAACTCCTGCCATGTACAACAATCCAAACACTGCTTTTATTTCGTCACAGTCAGTTTCTAAAACTTCTCGTTCGCGTGTGTAGTTGCCTCTAATTTTCTTTAGGTACAGATTTGTGCACGTCACAATTTCTTCAATGATATCATCTGTTATGAACAGATTTCAACTTTCATATGGAGTTTTAGCATCTTTGCCGCATGTTTCACTCCCGGTAGTTTGCTAATAATATTGTGCTGTTGAATGGTTTTTTTGTCTCTGCCGATATATTTGGGACCATCTTTAGACCAAAATGTTGAAATAGTATTTGTCGTATCACCGGCCGAAAACTCTGAGTCTCTCTAATGATTAGAACTGACTTCGACTGAATCTATGTCGCTTTCTTCATCGTCTCGTGAGTCTTTCTTCATCGTCTTTATAGTGAGTTAATCGCCCATTTCTCGACATCTGCGTTTAATCAATACTTGGAATAGACTGACTGACTGACGGTTGCTCGATCACAATTCACAATTTTGCGTTAAACATTCTATACACAATAGTAGTAGGAAGGATTACATGAGCGCAGTTGCCAATGCGAGTAAAATTGT
The DNA here is from genome assembly GCA_918026665.1 of Diabrotica balteata. Lineage (NCBI taxonomy): Eukaryota > Metazoa > Arthropoda > Insecta > Coleoptera > Chrysomelidae > Diabrotica > Diabrotica balteata. The sequence continues at coordinate 48,157,948 of OU898283.1, read as the reverse complement.
GAAAAATGTTAAGAAAAAAGTTGTTAAGTAAAATGGTGAGTGTTGCGCTCACCATGCGACCAACGCAGAGTTAATGGTAATAGCCCTTTGTGGTAAAAACAAATTGTATATAAAATAAAATTTAAAATATTTACCCGAAATAGTTAAGTTATCTACCACAAGGCGAATACAACGGTAACAACAATGAGCGTTTTATTTAAATCTTATATTTGCTTTACAATCTGGCATCCGTGTACTGGTTTGAATTAGATATCCGACAGCTGAAAATATACTTAAGTAGAAATCTGCATACAATCAAGTTTCTGTTAATAGTTTTTAAGATTTATTACTAGAGGCCGCCACCTGACGGCAGATTATAAGTCAAAAATTTGTCCGATAAAGATTGTCTAACTATTATTGTTTAAACTATAGTACAACTGAGTGACACCACTTATTTAATTAAATTACAACTGACTTTAAAACAAAAAGCAGTATTTATAAGAAATTAATTGATGATGACATGTCTGCAATATGTGTTAAAACTGTTGATCGGCTGGACTATTGGACTGCAATACTGCTGACGTCCGGGGTTAATGTATCGTAATTCGAGGGAAGAGCTCTACTTAAATATCGCTTAGCAATAAGAAGTTTATTACAATTATCTATGAAAAATATGCATTTATACCATTCTTCTTCTCATGGAGCCGTCTCCTTTCGAAGGTTGGCGATCTAAATGGCACTTGTGGTTTTGGAAACTGCTGCGCGAAAGATTTCTGCGGATGAGCGGTCGAACTATCTCCTCAGGTCTTTCAGCCATGAGTTCTGGCTTCTTCTTACTTACCTTTTGCTATGTACTTTTCCTTCCAGTATAACTTGAAGTAATTCATATTTTTCGCCTCTCAACACATGACCCAAGTATTGCATTTTCCTCTCTTTGATTATTCTTAGTAATATATAACTCAATAACTCAACTAAGTTGGCCATTTTATTCGGCGTTTCAACTATGTACGGGTATCGTTCCACAATTTATGTCAGAAGAATTGTTAAAACATAACATGAGAAAAGAAAATATTAACAAACAGTTGGATAATAATACAAGGTATAAATATTTATTTATTCATAATTAGATATAATTGCTCCTCTCGCGTTGTTAAACGTTTTCACACTGGTAATGGGAGTAATCCAATGTCATATTTTGTTTTAAGCTGATGTAACCGATTTTAAAATAATTTTTTCCTTAAAAATTTTTGTGACAATAATAAAAAAGTGCAACCATTAGAAAGCAGGTAAAATAGGTATAATTAATTTTTTTACCACAAAAATTATAACCTTATACCAATAATAAATCATGTATTGCACTTTTTTATTCTTTATTTTTGGTACTTGTTTTTTTAAATTTGCTCAATCTTGTATTTAGTATTGAATTTATAGTAAGGTGATTTCTTTTTTTTGGTTTGTTTTTTTATGTTGAAAACACGTACTCAAAAAAATTGCAAATGAGTACTAAAAATGAACAGGAGCAAGATTTAACTAACACTACCACAGAGTCTTTAAAGTAGCAAGACTCCTATAATTTGGATAGCATGACCAAGCGTGACAGCTTAACTTCTCAATCTGTCTTATTTTTTTGCCAATAGCGACTTAGATTTTATTGACAACGAACAGCTTCGTATAGAAAAGATGTTTAACGCTGAATACTTCAAAGACAGTATTATGTTTGATAGTCAAAGTTGTGTCCATAATAATATGCAGACAGCTGATAATGTTAAACTTAAATATGTTTAGTCAGTAAATAATGAAAATTACAGTCAACCATTATTTGACGCAAACACCGAAAATACGAGTAATTGTATTAAACCAATTACATATATCAGTAATCAAAGTGATACCTTATTAATATTGAATAGTGATTTATTCATTGATATGCAAAAAGAAGAGCTAACGGCTCCTGCAACTATACCTAAAATCCAAACTGCCTATCCTGAATAATTAAAAAAACTAGTTGATTACAGTAAAACTAATTTGGAATATGATGAACCTGTTATCAAAAGAAAAAAAGGGTGCCGAGTAAAGAAAGACCAATGGGTTAGTCAAAGAAGTCAAAAGAATAGAGAAACGGGTAAAGAATACTGCAGAAAACAAAAATTCATGAAAAGTAAAGACAAGTTATACAGAAACTAAACTAAAAAATTATGAAGTTTCGATGTAATTGTAAGGACAAAAGGATAGTGTGATCTAAATAATAGAAAAACAATATTGGGTCAGTTCTGGACTTTTACTTGGAATGAAAAATGACTTAACACTAATAAGAGTTATTTCATACGAATAGACAAACAGATACGAAAGATGAATAAAAAACCAAGAGAGTTAATTCTACTTCTATTTACCATCTAAAAAAAGGCGAAGATATGATGCAAGTCTGTAAAATGTTATTCCGGAACACTTTTTTGATAAATCATGTATTTGGGTTTAAAAGGTTCAAATTACAGGAATGAATACCAGTGAACAATAATTAAAACAAATATTATAACAATTACATTTGATGAAGAAATTAAATCTTTGCAGGACTTTTTAAATGATTTGCCCAAAATGCCGTCCCATTATTATAGAAAAAGGACAAGACAGGCATATATACCGGGTGGTCCAATAAGCCGATCTCTCGGCTATATATTAGAAACTATTCATGTTATAACTTTAGGAGAAAAAATTCCTTAGTAAAAGCGGCCAAGAGAAATCGCTGGAAATAGCTTTCAAGTTTCTGGATTAACCGCTAGAGGGCGTAACCTGTGAAGAAAAATTTGAAGAGCAGTTTTTTTGGGAAATATGCCCAATTATACCAAGTATTAAATAAGTAAACTAGAAAGAGGCCTAAATTCCGCACAAAGTTGTTCAATGACTTTTTTTTTGTTTGTTTTAAATAAAGGGCGGGGGAGAGTGGGAAAGTATTTGTGGATAAATACCTATAACTTTGGTTTGGATCAACCGATTTTAACGAAATTAGTGTTATTAAAAAGAATGTGAATGAATTAATTTACATCTACTATAAAATAGTTGCATTTAGTTTCAATTGTCAGAGGTAGAGGGTACTTTCGAATAGAAAAAATTAAAATTTGTTTTTCTTCAAAATATTTAATGGAAACACATATTTTTTGTGAATTATAATGGAACTGGATTAAATTCGTAACAAAATAGCGCAAATCTGATGTTAATGGCTTTTGTCGAACTCGAGATATGAATAAAAACGCATAAACATAAGTAAGTATAGTATTGACTCACCGGCACCCTGTATTATAAATTAAATTAAAAAATAAGTCAGTAGGTACTTTCAAATTTTTTTTATAGCAAAAGAATCTTAATGGTGATACCTATTTTTACCATTTATTTCATATGAATAAAAATAGTTGTTTCGAAACTAAGTAAGCTACGACAATGAATTTAACGGGGAGTTCATATTGTTTATTTATTGACAGCAGTCAAAATGTTGTTAAGAAGTGTTATATTATAATTCGAATTGAAGATTTCACTTTTTTCAATAGATATTAATATTGATAATATTAGTAATTAATGATCAGTACTAATAATTCGTGATGAGTATATGAAATGCAGAATTGTATGATATGATTAAAGTTTATTTCAAATGTCACCAAAATGCCGCTATTGCCTTACGTATATATTCAGCAAAATATCCTGACAGGAGACATTATTAATTACTATTTAACTGGGAATAAGCCACAATTAAAGATAAAAATCTGATTGACGTTTTATTCCCAGTTAACTAGTAATTAATTTAAAATGCCACAAGAAAATAGCTTCAGAACAATATTAGGAGACATTATGGCAAAGAAGTATTTGAAAAAAATGCAAGAAGATTAAGAGAAACTGGTAGTTTTCATCGTCCTTGTTTTAAACAACGTAGTAGAGGTATGACCGAAGATAATTCAATCAATGTTCTTGCTTTAGTTCAACAGAATCAACATATAAGTAGTCGGCAAATCTCTATAGAACCAAACATACCCAAAACTACTGTTATAAGGATTTTAAAACATCACAGGTTGGTTTTTCATATTATAAAGTGAACGTTTAGGTCAGAAACTTAGAATTCCTCTTAAACTTTAGATTTAACTCTTATTTGAATATTCCGATAAAAACGGCCATAGGGCGCTTTTATCCTTTTATCCGTTTCTTAAAAATACTTATGCCCGATTTTTCTTGTGAAACAATTGTGGATTTTTCAAAATTTTTTGAGTTTTAGTAAATATAGTGGTTTCTGTTTCACCAATATTTGTTGTTCTGTTTTTTTAGACTGCATCCTTATCATGTAGTCCTCCACCAAACTTTACATGAGAGAAATTTTGATGCAAGGCTGGATTACTGCAATTGGATGTTAGGTCTGCTAGAAGAACAACAGCATATCGTGTCAAAGATTTTGTGGACAGAAGAGGCTACGATTAATAGTGCCGGTGGTGTTAATGTGCATAATATGCATTATTGGGCTGAAACAAATCCGCACTGGATACATGAGGTGCAGGTTCAAGGTAGATGGAGTCTTAATGTTTGGTGTGGTATAGCTAATGGAAAGATCGTACGTCCATATTTCTTTGATAGAACTTTAAATGGCGAAACATATTTGGATTTTCTGGAAAATCAGTTGCCTGTTTTATTGCAAGATATTTTCTTACAAACAAGAAGAGATATGATATTACAACATGACGGGTGTCCTGCGCACTTTTCCAGATGAGCTCGAGATTATTTGTATGCAAGTTATCCAAATAAATGGATTGGAAGGGGAAGTATATTTTCATGACCAGCTAGATCTCTGTACTTTTATCTGTGGGGAAGATTGAAGGACATAGTGTACCAAACTCGACCAACCACGCGAGATGACATGAAACAGCGCATTATAAACGCAATAAATAGTATATCCACAGCTGAGATTAAAGCAGCTGTTATGTCTAGGCGAGAAAGATTACATCTTTGTGTGGACAACGATGGAAAACAGTTTAAACATTTAATTGGACATTAAGTTTTAATGATCGAGATATTTGTATGATCTTTCACATATTTAATTTTAAGTTATAATAAAGGGTGTGTCAATACTATACTTATGTTTATGCGTTTTTATTCATATCTCGAGTTCGACAAAAGCTATCAACAAGTAGTTTGCACCATTTTGTTACGAATTTAGTCCAGTTCCAATATAATTTACAATAAATAGGTATTTCCATTAAACATTTTAAAGAAAGACAAATTTTAATTTTTTCTATTCGAAAAAATTTTAATTTTTTCTATTCGAAAGTACCCTCTACCTATTACAATTAAAACTAAATGCAATTGTTTTATAGTAAATAGTAATTAAATCATCCACACTCTTTCTTATGACACTAATTTCGTTAAAATCGCTTGATCTAAACCAATTAAATACTTTCCCACTTTCCCCCACCCTTTATTTGAAGAACATTTTTGAAGAAAAATAATTGAAAACTTTGTGCAGAATTTAGGCCTCTTTCTAGTTTACTTATTTAACACTTGGAATAATTAGATATTTCCCAAAAAACTGGTTTTCAAATTTTTCTTCACAGGTTACGCCCCCTAGCGGTTAACCTAGAAACTTGAAAGTTATTTCCAGCGATTTCTCTTGGCCACTTTTACTGAGGAATTTTTTCTCCTAAAGTTATAACATGAATAGTTTCTGATATATAGCCGAGAGATCGGCTTATTGGACCACCGGTACAATCGGACATTTAATTTTAATCCAAGCAGTATAGCAGCTTTACAAAATGTACCGGGTGGTCCAATAAGCCGATCTCTCGGCTATATATCAGAAACTATTCATGTTATAACTTTAGGAAAAAAAATTCCTTAGTAAAAGTGGCCAAAAGAAATCGCTGGAAATAACTTTCAATATTCTGGATTAACCGCTAGAGGGCGTAACCTGCGAAGAAAATTTTGAAAACTAGTTTTTTGGGAAATATGTCAAATTATACCAAGTGTTAAATAAGTAAACTAAAAAGGGGCATAAATTCTGCACAAAATTGTTCGAGTACTTTTTTTTTGTTTTTTCAAATAAAGCGTGGGGAAGAGTGGGAAAGTATATGTGGATAAATACCTATAACTTTGGTTGGGATCAACCGATTTTAACAAAATTAGTGTCATTAGAAAGAGTATGGATGAGTTAATTTACATCTACTATAAAATAATTGCATTAAGTTTTAATTGTCGTAGGTAGAGGGTACTTTCGAATAGAAAAAATTAAAATTTGTTTTTTTTCAAAATTTTTAACGGAAACACCTATTTATTGTAAATTATAATGAAACTGGATTAAATTCGTAACAAAATGGCGCAAACCGCATGTTAATAGCTTTTATCGAACTCGAGATATGAACAAAAACGCATAAACATAAGTAAGTATAGTATTGACACACCCTGTATTATAAAGTAAATTAAAAAATAAGTCAGTAGGTACTTTCAAAAAATTTTATAGTAGAAAACTCTTAATGTTAATACCTATTTTGACCATTGTTATTTAATATGATTAAAAATTGTTTTTTCGAAACTAAGTAGGCTACCACAATGAATTTGACAGGGAGTTCATATTGTTTATTTATTGACAGCAGTCAAAATATTGTTAAGAAGTGTTGTATGTATTATAATTCGACTTGAAAATTGCATTTTTTTTCAATGGATATTAAAATTGGTAATATTAGTAATTAATTATCAGTACTAATAATTCGTGATGAGTATATCAAATTGTATATGATTGAAGTTTATTTCGAATATCACCAAAATGGCGCTATTGCCTCACGTATATATTCTGTAAGATATCCTGGCAGGAGATATTGTGGCAAAGAAGTAGAGATTTCGGACTACTCATATGTGGATTCTGTTGAATTAAAGCAAAAACATTGATTGAATTATCTTCGGTCATAACTCTACTACGTCGTTTAAAACAAGGACGAGAAAAACTACCAGTTTCTCTTAATCTTTTTGCCTTTCTTTCAAATACTTCTTTGCCATAATGTCTCCTGACACGATATCTTACAAAATATATACGTGAGGCAATAGCGGCATTTTGGTGACATTCGAAATAAACAGCAATCATATCATACAATTTGATATACTCATCACGAATTATTTGTACTGATAATTAATTACTAATATTACCAATATTAATATCTATTGAAAAAAGTGCAATCTTTAATTCGAATTATAATATAGCACTTCTTAACAACGTTTTGACTGCTGTCAATAAATAAACAATATGAACTCCCCGTCAAATTCATTGTCGTAGCCTACTTATTTTCGAAAAAACTATTTTTTACCAAATAGGTATCAACATTAAGATTCTTCTGCTATAAAACAATTTGAAAATACCTACTGACTTATTTTTTAATGTAATTTATAATACAGGGTGTGTCAATACTATACTTACTTATGTTTATGAGTTTTTATTCATATATTGAGTTCAACAAAAGCTATTAACATGCAAATTAATAATAACTATTATTAATTTGCTCCATTTTGTTACGAATTTATTCCAGGTCCATTATAATTTACATTAAATAGGTGTTTCCATTAAAAATTTTGAAGAAAAACATATTTTAAATTTTTTTATTTGAAAGTCCCCTCTACCTACGACTATGAAAACTGAATGCAAGTATTTTATAGTGGATGTGAATTAATTCATCCACATTTTTTCTAATGACACTAATTTCATTAAAATCGGTTGGATGAAACCAAAGTTATAGGTATTTATCCACAAATACTTTCCCACTCTCCCCCACCCTTTATTTGAAAAAATAAAAAAAAAGTACTTGAACAACTTTGTGCAGAATTTATGCCCCTTTCTAGTTTACTTATTTAACGCTTGGTATAAATGGACATATTTCCCAAAAAACTGGTTTTCAAAATTTTCTTCACAGGTTACGCCCCCTAGCGGTTAATCCAGAATCTTGAAAGTTATTTCCAGCGATTTCTCTTAACCACTTTTACTAAGGAATTTTTTTCCTAAAGTTATAACATGAATAGTTTCTGATATATAGCCGAGAGATCGGCTTATTGGACCACCCGGTACACATATTATTGTTAGTCAAAAAACAAAAATACGTTATCTGTTGCTACTGTTACAAACACCCTTACAAAAGTAAAAAATATCTCTCTTTAAACTAAAGAAAAACTTTAGAGTGAGAAAAATTTTTAATTAATACAAGTTGGATACATATTCGAAAAGAAATTTATGAAGAGCAGATAAGTAAAAAAAATGAAGCAAGAATGGAGAAGGAATCTAATAAAGAAAAGAAAGAATTTGTGTTTACTGCCGATCTTCAAGCTGTCCTTTTGGTGCCTGGCTCCAGCGTATCATATAACTGGTGCATTTATGATGTAAAGAATAGTAATGGATATTGCTTTCTGTGAGATGAGGCTTAAGGAGGATTTAATTCTGATGAATTTGCTACCATTTTGGTAAACTTTCTTACGGAAAAAGTAATTCTAAAAATGGGAAAAGACAACAGGCACATAATCGTGTATACTAATGGGTGTTGTTATTAAAACCGAAACGTCACTTCAAGCAACTCTCTCGTTTACTTATCTTTGCTAAACAATTTGATTATTAAACAAAAATATATGAAAGTGGGCCACACACAAATGGAAGTCGACAGTATACACCTAATGATAAAGAAAAAATTTAAAAATCAAATAATTAATGATTCAGCTGAGTACATTACCATTTGCAGAAAAGCGAAGAAATAGCAAGGAAGAAACCCTAGACAGTTGAATACTTTTCTAGTTTAAGAATTTTAAGCAGCTACATTTTTACAACTCCATAATTCCAGGAAAATTAAAAGGAGATCCTAAGGTATTGCTATTTAAAAATTTAATTAAAAATCCTTTGTAATAGGTATATATTTAAGGCCCAAACGGGCTAAGTTAAAAAGACATAACGTTTTCGGAAACCATGTTACATCATCAGTGTCCTAGAAAATAGTTAACCACTTAATTAAAAAGAACATAGGTTAAAATTTTGACTAAGGTTAATGAAAAATGTGGTTAATACTTACTAGGAGTACATGAATGTAGCCACCAAGATTAAATATATGGGTAAAAACCCGTTAACAGATGTTTAATTACATAAATTTTTAAAAATACGTTATAATAATTTAAGATTATAGAGTTACCGATGGATTAGGTAACATGGCGACATATGACTCCACGTTGAAGTTGCTAGTCCTGAGACGGTATGTCTTCGAGGACTGTATGAGTGCAACTGATTGGCAATGACATTTGATGACAATATTGTTAAGTTATGACGGAAATTATCACAGAGCAGTCAATGTAGCTATATGTTTCTACTTAAGACAAAAGCCAACGTTATTTAAAATTGTGAAAATTAAGTAAACTAATATAACAGTATCAACCATCAATGTTGTAGTTTTAAATTTATGTAAATAAGATGATATAAGGGAGAAAAAATTGTACGGTTGTAGTTAGGCAACCAACTATGCATGTATGTAGCAATGTAATATAGAAAATTTTTATTATATGGCCCTTTATGTTTCTTAAACATTTGGTACCCAGAAAATATAAACTAGACACATGTGGAAGGTTGAATTTTAGAAATTTTGATGTTAATGGTTGGACCTAAATGTATTTATTTAGAATTGTAAGTGTTTTTGTATGAATAAAATAAAACTGTTTTAGTAATTGTTCACGTGTTATTTAATTTTTAACTCAAATATAGAGGCCCTGTATGTCAAAAGCAACATTTGGTACCTGGCAAATGTGAAAATTTTGAGTTATAAGTTCATGAACATAAATGTCTGACAAGGTGGTAACAGACTAAAAGGTGTGGAAGTTTTATTGTATTAGCTACTATATGTACTAAACGAAAGATTTTTTGATGGTTGGGACATGATTGTGTAGTATGTTGATAGTATGATAATTTACTTATAACTTAAGAAAGGTCCTATCTGTCATAAGGCAACCCTAGGTACAAAAGAAATAAAAATGATAAGTTATAAGTTAGGTTTGTTGTAGGTATAAGTTGTCTTAAATTGTGATGATGGTATGGTTGGCTTTGTTGATATTAAGTGAAACGAAAAAGTTTGTGCAGTGTCATCTTTGCAGATGAATAAGTTGTGTAATTCATAATGGATATGAGGATCTTAAATTGTTCGTTCAACTATTGTGTGAAATAAACAAAATTTGATGGTTGGGATATGGTTATGTATTATGTTTATCATATAGAACTCAAATTAGAACTTAAAAAATGGCCCTATCTGTCATAAGACAACACTAGGTACATGAAAAAATTAGATGGATAAGTTATAAGTTGAATGTGTCTGCGTTGTTTACTGGCCTTAACTTGAAATTGAAAGAATAATAGATGGCTATGTTCAAATTGAGTAGGAAAGTAATTTTCCAATAAATGAATGGTGGGATACTGAACAACTACAGAAAGCTGAGAGAGTGTTTGTTAGAAAGGTTTGCTGAATAGTTTAGAATTTTTGGCGGGCTAACAAGAAGAATGGACAGTAATAGATATAGAGGGTTGGACTTGAAGTTTGGTTTAATGAAAAGAAGAGGGGAGAGATGGAGAGTATGTTATGTTGAAGTAAAAGTTTTTGAATGGACTGAAATTTGATGATAAATGTGGATTTTAGTTGAGAGGTAAATTAGGGGTGAAAATTATGAGAATAGTTGGCGATGAAGAGGGAGGAAGTCTCGATTGAAGGATACATGACGATTGACACAATTTGGGCTTTTTTGTTTTTCTTTTAAAATTTCAAGATCTTTATTCCCCCAAATAGCCCCCCAAAAATTCTAAACTATTCAGCAACCCTTTCTAACAAACACTTCAGTCCTCTTTTTACATTTTCACTCAATTCCCTTAGGGTTTGGTAGCGGACCTCTGGTGATCTCAGCTTTTTGTAGTTGTTCAGTATCCCACCATTCATTCAAAACAACCATAAATTTCTTTCCTACTCAATTTGAACATAGCCATCTATTAATCTTTCAATTTCAAGTTAAGGCCAGTATACAACGCAGACACATTCAACTTATAACTTATCCATCTAATTTTTTCATGTACCTAGTGTTGTCTTATGACAGATAGGGCCTTTATTTAAGTTATAATTTGAGTTATATATGATAAACATAATACATAACCATATCCCAACCATCAAATTTTGTTTATTTCACACAATAGTTGAACAAACACCTTAAGATCCTCATATCCATTATGAATAAAATCACATTACACAACTTATTCATCTGCAAAGATGACACTACAAAAACTTTTTTATTTCACTTAATATCAACAAAGCCAACCATACCATCATCAAAATTTAAGACAAGTTATACCTACAACAAACCTAACTTATAATTTACCCTTTTTATTTCTTTTGTATCTAGGGTTGCCTTATGACAGATAGGACCTTTCTTAAGTTATAAGTAGATTATCATACTATCAACATACTACATAATCATGTCCCAACCATCAAAAAATCTTTCGTTCATTACATATAATAGCTAATACAATAAAACTTCCACACCTTTTAGTCTGTTACCACCTTGTCAGACATTTATGTTCATGAACTTATAACTCAAAATTTTCACATTTGCCAGGTACCAAATGTTGCTTTTGACATACAGGGCCTCTATATTTGAGTTAATAGTTAAATAACACGTAAACATTTACTAAAACAGTTTTATTTTATTCATACAAGAACACTTACAATTCTAAATAAATACATTTAGATCCAACCATTAACATCAAAATTTCTAAAATTCAACCTTCCACATGTGTCTAGTTTATATTTTCAGGGTACCAAATGTTTAAGAAACATAAAGGGCCATATAATAAAAATTTTCTATATTACATTGCTACATACATGCATAGTTGGTTGCCTAACTACAACCATACAATTTTTTCTCCCTTATATCATCTTATTTACATAAATTTAAAACTACAACATTGATGGTTGATACTGTTATATTAGTTTACTTAATTTTCACAATTTTAAATAACGTTGGCTTTTGTCTTAAGTAGAAACATACAACTACATTGACTGCTCTGTGATAATTTCCGTCATAACTTAACAATATTGTCATCAAATGTCATTGCCAATCAGTTGCACTCATACAGTCCTTGAAGACATACCGTCTTAGGACTAGCAACTTCAACGTGGAGTCATATGTCGCCATGTTACCTAATCCATCGGTAACTCTATAATCTTAAATTATTATAACGTATTTTTAAAAACTAAATGTAATTAAACATCTGTTAACGGGTTTTTACCCATATATTTAATCTTGGTGGCTACATTCATGTACTCCTAGTAAGTATTAACCACATTTTTCATTAACCTTAGTCAAAATTTTAACCTATGTTCTTTTTAATTAAGTGGTTAACTATTTTCTAGGACACTGATGATGGAACATGGTTTCCGAAAACGTTATGTCTTTTTAACTTAGCCCGTTTGGGCCTTAAATATATACCTATTACAAAGGATTTTTAATTAAAATTGTTAATACATGGTATACAGCCAACTACAGGAACGTAGATTCCTTGTGATGAGTATTGCTATTTAGTAAATCGTAAACATTATTTTTGATCACATTGGATCAGTGTTTTTTATCCTTATTTTTCAGGATACCGAAGTTCGAGTTCTCATGTATACATCCTCTTGAGAAATATTTTATAAGCTTAGATTTTTTGAGGACTATAATTACTCAACCAATGGAAAAATTTCAGAATAAATACAATACCGTTTCAAGATTTGTTAAAATTGTACCCTGAACATAGAACAATTATAAGAAAGAAATATTTGGATTTACAGCGCCTAAAGAACTTGATGCCCAGAGATTACCATCCGTATTATAACAACCTTTCTCATGAAAATTAAAAATAAGTTATGTCATAATTATAAGTATAATTCCGTTTGTTTTGTTTTAAATTTAACCCATTTTATATTAAAATTTGCTCAAATGGAAAAAATTGTTCAAATGGAGTTGGCCGATTTGCGAATTAATGTATCGATAAGTAAAATTACAGAAAAACTGAGTCCAATGGGACACATTTGGACTTTTCACTATTTTTGACATAAAAAACAGCAATAATTATCTATTTAACAAAAATATGTCAAACAGTGAATTAGCAATTTTGTGATGTCTTGCTCCTATACATAATTTTCGTTAAAAAAAATAATTTTGTCCACCGTGTATAAACAACAAACTAAATAACCTCACTAAACTTTGAATAATTGATTATTAAATTTTGATATAAAATCCGGCAAGAAAACAAATTATGACATAGTAATTAATTAGAGGCTAGTATTATATAATTAGGCAATATAAGTATCTGCCAGTACAAAATAAAACTTAGTATTAAAATGATTCTGGTGCGTACGATCATTTTGCTGTCTTTGACTTCACTTTTTGCTACTTTTAACCTTGGGGTTGAAGGTACGGTGTGTGTGGATCAGTATGATCCGAAAGCAGATAATACGGGTGTTTGCCAAAAGGGTCTAAACCATGGAGAAGCAGTGTAAGTACACAACTCACTAGTTGTAATTAAAACTAAGTACTCTATTAATTAAATATTTACGAATATATTAATTTTTGCTATTTAATTAGTATATGGCGTACATGGACAATATTTTTATAAATAATTCTAACGCATTACAAACACAAATATAAATTATACAAAAACGAATAAACATACATCAAAACATTGTTGAATATGTAAAATTATACCGCATAGACAGGAACTAATGTATACGGACGTATAATTATAGGTCTTCTTCTTCATAATGTGCCATCTCCGCGACGGAGGTTGGCAATCATCATGGCTATTCTGATCTTAGATGCTGCCGCTGTGAATAGTTCGATTGATGTGCATCCGTACCATTCCCTCAAGTTAAACATCCATTCATCTCCTTCCTACAATTCTCTTGCCCTGGATTTTCCCTTGCATAATTAACTGGAGTATGTTGCATCTTTTATTATGCATAACATGCCCCAGGTATTGCATCTTTCGTGTCTTGATGGTTTCCAATATTTTCATTCTTTTGTTGATACTTCCCATTACTGCGTTGTTTGTTACATGCTCAATCCATGATATCTTCAGGATTGTTCTAGACACCCATAGTTCAAATGCTTTAAACTTTTTAGTCGTCGACGGGTTAAGTGTTCATGCTTGTATCCCGTAAAGAAAAGTCGAGAAAATATAACATCTTGCCAGCCTAACTCTTAAGTCTAATTTCAGTTCTCTTGCACAAAGTACGTTTCTAATTTTATTGAAGTTTGTTCATGCTCTATTCGTTCTCTATTCGAACTTTGATTTCTTTAGAGTATTCGTTTGTGTGAATAATTATTGTATCAAGATAATTGTAGTTTTCAACTTGTTTTAAAGTTTTACCGTTAATTGTCAGACTTTCATTATTATTTTGGGTTTTTATTGTCCTCATAAATTTATTTTTCCGAATATGAATGTATGATGAGTTTTAGTTTATTGATAATCCATATTCTTCTCCATACTCAACTTTCTTGTTTATTAGCTTTTGGAGGTCTTAGAGGTTGTCTGATATTATAATAGTATCGTCCGCATATCTAATGTTGTTAATTGGTGTTCCATTGACCTTTATTACTGCTGTTTCTCCCCCGAGAGCTTTTTTTTATAATTTCGTCAAAATATGCATTAAATAGTAGTGGGACAATACACACCCCTGTCGCACTCCTCTGTTTATTTAGAACTCTTCTGATGTGTGTTCATTAATACGTATGTGCGCCTGCTGTTTATAATATATATTATATGCTCACAATGAGAGCTGCTCAGTAATTTGAATTCAAAGAGAGCTTCACGGGTACCTCTACGGAATCCAAATTGGGTTTCTTCGATATCCATATCAAGTGTTGTGTAAATGCGTTTATGGATGATCTTTAAAAACATTTTAAGTGTGTGAGACATCAGGATTATGGTGCGATGGTCGGTGCATTATCTATTATTTTTATTAAGAGACAAATAAATGTTAAGGACATCCATGTACTCATTTTCTAGTATTTTAAGGATATTAAAAGGCAGTTGATCTGTCCCTGGGCCTTTTTCGTCTCTGGTGTTCTTTAGTGCATAAAATATTTTTTTCTTTGTAATTTCCATACTATTTTCTCTGTCCTTGAAATATGTGTTTTGTAGGTTTCCTCTTTCGGCGTCGAAGAGCTCTTCCATATATTTTTTTCCATCGTTTTAGCTTTTCGTCAGTCGTTATCAGTCGTGTTGCTTGTGTGAGTCCATTTCAAATAGGTAAAGAAATAATTTATTTCTTTACCTATTTGATATTATATGGCGGGTGTTGGAGAAAAGTGGTATAAGTCTAAATTTTAAGTTTCGAGAAAAACGCAATTATAGTTTTTTCAAATTTAATATTGTTACGGATACAAATAAGATATTTTCGTTCAACAATTTTTGGAAATGGCTTTGAATTTGTTGGATTAAAATAGAATAGTAAAAAGGACCTAGTTGTACAATTTTTTAAGAAAAATATGACTTATATCACTTTTCACAATTATTTATTAAAGAAAAAAACCCTTTCGGAAGATATAGTAACAAATCTAATTATTAATTATAAATAAAAAAATTTGAAACTGAAAAGTTTTATGTTTAGTTAAGGGGGTACATTTATAGTCAAATATAACGTAAAAGTTTATTTAATTTTTAAAAATTTTAATTTCTGTGTGTACACTCTCCTCGTCACTACTATTTTCATCGTCGGGTAACGTAATTGGTATATCCTCCTTCGTAGTTAAATTTCTATAAAAATCATGAAATGTTTCAGAAATATAAGGCAATAGCTCTATCAAGTTCTTTTTTTTTATCGATGTTTATTGGATTGGGACCTTTATATGACAGAGGAATTTTTATGTTTTTAGGCCACGTATTACCTTTTCTTAAAAAACATACGCTTTTAAATGGTTCGTCTACATTTAAGCTACTTTTGATTTCAAGGACACCAGGATTCTGTGAAAATCTCAACCATTTCATTTGTTTCCACATGACTTTTTCTCCTAAATTGTTAATTTTGCTTTGTTGAAGGACATTCTTATACAAAGAAGAAAACTCAAGAAAATCCGATATGCACATTTCACAGCAACTAAAAAAGTTCGCTTATTTCCACATAATCTTACCAAATTCATCCAGTCCCTTGGGTGTTCTATCGAACATGGATATCTTTTCTTTTTTTTCTCTATAATTGCGTGATCTGAATCACACTCCATGTGGGTGTGACCAGGAACAAGAAATTTGTGGTTAATGTATGATAGATTGGGATTCTCTTTTAAAACCATCATGAACATTGCAGGTAGAAAAGAGTTCTTGTTTTGTCCTGCACACGTATCAGAATATAAGGTGATCATCAGAATATCACCAGAATATCATCAGAATATAATAATAGTATCAGAATATAAGAATATCATGCCACATAAAACACATTGCTTGATTATCATTAAATCTATGTAATGTTAAATTAAAGGTCCACAACTGCCTTTTATAGAATGCTATTGAAGTCTGAAGATCAGGTGTGGGGAGACAGTGTTGCAAATCAAACGTATAAATGATTTTCGATTCATTTTCTAACGCATTTTTATCTATACGCTTAGCCTCATAAGCGTTTGATGCTTCTTGTTGGTGATTATCAAGAAGATTTTGAATTTCTTGCATTTTTTGTGCATCTTTAGTTGTTTTCATTCAGGAGCATATGATATTTATCGCATGTAGCGCAGGTATCCTTTTTAGGCTGTTTGATTTTTATTTCCATGGAATGGAATACTTCTTGATATTTGAATTTCGATACTGGGGTTTTCTCGTGAGGTAGCCATTTTTTGTATTCTTCATACATTCTTGTTAAGGTATAGTAATGAGGAAGATATATCTTTGATGAGTCACGACGACAATAGTGACTCTCATACGTTGGGATTGATCCAATGTGAACTCTTACTAATTGAATATCTTGTTTGGGAGTTTTGTTAGATGGTGAGGCAAGACCTCGCAAATCATCATGTGGCATTGCAGAAGCTGAAGAAATCTTGTTTTTTGTCACATCGGTTAGAAACCGTTTTGTTTCGTTAAAAGTTTTTAGAAAACAACTTTGACAAACGTTAACTAGTTGACCATTTAGTGATAAAAAATATTTGTGTGACAGAAGCCTATTTTTATGTTTTTTGTTTTCTAATTTACGTTTTGTGGTTTTCTTTCCGTCTGTTGTTATAAGCCTAGCTACAAAAGACACGCGTTTGTTAAAGCTCGCTAAAGACCAATATTCTTTGAAAATTGCCTGTCGTTTTTCTTCAGTTATCCTGTCTTTGCATTTTAAGCGGCAACTTAATAGCTCCTGACATGTCCGTGCTTTTATAACCTTCCCACTTTTCGTGGTGTACGATAACCCAAGGTTTCTGTTCTGCTTTCGTTCCTCACGAATTAGCCTAGTTTCATTTTTTAGCGATTTTCGTCCAGGTTTATTTTTTAAGATTTCTCTTCCTGACTCATGTGCAATAAGTGCTGTTGTATCTTTTTGCAGCTTTTTCTTTGGGATGTCATTATCGGAGTCAGTATCACTTTCTTGTATATAATCTGGGTCCGCGTTACTATCATCAAACGCCTTCTCATTACCTGGATATTCCAGATAACCTTTGTCGTCGTCATCAATCCCACATACTTGATCAATAAATTCTTCCAAAGTCTTTCGAACATTCGGTTCACAGAAGGCAGCGAAGGTGCAGGACTTGATCTATTATCTTCATCTGCTAAGACAGGTTCTTCAAGGAAAACATCCGCATTGCCCATCATGGAATTTTCATCTAAAAACCCAGATTAATATCAGATTTTTAAAAAACTAATAAAATTTGGAAATTTTTTTTTTCCAGAAAAATGAAAATTGTCACGCCAAAATTGATTTTTACTTTTTATGGAAATTCGGTCCCCTCTAGAGAAAACCCAAAATATATTATTTTATGTATAAAATAATACAAAATCTGAAATTGGAATTGAGTATGTAAGTTAAGCATCAACTTTTACATACATTAATTTTTAAAATTTTTAGAGATACAAATTAAAGTAACGCCACTGGTTAAAATTAACCAAAAACAATAGGCATATTCACCAAGTTATAGTTGAGTTGCATCTAGAAAACTTTTACGAAAAAATAAATGTTGTTAATCTAGTATGTCGTATAAAAAATAATGATATTACTGTTTTAATTATTATTGTACAGATAAATAAACAATTATTACCTTGGAGGTCTCCAGTATTTACATTATCTTCTTCCAACAGTTTGAAAATCAATTTGCTTCTTTGAGATGCCATAACCTCTAATTTTTATTTCTCACGGCTATTACTAAATAATCTCGAACAGGAATTGATGTTATATTACAACTAGGTGAGGTATACTATCACTACACTACTTATTACATTTCTCTCGAATACTTAAAGCTTATTTAAAAGGTCAAAACAAAACTGGATAAAACCAACAGTAACACACGTGCAGTACTAAACCACAAATGACAGACAATGAGACAAGTCGATTGAGCGGGTACAAAGCGGTCATTATTTTAATAGGGAAAAGCGAGGTAAGTCGACCTAAAACTGCACAGTTTGAATTTCTATTGCCGTAACTACTAGTATATCTCAACATACATCATCAGTTTTCAATTTTGGAGTTAAAACATTTGTGATATGTCAACATATAATGTTTTTCCCTATATTTTTTAATGAGAATAGTGATATATTTTTACATATACCTTTATTCACAATCATATTTTACCAATAACTTTTGATATATTTGCACTTGTATCACTATTCACAAATATTAATCATAAAATTATATAGGGAAGACTATTATAACTAGACTTATTTCAGTTTTCTCTATAATTTCTTTTCCTGTCTGGCAGATGGAGGCATAACAAATAGTACTAGAATACTTATAACATTTTTCACTATATTAAATGATATTAAAAATACTTATATCATGTAACGCAAACAAATAACACCTGCTTGCCGCATTAAATTGACTTATATCACTTCACCCTATCAAAGATACATGCATTTGAAAGTGATATCTATGTTTAACTCATTTTTTACATTTTTCGACTTATATCACTTTTCCCCAACACCCGCCATATATATATATATATATATATATATATATATATATATATATATATATATATATATATAATATTATTTCTTTACCTATTTAAAATAGTTTAGTTGTGGTTTCGTTTTTGCAGCCCTGCCATTGCTCTAACCTTTTTATGTAGGTTGAATAGATTGTATTTGTTCTGAAGATCTTCTATCTCTTTACATTTTTCTTCATAGTGAGCTTGTTTTGCCTCTCTTATCATTTTTTTGATTTCATTGGTAATTATTTAGTAATTGTGACTATCTTTGTTCTTGGCTTGTTTTCTGTCCATTCTGTCAAGTATTTCGTCGGTCAACTAGTTGTCTCTCTTTCTTATTGGTTCTTGTAATATCTCTTTGCATGGAACGAGGAGGCAGTTTTTTAAAATTTCTCATTGTTGGTTTATCTCATAGTATCTAGTTTATTAAAGTTTTGGTATATTTTTTGTTGGAGTTTGTTTTTTATATCTGTTTTCACTTTTCTAACATCTAATTTTGGACTTCTTCGGAGTTTTCTAATACGTTTAAGCTTAAGCGTGACATTAGCGATTAGTGGGTTATGGACTGATGTGATCTGCTCCGGCAGTTTTATGTGGAGATCATTAATTCATTCCAGCGCAGCATTTGGACAGACGTCAGTAATATTACCAGAGTATACCGTATGCATCGCAATGTCCTCAATGGTTTGGCGAGGTTCTCCGCGGTGGAATAATTGTATCTGGATGAATCCCCATTTATGCACGTCTCAACACAGCTTATGGAATGTATTAATAAGCTTTAGAATCTTTTACTCTAAGATGGTTAATTCCATACCTGACTGGTGGTTATAGAGATTTATTACTATATGTAATAAGGTTATCGTTTTCCAGCATTTCTTCCATTTTGAGTGGGCGCCGAGTTCTTCCTCGTAATGTATAGCTGCAATGAGTGGAGGCAATCTAGGTTTAAGCTTCTTTAGTGTAATTTCTGGAACATCTATATGTATCGGGTAGCTGGAGAATTACAATTATTTTTCTATATTATCTTATAAGACTGCGTAGCGCAAGCGGTAGTGTGCTTGCCTCGCATGCCGGTGGTCGTGAGTTCGAATCCTACCGCCGGCAAGAACAACTAGACATTTTTAAAATGTCTATAGGCCCCAGGTCGACTCAGCCTGAATAAAATGAGTACCTTGGGTAAAACCAGGGGTAATAATAGGCGGTTGAAGCGTAGCACTGGCCATGTTACCTTCCTTGTATACCGTAGGCCCTAGATATAGCAGACTACCCTGCTATACTCCCAAAGCCGCGTGCGGTATAAAACGGGAGACTATTATTATTATTATCTTATAAGACTGCTTGTCTAAGGATGTCTGCACGTATGATATCACTTGAAACAGCTGGTAACCTTCCGCTAATAATCCTAATGATTTGATTGACTTTGGTATTTATATTTGTTACGTGACTGTTGTTCGTCCACACTGCAGCGCAATATTTGGCAACTGATTAGACAAGATTTAGAGCTGATACTTTAAGACTTGTGACATTAGCTCCCAGGATATTCCGAATAATTTGTAAATGATGTTATTTCAAGTATTTATTTTGGCTGCAGTATTTTCTAGATGTTTTATGAATGACAGCGTTCTATACATAGTGATGCCCAGATATTTCAGGTATGGGTTAAAACGTAGCAGGTTATTATTAAAATATACTTCAATCTTGTTATTTGTTGACTTGTTATTTATATGAAAGCAGGCAACCTCCGTTTTATTTGTGTTTGGAATAATAAGCCTCCAGTCATTAAAGAATTTACCAAGAACTGTCTAATCTTCTGTCAGTATGTTGCTTGTGCGTACCATTATGTTATTGTGTGTGGCTAGTGCTGTCATTTACTGACTTTTTTGAAATGAATGAATGATAAATTTCATTGAGACGGTCAATATTATTATGCCTATTCATAGTTGATTCATTCGTGTATATGCATATGTCTGTCCAAGCCTTGCTGATTTCTTATTATGTTAAATATAGAGTTGTAATACATAATCTAAAGCTATTCTATTGGAAGTGTTTCTATTATAAAAATCTGTAGTTTCTATATCACTCTCTTCACTTAGTGTATGACTGAATCATTTAAAGTTGGAATAATTTATCAAATTTTTAGATCAACTATCACTTTTAAAATAATAGTTCTTCGCTAATGTCCGTTTAAATTTATCTTTAATGAATGATTGTTGTTTTTATAATAATTCCACCATTTACTCATTTTGGAACCCGCCTATTATGGCTCGTAAGTATCGAAGGAGGTAAAGTAAATCATGCCCGATCTAACCTCTCCTAACCTAACCCAACCTACATGTACGCTATTCTAACGTAACCAATTAGTGCCTCAGTTTACCATTTTTTTTTTGTTTCTGTTTTCAACTTACCCAACTAAAACCCTTCATCCAATTTCAATATTTACTTAAAACAAGTCGATAGAGATGTTTAAAACAATAATTCCAAGATCTAATTAGGTAGAAATACTTAAACTATAGTAAATATAGACCTGACTTACCAAACGGTTACTCGTATGTGTATTTATCGGTTTTTTCAGTAGATCCTTTTCTATAAAAAATTTAAATATTTTGCTAGGTCTATCTTCGGAAATTGTGTTGTACAGGTACGTTTTTATTCTCTTTAATCATAAAAACTCAGTTCTACTGGGAGACTTATGAACGAAATGTTAAGTTATAGTTAAGTACCGGGTTTCTCATTATATTTTGACCCCCACTTATTTTCCTTAATTTCGGGAATAAAAAAAAAGTTTTAAATAAAAGTTGTATTATTTTATCTGTACCGACCAACCATGTAGCAACAGACCAAATTTTGTATACAGGGAGTGCCCAATAAAATGCATCTTCAATATTTCAAATTGGACACATTGTATTTTTTTATAGTTTTGAGTAGCCCTGCATTTCCTGATTGCCAATATGTAACATTGTGTAACATTAGTTTTGTTATATAATGCCATATGGTACTACAAAAGGATAACCATAGGTGGCTATGCAACTGACATTTCAAAATGAAACAATTATTAATTTATTATAAACTGTCAGTCCTCATACCGAAATGGGCTTACTGCAGATAAAAAAGTAGATATATCCTCAATTCATGTAAAAAATAATAAAAACAAACAAGCGACAAGAAGAGAATATAGGCGGCAAATCGACAGACTCTTTCTGCAAATACATTTTTATACAATTATCGCTATGTCATAAATGAAAAACTGTTTGAACGGAAGAAACGAACGGTCGTAGGAAATTATGATGAAGATCTTAATACTTTGCTTTACTTTGAATATAAAAATTAAATACTTAAATAATAGACTAAATCTATAACATTTTTATTTTAGAAAATTCCGAAACTAGTCTAAACAATGCTATTATTGCATTAGAGAAAAGCCGTGCGACGAAACATAAAGTTTTAAAAAAGCACAACTATAAGCCGTACAAAATATTACCGGTACAAGAACTTACCGATGCTCATAAGAGAAAGCGTTTACAGTTCTATCAAAACATGCTTACAAATTTGAATAATGATCCTAAATATTTTTATAACATTTTATGGACAGATGAATAAATTTTTTCAACTTCAGGCATTTTTTATAGAAGAAATAGGTATTCGTGGGAACAGAAAAATAATAGAAAAAGAAAAATTAAGCAAATAAAAAAGTCAGGAAGAAAATCAATAAATGTGTGGTGCGAAATATTTCAAAACAAAATAGTTGGACCATTGTTTTATGATTATAAATTAACTGAGGAATCATATTTGAACACAGTCATTACAGAAGTGGATGAGTTATTAAATCAAAATTAAACACAAAATCAATTAAGTAGTATGATGGCAACTAGTATGGCAACAATATGGAGCACCGCCACATTCAATCAATTTAATGTGTGGATCGGCAATAAGGGTACCATTACATGGCCACCAAATAGTCCCGACTTAACACCATGTGATAGCTTTTATGGGGGTTTTTAAAAGAAAAAGTGATTCAAATACAAATACTAACACTATCACTGCAAAGTTCGCGCGAAAATTGAAAATTTAAATGGTCATAATAACACAATATCTAACTCAATATCATTAGTAAATTTGAAACGAAGATATTACTTGTGCATTGATAAAAATAGAGGGCACTTTGAGCATCTATTGTAATCTTAAATGTAGTATTGTATTTTAAATGTAGTATTGTATCTTAAATATAGTATTGTAAGTCATTAAATTTGTTGACTTTCTAAATATATTTTTTCTTATCTTAGTATAGTATAGTAGTACCATACGTCATTATAGAACAAAACTAGTGCTACACAATGTTATATATTTGTAATCAGGAAATTCAGAGCTACTTAAAACTATAAAAAAAATACAGGGTGTCCCATTTGAAATATTGAAGATGCATTTTATTGGACACTCCCTGTTTACAAAATTTGATCTGTTGCTACACTGTTGGTCGGTATAGATAAAATAATACAACTTTGATTTGAAACTTTTTTGTATTCTCGAAATTAAGGAAAATAAGTGGGGGTCAAAATTTAATGAAAAACAATGTACATTCATTTTTAAGCTTCTTTTAAAATAGAACTAGTTTTATTTATTGTTTTAAGAAGTTTTTCAGATTCTTTTCCTACATGATTGTCGTCATTTATAATACAGGTTGGTCCTCAAGTAATTGTACAAAAAGAAACCGCAGATTCTACACTTACAAAATATTACGATTTAAGTCAAATTGATTTATTAAAATGTTGATATTAAGAAAGATACAGGGTGTTAAAGTAAAAATTTCAATTTTATTTTTCGCTATAACTTTTATGTTTGTGAACATTTATGCATAAAAATTTACAACTAAATACTACTAAATGTCAGGAATGATAATTCGATGCATGCTTTGATGTAGCGGATAGAGGGCATCACATATGCCACGTATGTGGCGTACATTTGCACAAAACTTTTTTGCTCTTCAAGTTACCAGTATTTGTGATAAAAAATAATAAAATTTTAACAAAATAAGGTATACCTGTTAATAACTTCAAAACTCAACAGGTTTCGAGATAATCGCATTTTACAAATCAACTGCATAATTCTGATTTAACGCAATTACTCCAGGCAACGAAAAAAAAAATTTGAGAAAAACTGTTGACTTTTGAAGTTATTAACAGGTATACTTTATTTTGGTAAAATAATGTATCTTTATTATTTATTATCATAAATACTGGTAACTTGAAGAGCAAAAAAAGTTAAGTGCAAATGTATGCCAAGTGGCGCCCTCTATCAGCTACATCAAAGTATGTATCAAATTATAATTCTTGACATTCAATAATATCCAGTTGTAAATTTTTATATATAAATGTTTACAAACATAAAAGCTATAGCGAAAAATAAAATTTTAAATTTCCACCTTAACACCCTGTATCTTTATTAATATCAACATTTTATTAAAGCAATTATTATAATAAATATTTTAAAGTGTAGAATCTACGGTTTCTTTTTGTACAATTACTTAAGGACCACTCTGTATAAGAATGAATAGCAGCTGATATATCCTTTCACTTACAATTCGTTATCCATCCGTTGCAAATCTGTAAACAAATCTGCATATTTTCAAAGTTTTAAGTGTATTTGTAGGAAATTGTTTGGTGTATTCTCTTAACCATTTTATATCCATTAACTGTATATAATTAATATTTTCAAGATCCGGAAAACGTATGATTTGTTGATTTAGTGTCTAGAATTTCAAAATAAAGCCCATTGTATATTACTTAAATCTGTTCTAGTGTGGGTGTTATTTTTTTTCTAAATTATTCTTCACTACGTTTGCCGCTTAGTAGTCAGTTCATACTTCTTAACTGGTTAGCACAGAATCTTATGTCGGAAGATTTCTTCTGTGGCACATTAATTTTTATATATCCACTTAGCAAACGATATTATTAAATGTAACCTCCAGAAAGATAAAGCCTCCGGGTGCTCTGTAGAGGGCTTTGGAAGCGTCGACGAAAGCACCTCTACCCAAGTCTACTTTGAGTATATGAACTTGTAAAAAGTCTTCTTCTGATGAGCTCGTCTTAAAAAAGATGAGCTATTTCTTACATGACACAACAATCCTTACGAGGTTAAGTTTTCGAAATAGGCGTCAGGTTCGTCGGTTCGATGACTTGCTTTGAAAAAGGCAAGGTATTTCTTACATGACAAAAGTGTTAAGGATGTCGAAATAAAATCACCAAATACAGTTGAAATAAAAATTACTCAGCCACAGAGTAAGGAAAAAGCTAAAAAGAATAAAAAGACCTGAAAATCGCCTATTTTTATACACGCTGAAGTAGCGATGAATAGGGATTTCCAGGTCAGGGACTAATAGGAAAAATGAGGGGCGAGGCGATGCGTCTCGAGCGCGTATTAGTCGCGCTCGAGGACAGTTGATGGTATTACCTATATCTCGAATTAGGGAAGGCAGTAATTTCGGTCGGAAAAATATTCTCATGAGATTTTTTTGCATAATCACTTTCATGAGATACTTTAAAATAAGGTTTAAGAGGTCGTCCAGGTAAAAAATTGATTAATTTTTTTTAACAATTTGTAAAATTCAATTTTTTAGTCCCGGACTATTATTTTTTTAAATTTTTTGGATAATTTTAAACAAAATAGTTTTTTTGTAGTTTTTCTGTAAACTTGATCGTTTTCGAGTTATAAACAATTTAAAACAGAGATATGCGCAATATACTATTTTCAAGGCCCAAAAACAGAAGTAAAAAACATTTCGTTTGAATTAACCAAGGACGTAAATTCAGGTTCAAACCTTGTTCTATAATTTTCTGATAAGTAGTTTTGGCCTATTTCATTTTAAAACTTTGTTCTTTATTCGATAATAAAGCGTTTATGATAGAACGGGTGCTCGGGCTGCGGTGTATATGAGAGAGAGAAACAAGTAGGGCACCAATTTTTGCCGATTTAAATTTTCATTGTACAAATAAGCGCTCGCCCTGGCATATACGCGTTATTATAAATTAAAAACAATGGTTTAATAGTTATTTATGCACCAATATTGTTATTAAGATGATTCCGCCTAGAGATCAGCATAATCCAACCAAAGGGTTTCTGGCCCTTGGGATAGATGTTGCTCAATGGGCGTAATTGTCCTATAACACCAATGGCACATACTAAATATGCATATACATTTTAAAGGTACAGTAAAATAAAAAGTAAGAACATCTTAATTTTAGTTTTTACATTATGTAAAGTGAATGACAAAATCTTGCATGTACTACTGGTGTTACCGGATGATTACGCGAATCGAGCAACATCCATTTCCCGGGTCAGAGGCTCTCTGGCTAAATTGTGTCGCTTTCCGGACGTAATCATCATAATAACACTCTTGGTGCATAAATAACTATTAAACCATACTTTTTTAGTAATTAGTGAGGCACGTATGACAGGGCAAGCACTCATTTATACAATGAAAGTTTAAACCAGCAAAAATGTGTGCCCTACATTTTGTTTGTCTAATACACGCCGTAGCCAGAGCGCCCATCTTGCCATAAGCGTTTTCTTAATGATTAAAAACCAATGTTTTAAAATAAAATAATCCCAAAATACTTATCGACAAATAATAAAACAAGATTTGAACTACAAAAGACTCATTTTTTTTTCAGAATGATCAAAAAAAGATACAAAAAATTGTCTGGATCAAAAAAATTCATCAGCATCATCTTTGGCTCGACAATCCTCTGAGGATTTTGGTCTGTTTTAAGATAAGTTGCTATTCAGTTCGGAACCACCCAATACGCAGTCGGCCTCTGCTTCTTCTTTCTATAGGTGTTTTTATCGTTAACTTTTTAGCAATCATGTTGTCATCCACTCGTATTATGTATTTAGTCCATCTAAGTCGCTATGTTTTAATAAACGTTACGACATCTGGTTCATTAAAGAGTTGGTATAATTCGGAATGATGCGAAAAATCTTAAACTAGGATATTCCCAGAAGTTTTTACACTTTTTACGTTAGAGTCCATGTTTCTGCCCCGTATGTGGGGACCTGCCTCAGCAGTGTTTTGTACATAATAATTTTAGTTTTTCTTTGAATATGTCTTGAGTGGAATTGTTTTTGAAGACCATATCCTATTTGTAGTGTTTTTTTTTCTTTTAATTTCTACGCTTGTTTTATTGGTAGTAGTCACTAGCCAGCCAAGGTATGTGAAGTTGTCAACACGTTCAAAGATATGACTTTCAAATGCTGTTTCCCGTTTCTCATTTGCTATAGGATCCTTAGTAACCAACATGTACTTTGTGTTTTATTCGTGGATAACTAGACTGACCTGCTTCGCTGCCGTTTCCAATTCTAGGAAATATTGCTCGACATCTCACTTTCTATATTATACGATGGCAATGTCATCAGCATATGCTAAGATTTCTATCGATCTATTGTAAATAGTACCTCCGTTTAGTACCAAAGTTAAATAGAAGGCAAGCCAGAGCATCCCCTTGTCTGAGTCCATCCTTTGTCTCAAAGGATCGAGAATTTTCTGTCTGTATCCTAACGTAGGCTTTTATGTTAAAAATTGTCATTTTCGTCAATCGAATAAGTTTTTCTGGTGTACCAAACTCACGCATTTATTGATATAGTCCTGTTCTCTTGACACTGTCATATGCGGCCCTGAAGTCGATGAATGGGTAATGGGTTTCAATGTTAAATTGAAGAACTCTTGTCAATTGTTGATTTTTTTGTAGTAAATCAGGCCTGAAATTTTCCAACTATGCCGACTGTGTAAACTTGTAGCCTTTCGAGGAGAATATTAACTAGTATTTTTTAAGCAGTTGTTAAGAGGGTTATACCTCTGTAGTTGTCACACTGAAGCTGGTCGCCTTTTTTATTTAACAGGAAAATCACGCCTTAAGACCATTCACAGGGCATTGTCCCGTTTTACCAGACAAGAAGTAAAAGTTTATGCAGTGCTTGTAGCAGAGAGTCACCACTATTTTTGTAGAGCATAGTACAAATTTGATCAGTTACTGGTGCTTTATTATTTTTAAGTTTTTAATGTCTTTAGCAACCCCTTCAGTGGTAGGTGATCTTTTGTTTGGGTTAAATAGATTCCAATCATTTCGATCTGCGACGGTATAATCTGCATCGGTTCAAGATGGAGACCGTATCACTTAGGATATTTTCTTCGCCAACCTTACAGCTCCCTATTATTGGCTTAAACTTTTTATTTTGTTTACATTTTTGTAGAACTTTCAAGTTTCGTTGTGATTTCTTAGTCATTCTATATTTTATAATGGTTTTTCTTCAAATTGCCCTCTTTTTCTTTCATCTAATCTCTTTTTTCCCTTATTATGGTCTGGTACTCCTCCTTTGCTCCTCTTGTGTATTTAGTTTGATGTGTCTTTAGGTATGCTCTGTTGCTTCTTAGTACTCTTCGTTAAACCGTTCGTTTTATCAACATGGTTTGGTTTTCCCCAATATTTCCGACGCCTTCTCAGTTACTATATTTCTACGTTTTGTCCAAAATTCCTCCACATTTTTCCCCGCTTCCAGGCTCTCTATTTTCTCATCCAGTTGTCTCCTATACTCTCTCGCAACGTTTTCAATGCACAGATTATCAACATTAATTCTGTCTTGTTTAATTTATGTTTATCCTTATGTAGGTATAAAATTCTTTTACTGACTTTTGCTATTACAAGAAAGTGGTTACTATCTATGTTTGGTCCTTGGTATCTTTTGACATCCAAGTGGAAAAAACTTGTTTTTGCCTAGGCGACCTCTTGAGCCTTATTTTGAGGTATCTCATGAAAGTGATCATGTAAAAAAATCTCATGAGAATTTTTTTCCGAACGAATCAGAGCTTTTTGCCTTGTATAGTAGCTGTAGCACAAAACTGATCACAAGATATATCGATCACTACATTTTTTATTCCTATAAAAGACTTACAATTAAATTAAAAAAGTTAAAAAGGATAAAAAATGAAGACGTCATTACAATAACATTTAAAATAATAAACACACTGAGATATACTCTTTCCAAAACAAAACCAAAGAAAACAGAGATTTTGACAGATCCCAGATATGCAATCATGCCAGGATTGAATTAAGCGACCTATAGCCATATGAAATAGAGAGATAGCCATATGGGCAAATATTTATCTAGGGTTATAAGGCCAAAAAATAAAAATAAGATATCAAATTTATATCAACATATAAGTTATCTCATTATGTCGTATAATAAAACAATTTGATTTGTTTTTTTGAGTCTATAAATTTTTTATATTGTTCTGAGTTCTGAAGATATTTTCTTGTGGCATTTTAATATGATTTACTATTAAAAATAAAAATTAACAAAAAATTTAGTTTAAAATACGTTTATTTTGCGTTTTTATGTCTACTTCGGAAATTTTTCTTATACTACGAATTAAAAAGAATGGACACATACACACACAAATATATATATATATATATATATATATATATATATTTATATATATATATATATATATATATATATATATATATATATATATATATATGTATATATATGTATAACAGCTAATTAAGTTTTTGGTAGTGTTCTAATTTTGTGTTCTAAGTACTTTATGTATCTAATAGTAGTTAATTATCGAGTGTTTTATTGATTTTGTTTTATAGACAAATAGTTCTTATCAGTTCTTAGCAGTACCAAATTAGTCACGATTTTTTACCTGCTCTATTTATTTTGTCAGCAAATCGGTCTCTTTTTAATTATTATCTGTTATTAAGGCTGTTTAATCGGTGCACTAAAACCTAGGCACAGTGTTTTGTTTGTTATTTACCGACAAAATGTCTCAAAATTTGGACACGTTATTCGTAATTATGTTGACTTTAGAATGATGTTTTACTTTGTTTATGTTTTTGAAACTTCTGTTGTAAAATTGGATTAAACTGTTTAACGTTCTATTACAACCAAACTTTTTACGCCCATCACTTGAAACAGTTTTTTTTCTGTAATCGTTGATTTTTTTTTCACCTTTCTGTGTCCAATAATAATCAAAAAAAGCAAGTTCAAACTTTGGAAAATTGCTAAAAAATACTAAAATCTAATAGTGAAACGTGTTACTCATCATTGGCGTTTAGTTTTTTCGTTATCGCCTTCGTGACGTCAAATCTCATGACCGTACGTTTAGTTAGTTCGTGTTAAAACTAATTTGAATAAAGAATAATGCATTTGTTGTCATTAAACTATCCGTCGGTCGGTGCCACTGAGTAAAGATAGTCTGACGTAAGCAGTGTAGAAAAGAAAGTCATATGCCCATTTTAAATCTGAGTGTGCTTTAACTGCTAAACCTGCCTTTACTATATCGTTTCAAAAGCGCAAATTATTTAATTGTTTCTCGTGTATACTGACACATTTATTGGAGTAATAATACCTCTATTAGTACAATCTAATATCATACTCTAAACGAGTGGTAAAGTTTTGAGACAATTCAATTGACAAACGGTATATCGGTATATACAGAAAAGCAAAAGCTAAAGTAAAAATTTATGAAAACACTCCAGAATTTCCCACTGCCAGAGGCGTTTGACAAGCAGACGCAATATCACGAAAGCTCTTCACTGCAACTGTAGAAAATATATTCAACAAACTGAACTGGCAGAACAAAGGAATATCCATTAATTCAGAATACCTCAGCCATCTAAAATTTGCAGACGACATCGTACTGATTGCTAATAATCCTCCACAACTACTCCACAAGAACTTATAAGAGACCTAAATGCAGCTAGCAATAAAGTTGGTCTAAAAATGAACTTAACAAAAACGAAAACCATGTACAACGACCTAGTGAATGTCCAATATGTTATAATAAACAATACTGCACTTGAGATAGTAGACAGGTATGTATACCTGGGACAATTATTACATAAATCTGGCTCCTTACTTCCAGAAATCAACAGAAGAATGAAAGAAACTAGCTTGGACATCCTTTGGTAGAAATTCAGTTATATTCAAATCGAAGATGCCAATCTATCTGAAGAAAAAAGCATTCGATTAGTGTATACTACCAATCTTGGCATAAGGCTGCGTAACTTAAATACTAAAGATAGAGATAATATCGAAACTCAAAGTCACTCAGAGGTCAATGGAGCGATGCATGCTAGGTATAACAAAGAGAGATCAAAAAAGAATAGAATGGATCAGACAGAAAACCAAGATTACTGATGTAATCCATAGAATTAAATCTTTAAAATGGCAGTCGGCAGGGCATTAAGCGAGAAGAACTGACAATAGGTGATCCACTAGAATTAATAATCCACAAAAGACCAAGAATACGTCCAAATTTAAGATGTGACTATGAGATAAGGAAACAAGCCGGTACAACATGTACCGGCTTGTACAACAATGATGATGATGACGATGATGATATAATTCTTTCTTTACATGAGGTATAATACATTTTTTATTTGTTCATTATTTGTAAAATATTTTCTTATGTTTTATGAAATACTATTCTTAAGTTTTCTGACCTCACTTTTATTTACGTTTTCTGCCTTTAGAACTTCCTTTTTCGATATTTCAATAATTATTGAGTAGGACTTAAGTAAGTGTAACTAGACGAGGAAACGAAGCACAAACCTACCAATTTTTCTGCAGTAAAATCAAGCGCTGTGAAAGTTTTTGCACTTCATTCGGGAAAGTATCAGGAAAGTTTGTGAACAAAACTCATGATGATATAACAAACATTGCATTTTGCGCTTAAGGAAAATACATTTTTAAGGTGCATAGAAAATGAAAAATCTGCAACTAAGAAAAAATCGACAGGAATGACTTAAGGGTTTTCGAGGCCGCTGAACACGAATATGATAACGACGATGATCCTTGAGCTACCTGGTGCCAAGTAGACCTCGTCTCCTTGAGTTTTAGGTTATTGTCATTTAAAATCGGTCTAAAGTCATTACTCTGAGGTATTTAAGGTCGATCAAATATTATTACAGCGGTAATGCCCGAGCTACCTAGTTCAAAGAGTATAGGTCCTCTACTGCAGTGTTATTTTTATACAAAATCATTTAAAAATCATTACTAGCGAGTTTAAGTGGTCTATCAACATAAATATAATGACAGCGATGATCCTCGAGCTACCTGGATCCCAGTGTAAACCTGATCTCCAGGAGGTTTGTGTTATTTTTATTCGAAATCAGTCGACAATCATTACTCGGGTGTTTTGGGGTTGCTTCAGATTTCTTAAATATTCGTGTTATTCAAATAAATTTCTTCTTCATCTTATTATGTATTATATAAATGATATTTTTCTGATAGTTTCCATATTGTTGTAATTTTTACCCAGCATAATTTTTACATACCAAATTTTAAACCAAGCCATTCCTTTTACATCCACTTTTTATATAAAAAAGGTGATTTTCATAAAAATTTGAAATAGAGCGAGGAGAAAGAAAAACGTACTTTAACTGTGTAACTTAAAGGATATCTTTATGCTATTACGTGTGGAAGAATAAGTGTAAGAGTACATGTAAACATAAAAGACGGGAACTGCTACAGGAGGGATTATATTATATATCACCAGGTACTTCGTTCGTGCTACCAAGTGCTTCTTCTTCTTCCTATGCCGTCCCCATTAACAAAGGTTGGCGACCACATTTTTAAAAGCTTCTCTGTCTTTTGCAACGTAGAATAATCCGTCTACAGTCATGTTTGTCCAGTCTCGAATATTTCGCAGCCATGACTTCCTCTTTCTACCTATTCCCTTTTTGCCATCGACTCTACCCTGCATGATGACCTGCAGAAGACTATATTTATTATTTCTTAGTATGTGTCCAAGGTATGCAGTCTTGCATACTTTTATCGTTCTCAACAATTTTTTGACTCGACCCATTCTTCTCAGCACTTCCTCATTAGTGACCCTGGCAGTCCATGGGATTCTCAACATTCTCCGGTATATCCAAAGTTCAAAGGCTTCAATCTTTTTAACTATTTGCGCTTTTAGTGTCCATGTTTCTACCCCGTACAATAATTGCGACCAGACGTAACATTCAACAAACCTCAGTCTCAGCGCAATATTCAGATTTTTGTCACAGAACAATTGTTTGAATTTTAGGAACGCTGCCCTTGCCATTTCTATTCGTACCCGGATCTCTTGGTCTGGATCTAATTCTGTGTAGATGCAAGCTCCCAGATATTTATATTTTGTCACTATCTCTATTTGCTGTCCACCAAGAGTTAGTTGTTCATTATTTATTGGACTCCTTGATACTATCATAAATTTGGTCTTATCTGTGTTGATGTCAAGTCCCATTTGAATGCATTCACTATTTATTGCATCTAGTAAAGTTTGTAGATCTTCTATACTCTCAGCCATAATTACCGTGTCATCTGCAAATCTTATGGTGTTTATGATTTCTCCACCAATTCTTATTCCCTCTTTTCTTTCCCATAAGGCTTTTCTGAATATGACCTGTGAGTACACGTTGAAAAGCGTCGGAGACAAGACGCATCCTTGCCTAACCCCTCTCGCAGTCGGTATATTATTTGTTTCTATATCGTTCACCTTTACTACTGCTTTCTGGTTCCAGTATATAGCCTTAATAAACTCAATGTCTTTTTTGTCTAAATTGATGTATTTTAATTTAACTTCATATGCTGCACTCGGTCAAAGGCCTTCCTAAAGTCTATGAAGCATACATATTATGCACTCTTGTTATATTCCTGACATTTCTGCAAGAGTACCGTCAACGCAAATAATGCCTCTCTTGTACCCATGCCTCCTCTGAAGCCAAACTGAGTTTCATCTATCTGTTCCTCACATTTCTTATAAATTCGGTTTTGAACAATTTTCAAAAGAATCTTTAAAGGGTGGCACATTAGGCTTATCAATCTATAGTCATTACATGATTTGGGATTGTTGTTTTTTGGTGGAGGTAAAAATATCGATTTAAGCCATTCTTCCGGGATGTTTGAAACGCTTAATACTCCGGGAGTATTTGATTTTAGGAAGTGTAGAACTTCCAAATTTCAGAAGAACTGAAAGAGAAGTGATGAAAAAAAAATACTAAAAATAGGGCTAAGCTCAGAGGAACAAATTTAAATGGCCAAAGAGACACTAAATCTCAAGTGAGTGTTCGGGCTACCTTCAATGCACTGGATTGTGGCTTTAAAGATATAAACAACAATAACAAGAGCTAATAAGCTAATGAGACAAGAAAGAAATGAAACCTGGTAATATCAAACGTGATACAACTGAAGAAAGTCACTGGGAATAAATTTATAGAAAGAGAACAATACGAAGAGAAAAGAAGGGCGCCAACTCAACGATAGTTGAGATTTTGAAGTAAAAAATGAATCTGGAGATAATACTCTGAAATACAAAAATACTAAATAATAATCTTGTTTTGCTATGTTATATACTGGTTAGTAGAACTGAAATAAAACTCAAAATAGCAACAATAAATATATTTATAAAAAATGTATATAGGTATATGTGTATAAACAATGTACATATAATGCAAAGCCAAATAACAGTGGTAGTGGATGGTGTACACATACAGTGGGACCTAATAGCCCCTCAACAAACGAATAATCACTACCACTGGCCAAATAAAGTATAAAATGTCAGTAAACAACAAGAATAGTCCGTATTGTAGCCAAAGTCTTAACACAAAAAGGTAGTAATTTAAATTTAAATTAGTTCTACTAATATGAGATACTAATGACAATATTGTAAAGATATCAAAAGTGATAAATCTGTTACAATTCTATTAAATATATTACATTCAAAAGTGAGTCTTCATGCTCATTACATCATATTTAAAAAAAAAACCACATTAAATTTATTTCCCTCTCCCAATATCAAATTGTATTAAGTATATCAAATGTATTAAAAAAAATATATTATAGCAAAAGTGAGTTTGGTCAGTACTCTTGAAATCCTAATTAAAACCTAATAACACATGAAGTGTCCTTTTTCCCTCCCCAAATGTTTTATAATTAAATTATCAAAAAAAAAATGTTCACCTTGTCATATGCATATGAAGAGGGTATACTACTAAATAGGAAGTAACAAAAGTTAAACAATTAAACAGTCAAACAACTTATCTTTACAGCCCCATAAGTCCATAGGAAAATTCCTCTTGGCAGGGTTACATCAGTTTATGGCTGTAAAGACGAATCCTGGGCACAAAACCACAACCAGTCACTGGTCTCTGGGTGACAGCAAAATCCACGGGTTACATACACAAGTTGCTAACTAGTTTAAGGAATTAAGTTACTAGTCCTTGAGGGAATATTCTGAAGAGAATATCCTCAAGTGAAGTGACGGAATCTAAAATTATTATTTAATTTAATAAATACAATTCAATAGGTGTAGCAGCATGGATTGATTGCACCAAAACAAAACATCAAAACATTAGGTTATGTCAACATGTCAGAACTTCCGAATTTACTTCGTAGACATGACAGGCTTGCGCCATGAAAAGAACATGCGCAGAATATAGAAGGCTGTCCAATATTTGTCGAACCTTTTTATATTCCACCAAAAAAGTTAGATACAAAATGGGAACCAAAAAAACTTAATGATAACGACGTGGAATAAAACAGAATTTAAGTTTAACTATATAAAAAAAATGACCTTCTGTTCTTTGCAAGTAAATCAAGGAAATTTTATATTTAAATTATTTCGGAACTCAAAAATAAATCTCTAAAGAAATACTAAATACAATGATAAATTTGATTATATGATAAGGAGATAATACGTATGAAATGATTTACTTACATGGAGCTGCAGCACGCCAAAAAAAATCTTCCTTTTTATGTGGAACTCTTAGATTAGTATTGATTTTATTATACAAATTACTTATTTATATTATTATTAATGAATTATATTCTTCCCCAAATTATTTTTCTGCTCCAATTCCGTCACTTTGAAGGTGAAAAATTTCACCGGTTGACGTAGCTGCGTTGAGTTCTGACCAAAACTAATCGTTCCGCTTCCGCATAAAATCGATCTTCCTTTTAAAGCGATAACAGCGCGTGAGTGGAGAAATGTCGATTTAAAATCGATCGTAGGCGGGTAATAAAAATTTCTTGAGGGGTTTAAATTGGACTAGTCAGTAGCGTAAACGCTACATGTTGCCCTCTACATGTATGTGGTTGAGAATTCGGGTGAGTCTCTTTATATTACCGTCATCTAAGGCTTTTAACAGTTCAACTGGAATTTGATCAGGAACCGGTGCTTTTCCTTGTTTTGCATTCTGTAGGGCATTCTTTACTTCTGAGGGTAAAATTTGTAGGTATTGTTTTTCTTCACCTATATCTTGTTCATTTTCTCTCTCGTCATGGAAAAAAAGGATTATATATTGTTCCCATACTTCCTTTATTTTGCTCTCTTCAGTAAGTATTTCTCCATTATTATCTCTTGTTATGAGTGTTCTTCTTTGTCTGGTGTTGCTTGTAAGTTCTTTAATTTTTTTATGTAAGTTTGAGGTGTCATGTTTGTTGCTGAGTTCTTCCAATTCCTGGCATATTTTGTTCATTCATTCCTCCTTAGCCTTTCTGATTTTATATTTGATTTTATTCTTGATGATTTTATATTTATTTTCATCTTTTTTTTTTATATTTTCTTTTTTCAGTTATTAGCTCAACTATTTCCGGTGTCATCCAGTCTTTTTTAGTTATTTTCTCTTCTTCGCCTAGGACCTCTTTTTCCGCTTTTAGTATGGCTTTTTTCATATCTGCCCATTCAACGCTTCCTTCAGTTAATTTATTTATCTCTGCGTTTAGTTGCTGTTGGCAGTTGTCGTCTTTTAGGTTTTTGATGTTAATTTTGGTGGTTTTAACTTTTTTCTCCGGTTTCCTGAGTTTAATGTTGACGTTTGCTAGTAATAGAATATTATCCGTATCTGCATCTGCGCTTGGATAGGTTTTTGCACTTTGTACTCCATTACGAAACCTTTTGTTGATCGTTATAAAATCTATTTGGTTTCTGATTATATTGTTGTATCTATCTTTTGGAGAAGTCCACGTGTATAATCTTCATAGGGGTAGGTCGTAGTATGTATTTGTTATGACTAATTCTTTTTCCTGGCAGTACTGGATTAGTCTGTCTCCTCTTCCGTTTCTTTTACCTAACCCAAAATTTCCTACTATATTTCCAGTTTTTCCTCGACCGACTTTAGCATTAAAGTCGCCCATAATTATTTTTACCTCCTGCTTCTTTATGTTTTTTGTTAACAGTTCTAAGTCCGCGTAGAATTTTTCGACCTCAGCATCATTGCTATCAGATGTTGGAGCATACACTTGGATTAGATTTATGTTTAGAGGTTTGGCTTTCAGCTGAAGTAGCATCATACGTTCGTTAAAGGGAATGAAATTTGTCACAAACTCTTTTAAGTTATTGTTGATAATAATACCAACACCATGGCTGTGTTCTCCAGTGCTTTTGCCTGAGTAGAAAATAGTATTATTATCCTTGGTGTAGTTTCCAGACTTTGGCCATCAAACTTCTGAAAGGCCCAATACTTGTATGTCTAATCTCTCCATTTCTAACATGACTGTTGTTAATTTTCCTGCTTTATAAAGTGTTCTTATATTCCACGTTGCTATGCGTTTTAAATCGCTGACACTAAATTTGTTTCTCCAAGTGCTTAAAAGCGTCAAATATAAAAAATGTTCTGAATGATTTCTTGTGTTATAGTTTTACATAAAGTTGCATGAGGTATTCTGAGGTCCTTTATTAGCGAAATATTGAAACTCCAGGAGACGAGGTCACCCTGGGCAAATACTTTGAAGACTGGGGTATTTTAATAACCCCAGAAACCGTTGGAATAATGACTTTTGACTTATTTCGAATTCAAATCCCAAAAAACTCCAGGAGACGAGATCCACCAAACACTAAGGTAGCTCAAGAACTATTGTTGTCATAATATTTGTATTTAGTGACTTTAAAGATCCATAGGTAATAACTGTCGACTGATTTAGAATGAAATAGGTATACTCCAGAAGGCGAGGTCCATCATAGATACACCAGCTCAAGGATCATCGTCATTATCATATTCATATTCAGCGACCTCAAAAATGACTAAGTAATAAAATTAGACTTATTCCTGTTGATATTTTAGGAGTAGTAAATTTTTCATTTTCTATATACCGTGGAAATGAATAGTCCTTATCCAATGCAATTTTAATTTCCCGAATCTAATGCACAAAGTTATATAGCGATTCATCTTACTGCGGAAATTGGTAGGTTTAGTGCTTTTTAGTGCTTCATGTCCTTACCTTAACTTTATATGCTTACGACAAATCGTTATCAGTTGCTTTAAGAAGAGATTTAGTAATTTTTTGTTGTGTTTTCTATGCTGCTAATGTCTATATTTTCGTTAGGGGACTTTATCATCATTTTTTGGCATTTATTAAGATATTATCATGGGTTTTGGATTATGCTCGTTTTTTTTTTATTTGTATCTTTGGTGCCCTAGTTTGTTTTTATTGTAGCTATTATTAGCCAATGATCATTTCCAATATATACTTGGTTTCGAAATATTAGGTCCTGTATTACGTCTTTCTTATCCGTTCTACAAATTATGTCTTTATTTATTTTTCTTCGCGAACTTCTTCATCTTCAATTTGGTTTCTTATAGAAATAGCTCTTCATCACAAGCCTTCGTCTAAAAATGTAATTTTAATAGATTTTCTCTCCATCTATTTCTAGTGCCAGAGATTTTCAGAGATATAAATGTTTCGTGTGATTTGGGTCTTATGTTCGCATTGAAATAGCCGATTATAAAGATAATATAATATGTTTTTATATATGATTTTTTATTTTTTTTTTCAATTTATTTTCCGATTTTCCTTGTGGCGGTTTGCTTTCCAAGGATAAATATTAAACAATATAGGTTGCAAGCTGTTTTAATAATTGTAATATAGTTATAAAGTCTTAGATTTTACCTTAAGTAATCTTTTATTGCACTTAAAAAATGCCACTTTGTCTAAGGGCTTGGCAAGTTTCATTTTAGCAGTCGTAAATACTGTATTTGTCTATATAGACGAAATCTATGTACAATAATCATTAAAAAAACTGTAAAAAGACGATATTTTATTCATAATATTTTCCAGCAAATATAAATCTACGAATGCTCAACTTCGAAGCGATTTAAACAATATTCGGTCATGGTTCAGAAGGTTAGCCGGTACTCTTGGCATTGTACCTAGGTAAGACAATGTTTTGGTGAAATGTTAGGAAATAAAAATAACTAATCGTATGTAGGACATTTATTACTAGGTAAATGGTAAATAGCATACAAAGTAGATAATTTACTAGTATTTTGGGTAGTATTTTAACATACAAGGTATAATATAAAGGAAACTAATAATCATCTTCTTCGACTAATCAATATTCAGTACCATCATTAGGCTTAAAAATCATTAACAATATACACTATAACTCAATAACTTCCGTAAAAGTATAAGATTAGTTTAAATTTATAGTTTCAATTTTGCAGGGACGTAACCCTCATCCCTGCGATTCAACATAATATATTCAGAACATATTGTTAGAAAAGCTCTAGAATATTCTAATAAAAGTACTGTTGTAAGTTAAAAACAATATAAAATATACAGACGAAACAGTTCACCTCAGACTAAAACACATACTAATATCTGATGGAAACTTTATAGATATCTTAATAACAACGCAAGACATATAACAGCATATATTAGAGGATAAATTGATATTATTGGATTTTCAAAATATATTTAAAAATTAAATAAGGCATGATAAACGGTGGGGACTGGATATCCTTCTGCCGCACCTTGTGGGCATATTCAGAGCCCCTTTGTCTCTAAAGATATATTCCTAGGAAGTGGATAGAGATATGTGTGGTATTCATACCAAAACCAGGTAGGATGAACTATACCCTACCAAAGGCTTTCCAACCAATTAGCCTAACATCATTTCTGTTAAAAACGATGGAAAGGCTATGCGAGAGGTACATTAGGGATGAAGTTCTGGTTCATAACCCACTTCACACAAATCAGCATGCACTTCGGAAAAATCTACCGATTCTGCACTGCATTATGTAGTGGGAAGAATTGAAAGATTGCTAGACAATAAAGAGTCCACCCTAGGTATATTCATAGATATTGAGGAGGCGTTTGATAAAGCCACATTCCCATCACCGAACAGCTCAACGTCAGGAATATTTCCCTGGCCCTAAGCGAACGAATATTCAGTATGGATAATAAGCATAAATGTAGATGACGTTTCTGTTAGAGGCAGCATGGTTACGAGGGTGTGTCTATAAAGAGGGGTCCTTCTCTGGAACATAGTTCTGATACCCTGGTTGACTAACTCATCAGCAACGATTTTTATACAATAGCCTATGCAGACCTTATTGCTGTCCCGCAAAGCGGTAAGTTTGAGAACACATTATGTGAGTGATAACAAGTTGCTCTCTGGCTAATAGAAACATGGTGCAAGAAACACTCACTATCTATAAATCTTCAAAAAATTGAGATAATCCTCTTTACCAGGAGAAGAAAAATCACAGGTTTAATACTCCCAAAGATTCTAAAACACAGTCTAAATAGTTTTGACGAGGTGAAGTATCAGGGTGATCGCCTGGGTCTACGCTGCTGTCATTAGACCAATGTTAACTTACGAATCTATTGCTTGTGTACCAAAAGTGCTACAGGTAATAGCGAATAACAAACTAAACCATATTCAGAGGATGGCTTGCATAAATATAACAAGTTCCATGAAAACAATACCAATTGCTACAATGGAGTTGATCATTGACATAACGCCTCTAAATATAAATGTCAAAGAGGTGGCGCTAGTGACAATAATGTGACTGTGCTCAGCTGTTGCAAATCTTAATCTAGGAATGGGACAATTAAGAGCTCGATTCTGACGGGAAGAGCTGGATGCGCTACCACTGCTACAGGCAGGCTGCGACTCAATTGAACCAAAGTTTTTCTTTAACAAACCTTACAAAATCGACACAACATACAGTACAGGGAGACAAACGTGGCAAATGTCTGTCGTATATACACCAATGGCTCCAAAATACAAGAAGGCTCAGGATGCCTGATATACTACATATCACTTAACCTAAGAATTAAGTGGGGTATGGGCAAAAATTCCAGCGTAGTTCAGACAAAACTGACTGGTATCTCTATAGCCGTGAAGATATAACCCAAGAAGGTATAGCAGGGAAAACTATAATAATTTGCACATATATCAAACAAGCGCTACTAACCTTGACTAGACCACGTGTCACAGCAGGGTTAGTAATAGAGTGTCACGAGTTACTAACCTAAGCTTCGGATAATAATACTATCATACTAAGGTGCGTTAAAGGACACGACAGGAGTAAAGGCAACCGCATTGCTAACCAATTAACCTTGAAGAGTCAGCATCAAAGAAGTACTTGGAAATAACCGGAAAAAACCTACGCTTGACAGTTGGTTTTTAACTGGTCATTGTCAACTAAGCAAACACCCCAACACACGGGCTATCAGGCACACCTCTATGTAGGAAGTGTGAACGAGAAGACACAACTGTAGAGCATATCCTATGTGAATGTCCGGAGTTATCGTTAATATGAAAGTACTCGTTTGGCGAGTCCTGACCTACACCTGCCCATATAAGGGAAATGTCTCCAGGCAACTTTGTACCTTTCTAGAAATTGCAGGGCGGGAAATAAGTCATAGGCAGGGCGATAGCTTCATGGGAGTATATACAATGTGTCAATTGTGGCATAAGTGCTGTGGAACTTCGCCCTTTCTACTCTACAGATACAGACGGCATGATAAAATCGTATTTCTGAAAATTATGCCTGTACTCTATCCTAACGACCGATCATAAAACTAAAATTTGAAATGTAGTGCGACTTATTCTGAGAATATCTTTGGTTTGTCATAATACTAACATAGTAGGCACTCCTTAAAACAGTATACAATTGACAATTAATTGCGTTATTAACTATTTGGAAATTAAACATATTAAAATTTTGTACATGTCTTAGTAAAACCCTGAGTGAAATCATTAAATAAAAATAAAATAGGGTATATTGGACGTTTAAGTGGTATTTAGACAACGCGAAAAGCTTGGGTTCGTTCGCACAAAATATTCCCATAAGGTATTTTTACATGTTCACTTTTGTGAGACCCCAGAATAAGATTTAAGAAGTCGCCAATGTAAAAAGTCCCACGTAAGAAACATTTTTACGTTTGTGGAATATTCTCAAAACGGTTTCTTGTCATTTTTCTCTGAAGGTAATAGTTTTCGAGTTTCAAACAATTTAAAACCAAAAGAAAACCAAGAATTACGATTTTCAAGATTAAAAACACAAGTCAAGTTATTATTTTTGAAATCAACCAATGCCTACATTCAAGATCAAACCTTCTTCTATCAGATCCTGATAAGTATTTTAGGCTTATTTTATTTTCGAATATTGCTTCTAATTGTTAATGAAGTGGTTATGACAAAACGTGTCTCAGGCTACCTAGCGAATGAACTATAATATTTAATGCAGCTCGGTCGTTTATACTAACCAAGTAGTTTTAATAAGAATGCAAAAAGAAAAAGAGTTGTTAACCACAATAAAAACAGCCAAAATTAAATATCTCGGTCACATCATGAGGAACAGCGAAAGATATGGGTTGCTGCAATTAATTCTTTAAGGAAAAGTAGAAGGAAAACAAGGACAAGAAAGGCGAAGAGTTTGCTGGCTGAAAACTGT
This sequence comes from Diabrotica balteata, assembly GCA_918026665.1. Lineage (NCBI taxonomy): Eukaryota > Metazoa > Arthropoda > Insecta > Coleoptera > Chrysomelidae > Diabrotica > Diabrotica balteata. The sequence goes on along the minus strand of OU898283.1, from coordinate 48,115,079 downwards.
ACCTGATTCAACACAACCACAAATATTTTCAGAGCCGCAGTTTGCAAAACACAGATTACCATAACGGTCTCTAACATTCGAAACAAATCGGCACTACAAGAAGAAGGTTGTTTATACGTAACCATGTATTTTATTTTGTGACAACGGCTTACGGTTACCTTTGATATAAAAACCTCTCATAAAGAAAATATCTTCCACTTCACCTGCCAATCAAAATCCTACCATCAGAAATGTTTGCGCCAATCTTCACGCTAACTCCCACGCCAACCTTGTAGCGTTTTACATTTAATGTCTATATAATCTGTTGTAATTTTTGTAGTACGCCCCTGGTTGTTTATACCAAGAAATATGTGTTTGTCTTTTACCGAAGTTGAGAGTCTTAAACACATAATACCGCTTCATATATTTTTTTGTCTCTGTTACATTGTCAGGTTAAAATATAGATGTTTTATCTCTGTTACAATGTCAGGTAGAAACTTCGGTTAAAATTAGGGCCCCTAAAATAATCAATAATACGTGTATTTCTACCGATTCAAAAGCAAATCTACATGAGCCCCCTAATATTCCGGTTGAAAAAAAAGTTGTTTTTGTCATTGAAAACGAGGATCAAGAGGTATTTGTTTGTTTTATGTTTGTAGATGACAAACTAGCTACAGAACGAAAGGGGAAATGGATTGTGGCGTCGAATTTGTAGAATGTAACGCAGATACAAGTCGAAGAAAAGATTTGAAACTGGGTAGAGGTTTTGCGGAGTAGGTCAGTCAAACCAGATCAACCGAACGATGTAGAATGTTGGGGCAATTTTAAATCAAAAAGTCGATTCAATGGTTTTTTGTGATGTCTTAAGATCAGTCAAAATGATAATAGTCTTTGCATATCTACCTACGTCTGCTCACTTTGGATTTTCCAAAACTTTGTCCCGTATTCAGGAAAGATATTGGCCCCAGATGCGTGTTGATGTTCTTAAGTTTGTCAGGTCACGTAAAGTGTGTGGTGCTCAGAAGACACCAAATTATGCTCCATTAGGTAAAATGGGTAAGCACAGAGAGGCCAAGTTTCCTTGGCAGATAGTTGCAATAGATCTGACAGGTCCCTTTGTTCGTTCAAAGAAAGGTTATACGTGGTTATTAGTAGTTGCTGATTGGTTTAGTAAATATACTTTAGTCCAACTTTTGAGAAAGGCCACGGCTACGAATATTGTTGAGTTTTTGGAAAATGATGTTTCCCTAATGTTTGGTGTTCCTCAATATGTGATTTGTGATAATGCCTCAAAACTGAACAATCCTCTCTTAATTGAGCTGTGTAATAGGTATAACTTCAGAAAGTATGGCTTAGTCCAGTATATGTACCTCAGTGTAATTCTGTGGAGTGGAACAATAGAACCATAGGTACAGCAATACGTACGTATGTTAAAGACCACATAGATTGGGACAAGAATTTAGCAAAGATCAGACAAGCTATTAACACCGCAAAGCATGAAGTGACTAGATATACTCCAGCTTTCCTGAATTATGGCCATCATGTTCCTTTAAGTGAAAACTATTATGGTGTTGATCGCAAGGATCAACAGAATCAAGATATCTAGAAAATTCCAGGTTACCGTAACATTTATGCTTCAGAAGTTAAAAGTTTAGATAAAGTTTTTGAAAGGTTAAGGCTTATCTTCGAAAAGGATATGAACGTAACGCTAGGAGTTACAACTTACGTAGAAGAGAAGTTTAATTTCAAGTGGGTGATAAAGTTTTAAAAAGAAATAAGGTTTTGTCTTGTGCTGTCAACAAGTTTATGCCCAAACTAGCACCGAAGTATATCGAAGCAACTATCAAGAAAAAATTGTCACCAGTGGTTTATCGTTTGTCAGATTTAAATGGTTCTTGGTAAGTGGTAAGATTTAAAGACTTTTGTGTCAGATGAGGACAATATGTCATCCTCAAGTAATTAGTTCATCCTATCCCATATCAATATTTTCGAGTTTGTATGTTGATTTGATTTCATCCCCTTGGAATATTGTTTCACTTTTAGTTCAATTTTAGTTCAGGTAACCTATTTTGATTGGGAGACACATGTGAGAATCACATTCTGTCATATGTAATTACTTATATAGATTTAAGGTCTATATCCTAATTTTTTTGCGGAACTGTTGCTTAATTCCCTGTCTCGTTAGGCGTATAGTGGAGATAGTAGACGCCTACCTATTAAGTGTAGAGCATTTTTTTGGATTTGTGTATAGCATTTGGTTTAGGCAACGAGGTGTCATGGCTGTGCCTGCCCGAGAAATCACTTGTGTTACTGCTGTGAATGTCAGCGAGGTTTACTGCAAGGCATAAGGTTAGCTTCCACTTAGGCATAGAAATTCATGTCACCTACAGTTCCTTTTAGAGTCAAAAATTTCAGTCTACTCGACTTTAAAGAGTTTGGCAATCGATGGCACGCTAGCCCATTCTTTGTAACTAACTTTGTTTTTGTTGTTTAACCCCATGCTAGCCATTATCTAAAAGATATTATTACGAAGTTTCGACTCAGTTAAGAGGTCATCTTCTGATTTGGTTTTAGTTGTTTTGCCTTTATCAAAAACTGGATAAGATTATCCAAGTTTTTTTTTAGAAGGAGCATTGTAGCGTTGTATATTTAATGTCTATATAATCTGCTGTAAATTTTTGTAGTACACCCCTGGTTGTTTATACCAAGAAATATGTGCTTGTCTTTTACGTTAGTTGAGATTTTTAAATACGTAAAACGCTTCATATATTTTTTTGTCTCTGTTACACTATCAGGTTAAAATATAGATTGTTTATCTCTGTTACAATGTCAGGTAGAAACTCCGGTTAAAATTAGGGTCGCTAGAATAATCAATAATACGTGTATTTCTACCGAATCAAAAGTAAATATACATAAGTCCCCTAATATTTCGTTTGAAAAAAAGTTGGTTTTGTCGTTGAAAACGAGGGTCAAAAGGTATTTGTTTGTTTTAAGTTTGTAGATGACAAACTAGCTACAAGACGAAAGGGGAAATGGATTGTGGCGTCCAATTTGTAGAATTTTACGCAGATAGAAGTCGAAGAGAAGATTTGAAACTGGGTAGACGTTTTGCGGACTAGGTCAGTCAAACCAGATCAACCAAATGATGTAGAATGTTGGGGCAATTTTTATTCAAAAAGTCGATTTAATTGTTTTTTGTGATGTCTTAAGACCAGTCAAAATGATAATACTCTTTGCATAGCAGTTTTGGCAAAGTAGTCATTAGAGGATTTGTACAGCGTACCGGAGACAGGTGGAGTTTTTGAAGATTAGTATATATGATGTCCCACCAGCTTTGTTGTCGTTTGCCAGCTTGTTCCTCCACCAAACCTGTTTTGATCGTCGTTACTGAGTATGGAAATGGTTTCTTGTTTTACAGTTTGAGAATTTGTCCAGGTATCTTCCCCAGAGATGTAGCAAGTTTTGTTTCAAAGTTAAGTTCAAAACGGAACTTGTAATTATTAAAGTTTTATATTATGTTAGAATCGTAGCTAAAAAATGTCATATTTATTCTGATTTAAAATCTTATGTTGACATATGACATTTGCTCTTATCCATTGTTGTTGTAAAACAATTTCAATTTGATTATTATATATAAAAGATATTTCATATGTAAGGTTAAATTCTACAGTATTTTCATGAAAAGGATATCCATAAGTTTTTGATAATCTAATTTGGCCATATTATAACCTAGGAACCATTTCAAAATTTTTGTAGCAATCTCTTTTGTAAACAAATAACACGTGAGTTTTTGTTAATTTGTATTATATTATATAGTATGTTTCTTGTGTAATCTGTGTTTTTGATAACTGTTTGTTTGAGACAAAAATAAACGTTTGATTTGTTTCTCTCATCCATTTTGTGTTTTCATTTAGAAAAGTCTCCTAATCCTTGTATGTATTTTTGATTTTAAGCAAGAAGAATTTTTTCTTTTCTTCAGCAAACTAGGATCCTTCGAAGCGGCGCCCTTATCTTAAATTACTAGAAGCTTCTTTTTTTATTGTATTAATTGCCCAGGAGATTTATGTAAGTATCTCTTTGTTTCCATTTTGTAGATACCTCAATCCGACCCATTTTATTTCAACTTATCCACGACCCAGCTCTCCAACAACCCCCTGAGTGTCGTACGCATCAGTTTCGATTATTTTGTTTGCCATATCTCTACCCCAGTAGTTTCTGTCCCTAATATTCTACCCCATGTTTTTACCCTGAGGTAAGCAAAATATTTCGTTATAACCTCCTTCGTTTAGTGTTTGTAGAACTTTGGTCTTGTGGTAATATCTTTGTTATTCTAAGGTGTATAGATTCTTACCAGATTTAAAGTTTTTGACATCTAGTTTAACTTTTACAATAACTTTTCTTTAGAGACGTATTTACATTCTTGTACTTGGTGTAATAATTATCCTTTCCAACAGAGCGACTCTTTATATAGCTCTGGTTTCTTTCGCAACACCACCGTTAATTATCAGAAAGTATTACAGCATAATGGGACCCATACCTTTTTTAATCTCTTAAAGTGCCCATCCATATGTCTATACTTTTTTCAACAAGCTTTTTTGGAATTTCCTGCTCTCTTGTCTTTGGAGACTTACGTTTTAGGTACCGATTCGAAGTAAATTTTTTAATTTCCACAAATTCGTTGTTGTCTGTCTCGCGTTGGTCACCGTAATGAAATCATTCTGTTCAGAGGCATAATCCTGTTTCCATGAGCTGTATGGGTTTAAAGTCTATCCTTGGAATGCTAATCTGACTCCTCCTCTTTCATTCGGGCTTGGGATCGCCAACAGTTCTGTCAAGTTACTTAATCCACCCAAAAAAACTGCAGAATTAGTCAATTTTTAGTTTATTTTATGACAATGGAAAGCGATACAAAATGCAATATAAAACGAACATCGATTCGAAAAAGCATAGTTTCTTATCTTCACCATGAAACAAATCATAACGTTTAACTTCATATTCCCAAACAAAACATCGACCATGCAGATAAATATAAAACACTGAAAACTTTGAATTCAAAACTTACACAAAATTTATTATAAAATCTTATAACTACAGCTGTTTCGGCTGATTGCCTTTCTCAAATGATCTATTTTTGGCATGCGTTTACACTTTATAGTCTTTAATAAAATAGGTTGGGGAGGTGAGAACTGTCTCAAGTTGGTCATTCAGAATTATATTTGTGTTTTTTAATTTGTTAATTTTCATAGATTCCAACAAAGATTTCCTAAGGCCATTTTTTTGAATGTGAAGAATTTTAAATTCGTCAATAAAAGAGTGAATAGGATCTAGAATGTGAAGTTTGTTTTTCTATTATTGAAAGTCTTTTATGTTCTGCAATTCGTTTATTACAATTTCTTTCAGTTTGACCGATGTAAGTTTCTGGGCAGTCGTCACATTTAAGTTTGTATAGACCACTTTGTAAGTGCCTTTTATTTTGGCTCGTGTTGTTTTTAATATATTTGTCTAAGTTGTTATTTGTTCTAAAAGCTGGTGTTATTCCTTTTTTATGTGTTTGGCTATTTGAATTGATATTTTGCCTAATATGTAATCGAGCAAAAGGTACTGGGTTTTTTTCTCTGGTGGTGGAAATACTTGTTTCAAGGCTTTTTTGTGTAGTTTTTATTTAAAATTGTATTAATTGTTCGTTCGTTATATCCATTATTTACTGCTATTTGCTTAATGATATTTAATTCTGTCTCAAAGTATTTTGACATCGGAATTTTTGTTAATTTATGTAACATACTATGACAGGCTGCCAGTTTATGTTGTGTGGGATGAAATGATGAATTGTGTATAGTCGTGTCAGTATGGGTAGGTTTATGAAATATGGAGAAGTTAAGTTTCTTTTTAAGTCTGATAATTTTTAAATCTAAAATATTTATGGATTGATTTTGTTTTGTTTTTATTGTAAATTCAATAGGACTATGCGGTGAATTAATATACGATGAAAATTGGTCGTGTTATCTGTTAGTACCTGTGAAACATACTAGTACGTCGTCTACATATCTCCACCAATATAAAAACTGTTTGAATATGGAATGTTTTGAAATTTTTGTCTCTAGATGACTCATAAATGAAACAGGTCAAACCTTGGTGCTACTATATAAAACCACTTTAATGGTTAATTCAACATTTAAAATGTTCTTACTTCAATTTACAGCTCAAGAAGTCTTCAGAAAAATAAAATATTAGCCTATTAAACGAAATTAAAAATAATTAAATACCCTTAATTAGATATTTATAATTTGTAATATTTGTCGTTTACATTATCCACATAATATAGTCAAGGTAAATTATAGATTAGTGATTGCGTGCCTGCCATTCAAATTACTATGACAGCACCTATAATAGTGAAATTACTAATTTTGTGTAGTATTTGTGGTTTAGTGAAGGTGAGGGCTATATACATTTGATAACAAGTACGTTTAATAAATATATTTTCATATTTGCAGATTATATTTTGGTACTAAATAGGTTTTTTTGAATAATTTGGTAGTACTTTTATGACAAAAAAATTACTTACAATTTTGATAAAACCATTACTTTAACTTGTTAGTTTCTTTTTTGTATTTATTAGTCTAATATTATTTTATCCAGTATTCCAATTTCCTTTGATCCAGTCAACATACACGGTGAGTGATAATATTATGCAAATCATACTACATTAAGATTTAGGATTGACGAGCATGTTGAACTGTATTCTTGAGAATCGTTGATTGTACATTGGTTTGCTAGTAATTGCCATGCAAACCTGGAATAAACCGGGTTGGTATATATGGTGATGATACCGGAGTTAACTAATAGGGAAAGACGTTTTGAAGAAGTAGAAGTAAATTTTCGGCCTTGCTGGAAGAGCTAATGAAATACTGTAACAATAATTACCTAAAACATATTCACTTGTAGGAACAAGTGGGTCTTAAGCACTTGAAAGCTTTTATCCATAAACGTTAGAAGAAGAAATCCAAAGATCGAATAGACATGAATAGGAGTGATCTGCGCATTGTCGTAGGTCTCCTAATAGGACACTGTCGTCTCAAGAGACACATAAACAAAATCGCACTGGTAAAAGGTATGAATTGCAGATTCTGTCAAGTTAATGACGAGATGGCGGAACGTGTTCTGTGCAGCTGCTCAGGGCTGAAAAGGGTAAAGCTCAATATATTTTATCATTACTAACTTAAGCCCTACTGCCATGGGGAAGTGTCGCTCAAGGTCATGATAGACTTTGGTATAAAGGCTGAACAAAAGAGACAACTTTCACCTAGGGATGAGCCACACTAGACCTCGTAGGTCGAATGAAAGGTTCAAGCTTCAATGCTTCAAGTTCCTCGCATCTCCACTCGAGTTATCCAGTATACAAACTATTCTTCTTTAAAACCACTTGCGCAGATAGATACGATTTCACGCATGATTTAACCATCAATATCAACAACTATTCCATAAATCATCGGATGTATTAAGTGTGTCCATTCATTTTTGTTCCTTATTTTTTGCAATCATTCGTGATAAGCCATTCTTTTAATATCATCAGTCCATCTGGTTTAAGGTCTGCCTTCGCTTTTCTTATATGCTCTTGGTTGCATACAACAATTCGTTTTTTTTTACGCGTATCTTCTATTCTTCCTATATGTATTGTTCAGTTCCATGGCACTTAATATGGCTTACATGGCTATTTTTTAGATTACATCTGTTACTTTCTTATTTCTTGATATTGGACATGCGATAGCTGAGCTTAATGTTTTACATTCTTTACTTTTTCGTCACATTTTAAAACACCTAATACATAAATTTGCTTAACTACTACTAACTACTTGGCCTCTCTGATGTTGACTTAAGCCCTATCTCTTTACGATTGTCTGACACATGCTTAACAGTTTTTGTAAATATGCGTAACTCATATTATTTGTAACTGCATATTTAATAGTTATATTTCAGATAATGCTTGCTGTTGTATTGTTAAGAGTAAAAGTTAAACTGGTCCATGTGTATCTGGTCCAGATCATACACCAACAGAGTTGCTGAAATTAATAAAGAATGATAAAATAAAAGTAGTAGTAAGACTTTTTAATTCAATATATAACACTGGAGTGATTCCCACAGATTGGCTCAAATCAATCTTTGTCGCAATACCTAAAAACCACAATGCGAGAAAATGCTTAGAACATCGATTAATTAGCCTTATGAGCCACACTTTTAAAATTTTCCTAAGAATACTTCACAACAGAATTACCCAGTAATTCTGTTGTGAAGTAACAGAAAGATACCCAATTTGGTTTTAGAAATGCTATGGGAACCAGGGAGGCACTTTTTGCGCTTAACATTGTAGCATTTTCAATTTCGTTGATTCTTTGAAGTATATTGAAGTCCCCTCGTATACGAAATATTAAAATCACCTTATATATTTTTGATAGATCTAAAAATATTTCGTACGTATTTAAACCCAAATATCTTTTCATTTCTTTCTTAGGTCGGCCAAGTTGAAATAAACCATTTTAGAGTTGTTTATTTATTTTAACTTCCTCGGCAAATTCTTGTTTTATTAGAAGCGGCAATTTTAATGCGTCGCAAAAGGATATGTACGTCGTTTCGTGGTGTCTTGTTATGTCAGCGTTTGTATGTATGCGTTCAATTTTAATAGAATTTCTTCACTCTCGTTGGAGCAGCTTTCAAAGGCGGTTCAGCGTTATGTCCAAATTCATGTCGAATTTGTAAAGTGTTCTATTTTCGTCTTTTGTTATGAAGAATATGTAGCAGTTTGTTATTGGTTTTGTGGCAGTAAATGCTTCAATTATTAATGTTTTGAGTGAGGATTGGAGGACATCCTCGTTTTGTTTTTCTTTGTTCCTGCTTTTATCCAAGGCTTTTGGCAGTTTGGAGATAAAGGTTTTCGTGATGCAGAGAGAGTGGAGCCCTCAGTTCCAGGTTCCAGTTATGGTTTCAGAAACTTAAGTGTGATCATGTGAATTAAGGTAACATTTTGTTCAAATTTTAAACTAAACACAGACATTTTCTTATAAAATAATAATTGCTTTCGTTGACAATTAAAATTGTAAATTTTAGGTTTTGAGTAAAGCTGTCAATTTGTGTTTAGTTTTTTTTGAAATTTAATATTAATTTATGACAGCTCGTTTTAGTATTTTTGATGTTGATTTGTTTGTTTTTCTTTTTAAAAGGTTAACCTCCATGCAAATTTGTAAGTTTTGTAGCAATGGAGTTTGTTAATGGACGACACATGTAAGTTTTTGAATTTTGTATTTCTCCATTTTGTAACTGTTTGTGGTGACACATAAATAAAGGTTAAATTTTATTTTTTTAACTTTTTATTTATTGTTTTTTTGAGCTAACCCTTTTTGAGTTTATTTGAAAAAGATATGTTTTTTATGTTTTGATTTTGTTTTCTAATTATTTCCCTAGTTACAACTAGTGGTTGTAATAGGCATAATTAGGCACCTCAAGTGGCGCCCTATATTAAATTCCTTGAGGTGTTTCTTGTTTATTTTTATTTTGTTTATCCCAAGAGTCCTTTATTTCATTTTTTTGTAGTTCCCCCATTCCAATGCCCTTATTTTTTACTTATCCACGACCCCAGCTCTCCTACGAAACCCTGAGTGCCGTTCGCATCAGTAGCGATTATTTTGCTTGCCCTATCTCCACCCCCAATAGTTTTTTCCCATAATTTTCTATCTCCCGTATTAATGCCCCCTGTGGTAGGCAAAATATTATCGTTACAACATCCGATTACAAAAATGCTGTGACCAAGAAAATATGTATTTGCTTATTTCGTGGACTTGCAAAAGGTATTCGATAAATTACAGCATGTAAAATTAATGCAAATACTCAATATCGGAATAGATGATAAGTATATTCGTGTCATTAAAAATTTGTACTGGAATCAAACTGCTATCATAAAAATTGTAGATAACTACACTGATGAAATCTTTATACAACGGGGATTCAGACAAGGTTGCATTTTGTCGCCAATATTGTTCAATGTTTACTCGGACCAGTTATTTAAAAAGGCACTAGAGAGAGAACCATATGGAGTAATAATCAACGGGGAACTATTTAATGTGATTAGGTATGCAGACAATACAGTAATTTTATCAGATCATATTGAAGGTCTTCAAATTCTGCTTGATCGTATTAACAAAGTAGGAAAGAAACTGGGCATTAAAATAAACTCACACAAATTTTTAGTATTTAGTCGTGACCCACATCCCGATGCAAAGCTTCAATTAAACGAAGTCCAAGTTGAGAAAGTTCATAAAATGACATATTTGGGAACTGTGATAATGGGCCAACTAGATCCAGACATAGAAATAAAATAAAACCTAGAATAGCAATGACTAAAACTACTTTTATGAAACTGAAGTCATTTCTTTGCAATAACCTTCTCAGTTTAGAACTAAGACAAATAATGGTTAAGTGTCATGTTTGGTCCGTACTTTTGTATAGTGTAGAAGTGTAGTCTATAAAAGTACCGATCATGAACAAAATTTAAGCATTGGAAATGTGGGTATATATACGAATGCTAAAGATACCTTGGACAGCAAGGAAAACTAATGAAGAATTACTAAGGAACGTCAACAAAGATAAAGAACTGCTAAAGACTGTTAAACATCGAAAACTGTCTTATCTGGGACATATAGTAAGGGAAAGTCGATATAAAATATTACAACTGATCCTTAAATGCAAAATAGAGGGTCGTAGAGGTGTAGGAAGAAAACAAATTCTTAATTAAAAAACATTCGTGAATAAACTCAGATATAAAATGCAGGACAATTATTCTATATTGCAGAAGATGGAGAAGCCTTCGCAATGGTGAAAGCCAACGTCCGATAATTCTGATATGGTACGCGAAGAACAAGACGAGTTCGGCGCATGGTTTATATTTTTTCTGGTTGATAAAATGTTGACCAACCGTATCTGGTTTAAGAACGATTTTAATTTATTATGAGAATGTGTTGCTGTTAATTGCAAAAAATAACTTATAATATCCGCAGTAAGATAAGATAAAGATTTTTTAAATCAAACACTTTTTACATCAATAATAAAAAATATAGAATAGCGTGTTAGTTTATGATTATTAACATAATGAGTTAAATTATAATATACTTTTGATATCTTGACAGTTAAGTTATAGCATTGAAATAAAAAAATTGTTTGCATAAATTTACCAGCAATGCCATGTATATATTGGAACTAAACTCACTATCCTTCAAGTCATTTAAGTCAATCATCAAAAGTTGTTATTGTATAAAAAAAGTAACCATGTAATCAGTTTGGAATATTTAAAATTATAACTATTGAAAATCTAGACTAGTAATCATATTAATTTATGGTCCAGTAAAAAAATTAGTTTTCTACAATAATAAATAAGTTCATTAAGTTCATATTTTTTATGAATAGAGAAGTCAGAACATGGCAGCAATTCTGTGAGTAAAAATAAAAAAGACACTATTTAAGCATATATACTATTAAGCATATCAACATTTTTATTAAAAAGTGTTTTGTATAGCTCAATGTCATTACCAAGAATTTTAATATATATTTGAAGTGCTCTATTTAGGAGCTTTTAAAAATTACAATTAATAAAGAGCGTATAATTGTTTTTTTTTATTTAGAAAATCGCATCAACCATATGGCCATTATCGAAAAATTTATTTTATTATAGAGTTAATGCCTCGACAACTATGATCATTGGCATGGTACAGTCAGGTACCTAGTGTAGTGTGTGTGTGCGTAGAGTAATTGTCTTGATACTTAGCAAAGTCGACGTCATTATCTTTGCTAAGAGACGCTAATTGTATCCGAACGTCTGCGGTCCCTCCGGTGAGTACGAATCGCACAAGGATAGAAATAATTTTCATTCATTAATTTTTAATGAACGAAAATTTCTCCACCCAGGTGAGATTCGAACTCATGACCTTTAGGTTTAAAGGTAGGCGCTCTTAACACTGAGCCACAGAGGGGGTTATTAGCGAAAAATTAATAGATTACATTAGGACAATTTACTGCGTTACAATTTGATTTATTTTGGTTTATTAAATATTGTAGTACTTATTAATGTCTTTCAAAAAAAATCAGAGTATTGTTAAGTTACAGTCTGCACCTAGAGCTTCTAGAAGTGTTCCTGGTATGTTGTTGTTACTTAGTTGTTGATTCTAGAGAGGACATTTACGCAGTATTTACATTCTTGTTAGTATCGTATTATACGTTTCAAATCGGGCGGTTCGCACTTTTGATTAATTAATTATGCGTTAACCTAGTATCTTCGAGTCTGGTTCGAGTAACAAAGACAAAGTTACTTGTGGTTAGTAAACAAGACCTCGGCGCTATACAAATAATTTTCAATAATGAACCAATAACCAAAGTTAACCATTTTAAATATCTAGGATGTTGGATAAACGAGACACTAAATCCGGATAAAGAAATTAAAACTCGTATAGAAATTGCAAGAGGAGCATTTATAAAACTTAGATCTATTTTGATTAATTCTCAGCTAAACTTACAGCTGAGAATTAAGTTCCTAAAATGTTATGTGTATCCTGCGTTCCTGTATGGATGTGAAACCTGGATTATAAAGGTTAACATGATGAACAAATTAGAAGCCTTAGAGATTTGGTTATATCGTAGAAGGCTCAGAATATCATGGGTTTAACACATTTCAAACAGAGAAGTCTTAAACAGAGTAGGTCAAGGTGAAGGTGACTTAATAAAGACCATAAAACAAAGAAAACTCGAATATCTGGGGCATATAATGAGAAGAAGCAGATACAGGATAATGCAGTTGATACTTAATGGAAAGATCGACGGAAGAAGAGAAATTGGCAGAAAGAAATACTCATGGCTCCGAAACCTTCGTCAATGGACTGGCTTATCAGCAGATGAATTATTCTATGCCGCGTAAGATCGAGAACGATATCGGAAAATCGTCATGAAAGCTACCCATGCCTAAAACTTGGGCACGGTACTCAAAGAAGAAGAAGTTCGAGTCTGAGGCGCGTTACTATTATTTCTTAACTTCTTGACGTAGGTAACACATTTCATTTCTCTATGCTGGATTTCAGTTGTTTTAATTTTGAATTCGACGCATTACATTTATTTTTCCACGCACTTAAGATTGAATTTTTTTTTATATAAGCTTTTATATCCGTTGATACCGATGTGTTTACTATTTCGGAAACGTCACTCACTATCGCTGCTTTCGCACTAGTGTCAGCAGTTTCGTTGCCTTTTATTCCTATATGGGATGGGATCCAAATGAAATTTATTTTTATATTTATATATAATTGATATAAATCTGAAGAGGACCATTTAATTTTTTTTTAAAGCGGGTTTTTTAATACAGTTTTCGGATGCTTATATGGCACTAAGTGAGTCTGATAAGATAATATATTTGTAGCTTGTTGTCACATTGATTATTTCTATGGCACGATAGAGATCATACAGTTTAGCTGTATAGATAGTACCTACTAACATTAGAGAGTTTAAATTTAAGGACCTTCTCTGGAGTTACTACAGACGATCCCACACCTTCAGATGATTTTGAACTATCAGTGTATATCTGGGTATCATTTTTATAACGACTAAGGATTTTTCTAAAATGAGAAATAATTAAATCATGATTAGTGGTGTTTTTATCAAATGATGTAAGTTCAAAGTTATATGATGGCATGTTTTATATCCATGGTATAATTACGGATTATGATCACATGCGTTTGGAAGACATTCCATACATGGACAGACAAGGTATAACAATATCAAACAGATGCAAATGGTGTATTATTCTTTTATAGAAAGGTTTAGCAGAACGGTAATTTGCATTGAGGTTTGGGAAATTATCAGTCAAAGTATTTCTTGCATTATCCTAAATTTTTGTTGCATACGTTAGACTTAGGTTGTAAGCTCTTCTATCATTTAACGACAATTCATTTGCTTCGCAAAGTAAACTTTTAATCGGTAATGTACAAAAGGCCCCCAGACATATTCTGAGTGCTGTGTTGTGAATAGTGTCGAGCTTTTTAATTACTGATTTCGATGCTGATTCCTAAGCTATAACCGCATAGTCTAGCTGTGATCGTATAATATTTCTGTATATAATTAACAATGTACTCCTTTCTAAACCCCAATTTTTGTGTGCTAGAATTTTTAGTAAATTTAATCTTCTGTAACATTTACATGTTAGATTATTGATATGTTCTTTCCAATTCAGCTTTCTGTCAAAAGTAATTCCTAGCAGTTTTAGCGAATCTTTTTGTTGTAGTGATTGGTTGTATAGGTATAATGAGATTGGTGTACTGACTTTATGTTAAGAAGATAATATATATTTAGTTTTATTTGTTGAAAAGATAAATCCAGTTTCTTGTGACCATTTTTCAATAACTTACAAGAAACTCTGTGCAAGTTGTGAGAGGAAGTTAAAGTTTTTGCTTCGACCAAATATTACGAGATCGTCAGCATATAAGCGGCCTTTAAGTGGAAGTTTTAAATTTTGTAGAGCATCATTGATGACAATTATAAATAGCGTAGGATTTATAACAGATCATTGGGGAATCCCATTTTCTAATTCCACTGTTGACAAGTTACCATTTACTCCAACTTGCATACACCTTTTATATAAGAAGTTTTTTATAAATGCAAGGCAATGTCCTTTAATTTCGAAATCGTACAGTAATTTGATGATAAAGTGGATCTAAGCTGTATCAAAAGCTCTTTCAATGCCGAAGAATACTCCAATACATTTTTGATTAAGGAGGAGGCTTCATGTACACTGCTTTCTAAGTCTATAATATTGTCTAGAATTGATCCATTTTATCGAAAACCACTTTGTTCTGGAATAATGATATTTCGATCTTTAAGTGTCCAGAGGAGATGACGGTTGACCATTTTTTCTAACAGTTTTCATGCAGTACAAGTAAGTGCAATTTGTCTATAAGACTCAGGATCGGTTTTGGGACATTTTGGTTTTAATATTAATATTATAATAAAATCTCTCCACGCTGTTGGAAATTTCTGTTATGTCCAAATAATGTTAAATATGTTAAGAAGATGATTGTGTGTATTCTCAGGTAAATGCTTAAGAAAAAGAATTGGGTAATTATCTGGGCCCTCACTAGTCTCTTTAAATGAGTTAAGTGCATATTGGTATTCATTTATATTAAATTTGGCGTTTAAAGCATCTGTGTCATCTACAAACGGTATAATTGCATTGAATTCTGTGTTCATTTTAAAGTTGATACAATTATTATTATAAGATCTATTTTTAAGATCTAAGTATTAGATCTATTTTTATACGTATTAGCAAATTCTTCTGCTATTTCTAGGTCATCTGTGATTATTCTATTATCTTTCTTTAGTTGAGTGATTTTGTTATAAGCCGGTATTTGAGATATTTTTTTAACATTCTTCCACATTTCAGACATAGGGCTCCTACCGTTTATACTGGACACAAATTGAGACCACGAATTTCTTTTTGAAGTTTTTATTGTTAACCGAGCTTAATCTTTAAAGTTTTTGAAATTATATTTTACTGTTAAGTGTTTTATGTCTTTTGTATTTGTTAAAGGCTGTTTGGAAGCTTCGATATTTGTCTTACATTGTTAATTCCACCAAGGAACTGGTTTATATTTACAGTTTTTTTAATGGTTACCTCGGCTGCATCTAAGATGATGCTAAAGAAGGTTTCGATGTCTTTGTCAATATTGTTGGATATTTTACAGTTTGTCACATTTTTTTCTATGATATCTTTAAATAATGTCCAATTTGGTTCCTTCGTTTTCCACTTAGAGCAGTGCTTTAAATTTTTGGGCTTGAACAAGTTATTGGTGATTATTATTGGGTAATGATCACTGTTATAATTGTAGTCTAATCTGCCCCATGTCAATAATGCAGAGAAGGTATCCCTGTTGTTAAGTCCAAGGGCGTTGTCGCCTGTTTGTATATTGAATCTTGTCGGGCGTCCATCATTCAACACTGATAAGTTATCCTGAACTATTAGTTCTTTAAATATAAGTGCTCTTTTGTCATCATATGTTTTGTAAATTCTGTTATTAGCATTAAAATCACCTGTTAAAATACGCGGAATAGGTATTTGTCCCACGAGGTTAAAAAGGTCCTCTTTAACAATTAGTTGTCCTGGGGGTAAGCAAATCGCGCAAATATTTATTTTTGTGGTCTTCTAGAGAATTAACTACAGCGTCTGAATGTGTTTCTTGGTTACTCTTAAGATTCGTTTTTTGAAGACAAATAATATCTGATAGATACTCTGATTGTCGAAGTTTTAACATCGGTAAGTTACTATAGTATCAGTTTATATTTCACTGAACAATTGAATTAAACGACGCGTGAAAGGTCATTTTCTTTGTTGGTAGAAGAGAGTTTGTCATTTAGGTGTTTTTTGATTTTTTTTTTTAAATTTGGTACATTAGAGTTTAAGAGATCTATCCTATCTACAAATTTAAGAGTTTCCTAAAATTTATTTCTGTTTGTCTTTTTCTGACAGAGCTGGTGTATATGTTGGTGAAGGTGATAGAATCTTATCTATATCACGTTTATGGCTTGTATGTTGATAATATCTGGTAATATAGTACTGTTATTTTCTGGAGGTATTGGTAAGTAATGATTCTTTTCGTTCGGTATGTTCCGGATTTGTACTGTTTGTAAAGGAAGTAGATTGCTGATTGGAAAGTTTTTCCATGGTGTCCACCTGGACACCAAGAAGTGTTAAACGATGTTGAAATAGTTAAAGGTGTGGGTGATTGTTGAGAGTTTGTGGGATTTTTACAATTATTAGCATTATGTATTTGCTGTTTGCAGTTAAAGC
This sequence comes from Diabrotica balteata, assembly GCA_918026665.1. Taxonomy (NCBI): domain Eukaryota; kingdom Metazoa; phylum Arthropoda; class Insecta; order Coleoptera; family Chrysomelidae; genus Diabrotica; species Diabrotica balteata. The sequence continues at coordinate 48,098,236 of OU898283.1, read as the reverse complement.
ATAACTGATTATCTTGGGATAAGAAAATTTGATAGCATGTGATATTATAATTAATCAAAAAATATTCTAGTAAAGGATTTATAACAGGGTTGATAAAAACTTGTCTTCTAAAACTATAAATATGACTGAATTTCGGTAGATTAGAGCTAATAAAAAGCAAGGTCATTGATGACATCAGCTTGAGACCTAGGTTTTCTAATTCGTGAATAAGAATATCATGGGGAATTGAAAGGCATACATTTGATACAACTAATCTATTCGCTAGAATAATATATTTTCTAGCTTGAACTGGTTCATCAGTTATTAGTATTACACCATCATGTACCTGCATAAAGTTATCCACAATTTCTTTGCTCTCTAAATACATGCATACTCGATTATGGGACAGCCCTGAATAAAATAAGATGTTTTTGGGTTGTATAATTGCTCCTAGTGGTATGAGGTAGTCCAATAGGCGTAATCCATCCTTTGAAGAGAAAACGATCGTTATTTCAGGACTAGGGTATGTATGTTGGCTTGGATCTTTTGAGTAGGATTTAACTGTGTTGGTATGTTGTGGTACAGAGCTAATTACGTTGGAACTTCCATCTGATGTTACGGACATGATGAATCCTCTATATACGATTTTAAGAGGACTTTATTTTATATATAGATTAAATCAAATAAAGTCCGACTCTGTTTATTTTAAAATTAGTTGATCGGTTTGGTAATTATCAAATTAGCTGAAAAACGATAAGAGTACAACTAGTTTTTTGGTTAATTTGTAACTACAATTAGTGATGAGAATATGTTATTGGTGCTTAAAAGTGATATTTCTAATCAAACTATGAATAATTGAAAAGAAGTATTTACGGCACTTAACAAATCACTGTAAACTTCTTTAATATATCACTTTTAATTATTTAAATTTATACTTTTTCTTTTAAAAGCTATAAAAAGTCGTGGAGCTTGTATTAGGTCGAGTTTCATGCCTGACATTCAGGGCCGGATCCCGTATAATTGTTTGATTGTTTTGAATTGTGAATATTTTAGTTTACGAATAAAATTTAGTTTTTGTCATTAACATGTGGTGTCTAAGGCTGGATTCAAGAATTGCTGATAGTTATATTAGGTCTTTTTAAAATACCTTATGTACAGCTCATCTGAATTTAAAATAAATTACGCACCTACTCTTTGGCGACTCTGATAGAGTTCCATCCTCCATATTGTTTTAATGTAAGAATGTCTCAACTCAAATCAACTAGAACAGGATGCCAAAGTACATTTAAATGTGTTACTCAAATACAGTGGGTCCAGTGTAAAGTCGGTCCCTTACCAACTATTTTGTAAATTATAAAGCTTAAAATAATAAATCTTTGAATAACCAAACTAAGGTATCTAAATATTTTTTATTGTTTTAGTGACATAATTATTCAAAATCTCTTTTTCATTTTAAAGCTCTTTTGTTATTCAGCATGCATTAGTATTGTATTGCAATTAATAAACGATTTTAAAGATCTTTTGTTATTCAGCATGTTTCTAGATTATTGTACAATTCTCTTTGGATATTCTAAAATGGCGACCATTCAATGATGAATGGTGGCTACATGAAAAAAAAGTATAAATTACTCCTAATCCATACTCCTACCATCCATACAGCCACTCACTTTAGAGTGGTGACACTGATCCCAATAATTTACCATAAAAAGATTTATATTGAGCAGTTCTTTCATTTAGACAAATTTTTCTTTTATTTAGACAAAACGTAGAAATGGACCAGTCGATTGTGCAGACCGCGGAAGGAAAATTAAGGGGATGCATTAGACATACTCTTGATGGTGAAGAGTTTTACGGTTTCCTTGGAATTCCTTACATCAAACCAGCTTTAGGAGACCTACGATTTAAGGTAATGATATATTAAAGTACTATTAATGTATTGATAATGAATTTGTGTTCCTAGGGCATTTATTTGGCCATTTAATTCAACAAAGCGATAGCAGCTTTTGCTAAAAGATTTAATCGTTTACACATTTCGTATAGCCCAGAGGACAGAAAACAATATTATTAAATCGTTTGCGTGCATTGCCGCCAAAGCAGGTGGCACCTCTGTACGCTAACCACTACAGTGGTCAAGTTTTAGAATACATTTGTTGTAATTTCCGAGTTTCACTTTATCAGCCAGAATATCTAATAAGGCAGGGATATATAACACTCTATTGATACCGATTCAAGCACATTAAGTTTAAGGAATTTGACCATTGCTAAGCTTTCGAGTTTTTTTTCTGTGAGGTGGAATCTTCTAAGAGGACCGTCTGGGATCGGGTGTCAGCCCCTAACGAGTAGAACCAGTTGGCAATTAACAGTAACACCATTCATTCGTACTTCCATCAATTCATTCCTGCATTCATACCCTCATTTACTAACTTTGGGATATCGGGACATCCGAATGGAATGGATGTAAAAAGTCTTTTCCCGTCCCATGTCCCGCGGACCCTACAAAGAAATAAGATAAATAAATTAATAAATAAAAATAGATAAAAAAATAAGTTAAAGTAATGTAGATAAAATAAAAATAAAAAATAGCTAAAACTGGTATAGATAAAATATAGTAAAAACGAAAGTAACTTGAATAAATAAAATACAATAAAATAAGTAAATAAATAACACACATTTTTAAAAAACGATAAATAAATATAGCGGTCAGCCCACCTGCAGCCGCCTCTCTTTCTCTTCCTTGTGCTTTATGGTTTTTGTAACGTAAGCAATGATCAGTTCGAAATCGTGCTTGCTGTAGATGGCTTTATCGATCAACTCGTGAGGCTGGCCTAGTGGAGATCCCAGGCTCAGCAGCAGTTCGTTTCGCTTCGCGTGGTATGCAGGGCAGTCGAACACAACATACCACGCATCATCCACCACTCCACACTGAGGACATAGATTATCTCCGGACCTCCCGATTCTATGGGTGTATTTCCGAAACGATCCGTGTCTCGTCAGAAACTGCTTAAAGTAGTAGTTGACGCACCGATACCGACATCCATACCACCTCACTACATCCGGGACTAGAGACCTCGTACAGGCCGCCTTTTTGACTTCGGCTACCCATTTCCTCTGTCACATCTCCAAGCTTCTGGCTTTTTCTTGTGGCCCTGAACCAACCGCCCCGTTGCTCCTCTGATACATTGGAGCTCTCCCTGGCCAGAATGTGCAAGGGTACAGAACCAGCCACCACCTGTAAGGCAATGGTAGATACAGTTCTGTACGCGTAGATATTCTGTATAGGCGACACTGCAGCGATAATGCCAGTACTGTAAATGACTTAAAGAAAAAGAGATCGTAATCGAAGAACTAAGTCTCCTTGTAACTACAGTTGAACAGGATGATGATAATCAGATTTCTGTGGAAAAGATGTGGAATAGACCACAAAGATCGGGGATTTAGCACCAATTTTCTTGTTTTTTTACTTTTACTATTTTTAACAGTATCATGACACACAACACGTGTGTCCTTCATTCCCACATGTGGTAAAAATATTTTTTTCACGTCATTATTGCTATTCCTAATTGTAACATTTTTAACATTTAACATTTTAAAATTGTAAATCTTTAATAGCTGGCCGTTTTTAAAACGAGATATTTAATTTTTTTAAACAAAACTTTTATGATCTCACTAAAAAATTCATTATTTTGGTATTTGAGAATTGGATATTTTTAGAATTGAATACATTTTTTTGTTTCGAAGTATAAAACTTTTAGTAAAATATATAATTATGTAGATATAAGTGAATATTATGAAATGGGAAATGAAAAAAGTTCAAAATCCTGTTAGAATCGTTTTTTAAGGCACACGTGCGTTATTATTTCGTTAGCAAATTCATTTTCAAGAAAAATTTAAATTAGAAAATGGTAATAAATATTAAACAAAGTATTATATTTTCATCAAAAATTTGATATATATTGTTACGACAAATCCGTAAGATTTATCTCACATAGAAAAGTCCCTTGGCGACAAAGAACATTAAAGATGACTTCAAAATTCATGAAAGGCCTAGCGAAGTTTGGAAAGTCTGAAAATATACATAAACAGATGTTTTTGACAGCATGTAACAGCATCTTTTTGAACTTTGAAGTTTAGACTTGTTAATGAATTCTAAATAAGTGTTGTAATTGTTGGTGTTCCAAATAAAGTTGATTTAAAAGAAGTGTAACAGTGGTGGCAGGGTGGGATTGTATAATCATTACTAGTCACTTTTTTCGAAACTTAAAATTTTAATATACATGTAGAGCCTTTTTTTTTGGACTGAGGTGGAAAGGTTTTAAACCGACTAGGGAAAGATGTCCCTAGTACTGTTGGATTCGATCCGGAAAGGAGCACATGCTAGGACATATCATCCAGAGTATGGATTATATGCACCACATGCACCCCTGACCAGTCGCCTACCAACTAAAACCACCCCTTCTTCGGACAAGGCACCCCCGGACGACTTCAATCGGTGAACGAAACATTGAGATGCCTTGTGCAGTCTGAAAATTTGGGAAAAAATTGTAAAAGGGTTCTTACCTAAAAACGATAAGAAGCTCTTAAAATGGTATGCAGCGACGGTATTGTGGGGAAACAAAATATTGGGTCCTAAAAGGTGCAGGTGCGTTTAGCCTGACAAGGAAGGAATGTGAAATAAAAGAGGCATGAGGTCGTGAAAACTACGTACGTAATATAATTACAGATCTGGCTGTAAAAGTGCCGTCTATTCCGTCGTGCATCCGAGTTGTAAAGCACTTATGACAGCGTATTGTATAATTTGTTACCTCATCCACCTTGCTCCTGTCTCGCTCTTTCTAGCGTCTCCTTTTTCTTTATAATTTGCGTAATTATATCGACAGTAATATCGTAGGATTCTTTGTTCTGCGTCGCTTTCTGTATCAGGTTGTTGGGCGTTATCGCTCCTAGCCTTGATATAAGGTTATTCCGTCCTCTTTGGAAAGTAGTGCAAGCAAAAATGCAGTGTTCTGCGTCGTCTATGACGCCACAATTTATACACAGATCATTTGTTGTCTTCTTTATTCTATACGTATACGACCTAAAGGAGCCATGCCGGTGAGAAATTGTGTAAAAAAGTAATTTAACCTTCTGAACCTACATTTAGACCAAGTTACCACATCAAAGATTAACATTTTGGTCCATTGTGCCTTCTCCGTTTGTGCCTCCCATTCATATTGCCATATTTGGAGCATATATGATCTTACTTCGGATTTTATTTCCGGTAAATGACCGTTTTCTCTGTTATATAAAGTATCTCTTTCTTTAGCTAGGAGGTGAATGGGGAGCGTTCCTGTTATGACATGTAGGGCAATCGTAGAAGTAGTCCGGTATGCGCTTGCTACCTTTAGTAGAGGCTTCCTTTGTGCCTTTGCAAGCAGTTCCTTATACTTAGCCATTCTCAAGGCTTCGTACCATATGGGGGCGCCGTATAAGAGTGTAGAGTGCACAATCTGAAGGTACATTCTTCGTTTGAGGGCACTTGGACCACCGATATTTGGCATAATTTTTATTAATGCCGCGGTTCTTTCTTCTGCTCTATGGACTACTTTTATCAGGTGCTTTGTAAATCTTAGACCTGTGTCTAGTTGGATGCCCAGATATTTAGCACAGTACGTAGGCTCTATACTTGTACTACCTACTACAAAAGCCAGGTTTGGGCGGGCTCTAGGGCCTTTCAGGATCAGAATTTCTGTTTTTTCTGTTGCCAACTCTAGATCTTGTTTCACCATCCATCTATTGACTTTTTGACAGCTTCTGTTGACTAACATTTCTAACTCCAAGTTATTGTTACACTGAATAAGTAGAGCTAAATCATCTGCGTATGCAATAGCTTTGGTCTCTGCTCCATAGTCAATCTCTAGGATTTCATTATATAAAGTGTTCCAACGCATTGGTCCTAGTACGGATCCTTGCGGTACGCCTGCTGATATTTTCAGGTCTTTAGGTTTTGCCACTTGGACATACTTTTCATTGAGGTAGTCCTTAATTATATTGATCAAATAATCTGACACGTTTGCTTTTTCCAGTGAGGTGATAATATGACCCCAATTGGCTGAGTTGAATGCGTTTCTCACGTCAAACATCACGAGGGCAGCCCATTTCTTTCTCGTCCTTTTTACAGTGTCAGTTATTTCTTTTACCGCATCGATGGATGATCTAGATTTTCTGAATCCGTACTGTTTGTCAGATATACTTCCATTTATCTGTAATTCATCTTCTAGGCGATTTTTAATAAGATTTTCATAAAATTTCCCCAGACTGTCTAGAAGGCAGATCGGCCTGTATGAGTTGGCAGTCTCGAAGTCCCTGCCCGGTTTAAGTATTAACGTCAGTCTTGCCTGTTTAATCATTATGGGAAATATTTGCTTCTGGAGGAGTTCATTGAAGATCCTCCGAACCATCTCAGGATTTTTCTCTATGATGATCTTTATCGCCTCAGGAGGCACACCGTCAGGACCAGCTGCTCTTCCTAATTGAATACTTTTTGTCGCTATTGCTATTTCTTCAGCCGAAAAAACAACAGGTCGAACGTTGACGTTATTTTGAGTGAACTGTTGTGGGGGCTTAGCAGGAAATAGAGTATTAGCTATTTCCTTCCGTTGTTTTGCACAAAGGCTGTATGGGGTCTCTGTTCTTAATATTTTTATGGCAATTCTATAAGCTTCGCCCCATACATCATCTTCTAATGCTGCTCGTAGGTTATGCCAGCAGGAGTGCTTCGCCCGTTTAATTTCTCTGTCCAATTCTTTTTTAGCTCGCTTGTAATTTTCAGTGTGTTGTGGAGTCCTATACCTTTGTGCCGTACGTCTGAGTCTAAAACATTCGTCTCTCTTGCTCTGGATCTCATCGTTCCACCAGTATGGCACTGTATACGTGACGTTTTAGGTGGAGCTACTTGAAGTGTATGCATTAATAATTTTCTGTCTTAAATCTTGGAATTCGGTAATGTCGTCTTCTTGTAAGTTACTTATCTGCCTCGTATAAGCTTCTTTATTAAAGGTTACTTTTTTCCGACCGATCTTCGAGACCTTGATGTCAGTTTCAAAGACTATGTATCTGTGAAAAGTGTAGAGATTATCCTCCAACACCTCCCAGCCCGCAATCTTTCTGGCATAACTTTCATTCACAAGGGTAATATCTATGTGACTTCGACTCTCACCTCTCACAAATGTGGGTTTTCCATTATTTAGCACTACTAGGTCATTTGCGAATATCCAATCATTCCACATCTCCCCTCTATGATCATTTCTGGGAGACCCCCATATGATTGATTTGGCGTTCACGTCGCCAGCAAGTATAAAATCCCGATATGTTTGTGATGCCATTATAATATTCTCGACCTGTTCTTTGTAGCACATCAGGCGGATATTCGGAGAGATATAGCAGGCAATAATAGCCAGGCTTCCTATTTTAATTAACACGTGCCCCTCTTTCTTGACAATCTTATTTATGCATACTTTCTTATTCATTAGGTATATAGCGACATCTGCGTTTATATCCGCTATCCAGCCTTTGTTTTTAGTAATGTTTTTGTTAGGCTCAGGGACAACAAGTAGGTCTGCTCCAATCTCGAGGGCTTTTGCTTATATCAGTTGGTGTGCCATTTTCGCCCTCCCGATGTTAACTTAAAGTATCTTTAGTCTTTTTGTCCCTTGTGCAGCCATTTCAAAATCCTACCCTTGCCTTGTTTTTTTTTACTAGGAACTAGGGGGCTTCCGTAGCTGGGTCCGGCGATTGCTCCACCGCTCGTGGTGCTTGGACTTGATTCTTCTCAGAATTCCGAATTATTTGAAGTGCAGTCCTGAACTTAGGGCAGTTCGTGGTGCCACATCTGTGAGGTGCATCACAGAGGACGCAACTAGCCGTCGACTAACATGATTTAGATTCGTGTCCCGTTTTACCGCAGTTAAAACAGGACCCACTCCTGTCCGGCCCATTACAGTTATCTAGGGTGTGATCGTAGGACCAACACCTGAGACATCTAGGCACCCTCAGCCGTTTTTCTAATTTGCAGCGTACCATGCCGACTCGCAGGTACTCTCTCTGGAGGAGAATTTCCGCAGCTGCCTTAGACAATATAACTGAGGCTGCCCGCGTATTGCCTCTGAAAGGTCTCATTTCTGAGACCTTCCAGGATTCATCCCATGAACCAGTCTGCGCCATAATAGCTTCTCTTAGCTGATCTTCTCTGGTGTCTAGCTCCATTCCTTTGACATGGATAGTCATCAGCCTCTCCACACCCAGCTGCAGGGTGTATGTACATGCAGAGCCTGGCTTTAGCTTAAGTACTTCAAACTTTTACGAGCAAACTCGTAGATAGTTTCGAAGTTTTCTTTAAAATTTTCAATATACGTCAGCGATGAATGTTCTTCTTCGTAGCGAGAAAATCTTTTGAAAATAAGGTCTTGAGGAAGTTTCATTTCTCTTTCGGTGATCAGCATCGTTAGAGAATAACCACAAACATAATAATTTATGCTCGGATTTTTTATAGGCTAACAGGAATGAAGTAATTAAAGGATACCAATATTTTTGATTGTCAGCGACAAACATTGAAAGATATTGACAAACACTCTCAATATCTTTCAAAGCAAGCCACTCAACGATAGATCACTCAATTTTCCTTGATGTAGCGCAGGCTTTTGACAAAGTGTGGCATGACGAATTATATCATAAAATGAGATGCTACTTACCAAAACAATATTCAGAATTACTAGAATCATATATCTCTATACCGGCGATATTCCATCATTAGAACCTAACATAATTGCGATATTTGCAGACGACACATGCATTCTAGCAGTAGGACAACACCACGATGATGCAGCAACCATGTTATAGAACTCTGTTGAACAAATTAACATCTAGACCAGCAGATGGCGTATCAAATTAAATGCAAAAAAATCTGTTCATGTCAATTTTACTAACAAAAGGGAATAACATCCCAGTTAGTATTATTATTAGAAACCAAATTCCTTATGCATATACGGCAAAGTATTTGGGTATGGCATAAAATAAAGGATGAATTAGACATTAAGTTTAAAAATATGTACTGGTTGATGGGAAAAAATCCACTCTGTCTACTTACAACAAATTTTTATTTTACAAGCAAGTCATTTAACCAATATGAACATACGGGATACAGCTATGGGGCTGTACAAAAAGAAGTAACATCCAAATTATACAACGATATCAGAATAAATTATTAAGAAACATCGCTAACCCTCCATGGTACTTTAGAAACTGTGATATTCATCGAGTCCTCCAGATGGATACGGTTATCCAGACAATAAGTAAGTTTATAAGTATATAACTGAGACAATAAATAAAGTAAGTTTGCCGAGACTCATGAACAAAGGCTATTCAAGTACGTGAATGTCGAGGTCATCAAACTCCTAGACAACGCAAACCAGATATAAAGACTTAAGAGAACGAAGCCATTTGAGTTAGTGCTATAAAGTAAGTGAAAGTGAAAAAGCAGACCAAAGTGCGGCTAAATAGTACACGTTAGTTAGTAGTACTATATTGTATTAGAGCCTAAGGAATATTGCAGAATGTAACTTTGGATAAGTTTTTTGAAATATTTTGTATATATAACTAACTTTCTTATTGATCATAGATCAGATAGCAACAATCAAGATTTATATTTGAGTTTTATTAAAAAAAAATTAAGTAAAAAGTAAAAATTCGATATCTTTTGTGATAAATTTGACAACTTTTAAAGTACTAACAATCACACGTCCTGAAAGAGGTTTTCACGAAAGCGTTATTGAGTAAAGTTTTGAACGTATTTGTACAATCCAAAAGAAGCATCTTTAAATGTTTTAGATCGTTTGGAATGTGAAAGTGTAAATTCAGTGATTTTTAGGCATATTTCAAATGACTGATATTTTTGCCAAAACTTAAAACCGAAATTTCATGGGATAGGTTAGTTCATGGGTGAATATAGGTTCATAGGGCGAAAGCTCCACCATTCAACTTTAAAACGCATTTGGATTTTTGTCCATTAGCTTTCTAATTAAGAGATATCGAATTTTATCGATATAATTTTATTTTTTTAAATTGATTGTGCGCGCGTAACTGATATTTAAAATCACAGGTCGCTTCAAGTGTTATTTCTGAGAGAACGGATAATTTTACACAAAGTGTTAATAAACATTTTTGTTTAAAATTATTTCAGCTAAATTTTTTATTTAAAATACTTTTTTCTACGTCATAAAAATTTTTGATAAATCGATTTTTTCCGTTTACCTGCTCTACAAGGAAGTGTTTTAATGGGTGAAAGCAGTAAACTTTTTGTGCCTTTTTTGGGGGTCCCAAAATTGACATTCTTTGCAAAATTTAGCTTGTTCGTATGATAGTTAGAGGTTTAGTGGTATTTCATCTCTGATGACTGGAGTATATTGTGACAACGAGCTACGGAAAGGTCAATGTTGAAATAAACGTTGAGATATAGTTTTTCTAAGAGAAAGTATATATCTAAAGAGTCAGAACAAAGATTATAGATGCTCTAAAAATGAGAATACACATAAAGCGCAGCTAAGCTAACCATGTGGCGAAAATAAATGGCTCTAAGAGATTAAACGCATAATAGTGTGGCGCCTTAGATTTATGGTACATAGAGGTAGGGGTAGGCATTCAATATGGTGGAAGAAAGTTTCAACAAAAATTGGATTAATTAGATTTACACTGACTTAATACTGGATTAATACAATATCGGGAGCACTTTAAATAACTGGAAAAGGTCTATGTTCAGCAGTATATAATACAGGCTGTGATAATAGTGATACTTAGATTATTAATAAAAGTTCATCCTTTGTAGTTATTGGAAATGTCGTTGATCCACTTAACTTTGTTTGAATAAATGCATGATCGTCGTTGCTCGCTTAGAAACAAAATTATTTAAAGTAATTTTTATATCTATAAAAAGAAAAAGCAGCACATTTGGGGTTAAAACTAAACAAAAGCACTTGTTTCAGGCTCCGCAACCTCCAGAACCTTGGATCGGCATTAGAGATGCTACAAAAGTGGGCAGTCCAGTTTTTCACAAAGAAACTTTTACCAAATCTTTTCTTGGCAGCGAGGATGGGGTCAATCTTAATGTTTATACTAAAAAGGTAAGCAGATTTTCATTGTATTAAATTTTACATTAATATCAAATCTAGTCATATATTGTTCTGAAGCTATTTTTTTGTGGCATCTTAAAGCGATCACTATTTTAAGGGCAGTCACAATTAAATTATAAACTAAGTTTAATGAGGTCCTAATTTCGACTTCGGAAATCGTTTTCAAAATACAAACAATACTAAATTAAACAAATTTTTTTTTTGTTACTTGGTGAAAAATTGTTCTAATAATTAAATTTTATCAAACTCATTTATAATGACAATTCAGACATATAATATACATTTTAAAGTAGACGACTTTAAAATTTGCATTGCTGGGTTGCAATCCTGGACGACTTTATTGTAAGATAGTTAAGTCGATTACATGAAATTAACTTTAACTTAGGAATATTCGTCAAAAAGATCATCCATGTGATTCGTCTTTAAAAAGACAACCACATGCCATGATGAATGCAATAAAACCATGCAATATATGCAATAAAACATGAGAAAAAAATCAGGAAAAAACCTTGTAATACTATCCCGAAGTGGTAAGTGTTTGGTCATATATAAGTTTACTCTCAATAAACCTTAAACTCTGATTTTATGTGTATGATATTTAAAAAACATGAATGATGTATCATCGATACGTTACTGACTTAATTATTTGTGGAGGAGAAGGTGGGAATATGAGCCCTACTGGTAAGTCGGCCCCCGAGTGAATCTGTCACTTCCGCCAATGCCATTGTTGATTTATGCTTGATACTACATCTATCTTTATCTATCGAAACTTCGCACTCGAGAACTACCGCGTTTAGCCTTTAGTCGTCCTACAAAGCTCGCTTCATTAACGTGCTTAACAAAACTTTTTGCCGTTCTTGTGTTTATGTTGTTTTTTCGAAAAAACCAGTTATAAACATTATATTTCTCTGATTAGTGTATAGAAAAACCATTGAATATCGACAAAGGTAACTATGAACATTTTGCAATAGATATGAATTGTTTTTGATATTTTGTTTATAATGTAACTATTGCTTTAATATGGCACCCTGAATGTGTATGCATTATGGACCCGGGTCCATATTACGTACACATTGAGGGGGCCATATTACATGTTTTCACTTTATTATTTTTAGATGCCTCGTACTATTCTTTCTACTAAATCTGAGAAAAAAAAAATTGTGGAGTGCTAACGACATGAAAATGGCAGTAGTGGCTGTTCGTAATAAGCATATGAGTTTTAAGAAAGCAGTCAAAACATTTGCTGTACCAAGAACTTTAAAAAGGCTAGTTCTTAACTAAAATTCTGAGTTATCATTAGATCTCTTTTGCAAATGGAGCGCACCTTTTATGGACTTACTCGCTTGGATGTTAGGCGAATGGCTTATCAATTAGCAGTCAGAAGCGTCCAGAATCCGTATGAAAATGAAAGCAGGCAAAGCATGGCTCAACCGATTCTTAAATAGACATAAAAAGCCATGATCTCTCAGAAAATCAATGGGAACAGCTTACGCTAGAGTACAAGGATTTAATCGTCCAGCAGTTAAGGAGTTTTTTTTAAACTGTTAGAGGTTGAATATGCAAGAAACAATTATTCACCCGACCGTGTCTGTAACGTAGATGAAACTGGAATTTCTTCTTCTCTTCTTTCAGTACCCTGTCCGAATATCGAACTTTGGCGATCATATTGGCAATAATAACTTTATTTACGGGGGCTCTAAATAAATTAGCGGTGGTTGCTTGATACCATTCTCGGAGATTTTGGAGCCAGGATGTTCTTCGTCGGCCTGAGCCTCTCCTTCCGGCGATCTTACCATGTATTATGAGGTGTAGCGGTTTATACCTCTCTGGATGTCTCATTATATGAACGAAATATTGTAACTTTAGAATTTTTATCGTTTTTTTATTTCTGTGCTCGTTTTCATTCGATGTAAAACTATTTCATTTCTTAATTGATCAACTTATCTTATCCGCAATACTCGTCGATAAATCCAAATCTAAAAGGCCTCTAATTTTTTCATTAATGTCTTTGTAAGGGTCCAGCTCTCCATACTATACAGCAATGTGGAGACTATGTAGCAGCGTATTAATATGATTTTATGGTTTAACGTAATATCTCTATTAATTAGATTTTTTTTTTAATTCATAGAAGAAGGCTCTGGCTTTTTTAAATGCGTATTCTTATTTCTTTATTTATACCCAAGTTATAGTTAACGTTTGCACCCAAGTAGGTAATATTGTGGACTTTTTCTGGACTTACAATCGTGCAATTCAAAGTACCGCTAGTAATAGGACGAAAAGGTAGAAGGCAAATAGGGGCATTAACTGCAGCAGAACGCTCTTTACTTACTACGATCTTTACTGACGCAATGAGTGTAGGAGGAACTTTCATCGCACCAATGTTAATTTTTCCAAGAAAAATTTTTACAGATCTATTAAAGAAAGGGTGTCCGCCAGGAGCAATCGGAAAAGTACAGCCTTCTGGTTGGATACAAACCAATTTATTTTCTGAATGGTTCAATCATTTTGTATCAAAGACCAATCCAACAGAGGATTCTTTTGTCCTTCTTATACTCGATGGACATTACAGCCAAACTCGTAATGTTGATATTCTAGAAGTTTCTCGTGAAAAGTATGTCATCATTATCAGCTTGCCTCCTCATACTACGCACAAGCTGCAACCGCTTAAAAAAACATTTATGAGTGCACTTAAATTTCATTATAGTGAGGAAGTAAGAAAATTTTTGTTACATTCTGATAGAATGCTTAAGCAGCATGATATTGCTGAGTTATTGGGTAAAGCTTACTTAAAATGTACAACAGCTAAAATCGCAGTAAATAGTTTTAGAGTGACTGGAATATATCCCTTTAATCCTCAAATTTTTCAGGATGCTGATTTTCTAGTAGAGTCACAATCGCTTCAAATGGAAAAGGAAAATATATCATTGAGTACAACTTATTCGATAATTAATCCCCTAAGCTATCTGTCGAAACTGCTACATTAACTGTAGAATCTTCTCTCCAACCCACTACATGAACTGTTCCTGAATTCTCAATTTAACTGAAGTCATATGATCCAAGCACGTCAACATCAGATTCAGTATCTCTTCAACCCAAATCATCTAAAGAGCATGGAAGACTGCTAACTATAAAGCCTTCTGTCTTCTATTCAAAAGCAGGAACATCACCAGCTGTAAACCCTTCGCTTATACTACCTCATCAAATTTCACCAATACCCAAGCCTAAAATAAAAAGCTCAAATCGAGGAAGAAAATCAACAAAAGCCACTGTAATTACATCATCGCCTAATAAATTTAAATTAGAACAATCTCTTAAGAAAACTGAAGACCGTAGATAGCGTTTTGGACGCGGAAGGGGACAAACACGAGGTCAACTTTGCAAAAAAGCCCAAGAGGAAGTTCGAAAACGTATTATTGTCGAAGATTGATTCTGACACCGACAAAAGTGATCTTTCCGATATTGAAGAGGATACAGATTTCCAACTAAGTTCACAGTGTTCAATTCGTGATAACGACGACGACCTATGCATCATTTGCGCGGAATCTTATTCAAGTAATAGCAGAGGGGAATTTTGCAGTGTCATAGCTGTCTTTTGTGGGCACACAGTGAATGTGCCAGTGCGGAAACTGAACATTATATCTGCGATTTCTGCCGATAGATTTTTAGATTTCGTTAATATGGCCCCCTGGAGGCCATATTAGAGTGACGTTTTGGTTTTTCATACTATCCTAGATACTGATAAGAATATTTTTTGTATGTTAGAACTTGATTTTTCTTATATTTTTTAATAATACTGTATTAGTATTAGACTAATAGTTATGTGGACGAAAATTAAAATTTCAAAATGTTGATTGATTATAATCTCTAATCGAAAAACAAATTAAGGGGCCATATCCCCACCTTCTCCTCTGGTATTTTCCTTTTATTATCTTTCTCTTTTAATATGAGTAACCAGATATTAGCATTAGATAATGAGCATTAATTAAAAGAAATAATTAGAGTCTCTTCTTTAATTTTTATCTTTTCACTATTTGTTTATTTTAGAACTATACTTGAATTTCTATTTGTAATATAAGATTGATGGTCACTTATTCTAACATTTAATGGTCTTGATGTTTCACCTAAATTAAACTAATCGCAGTTACAAGATATTTTATAAATACAATGTGTTGGGATAAAATAGCTTGTTTGGATAACTCGCCTGCGTAAAAATTGATACACTAGTTTCCACTTAATTTTTACTTAAACAAACTTAAAAAAAAAAACTCATTACAAAAAGTGTACTTCTACTCTCAAAAATAAAGTCCTAATAAATATCGTTTGGTATTTTTAAAATTAAATGAGGTGGTAGGTAACTTGTCGGTAATATTTTCTAACGCTAAACAATCAACTGAATTGAAATCGCTTGTACAAGAAGATATATTTAGCTTAACTCGATTATTTAACTTGGATACTGCTTGCCATACTTTAATTATTTTAAAATTAATAAACTCCATACATATATTAAATTTTTTACAAAATCTCCTTGTTACAAAATTGCTTTGTGATCCATTGTCTAACAGAGCCCTACACGTATGTACATTGCCTTGGCTGTCCTTAATATTGACCAAGGCTGTTGACAGAAGAACTTGTGGTGTCATAATTTTCACGCTAAAACAAGTATGACAACTTTCTACTAGTGTATTGTTATGATTTTCACATGTACTTTGTAATGTTCGATTGTCATTGTTAATAGTTCTACAATTATCTCTAGATTGTTTATGATTATTATTTTCCCATGTATTTTCGCTAGATGCCCCAGTATCCCTAGAACTATCGACATGCAGTAGACTGTTTGCAAGCTTTACAACCTGAATGCCTACAACTCATAATGTCATGTCCCGGTCTCAAACAATTCTTACGTAGATTTAATTTACGAATCTCAGGTAACCGCATAGCTAGGGATAAGTTTAAAAACTTTTTACATCGAAAATAGTATGTTTTTCTTTACAAAAATAACAAGTTACCGCACCTGATCCTGTTTGATAAGTACGTACAAATTCCTTCCTTTTATTGTTATTAAATTTCTTATTAAAACCTTCAAATTAAATTTTTCTTTTGTATTACCATGAACTACATTTGAAACTTCAAGCTTCTCTAATAATTAACATATTTATTAAAATCAATCACTGTGGGCAAATCACCCACAATTGTAAATAGCTCCCATTCTCGACGAGTATATTTATCTAACTTTTTAGTAAACAAATAAATCAATAACCCATGGACGTATAAACATAGATGGACACAGCAATAAGATACCTTTAACACACAATGTTTTGAAGCTTCGATAGAATGTGATGCTTCCGCAATGAGCATAAGCGTGCTTGAATTTTTACTCGCGGGTAATTATTCAGATTTTAAAAATTGGAAGTAGTAATAATGTATTAAAACACGTTCAAAGAATTAAAAAAAAAAAACGAGAGTTTAACTATTAACAAATCACGTCTTTATAGAGAAATTAAAATAAAATTTTATTTGCTTTAAATTTAATACAATTAAATATAGTTGAATTCAAGTTAATTTTTTAATAGTATCAAAATAATGCTACAATAAAAAATCTTTATGTTTTCTCCTTAATCTGCTACCCAAATAGTTCGATCGTCAATATTATTTGGAAACCTACATAGAAAAATAAATGAGTTTTATTCATTTCACTAATTTTTTTTGTATCCATGAGAAATATTAAATTAAAAAGGTACTTAACAGATCTTTTTTAATCAGATGATGTCTACTTACACAATTTAATAATGTCTACTAATTTAATGAACTCATATCTTATTCAATACATTAATGAACATAAATAAACCCAATGGTACGCCTATTAAAATGTAAACAAAGACGCATCCTCATTTCCTCATCTTAAATAATGTAAATTGTATGTACTTACATTTGAAATGAGAGATCGGGATGTAAATATTTCGTTTATTTTATTTCACTTTTCACAAATATCACTCAAAATACAGCCAAAATATCGAAAAATAACTTTTTCCTCATTTACTGTTAAAAGTAAACAAACATGGAACAGCATTTGAAGTTTGACGTAGATCCATAAGACAGAGAAATGTAAACAACCGTTGCCATTTATAAATAGTTTTCAGTGCTTCTACATATAAAATATTTGATTGATATCTATTATACGCTATTATTAAATGATAATGCACACTATGTGCACACGTGATATTTTGTTTACGATTAAATATATTAATATAACCAATAAATTATTATTTTGGTTTGATAGCACCTGTAGAGTACAAAATACGAAGTAATATTTTCAGCGACTCGCGAATAAGAAATTTTAAAACAAAACGTGACAACAGTTGAAGGTGCTCAGAATGTGACCTATTCAAATAATTTTGACTTCACAATTTTATGTAAATAACTGAGTCCATCTGTATTTATACGTCCATGCAATAACCTATCCCACATGTTTACATGCTCACCTAAAACTTGCAATTCTTGCAAATTATTAGTGAAGCTATCATAAAATGATCTCAACCTTACATGATTTTCTTTTTGTATAACAGGATATTCAAATAATTCTTTTATATGACTATGGATTAATAAACTCGTTAGATCATACCTATTTCTTAACAAATCCCAGGCTATTATTTAATTATTCTTGGAAACTGAAATTGATTCTATAAGCCCTAATGCTTTATTACTGAAACATGATAATAAATAATAGTAAATAATAAATTAAATTTGGATTGAATTGAATTAATTTGAACAGTTTTTTGCCTGGTCAAGCTCTTGTGTCTTATTTTGAGGTATCACGTGAAAGTTATTATGTAAAAAAATCTTATGTTAGTATATTTTTCCAATCGAATTCGAGCTTTTCATCTTGTATAAGTTTTAAAAATAAAATAGTCTTTGTAAAAGCAACTTGCATTAATTAAGTAATACAATATTTTGTGGTTCTAAAATAACATATTTATCTCAAATCATTTGTTACTGCAACGCCACTGCGTATCTATTTCTATTGTCTACGCGATAAAATATTTCGTGAACCTGTTCGTCACTTTAATTGAAACTAGATAAGTATGACTAATATTTAAAATGTCATGTTATATTGACATGACGTGCATAACTCCTAAATGATCTTTCAATATTTCTACCGAAACTAACAATATACCACATTGTCCTATTTTCATAGTGTGACCAAATGATTTTTTGACACTCGAGTTTGCACATTGTGAAAGATCTTGGTAAATAATTATTATATATAAAACAATTTGTTATTATTAAATAAAATATTACGGCTTTTCTTCCAGTGCAAACATATTTTGCGTACAGAAATATTTTATTATATTAATTCTAATATGTTCCTATCTTTTTTTTTATGTTTGGATATCTTTGTTTAAAAAAGTTTGTGTGAAATTACAAATCATTTAAGAAATAGAATAACGGGAAGACCTAGAATAAAATTTTCGTTTGCAAGAGACCCAAATCGATTACATATTAATAATTGAAAAAATTAGGTCGTAAGAAGAAGTAATGTAAAACATATAATAAGATTTAATTGCATTAATATTTATTTTTTTAATATTTCTGCTTCTTATTGCCTATTATTGTAGTTGTTCGATAAATATTAATAATCATCATCAGCCGTTTTGAGTCCACTGCTGGACATAGGCCTCCCGTAAATAATTCCAATGCATTCTATCTTGAGCACCCTGAATCCAGTTGTGCTGAATGCGCTTGATGTCATGTGACCACCTTGTTGGAGGACGTCCTCGATTACAATAAGCATCGTGTCTAGGTCTCCATTCCAGAATTTTCTTTGTTTACCTTCCATCTTTTATCTGGCAACATGCCCCGCCCAGTTCCATTTCAATGTTGTAATCCTTTGAACTGCATCAGTAACACCAGTTTTTCTCCTAACTATTGTATTTTATACTCTGTCTCTGAGGGATATATTCATCATTGACCTCTCCATCGCTCTCTGTGCCACTTGTATTTTATTGATTACTTTTCTGGTAAGGGTCAATGTTTCTGATCTATACGTTAGAACTGGGAGTACACATTGATCAAAGACCTTCCTTTTCAAGCACATGGGAATATCTGATCTAAATACTTCTCTCAGTTTTCCGTAAGCCGCCTATGCCAGTCCTATTCTCTTGTTTAGCTCCGTTGTTTGATTATCTCGTTCTAATTTAATCTCGTGGCCCAGATATTTATAGCTATACACCTGTTCAATTTGCGTGCCGTTAGTTGAGATATTTTTCGCCAGTACAAGGTTGGTCATATATTTTGTTTTAGAAAAATTAATTTTAAGTTCAACTCATGTACACGAGCTCTGAAGGTCTTGAAGAAGCTGGCAGGCATGATTTACCCGGTCTGCAACAAGGACTATATTGTCGTCTGCCTGTAAATCTCAAGATTGTCAGAAACTCTCCATTTATGTTGACTCCAATATTCTTTCAATTATTGTTTCTCGTAGCACTCTGCAACAAAACGGTGAATAGCTTAGGAGATACGGTATCTCCTTGCCTAATACCCCTCTCAAAGGTAAATCTATTTGTGTTGCCATAATACATTCTAACTGCAGCTGTTGCGCTATTATATATATATATATATATATATATATATATATATATATATATATATATATATATATATTCCGAAGAAGAGTTGTGTACCTATGATCAATACTGCACTCTGTAAGAGCTCTTAACATGGAGCTATGCTGTACTAAGTCAAACGCTTTCTCAAAGTCTACAAATATTAATACAATGGCTTGTTGTATTCTGTAACTTTCTCTATTAAGGAATTTTATTACTGGTAGGTGGTCATTCGTTCCAAAGCCACTCCTAAATCCGGCCTGCTCTAATGGTTGGTAAAAATCCAGCTTAGGTTCCAGTCTGTTAGTAATTATTCTCATAAAGAGCTTATATAAATGAGATAACAAGCTGATAGGTCTGTAGTTTCCAATTTCTGTTAGATCTCATTTTTTGTGCAATATTATCATAATGGCACTATTCCATTTTTCTTGTATGACTCTTTCAAAGAGGCAGGCAATATAAAGGTTTTTAAAGATTTTATGATGCATTCGCTTCCTAATTTTGGAATTTCACTTACAATGCCATCTTCTCCAGGTGATTTGCTGTTCTTCATACCTTTCAACGCTGATTTGATTTCCTCTTCGGTTATATCTAAAAGTTCCTCTGATCCTTGATTTTGTATGACTGGGATTTCCACCTCTGGAATGTGAGCATCTCGACGATATAATGTTCTATAGTACTCTTCGATATATTTCATAATTTCTTGTTGTTCATATACAGCATGTCCTTGTCTATTTTTTAGCTTATAAATGTTACTGCTTCCTGTCTTCAACTTTCGTTTTAGAACTTAAAGGCTTTTATTTTGTTCTATGGTATTAGTTGTTTCTTTAGTGTTAAAATCCCTATTGTCTTTCCTAATAGATTTTGAAATGGTTTTATTTAAATTCCTTAGCTCTACGATATCCACTGTGTGCTTATCTTTCATTTCCCTTCTTTTTTTGCATTAAGTTCTTTGTGCCTTCTGTAAGTTTTTCATTTATTTTTGTTTGCTTAACTTGACAGTTTTTCTGTGCCTTTCTTTCGTCATTCTGAAGGTTTTTATGTATTTCTTCCTGGTATGCCCTTGTGTAAGTAATCGCAGTGAACGTAACATTTTTAGTCCGTGTTACCATATTTCTTCGTTCCTTCTTAACGTTCAAGACTACCTTCGCTCTAACCATTCTATTTTCCATTCCGGTTGAAAATTGATTTGATACAGTTTAGTCTTAAACAGCATCTTTTTTGTTTGTAAAGATAAAGTGAATTTCGTTCTTTTTCAAGCAATTTGGTGATTGCCAAGTTCATTTTCTTTGGAAGCTTTTTTTAAAATGGGTATTCATGACATATTCTCTGTATTGCAGATTTTGCAGAAGAAATTCTATAAGAGTTTGGCCCCTTTCATTTCTGTCGCCATATCCGTGAGGTGTAAGTGCAAACTCCGAATTATCCTGCTTGTGGCCTATTTTTATGGTAATATTAATAAAATGAGATATTAAAAATTAATCTTACTTGTTAAGAAATTTGCGTAGCTTTAATTATATTATGCAAATAATTTTAGTACGCACAAAATATAAGCAATAAAAATTGACATAAAATCACCAATGATCGTCTCTGGAAGATTGTTGTATTGAGGAAATTTGGTTTTTGATTTTTACGACTTGAATTTAAAAATAATATATTACCAAGTAACTTATTGATGAGATTTTTTTTCGGATTTAATAAAATGACGCAAAACTTAGACAAAAAGTAGTGATTTTATAACGTGTCGCCCAAGGTTACTTTTTAATAATTAAATACTGTTTTTTTGTAAAATTTTAATATATTAAAAAAGATCTTAAACTGTTTTCTTATGTAGTCACAATTGGTTGTAATGAAAATTACCTTTTGTCATTGTTATTTGACTATTTAAATGTTTTTATAGTCAAGTTGCTTGGCGGTTATTTTTGAAAACATGGTGATTGACTGACTTGGCTTGATTTTGGAGTCATATAAGAGTAGTCAAGAACAG
The DNA here is from genome assembly GCA_918026665.1 of Diabrotica balteata. Lineage (NCBI taxonomy): Eukaryota > Metazoa > Arthropoda > Insecta > Coleoptera > Chrysomelidae > Diabrotica > Diabrotica balteata. Next base: position 48,076,511 of record OU898283.1, on the reverse strand, counting down.
CAACAAGAACATAATAATATTAGTCGATTATTAAAAAATCAGAGACATATCATCTAGTTCTTCTTCTTCTTCTTCTTCTTCAGACTTAAGTAATCCAACTTTGAACATAGGCCTCCCCCAAATCAATCCAGTGTTTTCTATTTTGCGCCAATTGCTTCCAGTTGTGTCCTCCGATCTTTTTAATGTCATCAGCCCATCTTATTTGTGGTTTGCCTCTGCTTCTCTTTCCTAACCATCCATTGGTGTATTCCGTGGTTCCATCTTTTATAATTTAGTCGTGTATTGTGCCCTGCGAAGCTCCATTTTAAATTGGCGGCATGTTCTCCTGCGTCTTTTACTTTGGTTTTACTATTAATCCATTTGTTTGTTGTTTTATCCATAAGTCTCACCCTGAGCATTGATTTTTATATCGCTCTTTGTGCTTTTACTAATTTATCCATATTAGACTTGGTAAGTGTCCACGTCTGTGAACCATACATGAGTATAGGGAGGATACACTGATCGTAAATTCTGGTTTTTAAATATTTTTCTAGTTTAGTGCTTTTCAAGATCCAACTTAGTTTTTTAAATCCTACCCATGCCAATCTTATTCTTCTGATAATTTCTTCTTTCAATATCTGTCCCAGGTAGATGTATTCGCTTACTGTTTTTAAATTTATGTCATTCAACGTTTCTTTCTAATGTTCGGTGTATTTGTAATTATTTTTTGTTTTTTCTAAGTTCATCTTAGGACCTACTTTTTCCGAAACTTGAAATAGTTGCGTCATCATAGTTTGTAGTGCTTTAAAACTTGTAGCGAATATTACAATGTCATCAGTGGATCTTAATAGACTCAGTTTTCTTCCATTAACATTTATGCCCTTATCTATCTAGTTAATGTCTTTGAAAACGTCTTTCACTTCAAGTGTGAATAGCTTTGGTGAGAAAACATCTTCCTGGCATAGCTTTGGTTTTTGCATCTATTTGTATTTTCATTGTAGCTTTCTTGTAAATATTCTGTATGAGAATTCTGTATCGGGAGTATATCCTGGAGTTGTTCATGGCTCTCTGTATTGCCCAAAGTTCTGTGGAGTCGATTGCCTTTTCATAATCAACGAAGCCAATGTATAAGTTCAAGTGATATTCATTGGCTTTCTCTGTTAACGGTCTGACTGGAAGAAGATTATCTGCTGTACTGTAACCCCTTCGGAAACCTGTCTGCTCTACCGTCTGATAACTATCGAGCTTCGACGTTAACCTCTTAGTTATTATTCTCATAAACAGTTTGTACATTTGAACAAGGAGATTGGCCCATAGTTCTTCAGATCTCCATTGTCTCTTTTTCTGAAGAGAAGTATTGTTAAACTTGCATTCCAATCATCTGAGACTTCTCCTCTGTGAAGATATTCGTTGAAAAAAATTTTCAATTTTTCGAGAATAATTTCACTCCCCTCCTTTCCCCCAAACATTTCTACAAGTATTCCATCTAGGCCTGGAGCCTTATTGTTCTTTAGTTGTGCCATAGCTTGTTTTATTTTGAAGAATTCTATATTAGGGAGTATTTCTGATTTGACATTCGTTATCTTTCTCTTAAGATCTTGCTTTGTTGTGTTATCTGGGTTTTTGTTTGAGGAATATAAATCACGGTTAAATGTTTGAGCATCTTTTAGGATTTCGTTTTTTCTCTTTATTTATTTTCCATATTTTTCCTTTAGTGACAACATTTTAGGCTTTCCTAAGTTTGATCTTAAGCATTTCTGGCCTCGGTTTTTTTCTATTATTTTTGCTACCTTGTTTTTATTATAGATCCTTAAATCTTTCTTTACTCCTTTCTTTATATTTAAAAACCGTTGGTGGTTCGCTTTTCTTCACTTAGAAATGTACGTCTCTTTTCTATCAACCGTTTTGTTCCATCACTTATTCTGTCTTCTTTATTTTTCGTTTTCTTTGCAACAGTCAGTCCTGCTTTAAGAGCTTTCGTTGCATTTATTTAATAATTGTGTTCATGTTCTTGTTGATAATGTTCTGTTGAAATATTCTTGTTGATAATGTTCTATAAATTCTCTTCCTAAGACTTGTCTGTACTCATCTTCCTTCTGTTCCATTTCAGTTTGATCTATCTGATTGAAATAATTATTTGGCATTTTTCTACTGATTTCCGTCTGTTTAATACGAATCCTTGCTCTTAAAAGGCGATGATCGTTGCCAGTTGTGAATCAATTAAGAGCGGTTATATCTTCAAAAGTGTGTGATCATGGCATATAAATGTTTTTGTTATAAAAAGTTATATAATTTTTCTCCTCTTTCATTTTGTGTGCAATAATCATGCATCCCTATTTTTGTTTCAGTATTTTCTTCTTTTTTACCTAATTTTGCGTTGAAATCTCCCATAATGATGGTATACTTATATTATTTTCTTGGAATACTGTTATTAAATCTTCGTAGAACATTTCAACTACGTCTTCTCGATGGTTTTATTACCTAGGTCTATTATAATATAAGTTAGTCTATCAGAAACACTTTTATATGTAGAAATATATGGTGTGAGATACTTTTTGACAAGAAATCCTACTCCACCATAGGTATCGTCTATTTTCCCTATATAGTATAAGCGATTTCTAGAGTTTAGATGCATGCATTGTTCGCCGCCTCTTTTTACTTCTGAGAGTCCTACAATATTCTTTTTTATCTTAAATAGTTCTTCTTCTAATTAGTAGACCTGTTCATATTTAGCCATAAATTTGATGTTGTATGTGGCTAGTAGCAACTGTTTTTGTTTGTTTTTACCTATTTTGGCGCGTTTTGTTAAGATTGTGCCTCCCCCAGAATCCATGAGGCTGACCGGTTTTTCTGTGTGGGATTCTGATCTGCTAGCTCTACCCACCTGGGGTATCGTCCCATTTTGTTTTAAGTTCAACATGTTGTGTTTTAAGGGGTATATTGGCAATAAAACACCACGCTTGCCGGACGGGTTGGTGAGTGATCGCAGTACCACAGCTGGTTAAATCAGCATTTAATTTTCGCCTGCGACTTTGTGGTACCTCACCTGTCAGGAATTGTATTCCTTAGCCACGGGCCCCTAATGACACAGCTGCTGACGATCCGTTGATCCGCGAGTACCTATTGGACGAAGCCTTATTGATACCTGTCCTGCATATCTACAGGAACGTTCCCTATCAGCCATTGGGATGCACCGTGTCGGGTTGAGGACTTCCCCGTCCAGTCTGTCTTGCACAAAGTGCTGAAGGGCTCATACTTAGTTCAGCGTCCCTCCTCTACACAAGTTGAGACCGGCACGGTCACATCACATCATCTACAGGGTTCTGAAATTACTTTCGTGTGGCATGTCAAATTCCGTATTATATTTATATGGGATTTAGCCATAATTATTGGTTGTAATGAAAATCAGATTTTTAACCAACTTATGCTTGACGTTTCGACTTTTCTAATGTTTATTTTGATTATATATTGCAGTGGGTTGGTTTTTTGTAGATTTTGGTTGCATACTCTGTGTCTTCTTTTGTGATCAGCAGATTTAGAAAACGAAGTTAGTTGTTGTTTTCGTGTTCCATGATGACTTTAAGTTATTCTTCTTTATTGTTGATGTTCTTGAGAAATTAATTCACTGCTTCTGGCCCGAGAGAACATCATCATCTACATGGCTTCACCATAATGTAAGTTGTTTGTGTGTTTTTGTGTATAATGTTTCGTTCAAAATCCTCTATTAATATATCTGTTAATAATGTAGATAAGCATGAGCCCATGATAAATATAAAATTTTGGTTTATAGAAATCATTATCTAGTTGAAACTAAGTGTTATCTGTACAAACTGTTGGTAGCTGTATGATAGCTAAACATTTAGTTAGATTTTTGTTGACAATGTATTATCCCTCTTTAGTTTGCCTCTTATTATTTTTATAGTTTTATTCAATAATACATTAGTGAAAAGAATAATGTTAAAACTGACTAGCACATTGAAAGAATTGTAATTTATTTCTACTAGTTTTTCCAGAATCGCTGTGAGTTTTTGATGAAAGATAATGTGTTGTGTACTAAAGGCTTTATTGTGTCCAGAATCAACTTTGACAGTCTGCTGCAAGGACAACCTATGTTGTTGCAAATCGGTCTAAGCGATTCATTTTCTTCTTGAATTTTTGGAACTCCGTATAAGTGTGGTGTCTTGCTGTAGTGTGCTGTTAATATTCTTCTTTGATAGTCTGTCTAAAAATCTGTCTCCAATTATGGGTGATTTGCCGAAGGATCGTGTTGACTCATCTCCTCCTTTTTATATCACAGGCGTAGATTACGCGGGTTATTTTTAGTCAAGGATCGAAAGGGGCGTGGATGCAAACTTTAACAGGCATATGTAGCTTATTCGTATGTTTCACAACTCGTGCTGTTCAGTTAGAACTCCATTAGTATCCGATTTAACTACTCGTTCATTTATAGCAGTTTTTAAGCGCTTTGTAAGCAAAAGAGGAAAACCTCTTATGTACTGTGATAATGGAACTAACTTTCAGGGTGCCAATCGTGAACTAAAAGTTTTATGATTTTTTCAAGACAAACAAGAATGAGATTCAAGACCACTCAATAATCAAAAGTATTGAATAGCACTTCATACCTTCACAATCGCCGCACTTCGGTGGCCTTTGGGACGCCGGCGTTAAGTCAATGAAATCGCATTAAAAACGCGTCATCGGCAATGCTCACTTCACGTTTGAGGAATTCTCTAAAATACTCAAGCAAGTAAAATCTATCCTTAATAGTCGTCCTATATCTCCTTTTTTATTAGTCCCCAATGACTTTTGTCCTTTGACTCCAGCCAATTTTATGACTGGATCCAGATCCAGGCGAAGTTTCCAGGGTGGTGTTCATAACGACGACGAAAGGATTGATCAATAGAGCAGTATCTGTCATCTGCTATCTACCATGCAGTGAATAGTGCTAGTCTCTTGAACAATTTTGCTCCTTTTTGAAATTGTTAAGTTATAGCGATTTTTTGAAACAGGCGGTCGGTCTGTTCCGTTTTGCGTCTATGTTTATTTTAAACTCATTTGTCATAATAATATATTCATTTTGTATCTGTATTTGTATTCAAACATACACGCCTCAGACTAGAAGAGCGCTTCATGGGTTTAGCCGTTGAACGAAAAGCCAACAATTTCACTTTACTCTGAACACTAGACCAAAACTCATACAATTTTCTTCATATAGGTTACCGTAACTGTAAGGTACACACTTCTTACATTATAATGTGGTATATATATATATATATATATATATATATATATATAAATATATATATATATATATATATATATATATATATATATAAATATATATATATATATATATATATATATATATATATATATATATATATATATATATATATATATAATATGTAGAATATAGTAAAAAACATGATGTCAGGTCAGAAGAGCACCAAACCATACTTTATTTTTACTCGGTTTACATGCAAGAAGTTTCTTATTTTAAAAATTTAATGAGTGACTGTAGATGGCAAGTAATTGGATACACCGTCGCATGCAACCAGCAAAATCACTTGTTATATAATATATGATAAAAATTGTATTTTTATATTTTAGCCCATCCCACAAGGTTCAAAACTTAACCCTGTTATGGTTTTCATTCATGGAGGTGGCTACCATGAAGGACGTAATGGTCCTGACACCTTAGGACCTGAGTATCTTCTCACTGAAGACGTTGTTTTGGTTGTCATCAACTACAGATTAGGTATTCTTGGATTTTTGTCACTTGAAGATCCTTCCTTACAAATCTACGGAAACGCTGGACTTAAAGACCAACTTGCAGCACTCAAATGGGTCAAACGAAATATTAAAAACTTTGGTGGTGATCCTGATAATGTTACGATTTTTGGACAAAGTGCTGGAGCTGCTTCTGTTGAGTATTTAGTAGCTTCTCCTGCAGCTAAAGGATTTTTCCATAGGGCAATTTTCCAAAGCGGTTAGTATTATTACTTAAAATTTTTATTATTTATTAAAATTGCTTTTTTAATTCTTCTAATATTTCAGGTTCAGTCGGTAGCTTCTGGGCTCCTGGACAAAGATTTGCAAAGAGTCTTTTGCAATTTTTGGGGAAAGGTAGCCTATCTGACAAAGAAGCTTTACAATATTTCAAAAGTTTATCTGCTAGAGAATTGTATGACGTTATGGATAATTTCACAAAGGTAAATATATTTTTTTTTGGTTGCTTGATATTAATGAACGCTAAACATATACAAAAAGTTTGTTCTACAATACCATTCAATGTTTTAGCAATTAGTAATAGTGCATTGTAATAAAAATATTTACACCCTTTGGACTATTCGCTTAACTATATACTTTCGATTTTACGATCGATGTTTTAACTAAATATTAAGACTAGACTTGCAAGTCTAGTCTTAATATTATTGAGTACCTCGGCCACGTGATGCGAAACGAAGAAAAATATCGAATTCTTCAACTCGTTAAGCAGGGTAAAGTATTTGGCAGAAGAGGACCGGGACACCGTCGTATCTCGTGGTTGAAAAATCTCCGACAATGGTTTGGTATGACCTCAGCGGAGCTGTTTCGCAGAGCAGTCAACTTGATGATCGCCAACATCTGGACCAGATAAGGCACTGAAGAAGAAGAAGACTTGCAAACACCACAAACACAATCAGAGGTGTAAGTACATACAATAGCTTTCCCAATTAGGATTGACGACATAGAAGTAGCACGAGTATGCCAAACATTAAAGAATAGAAAATGACCAGGTTCTGGCAATATTCCACCTGAGCTACTCAAGTACGGTACAAGCAAATTATATAAGCAGCTAGCCAGCATTTTCCAGAAATGTATTAATGGAAAGAGTATACCGGAAGAGTGGAGGACATCGTTTATCACGACAATACATAAAAAGGCAAGTAAAGATGTATGTGGCAATTATCGAGGAATCACAGTCCTTAACACCGTCTCAAGAGTTGACGGAAAACTCATCAAAAAGAGAATGGAAAATGAATTCTGTAATATGGAGGCCGAAGAACAGGCCGGCTTTTCTGTGATATGGAGGCCAAAGAACAGATCTACTATTGACCATCTGTTTACTCTTACCCAGCTAATCGAAAAAAAAAGTAGCACGAAATCAACCAATACATCTCCTCTACGTGGACCTTAAAAAAGCTTATGATAGTGTACCACAACAAAAACTCTGGGAAGCTCTCGAGAAAACAAATATTAGTGTAACCTTAATCAAGGCTGCTCAAGGCCTTTATAAGAACAACACAAGTAAAATAAAGGAAGGCCAGGAGGTATCCAAGAGTTTTACTCTCATTTGATTACTTTTCATGTGCAGAAGCATAAGCTGGTACATTCAAAGTATGTTTTATCTTGACAGATATTAATGACGCATCAGTAAACTTAAGCGATACTAACAGTATTAATTCTAATCATACTAAATTTTCTTGTGTTACAATATAATAAACGCACTTATGTAAAATCCAAATAAAATTTATTATATCCAATCATTGAAATAAGAATTTCTTTATTTTACAGAGCATTCCATCACGAACGTTAGGGCTTCTCGGTCCGATAGAAGAAATACCAAATGATACAGCGTTTATTACTAAACACCCTTTGCAGCATATACTAACTGGAGATTATAACAAAGTTCCTATAATGATGGGCTATACTTCTAACGAGGTAATTTTACATTAATTTTCCATTTAAAAAATTTAAATTTTATTACAGATCAAGTATTATTTTGTTAAGTAGAAAGTAAGAAATAAGCTTAAGAATTCTATATTTATTAACAATTAAAATAAAATGACTTAAATATAAATCAGTCTAATTGAAGAGTATTTTGATAAATCAAAAACATTACCGTCCTCTTGATTCAATATTTTTTAGTATTATAAGAATTTTTAGTAAGGAAGCTTAAAATCCCATACAGCGGACCGTCAGAATCAAAAACAAGATTTCTGTCATATAGTGAATACTTTCTGGACATCACACTGGTTTCAACGACGTTTCTAAACAGGGTCGTAAGGCTGGTCTCTCTTGGAAGAAGAATCGCTCAGCTTACACAAGTATGTGAGTTTTGAAATAACTAGCAATAGACAAAAACGTAAGAATGAGGATATCAATCTAAAGAGATGTTTAAATGAGGTTTTTGTAGATGATTTTGGCTTGATTGGTCCGGGATGTGTGAATGTGCATGAGTTAATTAAGGGTCTGAGTGATGCACAGTTTTCTTGTGTAAGTTCAAATAGGAGGTATGAAAGAAAACAACACTACTGATAAAAGCAGCTTGAAAATCTGAGAACAAATTGCATGAGAGTAAGAAGAGAATGTAAGAGGTTACGAAGAGTGCAAGCAGGATATTTACAAGAGATAATAAATGAATTAAAGCGAATGCAGAATACATAAAGGAATAGGATAAGAAGATCTAAAAAAGAAAGGTGGAGTAACCTGCTTCAGGATCTCGGTTGGCACCTGGCATAGATAGAATTATGCCGGAGACATTAAGACTAAAACGTACTAAAACTTCCGCAGGTTTTCCTGAGATTGCTAAACAAACTGCTTGAACAACAAAAGTTTCCAACAATGTTGAAAGAAGCTAAGGTTATCCTTATCTTGAAAGGTAGAGGTGAAGAGGAAGAGGTACGATTTCGCCCAATTTACCTTCTTAGTTCGATAGCTAAATTATACAAACAGCTTGTAAAAGGCCGCCTTGAGCAAGAGCTAGAAGAAAAGCATGCACTGAGCGACCGCCAATATTGTTTTGTTTTAGACCCAAAAAGTCCTTTGTCTTTAGTTACGGAGGATACAAAGAGATAGGTGGCTTTCATTCTGCTTGACGTCAAGAATGCCTTTAATATAGCATCATGGGAAAAATCATGTCCAAGCAGAGAGAATTTGGCGTTAGTGAGTACCTGATCAATGTAATTGACAGAGACTTTACTGACAGATCAATAAGAGAAAAAGATACCAGCATCAGTTTGTCGCACGGTGTTTCACAGGGTTCAGTACTAAGTACCATCCTGTGGAATGTTCTGTATGACGGGATGTTGACGCTATAGATACGAAGGGGATGTACTGTTGTAGCTTATGCCGATGATCTCTCACTGCTTGCGAAGGCGAGTAAGAAAACGGAGATGGCTAATGCGGCTAACACAGGCCCTGCTAGTCAATCATGAAAATAGCAAGTTGGCTATCATTTTGGTGTCACTCAAGCTAATTTTCAAACCGACTCTGATTAAAGTTCATTAAGCATATGCTTAGCTTCCGTCAAGTGGTTTGAGAATAAATCAGTGTTTATGACGTATAAATAATCAAACTGTAATCAATAGATAAAAAATAATAAATCTATTGTAAATAATTTAATACAATTTCATTGATTATTTATTATTTTTACTATGTCATTCTGTTATTGGATAAAGGACGGTTTGGTGACTTGATGTCATGTTACCTGACACAGCTTCCCATTTTGGGTTTCTACTATCGGTTTACTTTCTTTAAGCAACGGTGACATTTTTGGAGATTATGCATTGATTATGCATTCGTTATATTTTGAAGTCATGTGATATCTTCAAAATTGATTTACGTTTTACAATTTTAAAAATTACTGAGGGTCTATAAAATTTTACATTGGGAGATGGATTGGCACATTTTTTATAGCTTTAGTAAACATTGTAAAATTTCTAGATTATTTCAATAATAAATATAATATAAGCGATACGATTAAGCAGGAACACTAGGAACGTTGGCCTCTGAGTCTACTTTCTGAAAAGCATTTTAAAAAAGCAATTTCTGAAGAAATTTCGATAAGCATTTTAAATCATTATTATTTGATTATAATGTTTACTCCACTAGGAAACTAAGTTCCTGTAGCTAGCTATATACCATATATTACAAAAAATTTTATTTTAAATCCTTTATAAATGGTATATAATAAAATGCCCAAACGGGCTATCACAATTACATTACAGAACGTTTTCGGAATGTTAATACACTAATAATGGAATTAACATTACGAAAACGTTCTGTAATGTAATTATGATAGCCCGTTTGGGCATTTTATTATATACCTTTTATAAAGAATTTGAAATAAAATTTTTTATAATGTATAGTTTTTACAAATAAAAATATTTCAGGTGATATGTCTCAGCTCCGAAATTATGGCAGACCAAGGCAAATCTTTCGTAGACAATTTCGATATAGAATTCATCTTGAATGCCATGGTAGGAATTGAAAAAGGCAGCGAGACATCCAAGAAGTACATACAGCGGATAAAAGAGACTTACAAGATGCCAAATGGTGAAATCAACAAGTATTTAGTAAGTAATGAATTGATTGCAGATGCATGTCAATTTCAAACAGGTTTGTTGAAATAAATTTTTATCTTTCCCGCAATATTTTATTTAGCTTAGGACTACACTGGTTTCGACCACTATAATGTTTTTGTATTCCTAAGGTCTCCGGACAATTTAAATTAAATAACACAATATATAAAATACATAATAATATATAATAAAAGCATATAACAATAGAACAATATAAAATGTTCTTCTTCCTATACCGTCCCCATTAACGGAGGTTGGCGACCAAATTTCTGAAAGTTTCTCTGTCTTTCGAAACGTGGAATAATTCGTCTACTGTCATGTTTGTCCACTCTCGAATATTTCGCAGCCATGACTTCCTCTTTCTACATATTCCCTTTTTGCCATCGATTTTACCCTGCATGATGACCTGCAGAAAAATATATTTATCATTCCTCAGTATGTGTCCAAGGTATGCAGTTTTGCCTACTTTTATTGTTCTCTACAATTTTTTGTTTCGACCCATCCTTTTCAGCATTTCCTCATTGGTGACCCTCGCAGTCGATACAATTCTCATCATTCTCCGGTATATCCAAAGTTCAAAGGCTTTAAGCTTCATAACTATTTGCGCTTTTAACGTCCATGTTTCTACCCCATACAATAGTTGGGACCAGATGTAACATTCAACAAACCTCAGTCTCAGCGAAGTATTCAGATTTTTGTCATAGAACAATTGCTTAAATTTTAAGAACGCTGCCCTTGCCATTTCTATTCGTACCCTGATCTCTTGGTCTGAATCTATAATAAAATATAATACATAATAATTACATCCAGGTTTATCAAGTTTCTTCCACAATTTTGTAAGAAGGCATTTGAACCAATTTATGTGAAACTTATTTAAGTAGGCAACCTGAACCACAAAAAGTGATTAAGATGCCGTTTAATAAATGTGCACAACAAGCTCCTACATGTAGTTATTTTATTTCAAATTAAATTTTAAATGAAATAACTGTAGTTTAATTAGTTTATGTCTGTTTTTATTCGATTTTACAAGTCTATATACCTATTATCGAACATATACTCAAATAAGGGTTTTTGCCAGGGCGTCGCTACCTCCGTATCAGCTGTATCAAATATATGAGGAACCCGACATACAGGGGCCCTTGACCTACAAACCCCCTCGACACGTCGAAAAAAAATTCAATTTAAAAAAAAATTTAAAAATTATTTCACAATTTCGTAGGACGTATACTTAATCGTCTTTTCAACTTTTAAAAATTTTCAACAGCAATCAGATTATTGGCCGTTTTGTAAAGTGCTTTAATCCAATATAAAGACTAATTTTACTGCTGCTGATATGGACGTGTACGAACTCATCACTTTATAGCTCTCCATAAAATTATCAGACCCTCCGAGATATGGTAAATTGATCACCGGTATCCTTTGGAGATAGGTAAACTCATCACCGCAGATAGATAAACTCATCACCAGCATTTTTGCACCAAGGTGCTGGTTTCTAATGCGGAAGATTGCCAGTTACCTGTTACACTTCTCTTTTGTGTGGTAATTTATTAAATTCAAAAATTATTTTAAGCAAATTGCTTTAAAATAGATAATAATGTCGATTTTTTTAAGGTGTGGCCTATTCGACCTATATGCCTATCTAAACGGTTTTAAGATCTGAAAATTAAGTTGCATAGGTTTTCGATCGTGGATTTAAAATTAAAATATTTATGAGCATATGCTGTTTCCGTTTATATCGGAAAAGAAAGGATGGGAATGAAAGGATTCGCATGGATTCGTGCTGAAATGTATATGGCTAAACTGGGATGCCCAAACAGTTAGAAGGAAAAGAGACTCATTGCTAATGTAGTTCTCTACCATATAATCGGCAATTTTTATAAATAAAGGCATGTTAGGGATATCCGTATAAAATTGTTGACAAAACAATCGCCGACTCGTTCTGGGTCCAAAAATGACCAGCCAAATAAGTGGTGTAGCAAGTTGCCGTTGGAATCTTCCCTCTTGTAAGTGGTTACCAAACCAAGTTTTTGGTTTTGGATTTTGCGAAACCAACTAAGAGTCAAGTAAAATAAACACCCAATTCGGTTCACATATATTTGAATGAAAATTGCGAAGTCAGCCACAAGTCTTAATGGACTTAAAACGACACCAACTTCTTCAAATCATTGCATTAATTGAGTATTGCCTTCTTAATAAGCTATGGATGGTAAATAATTGCAAGAAAAATTTTGGAGGGTATTGAAATGTACCATCCAAGTAACATGCATCTGCTTTCGCCAAGTAAATTCGGAAGAATGCCAAAAATAATAATATTTTGTTGCGAATGGTTATACAACACAAAACATTTGTCGCGGTCCTTTTTAGATTTATCTGTTGGATTGCTTGATGTGCTTTCCCATTGTCTTAGGTACAGGTGACACAAAAAGGAAAACGATCGTTTCTCATATTCCTCCGAATACAAGAGATATCCGTTGTTGTCAGGTGTTCTTTAAAAGAAGAAGTTGAAATATTTTGGTGAATGATTTTGATGACCTCTCCGATAAATCCTCTTCAACTTTCATCCTGCAGGAGTTATTGATGACTTGATGGCTTAGTTTTCGAAGGTCGTTTACATGATGGTGTCTCAAGACGCAGTGCAGAATATTTCCCACAACTAAAATAAGTAAAGAAATATAAACACATACTGATCATTTTCAAACAACTGGACTTTATTCCATAAAATAAAGTCTCCCTTATTTTAAAATTTAAATAAATTCTTTGCATATTTTTACGTTTAATGTGAAAAATTACTTGATTGAATTATAAAAAATGATCCATTTATGGTTAGGTCAAAAAATATTTGGACCTTCAGCTAGTACAGCAAAATTTATTATAAAAGTAATTGCAATTCTACAAAGAAATTAGTTATTTATACTGAGTGATTTTCTAATCCTGGCATATTAAAGTTTTATTAAAAATATGTAGCAAGAGAAATGAAGAATACTTCTTAACAAACTTTTAAGAACAATACTGACATAGATTTTTGTTTAAATTTAAAGTTCTAAATATAGAGGGTGTTTCACTCTATTATTACTTTCTATCGAAGTGTACTGCATATGTAAATGTTATACTTACTTTAGTATCATGCAAGTTATCTTTGAGGCCATGATGCTGAATTTGGAAATTTTATGTTAGTTTAATATCAAATTATAATCTTATTTTCAAAGAACTTATTTTAAAGCAGAAAAAATTTTCTCGTAAATTAAAAAGCTCCATTTATGACAATTATTTTGCATACAACTAAACATTTGTCAAAAACTGACCAACTTTCTGTAGTATTTCGATACGTGTCAATAGTAGAAAACAATGAGTGTGTACCCAAAGAAATCAAAATCTGTTGGGATTCACTCTTCAAATCATTCAGAAAAAATTGGGATTCATGTCAGTAGCTGATTGAACTCTTCATTTTTTTTCACTGTCCCATATCTATCGTAAAAAGAGCCTCGCGATAAACTTTGACACGGGGCTCCTGTGAGGCTAGTTACGAGGACTTTACTTATTTTTTGTGTAAAAAACCACCTTAATATATTATGCATTTTATAAACACTTCCTAAACATATCCATTAAATAACAAAAATATTATAAACTAGTAAATTTGCCCGTCGCATGCGACGGTGGTCCAATCAATTGTCACCTAAAGTCATTTAATTTTTAAAATAATAAACTTTTTGCATAATGTTCCGTATATATATATATATATATATATATATATATATATATATATATATATATATATATATATTGTTATGATGTTTTGTTTGTGCATGTTTTTTATGAGCAATTAGTATTTTTAAATAACACCACACACACACACACACACACACACACATATATATATATATATATATATATATATATATCTATATATATATATATATATATCTATATATATATATATATATATATATATATATATATATATATATATATATATATATATATATATATATAGGGTTTCTATCGCGGTTTTCAAAAAATTAGCTTGTAAGCACTTTTTGAAATTATCTTTATTATAATTAATATGGAATACAGATATATATATATATATATATATATAATATAGACAAAGGAAAATTTAGAACAACCTACCTTAAATTAAAATTCTTATTACAATAATTAAATTATATTAACAAAATTTAGTACCTTTCTGTCACTGAGTGCCTAAATAAAACTGTTTTCCAAAATAGAGATTTTAATCACCACTCAATGTCTTCGCTGTCAGCCTCGGTTATCCTTCGTTTTGTGAAATTGCTTCGCCAAATACACCACAATGTTTTAATTGTCAGCTTCTACCATTTTAAAATATTTTTCTTCTTAATAGGATTTATAAATAGGCAAAATATTCTTTTTTCTTTATTGCGTTCTTGTTTATTCTTCTTTCTAATAATTTTTTTTTTCAATCTCCAATCACCATATAGATAATATAATTCTTAATATCTTCAAATCTCCATATAAATAATATAATTTTTAATCTCCAACCAATATTCTCTTAACTTCTTCTTAACGTGCCCTATCAAGTCCCCTTGACGTTGGCGATTAACATGGCGATTCTCTTAACACTATTTTTTAATCTTCATCGAATATACTTTGCAATACTATATAAAACTTTAATACTAAATCGCTGATTATTGATTATCTTGAATGCTGCATTACTGCCTTTAATATTCTAATACTGATCACTGCATACTATATAATGTCTAATACTCACTATTGACTACTAACATACTGTCTTTCCTCCTCCAAATCACAGAGTATTTATATCATTTCAATGTTCCCGAATATTCTTGAAAGAAAATATATTCGAATCCTTCTATTTCATAGACACTCCAATGTTCGCGAATATTTTACTACGAAAAAAGGTTAAGTTCTTTCTATTGATGTCTTATTTTAAAGTTCCAGACAATTATATCGTGAATTTTATAGAAATTTAGGCTTTCAGATCAGAATGTAAACTTATTTATAAATTAAACATCTTAAATTAATAAATAACACTATTTTAAATCCATAATTAATTATTTTAACTGTCTCTTATTCACTCTTCATAACCAAATTTACTTCAGTGTGTATATGGTTGCCTATAAAGATGGCGCACTCAAACTTATTTATAATATCATATTAATGTATATGAATATATATACATATATACATATATATATAAAAGTAAAATTTAGCATGTATACATGTTACATGTATACATATATACATATATATTAATGGCACGCTATATACATTATACGTTCTATATGTCTCACGTCATTTGATTTGATCTATGCTAGTATCAGGCTGATTCTGTATTTTGTAATCAGTCAGACGCCCTTTTCAGGTCAATAAAGTGAATCCCTATATTTACCTTATGCTTTATATATAAAGCAAATTTGTCTATTATCATATATAGTGTCATGTGATATGTCGCTATACGTTCAATAATAAAGAAGACTCTGTATAGTGCTCTTTTGGTAGTCTCTTTGTTTGTTTTTTATCTGACTATATTCGTTATATTCTCCCCTTTTATTTGCTATGTCGCATGTTAGGATTCGATCAGCTGTTTATTTTATTCTGTAAGTCAATAAATCAAAATTTGTCTAATGGTAAATCTATTTTTATCTATTGTGCCCTATGTCGCTGTACTTTCAGTAATTATAAAGATACTATTAAGTGTCATTTTAGTAGTTGCCTTGTTTGTTCTTTTACCATGTTAGGATTCGATTATTTGTTTATTTTTACACGGCCACATACCTTTTTAAGTCAATATATCAAAATTTGTCTTATAGTAATTCTATTTTTATCTATAGTGTCCTATGATATCTCGTATGTTGCTGTACGTACATTAATAATGAAGATACTGTGTAGTATCCTTTTGGTGGTCGCCTTGTATATTTTTCTATCTAAATATATTTATTATATCCTTCCCTTTCATTTACTATGTCGCGTGTCACGATTCGATCAGTTATTTATTTTGTATTTAGCCAGAGGGCTTCTGTAAGTCAATAAATCAAAATTTATCTTATAGTAAATCTATTTTTATCTATAGTGCTCTATGGTACCTTATATTTCGCGATATGGTCAATATTAATGAAGATACTGTATACTGTACTCCGTCCAAATTCGGTCTAAATACTGTTCGAGATGCTGCAAAAGCGGACATTTCAATGCAGAATGCTCCGAAAAGTCTATAATTTGTCCGTTCTGCGGACTTAGCCACTGGTCTACTGCCTGCCCCACAATATCAGCTCCAAAATGTCCCAACTGTAGTGGTCCTCACCCCGCCTTCTCACCACGATGTCCTCACAGAAGCGCTCATCCCGCAAACTACAACCAAACCCAACCAGTACACACAGAAAAACAAATCTCATCCTACGATCTCACCTCTGACATGAAATCCCTCATCCACTTCACATCCATGCTCCTATACAACGTCTTCCCTGAAAAGAGAAGCGCAATAACCCTATACCTTAACCAAATTTCCAACGCAATGTATAGATGTGCCATAGCCACTTCATGCACAAATAATCTAGTCAATCAAACCTTTACCCACCTCCACATCTGAATATCACACTTCACATATCAACACATATACACATACCAACTACACCCATATACAACACTTTACCTTCCCTCAGCTCACAATCCAAATTAATAAACACCTAATCCCATATCTCAATAATAAACATAAAGTCCAAATTAATAAACATACAAAACTCCACAAACACACAACACAACACTACACTGTGAGCACCGGCTACACTCCTTAAGAGTCGATTAAATATACACAAGGACAGGGGGAGATTGGTTTTCTGTGGTTTCCCAATCTCATTGCACAATGATACCTGATCCTAGGTGAGGACACAGCCACAGCTATCCTCCACGCGTTTTTCCAACAAACAAACAATGGCCAACAATCTGAAAGGAATCGTTTTTCCAAGGAACTTGTACTTCGTGACAGGCTTGGTATACCTGACTAACTTTTCCGGAAGCCGCATTTCTGCCTCTTGCCTTCTTCTTGTTCTCGGCTCCCTTCCTATCCCTCTCCTACCCTCTTTGACTTTTTAGCTCTTTAGCGGCGGCGCCCTTAGTCTTTGGAGTCCAATTGAAGTCATACGAGCGAAAGCTAGCATTTCGAGCCAAACAAGCATAAGCACCCAAGAAACAAACCCATCCTTGAAGAAGCATAGAGCTTAAAGCAAGGTAAAAACGCATTGATTGATTGAGATACTGTATAGTGCCATTTTTGTAGTCGCCGTGTTTATTTTTTCTATCTGAATATATTCGTTATATCCTCCTCTTTCATTTGCTATGTTGCATATTAGAATTCGTTTAGTTGTTTATTTTGTACTCAGTCAGAGGCCTTCTTTAAGTTATTAAATCAATAGTTGTCTTTTAATTAAACTATTTTTATCCATGGTGCCCGATGACATCTCGTATGTAACTATAAGTTAATTATGAATGAAGACAATACCATTTGAGTAGTTGCTTTGTTTGTTTTTTCTATCTTAATATATTCGTGATATCCTTCCCTTTTATTTAACGTATCACACGCCTCAATCGGACCAAACACAACATATTTGCTACCGTCTCTCCTTTCAAATGATGTACGTCACGATTCGACGAATTATTCTATCCCCACCACAAAACGCCTAAAAAATTATTTAATTCTACATAATTATGTTTAACTTGATTCAAATTTATTTAATTCTCTTTACCTTTATTTAATCTTATTTAATATTATTTAGTTATTTTATTTTATTTTGGTAAAGCGTTGTCATTTTTATAGTAAGTGTATGTGTATCTCATGATACTAGGTATAACAACAAGATATGCTCACTTGCTGTTCTAATTTTAATTGACTTTACGCAAGTCGTCATAGGGAGACAAAACCAGGTAACTTGTATGTATCATATTTTAACGATGCATCATATGGCAACGTTGTTCCATTACTGTAATAAACAACTTCAAAACTTAAACTGTTAACGGTAAGTATACCTCGATGCCATATCTTGCACTAAGAAGTCATAACTAGTTACTTTCTGTAAAAACGTGTTTTGAAACTAATAAGTAATTTGTAAAATTAATTAAAGAAATATATGAATCTACGATTACCATAACATACACCATACAAACCATAATATAAATGAGCGTTCTATACACACCATTTAATCAACAATCCTTGCTTAGGCATGTAAGTAGTATAACCCATACATCCATAAGTAATATTGGCACTTTTTGCAACAAACCTGATAAAACTCTTTAAGTTACGATATGTAACTGTTTTAGCATATTAATTTAACTTATCCCGAGTACTAGACATGACCAGAAAATTTTAGTGGTCGAAACCGGTCATCATAAGCTAAATAAAATAGATTGTGAGCAAGTAGAAAATTTTTTTCTAGAAACCTGTTTTTTGCTTAGATGAAACTGAAAAACTTTTAAGTTCTGAGTATATACTATTATAATAGAGAGTTATTATAATAGAGAGTTATCAAATAAAACTTTATCCTTCCGTTATTTTGACACGTAAACGCTATTTTTTACGGTATAAAGTTTTACGGATATGTAAATATAGAGTTATCAAATAGTCGAATTGGTGCTTCACGTTAATAGTTATCAATTGTCAGTCAAATGTGACAGAAAAATAAATAATTTTTTGTTTTCTTTCATCCAAGGTATATATTTTGTCTGGTTTTGTACATTTTTGGTTTCAAATTTTTTCTACAGAAATATGAAAGACATTTTAGAACAAGCAATATTAGTTGAAGCAAATGACGAAGTTATAGAAGATTTAATACTAAATCATATTTTAAATGATAACATATAAAATGTACATTCAGTATTCAATTTGGATAGCTTAGAGCCTGAGCAAGCCAAATAGTATTTTCGGTTTGAAAAACAAAACATTCCAGAGAGTTGACTTCTCGCATTTCTTTTACTAGTAAAAGGTCATCAGTGCTTGTAGAATGCAGCCTTTTTGTCGTTTTCACTATTTCTGTGTTTATAATTGATAAATATAATGAAATATAATAAAATATTTTATTTGTCTCGCAGATGCTTAACCAAGAAAACAGAAAACACGTGTTAACCAATGCATAGATAGAGATAAAATTACAGATCACGAACTCCAATCTCCGAGTCCCGAGTCTTGACGAATTGATGCGATTCGCTGCTAACGTTACCGTATATCAAACCCGCTATTCGACGTACGATAACGGAGCCCGTAAACGTTAAAATCATTTACGTTATTCACGTTTCATACTGCGCATGCTCCGCTGTCAAAATAACGTTACCGTATTCTCACTCTTTAGAGAGTTATGAAGTAAAATTTTATCCTTCCGTTATTTTGACACGTAAACGCTATTTTTTACGGTATAAAGTTTTAACGGATATGTAATTTTAGAGTTATCAAATGGTCGAATTGGTGCTTGACGTTAAGAGTTGGCAGCTGTCAGAAAAATGTCGTATTTGACAGCAAAATACAAAGTTATAGAAGATTTAATACTAAATCATCTTGTAAACATCAATATAAAATCATATTTTAAATGATAACATACAAAATATACATTCTGTGTTCAATTTTGATAGCTTAGAGCCTGAGCAAGCCAAACATTTTTCATATTTTCGGTTTGAAAAACAGGGCATTCCAGAGGGTTGACTCCTCGCACTTCTTTTACTAGTAAAAGGTTATCAGTGCTTGTAAAACGCAGCCTTTTTGTCTTTTTTATATTTCCGTGTTTATAATTGATAAATATAATGAAATATAATAAAATGTTTTATTTCTCTCGCAGATGCTTAACCAAGAAAACGGAAAACACATGTTAACTAATGCACAGAAATAAAATTACAGAACAGGAACTTTAATCTCCGAGTTCCGAGTCTTGACGAATTGATGCAATTCGCTGCTAACGTTACCGTATATCAAACCCGTTATTCGACATACGGTAACGGAGCCCGTAAACGTTAAAATCATTTACGTTATTCACATTTCATAGTGCGCATGCTCCGCTGTCAAAATAACGTTACCGTATTCTCACTCTTTCACTTGATAACTCTCTAATAAAAAGTTTTGGTACATGTGAAAAAACTTCTGTAAATATTTTTACTTATAAATTTTTTCATGTATTTGTTCAATATCAATCCATATTTTTTTTTTTTTAGGTATTATCAGATCTCTTCTTTATAACAGGTACAGTTGGTTGTGCCAAACATCATGCAGCTACGTCTGATAAACCAGTTTATTTGTACAGAATGTCTTTAGATGCTGGCCTTAACATATTTAAACGATTGGCCAAGCTTGATTTGCCAGGTACCTTTTTTTCAATGTATTTCTTATTCATCATCATTCATCATTCTTTTTGTCCTTATACCCATATGGGTTTTAGCTTTTCTAATTAAATTTCTCCACAAGTTTCTATCTTGAGTTAGATTTATATGAATCCCCTACACCAACATATCTTGTCTAAGTGTCTTTCTTTTATTTCTTTGAGAACTTGGAAATTATTCGAATTGGATAAATAATATCTTAACCTTAAGCATGTCCGAAACATCCTAGCACCTTCCATTTTGGCAATAATTGGTATTACCCCCGTACTTCCAATAATGTGTTTATTCCTAATTTTACCTTTTTTGTTCCTTTACTCATCCATATATTCATTCCTATTTTCGCCATATGCATTCGTTGTTTTCTTTTTAACTGCCTAGTTTGTACACCATAGCTGGTCTTATGTCAATGTTACAGAATTTTCCTCTTAGTTTTATATGAATATTTTTCACACCACTCGCTTCTTTTCACTTCATCCATTCTCCTCTAATCCTACTACCCACATCTTTATTCCATTACCCTAGAATTCCGATTCTAGGTACTTAAAACTATTACTTTTGACAATCGTCTTCCCATCCCATCATTTTATCTGAAGTAACTCAAGCATCTCATGAGAGATGTACTAACATCTCAAATTCTCTGTTTTTTGCTCCAGTCTCTTGTGTTCCAGTTCTATGTTTAATTTCTTTATCTAATTTGTCATCATTGGTTATTTGCATGCCTAAATATTTGTATTTTTGACAGTGATTTATTTTTCGTTGTATTTCTTTCAATATTAGTTTTTGTTGAATTTCCCCAGTACACATATATTCAGTTTTCTTGATATTTGTTTTTAGCCCCTATACTTCTTATTCTTCGATAAGTTTACGGGTCATATATTTGAGGTCTTCATAGTCATGGGCCGTCACTATCTGGTCGTTTGCAATACTTAATGTGTACAATATTGCGTAGTTTAGAGGAATTCCCATGTTTCTGCATTTACCAAGTGATATACTTACTTTAAATTTGTTTCAAATCCATAAATACTAAATATCATCATCATCATCAATCTTTTTTTCTTATACTTACTGTATGTTGCCTAGTGTCCGTAAGAATTACCAAATCGGTATCAGGTTAATATAACATATTCTAGATATTTTTCTTAACATATAAACTAAGCATAATTAAATATATTTTCTTTATTTCTAGGTGTAAGCCATATTGACGATCTTGGATACTTATTTAAAAACGCAGCCTTCCCTTCACCAAAGAACGGTACCATTGAGGAGATTTCTGTAAGAAGATTTGTAAAACTATGGACCAACTTTGCAAAATATGGAAATCCCACACCAAACGAAAGTGATGTTGGACTTATATGGAAACCGTTGGAACCCAAGCAGGATTATCTTTTTGATATAGATAGAAAACTTTCTTTATTGACAGAAATAGAACCCGAAAGAATGAAGTTATGGCGTGAGATTTATCAGTTAAATCCTTTAACAAAAAATTTGTTGTAAATTTAGTTGTTTGTGCTTTACTATTATTTTTGAAGTTTATTAAAGTATTTGTTCAGTTGCCACTATATTAGTTTGCGGTATTATTGTTTTTTACCCAATACCCTTTTGCTAGTTCCTCTTTTAAACTTTTTACTAAATAAGTATATTTATATTATACATAAGCAAATATACCTTCAATATACTCAGGAATTTTAATATCCGCTTAAGCCTCGATCACATTAAGCGAGATCGTTCACTACTCGCTGGCTCGCGGGATTGTTAGCTATATAGTAATAGACTAGCAGCGAGTATCTGGCTCTTATTTGGTTTCAATTTCTATAAAATATCGACCGAAATAGTTAGCGTGGGTGTAATTATTTTAGCTCATATTATCAAAAAATAGAAAGAAAAAGAGAGCAGAAATGTGAAGTGATCACAGAAAGATGTGATAAGTATGGTGCATCGAGAAGTTTACTAAAAGATTTTAAGGAGAAAGATCTTTGGGTTTACCAAAATATTCTGATATTAAACCGTACCCATTTTATTAATTTTTAATAATTTACTAGAAATGGTACATGGAATGCTCAAAAATGATGGTACGAAAATGCGAATAGCAATTTCAGTAGCTACAAAACTGGAAATTACATACAAATACCTGCTTTAAGTAGACAAGTTTTTGCCTGAAGTACTGACGGCTATTGCTCGCGACTTGCAACCATTCATTAATTAAGTTAAGTGAAAATTAATTTACTACGAACTATCAAGAGTTTTCTTTTATAAGAATTCATTTAATAACAGTTACAGTATCTATATAAACTTAAAACATACTTGGTCCAAACGCATTATTTATTACATGTTTTAAAAAATCTTCATCGTTGTTTGAAGAGACAGCATGCGAAGCAGATGACTGGTTAAAAGATGGTTAAAATGCGCCATTGATTTGTAGTTTTGAATACGCCATATGCTCCAAATAGATAGCTTAGACCAAATATTACAGTTCTGAATTTCCTGTTGTAGCAAGATGGCTTGTCGTTGTATAGATAAGATATCGTAGCTCAGACGCAACAAACTTTCCAAACTGATCAAAGGGCTTTTCCTTAGCTGAATTTGTGCAATTTTGTCCAATTGGTGAATCGAATTTGATATTTTACTACTCTCTTCTGGCATTTTTCTTGACTCTTTTCTGACAGAGCCTAGAAATTGTATTCTACTGATTTAAAATATTTCTTCAATTCAATAATAATTTTATTGTTTGGGGGGTACCTAAAACATGTGATGAAAGAAAAGAAATCGAAGATAAAATTCTTCCAGTGGCGTGGGAATTTTCCTACATGTTTTGAAGAACAACGGGAAACAGGTCATCATTAAAATACATTTGTGTTCTAGCTCAATTTACTTCAATTATAAAAAAAATCTATGTTGTCGTAATATTTGCTATGGTTGATGCCGATTAATGCTTTACTTATATCAATGTATATACAAAGGGTCGAGCAAGTAAAGGACAATATTTAGAGATGGTACTTTAAACATTGCAATGGAAAACAATACTCTAAGGATGCCTGAAAACGCCATTATTGTTGGAGATGATGATTTCTTTCTCTTTAAAATCAACTGATAGTTCAGTAAAACTGATCACAGTATGTAAAAAAAAATATTTAATTACGAAAAATCTTTTATTTTAAATCCTTTATAAAAGGTATATAATAAAAAAGTATGTTGTGATATAGCCCGTTTGGGTATTTTATTATATACATTTTATAAAGAATTCGAAATAAAAATTTCTTGTGATACATGGTATACAGCCAGCTACAGGAACTCACTTTCCTAGTGGAATTTAATTATGGTCTATCTCGTACCAGACGAGTTATAAAGAATGCTTTCGGCATACATGTATGGAGATTTAATGTATTCTCAAGACCAGTTGAGTTGAAACTCAAAACTAGCGATAAAGTCATTTTAATTGACAACGAAAAACTGATTGAGGCAACTACTTACTGCAATAAATAGTAAGTAAAGAGAATTTACATACTGGGAATATAACACCTAAGATATGAAGGAAAAATGGCAACAATAAAGAAGAAGATGAAGAATATGTTCTGCAATAAGATATTTAGCAGATATAAAAAAAATATTTTGTGATGTTAGATTACCATCTTTGAGTTGTTTTGAAGAATATATCTATAAGAATAAACTATGAATTATGCTTATCTACCAAAACGGTTGAATTTTAAGGGAACTAATAAGTATACCTTTTCTTTGTAAAAATAATGTATCTTTAAAATTTTTTAACACAAATAGAGCTAACTTGAAGAGCAAAAAAGTTAAGCGCAAATTTATGCCACACATGTGACATACGTGGCGTCATCTATCAGTTACAATAAAAAATGTATAAAATTATAATTTACCCAAACTCAAATGCATTTAATTGTAAATATTTGTCTAAAAATATTCACAAACGTAAAAGTCATAGTAAAAATTAAAATTCTAAATTTCCACTTTAACATCATGTATCTTTCTTAATATCAACATTTTATTAAAGCAAGTTGACTTAAATCGTAATATTTAGAAGTGCAGAACGTACGGTTTCTGTTTGTACAATTACTTAAGGACCACCCTGTGTTTGGGATTAAACTTAAAAGGTCGCTGGTTAAATGAAAATGGATAAATAATTATAAAGAAAAAATGCAATATTTGTTTGTACATAAGATTAGCGAAAATAGCAACTATCAATTGTGAATATATTATGAAATTAACTGGTTCTACTCATTATCGTTATTTTTACAAAGAACATAGATTTATCCTTTGGTTCTATTGTAGCATTTTCAATTTCATTGATTCTTTTAAGTATATTGAAGTCCCCTCGTATACGAAATATTAAAATCACCTTATATATTTTTGATAGATCTAAAAATATTTCGTACGCATTTAAACCCAAATATCTTTTCATTTCTTTCTTAGGTCGGCCAAGTTGAAATAAACCATTTTAGAGTTGTTTATTTATTTTAACTTCCTCGGCAAATTCTTGTTTTATTAGAAGCGGCAATTTTAATGCGTCGCAAAAGGATATGTACGTCGTTTCGTGGTGTCTTGTTATGTCAGCGTTTGTATGTATGCGTTCAATTTTAATAGAATTTCTTGACTCTCGTTGTAGCAGCTTTCAAGAGCGATTCAGCGTTATGTCCAAATTCACGTCGAATTTGTAAAGTATTCTGTTTTCGTCTTTTGTTTTTTCCCCCAATTTTCTATCTCCCGTATTAATGCCCCCTGTTGTAGGCAAAATATTTTCGTTACAAAAATAGCGCCCAACGTGTGTGGCATTTCTTAGATTTGCGACATTTTTACTCTTCGTTACAAAAATGTCGCCCAACGTGTGTGGCATGTCTTAGATTTGCGCCATTTGTACTTTCGTTACAAAAATGGCGCGACCATCGTGGGGCGTTTTTTAGATTTTTGTCCCCTTTCCCGTAGCCACATATCTTTTTCAGTTCGTCCCTAGTTTTCAGTCATTTATATGAAACCCTGTCTTCCAGATAGTGCCCCGGTGTCCCACAAACAGTTTGTTTATTGTATTTGTATCAACATATGTATTGTTGTTTTCTCTATGTATTGTTCTTGTATTAACATATGTATTGTTGTATATCAACAGATGTATTTATTGTATATTGACGTATGTATTATTGTATATCAACAGATGTATTGGTTGTATATTGACATATATATTGTTGTTTCTTTTATTTTGTGTACTGTAGAAAGTTTTCTATATGTATTTTATGTGTATTGGTAAATGAAAGCAAATATTTTGAGATTGAATATTGAATTTTAAGTTATTTACAGTAGAGGAGAAGGTGGGAATATGGCCCATGCTGGTAAATCGGCCCCCGAGTGAATTTGTTACTTCCGCCAATGCGAATGTTGATTTACACTTGATACTACATCTATCTTTATCTAACGAAACTTGTCAGGACCCGAGAACTACCGCGCTTAGCCTTTAGTCGACTTAAACAGCTCGCTTCATTCACGTGCTTAACAAAACTTTTTGCTGCTCTTGTGTTTATGTTGTTTTTTCCAAGAAACCAGTTATAAACATTATCTTTCTCTGATTAGTGTGTAGAAAAACCGTTGCATATCGACTTTTAAAGGTAGCTATGAACATTTTGCAATAGATATAACTTGTTTTTGATATTTTGTTTATAATGTAACTATTTATTTAATATGGCCCCCTGAATGTGTATGCATTATGGACCCGGGTTCATATTACATACACATTGAGGGGGCCATATTACATGTTTGCATTTTATTATTTCCAGATGCCTCGTACTAACCTTTCTCCTAAATCTGAGAAAAAAAAAGAGGAAATTGTGGAGTCCTAACGACATGAAAAAGGCAATAGAGGCTGTTCGTAATAAGCATATGGGTTTTAAGAAAGCAGTCAAAACATTTGCTGTACCAAGAACTACGTTAAGAAGGCTAGTTCATGATCCTGAGTTATCATTGGATATGTTAGTACGAAAACCGTTAGGTAGAAAAACTATTTTACCTTTATCTCTGGAGAAACAATTAGTTGATTATCTTTTGCAAATGGAGCGCACCTTTTATGGACTTACACGCTTGGATGTTAGGCGAATGGCTTATCAATTAGCAGTCAGAAATAACATCCAGAATGCATTTCAAAATGAAAGAGCAGGTAGAGCATGGCTCGACCATTTCTTAAATAGACATAAAAAGCAATTATCTCTCAGAAAACCAATGGGAACATCTTACGCTCGAGTGCAAGGATTCAATCGCCCTGCTGTTAAGGAGTTTTTTCATCTGTTAGAAGTTGAATATGCAAGAAAAAATTATTCTCCCGACCGTGTCTATAACGTAGATGAAACTGCACTCACAATCGTGCAATCAAAAGTACCGCAAGTAATAGGACGAAAAGGTAAAAGGCAAATAGGGGCGTTAACTGCAGCAGAACGCGGATCTTTAGTGACGTTGGTGTGCGCAATGAGCGCAGGAGGGACTTTCATCGCACCAATGTTAATTTTTCCAAGAAAAAATTTTACAGATGTATTAATGAAAGGGGCTCCGCCAGGAGCAATCGGAAAAGTACACCCTTCCGGTTGGATACAAACCAATTTATTTTCTGAATGGTTCAATCATTTTGTATCAAAGACCAATCCAACAGAGGATTCTCCGGTCCTTCTTATACTTGATGGACATTACAGCCACACTCGTAATGTTGATATTCTAGAAGTTGCTCGTGAAAAGCATGTCACCATTATTAGCTTGCCTCCTCATACTACGCACAAGCTGCAACCGCTTGACAAAACATTTATGGGTGCACTTAAATCTCATTATAGTGAGGAAATAAGAAAATTTCTGTTACATTCTGACAGAATGCTTAAGCCTCATGATATTGCTGAGTTATTGGGTAAAGCTTACTTAAAATGTGCAACAGCTGAGATCGCAGTAAATGGTTTTAAAGCGACTGGAATATATCCCTTCAATCCTCAAATTTTTAAGGATGCTGATTTTCTAGCAGAGTCACAATCGCTTCAAATGGAAGAGGAAAATATATCATCGAATACAACGTCTTCGATGATGAACCCAACTAAGTCGTCTGTCGAAACTGCTACATCAACTGTAGAATCGTCGCTCCAACCCACTTCATGCACTGTTCCTGAATCCTCCATTCAACTGAAGTCATGTGCTCCAAGCACGTCAACATCAGATTTAGTATCTCTTCAACCCAAATCATCTAACGAGCATGGAAGACTGTTAACTATAAAATCTTCTGTCTTCTATTCAAAACCAGGAACATCATCAGCTGTAAACCCTTCGCTTATACTACCCCATCAAATATCACCAATACCCAAGCCTAAAATAAAAACCTCAAATCGAGGAAGAAAATCAACAAAAGCCACTGTAATTACATCATCGCCTTATAAATATGAATTAGAACAATCTCTTAAGAAAACTGAAGACCGTAAACAGAGTTGTGGACGCGGAAAGGGACGAGGACGAGGTCGAATTTGCAAAAAAGCCCAAGGGGAAGTTCGGAAACGTATTACCGTCGAAGATTCTGACACCGAAGAAAGTGATCTTTCCAATATTGAAGAGGATACAGATTCCGAACTAAGTTCACAGGGTTCAATTCCTGATAACGACGACGCCATGTGCATCTTTTGCGAGTAGTCTTATTCAAGTAATAGCAGAGGGGAGACTTGGATACAGTGTCAGAGCTGTCTTTTGTGGGCACACAATGAATGTGCCGGTGCCGAAACTGAACATTATGTTTGCGATTTCTGCCGATAGATTTTTGTATTCATTTAATATGGCCCCCTGGGGGGCCATATTAGAGTGACGTTTTTGTTTTTTACAGTTTTCTAGATACTGACAAGAATAATTTTTTTATATATTAGATCTTGATTTTTTTTATTTTTTTCAATAATATTGTATTAGTATTAAACTAATAGTTATGTGGATGAAAATTAAAATTTAAAAATGTTGATTGTTTATAATCTCTAGTCGAAAAACAAATTAGGGGGCCGTATTCCCACCTTCTCCTCTAACAAATTGTACCGTTATTGTTACATTTATTTTTGATTGATTTGACATTTCTTACAGAATAATCGTTTTTTGTAATTTTGTTTTGTCCGGTCATTTTGAGTAAATGTGTTTATTGTTTGAGTGACTTTTCTTTGAGCTGATGAGTATAGTTGTGTTTTGTCCTTAGTCCTATGTCATTTCATTGTTTCCTCTAGTCCCTCTTTGACGGCGTTTGTGTTATGCCACGGGCAGTAGGAGATTGTGAATGTGAAGAGTAGTCCCCTGTGTTCCCCTGTTGTTCCCTAATTAACCAGCTTTGACGGCGTATATTATGCCACGGGTTAATTGGAGATTGTGTTCCCCTGAGTCCCTTTTGTGTTTCCTGTCTTGTATCTGAATGATGACAAGTGTAATACTCGTGATCGGAGGTGCTGTTTAGTTTTGCCTAGGAGCAGTCTCATTTAGTTTTCAGAACAAGAGCAAGGTGTTTTATGTTGTGTTATTTTGTGTAGCTCACTCAAAAGTCAAGTTTTCAATATTATTAGTATTTTTGTCTCACTCTGTATGTGAAGTTTATCGAGTATGTTGTTTTGTATACATTGTGTGTTTGCTTTCACCCAAACATTGTTTTAGTATTTTTGTCCCGCCCTGTATGTGAAGTTCGTCTAAGTTTGCTTCGAATTGTATTTTCAGTTATATTGTGATTTGCTTTAACCAGTTTTCCGTTAAATCAAGTCTATTCCTGTCCCAAGTTAACTGCTACGATTTCCATTTTCTTCTATGTCCAGTTTTCGTAAAATTATGTAGAAATAATTTTCGTCTATTTCCTTGTGAATTAAAAAATACGTATTTGGAATGATGTCATTCCTTATTGTCGGCATTTTTAAATGTGAACGATATTAGTTTGTTTATTTCCAAGTTCGTCTAAAGTAATCATCCCATGTCTGAGAAAAGAATTTTGTTTACGTTAACGAAATAATTTATTTCGTATGTAGACGCTGCTGTCCTCTCTTTAAGTGTTTATAAGTTATCAATTTCGTCTTCTTATTGAGTCTTTGAGCAATTTATTGCGTTTCAGAAATCAGCTGTTGTACGAAAAATATAGGTCAAATTTTTTCGTATCTTTAAAGTTTAATAGTCCAGGCAATATGCGAATTTTTTTTAAGCCCGGAAAAAGAAAATGTTTTCTGTTACAGTCCATTTATGTTGTTCCCTTGTCTTTTGTTTTATAAGTAGGAGAAAGGAATAATGCGATTTCGTTTGTCCATGGCTAAGGCCAATTTGTTAGTGACAAAGCGGAGTATTGTTATTTCCCTTATGTTTGTTATTTCCGTGTTTCCCCGTGTTTTCTTTGTTCCTATTCTGTGTTATAAGTAGGAGGAAATGATGATACGATTCCGTTTGTCCTTGGCTAAGGCCGATTTGTCAGTGACAAAGCGGAGTATTGTTATTTTTCTTTTGTCTGTTAGTCTTGTGTTTCTCCCTAGTTCTTTTTTGTGTACACGTAGAAGAGAGAATAGTGATACGACTTCGTGTATTCCTGGCTAAGGCCGATTTGTTGAGAATACATAGCGAAAGTATTCTGATGTTTTTTTGTGTCTGTTATTTTAGTGTCTTTCCGTGTCTTTGTGTGGTCAGATGTAGTGGAGATATGTTGATGGTCTAAAATGTATTAGTTTGTGATTTGAGTATTGTGTTGTTGTAATATCATATAGGACGTACAGGCATGTGACCTGGATTTGTGTTTCCTTGGATATTTCTGTTGTTGTGTAAGACTGCGTAGCAGCATCCCCTTTCCGTGAATCAATAGAAAGGATAAGCCTTTCTATGTGTTGAAGTAAGACTATTGGCGATATAGTCTCAATAGCATTCCTTCTTGTTGTAGTGTTTGTGATGTAATGTTTATGATTTGGTAAAAGCGGAGGTACAAATACTTGCATTGTCCATTGTGACGTTTTGATTTGCTGAGGTGAAAGTACCTGGCCGCTTATTGTGAAAATTTTGTTTATGTCGATTGTGAGACCATGTTCGTGAAAGATCTGAAGTATTTCTAGTACTACCGTTGAATGACCCACTTAGAATTCGCCAGACTTATATTGTTGTGACCATGTTCGAGTTTTGTTGAAGAATAGTGAACGTTTCTTTATGATTTGTATTTGATTATTATCCGTGAAAAGATGAAGTTTATTTCTTGATGTTGTCCCTTTATTCCCTTCCCAAACTGTGTCTTTGACCTTATTAGTTGTCATAAGAGGAACGGCTAGGTCGATGAGTTTTGGATTCGTCCGCCAGGTGACCTGTTGAGCTTTTAAGGAAGATAAGCATTAGTTTTTGCCTTGTGTATATTTATTCTTCTTCTTTACCCATCTTGCCCTGAAGTTTGAGATTTGTGTACCCAGTTGAAAGTTTTATTGTTGTTGACGGACTGTAATGATTTTTTTGTTCTTTTGGAAGATTATAGTGTTTCTTATGTTCCCTTGGAGATCTGTAATGAGGTTTTTGTTTCTTATGAAGTGTTGTCGTGACTTTTTTGTTTTCTTTGGAAGACTGTTACGATTTTTTTTTTGTTTCTTTTGGAAGTATTTAGTTTGAGACTGAACTGATGAGTGTATCAGTTATGGCTTGTTATGCCATGTGTCCCTTTGTTTCTTCTTTTCCAAGATTGTGTTTTAGCGTTTTGGATTTATGTTCTTCTTTGGTCCTTTTGGGAGTTTCCTAACTTGGAAATTTTTCGCTGTGTCGATCCCAGAGGATATTTCTATGGAACTATTTGGCCATCCTGTTTTCTTCTGTTTGTGTTTAATTTTCAACCAGTAATTGAAAATTCATTGCTTGACTGTTATAGTCAAGTTTGTTATTCTTTGATATTGTTTTGGTTATCTATTATGTGGATAACCATAGCGAAGCTTGTCTAAGCTGTGTTGTTGGTCACCCGCCTTTGTTGAGCTGGAAACACCTTTCTTTTTGCTTCCAGAAACTTTAACACTGGTCTGTTCCACGTTTTTGGTTAGGCAAGACCCATTTTAGTAGAAATCTGCCATTGTGTCGTTGTGCTTAAGAGCCAACGAACTGTACCTGGTGCCGATTCGTCAAATCGAGCATCCAGTTTTATTTTGAATGTTATTGTGTTAGAACCATAAACAGTTATGATGAGTAGTTTTGATTATGATTTTTGTTTGTTGTTTTTTTGTTTTGTTTGAGTTATTGAAGTCATTATGTATTGTTGCAGTAGTTAGGAAAAATGCTACTGTTGTTCTAACCTGATTGTTGTTCGCCCTAAACGAAAACTTTTCCCGTTAGTCCAGTTTTCGCTCTTACGTGGGGGTATTGTAGCATTTTCAATTTCATTGATTCTTTTAAGTATATTGAAGTCCCCTCGTATACGAAATATTAAAATCACCTTATATATTTTTGATAGATCTAAAAATATTTCGTACGCATTTAAACCCAAATATCTTTTCATTTCTTTCTTAGGTCGGCCAAGTTGAAATAAACCATTTTAGAGTTGTTTATTTATTTTAACTTCCTCGGCAAATTCTTGTTTTATTAGAAGCGGCAATTTTAATGCGTCGCAAAAGGATATGTACGTCGTTTCGTGGTGTCTTGTTATGTCAGCGTTTGTATGTATGCGTTCAATTTTAATAGAATTTCTTGACTCTCGTTGTAGCAGCTTTCAAGAGCGATTCAGCGTTATGTCCAAATTCACGTCGAATTTGTAAAGTATTCTGTTTTCGTCTTTTGTTATGAAGAATATGTAGCAGTTTGTTATTGGTTTTGTGGCAGTAAATGCTTTAATTATTAATGTTTTGAGTGAGGATTGGAGGACATCCTCGTTTTTTTGTTCCTGCTTTTATCCAAGGCTTCTGGCAGTTTGAAGATGGAGGTTTTCGTGATGCAGAGAGAGTGGAGCCTTCAGTTCCAGGTTCCAGTTATGGTTTCAGAAACTTAAGTGTGATCATGTGAATTAAGGTAACATTTTGTTCAAATTTTAAACTGAAGACAGACATTTTTTTTATAAAATAATGTTGACATTTAAAATTGTAAATTTTAGGTTTTGAGTAAAGCTGTCAATTTGTGTTTAGTTTTTTTTGAAATTTAAGGTTAATTTATGACAGCTCGTTTTAGTATTTTTGATGTTGATTTGTTTTGTTTTTTTAAAAGGTTAACCTCCATGCAATTTTGTAAGTTTTGTAGCAATGGAGTTTGTTAATGGATGACACATGTAAGTTTTTGAATTTTGTATTTCTCCATGTAACTGTTTGTGGTGACACATAAATAAATGTTAAATTTTGTTGTCTTAACATTTTATTTATTATTTTTTTGAGCTAACCCTTTTTGAGTTTATTTGAAAAAGATATGTTTTTTATGTTTTGATTTTGTTTTCTAATTATTTCCCTAGTTACAACTAGTGGTTGTAATAGGCATAATTAGGCACCTCAAGTGGCACCCTATATTAAATTCCTTGAGGTGTTTCTTGTTTATTTTTATTTTGTTTATCCCAAGAGCCCTTTATTTAATTTTTTTTTGTAGTTGCCCCATTCCAATGCCCTTATCTTTTACTTATCCACGACCCCAGCTCTCCTACGAAACCCTGAGTGCCGTTCGCATCAGTAGCGATTATTTTGCTTGCCCTATCTCCACCCCCAAAAGTTTTTTCCCCCAATTTTCTATCTCCCGTATTAATGCCCCCTGTGGTAGGCAAAATATTTTCGTTACACTATTGATGTATTCTTAACAGGAATGAAGAGTTGGTCGCGGTTATACCGACGCTAGCGTCGCCGAGGCTCAGCACGAGAACCGTCCAAATTATTTCCGTGTCGATCGCTGTCTGGTCTTTAGGTAAGTCTTGAGAGTCTTGAAATCGTCACTAGGACAAAAACCACCCTCTAACCGTTGGGTGGTCAACATCTCGTAGGCCATGGCATGCCATAAATCAACCCTACTGTCGGATGATTTTAAATGGCGATAATTTTAAGATATTTATATTATCGTTACGATAATACGAAACCTTACACTTGTTATATAATACAAAGGAAAAAGCCAAATTATGCGTACTTTAACATAATAAATGAGATAGTCAGGTTAAGTTTTACGAAATAACAGGAAATAATATATTTTAAAAATGTCTTTACAATGCAGCATTTAATTAGATCACATTACAGTACCGTAACAGAAAATATTAAATGTAAAAATATTAAAAGAATTCGTTCATACTTTCCCAAATACCCTGTATATCTCAGTTTTAGTCTGCCTCTTGATATTTTTCTACCGGCGCTTGCTCGAATCTTTTGAATGGTATTTAGCCTTTTTCCATTCTTTCTACATGTCACTTCCGGATCCTGGTATATTTTGTATATTTCAAAGTTATATTTTCTGCGCCAAATTTCATTTTTTTGAGCCTATATTTGTGTGGTGAGATTTTTTTTTTCAAAGGTAGCTAATAATCTTTCCTCGCTTTTAGACAGTATCATGAACTGTATGTGAGTGTAGGTCACATAATCGGTTCGTCATCGGTCTTAAAGTTTTGTGTATTTGGTATTTTGTTTTTCTTGCGACGTTATCTGATCTTAGTTGCCTAACTAGCCAGGAATTATTTTTTAGTAATGAATATTCTCTATGTATAGATTATGAAAAGGCTTTCGACAGCATTGAACACTGGGTAGTTAAAGAAGCTCTGGTCAATAGTAGAATAGATTCAAGATACCGACAATTGATACATGATATTTACCAAAACGCAACCATGACCGTAATTCTGGACGACAAATTAATAACGGATAATATAAAGGTTAAACGAGGAGTCCGACAAGGCGATATCATTTCACCTTAACTGTTTACCTTGACCCTCGAAGACATAATAAAATCAACAGATTGGGAAAAGAGAGAAATATGTATTAACTGAAAATACCTAAATCACCTTAGATATGCAGATGATATACTCCTGATCTCCTCGGAACGACAAGAACTGGAATTAATACTGAATGAACTTCATGAAAAATCACTGCAAAAAGGCCTAAAAATTAACTTCAACAAAACAAAAGTAATGACAAACACGGAAGACCAAGAGGCAATAAAAATACAAACATAAAAAATAGAACAGGTAAATGAGTATATCTATCTAGGACAATCAGTCAGAGCTAACAGAGAAAATCAAACAGCCGAAATATCCAGACGAGTAAGAATAGGATGGGCAGCATCTGGCAAACTTTCTTACGTTCTAAAAAATCAAACAATCCCTCTATACTTACGAAACAAGGTATATCTTCTGTATAATACGGAACACAGACATGGACATTTACATAGGCCAATTTGGATAGGATAAGGAAGGCACAAAGAGTGATAGAGAGACAAATGTTGGGTATATCAATTTAAGATAGAAAACGTAACTAGTGGATCAGAACCAGAACAAAGACAGTAGACGCGATAGAACAAGCGGCAAAACTGAAATGGGCTGGATACAATAAATGTCTCCAAGACGGACGATGGAACAACGCCATCGGAAAGTGGCGTCCATATACTGCAAAGAGATCAAGAGGCAGACCACAGATGAGGTGGAAAGATGACATCAGGAAACTAGGAGGTCCCACATGGTAGAGAACAGCTCAATATAGGGAAAGATGGAGAGAACTGGGTGATACCTATATCCAACAATGGAAGGATAGAGAAAAGCTTCAAAAAAAAATTCTCTATGTAACGTTGTTATCAGACGTATTTAGGGATCCTAATTATGTAAAGTTTGTAACACCCTCAGTATTGTATTCTTTTATTGTTAGATGTGATTAAATGCCTCTATCATTTCTCTTATTGACCTTGCGATTATGCCAACGTCATCTGCAAACGCTAGTATTTGCCCATGTTGAATAATTGTTCCTTAAGTATTGACTGTTGCGTCTCTGATTATTTTTTCGAGAATGATGTTGAACAAAATACATGATAGAGAATCTCCCTGGCGAATTTGTTTTGTATCCGGATTTTACTTCTATGTTTACAGTTTCTTTTGTCAATTATATTAGTTGCATTGGTATATTAAATTCTTTCATTACTTGTATTAGTGTACTGCGTTTTTGGGATTGTTTTTTGAAGTATATTGACCTTTTTCTTTGGAGTGCCCCAATAAAATATGAGGTCGACAACAAAAAGACTAATTTGGGATTGTAGGAGAAAATTTATTAGTCTTCTTTAAATCATCTGTAACCAATTACCATCTGAATTTATTTAACAATAAACAATGTTGTTATTGGTTAGGTTTCTCCTAAATTTTTATTCATCTTTGATTTTTATAATTATTTGAATTTTTATAGGGATTTAAGAATTAAACATACAACCATCTATTATTACTATTTTTATTTAACACATTGTTAATATACCGATAAATGAAATAAAATTAACAAAACAAGCGATTATTTAAATCTAACAATTATCTAGTGGACGGACACGATAAAGGACCAACTTAAAAGTAAAATATCTAAAAATATAGTAACAGTCTAACTTTTAATACTACAAGTATATACAAAATATTGCTTTAAAAATTGTTTACCAAAAAAAGACAGCAGAGATACATTAATCTTTAATTACATCTTGTTTGGATCGTTTAAATATTTCACTTAGCTACATTTTATCTACATTTTTATTGAATAAGGGGGGATATTTTTTAGTGTCTCGATAATGTAGACAAATAGCTTCAGTTAAGAAAGAAATTTTAATTTTTATATGATACCTTGTGTTTGTCTTCTTGTGTGTTATACAGGAAACCGTGATTTGGGAAAGTAAGTTTTAAAGGAAAGAAAAGATTAATATGCAAGAGCATTCCAAGTAATTATATTGAAAGGCAACACTGATTTTTGTCATGTTTTATTTGACAGTTCCATTATAAAATTTTAGTTTTTTGACGTATCGCGTTGCAGAACATTTTATTGTTTGTGTGCGATTTATAACTTTGGATGTGGATTATTCGACCTACTTCCAGTTTTGGCGCTAACGCCCCATTTTTTTGACTTAATCGTGAAAGATACTCGTAAACCGATCAAAGCCATCTCGTAGCACCCAAAATAAGTGATTCTGTCAGAAATTATTAATACTGTAAAAATACAAATAATGAAAAATTATCGTGTCTTACTGCCAGATTGAGACAGCCCTGGTTATTAGTTTTACTAGTACATGTATAATAGAGCATAATCATTAAAAACGTTTACCTTCCTTAGATCTTACAAATTCTCAACAAATTTCTGGTATCCATTTTCGTAAATAAACACTTAATATATCCTACAACGTAGATGCTTTAAAAAGTTGTTAGGTTATAATAGATTGAGACACAAGCCAGATGACTTTTTCTAGAAAAACTAGCCAGCAAACTTATATTTAAAGATACATAATCAATTGTTTGCTTAAAGACTTGGGAACAAAAAAATAACAAACAGTGCCGTAAATATCTTTATCACTATTCTCTTTAACAAACGAGTGTTTGAGCACTACGAAATGAAATTATGACTTTTTTTGTTGTAAAATCCTTTATAAAAGGTATATAATTAAAATACTCCTATTGATAGCTCCTATTGAGCTGATATAATAGCTCCTATTGAGCCACATCTCAAAACGTTTTATAAATTAATATTCTATCATCAGTGTATGTAGATGTACATGTTTAAAGTCACTAGATACCTCCTCTGAAGGTTGCTAGTTATGAGACAATGTGTCTACGAGGACTTGTTGATATCAACTCTTGTAGACACTTTGTCTGCTATTATCTTGTTGAAAGCAAGTCCTCGTAGATACTTTGTCTGAGGACTAGCAACCTTCAGTGGAGTCTTACGTTGCCATTTTTTTTCGAAGCGACAGATTTTCGAAGACCTAGAACTAGCCTACAGAAGATGCCCCAGAAATGACATCCAGATAGTGCTAGGTGACATGAATGCAAGAATAGGACGAGAGCGAGTTTTTATGCCGACTATAGGAAGATATAGCCTACACAACATCAGTAGTGATAATGAATTACGAGATTACGACTGACAAACTTAGCAGCAGCACTGAATATAACCATCGCCAGTACCTATTTTGAGCACAAGAATATACACAAGGTAACCTGGACCTCCTCTGATGGAAGAAAAACTAGTCAGATTGATCACATTTTATTATATTCAAGACACGGAACGGACATCACGAACTTCAGAAGTTATAGAGGCGCAAACAGACTTAGACCATTGTTTATTGATCAACAAATTCCAACAAAGAAAAAAAATAGATAAAAAGAAATGGAATGTACAGAAGCTAAGAGATGCAACTGTTGCAAGATAGTACTGGGAAAATATTACCAATAGATTAAGGAATCAAAGTCTAAGCGAAGGAGACCAGAAATATATAGACTCCTACTGGAACAGGATAAAGGAAGATATTGAGTCAGAGCACAAGATGAAATAGGAACAGAAACTTGTACCAAAAAAATCACTGGTTTGACGATGAATGCAAAGACGCAACATAGAAAAAAAAATAAAGCCTATGCAAAAATGCTTACCCGCCGAACTAGAACAAGTATAGAAAATTACCAGACAAAGAGAAGAGAAGAAAAGAAAATGCACAAAATGAAGAAAAGAAACCACTAAGAAAAGGAACTTCTATATATAGAAAATCTCAACAGCGAGAAAATATTCAGAACATTCTATAAGAAAGTTAACATCAACAGAAAAGAATTCAAGACAAACACAAATTAATGTAGAAGTTTGAATGGCGATCTATTAAGTACAAGAACAGACGTACTAAAGCGATGGACGGAATATTTTAACCAGATACTTAATATACAGGAAGAATAAGAAAACCCAGAAGACGAAAACTGTGAGATAAGTGGAGCAGACGAGAGGGAGGAGGATCCACCAACGATCCTAGAAGTTAAAGACACCGTAAACAAACTAGCCAGAAACAAATCACCCGGAATAGATAATCTCCGAGCAGAATTATACGAATAAAATATGGATACGGAAGTGCCTTTCCAGTGATTGGAATATTGGAATACTTTGCACCATACACAAAAAGGGAGATATCTTTGAATGCTCTAAATATCGAGGAATTACGCTCGGATTTTGGGCTTAATCTCCTTTTTAAATCCACAGTTATATCAAGAAATGCAAAATTAAAACTCTACAAAACAATAATACGCCCTGTCCTAACATATGGTTCAGAAACCTGGACTTTAACAAAAAGTAATGAAAGCATCTTAGGATGTTTCGAAAGAAAAATACTAAGGAGAATCTATGGAGTAGTAAATGAAAATGGTGTCTGGAGAAGACGATACAACTTCAAACTCTATACAATATACCAGGAACCAGATATCGTTAAACACATTAAGATATGATGTCTGAGATGGATAGGTTATGTAATGCGGATGAAGCAAATCGACCCAGCTAGAAAAACGCTCCTTGATAGACCTATTGGTCAAAGAAGAAGAGGAAGACCCAGAACAAGATTCATAGATAACATAGATCAAGATATGAGAAATATGGAAATACGTGCATGGCGGAGGAAGGCGATGGATAGGGACGACTGAAAACAATTCTTGGGGACGCTAGGACCCACTCAGGGTTGTAAAGCCAAAATGATGATGATGATTTAGTGGTTCAAAACATGTATATCTAGATACACTCATGATGAAATATTAATTCCGAAAACATTCTGTGATGTAGCCCAATAGGATGTTTTAATTGTATACCTTTTATAAAGGATTTTAAATAAATTTTTTGTGATACATGGTATACAGCCAGCTACGGGAACTAAGTTTCCTTGTGTACTTTCTTTGTGTTTCCAGACTTTAAGAGTATTATAGTAGACAAGGTTTTCCTTAGGCGAAAAGAGCCGTTTATGTATTACTTTAAAAATTTTTAGGGGTAGGTTTCTCAAGTGAAATAAAAAAAATTAATTTTAAGTGGTTAAACTACTTATAAAAGCTACATTTAAAAGAACGACATTTAAAAACAACAACAATGTTACTTTCAATAAAAAATCACTGTTTTTATTTTAATAGCTCTAATATATAAATAGTGCCCCCGTATTTATTCATGTAATTTAAAATTTTTAAACCTTTTCCTTTTCCACTTCTTAATCACTGTCTGAAGATGGACTAATATAAAAAGTGCTTGGACCAGATTTACTTCAATGTCTATGTTCCACTATCGTCTTTTTTAGATAAAGTTTATTATATTCGATATTACAACCAGTTATACCTATTGCTTTAGTGACTTCAGTTGCAGAATAAAAGATACCAAAATACCTTTCATATTTTGCAATTAATGGGAAGACAATATTATTCAATAGTAGCCTTTATAGTCTGCAACACATTGGTCATAAAAATAAAGGCTTTATATTGCTCTAAAACTATCTTTAAAAGTTTATTAAGTACATTTAAAAAATATATATTGATTATTTACATATCGTTTTTTGATAACTACCTAATGCTGAAATTTAGAGTTCTAAAAATAGCACATATTGGGAAACAATACCGATTAGGAGAAAAATGCCGTAGGTTTAATATTTATAAACTAACAAAAATGACAGTTCCTAATAATTCTTTTTTTTTGTAATGTCTTCTATAAGGAAGTTGGTACCTATCATGGTCAGTTTCACGAAAAGTTCTACGGTACTATACCAGCTTTACTTTTGCATATTAAATTTCTTGCTGTTCTAGTATTGTGTGACTGACAATTGCCATGAATTTCGTTTTTATAAACTGCAGTTTTACTCCACTTACTTCGCTGGTACCTATTACTTAATTCAAGAGTGTCTGTAAGTCTAACACTTGTTAATGCATTATTATAACTGAAAGGATAAGAGTAAACGTGGATGTAGATATTATATTGAACCATTTATGTTTCGCTTACGATATTATTGTAGTCTGAAATAACTTGGCGGACACTAAAAACATGTTCAAATAATTTCAAACATCATGTCAAAGGGAGTGTGTTGAAAAAATCTTTATCAAAATCAAATTTACCCAATTATAAGGACATACGGGTAAAGCTTTTAGACAAATAATATAGTGGACGAAATAGTTTGGATGATAATAGAGAGAATTTATACCATGTA
Organism: Diabrotica balteata; assembly: GCA_918026665.1. NCBI lineage: Eukaryota > Metazoa > Arthropoda > Insecta > Coleoptera > Chrysomelidae > Diabrotica > Diabrotica balteata. The sequence continues at coordinate 48,035,766 of OU898283.1, read as the reverse complement.
CATTGTTTCGTCAACTATAAAATTTCAGCAGTAAGGCGTATATTTTAAATATCTAAACTAACAATATTTACATAATTCTAGTATAATACATTTTCTATGATCAATTATTATTTCTACTTAAATTACTGGAATGTAATGTACGGATATAAAATGACTTGGTGAGAAATATTATTTACTACTTTTGGATTTTCGAATATCAAATTTATATAAAAATAATAATACCCAAATAAAAATCCACTACAAAATATTACTATTTTAAAGAATTGAAATCCAAAAATAGAAAAGAAAAGTATTTTGGAGTGCGTAAGCATTTATTTTCTAGCTGAGCTCTTTCGGCTTACAAAGTCATCTTCAGAGCTATAGTCAAGTTTTTAAAAGTATGTACGAAATGTGTAAAAGATACACATTTCAGCAAAAGCTTTGCTACGACTTTGATGAATAAAGATGCCGAATATATAAAAAAAAAACGACGACAGTCAATCAATCGAGTCATTCACCTCATATTTAAAGTTTATGTGACGATAAATCCTTTTTAAAAAAAATTAAATTCATCTTGTGTAAAAACAAATTGAATAGTATTTAAATAAAGGACTCACTATTTGAGCTAAAACATCAAGTCAATATCATAGCCAAAAAACCTTCTTCTTGGCCTATACAGAGAAAATAAGAAGTTTTTAGTTCTTCAAGCTCCAATTGTCAAGACATTGTCATTAAATAAAATGTTAATTTAAAGAACAATAGCTCATGCTTTTTACAATAGCAATTATTTACGTTTGCTCTTGTACCATTGTTTAATATTTAATACGTTTTTAATTCTTCAAAATGATGACCAACTGTCGGTATGGCATTTTTCTCGCATTGTAAGTATGATCAAATTCAGAGACTGTTGTCTAAAGATACTTTCCGGATTTTAAATTGTATCTTGTGAGATAGGCCGAAATGACTCATAACACTTTATTGATACCGATTCGAGCACTGGTAGTTTAACGAATTTGTCCTCCTATGTCACATTGTTTTATTTTTTTACATGCCAAAAATCATGTCCTTTTTTCGCTGTATTACTAACTATCCTTCTACCACAAGTTTACAATTATTTCTCACCCTTCAATCCTTTCTACTCACATTTTAACCCCACTCCATTAGAAATATAGACAGTTGAAAGATAGCAATTAAGAAGACTCTCTTGCCTGTTGCACATCGTTAGGAACATATGCTCTCTCTTGCCTGTTGACTATCGTTAGTAACAGAGTCATTCTCTCTACTCTGACGCAATATGATGCAATTGTCAAACAAATTATCTTGTGTAAGAAGTAGCATTGTTCTTGATTTATAAGTATAATAATAATATTACTCTTATTTAAAATACTGAAATTGTTAGATACAGTTTATATTACTAAAACCAAAAGTAATAAATAATATTTCTACTAAAGATTATTACTCATCTACTACTATCAACTAACTTAAACGTATATATTACTATCTAACTTTCATAGCTGCACAAAAGGGCACATAAAAACATTAAAAATATGTATAAAGAATAAATATTAACACAATATTTAACCTAATAACAACAGTAAGTAGTTTGCCAAAAAATATTATGTAAAAATATACCTATAAGATAAATAATAATGATAAATGAGCACCAAAAAATGCTTGTATTTACGATATTTTGTTATTTATTAAAATTAAGTACTGAAGTCTAAAGGTCAAATTCCACGAATTAAACATAGACATGGATTTGATGTCTTCATTAAATTTATTTTTTAGATTACATTCCGCTTAGTACCTGGATAATTTCACTTCAACCTACTTAACGCCTCTTACGACACGCAGCACAGTTTCCCCACAACTCACTACTTTTACCAACATATTAAAAAAGTTTATAATAAATTTTAAGTGGGCACATATTATATCGTGTAAAAATGAATTTTTAGACATCAATCTACTACAGTTGATCCGTGAAAATTTGCTTTAATCCTAAAATATAAGAAGTACAATTGCCGCAGTGCATATATCACCAATAAATATAGTGGATTACCATTAATTAACATTATGAATACGATTTAAGTATTACTAGTGTACAAATAGATCTATTCTATGTAATTTCATTGTAGCAACATGAGATTTAGTGAGTTAATATAATATATACAGGTTAAAAATAATAGTATCTAATATACATTGATGAGTGCTTTAACACCTGGTTTTTTAACGTAAGAGATAAAAAACACAGTTACCTTGTGAAATAAAAAGAGATGAAAATCGTAGAGGTGGGAAATAATCGATAAAAACCTATAATTTACATTACATTGCATTACCACCATCGATGATCTCACACCTTTAGACGTTAGACGTGGCTATTTGACTTCAGTCATAATTATACGGATGACCTCGAAAATATAATTTTTTAACAATTTCAGATGTTAGAATAAATGATTGAATAAATTAAGATATACTATAGTAAAAAACATTAATAAGTAACGATTTTAAATTATAAATCTTTAAGTTTATTTAATAATAAAAATAACTAAACTGAAATATTTGACTAAACTAAAGGTAGGTATGTTCTATCCGAAAACTATTTGTGGAGTTGGTGTAATGCTTAGACATGTGGTCTATTGACAAGAAGGTTGGGGTTCAATTCACACCTAGGATAAAATTTTTGTTTTACTCAATCAAAAAATGATAAAAATGATGATACATATTAGGTAACAAGTTTTCGACAAACTCATTATTTACAATTTATTCTTATTTCAATGTTATAAAACGGAAATACAAAATAATTCTGTTTATGATTGTAATGACTGTTCTATATCAAATCCATTACTATATTCTTAGTGTTAATACCAATTCCTCTGTACAGGTAATGATTTTCAAAACAATTGACAACATTGGGATAGATGCGCGCGAAGCGAAGCCTTTAAGCCATCAATTAATAACATATCGAGAAGTGTTTTTGCACGGTAAACAGAAACTTTTTATTGAAAAAACAATTGGTGAAAATGGTTTTAACGGTCGAGGAAAAAGTGCAAATTGTTGTCTGGCATGTGAATGGATTCTCAGACAATACGATTAGACAACAATTCGTAAATATGTTTCCAAATAGGCCGGCTCCATCACGATCAACAATTCAATCTAATGAAGCCTTATTTGATCATATTGTAGATACGTTTATTCACAATATTTTTTTATTTTTATAAAATTTTTACTTATTTAAACATTCTTTTAATTTTAAAGAATTTTTACTTTATTTTTGAAAGTACGACGACACTATGTTTTCAATAAGATATTTATGTTCAACTTTAAACACTTCTAATACTAGTAACGACTGACATAAATGTTTAGTGATTCAAAGCAAAACGATCTCTGCATAATTTCAAATTATTAAAAAAAGAAAAAAAGAAAACCTCATGTAGCTTTTGAACTCTAATCATCTGCGTCGCAGTGTCGAATTCTTACCACTAATCCACGAAGGATTGGTAATTATTTCGTGACAAGAGTGTATGAAACTCATCAAATCATAGTAGAAATTATTCTTGGTTAATAATTTAAAACTTTAGAATAAGTAATCACTATTAATTAAATTATTTTATTCACATTTTTGCTTTATTGTGGTCAATCAGTTTTTACTTTATGCGAAATTAAAAAATGGAAATACGTCACACATACGACGTCAAACTGTCAAACATAATAATTATGACCGAGATGATTTAGATCGAAGCTAACGTCTAAAGGTGTGAGACTATCGATAGTCGTAATGTAATGAAATGTAAATTATGGGTTTCTATCGATTATTTCCCACCTCTACGAGTTTCATCTCCTTTTATTTTACAAGGTAACTGTGTTTTCTATCTCTTACGTTAAAAAGCCGGGTGATAAGGCACTCACCACTGTATATATAGATATATATAAATACACATATATATATATACATATATATATATATATATATATAAAATATATATAAAATATATATATAAAATATACATATATATATATATATATATATATATATATATATATATATATATATATATATATATATATATATATATATATATATATATATATATATATATATATATATATATTATTATGAATAAAGACACATCTATAATATCTATTATCAGATACATCTATAATTGTTTTATCCATTTTAGGTTGTGGTCTCATAATTCATCATAAACAATATATTAGTTTATTGTTTAAAGTATAACTTTTCGTAAATAAATTTTAGAAATAACTAAACATACATTATATAAACAACAGAAAATGTAAGATATTATCTACCGATAGGTTTTTGTAGTGAGCATTAAGAAAATATGTGAACCTTGTAAATGTTTATGCGATAAAAAAATTTATCGGAATTGATATATACATACAATTAGATAAACTCGGATTGACCGAGTCATAAATGAGGAGGTCCTCAGAAGAATAAATAAGAACCGAGAGTTACTGATCACCATCAAATCTCGAAAGTTACAATTCTTCGGACACATGCGAAATGAATCCAGATACTCTTTCAAGCCATCCTGCAAGGAAAAATACTTCGAAAAAGAGGTCCAGAAAGAAGAAGCTAGAGGTTCTTCTAAAGAGCCTCTAGGTAAAGAACCTCTTAAGAATCTGGTTCAATACAACATGAACGCGCTGCTGCAGATAAGATATAGATTGTCATGATGATCGCCAACATTCGTAACGGATGGGTACATCAAGAAGAAGAAGAAACAATGTAAAGAAAACACTTTAAACAGAAGAATAAGAATGCCATAGGCGGCAAATTTTGGAATACCTTCACACAACACTAAAAATTAAAACGTACCTTTGAAATTAAGAGCGAAGGTATTCAATATATATACCAATTCCTAAATACGTAGTTTAGATGTAGACATTTACCAAGAACTATCTAAGCGGACAAAAAAATCCCAAAGGGCCATGGAAAGAAAAACGCATATAGAAGTTTCAAAACCAAAATTATACACAGCGTCAAAGCCGTTTTAACCCTCCGGCAAACCATCGGACGCTGAAGTAATGTGTAATGAATTTACGGCATTCCGTGCCGCAGCGTGCCCCTCGATGTAAGTAAAATTGCCTTTGAATTGTATCTGTTAATATTACTTCTTTTTTAGTAAAAATATTTTTTGTCATAAAATGTAGTTTAATATCTAAAGGTAGTCGTAACCCTTAGATTGATTAATGTCAAAATAGAACTTTGAGACTCAATTAAATATCAATAAGCAAATAGCAGTAAACAACGGATACAACGAACAATCAATTAATAAAATGTTAAATTAGAAACTAATTAAAAACACAAGAAAGCCCTGAAATTAGTATTTCCACCACCAGAGAAAAACCCAGTACCTCTGCTCGATTACATATAGAGGCAAAATTTCAACAAAAATAGACAAACCCATAAAAAAGGAAGGAATAACACCAGCTTTCCGAACAAATAACAACCTAGGCAAATAGATTAAAAATAACAAGAGTCAAAATAAAAAACATTTACACAGTGGTGTGCACAAACTTAAATGTGGCGACTGCCCAAAACTTACATCGGTCAAACTGGTAGAAACTTTATTAAACAAATAGCAGAACATAAAAGGGCTTTCAATAATAGAAAAACAGATTCTACAGACGCACTTCACCTTCTAGATCATAATAATTCTTTTAATGACGAATTTAAAATTCTTCACATTCAAAATAAAGGCCTTAGAATCTATGGAAATCAACAAATTAAAAAACACAGATATAATTCTGAATGACCAACTTGAGACAAATAGTTCTCCCATCCTCAACCTATTTCATTAGAGACTATAAAGTGTAAACACATGCCAAAAATAGATCACTCGAGAAAGGCAATCAGCCGAAACAGCTGTAGTAAAAAGAGGTTAAATTAAATTTTGTGGAAGTTTGGAAACAAAGTTTTTAGTGTTTTATTGTTACATAAAATGAATTTCCATCAAGTAACGGTCAAATCCATCAAATATATAAACATATAAATTCTGGCTAGGTGACTTAAAATAATTGGCAGAAGTAGACTTCCAAAAGCTAATAAGAAAAGCACAACATAGAGAAGTATTTGCATAAGCCATCGCTAACCTTCATTGACCAGACGCCACTTAAAGTAGGAAGGCATAGTAAGAAAAAGGCTTAAACAATTACAAACACTGATGTCCTGATGATGTAGGTACACGACCTAATTTTGAGAAAACTGACAACTTTTTACTGCGACGTATGCATGCAAAAACTTCTCATTGAAATGAGAAGTAATTTTGATTGAATTGTCTAGAAAATAGAAAGCAAAATATTTCTTATTTTGTTTTGACGCATTTAATCTTTTTTGTTTACTTCATTTTTTTATTTATTTGTAGTAATATTCATTGTTTTTTTGGTTGTATAGGTATTACATATTTATATAAATAAGAAAATATATAAGTGAAAGATTTTTTGGCGACATTCTATCAAATCGACCTCAAATATTTTTTAACAAATATCCCAATATCGTCACTTAGGGAAAATAAGAAAAAAGACAACGCCTCGTATAGAATTACATGTTCCATAAAGACACCCTTCTGGCACGTATATAGCGCGCATATTGAATTTCAAGTTTCGACGCAAAACGTCTGGAATGCTCTGGAAACTAAATCTGTTTCTATCATGAAATCATTTTCTCTGAATGCCTTTTTGGTTTGCTATTTCCGAATTGCTCTATCTATTATATCAGATCACGACAATGCGTAGAAGTGAGAGTGCAAAGTGGAAATTGATTTGATCAGTCTCTGATTTCGTTTAAAATAAAATACTTCTAGCTAATTTATTCAGCAAGTTTAATCTTTTAAGTTCTAATATTGTGCCCTACATTTATTTTGAGGAATGCGACAAATTATGTTTCTAAATTTTTTTTGTGTATTCCTAACTACCATTCCTTAAAAATTTAATGTTGTGACATTTTTTCGTAATTTTCATTGTTTTTTTTTTAATGCATTTTTTTTTTTTTTTTTTTTTATTTCGAACATATGTGTCTCGACAGCTAATGGTCATTGACACAGGTACAATTTACATTTATATTTACATGGTTAATATTTTACATGCAGTACAAATTAGTTACAATACACTTTTTTAATACATTTTGTTTTAAATTAAATTGTATAACTTTGTGTTTTTTAAAAAGTTTAATATATTTTCGTAGTTACTGTCGTTTGAAGTAAGAATGTCTTTTAGGTTGTTACCAAGATTAAATTTTCTTCTGGCCGCTAGGTAGTGTTGACAGTCAAGAAGTACATGTGCTACGGAAGTCGTGGTGTTGCAATACTGGCACAAAATCGGATTACTGGAATTCATTAGGTGTCCATGTGTAAGGCGTGTGTGTCCTATTCTTAATCTTCGAATGATTGATTTGTCCTTTCTTTTCATTGGTGAGAGCTTGTGGTAGAAAATGTTTGGTTGTAGAACGCTTAACTTGGTATTGCTTTTTTTCCATTGATCATTCCAAAGGTCCATTATTTTATGTTTGATTGTTCTTTTTAGATCTAATGATGTTTGAATGTCTGTTGTAACGTTAAGAGAACATGCTTGTTTTGCTGCTTGATCGGCTTTTTCGTTACCTGGAATACCAACGTGTGATGGGACCCACAATATCGTTACTGCTACTCCATTAGTTTGAAGACGATTACATATGCTCTGGATTTCTTGAACTATTGGGTGGATAGAATGTACGTTTCTTATGGACTGCATGGAGGACAGAGAGTCTGTACAGATTGCTACAGTTTTTACATCATTGAGTGGAGATTTCACCGCCTGTAGTATTCCATATAGTTCAGCAGTATAAATACTGCAATTGCTGGAGAGTCGAAACAAGCTGACGGTGGTTGTAGTCGTTGTAACAGCACAACCAACACCTTCTTCAGTCTTAGATGCGTCTGAGTAAAGGATCTTATCGAAGTTGCATTGATGTAGTATTGCATAGAATCTTTGTTTAATAATGGAAGGTGATATTTCATTCTTATTATATTTGGATAATTCGATATTAAAATTTGGAAGTTTACATATCCATGGAGGGGTTTGAGGAACCGTGAAAGGGCTGGTCGACAGCAGATTGATATCTGAATAAGGAAGTAGCATCTGTATAGTGGACGGTACTATTCTAGGATTATTAGTAGCTGGTAACTGTCTATTACAGATGAGGTTTCTTGTGGGATTTGTGGGATTTGCTGAAACTCTAGCGAAATAGAGCAGTAGAAGTTGTTGTCGTCTTAGATGAAGCGAAGGTTCGAAACATTCTACATGAATACTTTCCACCGGACTGGATCGGAATGCTCCTAAACAAAGTCGAAGGGAAGTATTGTGGACGACATTAAGTGAACGTAGTAGTGATTTACTTGATGACATGTAGAGAACACTACCATAGTCAAGTTTGGAGCGAATAAGAGCTCGATATATTTTTAATAGTGTTTCCTCATCGGCTCCCCAACTATAATGGGCTAGTGATTTAAGGAGATTCATTCTTTGTAGGCAGCTACCCTTAAGTTCTCGAATGTGTGGTCTCCAGGAAAGTTTTTTATCGAAAATAATGCCGAGAAGCTTTATTTGGTCTACTACTTGGAGAAAATTTCCATTCAGAGTAATGGTTGGAGATTGCGTGTTTTGTCTTCTAGTAAAATGAATAACTTTGGATTTAGATGAGGAAAAGTTTAGGCCGGATTGACTGGCCCAGTTGTTTATTTTACTTAGCGTATTTTGTAGTAAAGCATTTGTGCTGGAAGTGACCTTTCCATGACAAAATAATATTATGTCGTCGGCATATATTCCGTATTGCACAGGGTCGTTTATAAATGAGCTAAAATCGTTAATACTAAGGAGAAATAGTGTGCTGCTTAGAACACACCCTTGTGGGACACCGTTTGTGGTTGTGTGCTGGGAGGAAGTTTTGCCATTAGTAATTACTTTAAAGGATCGGTCTGTGAGAAAATTTTTTATAAACGAATATATATTGCCGGATAGCTTGTTCTGGCTTAGTTTGTTTAGTATCACAGAAATCGGTATAGAGTCAAAAGCGCTTTCGATGTCAAGGGAAATTGCAATTACTTCATTTTTGTTAGATAGCGCAGTCGCAATTGTTGATTGCAGAAGTACAAGATTGTCCAAGGTGCATCGATTTGGTCTGAAGCCTGATTGAAATTGGTCGAGGATTTTATTTTGTTCGAGGTACCAAAGTAATCTTTTATTAACCATTTTTTCCAAAAGTTTACATAATGTACAGGTGAGAGAGATTGGCCTGTATGAGTTCAGCGTGTCTAGGGATTGATCGCCTTTTTTGATAGGAATGACTAGGGATTGTTTCCATAGTGACGGGAATTTTTGAGAAGACCAAATTTTGTTGAACAGTTGGAGTATTTTCTCGTATGTATTTTGGTGAAGGTTTTTTAAAAAGATAGAGGGAATATCGTCAGGACCTGCAGCTGAGCTTTTTGTTGAAAAAAGGGCATCATTTAGTTCTTGGAAACTGAAAGGTATATTAATGGGATGATTAGTATTGTCCGTTTTTTGAGTAGCATCAATTTCGTTATGTGGATTAGTAGAATTATTTGATTTATTGAGAAAATGTTGGGAAAGCATATCACTGATTTGTTGGTCATCTGTAATTATTTTGTCCTGAATGGTGAGAGCTGGAATTTTGTATGATGTGTAATGTCCTTTCATTCTCTTTATTTTTGACCATACTTGAGTCGGTGGGGTATCTTTGGTAATAGAGCTGGTAAAATGATTCCATGAATTTTGTTTACTGTTTTTTATTATTCGTTTTGTTTTTGCTCTGAGCCTTTTGAAATCTATTAAGTCAGCTAGAGTGCGAGATTTTCGGAATCTGTTTAAAGCTCTTTTGCTTTCTTGTATTGCTGTTTTGCATGAGTCATTCCACCAGGGAACGTGTTTTTGTTTTGGGTTAATTTTGTATTTGCCGATACACTCCTCTGCGGATGAAACTATGCAATGGTTTAGTTGTTTTATGTCTTCGTCTATGTTATTTTGATATTTGAGTACAGCTGTGCGTTCTTTTACAGTTAGTTTGAAGAGTTCCCAATTAGCATTTGAGATTTTCCATCTCGTTTTTGTATATTCCGATTTGACTGCATTGTTAGTAATAATAATGGGAAAATGATTGCTATCAAATAAGCTATCTAGAGTATGCCAGGTCAGTAACGGGTGTATTTTGGGATCACATAAGCTTAAGTCTATTGATGAGAAGCTTCCTGACTGAACATGAAAGTATGTACTATTTCCTGTATTTAATAAGTTAATATCAGTATTGTTAATGACATTTTCGATTATTTTACCTCTACCATATGTATTTTTGGATCCCCACATAGTGTTGTGTGCATTAAAATCTCCAACCATAATAAATGGGCCAGAAATTTGAGATATTAGGTTTTCTAATTCAGTGCTTGTCAATGTATAATTAGGAGGAATATATAAGCTACATATTGTGATTTGTTCTGGACACCATGCTGTTATAGCAACAGCTTCTAATGCAGTGTTTAGGTGAAGTTTACGGTGAAAAATTTCAGTTGATGCGAAAATTGTTGTTCCTCCGCTAGCGCGTCGGTGTGTAGTTCTGATATGGTGATAACCAACAAAGTTTTTTAGATGAGGGTTGTGCGTTTCTGTAAAGTTTGTTTCTTGTAAACAAATAAAGTCAGGATTGGTTTCGGAAATAAGTTGTTGTATGCGTGCCAGGCGAGGATAGAATCCATCGCAGTTCCATTGGATAATTATGAATTTGTTAATGAGAGGATTTTTGAGATGTCTGTGAGTTTTGAGATGTATCAGAGATGTACTCATCGTCAGTTGTTTCATGTAAGAAGTCAAGATTGGGTAATTTTGTAGAATCACCCATTAAGAGTTTGGTTTTGTCCTTAAATTTTTTTATAAGACGAGTTAGCCTATTTTTGGTTGATTTTTCATTAAGGTTGGGATAGATTTGGTATAACGTACAAATAAGTGATTTGATGTCCGGTGTAAATTTTAATGCTTCTGTGTATGGATCGCTAGTACCGTGACAATTTTCAAGAAGAGAAATTATGTTATCTGCTGGGATTATGAATATTTGTGGGGTTTCTTTATAAAGTTCGCGTATAATTGTTTTTGCTATTTCGGATAGGGTTGAGTCACAATTTGACCGTTTAAGTTTTTTCTTGCTTTGTGGTTTGGAAAACCCGGCATAAATATTAGTTTGTTCACTATGAGTGGATTCTTCAGTTATGCTAGTTCTGTCACTAGGAGATGAAAGTTCTGAGTGTGTGCGTTTATAGTGTGTTTGTGTATCTGTAATATGTTGACTTGGTTGTTCTAATGAGGAGTTGTTATTTGACGACGTAGGTGGTATATTATTGACTGGAGGAGATGTCTCTGTTGGTGTAAAAGGTACAGTGTTGGTTTCTGGGCTTTTTTCAGTCGACGTGGATTCGGCTCTTAAAGGAGATGAAACGATTGTCTGGTCAGAAGAGGTACTTTCTGGCGGATTTGTGCAATTTGAAGCGACATGCCCTGATCTTTTACAAACGAAACATTCCATTTTGTCAGTAGAAAGGAAGATGCGGTTTTCATTATCTTCGAAAGAGAGCACAAGGGAGGTTTGGAGCTCAAAGGTTTCGGAGGGCGGAAATACATAAACTTGTCTTCTAAAGCTAAGGATATGTGAGAATTCATCCCCCGGAATACCTGCTTTAAGAAATGATACTGGGGAAGCAATTTTTAGACCTAGGCTTTTAACAGCGGTTTCGATAATTTCATGTGGGATACACGGTGAGACATTGGATATTAAGATTCTCTTTGTAGGAGAAACGAGTTTACGTATGTTTAAAGTTAGGGAGCCGATTTGTATGGTAGGATGAGATTTTACAAGTTCATCTACTATGTTTTTATTAGTTAAATATATACAGACCCTGTTGTTGGAGATTCTGGAGGCGAAACAGATGTTCCTGGGTTCGATAATATCACCAATTGCTTTTACATAATCAAATAATTTGAGGCTGTCTTCGGCATGAAGTATGATTGCTTGTTCTTTCTTTGGGTAGGTTGGTTTCGGTGTTGTTTTTGCTGCTGTTACATACGACATTGTAGAAGTGTTGTTGTTTGATGTATCTTGTTTGTTGCGGATTGATGAATCTTGTTGAGACATTGTTGTGGAAGGAACAGTTGGTTTGATGTTATTTCCTGTGCTACTCATGTACACATAAGCTACACGTCAATTGTTGGTATTAACTAAACAATTTAATTCTTAATGCCTGGCCTATAGGGCCGGCAAATTATTTGTATTAACTATTTTTATACAATAATGTTTCAAATCACTTTTTATTAAAAAGGTATTAATTGTTCTTATCGTACAAAAACCACATCAGGCACACTACACCAGTTTTTAAACGATATATTCGATGCTGAAACGCTCACGATGTTAACTCGTCGGCGGCTCTACATCAACTCAATGCATTTTTTAATTTCTAACTTTTTAACAACTAAAATTATTATTAATAATCATGAGAACTGATGAAGTTTAGAAATACTGCACGAAACGTTTTCTATTAAAAGAATAAAATAGTATTTTCATTTTGTCTCTTTTTGGCCTATAACCTCAGATGTAGTGAGATTTTCATTTTCCTTTACTTTGTATATATATATATATATATATATATATATATATATATATATATATATATATTACATATGTATATATCATCATCATCATCATTAGCCAATCTAGAGCACGCTGAATCTAGTTGTACTAGATGCGCCTGATATCGTCCAACAACCTTGTTGCTCGATTACCATAAACACCATGTCTAGGTATCCATTCCAAAATTTATTTGGTTTATCTTCCATCTCTGTTTTTGTCAATATATCCTGCCCAGTTCCATTCAAGCGTTGTAATTCATTTAATTAGATCCGTAACAATAGTTTTTCTTCTAACGATTTGATTTGAAACTCTTCATATGTAGAATATATTCTACATTGACCTCTCCATTGCTTTCTGTGCGACTAGTACCTTGATTGTATTGATTACTTTTCTGGTAAGACTCATTGTTTCTTCTCCTTGCGTCAGAACTGGTACATATTGCTCAAAGACCTTCAAGTACATGGAAGTATCTGATCTAAAGACTTCCTGCAGTTTTCAGTAAGCTGCCCATGTTAGTGCTGTTCTCCTGTTTGCCGTTGTTGTGTGATTATCTCTTCCTAATTTAATCTCGTTGGCCACATACCTAGGTATGTGGCCACATACATAGGTATACACTTGTTCAATTAGCGTGCCATTAGTTAAAATGTTTTTGGGCAGTACAACTTTAAGTATGTATTATGCTTTGGAAAAGTTAATTTTAAGGTCACCTCATGTACAAAGATCTGCCATAAGAACCATGTCGTTTCCAAATCTCAAGGTGTTCAGCAACTCCCCATTTATGTTGACTCCAAAATTTTTTTAATAGTTGTTTCTCATAGCACTCTATAATAAAGCGGTAAATAGTTTTGGAGATCTGATGTCTCCTTGTCTAATACCCTTTTCCAATGGACATGTATTTGTGCTGCCATAATACATTCTTACTGTAACTGTTGGGCTATTATATAGATATAGCTATATTGGTGAAAATATAGCTTAGGTCCTAGTCTCTTAGTAAATAATCTCACAAAGAGGGAGAATTCTTGGTTAAATAATCTAAGTAATTGATATCAATGCAGATTAATTGATTTGTTTAGAGCAGGAAGTTTAAAAATAAAAACAGCCATTTTGATTGCCAACCTCATGAGACTACGCTTTAAGAAATCAGCCCAACCAACATAAAAGTGAGATGAATGAAAGCTATTTTGAGTCAATCTGCCCATTTGTTTACAACAGTAAAATATTGGATAGCAGAGCTTAAACGAGGTTCAAACAAATTGCCAAGACTAGTAACGCAGTAGTATACCAAATGAGATAATGACACCAGAAACAGTCAATAAAATCCATAAGGTGGTACTAGATAATCGTCGACTGAAAGTGGTCAAGCTAGTAGGATTAGTAGGCATTCCAGTATTTGCAACTCATAAGTGCGGTTCGTCGCATTTTAACTAAAAATTTGGACACGAGAAAGCTGTATACAAGATAGGTGCTTTGTTTGTTCATGATTAAACAAAAATAATGTTACGAAAATGTTTCAATTAAGTATTTCGTAAAGTTTCACAAAAAAACCATAATTTTTGCCTATTTCATAACCATGGATGAAACATTATGTTTTACCGGGAACAATAACAGGGAACAATTAAATCAATGGACTTATTGAAGGTCATGGTGTAGGTTTTTTGTGTTTACTGTAAGACAATGTATCAGCTCACAGATCCGTTATTGTATAGACAAAATTCATGATTTATAGTGGGAATTGCTACTTTATGCACTTGATTTGCCAGATTGAGCCGCCTTAGATGTTTCTATTCGCAAATTAAAAAAGAATGGCTTAGTGGTCAAATATTTTCAACCGTGAAGAAGTGAGGTCGGCAGTTATGACTATCATGAGAAACAAGACACGTATCAGGGTATCAAACAAATTTAGTAAAATTCATTTTAAATATTAAGTTTTCTTAAAACTCTTATTTCTTTTTTGTTCTTGATCAGATGCAAACATTTTTACTAAGCCCAACAAAAACTCGTAAATACAGCACCCCAAAATTAACGCATAATTTTAAAAATCCTGGTAGATCAAATAATTTTATTGTTTCGATTTGTGTGCTAATATATTATTGTTACTCACGGTATATTGTAAAATTTATCGAAAGAACGGTAAAAAACGCTGATGTTTTAACCAGTTTTTGTAAAAAAATTAAAAACATGCTAATTGTGCTTCATTGTATTGAGAATTTAGTTGGGTTGGATTACGTTGTGCTGAATGTTTAAAGTGGTTTATTAAGGTAATTAAGTGTTTTTTCTTTGAAATGAACTACTGACAGCAAGAAAATGGAAATTTGTCAGAAAGTGACTGTTTTAGAATCGTTACTCTTTGCATAGAAGGATACACTCTTATAGAACTCGCTGAACGTTTTAACGTCACCCAGTTAACCATTTCAAGGGTGTTTTTCACCACGCTTTTTTGTTACTGGAAGTAACTCGAGATGACCCGGTCAAGGCCGTAGAAGGGTTACAACTCCTAGTCACGACCGTTTTTTGACACTTCGTACAATGAGACAAAGGTTTGTTACCAGTACTTCTCTACAAAATGAATTTTTGGATCGTTATAACTTTAGAATCAGTCACAATACGATTAGAAAAAGATTTGCCGAAAACGATCTACACCCTGGAAGGGCTCCAATTGGTCCATTATTGACCAGAGACAATAGAACGCAAAAATTGCATTTTGCTCGTGAACATGTTGATGGGAATAATGACGATTTGGCCTGGGGCCAAATTTGGCCCTTATAGATGGCCTGGGGAACGCTCCGCACAATGTAGCACCGTAGGTACTGTACAGTATGGAGGCGGTTCGGTAATGGTGTGAGGTGGGATTAATTTAGAGGCTCGTACGGAATTAGTTAGAATAGATGGTGGTCGGCTTACATTGCAGAGGTATATAACAGACATTTTAGAAGTGCATGTCGTACCACTTGCACCAGTTATTGAAGATAATTTTATGCTTATGCAAGATAACATCGTATCTGGGCCACATACTCCGAAACGATAAATACTCTCTGCTACAAGTCATCATGGAAGGTAGAGTAGAGGGAAGAAAAGCTTGGGAAGAAAGAAGAAATCTTGGCTGAGGAATATCAGAGATTGGACTAACCTTAGTGTTAAACAGATATTTCACGTTGCAAAAGATCGAAAAGCTTTTAAAGAAGTGATCGTCAACCTTCGTTAGAAGACGGCACAAGAAGAAGAAAAAGGAAGATAATGAGAGGCCACACATGACAACAATTGTGCAGCAGTATCGTCAGGAGGTTGGAATTCCTGCCATGGAATGGCCTGTGAGAAGTACTGACCTCAATTCAATAGAACTTGTTTGGTACATCATAGGCAGATGACTACGACAACTACCTCATGCACCAAACACATTAGATGAACTGTTTTTGCAGTTGGTTGAAATTTGTGATCAAATTGATCAAGAAGAAATCAGAACGATTATTCTCAGTATGAGGGATCGTTGCCAAGCAGTAATAAATGGCAGAGGAGGCAATACTCGATACTAGTATAGGGTACTAGTATTTTCTTTAACTTTCTTGTTTGTTTAAATGTTTAGATTTATGATGTTATATTGTTATTTTAATACATTTTTTGTAAAAAAAATAAAGTTTTTTGTTTAAGATGTTCTAAAATAACCATAAAGCAGAAGAACAAATAAATTTTTTTTCATTTCAACTCAAAATGAGAATTTTAAAATTATGCGGTAATTTTGGAGCGCAGTGTATAATACAAGCATCCTCTATTATGGCGAATCGATTAAATCAGTCTTCTATTTTTCACATAATCCTTTCTATCCTCTGAAAACACCAACGTTTGCAAACATTGTATTTTTAATGTAAATAGCAAAATACGTATTTGTTGTTTGTTTTTAATGTTTTTAAAAAATGTAAGCGTAAAGCAAACGCTTATATACCACAATGTAGGTGTTCAAATATTTATTTAACATCGAACACAATAATATGTATAATTAATCTATAAAAACAAACATAAAATCCGCCAAAAGATCAATTAGTAACATATTTGTTCTGATTTGTTTTTGAGCTAAATTTTCGAGTAAAAAAATCACAGTTTAATAATACCTACAGTTAGTTTTCTTCTACAGTATCGTTATTGTATTTACACATTGTGTAATTATTATACGATGGGATAGCGATCGTAGGAAACTGCTATTTCATTGACTGATATATAACTTTTACCTTTAATATCGATATAATTAACGCCGTAGAGATTGTTAGCCTGTAATTCAACTGAAAGGATGAAGAGTCTAGTATACCCATCATTTAAGTGCTAATTATTCTTCATTTATTTTTATTTCACGCTTTTTCTTTTCTTGTTGTTGACTTTTACATTGATATTACGGTTTTAAATATTTTTTATCCATAGTGATCATTTTTCCTTTTTTTTTTCTTTGTATAAACCTATTTAATGATATTTTTGGTATTCTTACTTTACTCTTCTTTGTATGTGCTCCTACCAAAGTCTCAATGCTGTACTCTTCCGTATATATTATTTTGTGGATCTCCATATATGTAAATCAGACAGACCCTGATGTTTGTACTGGTACATTAGCCCCAATAAATTATTTCGACGTTTCTTAAGATTTTTTCAAGTAGCAAGCTAATAACTGAAGGGGTTCGTTAACAACACGTGACACCCATACCCATACATGCTTATGGCATGGATCCATTACCTATCTTATTATGGAACAAGACTGAACCAGACACAAACAAACAAAACAAACTAGAGAAAACAACAACGCAACCTCAGCCACCAGTAAACTATGGAATTGGATCATGTTACATACCGTACTTCCGAAAATAAAAATAAATTACTTGAAAAAAGTTAACAAAACCACGATAACGATAAGTAAGAACGATAAAACATTTTATATATATAATAACGGATTGATTACGGCTGTCGCCGCTTCTCCGCCCCCAATTTCCATTTTTTTCTGTGATATTGTCTCTTAAGTCTCTTGCCGCAATTGCTTCATCAATATCGTTGCGTCAAATTCTCCGTGGTCGTCCTCTCTTACTTCTTTCAGAAGGGATCCATTTCAGTACTCTTTTAGGCCATCGATGCTCTGGCATTCTTTTAAGATGTCCGAACCAGATTAAATGTTTTCTTTCTATGCCATCATTGATATTTCGCTCCATTTTCATTTTGTTTCCTATTTGTTCGTTTCTAACTCCCTTCACTTTCGATCTACCGCAGCTTCGTCTCAGATAATCCATTTCTGTCGTCATAAGTTTCTTTTTGTTAGCTTTGGTGACGTCCCATACTTCCGAACCGTAAAGTGTAATACTTTGGACTATACTACCGTAAATGTGTTTTTTGGTTTCTCGTCGAATTGTTTTTTTGCCAGAGAACAGAGTGTAAGGCACGGGTCGCTGCTCTGCCTTTGTTTATTCTTTCCCTGATTTCATCTGCGCCATTTTCCCTTCTTGTTGAAAATGACTCCCAAATATTTGCAGGATTGCACGCCTTTAATTTTGTCGTCTTCCAAGACTAGGTCACATATTTCATCTATTCCCACTGAGAGATATTCACATTTTTTCATATTTATGTTTAGACCTGCCACCTTATATTCTTCTTGCTGTTTTCTTACCATATAGCTAAGATCATAGCTGTCTTCGGCTATTACTACCTGGTCATCCGCAAATAGAAGTGTATAAACCGTGTTTTCTTCCACCGTTATTCACATGTTTTTACATTTTTTTACCCATTTCACTAAGGATCTGTCCAAATAGATTTTAAATACGGTGGTTGACAGACATCAGCCTTGTCTTAGTCCATTTGTTGTTTAAAAAGGAGAGTTGATTTCTGGTCCCGTTTTAATTCTTGCAAAGTTTTGTTCGTAGTATTTTTGAGTGGCGTTAATACGAATTGCGTTTATTTTCAAGTTACCCATTTTTATCCATAGTTGGGAGGTCGGTACACTGTCATATGCTTTTTCCAAATCTATTTAATTTATATGGGCTTTTCTATTTCTCTGCACTCGTTTTTCCATTGCAATTTTTAATGTAAAAATATTATCTATAGTGAAGTGTCCGGCCCTAAATCCCGCTTATTCTTCGGGTTGTATGTCTTTAATATCTTTTTTATCAGGTTTTGTAGTACTTTTGAGTATAGTCGGCCTATAGTAGCAATCACTGCGATCCCTCTATAGTTTTTAGGATCCGTCTTTGTGCCTTTCTTGTGTATTGAAGAGATATAAGATTGTCTCCATTCTTCTGGAACTTCTTCTCCGTTTAAGTATCTTTCGAATAATTTTTGGATTATTTCAAACAGTTTTAATGATCCATACCTAATTAGCTCTGGATGTATTCCGCCTTGGCCTAAAACTTTTCTTAATTTCATTTATATTCTTCCTTCTACTTCCACTTGTTCGTTTGTTTGTTTAAACCTTTTGTTTCTCTCTGTTAATAAGTTCTCACAATGCTCTACCCGTATGTTCTCTGGTATTCTATTTTTTACGACTTGGCTTTTTGGCGTTGTTCTCATCGGTTTTATAGTTCTTCAGGCTTCAGAGCACTTTGTCCCTCCTGTATGGTTGTCTAGGTATTGACATTTTCGTTCCCGTGCACTATTTTTTTATTTAACCACTTCTCGATTTTCTTTTTTCAAGTTTTTATATTGTTGTTTTGTTTGTTCGTCTCCCTGTTGTAATAACTTATGATATACTTCCTTCTTTCTATTTATCTTTTCTTCCATTTCTTTATCCCACCACTATGGTTTATCTATTCTCCGTCAATGTGGCCCTAAGGGTTCTAGCGTTGCGTCTTTCATGCAGTTTTTTTATATGTTCGTATTTATCCGTTGATCTGTGTGATTCCTGTAGTTTTTGTGTTAGTCTCCAGGAGTAAAGTAACTGTATACTCTCGTTATCTAGATTGTCTAAGGTATGCGTAGTTCTTTCTATTTTTTCTCTGTGTTCTTTGTTGATGTCTGTGTGGTTCCTGTCTACGAATGGTGTATATAAGTTTCCTATTATCAGGCAGTGTTCCGAGAGGCACTCTGCTCCTCTATTCACCTTTACATCCTGTACTCTTAACTTAGTTTGTTGTTATGAAATAATATATTATTGATTTTAGACTTCTTGTGTGCTGATACCATAAAACATTCTGTAACCGAACATAAAAAGTACAGCGACGAAAATGGTTAAGTATAAGTTGAAGCAATACTTCGGGCTAAGTGTCTCGAAAGCAGATGGTGAGTTTATACGAAAGCCTCAAACATAGTTATAGGGTATAGCCAAAAAATCTTTAAGGTCAAACGACTCGTTTATTGATATTCTACAATCTACAACTTTGTGGAAATAGAGCTATTTTGAAATATTTTACGCATTTTCCTTTTTTTTAGTAAAAATCGAAAAAAAATCCATCTAAATGCCACATTGTATGTTATTTGCGCAACACAAAAATCTTTGTAGAAAATATATAAAAATTGGTATTGGTATTAATTTTTGGATTTAAAAATGCACCCATCACAATATTCATATAAATAAAAACTGCTCTTTAAAAACTATATACCTATTACTACAAAATCTACTAGGTTCGATATTTTAGTAAACAGTCAATAGTACGAAAATTAAGTACAGTCAAAATATTGAAGAGATTTTAAAACACATAATTGGACACTACAAAACGTTATGTAGGTAGTTGTGTTGTGTAGTATGATATGTAGTAGTATGTTATGTTAGTAAAACTTTTTATAATATTAATGGATAGGGTTAAATGTACTTAAAAGAATTTTTTCGGTAAAGCACCAGTATTCAGCCAACTTCCTTTGGGTGTATTGATTTTGGAATATATGTTGTAGCTATATTGCTGGCCATTGAAAAATATGTGGACATCATTAGTAGAGCAAATGATGAGCTAAAAGAAAAGTCAAGGTATATTTGAGCTTTGAGCTTTGATATAATCAATTATTCAGTGCAATGATTTATCGCTCTTATCTCTGAATACACAGGAATAATAAAAAGCAAATAAAATTAAGGAATATTGCAAATGTTAATCGAAGATCATGATAGTTGTATGTATATGAATATTGACTAAGAAGATAAAGTTAGTCATCCAGCAAATTAAAAAGTAGAAAGGCACCACCACTTTAAAGCCCTACATTCGAATTATAATACTGAAGACAACATTGATTATTGCATAAGATGTGCCTTATTTTGCATAACGCATATCATTATTTATCAAACATATTTTATATTTATTTCTAAAAATCTCGCTAGGTAAACATCAAATCTAGACTAGAAAAATACATAGTTGCCAATTGATGTAAATACCATAACTTAACCTGTTTAAATACTTTTAGAATCTCATTTTCATCGTTTCCATTACAGGAAAAAGTAATAAAACTATTAAATAAAAACAAACACTTTTAACGTGATGACGGCGTCATGGCGTGATTATCGTAAGCGTAGTCCAGTGCACAGTCTTCAGCTGGTCGTCTGCTGATGGAGGTGGACAAAGTGACCGGGCTATGGTCACTGTGTGATGCGTTGGAAGTAATGTCCAATCGTAGATCTCCTGATTTTTTAGAGGAAGGATCCTGAATATTGTTAGTTCTTGAAGGACTTTCTTGAGTATTCTGAAAAATAGTAATTTATTAGTTTTTTGTCATAATTAATTTTAAAATATGTATATAGAATATAGTAATGTTTTATGTTAAAGTAGAAATTCCAGAAATTGGGTCAAAAGATTAACATAGTCTGATGAAAATTCGGCACGTTTCTAACTAAAAACTGCGAAATGTTTGTTCGCTCCCAAGACCAAAAAACCCTCTTAATTACATACTAGTTCGCTCCGAAAACCATAACCTAGTTCGCTCCCGTAGTTAGCGTATTAAGTATTTATCTATTAAGTTCTAGGAACACCAGAAAAATAGGTACTGTGGCTTTTGTATTTTATATTAGAAATTATATCAAATATTGGTAGTTACATATCTATATATACTTTTTTTACGATAAGAATGTGATAACGTCACACAACGATCAGGTGCATCGTTGCCAAACTATTTTTCCATTTCTTATATTCTTCTTAAACACATCTAAACTAACTTTTCATTTTCTTCTTTTCAAAACAAGTTGATCACTTTTAATGTTTACAAGTTTACACATAACCTAACTTTTCGTTATTTTCTTTTAACACTTTTGTGTTAAATTGTAAATTTTTAACTATAAATAATTTATACCCATCTTTTATAACTAATGTTTTATATCTTCCTAAAAATGAAGTTTTATCGGGTACAAATTTATGGTTCCAATTATTTTTAAAACAAACATGATTAGGTAATTATCATAAGAAAACAAAGTTTTTTTGGAATTGATAAATAGGCCATCAATAAAAGTATGGATACAAATCGTGGAACTTGCAAGAACATTCAAGCATAGAAACTGATTATTCTTTGTAACTTTTGTTACCATTTCAAATTACAACAAACTAACCATTAAGATTATTAAAACAATGATCAGTTATATTTTTCTGCAGTGATTGTGATCTCTTTAAACAAATTCTATTTATAAAGTAGAAAGTGATTTCTTCTTCTTCTTCTAGTTCCTATCCGTTTCGGATGTTGGAAATCATATTGGCAATCATAACCTTGCTTGCTGCGGCTCGAAACAGCTCCGTTGAGGTTTTCTTAAACCATGTTCTTAAATTCCGCAGCCATGAAAAGAAAGAAAAGAAAGTGATTTACAGCACCTTAAATGTCAAGAATTTAAACCTAGAAAAAGAACTTAGTTCATTGAGCAAACAATGTGTAACAAGCAGAAGTTTTAAATCAATTGTGTCAAGAAATGTGAATGACAGTGCTACCTAACAGGTTGTTCAGTTTTACATAACATTGTAGTTAATAGAAAGAACATGGAAATACTAGCAAATGAGGGTGCTGTTGATATTTTAGTGTAGTATGTTTGATTAAAAACTTTTCATTTATAAATTCAAATCTATATGCCATTAGAATTTTAAAAATTAAACCTTTGTTTTATTGTGTTAACCTGTTTATATTGTTAATCCTTTATGTTGGATATAAATGGAATAACTAAGTACTCTATTCCACAATATCTTAAGCATATCTGTGCATAAAAATTTATTGAAATTAGATACACCTTATACATCTGTAATGAAAATTTCAAATATATTAAATTTAATAAATGAGTTACAAAGATATTCTATGTCTGATCTGTGATTATTAAACACTTTAAAATATTTAGAAATTACTTATATTTAAATTTATTTTTAACTTTTGTAATTACTCAAGCTTCAATAAAAGTGTTTTTTTTTAAAATTGGTTTGGGTCAAAACATTAATAACCTATATCTGAATATAAACTCTTTTTTTTTGATCAATTCAAGTGAGTGGCCCATAAAAAATAATCTAAATAGAGACTGGTTCTATCCTTACAAAACAACAATAGTTTGCTAAACCATGGAAATAAGGACAGATATTGTAAAAACAGATAAAGAAGCAACCATCTGTTTTCCATTTACTTAATAGCTGTGCTAGACTTTGATTGAGAGTTGATCTTTTCAAAAATAAAACCTTTTTGAGAATAAAGGACACAAAGCGATAATATATCAGACAGGTTGAAATGTTTTGGTATGATTAGAAAACTTTAATTGACTTTATTTGTGTTCTGTCTCTTTTTGTTGTATCTTGTATCAAATCGCACTATTGCAGTGAATTGCATTGCTTGGGAACACTCTGGGTGTAAGGACACTTTGATACTTTATTGTCACAGTGTTAATACACATGAAGCACTGCAAAGTATCAGCACAAAAGTGTCATACCACACAGTGTTACACATGACTAGTACTACTGCAGCATACAATAATTAATTGGAAATTATTTGTAGATGAAAAAACATATTATGTTTGGATATTTGAATATCATTGGATTCATATTAATTTACTTTCATGGCATGTTTGTGAAACGGATTAAAAACTCTACATCTGGGAGAAATCAGAGAGTCAAGATAGGTTGTCACTAATTGTGATATTGTATATTGTAATTTAAACTGTTAATGGGGTTATCCCGTGTATTAAACGTATAAAAATAAAAAAAATTAATATAGAAGTTTCATTATTCAAAAATCGTTAACAATATAAGAATTTTGTTAGTTATAGCTGTTCTATACCAGTATAGAAAATTAATTATATTTTCTAACTCACCTGATTATCTGGATCAAATACAAAAATAACTTTTAAATAAATATATATTACAGAAATGTACTTTTATTAGAACACAATTGCAATGCATATATAATTCTTTTTTTAATAAAATTAAAAGACTTCATCACCACTATCAATACAAAAATCGTTGTCATCATCATTATCATCATCTTCTGCTAAATCAATAACTACAGGGCTAATGTCTTCACGATCAAAAACAATTTCTCTATCCCACCAGCGCTGTATCTCAGATTCTGTACTCTTTATTGTTTTTGACCATACTTCTGGTGTTATTTGGGCCAGGGACTCCTTCCACACTGCTAAAGACTTTGCAGTAGAACTGCCATTTGTGCCTACATGGTCAGAGTAATACCGTTTACTTATTCCCCATATATGCTCAATTGCATTAAAATTACAATGGTATGGAGGAAGTCGAAGAACTCTGTGTCCATATTGTTCAGCCATTCTATCTACTTCATATATTGGTTCTGGTTTATTCCTATAAGCAATGAAATATTAAAAGCATATTAAATTGTACAAATTTAATTAAAAACATACCTCTGGACCAGTTGAAGCATTTGAGGTTTTAACATTGTTTGTTCATGTGCAATATTGTTATTTTCCAACCACTCTTTTATTTCAGCTTTTTTTGAAACACATGTCGGAGCTTTATTAATTATTGTGCTATGGTATGGAGCATTATCCATTATAATAATTGATGGTTCCTCTAAATTATTCAACAGCTGATGTTCAAACCATTGCAAAAAGTTATGACGATTCATTTCTCCATGGTAGTCACAGTCCTTTGTTTTGGATGAAAAAACCAATTCAGCTCCCTGAATAAATCCATTACAATTTCCTGCATGGAGAACAATGTATCTAAAAAATAGTTTAAATTACTAAATAAAATATATATCTAAAAAATAATTTAAATTACCAAATATAATATAAATATTATGCAATTAGTTGTCTAGGCTATTATTAAAGGTAATGATAAAAGCTACAAACAATGTTCTTGTGTAGTGCAGCAGTATAATATTGATGAGTTTGATTTTTTGTATGTTCATTATAATTTTAGTAATTTAAAAAAAATGATAAAACAAAAAATAACTTCCCATAACCATTTCATTTTTATTTTAAAGCACATTGTTAAGTGTTTTTACTTCTTTTAAATTTGAACATTGCAACAAAAGATAGTTGAGTTTAAATGCATTTTTTAAACATATATTTAAATTTGTACATGGTCAATTATTTAATAACTACATTAACTCAATTATTATTGTACTTTTTTTAGCTATTAACCGTGGGGGGAATACTGACTGTGTCACTTTCTTAACACTCACATGTTATTGTTTGTTGTTTTGTATAAAACAGATCACAATAAAATGGATATTAAACAAAAATATATATATTTACCTTGCACCACCGACTTTAGTTTTCTTAACACTTTTGTCACTTGAATCTTGCCAAGAACGACTAATAGTACCATCTTGAAAAATCCATGTCTCGTCCAAGAAAACAAATGTGTATAGACCTTCATTTTTTAGTTTTACATACTGCTGCAGAAACATGTCTTTTAAAAACAATATTGGGTAACTCCATTAAACCACGTCTTGGATCATCTTTTTTATAACGAAAACCAATATTGTGTACAATTTTCCATAAAGAAGTAAGACTACCAGTAAAAATATTCCTTTCTACTAATTTCGCTTGTAGTGTTTGTAATTTAACTTGTTCCTCTAAAATGATTATTTGTTTTAAAGATTATTGACATTATATTTGGTCAGAAACTTACTTTTTTTGTACATGTCATAAATAATATTTCGAATAGTCATTTGATTGAATTCATCTATATCAACAACTGGTTTTGTACGTCGTCTTTTTTGCTTTGGGCTTCTTAATGGTTCACCCCTATTGGCTTTTACTGCAATTTTATTTACAAGGGACAGGCTAATATTTAACGCCGCTGCTACCCTCTAAAAATAAAAACTTTCATATAACCTCACTTTTTAATCAAAATGAAATAGGATTGTTTAAAAATGTAAAATTAATATTGCTCACATTTTATATCACTATGTAAAAAGAAATAGAACAAATAATTACTTACATCCCTAACTGCTTCAAACGGAAGTAATATAGATTGATGATCACGTTCTGCCTCAAAGTATGAAATTAAAGAAATGACCATTTTCTGGGCACCACTTCCTAAAGCTTTAGGCATATTTGAAAATTTATAAAATTTTCAAATTTATAAATATTAGTTCTGAAAAGAACTTTTTTAGTTTAATTTATAGCAAAAATTGAAACAAAAAAAAATAACCAACACCACCTAACCACAGAATATTGTTTTCTATTTTGGGTGGGACGGGACCTAACCTCCACTACACTTATGTTCTGTGCCTCCTGTTCACAAATACAATAACAAAAAGCCGTGAGAAATGAACTGACAATATTGCAATATTTTGCCAACCGATATTTCACTAAAAGTCACTAGATTTATTAGAATCTATAGGGAGAGGGGCACAGGGAGTTTGCTGTATGGTTGGACATTCAAAAGTTACTAGACTGTCACATTTTCATTCTTAACGTAAAAAAAGTATAAATACAGTGAAAACGTGACAAAATAACGCAAACGATGGAAAACATATTTGTGACGTTGTAAGATAAAACAGGTAAAACTAGTCGAGATGAGAAATTTAGCAATAGAAACCTATAAATTTACATTCTATTCAATGTTTTACACCTTTAGACGTATCAGAGGAGGATGTCAACTAAAACTGTCAATGTCACAGCGGTAGTTTTCAAACTCTTACGTCTAACGGTGGAAAACACTAAATGAAATGTAAATTTATAGGTTCTATCGCTAAATTTTCCATCTCCACTAGTTTCATTTTTACCTATTTATCTCACAACTTAATACGTTTTCCATTTTTTGCGTTATTTTGCCGATTATTAGCTCGCTCATTACTGTTATGTATTTAAAAAATGTTAGTGATTGATTTAGAAATTATATTAGAAATTTTGAATTGTTTTTAAAAATTACTGAAATAATTTTTGTACCTATTCTAAAATATGGGTATAATAACAAAGCAATACAAGTGTAAAAACTAACATAATAAGGATTATTCTCTACCATTACAAAATTAAACAAATATAAATTAAAACTAGGCATTTATTTCGCTACAAATCTAAATGAAATAAATTTGACAAAATCACATCTACTAATTTTATTTTGCTTTAATTCAGCTATTTTGTAATCAACAAATTTTTGACGCTATAGAAGAATTTTTCGGTACACTTTTTTGGTTTTACAGAACTTCGTATTTTTATATGTGTCAATTTTATAATCTTTTAAAAATTGAAATATATTAGGGTGTGGATTGTAAAATAACAAATTAAATTTTGAATGAAAACTTTCACAGGCATTGGTTGTACGCTCAAGTGATGAACTGTTTTCCACCCACATCTCAGGAGGGAAGCCTGCCTCTTTAGAAATATAGTTGTCCACCAAGTAGTCAGCAAATTGTTGTACGGCTTGATGCTGTGTTGGTAATATTTTACTATGAAGTCTAAAGCAAAACACTCACCTACTTCTAATGAATCTAGGAAAGGTAGACCAAACATATATCTATTGTGTGACTTCAGTGTCGTTTGAATACTTAGTAGCCAGACCAACTTTCTGAATTTTTTTTCCACCATGATTATCCGAGATGAAACCTAAATACTTTTATTTTCATGAATGACAACGGAACATAGTAAAAATTTAATAAAAAATTAAGTGCAGTATTTAAGTGCCATCAACATAAATTGTTTCTAATTTACTTAAAAATGTTAAGTTAGATACACAAGAAAAAGAAACAGATTTTTACCGGATCATTTTTCAATAAAAATTGTTCTTTTTGGTTGTTTGTCACTTCCACGGAGTTTAACGAGTCATGTACTTCCTGCGCGCACTTCGGACTGTTGGGAATAACTTGTTTTCTGCCATTATAAATATTTTTTTTTAATCCAATGTACATCTTCAACAGTAAGACTTTTAGTGCCTGTTTGTTTAATTTCGGTGTGTATCAACTTCAGTCGTTTTTCACACAAATCATCCATTGCCTTCCGCTTAACACTATTATTTAATTTTTACCAGTTTAACACTGTTTTTGATAAAATTTCATGGGTATGGTATGACTACATTCGACTACACTGTTACAAATATTTCAAGTTTTAACAAAGGCTTTGCAACTTCTTTCTACACACTGTCAACATTTGATATTATTAGCAAGCATTTTATGGAAGTTATACTTGTAATTGTCAATAACTAACATTAACTTGCCCTTTTCACTTAACATTTCACTTACTTCAGATTTCTCCATCATGAACTAGGTATAACGACATTCAAACTGGAACTAAAGTAATAATATTAAGATTCGTACCACCTCTATTTCTTATCATAAAATTTTAGGTAGACTACTAATTACCTACCAATATTTTCAAAGAAATATATCAATTGCAACTTCTGATAAGGAAAAACCCAATCAAATATTGAACAAGGGAATATGAGCTCTAACATCATAATACTTCAGTAATATTATCGTTATAATTTTAATATTTTTTTTAAGTAAGAAGTAGTGTTATATAGTAGCATGGTTTAAAAAAGACTCATTCTTTTTTAAACAATGATAGTAGTGTTGTATTAATATGTAAATACAAAGTTTGAGAAGACATTATTCAAATATATTTTCTAAGAAATATATGGCCGGAGCGAATTTATCTATGCCCCTTTTCTGTGGGGTATTATAATCTGACCGCGGAGCGAACTAGTATACACCCTTTTTGAGAATCGTTCTTTTGTGCCGTTACCTGCAACGACTTAGCATTGTTCTTGGGGAGAATTGATTTTAGTCTTTTATTGATGATGGTTTTTTTATATATGGGAACAAAAGTGACCTTAATTCAGTCATTTGGCCAGTTTCTGATGTGACAGATTTCATTGCTGATTCTAAGCATTACTTCAATGCATGCCTGACCTATTTATTCAAGTGTCTCAGCTATTTTTCTATCTTCCTCTTTTGCTTTTCTGAATTTTTTTTATCGCTGAACTTTACCCACATTAAGACTTGTTTTGGAAGAAGTTCATCAGACATTCTCTGTACATGACCGTACCATCTGAGTTGTTGCGTACCAATATCGTATACTATTGTATGTTTTAATTTCATAATTTCTTTTATTTTGTTATTTATTACTCTTTCTAGTCTAGATTTTCCAGCTGAACGTCTCCAGAAATCCATTTCCGTTGCCTCAAGTTTTCTCTTGTATCTTTCGTTTATTTGTCATACTTCACTACTATAGGTAATTATAGTTTTAATGATTGAATTATATATTTTGTGACTGTGAAACATTGCGTTACAACACCAGTGGATCGCTCAAAGAAAAATAATCCGGTGAAACGGAAACACTGGATAACAGATGAAACTCTTAAAATAATTGAGAATAGAAGAAATCATTGTAAAAGTGGTGTACATAGTGAAAGGGAAAAAGCTAGTTTAAGAAACCTCAATAAAGAAATAAAACGAAGATGTAAGGCCGACAAAAAACAGTACTATCAAAGTATATGCAAAGAAATTGAGAGACATGGTCAGAATAA
Organism: Diabrotica balteata; assembly: GCA_918026665.1. Taxonomy (NCBI): domain Eukaryota; kingdom Metazoa; phylum Arthropoda; class Insecta; order Coleoptera; family Chrysomelidae; genus Diabrotica; species Diabrotica balteata. The sequence continues at coordinate 48,006,267 of OU898283.1, read as the reverse complement.
TCAGCCGAGAGATCTATTTAGAAAAATACGCTACCTGACAAGAGACTTCAGAGCCAGAACTTGGGCCATTGAAGATACTACTGAAACCCTGAGAACAAACAGAGAAGACATAGCAGAGACATGGAGATCGTATTGCAGGGACCTATATAAAGATGATCAACGCCAAGAGTTTGTTAGCCAAATCTCTGACGAGGTGGAAGAAGAAATTGATATACTCGAAAATGAAGTAAGACAGGCTATCAACAAGCTCAAATATAATAAATCACCAGGTCCAGATATGATAACAGCAGAAATGCTCAAAGCCACAGAAGAAACCGGCGTAAAGTTACTTCATCTACTCTGTAACCAAATATGGCATTTAAAACAATGGCCTGAAGACAGGATAAAATCTATAATAACGACAATACATTAAAAAGGCAGCTTCCATAAATGCGACAATTATAGAACTATCTCTCTTATATCCCATGCCAGCAAGATAATGCTACATATAATCAATGAGAGACTGAAAACATTCCTTCAAAGAGAAATTCCACAAGAGCAAACTGGATTTACCAAAGGTAGAGGCACTCGAGAACACCTGCTGAATATAAGACAGATAATCAAGAAATCTAGGGAATTCAACATCCCACTATACATCTGTTTTATAGATTACCGTGAAGCGTTCGACAGGGTCAAGTGGAGACACTTATGGCGAATACTAAAAGAAGTAGGCGTACCACAAGATCTAATTACGCTTATAACTGAACTATATGAACACACTACTGGATCAGTTAAAGTACTTGACACACTTTCGAACGAGTTTCATCCAGAACGGGGTGTCAGACAAGGATATATACTATCTCCACAATTATTCAACATATATGGAAAGTATATTATGCGAAGAGCACTTGAAGGATAAGAAAAGGGCATCTCAATAAATGGTCATAAACTAAACAACCTACGTTTCGCAGATGACACAGCCCTTCTTGCAAAAAGTAAAGCAGAGCTGATGAAACTTATACGACTGATCGAAAACAAAAGTCAAATATTGGGTCTACAATTAAACATATCAAAGACAAAGATCATGATAGTGGATAGACTACACAACAATCATCCACACATAATCAAAATTGATCGGTTCCAGGTTGTGAGCTCATAATTATATCTGGGATCATTAATCACAAACACATTGTCATTACAAGAAGGGCTTAAACGTAGATGTGATCTAGCAAAAGTTGCCACAGCAAAAATTACCAAAATATGGAAGCAATGTCAAATTTCAAGAGCGATAAAGATGAGGTTGATCAACTGCTTAATATTCCCAATACTGACCTACGGATGTGAATCTTGGACTCTGAGACAATCAGAGAGAAGAAAGATAGACGCCACTAAAATGTTCTGTTGGAGACGAATGTTACGAATTCCTTGGACCGACCGTAGAACAAATAATTCAATTTTAAGAGAGCTAAAAGTTAGCCAACGACTCTCTAGTAAAGTTCATCTCCAACAATTAAAATATTTTGGGCATGTTATGAGAGCAAACACAGAAAACATGGAAAGGTAGAAGGCCGAAGATCACGAGGAAGATCCCCAACAAGATAGATAGATCAAATTACAGGAATATGCCAAAGACCTATGCATGAATTAAAAGAAATAACCAGAGACAAAGATCTCTGGAGACGGACAATATACGACATCACGTTGACCACTACATTCCCCCTGGGGGTCAGGATTAAAGAGAGAGATTAGAGAGAGATTATTAGAGATTGATTAATTCCAAAGGATACTGTTGAGAAGGGAAACTGCTTTTCTTGCTTGGTTGCTTTTCTCTTCAATTCTGTTGTCTTGATTTCACTAATACGTAATTAAATTTATAATATACTATTTCATATCACCTGTGATATTTCGACAGTCGGTTACAGTTTCGCCACTTTCTGTTACACACTGGCATTTTCTTGACCTGTTTTAGTTTAGATGTTATCATTTTTTCTAGAGGGTTTTTAAGGTACACATTGTTTAAAGCTTGTAAAATATCAAGAGAATCGCTTAGGATCCAGAATTTTGGTATTTTATTAGGGTTATTTTGTTTTTCCCATTATTTACTGGAAGGTATTTATATACAAATTTTGTCAAATGTTTTTAATTATTATTGCCAAGCTTTTTTGTACTACATTTTTAGCTTCTGACATAAAAACTTTGTAGACAGTGGCCTCCTAGTTTCTTGGCCTCCCCAGTGTGTCTTAAATATCTCGTAGATATCTACCTTCTGCCAAAAATTAATTCTTTAAACTGCAAGCTGTAATAATTTTTGTAGTTATAGTTCATTTTTCTGAATCTATTCTTTTTGTATACATTAATAAAATAGTTTTTCTATATGAAAGTAGATCTAACACTTTTAAATAAAAAAGAATAGGCAAATTAATTTCAAATACAAAGATAATATTTGCAAATCAAATAATTGATCAATAAATAACTTAACAATATAATTATTTGGTAATTTTTCATCGGTAAAATATGCTAATAAGTGATTGGTGAAACTTTGCGGACGTATGAGTCATATACTCATAAACATGTTTAAATTCAATACAATATTCTTGATAACAATAAATATGCACGTAGCAGCGTATATTCATGTAAAGAATTATTTAGTCAAGGTTTTCTCTAAAGGTTATACATAAAAATAACATACTGTTGATAGTGAATTTAATAATATTTATTTGTTTCAATAATTTTAGTTAAATATATCAAATCATAATTTAAAATAAATGCAGCTAATTCGAATCTAGATAGAGATTTAGTACCAAATACAAATACAAATAAATTCGGTATTTGGTACTAAATTTCTTCTCCAAATCAAAAATATTTTTGTTATCTTCTCTTTAGCTATTTCTCGCTACACTTAGCTGGCCACGAAATGGTACTGAAAAATTGAAGCATTCAACATAAAGAAGGGAACGAGTGGAAATTCCAAGGTAGCGTTTAACCAAAATTAAAAACATATATGTTTATAGAAGCAACGAATAGGCAATGAAGAAGAAATACTCTACTAAGAATACTCTCAAGAAATTTAAAGTAACACTCTAGGGAAAGATATATTAACCGATTAATAATATAAAGCATACTTCGAAACTATGAAGAAATCTCTAAATATTAATGGAAAAGGTAGTTAAGTTAAGACAAAAATATAGACTATCATTCTTTATTTTAATAACCATTTTAATGGGGATAAGGCACATATATTAACAATTCAGACTTTAACTTAACAATATCAGTCAGAAAAATCATAGCATGTGATTAGTCTTTAATAAGACAACTGCATGCCATGATGACAGTAAAATTATTCTGTTAGTAATTCCATAGTAAAAAATCACGAAATATACGAAATAACAAGAAGTCGAGAGACCTCTCTGATAGCAAATTAGATGAACCGCAAATTCAAAGCCTCTTGCTAGAGGCTTTTAACGACGCTAGAAGTATCCTTTTATCGACATCGACATGCATCTACGATTAACCATACTTTCATATACAGAGTGGCCCAAAAGCCTGGAAATGGAAAATTATCTCGTAAATTGCTAGTTACAATTGTACAAAATTTGAGGTACACCTATTTTGGAATACGGAGATTCCATATTTGATATTTGCAATTTTGCCAGATTTTCCGTTTCTCTTATATTATTAGTAACTTTGGTTTTTTAAATGCATCACTCTATATATTTAGTCAATATTGGAATCTCCTATTCAATACGAGTTCAACCATATGTAACACTTATGATTTTATGTAGTCTGAAAGGTCTTAAATACCTAAAACACAAGTCTGGCAACGCCTAATTGTTTCAATAAATTTTTTAATACTAATTATTTTCAACTACATAAAAACTTAACAATTGATATATTAGAACATTTTTTAACAATAGTGACGTTATTAAGTGTTCAAAATGTGCTCAATTTATGAGTTGACAAAACCCTAATCGATGGTAGAATGCGTCTTTCACATTTCTCCATGATGGTCTAGAAACAATTCGAGATTCATTGATAATTCGTTGCCTTAGCGCTGCAAGACTTGCTGGTTAAGTTTTGTAAACTGAATTTTTCAAGTATCCTGATGAAAATAATCTTTAGGATTGAAATCGGGTGAACGTGAAGGCCATTCAATTCCAACTTGTCTACCAATTTATCGTCCGGGAAATATCTCCTCTAAATAACGCCGAACATTTACACCAACTATCTGACGTTAAATTTCTTTCAATAAAAAATGGCCCAATTGACTGAGTAGGTACCTATTATACCTGACGATACATTTAATTTTTGTGGTCTTTGAGTATGGTTTTCACGCATTCAGTGTGAATTTGCGTCATTCCAGTACCTTAAATTGTGTCGATTTATACTTCCACGCAGTGTAAAGATTGTTTCATCGGAAAACATATTCTGTTAACGAAATTTTAGTAATTTTCAATTTTATCTATCATTACCTCAGTAAACTCTAGTCTAAGATCGAAGTCATCTTCACTTAATTCTTGCAATAAGTTTATTTTGTATGGTTTAAACTTATTTTTAATTAATATACGTAAGACTGAAGAACGACCTACATCCTGTACTTGTGCAACCCTGCCTGAGGGTGTATGTGGATCTTCAACAAAACTTTTCTCTTTTCATCTATCTTTACCTTCTTCAGATTTCTCAAATCGCTTTACAGTTTTTTGTACCGTCGCCTTATGAATATAAGAACGGTTTAGAGAACGGCATTTTAGAGAAACAATTTAAATTGCAGAACTTTTCGAAACACAACTACTGTCAGTTTTCGCTTATAATGTAAATCGTGAACAAATGTCAATATCACAGCATTCTACATTTAAATATTTAAATTTATTAAAATCTACACATTTTGCACTGTTTAATGTATTTAACACCTTCCAGACTACATACAATCATAAGTGTTACATATTTTTGAACTCGTATTGAATAGTTGAACTCGTATGAAATTCACACTGAATGCGTGAAAACCATACCAGACCACAAAAATTAAATGTATGATCAGGTATAGTAGGTACTTAGTCAATTGGGTCATTTTTTATCGAAGGAAATTTAACGTCAGATAGTTGGTGTAAATGTTCGGCGTTATTTAGATGAGATATTTCCGTACTTATCGTACGGATTATTGGTAGACAAGGTATAATTGAATGGCCTCCACGTTCACCCGATTTTAATCCTAAAGATTATTATTATTAGGAATACTTGAAAAAGTTAGTTTACAAACTTAACCAGCCAAGTCTTGCAGAGTTAAGGCAACGAATTATCGATTAATCTCAAATAATTTTTAGACAATCATGGAGAAATGTGGTAGACGCATTCTACCATCGATTAGGGTACTGTCGACTCACAAATTGAGCACATTTTGAACACATAGTACCGTAACTATTGTTAAAAAATGGTCTAATCTATCAATTGTTACGTTTTAATGTGGTTGAAAATAATTAGTATTAAAACATTTATTAAAACAATTAGGCGTTGGCAAACTTCTGTTTTATGTATTTAAGACCTTCCAGATTATAAAAAATCATAAGTGTTACATATAGTTAAACTCGTATCGAATAGAAGATTCTAATAATGACTGAATCTACAGGGTGATGCATTTGAAAAACCAAAGTTACTAATAATATCAGAGAAACGGCAAATCTGGCAACATTGCAAATATCAAATATGGAATCTGCGTTACCCAAAATAGGTGTACCTCAAAACATAACTTATATATTCCCGATATGCTACCGACCTACTAATAGCACAGTTTAACCACAAATCTTCTATTTTATACTATGCTAATAGTGATATTTTACTTTTATTAACGTCCTCTTTTAATATGAGATCTATGATGATAACTAGATCCTACAGCATTCTGCCCAGGAATTTGCGAGACAATTTTTCTCATTTAGCATTATTAGTGCCGATTCTTTGATTTTCTCTTTTTACCATCTGTTTCTTTTAGAATTATACTTGAATGGTTTCATTAAATCCTATGTTGACTTTCCCATGTGTGTTTACAAATTTAAGATCTATCAAATTCTCTATTTTTAATATAAGATTGATGTTAGCTTATTCTAACAGTTAATGGCCTGATGTTTCACCTAAATAAAGGTGATCTCATTCACAAGGTATATTATAAATACAATACTTTGTTCTTTCTTGTTCATTGTTAGGTTTAGATTTAGATAAAATGGATATCAATGTGTTGTTGTTTTCGATGTGGTTGAAATGTTGAATTTATTTCGAACCTTTTTAAGTTTTTGAGATACAGTCCTCTCTCTCTATACCGATATGCAAGGGACCGGGAATTTTCATCGTTATAAGGAGAGATCGTTATCCAGAGAGAGAGAGAGAGAAAGAGAGAAAGAGAGAGAGTGAGAGAGAGGGGGGGGGAGAAAGAGAGAGAGAGAGAGGGTGAGAAAATTCGGTACTGTAATATTAATAATACTGTACTGAATAACTTATTTCGATTTAAAAAATTTATCAAAATGAATATAAATGAATTAACACTGTAATGTACACCACATAGATTAATTAAAGAATAATATAAGCAATACAGTATAAAAATATGACTGTACAGTTAAAACATATGTACAGTAACAAAATAATATGATACTGTAAAATATATTTAGCCTAACTACCAACAAGTATGTCACCTTGGTCTATTTCCTTTTCCCTTTCCATCGAACTCATCTGACCTTGTCCTGAAGACGCATAGAATCTTCCACATAACTAATATCGTCGTCTTCCTGGTGGATGAAGAATCGATGCAGTACTTTTGCTGCATCTAATGCCCGCTGAGGGGTTGGAGCTGGTTCTGGCTCTTTTTCCACTTCCGGGTCACTGTTTTCTTCTTCTTCTACACGAACTGCTTGTAGGATGTCCTCGTCAGAAAGTCCAGATTTTGTAGCTACATTTTCATCAACTTCTTCAAAATCTATTAGCTCTTCCGATCCGTAGGTGTTAGTAAGTTCAAACTGTCTGGCCCAAACATCTACTGGCAGGTCATCTTTATCATCAGTCATTCCTTGATCCTCCAGGCATCCTGCGTGTTTAAAGGAATATTTTATTGTATTGCTCGTGACCTCGTCCCAAGATTTACTAATCATTAGGATGGAGTCAGGAATGTTTAGTTTAAGATCGCCATTGTTCTCAACCAATTTCTTCAAAAGTCTTCTCCTGTAATGACTTTTCAAATCGTTGGGCCATGAGCTGAAGAACACTTGTTGTGTTTGCTGGCAGAAAACAAAGTTCAATGTTTTGAAGGTCACATAGTACAGGATGAGCAGGACAATTGTCTACAAGCAGAAGAATTTTTTCCCTTTAAGCTCTATATCCCACTTTTTTATCGCTTCTTCAAAAATTTTCGAAGTCATCCACGCACTCTTGTTTGCTTTATAGGTCACCGGTAGATTTTTTTAATGTTTTTAAAGCAACGTGGGTTTTTCGACTTCCCTAGCACTAACAATTTTCGCTTCACTGAACCTGTCATGTTAGCGGCCACTAAAACTGTAATGCATTCCTTAGAGAGCTTTCCACCAGCGCACTTTACTGATTTAAATTTTAAAGTTCTGTTTGGTGTCATTTTAAAAAACAATCCAGTCTCATCAGCATTGAAAATATCGTCTGACGCATATCGTGGCTTCAGTCCAGGCCATACGTTTTCTAGCCAATCGTCCGTTACGGTTTTGTTAACATCGTGAGCCTTTCCGCTGATTTGGCCGTAGTTGATCTTGGGCCGCAGCTTCCACTTCAGCAAATTCTCAATTCCAAGCTCAGTTGCAAAAAACTCAGCTTTTGTCCTGACCACAGACCCAAAAAGTGGAATATGCTTCATACGCTATTGCTGGAACCACTGAAGCATAGCGCAATCTAAATCTTCGTGCTAAGGTTTCCACAACTTCTTCCTGCTATCGCCCTCCATCTCCGCTTCAAACTACTTTTTTCTGTCCCTCTTTTTTCGAAAACATGTTGACTGTATGAAAACACACTGAAACACAACTCAAACTGGAAATGAAAAGTCGTCAATAGATGACAAAATCTGTGTGATAACAGTTAGGCACGCCGCCCGAACAATAAAAGCGAGTCACCTAATCCCCTGATAAGAATCGAGTAGAATGGGTGTGGCCTCATTCCTTAAGCGCAAAACAAAACAACCGCTAGACAATAGGTAGTCTAAAGTTTAAACACAATAACACATTTGCCATCGACTATTGAACGCTAAAAAGTCATCGCTATAAAGAGAGAACGATATCGGTATAGAGAAAGAATTAATACATTGTCCTTATGACAAACCAACCAACGTTTACTATTTTCATCGTTATAGAGGAATTATCGTTATATAGGGAATCGTTATAAGGAGAGATTACTGTAATCCTTTTATGTATGGTATTTTTATTTTCCTCGTATTATTTCTTGTGTATACTGTAGCATCTCGTTCTAAGTTGTTCTATTCTGTTAGGTCGATTGTTGAAAATTCCTTATTTATAAACAATAAAGGAACATTATTTTTTAATAAAACAGATGTTAACAAATGTTTCTCCCCTAAGAAAGAATTTTCGTTAGAAAAAGTAATTTTGGCACTGTCGTATATCGATTTAATGATTGTCTTTTTAATATTGATATTGAGGTTTAATTTGTAATTTAAATATTTGTTGGTGTATGTTGGTTTTCTATACATCTGAGTCTCATATCCAGTATCGTTTTTACAGATATAAACATCCAGGAAATGCTAAGTTTGTTATTATATTCCTTTTCCATGGTAAAGAATGGTAGAGAATACATCACTTACGTATCTGCAGCATAAATATATCGGCTAATAATGAAGATAAATAAAAGCTCAGTGCTAGAAAAAATTTATAGAATTTATAGAATAGTTCATAGAATTTTTTATGTATATATTGTTCTGAAGCTATTTTCTTGTGGCATTGTAAATTAATTACTATTTATAACTGGGAATAAGCCACATTAAAGATAAAAATACATTTATTGACGTTTCAATTTCCAATTCGGAAATCGTTCTCAAAATACAAATAGTAAATTAAACAAATTTTGTTTTTTGTTACATAGTGAAAAAATTCTTCTGATAATTTAATTTTTCTGACTCATTTATATTGACAATTCAGACATACATTATGCATTTTAAAGTAGACGACTTTAAAATGATATTGCCAATATTGTTGAGTTGCGCTCCTGGGACGACTTTACTTATAAGATAGTTCATTCGATTACATGAAATCAACTTTAACTTGAGAATATCCGTCAGAAAAAATCATAGCATGTAATTCGTCTTTAAAAAGACAAACACATGACATGATGACAGTAAAATTCTCCTGTTAGTGATTCCATAGTAAATTATGAGGGAAAAACCAGGAAAAAAACCTCATAATACTATCCCGACATTGTAAGTATTTGTTCGTGAATTTAGTTTACCTTCAACAAACATCAAAATTCTGATTTTATGTTACGTTATTTAAAAAACATAAATGATGTATCCTCTATATGTTACTGACTTACTATAGAACAGAACAACTTAGAACGAGATCCTACAGCATACACAAGGAATAATATGAGGAAAATAACAATACCGTACATAAAAGGATTATCAGAAAAACTTAAAAGGATAGGAAATAAATTCAACATTTCAACAACATTCAAAACAACAAACACGTTGAGATCTATTTTGTCCAAAACCAAACCTAACAATGAACAAGAAAGGACAAAGAATTGCATTTATAAAATACCTTGTGAATGCGATCAGTTTTATTTAGGTGAATCATCAAGGCCATTAAATGTTAGAATAAGTGAACATCAATCTTATATTAAAAATAGAGAATTTGATAGATCTCAAATATGTAAACACGCATGGGATAATGAACATAGAGTTCAATGGAATAATTCAAATATAGTCCTAAAAGAAACGGATGGTAAAAAAAGAAAAATCAAAGAAGCGGCTCTAATTATGCTAAATGAGGCCAATTGTGTCGCAAATTCCTCGGCAGAATGTAGTAGGATCTGGTTACCAATATTGAAAGAGGAAGTTATTAATAAGAAAATACCAGTATTAGTAAGTCAGTAACATATAGAGGATACATCATTTATGTTTTTTAAATAACGTAACATAAAATCAGAATTTTGATGTTTGTTGAAGGTAAACTAAATTCACGAACAAATACTTACAATGTCGGGATAGTATTATGAGGTTTTTTTCCTGGTTTTTCCCTCATAATTTACTATGGAATCACTAACAGGAGAATTTTACTGTCATCATGTCATGTGTTTGTCTTTTTAAAGACGAATTACATGCTATGATTTTTTCTGACGGATATTCTCAAGTTAAAGTTGATTTCATGTAATCGAATGAACTATCTTATAAGTAAAGTCGTCCCAGGAGCGCAACTCAACAATATTGGCAATATCATTTTAAAGTCGTCTACTTTAAAATGCATAATGTATGTCTGAATTGTCAATATAAATGAGTCAGAAAAATTAAATTATCAGAAGAATTTTTTCACTATGTAACAAAAAACAAAATTTGTTTAATTTACTATTTGTATTTTGAGAACGATTTCCGAATTGGAAATTGAAACGTCAATAAATGTATTTTTTTCTTTAATGTGGCTTATTCCCAGTTATAAATAGTAATTTTTTATGTAGTTGAAAATATGTATTATCAATATTGTTCTGATGCTATTTTTATGTGGCATTTTAAAGTAATTACTATTTAAATGGGAATAAGTCACAGTCAAAGGTTAAAGTACGTTTATTGACGTTTCAATTTCCACTTCGGAAATCGTTCTCAAAATACAAACATAAGTAGATTAAACAAATTTACAATGGTAAAATAGTATAAATATATAATGTATATAATACATATTGTAATAATTTCAATATATAAAAAAATAAATTTACTAATATAAATGTTTCTAATATAGTAATAATTTATCTGTCCGATGTAAAACTGCTAATTAAAACCTCTTTGACCAATCGAGCACCGCATAAATAGATGAAATCAAATTGAGGTTAAATGAAAAAAAAAAAAAAAGATTAATTAAAACCGAAAGCAGATTTTAAAACGGAAAAGTCCATTACAGCCATTATAACCAAAAATATATGTCACATATCCATGCCAATGGATAATTAAATCGCATTCTTTAATCCCTTCATCCATAAATCTTCCAATATTTCGTTTTGCTTCCGAAATGAAATATTGTCTAAATAAGGGTAATTGGAAACACAGGGTTGTATTTACCACAATCATTGAAATTTTGTTAGAAAACAATAAAATACCGCAACTGTTATTAAAAAGAGCAGTTTTAAAAGTATGATTTATGTCCAAAAAGTTCTTTCACGCCCTCGGTTTTGATGACCATGCGCTTTGCAATTAGCAGCCAATAAAGTTTTTCGTTTCAACTTTTGTTTCAAACAAAAGTATTAGAAACAATCGCATGCATCTTGATTTATTTGTTCCTGGTGATATTTTGTAAAGTCTAATTGTGATCGAATGTATTTTCCGACCAAATTAGGAATTTGATAGAAAACGAGTTAAACCAAAGGACAAAGTTACAGGAATGGTCAGCGAAATAAGAAATAAAAAAGTTGAACAAGCACTCCAAAAAATAAATAATATTTACTTTAATAAAATAAAAGGCAGATATCGAGCACAGTTTGAACTAAATCTTGCCCAAGGACTTTCGCCCTCAGGGCATCTTCATGGACATCTGAAATAAGCCAAGAAACGTTTTTTCAAGTAAAGAAAAATCTCGAAAGAAACTCGAAGTTCACATTTGCATACAACTAACACTGGACAAAGGATAAACAGTTTAAAAAAGATTTCAAAATTTAAAAAGCTATATTGTGGGTGACAACAGGAGAGAGAATGACTCCCGGTCTTAACGGAAATGTTAAAGTGCTACCTGACATAGGACAACTTGAATGAGCAGTCACAATCTTTAGTGATTTGCACATTTCCAAATTCTATGATAAACTGAACATTGACCAAAAGCTCAACTGACCACTAATATAGGAAGTCAACTGATGAAATATGAAATTATATAAATTACTTTATATAGATTGCATATTCCAGATCTCACACTCAATCCTGTCAGTAATAATTTGGGTGTTAGTTTGGGGGCAACTGAAGTAGATATGAAGTGTGAATTTAAGAACTGGACTAAACAATATATTTGATAGTGGTTGGTTGACTACACTAAAAAGTTCTACCAAGCACTGCCAAAACTGTAGAAACGGAGAAATTAAAATACTTAGAATTTAAATAGACGGTTGAAAACAAAGTGTATAAATGGCGTATAACACCAATAGTTTTGTTAAACCCACAGTCAATGGAAAAACCATAAAATTAACCCTGTATTACTATCCATCAAAAATTAACATATTTTACTACCCGGGGTACAGGTGTATCCCAAAATTAAAACACGTGTTTGCAAAAAATCAAATATATTTAGAAAATTACAAAGTTATCGTATGCAATGGTTTTACATTATTAAACATAATTATTAATTATTAGTTTTAGTTTATGCAATCTGGGCACACTTTTGACTGATGGATCAGACATATATATTTTTTGCACTTCTTGCACGTCATTCTCGATTTTCTGTCTTGTTTGCGTGTAAAAAAGCGCATCTCCCGGAAAAAGTTTATCTTTGGTGTACATTAGGTTCATTAGGTTCTTCAGGCTCGATATGTAATTTTTTTTTCTATAATAGCTCGGAGTTCTTTTGACGAAGTTTGGATTCCGTTCTCTCATCAAGTGACTAACTAGGTCAATAAGTTTTTTTAGGAATGACCTTGTGTTCGGTAATAATTTCTTTTCTCTGGCATTACTATCTTTACATAGAACTATGTAATTACCTCCAACAATGTCTAATAAATTGTAAAAAATTCTAAGAGACCAGAGTCTTGATTTTCGAATAGTGATATATCTATGCGCGAGCTGGTCGAATGTGTCAACTCCGATTTTGGTTCGATTATTAAAATCAATTATATCTGCAAGCACTGTAGAATTTAGTGTGTATCCTTTGTAATGTATAGTGCATAACATGACAACCATTTTTTTAGCTTTTGGAGGGCAATACGAAAGCAGTGTTAAGTGTTTACTATAAGCAAACATAGCTGGAAAATGAAATTCCTGTTTCTTTGTTAAAAAGTTCTTTCGATATTGCCGAATTCATATTTAGAACCTATGCGTAGTAATAAAGTCCGCATAATGCTTTGAATTTTATTAAATTCGTATCTCTCACATAGGATGGCCAGATTAATGTATTATCCACTTCCTCCTCATCAACATGTCGATCTCTTCCATAACGTTCTCGTTGTAATCTAATTTCCTTGTTTGTGAAAGCAACAATATTTTTTAAAATAACATCAGTGAAAAACAAGGACCATGCTAAAATTCCAATAGTTATTTTTTGACCAGCTCCTTTATTTCCAGGAAAATGAATCACTAGATTTCTTTGATAGGTCCGACGTGACTTTTTGTTGACTTTTCCGCTTCATTTGAAGCCATTTTTTCCACGTAGTTTGTTATTCACTTCCTCAATTTGCACATATTCAATGTCATTTTCGTTATTTGTAGCTGAGAGACATTCGCACAGAATTTCATGGCTTGTTAAAACTTTGCAGTCAGACTTCTTTGCTGCTGCATATCATCATCGTTAAAATCTTCGTCATTCTCCGAAACATAATCATCATCGTTGGACTCTTCATAATTCTCCGGAACATAATCATCATTAGAATCTTCATTATTTTCCGGTATATAATCATCGTCGAAATCGAACCCAACAGTCGAGTTGGGTTCCCTACGCTGCGAGGAGATGCTGCAATAAAATTTTTAAGAATCGGTTTAAATTTAGTACAATTTAAACTAATTTGAGTATTAAGATAGTGATAATAAATGAACCAAACCAGATATTATTCCTGGAGAAATATAAACAGCTTTAGGAGAGACAGGAATAAGTTGCCTGACAGTTTTGTTTAATATAATTGTGGAAGTGGCACAAATTCCAGATGAATGGAGGGCAGTATATAACTACCGATTTATAAAAGTAAAGTAGATGTTCAACAATGCCCAACTATAAAACTACCCACACTACTAGTACTACTAATAACTAGTTAGACCATGAAAATATGTGAGAGAGTAATTCTGAAGATAATGTCTTAAAGAAAAAGGTTTAAAAATTTGTAGGATAAAAATAGAGCATATTAGTAAATAAAAGAACAAATCTAGAATATACATTTAAGATATTACAAATAAAATAACTTTGGATAGTAAAACGATTGAAAACAGTAATAGTTTTACATACCTAGGATCGGTATTTCAGAGTAATGGAGAAATGGATGAGATGGGAAGGGTGTACAACCGATACTTGCTTTCGCCAAACTTTTCGTTTATCACAAAACGCTGAAAACCTATAGCCGTTTTATTTAAATTTCGCATTACAAAATTTGACCATAAAAATTGGTAATAAATAATGAACAAAAGCCAAGTTTTGTTAATAATTAAATAATTACCTTTTCATATTTGGAAAAAGCGAGTTTTAAAGCAAACTTTTACAGAAAGCAGTTTTGAAACAAACTCGTTTGGAGAAAGTAAGTTTTGAATGAATTCCCTTTTTTGGAAATAAAATTTTATATCTTTGATTTTTTTCAGATCTTAATAGAATAATAGTAATTAGTTTGGTATTAATACAGCAAATCTTATACGTTCTAATGCAGGTATTGGTATAATATATTGTCGAATATAATAATAATGTAGACTTGTGTGTATTCTAACGTAATTTAGAGTGACTTTTTTTTACCTGTCTCTTGTAGTCTCTTACAAAAGATATACATATTTTCTAACATAGCTTTTTCTAGATATCTCACATTCCGTATGGGTTTAAGCAAGGATACATGTCAATCGCTACAATACAACTGATTCATGTTAAGTCGTTTATTTTTTCGGTAAACTCGTAAAGATCAGTTTATGATTTGGTACTGTTATCCTAAGCCCTGTAGTGATATAACCCTAGCTGGCCTCTGATAAAAGGCTAGAATGAAACTCTCGCTATCTTTTATTTAACTAAGTATCGATAATTATTCTTCCGTTTGTAAAGTATGTATTACCACCCAATATGATATGTCAATAAACAATTTTTCAGTAAATGCATGCTATGTACAAGAATATGTGATATTCCTTTTAGTTAAAAAAACTAGAAAAAATGCTGATATTACGGGAAATAATATAGCATAGTAAAAACCAAGCCTGTCCTGTATAATTTCTTCACCTGTTTTATTCCCATTCACTCCAGAAATATTTTTCATGGTGGCTAATTTATAATTTATATTCATAAAAGACAATATAGACGCTTCATGCTTTGGATTTTCTACATGATGCAATCAATTATTTTTTCATTCGTAATCTCGATTTCCTGAATGGTATGAAAAATAGTAAAATTGTAAAAAATGTTTTCAAACAAATAAACCATTAGATTCAAAATTGAAATACGTTGTTGTAGTGGCAGAGATATACGAGTGGGAGCCAAATACAATAAAGCTACATAAACAAAATATCTAAAGAACTATCAATCATAAATATTTAACAAAAACATAGTTATCTACTTTTAAGTTTTTTATCTTGCGAAAATTTTGTGGAAATGACTACTTCTTATTTAACTCACATCATGATATACTAAGGTGTTGTCTTCATGTATAATTCGATTGTTTTGTCTTAATTCCGATAGCAGCAAAAACATAAAATATTCCGAATGTAACTGTACGCCTGAGGATTCTTTATTTTCTCATTTTAGACTATCGTATATAATGTTACGATTTTAAATGTTATGGCATATAGAACTGTAAATATTTTATGACTAATTCTTTTTTTATTGATTCTCGTAATTTGTAGGTCAAAATCTACCTGAGCTTCGATACCAGTTGTTTACAGAATAATCTAGACCCTAATTTCAGTGAGTCATCCACGACTCGAAGTTGAAAAAGAACTAGTCTCAGCGGTTAATTGCCTTCATCGAAAAAACCAGTATATTCCATGGAGTTCTTTGCAAAAGTGGGTCACCGAACTTTCCAGATAGCGGAAGTTTCTTTATATATAAAGACGAAATTTTATTGAAGAACTTAGTCATAAGAAGATCGGGGAACGCGGTTTACTTGTAACGAAACGTAAATAAATTATTATTTGTAATATAAATTAGGATTAATAAAGACTTTAATAAATTCGTAATTAGTTATCGTGAGTTTTAATAAATTAGAATATAGACAATAAATTAGAATAAAGACAAATAAATTAGAACTATATAAATATACAACATTTGGTGTCAGGTGTGGAGTTCCAACATAAATCCAGCAGTGACTTTTGAAAAAGACTTTAAAACTTTTGAAAAGTATTGTTCGTCGGGAACATCCGCGTAGTTCGGTAGTGACCTTTGTACAAAAGAACATTTATAAAAGTACGTGTGTGCCTGTACAAAGATGCTGCTAGTACAACTCTCGGTAAAACAGTTGCGTGAGCAATTAGAAGAACGCGATGAAGACTGCAGCGGGTCCAAGAAGATCCTCCAAGAACGACTAAAAAATGTTCTTAACAAGAATGGAGATGACCCAGAGACATTCCATTTTCAATCAGCAGAAGAAGCAGTTTTAATGAAGATCGAAGAGAGTTCTAAAAAAAATGATGAAAGATTCAATGAAACGTCTCAAATTATTAAAGAAGTAGCTAGACAAAACGACGAGAAACTCGAAAATGTGTCAAAAAGATTTGACGAGAAATTTGAAAATGTTTCTCAAATGATGGAAGAAACTTCGAAAAAGAATAATGAGAAATTTGAAGAAGTTTCCAAAACATTCGAAAAAGTAGAAGAGAAAATCAAACAGTTAGAGACCATGATAACTAACACGAGAGTGCTACCACCAATTAATACGGTAGCTTTAGATCCGGTAGAGATAAAAGAAGACGAGACAAAATGTAAGTTGGAAACACGGCCGAAATTTGAAGGAAGCGGAGGTTATGTTCATGTCAAAGTCCCAACTTTCAATGGAAAATCGTCATGGAACAACTACATGAAGCAGTTCGAATCAGCTGCAAGAGCGAATGGATGGTCTGAAAAAGAAAAGGCTGTAAACCTAACTATCGCTCTTCGAGGAGATGCTTAGATGTGCTCCAGACCATAGCCGTAGAGGAGACGGATGATTTCGAACAACTGAAGAAGAGGTTAAATATGCGATATGGCCACGAACACTTGGAGCATGTATATCAGTCGCAGCTCAAAAATCAAAGACAAAAGAAAGATGAGGCTCTTCAAGAATATGAAGTAGATATCGCCAGATTAGTGCGATAAGCTTATCCAACAGCTCCCGAAGACATGATGGAAAAGTTGGCCGTTCAAACGTTTATTGATGGTCTTCGTGATCATGAGATGCAAAGAACACTACGATTAGCTCGTCACAAGACGCTGGTTGATGTCTTATCCGCCGCCCTCGAATACGAGTCAGCTACGCAGGCCTCTGGCGGTTACAGTAAAGTTAGGACTGTAAAAGAGGAAGAAGATGAAGATAAACTTGACCAGCTCGTTAATATGATGAAAAGCATGACATGCAAGAAAACGAAGACCATAAGATGCTGGAATTGTGGCGAAATAGGACACGTACGAAGTTCATGTAAGCATCCTAGGTACGACACAAATCAAGAAACTCACCATCAGGAAAACTAGAACGGGTCGGCCTTAGGGGGGCAGCTTCGACCCAGAACTTTTCCAAAGACCCTCTCATACTGATAGCTTCTTTGAAATGTCGTGAAGATAGTGTATATGTAGATGGAGAAATAAATGGTAAAAAGCATACGTTGTTGGTCGATACTGGAGCGACAAGAACCATTATTCGACCGACAGTTATAAACAGCCGTAAGAAACTGTTACCAACGAGGTTGCGACTTCGGACCGCTACGGGTGAAAATGCCAACATTCACGGAGAAATCCAGATACAATTAGGAATTGGAGCAGAAAAGTTCGTCCATACTGTTATAGTTGCTGACATCGAAGAGGATGTTATATTAGGAATGGACGTAATGAATACGCATGGATTCCAATTGGATTTTAAGAATAAGGTAATCAAAGTTGGTAACGAGGAGGTATTTCTCCATCCACATGATGACAACACTATGCAAGCAGCCGTTAAAGAAGATACAGTCGTGCCTGCGAGAAGTGAAACGATAATAGTAGCGCGGCTACAGGGAATTGTGGACGAAGGAACACCTGTTATGATGGAGCCTTGGAATCATGACGACGAAGTTGGCCGTGGAATCATAATTGGAAAAGAATTAGTGACTTCGGCTAAAGAAATTCCTGTGAGACTTATTAATGTCAATGACTACCCAGTGACCATCAAGAAAGAGACAAAAGTAGGAACTTGTGTACCTGTCACATCCATAATCCGTCAGACGACAACGTCTGATAATTCCAACGATAAATTTGATCAAATGGTTGCGGTTGCTGGACAGTCTCTGAATCAGATTGAGAAAAGGAAATTAAGGGAATTTCTTCGGAAGTATCGTGATATTTTCGTACCGAAAGGAGGAAAGACGGGAAGAACTACCGTTGTTAAGCATAAAATAGATACTGGTAATGCTAAGCCAATTCGTCAAACAGCTCGACGATTACCACAGGCGAAAAGAGAGGAAGCTGAAACGATTGTTCAGGAAATGAAGAAAGACGGGGTGATAGAACATTCTACGAGCCCATGGGTCTCTCCGGTGGTCCTGGTTAAGAAGAAAGACGGAACAACGAGGTTCTGTGTGGATTACCGTTTGCTGAACAACGTTACCAAGAAAGATAGTTATCCTCTGCCTCGGATCGATGACACATTAGACACATTGGCTGGAAGTAAATTATTTTCTACTTTGGATTTGAAGTCTGGATACTGGCAGGTAGAAATGGACCCGGTAGATAAAGAAAAGACAGCCTTCACCACAGGATCTGGATTATGGCAATTCAACGTTATGCCATTTGGACTTTGTAACGCTCCTGCGACATTTGAGAGGCTTATGGAAAATGTGTTGAGAGGGTTATCTTGTAAAACATGCCTAGTTTATCTAGACGACATAATCGTCTTGGGGGAGACATTTGAAGACCATCTGAAGAATTTAGAAAACGTTTTTAATCGACTTAAAGCTGCCCAATTGATGTTAAACCCCAAGAAGTGCCAGCTATTTCAAGGTAAAGTCAATTATTTGGGTCATATAGTCAGTAAAGAAGGAGTGGCTGTGGATAAGGGAAAAATCGATTCCATTAAGGAATGGCCAAAACCAACTGACAAACATCAAGTGAGAAGTTTTCTTGGACTATGTACTTATTACCGGAGGTTTATTAAGAAGTTAAAAGATATCGCTAAACCATTAAAGCGACTTGCAGAGGAAGCAAGAGAATACCGCTGGGATGTAGACTGCCAAAATGCCTTTGAGACCTTAAAAAAGCATTTAATCATAGCACCAATTTTAGGGTATCCACTGCCAGAAGGAGAGTTCATCTTAGATACAGATGCAAGTAATGTGGGAATTGGAGGAGTGCTGTCTCAGATCCAAGGAGGACAGGAAAGAGTCCTTGGATATTTTAGTAAAGTTCTCTCAAAACCTGAGCGGAATTATTGCGTCACGAGAAGAGAACTTCTGGCAGTAGTGAAATCAGTAGAGCACTTCTATCAATACCTCTATGGAAGAAAGTTTTTAATCCGAACCGACCATGCCGCCCTTAAGTGGTTGATGCAGTTTAAGAATCCAGAGGGTCAGATAGCCAGGTGGATCGAACGACTCCAAGAATATGATTTTAAGATTGAGCACCGGGCCGGAGTTAGCCACCGAAATGCTGATTCTCTTTCCAGAAGGCCATGCCCAGCAGAGTGTTCCCACTGCAACAAAACGGAATCCAAGAAAGCAGCAGTGCTAAGAACGACGGTGATCAACGACGACTGGACGCCTACCAAGATCAGGGAAGAACAAGAGAGAGATCCAGTTATACAGAAAATCCGAAAATGGAAAGAGGAAAACCGTCGACCACCTTGGCAAGAAATATCGAACCTAGGCTCAATAGTTAAGACGTATTGGCCCCAGTGGGACTCATTTATCATGGAAGATGGCTTGCTCAAACGAGTCCTGGAAAATGATGACGGTTCAGAGAAAAGAAGACAGTTGGTGATTCCAAAGAGCAGAATAGCCGAAGTACTTCGTCAGTTACACGACAGTCCATCAGGAGGGCATTTTGGTGTGAAAAAGACCCTTCAGCGAATTCGGGAACGGTTTTATTGGATGAACAGTTCCGACGATGTAAAAGACTGGTGTAAGAAATGTACTATTTGTGCTACGAGTAACGGGCCTTATCGAAAAAGGAGAGCTCCTATGAGACAATATAATGTTGGAAGCCCGTTTGAAAGAATAGCTTTGGACATTGCTGGGCCATTTTCAGAAAGTGATAATGGAGGCAAGTACATGTTGGTAGTAATGGATTACTTCACTAAGTGGGTCGAGATTTACGCACTTCCAGACCAGAAGGCCGCCACCGTTGCAGATAAGTTGATCCAAGAATATATCAGCCGATTTGGAGTGCCTTTGGAGATCCATAGTGACCAAGGCAGGAACTTCGAAAGCGATTTATTCCAAGGAATATGTGATAGACTAGGTATGAAGAAAACAAGAACTACGGCTTATCATCCGCAATCGGATGGTATGGTAGAACGAATGAATAGAACGGTTGGCAAGTATTTGACAAAGATGGTGTCCGATCATCAGCGAGACTGGGACCAATATCTTCCGTTCTTCACAATGGCCTACAGATCTGCTGTTAATGAATCAACAGGCCAGACACCAGCCAGAGTCCTATTTGGACGCGAGACGCGACTACCTTGTGATCTAGAGTTTGGGTGTCGACCTGGAGAAGATGTAGCAGGTGAAGATTATGTGATCGAATTACGAAGAAGAATGGACGATGTACACGAGTTGGTCCGTTCCCATCTCCAGATCGCTAGTGAGCGAATGAAGAAACGGTACGATACGCAAGCCGAAAAGGGGTGTTTTAAGAAGAACGATAAAGTCTGGCTTTATAACCCCAAAAAGCGAAAAGGTTGTTCTCCCAAATTGCAGCAGTTTTGGGAAGGTCCATACCTCATTATGGAGAAGATCAATGATGTTATTTACCGAATAAGCAAGATTCCGAGGGGAAAGCCGATGATAGTACACCATAACCGGCTGGCGTCTTTCGAAGGTAACCACGACGTAGATGAAGAAGTGGAAGTAAACCAAGTCCAAGATGTGTCTGACCTCACGTTTAAGGAATTCATTGGTTCCTATGGAAGTACCGGTAAAGCAAGACATGGTGTTACCACTGAAGAAAGGCAAGATCTACTCGCGCTTCCCGATGACTACTCACTGGCCCTTACCATCCCGGCCAGTATCAAAGATGCACCAGGGTTGGCATCCGTCTTTCGAAAGAAGTTTGGTCGAGTTGCAGAACTTCAATGCCAAGTGCCAGCTCCTGGTAAAACCTTGAAACTTCAAGATGCATCACGTTACCTTTTTTACCTGGTAACAAAAGACACTGCCCGTGACCAACCTACCTACCGAGATGTATGGGAAGCCTTACTTCAGTTGAGAGAGCACGTACTAGAGTCCGAAGTGCAAAAGTTAGCCATGCCAAAGTTGGAGTGCCGCCAATTAGATTGGAGGGTTATACGAAACATGGTGGAGGAAATCTTTAAAGACACCGAAGTCCAGGTGTTAGTCTGTTGCAATCCGCATAGTTACTGGTGCGGAGAGAAAACCGTCCCTTGTCATTTCTATACAATTGGAAGTTGTAAAAGAGGGTCCAGTTGCCGATATCAGCATGTCGTTCCAGTTACAGTCCCGACAAGGTTCCAGGAAGAACCATCTTTTAAGAGGGGGGCAATGTTACGATTTTAAATATTATGGCATATAGAACTGTAAATATTTTATGACTAATTCTTTTTTTATTGATTCTCGTAATTTGTAGGTCAAAATCTACCTGAGCTTCGATACCAGTTGTTTACAGAATAATCTAGACCCTAATTTTAGTGAGTCATCCACGACTCGAAGTTAAAAAGAACTAGTCTCAGCGGTTAATTGCCTTCACCGAAAAAACCAGTATATTCCATGGAGTTCTTTGCAAAAGTAGGTCACCGAACTTTCCAGATAGCGGAAGTTTCTTTATATATAAAGACGAAATTTTATTGAAGAACTTAGTCATAAGAAGATCGGGGAACGCGGTTTACTTGTAACGAAACGTAAATAAATTTTTATTTGTAATATAAATTAGAATTAATAAAGACTCTAATAAATTCGTAATTAGTTATCGTGAGTTTTAATAAATTAGAATATAGACAATAAATTAGAATAAAGACAAATAAATTAGAACTATATAAATATACAACAATAACATCGTCCATAACAAACAGGCAGTAAGATACATATGTCTATCGATGTAAATACTTTATTTTAATGTTCAAGTGCCATGGTCACGACGAACCTTAGCATCACCGTAATCTGTACTTTGACAACAGTTTTTCTTATAAGAGTTGTTTGGCTTACTGTAGAACATTGTCCAAGGATGTTTAACTAGGAAGTATGTCTACAACCTGGAGCCCTCTTTCCTTCGATCGTCCCTTCTATTAATAATTTTTTAGTTGTTATTTGTCATTTCTGAAGAACTCTGTCAATCCTAATATTCTGATCATTCATCTAGTAAAATGCTACCACTTTTTTACATAAGGTTCAATATATTGAACAAAATATAGCTTAGATTAAGAGTTAGTAGCGTCGTGCTAATATCGCCACCACATAAACCTGGTTTTATTTTGATCAATGATACCCTAGTTTGTTCGATTCTGATATAGTATTCTAGTTTTTATTAATTACTATTTATAACTGGGAATAAGCCACATTAAAGATAAAAATACATTTATTGACGTTTCAATTTCCAATTCGGAAATCGTTCTCAAAATACAAATAGTAAATTAAACAAATTTTGTTTTTTGTTACATAGTGAAAAAATTCTTTTGATAATTTAATTTTATCTGACTCATTTATATTGACAATTCAGACATACATTATGCATTTTAAAGTAGACGACTTTAAAATGATATTGCCAATATTTTTGAGTTGCGCTCCTGGGACGACTTTACTTATAAGATAGTTCATTCGATTACATGAAATCAACTTTAACTTGAGAATATCCGTCAGAAAAAATCATAGCATGTAATTCGTCTTTAAAAAGACAAACACATGACATGATGACAGTAAAATTCTCCTGTTAGTGATTCCATAGTAAATTATGAGGGAAAAACCAGGAAAAAAACCTCATAATACTATCCCGACATTGTAAGTATTTGTTCGTGAATTTAGTTTACCTTCAACAAACATCAAAATTCTGATTTTATGTTACGTTATTTAAAAAACATAAATGATGTATCCTCTATATGTTACTGACTTACTAATACTGGTATTTTCTTATTAATAACTTCCTCTTTCAATATTGGTAACCAGATCCTACTACATTCTGCCGAGGAATTTGCGACACAATTGGCCTCATTTAGCATAATTAGAGCCGCTTCTTTGATTTTTCTTTTTTTACCATCCGTTTCTTTTAGGACTATATTTGAATTATTCCATTGAACTCTATGTTCATTATCCCATGCGTGTTTACATATTTGAGATCTATCAAATTCTCTATTTTTAATATAAGATTGATGTTCACTTATTCTAACATTTAATGGCCTTATATTAAAAATAGAGAATTTGATAGATCTCAAATATGTAAACACGCATGGGATAATGAACATAGAGTTCAATGGAATAATTCAAATATAGTCCTAAAAGAAACGGATGGTAAAAAAAGAAAAATCAAAGAAGCGGCTCTAATTATGCTAAATGAGGCCAATTGTGTCGCAAATTCCTCGGCAGAATGTAGTAGGATCTGGTTACCAATATTGAAAGAGGAAGTTATTAATAAGAAAATACCAGTATTAGTAAGTCAGTAACATATAGAGGATACATCATTTATGTTTTTTAAATAACGTAACATAAAATCAGAATTTTGATGTTTGTTGAAGGTAAACTAAATTCACGAACAAATACTTACAATGTCGGGATAGTATTATGAGGTTTTTTTCCTGGTTTTTCCCTCATAATTTACTATGGAATCACTAACAGGAGAATTTTACTGTCATCATGTCATGTGTTTGTCTTTTTAAAGACGAATTACATGCTATGATTTTTTCTGACGGATATTCTCAAGTTAAAGTTGATTTCATGTAATCGAATGAACTATCTTATAAGTAAAGTCGTCCCAGGAGCGCAACTCAAAAATATTGGCAATATCATTTTAAAGTCGTCTACTTTAAAATGCATAATGTATGTCTGAATTGTCAATATAAATGAGTCAGATAAAATTAAATTATCAGAAGAATTTTTTCACTATGTAACAAAAAACAAAATTTGTTTAATTTACTATTTGTATTTTGAGAACGATTTCCGAATTGGAAATTGAAACGTCAATAAATGTATTTTTATCTTTAATGTGGCTTATTCCCAGTTATAAATAGTAATTAATTTACAATGCCACAAGAAAATAGCTTCAGAACAATATAGTTTTTATTAAGCTAACAACCTAGATATTTGGCCTAGATAGTTTCAAGCATTTTCAATATGCTCCTGCTGTTTTTTGTTTTTGGGACTACTGACCACTTTGTTTTCCAAGCATTCAGGTTAAGTTCCTAATCAAAACTTTTGGATGCAACTCAACCGAACAACTCCTGTCAACCCTTTAGAGTGTCTGCAATAACAAGGGTTTCTTCAGTTAAATAACAGCTTAGATAGTATTTAACCTCGACGGACACTAGTTTTAACCTCTTCTAATATCTGGTCATCATCTTTTATTTGGCTAGTCAGATTTAAGCAAAAGTTGGCAATTAACCGTAAATCACGATTATCTAGTTTTACCTAGGAGTTTAACCCAGAACTTAGAATAAGAGTATACAGAAGTTTTACGTGTTACACATTATTAAATATTTTATCAGAACCTATAAAACAAGAGTATATCAGCAATAACACATCCCTAGAACATAAAACTATAACTTGTGTACTAAATAAGGCTTCTTCTGTTCTGAAACCTTGACGAAATCTAAACTGTGTGCAGCCCAAAAAATATTTATATGTTTATATTACCTTGTTATTTGATATTATATTTGTTATATTCTACTATAAATTACCTTTAAAAATACTACCAAAACGCGGCTTACAAGGCTAATTCGGCGGTAGTAAAGCATTTATTTCCTGAATGTTTTTAGGCAATGAAGTTGTCATTTGGCAGAATGTTGATAGCATTCGGTAAGTATGTGATTGACTGTCAGTTGTAATTGACAGCTTTCACAACTAGGTCGGTTGCTGGATGACATCAAGTAACCACGTGTTAATTTTGTATGTCTGATCCGAAGTCTCCTTACCACGAAATGATCTCGTCTGGACAAACTTGTAGTGCCAAAGATAGGAGGACTATCTATTAAATGTTACATTTGATGTAAAGCGTAGCAGTTGGTGTCCCAATATTGTTGCCATTGGGTTCTTGTTCTTCTTTGAATGTAAGCCCTTACCAGTTTTTATGTTAACAGCGGGATCAGATGATGTTGGGGCAAGTTTTGCGTCTGCAAGTTCATTTCCTGTTATACAAATATGGAACGGTAAACAGATTAAAGTAACTGTTGTATTTTGGAAAAATATAGTTTGGTAATTGTCGTGGATCTTTTGGACGATAAGATGATTAGTGAATACATTTTGGATGGATTCGATTTAGGTTAGAGAGTATGTGCATATAGCCACTTGCTTATTTGTTGATGAAATGTATTTAATAGCTTAAAGTATACTTAATAATTCTCCAGTATGAACGCGGCAAAAGGGGGATAAGGAATAACGTGATAAACATATTTTTTAATTATGTTTAAAACGATTTATTTTAAAAGTTAAGGCAATAGACTTATTCTTCCATACTTTCTTACTCCAATATTAAAAAAAATTGTACGATTTCTGTTATATGTACCTATGTAATTTTTTACAGTATTGATTTTTTGAGTAAAATAATTATTCGTAATTTTTAATTTATTTACTAAATAAATTTAATTTATTTTTGTTTGTGTTGGACCTAAATCTTAATTTTTAAATCTTAATATTTTCTACAAATACCTAAAAATATTATATATTTAAGGATAGATAATTATACAGAATTATATGGTCGATAAAGTTTTTTTTAGTTTTTGAATTGTGTTATACCTTTTTCCCCGCATTTTCCCGATCTATCCATCAGCAGCTTGTTTTGACTATTTTTATCTATCTCTATCTAATTAGCCTTCTTCGGTCCATCGTTGGACATAGGCCTCCCCAATCCTTTTCCATTGAAATCTCCATTTCAACTTTGCAACTTCTTGTCTAACATCTCTCACTTTTATTTTCTCTCTTATCTACTCGTTTCTCTTTTTATCCATTAGTTTTTTGTGCAACATTTGTCTTGCCATTGCTCTTTGGGTTTTTATGAGTTTGCCCATGTTTGCTTTTGTAAATGTCCACGTTTGGGAACATAAGTAAGAGTAAGTTTTGACTATTTATCTTATACAAATCGCCGTGTGATTGCATTGTATGAGATGTTGTCTAATACCTCTCTATATAGAGAAATGCACCAAGAATCATCTATTGGTTTTCCTGGCAGTACTTTATTACCCTGTATGAAATAGTACCGTATCGTTTCCTTTGGTACGTACTGCAGCCTTAAGCTACAATGTAGTATTATATATAACTTTTGTAAATCTTATTTCTCTTCCAGCAGAAGTATTTACTAAATCCCGTCTAGACCCGGTGATTAAAATTATTGCCCATATAATGTGACTTTGATCTATCACTTCTTTACTACACGCAAGTTTATATCTTCCATTTTATTGTGCTCCCTTGCTAGTACTTGAATGACTACAAAAATGGAGGAGTATTTAAATCCTTGTAACTTTAAGACTAACATTCTAAACTTTCTGGTAGGAATATGATTATTATAAGGTATAAGAATTCTTCAGGGAAACGTCAAGTAAAAAAAACTAAATAAATCTTACAATAAGCAACTTGACTCCATACTTCTTAAAACTACACCTAAATACATATTATTTTATATAGTACAAACCATTCGACTTACTTTCTTTCCTAGAATCTTGTCCTTTAAGGAGGCAAAAGTTATATTTTTCTTTTCTTTCCACCTGTAGAACTGGAAACACAGGAAACCAGCCAAGACGATTAACATTAGACAGACTAACGTCAGGTTGACAGTTACCATCTTTGACAGCTTATTTACGGTTTCTATAAAAAGAAAGTTATATACATATAAATGATAACAAAGTGGACTACTTTAATGAATTATAGCTAAGGATATTTAAATTTACTATTTTGGCGATTGTATTTGTGCTGTTTATGGTAAAACTGAGTTATTTTTTAACTGAATTTTAAATGAGCATTTCGCAAAGTAATATGTAGAAAAAAATAACAGTTATTCATTCAATGTTTTTCATATTTTATTGTTTAAGAAATGAAAATTAAAATAAGTCACAATAGTCAAAAAAAAAAACAAAAATTATAATAAATAAACTTAAACATTTTTTGCATTTACTTTACTATACATTTCAAAGGTACCTAACATAGATAAACGAATTTGGCATGCATATTTTAGTATAGCTTGCCTTAAAATATATGGTTTTGGTTTTCTCCTCGTTCAAGCATTTCGTGTTATTCTTGCCATTGTAATCAATGAAATTAATAACCAAAATGTATTATTAAATTTATCTGAGAGAATCAGTCTCTTTCTCCTGTTAGCGACCAGAATGTAGCTTCGACTAAATTTTTTAAATAATTTTTAACTGTTTTTTCTTGTTTGGTGTAGTGTTATGTACAATTTTATGTAATTTTATGTTTATGATATTCTGCGCTTGTTGGATAGCCCAAAATTGACGAATGCCCCTGATGATGCTCTAGGAAGCGAAAGTACTTGGGCAAGATTTAATTAATAAAACTGTGCTCGATATCTGCGTTTCATTTTATCAAAGCTTATTTATTTATTGTATATGGAAGATTTGGAAAACAGTAGAAAATATTTTTAATGATAATTAGTATACACTTTAGTCTTGACTAAATGCAGTGACTAAGTGCAGTGTCTTAAATATAATCAAAGGAACGGTTCAGCTCGGCGGCTCGGGGGCTATGCACAATGGCAATAAAATCGATGCCATGAGTGAAAAGTTATATGTATAAATATCTCGGAATAAAGCAATAGCGTTAGATTGACCATAAGCAAATGAAAACAGAGATAACTACTGAGTTTATACGATGGGCAAAACAGCTACTTCGTTCACACCTTAACAGTAACAATTTGTTTAAGGCACTAAACATCTACTTATGTTCTGCAGTTAGCTACTTATTTGGTATTGTTAACTGGGCAAAAACGGATGTAGAAAATCTTCAACAAAAAGTACGAACAAACCTCACAAAGGCACAATAACAATATCCCCGAAGTACTGTAACAAAAACGACATGACCGTGGTATTTAGAACAACGATGAGGACGTGGATATAAGTAAGCAATCAAAAAAACAGATAACTAATTTAATAACTTTTGTTTTTTTACTACGAATTTTCAGACGCAGAATGAGACATTTACCTAGATGAGTAAACCTTTGCATGACCGACATCCCAACGAAGTCAGCCAAGACTATGTCAACAATATAGTGTCGAACTATTAACTGACATCAGAAAAAAAGATGTTTCCTGAGATAGAAGGTCTATTACTTGGCATTTAGAATCAGAATATACTAACAAAAATGTACCTCAAATCCAAAGTCCAAAACGACAAATGATACTGGAACTTCTCCAAGCAAACCATCTGTCATCTTACCCAGAGAGAATGCTTGGAAATTAACAACTTCAAGCACTATTGAGACCTAACTGTACTCACAAATCAAAGAGTAACACACAATAGACCAGACCTCGTACTAGTTAATAAACTGACGAAAAAATAACACTTATCGATGTGAAGATACCTAACAACAATAATCTGCGTGTTAAATACAATGAAAATATCGCCAAATATAGAGGTGTGGAAATACAAGTACTCGCGATGTCCAGATATCTACAAAAATTTTTGGGAGATAGTCTAGCATACCAAATCACTTAGGGCTCGATAACACAGAAAGAATCCCACCAAATTTCAATCCTTTTAATACAATAGGTATTTGGGATGAGCTTATTTTAACTTCGGAGGAGATGCTCAAGAATTTCAGTTTTAAAACTGGATGAAATGGAAAATCAACAGCCGAATGTTACATTTAAATAGGCATCAGACCGAGATGCATTTTATCTTGCTGTTATTTAGTATTTACTCGGATATAATTTTTTAATAGGCTTTGCAAAGTAAAGACTTTGAAATGAAAATCTTAGATACAATAACGACATTGTTATTTTAGCCGACAGCCTTTAGTACCTATGTATAGGAGATAATGGATTGCGTAAACATGACAGGAAGAGAAATGGGTCTAAAAATTATTGCTTCTAAGTTATTTTTTTTTATATTTAGGCGCTTACCCCACGACAATGCTTTCCTTTAGATTAATCAACAAACATTGGGAGAGTTTAGTAAAGAAATTAAATGCATATGCATAATTGAAGTAGCCCGCACAACGTTTCTAAAAATGAAATCATTCCTCTATAACTACCGTTTATATATAAAATTACGTCACAGAAAAATAAAATGCTATAGTTGGTCAGTATTTTTAAATGGCATAGAGACCGGGACTCTCAAGAGTGGTAGGATCAATCGTCTAGAGAAATTTGAGATGTAGTTGCATACAAGAATGCTCCACATAACTTAGACTGCGATGCAGACAAACCAAACTCTGTTAAATACAAAAAATGGCGTTTGTAAGTTGCTGAAAGGTATTAAAGTAAGTTCATTGTCATACCTTGGGCATGGTAAGTAATGTAAGGTAAGGTAAGGTGTGTAAGGGCACGTTCTTAGACGAGACCAGTACAGAATCCTTTAGCTTATCATAAAAGGTGAAACCGAGGTCCGCAGGAGAACTGGAAGGAAGCGGATGTCATATTGAACTTTATGGAGGGACTTTATATAGCAAAAAAAGATGAATTAGATGATTTTTTTAAAAATGCCATTCGTAGGATAGGTCATTTGTTTTTTTTAAGCAGCTAATCTTGGATGAGGTTTTACAAGCTATTACCAATGATCCTGGTTTGACTACGATAAGAAAATTAAACTTTAAAATTATACATAAATTCAACTGATTACAAAACTACGAAAAATTTGGCAAACCATCAATGTTTATTGAATCGGAAGAAATTGTATGTAAAAGACAAGAGTGCCTGTAGAGAAACACTAGGACAGAAGAAAATAATATTTATTTAACAAATAATAAAATAATATTTAAAAATATTTAAAATATTATAAAATATTATTTTATAACTGTTGTTTGACGTTTTCATTTTCACTCCAGAAATAATTTTCAAAAATAGATTGTTTTAAAATTATGTGCTGCTATTATGTGGCACAAGAATATTTACTATTTATATAAAACGTAATATGAAGGGAACCTTGAAGCAAGAAGTGAAAAGATAAAAGTATATATATATATATACAGCTTTAGAAGCATTCCTACAAGGATATTCAACTAATGTAAAGGAACCAACCATTAAGGGTATCGACGACTCAGTTACTCACAAAGAAAATCTGTTATTACCACGAACAGATGAACGGAGATATGTTTAAGGAATATTTTAAATAAATGATTGTAATAATATCTAAATATTCAGATGTTAAAATGGATTATGCAAGTTTGAACTCCAGGTTAGTTCGATGTTTACCAACTACGCAATGGAAGAATTGCAACCACGTTGCAATTTAATTTAAACTATATACATGTATATATATATATATATATATATATATATATATATATATATATACATGTATATAGTTTTTCTCGAAATGTGCAATATAAGCAGGACAGATAATGCTATTAACAACAAAACAGACGCTAACGAACTTAGTTCCATTTATTGTAACATATTAAAATCTTTTTAATTTATAAAATATATTAGTTTCTGTACGTCACTGATTAAATTGTAGGACAATAAACAAAATCAGGTATTACAATATTTTAGTTGAATTTTAGTTTGTCAATCATGAAGATGTGTTTGTGTTTTAATATTTTTAGTCTGTCACTCAAAATGTTGTGTTTGTGCTTCGCTGTTTAAACGATTACATCTGTAAGTTCTTTTATGTTATGTTATTTTTTTTTATTCTATCAATAAATAATTTTTTAATGCGCTCTTGAATATATATATATATATATATATATATATATATATATATATATATATATATATATATATTGTAAATTATGAAGTTACAAACAATAAAAATCTTTTTTTAACGTATTATAATTGAAACTTACCCCTTATATCTTCATTTCCAGATCCTGCGCTAGTACTTATAACATACCGAATATCGTGCAAATAATCTGAAAAAAATTAAAAAACAAAACATTAGAAGCTAGAAGTAAGTGCAGTTTATTAAATGAGACTATTTGTATGCATTAAAAAGTAGCGAAATATGGGCACAATGTCTGAAACTAGGCTAATCTAGTTCATCCTATATGTGATAGAATTAATTTTTATAGCCTACTACAAACTAATTTATGCTAAACTCGATGGGATAAACCAGTTTAGGCTGGGCCAAACTTGTTAATTCTGGTATTAAAACGCACACTCCAGGATAAACTAGTACGGCATTGTCTAAACCAATTTAGCCAAGCCGAAAGTAATTCATGATTTTGCATCTAGTTGCCAGCCGTGCGTAAAGTGTTTAATTAATGACTGCAGTTTAAAGTTAAAGTTTTACGTATTATAATTCATTAGAAAGTTTTCTTCTTTTTTAATATGAATGAACCTACGTCAAGTCGAAAAGCAGATCAAAAACAATGATGGGAAAACTTTTTGACAGAAATTTTACAAAGTGAAAATATAAAGTCTTTTCATTATAATATGTTACCATCAGACTAATATTTGTAACTCGTTAAACGAGTTGAAATTGCAGAAAAATCTGAAAAAACTGATTGCATGGGGTGAAGGGTAATATAAAATACTATATTCCAACCTATGAACCTTATAATGTAATTGAAGCAGCTCATGTGACTGTCGGCCATGGTAGTTGTGGCAGGATGTTATCCGAAACAAAAACAATATGCCAATATTACAAAAGAAATGATAGGACTGTATATATTTATCGATGTGTGATCATCAAAATAAACCAAAGAAATGGAAAGAGAATTACGGTTCACAAAGAATATCTAACAAAATTTGTTCTACTACGTGCTTTACATCCTAGACAGCGACACAGGTGCTTATAATAGCATATTAATGACATATTACTATCTATAAGAGCGCCATGCATTTTTCAACTCTTTAATTTGACAACCGTAGGGAATTTGTCAATAATGTTATAAGTGAGTTTGCCAGTCTCGGAAGTTATAAGTGAGTTAACCAGTCTCTTAAAATTGTACACGGAAATCCCATGTACTGTCAAAGCCAGGGCCCCATTGAACACGCCAATCGACATTGGGATATAATAGGTTCTTGGATGAAAGACACAGTTTCAATAAGATGGTTATAGGGTTTGAGATATGTCCAATTCTAGAAAAACCGCACCTTATATTTAGGGATAAAACAATCGCCATTCAAGGCATTATTTGGAATAGAACCCGGAGAACTTTTTACTCCCTCTTTGACCCAATAAATCATAAATGAAATTCATAATAAATATGACTTAATAAAGGTAATAGTGGATAATTGCAATGTTAATCTGAGAGAATACAGTGATGATAACGTTAAAAAAGTAAATAACCAAAAAAAAATATGTATCGAAATATGACATTTAAAAAGCTAGAAACAGGGGAGCAGAAAATCTTCTAAAACAGGCTAAAACAATCAACGTAACTTCTGACAAGCACGATCCATCAACCATCCACATAAGAGATAATATGACTATATTGATTCCAGATATTGACAAAGGCAAAGGTGATCTCAGAAATATCATTATAATTACTCTTCAGACAAATAATGAAGGTTTTTAGATAGTTGACATTAAATATGAAGTACTTTAGAAAATATATTGCAGGTGTTAATGTTGCTTTCTTAATAATTTTTTTTTAACTTTTTGGAATTATAATTTACCTAATATGTTTTAGAGGTAGAAGATGTAAAACAATGCCCTGAAACATTGTTAAGGATTGCAGCTATGAGGTACTCTTGGATTATTACAAGGTTTTTTTAGATGCAGATGCAACAAAAACTGTTTCACAACCAAATACAAGTACAAGAAGGCAATGATACTCCTTGGTTGTACTTTAAGTGCCACCAAAGCACTCTATGTAAAAATAAATAATCATTTTAATAATTGCACACTACCAGATGTCACCTCCTATAGAAAATATCGAAATTAACGAAATAAAAGAGTTAGTTAAACATCTCAATACTAAAAAAGTTCCAGGGTATGATTTAATATCGGAAAAAATCTGCAAAAATTTACCCGAAGAAGAATTTCGGTTGGTTATATACATATTTAACGCTATAATAAAGTTAGGCTATTTTCCGTTTCAATGGAAAATGGCACAAATTATTCTACTACCGAAACCAAATAAAGATCCACAAGAACTATCATCCTATCGTCCAATCAGTTTGCTTGCCATTATCTCTAAGATATTTGAGAGGATACTCCTTCAGAAAATGAATTCTATAATCGACAGACAAAAGTTAATATCTGATTATCAGTTTGGATTCAGGCAACAAAATGGAACAATTGAGCAGGTACATAGAGTTGCCAAAGTAGCAAGAGATGCGATTGAAAAGAAAGAATACTGCACTGCAGTCTTTTTGGATGTCTCACAAGCATTTGATAAAGTATGGCATGAGGGGCTGCTATCTAAAATAAAAACTCACTTTCCTCATCCTCTGTATGCTCTTCTGAGATCCTATCCCACCAATCGATATTTCGAGGTCAGATGCAATGAAGTATTATCAAACATATCTCCAATTCTATCGGGAGTAACTCAGGGTAGTATATTGAGACCAACTTTATACTTACTCTATACGGCAGATATTCCCAAAAGAGTAAACAGCACAATCGCTACCTATGCAGATGATACTGTGATAATGGCTTCTAGCTCGGTTCCTGTTACAGTCTGTCAAAATTTACAACTTCATTTAAATGAACTAGAGAAATGGTTAAACCTGTGGCGAATTAAAGTAAATGGCAGCAAATCAGTACATATAACATTTACTTTACGCAAAGAGAGTGTACCATATGTGTGCATAAACAATACCATAATACCCAAAAAAAGTGATGTTAAATACTTGGGAATACATTTTGACAGCCGACTAAATTGGGGAAAGCACATCTGGACAAAGCGACTGCAACTAGGATTAATATAAAGGAAAATGTATTGGTTCATGAATAAAAAATCCAAACTAAGTCATAATAAATTATTACCGTATAAATGTGTTCTAAAGCCAGTTTGGACCTACGGTATACAGATATGATGTACAGCATCTAATTCTCACTTACTGAAACTTCAACGTTTCCAATCTAAAGTTTTGAGACATATTACCAATGCACCGAGGTACGTGCTCAATTATGTTATACACCGAGATCTTCAGATCCAAAATATTAAAGACACCGTTGTCTCACTCAGTGGCACTTACAAAAATAGACTACTAAACCATCCAAATACACTTGCCCAAGACCTACTTAAGCGACCAAGGTGAGGAAGACTAAAACAACGTGATCCTCTAGACCTCTCTATACCTTTATATACATAAATGTATATATCATTTTATAGCTACAACTGATACTACATATACCTACAACTTATAATTGTGTGTGTTGTTATAATTTTAACTATTGCTATTTTTTGTAATACGTTAGTAAAATGTCTTTGTAAATTGTTATTTATATTTCAAATATTTATATACATTAGAAATTTATCTTAAGGATTTCTGTCACTGGACTGATCTCCCCTATGTTAATTACTTACTTGATAAACATATTGATTATTTTTGTTTTTTTTTGTAGAAACAGATTTTAATAAAGGATGTAAAAAAAATTTAATAATTGAGGTATAAAAAACACTTATTACTTCTTTTGATTGTTTGTATTACCCATAGTGTATTAATAATTATGACGAGTCATTATCGCTTTTATTAAAATGATTATTTTTCTAATTACATACTATTTTACTCATTTATTTATCTATTTTGACTTTATACTAGGCCGTACTAGTTTATCCCCTGGAGTGTGCTTATTTATATCAACAATAACTAGTTTGGCCTAGCCTAAACTAGTTTATTCCATCGAGATTAGGACGAATTGCATTGGACTTTATAGACCAAATATTAATCCTATACCATATAAGAAGAACTAAGTAAGCTTGGGCCAAATGAGTTTTTTCTGAAATCGTAATGTATACATTTTATAAGAATACGACCTCCATTGTGTTAAAAACTGAAAATAGTGCTGACTGTGTAATGGTCGATTAATGGTAACATTCATTTTCTGAGAGAGAGATATTTTAGTATTTTCAATACGTTTCGGCATTCTTAGCTCAAAACTAAAATCAAAATGTATTTATAAAACAATAATCTTAAGTAACCGGCAATTGTATCTTAACAATAGGTAGATATGTGACATATCAATTTTGGGCCGTGCCGCCCCTGTGTGTATTGTTCTCCCAGCAACAAATATCTTAGGTTAACTTGAGTGTTAACCTAAGATAAATATAAGATAAAGATTGACATGATGATCGACAACATTCGTAATGGATAGGCACATCAAGAAGAAGAAGAACTTGAGTGTTGATGAAGAAGAACTTGAAAGTGTCAATGTTCTATCTGATGATATATAACAAGAACAAAAAATAGGAAACAATATTCTATTTCAAGAACCAAAATGTTTTATAAAACTCCATTTGATTTCACAGGCTGAATTGGGTGATTTAGTTTAAAATTGAAAACTAACCAAATGAGTCAAAAATTCTAACGTCTAGAATAAACAGATAATATCTCCTTAATGATGACGTGCATATAACTTACTTCTTGCAGAATATTTCACATATATTAACAGCTTATTGCATACATTAGGACACAAACACGAACAAAGCAATTAGCGTCCATTAATAGATTCATCCAACTAAAGGAAAGGCAAAGATGGCATTCTTGACTATGAGTTCTGTGTTCAAGTGCCATAACCTCACTCTGAAAACAAAAATAAGGCTCCTTAAATGTTATGTGTACTGATTGCTTTTGTACGGAGTACAAACGTGGACATTGAAGGCAGAAACTCTATCAAAACTTCAGGCTTGTGAGCTATGGTCATAAAGAAGGATCTTGAAGATACCATGGACAGACAAAGTCACCTATGAAGAAGTACTGCAGAGGATGAACAGAACTGCGGATTTGGTCAACATCGTGAAGGGCCGTAAGCTCCAGTACTTGGGACATTTAATGAGAAATCAAGGCAGATATGAGCTACTTCAATGCATTTCACAAGGTAAAATTTAAGGAAAAAGTACCTTAAGATGAAGAAGAATATCCTCTCTTGATAATCTGAGAGCATGGTATAGAAAGACCTCAACACAGCTATTTCGTATAGCAACCAACAAAGTCATTATAGCCAGAATAATCGCCAACGTTCGAAACGGACAGGCACCCTAAGAAGAAGAATCCAAACTAAGATTCAAAGCAGGTTTGCTTTACAACAGCTATACATATATGAATATAATGTGAATATAGCGCATGCCGCTGGTAATCTGAAGGAATCGTATGATAAATATGCGATATCGCCTAAAACATATTCAGTAAAATGACTATAAATTTAATGGACAATGTGTGAAGACCTTAAAGTGATTTATCCATTATACCAATATATTTAACGGATACGCGGTACCAAGCCTTCTAGGACGTAAAGTAAGATTTGTTGGCAGAGTTATTTGTCATATTATTGAAAGACTTGTAGTTGTCTATTGGAAGTAGAACCTCCGACTTATTTATCGAAATCAGTGGACATTGCCTAAAGTTCTGTTGTAGAGTGAGCATCGATAACCTACAGTGTCTTCTAAATTCATTATTAACTTTTAATGACTTACTAAAAAATGTAAAATAATTGTTACTAATCCTCATTTGGTTTCAAGTTTAAAATAAAATTTCAGGATTGTAGATATACGAGTAGCTTGGCCTAGTGGATCTTTCCTCATTGCGAAATTTCTTTTGTGCATACCCTATATCTATGTTTCTAGGTTTTTAAGACCGATAAAAGTACCTATTATTGTGCCTTTTTTACATAGAAACGTTGTTGTTTCAACACACCTTTCCCCTACAATTTCATAGTTTTCAGGTGATTAAGTTTGCTCTGTTTGTTTCGCTCCTGGGCTATTTTTGGTTAACAAGAAGTTTTCCACATTAGAAATCAAAACGATAAATAAAAAACATTTTTAATTATAATTGTAATTTGTTGGAATAAATTAAAGCGCAGAGAAACATAAGCTACATGATATCTATTGTGAAAAATAGTTGCGAAATAGTGAACTATGTTGCTTTATTTAAATAATTACACTTTTACTTGCTAAGGCGATAAATATTCATTTATAGACTAACTAAATAGAAATTGTGCAACTATATTGTAATAAAAATAAATTTACATGAAAACTAGGTGCAAATCTGCGATAAAAATTGATAAAAATAACTAGCTATATCGCAGTTGATAAACGTTACAAAACATCACCGATAAAGATTTAATTTAATCAGTTTAATAAATATAAAATTAAATTTGTCGTCATCGGTGGTAAACAAAATAGCAAATTGACTAAAGTTTGTCAATTTACTTCTGACATTAAAAACTTGGATCAAGAAATTTGAAAATTTTCTAAAAAACAGCAAGTGATGTTTCAAGACTATAATATACGATATTTCAATTTTCTAGTATCTGCACAGATACTAGTGATTCATAAAAGATTATATAGAAAACTAGAAGATGATATGGATGATACTCAGTTTGGGTTTCGCAAGGGACTGGGAACGAGAGAGGCATTGTTTGCTTTTAATGTCCTCTCAAAGATGCTTAGATATAAACCTAGATATTTATTCCTGTTTCATCAACTTCAAGAAGGTATTCGACAGGGTCCGACATGAAAAACTAATAGAAGTACTGAGAAACAAAGATATAGACAGACGAGACTTACGAATCATTATCAATCTGTATTGGAATCAAAAGGTCAATATAAAGATAGAAGAACAAAAGTCCGAAAATATAGATATAAAGAGAGGAGTAAGACAGGGCTGTGTTCTGTCACCATTACTGTTTAACGTGTAGAGTAAAGCCATATTCTAGGAAGCGATAGCGGATCTGGGTGATGGAATCTCTGTAAACGGAAAAATAGTAAGTAACATAAAATTCGCTTATGACAACGTTATAATAACAGACACCCTGAAATCGCTACAAGAATTGGTAAATAGAATTAACGATTATTGCATTAGATACGGACTAAAAATAAATAAGAGAAAAACTAAAATTATGATTGTCTCAAAAACGCAACATGGAAATGAAAGATTAATGATAGAGCAAACCCAAATAGAAAAGTAGAGTCATACAAATATCTACGAACCTGGGTTGATGACAAAAATGACCAAAGCAGAGAAACCAAAGTCCGAATTGAAACTGCAAGGCAAGCATTTGTGAAAATGAAGACAATGCTTACCAACACAGACCTTCAGTTGCATCTCAGATTGAAAGATCTAAGATGTTACATATTTTCTATCTTACTATACGGAATGGAAGCTTGGACATTGAAGAAACAACACATAAGAAAAATAGAAGCGTTCGAAATGTGGTGTTACAGAAGAATATTAAAAATTCAGTGGGTTCAAAGGATTACCAATGCTGAGGTACTATGACGTCTAAATATGGAGTTAGAAGTTATGAACAACATAAAAAGAAGAAAACTAGAGTATTTGGGTCACACAATCAGAGGAGAAAATATGAGCTGCTGAGAATTATTATGCAAGGAAGGATCCAAGGAAGAAGAAGTATCTGCATCTGCAAAATCTGGACAGAAAACAGTATCTAAAATGTTAATAGTGTTTCCTTTTTCTCAAAACTAAGACCGTTTTAAATTCTACTGGAACATTAAAACATAAAATAATTTTATCCACGACCATTCTTGATGCTTATGTATTATCCTTGTATTAATTATTACTTTCTCTCTTCAGCATCATGGAAAGACGGCTGGTTATACAAAATTTATAATTGTTTGGTGTTTTTTTCTTTCCTTATCATTTACAAACTTTATTATAGCGTTCGTCATAAATGTTTTTCTTATTATTTTGAAAGTAGTCAACGAAGAAAATAAATTAAGCATTCTGAGATACGGATTTTGAAACCATATTATATAATGTTTGTATGCGTTGCTTTGGAAACTAGCACATTTCATTTTCATTTAGAACTGAAAAAGTGTTTTCATCCATATTTCATCTGTTTTTACATCCGTTATTCCAAGTCGTTTTGTTTTCACGTAAGTTATAATTTTATTCTATAATTTGTTGATTCCTACCTCTATCAGAGGTTGGTTATAATTGTAGGTATTCGTATCTTATTACCAGGCCTCTGAAAACATCTTCTAAGCGAGAATTGTATCACTTTCGAAGATTTGCCAGTCAATAAATCTTCCATGATCTGATGATTCTTTGATCTTTATTATTTCCTTGTATGATAAGTTTTAGTGCCCCATACTTATAATCTTGGGTAATGTGGCCCAAATATTGTAATTTGTTTACTTAGATACACAGAATACACAATACTACACAATAATTATTGACTTCGGAATCCTTTTGTAACGGTATCAGCCCTTCGGCATTTATAACTCGCTAAATCCACGGTATTGTCATATGCGCCCCTAGTACATTTTATTGGCTCCCAGCTTTATTTATATATTGTATCTTTAGTGCCCAGCTTTCAAATCCATACAAAAAAGTGGAGAATTTTTAACACTTTATGGTTCTTGTCTGTAGTTCTCTATCAACGTCATGATTAGTAAACATCATTTTACCTATTGATCGTAGTTTCAGTTCGTACCTTTACTTTTCTACTTTAGTAACAGTATTTGTAGTTATTAAGTCCTTCTACTTATTTTCCTTCGGTATATACTCTCAATTATATGTCTCCAATGGCCAGTTAAAATAACAGTGTTCTTTTAGCAGTATTTAATCATTTAATCTGATGTTATTCAAATTTTTGAACACAATTCAAAATACAACACTAAACTCAGCAATTAAAGTGATAACAAATAAACTAAATAAAATTATAACCGTAGCAGACAAACAACAATGTTTTGGGTCACAAAGATCATGCACCAATTTATGATAAGGCAGGTGCGAAAGAAATCATTAGAATACTACAAACTAGCATATCTGTTTCGTGGACCTTAAGAAGACATTTGATCGGTTTAAATTAAATGACGTTATCCACATATTGTACAAAAGAGATATATTTCTAGGAATAATCAAAACAATAGAAAATAACTACCAGAATAACACAATAAAAATAAAACTAGAAGAAGAATTAACTGACCCTATTGAAGCCTATAATGGGATAAGACAGGGATATTCTCTGAGTAGGTTATTGTTTTAGCTTAGTATGGATGAAATAATCAAAAAGTAAGAACTAAAAAAGGATACCAAAAGGGAGAAGAACAATAAAAAATATGCTATGCAGACGACGTAGTAAAACTTCCTCAAAGTGAAGATGATATATAACGTATGCTATACCAATTTCATGTAACCACCAGAAAATAACATGCTAATTTGCCAAAAAAGACAAACTGAATGGGTATACTATCAAATTTACTAATATGTAAATTAGAGCTAAAAGTCATATAATAGAACAAATAATGGATTTTAAATATCTATCTATCACATTATCTAGCTACAAAAAGCTCGAAACACAAGTGGAAGATCAAGTAAATAGAGCAAACAGAGCCGCAGATTGCCTGAATAAAACAATGTAAAGAAATAAAAATATTGGAAAACAAATGAAAGGCAGAATTAACAAAACAATCAGCAAACCAATAATGACGTATACGACAGAAACACGACCTGTCACAGACAAAACAAAAAGGCGTTAGAAACAGCAGAGATAAAAACACTTAAATGTAGATAAAAGAGAATGGAACGATCATATAAGACGAATGACAACAAACAGAGTAGTAAAGACGACAAGAGACCGCTCCCCAATAGGAAGACGATCAGTAAGAAGACCACGAAAACGATGGAACGACAATTTACTGGAGGCACATTGGAAAACAGATAAGATTCCAGTACATATTAATGATAATACGTAGGTAATATTTTGATTGTCCATATTATTTTCTTTTAGAAGTTCTACAAATTTCTGATGTCGAAATCTATATACTTCCTTGTAAAAATAAATGAAGACCCTGTTTATTATCTGAACGTCGCGTCGTTGTGTTCGACGAACATTAAAAGCGAAAAGTGCGTTTTTTGTACCAAGTTTTTTTCTGAATTCCAATTTAATATCAGGTATAACTTCCTTTAGTTTTTTGTTTTACGATCAGTCCTTATTAGTTTTAGGAATATCTTAAACGTGTTGCTTATCAAGGATAGTGTTCTCTACTAGAAATATTCTGCCGCT
Organism: Diabrotica balteata; assembly: GCA_918026665.1. Taxonomy (NCBI): domain Eukaryota; kingdom Metazoa; phylum Arthropoda; class Insecta; order Coleoptera; family Chrysomelidae; genus Diabrotica; species Diabrotica balteata. The sequence continues at coordinate 47,964,422 of OU898283.1, read as the reverse complement.
TATACTGTTTTTAATAGTGTTATGAAAGTTCAAAGCTTCTAGGCTAGTAAAAAAATTTTTAGGGCAAATACTTCTGTTATGTGGATTCTGTTAAATAGGGCTAAGAGTACGTGCAGGCCTTTATTATCAATGCACTTATTTAGCTCAGCATATATTTCATCTAGGCGTACTGCTGTTTCATTCTTTGTAGTTGTAGTTGTAGTTTTTATAGCTTGTTCTAATAATGTCACTATTATTTTCTACCTATAATCGTCAAATAGCCTCGTTATGTATTTTTTCAATAATCTAACTTTATACTTGATGCCTATAATATAGTTTTTGGTTTATTTTTGCCATGATAAATGACTAGGGTTGTTCTATTGAATATTTCTTGCAATTGTTGTTCATTACTTTCTTATACTTATGATAATAAGTGATTATTAGTTTTTCTGCTTTTGAAAGGCTAATTTCTTAACCTCAGCACAAAAGGTGTTCTATCACTTCTCAAGTCTTGTACTCGTAGCTGTTTGTCAGAAAGTAGTGAACTGGAAACTATATAACTATATAAATAGACGAATTATTATAATTATTTGGACAATGCGAGGAGTATTGCAATGATGCAATGGATTTATTTAAGGTCAAGAAGATATTTACAGAAAGTAGCTGGCGTTTGAAGAGAAAGTGCTTTGCAATGTTTTTGAGGACCATAAAGTTTACATTTAATTGTTCGTTGTAAATAAAACATCGGTATCGTGTGGTATATCGACACTCCTATTACACCCTTATCGTCCTTACTTTTATCTATCATACTACTTTCAAAATATACGATGTTGAACAGTTCCTTCAAAGAGTCATATGTAATATAAAATACTGTCTTCCAATGGTTTCCAAAGAAATTTATTAAGCATGTTATAAAAGTAGAAGTGGCTATGTGCAAAACTGACAATATTTGGGACGATTTAATTAAAGCCGTTATGTGTTTGATATTCTAATTTTGATTCAGACTAAAATGTGAGTTGTGTAGTAAATTTTATTCTTTTGTATCTTAATTTTATTTGTTCTGTTTATTACTTAATTCACAATAGTGTAGTGTGTTTAAGGTCGGTACTTAAGTTTATAATAATAACAGAACTTATAATTACAGAAACAGAAAAGGTGTAAAGTTTACTATAGAAGTATTAAAGTTTTATGATAATCATAATTTACCTCATACTCTGCATAATTGTTAATACTTAATTTGCATTTAATTCAAACACAGCAAAAATGTTTTGGCAGTGAACTGTTTTAAAATTGTTTGGAATTACTATTTTTTCAGTGAAAATAATGCAATGATACTGGTTACGCATTCTGTGAATTAATTGATGCACAAAACAAATTTGCATACGCCCGAGCGATTCATTATCTAATATTTTTGTTCCGCTATTATTCTTTCACATCAAATCATCCACTGCAGTACAAACAGCTGCGGATTGCTTAAATGAACAGATTAAACAATTATGTCCTAAATAACGATTTGGAAAAATGACTTTTAATGAAAAAAATAGCTATTGGGTATAATTATAATTCGCTGTTGGTCATGAAAACGGGAACAAGTTATAAAAGCCGAAAAAGAGAAAAACACTATTTAAAATTTTACAAAAAAATTAAATTGTTTTATAGATGTTTAAAATAATGATCTAATTGACATTGTTTTTACACATATTTTTCCTAAAAAGATTAAAATTTATATGTTGAATATTTGAGAACAAAATACGTCTTAAGCGATATTTAGGCATTTTCCACACGAAGTGTATCATCAACGACGCGTATCAAAAAACCGTACCGCGTAAACGCGTACCAATAAGTTTCGTCATGCATCGACGATTCCTTTAAGGTTCCCCCAAACCAATGCGAATTATTCGTACCTGTTGCGAAAAATCGCACCGCATGCGATTCGCTTCAAATTATTTCAACTATGCTAAATTGACAAGTTCAGACTCGCACGAATTTTACTGTTGTAAGAGCGATTTTTCTGCGTAAATTTTCGTCCGAAATTTTAGTTCGCAATCGACTGCGTTTTTGTCCGGATTCGTAGTGCGATAATAATTTATTATGGAGAAATTGATTGAATTAGTTCGACAATATCCCATTTTATATGATCTTTCCCATGAAGATTACATGAATGTTCGAAAAAAGGATAAGGTTTGGAGTAAAAGAGGAGAAGAAATGGGCGAAAATGGTATGTATATTGAATTTTATTACATTTAGTAAAATATAAAAATTTCAATTCATAGTCCAGAATTAAAAAAAGTTGTAAATCTGTCTCGGACCGAGAATGCTAGTCTCGTAGCTCTCCTTGGGTCACTGTCAAAATCTAGAAACGCTCTAACTTCAAGGTTCTGATGGCTCTAAAAGTTCGATAAATCCATCATCACATTTTTTTGTTCTTAGAAAATTATGTAAGATACATGCAGTTTTCACAATTTTATTAGTAGTGTCAACTTTTGTTTCGATTGGTCTGTAGAATATACGCCATTTTTGTGCTAACACACCGAAAGCATTTTCTACAACTCTTCTCGCTCTACAGAGCCGTACATTATAATTTTCCTTAAACATATTATCTGTTTTACTTTGGCTGTATGGAAAGGGCCTCAACAAATATGATTTTAGAGCAAATGCTTCGTCTCCGATTATGACATGAGGAGAAGGTTCATCTTGTCCAGGAAGATTTTTTGGCTTAGGAACATTCATTGAATTTGTTTCAAATCTTCTTCCCATGTTGGAAACGTCGAAAATTCCACCATCACTATTTCTACCAAAACCACCAATATCAATCATAATAAATTTATAATTGGAACAAACAATAGCCAATAATACTATTGAAAACTTTTTTAAATAACACCAGTAATTAGCTCCAGTTTTGACTAGACATTTTATAGTAATATGCTTGCCATCGATGCTACCATACAATTTGAAAATTGCCAAATATTTCTAAAGCCTTCTTCAGATTTTTTCCATATTTCTGTAGTTGGTTCGGGTAAATATGTTAATTGCAAATGTCTACATATTGCTTCACAAACTTCTACAACTATGAAGCTATGAAGATAAACCCAGGTTGATGAATAATATTTTAGCGTCTCTAGTAAAACACTGAGGGCAATAGAGTAACTTATCCGAATTTTCACACGTGCTAGTCGTAAACGCAATTTTTACATATTCAGGAAGGTTTTTAAATTTGACTATGTAGTTTAAGTTAGTCTATAATATGTCTACTTTAATTGTCGATTATAGCCTAAAAATGGATTCAAGATTTTATGGACTACAATCTTCTGATATTCAAAAATTAGCCTTTCAATTAGCTATTCGGAACAATTTAAAACATCCGTTTCCAACTAATCAGAAAAAAGATGGTTACAAATGGTTGTGTTTATTTTTAAATAGGCATCCTAAACTAACATTTAGGAATCCACAGGGTCAACTGCCGGAATTAAAGGATTCACAGAAGAAAACGTAAATATTTTTTTTGAAATTTTGGAACCTGCGATGAAGAAGGTGAAATTTAATCGCTGTCGAATCTATAATGTAGATAAGACAGGTATAACGCCTGTACAATCAAAGCATACCAAAATAATCACCTTAAAGGGTCAAAATCAGGTAGGGGCCGACACTTCTGCAAAAAGAGTATCACTAGTGACTGGTTACCTGTATGAATGCGGCTGGTGGTTTTGTGCTCCCTATGGTCATATTTCCTCAAAAAAATATGAAAGCAGAATTGCTCAACGGTGCAGCACCAGGGACAATAGCTGCCCGCGATGTGTCTGGCTGGATTCAGAGTCACATTTTCACCAATTGGTTACATTTTAGTAGACACGTTAAACCAAGTGAAGCTGATCCAGTTGTATTAATATTGGATGGTCACTTCTCCCACACGCGGAACATTGACTCGATAAATTTGACGCGCCAAAACCATGTGGTTATTCTTAGTCTGCGCCCGCATTTTACTCACAAAATGCAGATGCTAGACCTTGCTTTCATGGGGCCTTGCTTATGTAAGATCTGCTACAGCTATAATCGCTATAAATGATCTTCGTAAGAGCTGTATCTGTTCATTTATTAAACACATTTTTCGAGAACACGACTTTGCCATTCACCATCAAGCGGAAGGTGACCGAGTTCCAGTTCCAAATCTACCAGAGGCTGAACAAGAAAACCAAGTAACTCCTCCGAAGCATGTAACTCCTCCAATAAGTACTGATGCGACCAAATGTGTGAAAGATTTATCATGTAAAAACATTTCTAATAATAGAGATTCAGCAGTGCGGCCACAAGATATTAGCCCTTTACCCACCATTTCAATTTACAAGTCTAGCATTAAAGAGAAAAAGTCCAGAAAAGCATCTGCTGCCTTGATTACAAGAATTCTGAAATTAAAAATAGACAAATGTAAGCCTTTTAAGAAAATAAATAAAAATAAAGGAAAATCTATTGCTAAGAAGACAATGACAACCAAAAAGAAAAGTGCTAGAAGAGAGTAAGCATTTAGTTCATCTGAAGAAGATTAAGAATTTATTTTAGATGATGATTCTAACAAGGTGTGTGACATTGGGGAAGAAGAAGCAGAATGTATGTTTTGTACTAGACTTTTCTTGAAGATACCTCGGGCGAACTATGGATTCAGTGATCAAAGTGTTCTAAGTGTATTTGTGATTTCTGCCTCGATTGCTAATTTTATCCGTTAGTTAATACCGAATATTAGGAAAATTTTTTTGTCTAAATTTACCGTTTTTTATAAAAATTTAAATTTTATTTTTTACTTCGTAGTAATGATTTATTTTCGTTCAAAAAATAATTCTTTATAATCTATTACTTGTTTTGCTCTAAAATATTCATAAACTAATTGACGTATTAAAACTAATATTAGGGTTCGAAAAAAAGTATCCGATATTAGGGAACTTTACTATATTTAAGTGTATTTATTAATAAAATATTACATTATTTGTAAAAAACTATGTTGTTGCATATTGGTCGAAGGAGGAGAAATGTCATCAGCAGTAACTGTGCCGAAATTACTTCTATTAAACAAAGATGTGGTAACATCTATCATTGGGCGAAGAATCGGGTGTGCCGACTGTATTCAATGAAAATCCACTTGAGTTGTGTGATGCTGATACGTGGTGGTAATAGTCTATTCTTGAAGTATCGTATATCGGAAAGTCTTGAGTTACATTATTTTTTTCTTGTTGTCTGATTAATTGTTTGATTAACGTTAGAGTTGGTATTTTGAACGTTCGTAAATTTTTGTCAGATAGGTTTTTTACATCAGGTAGTAAACTTAAAACAAACATCTTTCGATTATAATGTGGTGATTCCAGGGTTATCCTATCTTTTTTTATTTACATATTGTAAAACTGCTTGATCTTCAGCGTCACCCTGTCTAATACATTTTTTCTTTTATCTATGGCTAGAGATAGTTTCCTGACTATGTTTTAATAATTCGATTACTGAACTGTTATTATTTTCTTCAGTATTATTTTCAGTTATGTTTGCATTTGGCGGTGCTTGAGATGATTTGTTTTCATCACTCATCAATGTGTACATCAATACCTCAGTGTCTGGTAGCGAAATATTTCCAGTATTTTCTAAATCTTGAACCGGTCTTACATATGGCAATACAAACTGCGTCGTGCAAGTAGTAAGGTTTTTTGCTTTTGCTGAAGAGCCAGATGGGGATGATTTTAGGCTCCGGACAAATCCATTGCGAATATTCTTCCATTTTTATTTACAATCAGTAGATTAGAAAGAGTAAATATTGTTAGAATATGTATACAAGCTAAAATTCAATTGTTATACTATTTCACTTTTGTTTTTTGTTTGTGGTATTTGGCTACTGGCTGCACATTTGCTGCCCTAGCTTTGATATTTTCACAGAGGTGAACGTACCATTGGATTATTTATAAAACAAAAACTACAAAGGCCATATGGAACTCCCTAAAATAAGTATATATGGTATAACGAAGTAAAGAAAAATGAAAAGATATAGCACAAATATTTTTTGAATTATGGCAATTACCAAACTGTCTAGATATCTGATGCTACCTTTACTTTATTCCACTGTATTCCACTGTATCCGCTTGGATACTTCTGACCACGCTTTTTCGGTTACATCTTTTTTGGAGTACTCTCGTAGTGGATTATTATATAAATACTGATAATTTTCAATCAGTTGGTCAAATTTTAATATTTGATCCGCCATCCTCATAAAATTCGCTGTCCGCCTGGCGGCTTGAAGCTTGTCTGCGTTGACGATTCCTCGCCGCTTACGATTCGTGTACAGTATTCCTTAAAGACACAGGTGAGCAGGAGGAAAGCGTATGCTTTCCTCCTGCTCACCTGTGAGTGATAATACTGGATGATGGACATGCTTGTTATATGCCTCCTTGTGTAATAAATTTGTAGTTGCTTTTTCCACCTTTTTTAAACCTTACTAGTCAACAAGACAGTCTACAGTTTAATTTGTTATGATGAGTATCAGTTTTGTGATTAACTTGGATATTAGCAATTCTTTCGGAATTTCCCCAGTATAATAAATTGCATTTAAGAATTATTCTACGAGTATATCAATGTAGTTCTCTGTTAGTAGTCTTAAGATTTCTGTAGGTATTTCATCTGGTTCCATGGTTTTATTATTTTTTATACGTTTTAGTCCTTTTTCAATTTCTACTTTGGTAGTTGTAGGTCCACTTTTACCTATCTTGCCTCCTTTGTAATGGAACATAAGAGTGATAATACTGGATGATGGACATGCTTGTTACATGTTTCTTTGGGTAATAAATTTTTAGTTGCTTTTTTATCATTTTTAATTCTAACTAGCCAACAAAACAGTCTACAGTTTACTTTGTTATGATGAGTATCAGTTTTGTGGTTAACTTGTATGGAACCAAGTAAGCCAATAAAAAATCGGAGCTCTGCATTTCTGTAATTAAAATGTTTTCCCTTTACTTGCCAAATTAGTCCAGTCCAATCATGTGGATGTTCTATTTGGCTACTAACTCTTTTTTCTTTTTTTATTAGACTTTGACTGGCATCACACTTCATATGTGCATGGCCTGGTATTAAAAACTTGTCGTTACCAATTTTTAAATTCGTCGAGTATTGTAAATCAGTAGAATAAGCTACTGTTATGAAAGTGTTTTATTCTGATCAATTTAAAAATATAATTGTATTAGACAATGGGATTTAAAAACTTTGTAAAATATTTATATAGGCAAAAATCAATTTCACTTTCACCACGTTTGGCTAAAAATTCATACCACAAAAAGTAGCAGTGAGTTTAGATTTGCCACAGTCGTGAACTGTAAGATTATGTTCATCATTGTTTTTATACCCTTGATTACCTTGTAAATGGTACTCGTTTAAGTATTCGTTTAGTTATGTTAATGTATTTTTATTCTTGCACATAATAATTTTTAGTTTTAATTTGTCACATGTATTGCATATGTTTTTCGTGTATCCACAAATTTCTTGACATTATACTTTTGTTTAGGCTAGGAAATATTTTTTTACATTAAAAGATTAACAAAATGATTAGGGTACACCTTCTTATAAGCTTCATAAATAAAGTGAGTATGTAGAATAAAGGTAAATATTTCATCGATGACTGCCTCCTTGTATGGTGATTTTCATATAAGGGTATAGATAAAATATAATCTTTTCCCATTGTTTTTCCAATATCTCATACTTTCTTTCGGCATTTATGATATCCTTATGGGTCTACTGTGATTGTGTGCTATAAGAATATTTTTTCTGTTCTAATATCTATGAAGTTCTTGCAATATTATATGTTTTTATAAAACAATCCTTGCAAATAACTTGTCGTCTAGACATTTTTTATTTTTTACTTATTATATTTTTATGAATAAAATTATAAAAAAATATATTTTGTGTAGTAATAATCAGAATAATAAGAACATAAGCTAACCGTGAATACGGGGACAAGTCAAGTTGTCTCATTATTCACTAATAGAAATTTTGATATAGGCAGGACAAAAAGGAAAATGTTAACATATCCCTTTTTACACAAATCTTAATGTACTATTTTGTAATTGTCCCCTTTTTGGAACAATTAACCTAACACACAAATAAAGCTACATTGACTTGTTCCCTTTAATGCACAAATAAAACGTACTTTTTTAACTCATATTTGGCTTAATTCGGTTCTCATCAAATATTGACTTGTGCTCTTTTTCACTCCTAACAACGAATTAACAATGATAAAAATTTCAAGATATTGAATTTTGAATTTTTTTAATTTCAAAGTAAAGGTGACAGATTGATCTTTGCTATTGATTTTGTTACTATTTCATCTCTGTTTATATATTTTTTCATGTTTTCCTTAAAGTTATTTACACTTCTCAGGGATATCGTTTTGTCCAATTATTTTACCTTTCTCTTTTTCTTGGAGTGTTCCTCAACTCTCATTTGTTATTACGGCGACTATTGTTGTTACAGCCTCCGTTGGTTCAACCGATTCACTTCAAAAACATCTGCATTTAGTAAATTATCAAATTATTTTTTTCATCGCTGCTTGACATTTTTTGAATGAACCAGCACAATATCTTATCAATTTAATTTTTTTTTGATTTGACTATTTTGTATATCTTCCTTTTACCTTCCCCAGTATAAAGTTTATTGTATAGGTTTTCATACAATTTTTATATATATTTTGCCACTGCTATTTTTGCTTTCTTTTTTGTACTATATAGTTTTAAAGATGTGATTTTTTGGAAACGCAAGCTTATTTCTTGCAGAAATAAAAATAAAATATTTAACTGAGACCCACCGAATTGAGATTTTAATGATGATCGGTTACGCAAACTTATTTAATCAGAGGTATCCTCAGTTGCCTAATATTTCACAAGGTACTGTGTCTAAAATTTATGTACAATTCAGAGAACTTAAACATCTCAAACCATTAAAAAGAAAGTCGAACTTCATTGAAGATGGGGTGAAAGTGGATACTTTGTTAAGTGTCGCAGAGAATCCAACGTCAAGTTAACGTCAAAATAACGTGAGTCACACAACTCTCCTAAGGTATCTCCATAAAAAAAACTTCATCCATATAAATTTACTTTTGTGCAGGAGCGAACAGAACACGATCCAGACCGTAGAATGGATTTCTGCAAAATAATGATGGATACAATTAACAAATGAAATAGCTTTTGGTACAATTCTTTTTTCTGATTAATCAACATTTACATTGAACGGAAAGGTAAACCGACAAAACTGCAGATATTGATCAGCGGAGAATCCTCATTGGATGCGTGAGACACACACTCAGTATCCTCAAAAGTTGAATGTTTGGGCAGTTATTATAGGAGATCATATTATTGGTCCTATATTTGTAGATGGTAATTTGACAGCGGAAAAATATTTAAGCATGCTAAGAGACGATGTACTTTCTCAGTTGGCTAACTTATATCCCAATCCAATAGATCCGACCCTACCGCATGAAACTGTATGGTTCTATCAGGACGGTGCAACACCCTATGATGCTTTAATGGTGAGAAATTACTTGAATGAAATCTTCTTTAATAAATGGATTTGACGAAGACTATTGAGTGGCCAGCTAGGTAGCCAGATCTTACGACTTTGGATTTTTTTGTGAGGTTATCTCAAGAACAAAGTATATGCAACACAAAAAACATAAAAATATACAGGGTGTTTCATTTAAAATTCAGATTATGGACTATGCCAGACTTGCGTTGATCACCCTGTACATTCAAACTTATTTCTAAAAAGCGTACATTTAAATTTAAAAGTTAAGGTATCTCAACGTTTTTTTATTATTTTCTAAAATAAGACCACAAACAATTTTATTCCATAAGTGGTTTCCACACTGTATATATATATATATATATATATATATATATTTTTCTGAGAAAGGGTTTTAGTGACTTCAACGGTGTGATTTAGGTACGTCGATGACACTTTTGTGATTTGGGGCCACGAAGTAGAATAACTTAACGATTTCCTGTCTTATCTCGAAAGGTAGGCTATTGAAGACATAAAGTGTATCAAAAACCTTCATACACCGACAGATACCTAAACAGGAACTCAAATCATCATCCAGGCCAAAAACAAGATATTATTAAAACTCTGGCGGAGATGGCAAAGGGAATTTGTGAACCACAGCATCTGCAAAGTAAACTTCTTCATATTGAAAAAGCGCTCAGCTATAATGGTTATACCAGAAGATAAATACATAAACATAAGGCAATTAAAAACGTTTCTAGAAATAAGGACGTAAAAACAGCATGTATAGGCAAAGCGTTCTTGCCCTATATATCGGAGATCTATATAACATCGCCCTATATAACTTTGAATACTTGAATACTTTGAATTGAGCGAATACTTGTCTTAAAAAAGCCAATGTAAAGACTATTTTCAAGTCTACAAAGAAAATCAAGGACTGTTTAAGATCAGTGAAGGACAAACGCGACCCATTAGCAACGGCCGTAGTATACCGAATAGCATGCACATGTGGAATGGTATATGTGAGAACCTCGAAAACACACAAACACATGGATAAACGAACATAAAAGCCATTGTGGTTTAGGACATATCGACAAAGTTGCCGTTGTTATTTTATAAAACAAAGAAATAATAATTTTATTTATAGCTGTTCTAAACAGTTTATTTCATGTTGCAGCTAAACTACTCTTAAAAACCATATAACCAATTTACTGAAAACTAAATATCAGACAGATTCCTAAAGAAATTCGCATATAAAGAAAAACATAAAAAGATCAGTAGACTTATCAGTAGACTTTGGTCACCAGGTGGCCGAAGGTACCACTAAGTTATTTAAATCACAGTCCCTGTAGCGCAGCGGATAGCGCGTTGGACTTCTAATCCAAAGGTCGTGGGTTCGATCCCCACCAGGGATGCTGGAGTACATAATTTTTTATTGAAATTATTTATATTGCAAATAAATATAAACGTAATATGTAGTCAAGGATGTTTAATTTAGTGTAAATAAACTTTTTTCATTTTATATATTTATTTTAGTTGTAACTATTTTATAACTCTTTTTTTTACATTACTGAGAATTATTCGTTGAATTTGTATAACTGCTAAAACTGGTTTTACCTATTTTTTTCAACGTAATTTTTCGAAAAAAGGAACTAAACGGAAAATAAAATAAAAGTTTAAACAATTTTCTCGGATTCTATCAAACAAAGAAATATGAAAAATATTTGAAGGAATATAAATTCATTAGTTACCTATTCAGTTTACCCACACGAAATATTTTATATATTGGGATAAACCACAATAAATGTAATAAAAATTAAATGTTTTTATTTTGAGATTTAATCTACTCAAGAAATCAAGATCAAGATCTCAAGAAATCTTTTTCAAAAAATACAATTAAAATAATGATGCAACGTACAAAATATTAATTTTTTAATTAGGCACTATACATAAATGATTTTTTTGTATTAGTAGCAAGCAATATTGCCGCCTCGAATGTTTACTTTTTTGTCTTGGCGTAGAAATATGCAATCATTGTAATTAACATACTATTAGATATTCTAAACATAATATTTCACGTATATTTTCAAATCAATTAGACAAACAAAACACATTTTGTCCAGTAGCAAGAGAAAAACAAATAGCGCTATTTTGTGTGCAATGTTTTTTACCAAATAACGACTTTATTATTATATATTTTGTCTCAACACTTTCTTTAAAAAATCTAAACTTTGTTTAGATAAGTAAATGGACATGGATCAGTCCAAAAAAAACTAAGAACGAAATAATTGATATGAGGTTGAATGCTCGAATAAATGAACTTTGAAAATTAAGGCAAAGTTAATGGATGATAAAAGTTTTTTGTGATTAACGTTTTAGACTTACTTCGTCAATTATGGGCTATCCAGCAAGCGTAGAATGTGATAAACATTGATATTAATATAAAATTGTACACTAGTGTAGTGTTTATACAATTTTAATAATACCGTGGCGTATTGCTTTGATCTGCAACAGGTCCAAAATCTCCTGTAAGCGCCTATTACGAAAGCATTATATGCACAGCAACTGTCTTTTTATACATTTCTTGTGACATATATTTTAACAAAAACTCCTGTTTTTTTTTTATAAATATCCCAAGCATGAATCTGGAAGCGATGCGGTAAAAATAAGTTCCACCTTACTAAAAACACTAATTTTGTCCCAGATATTAAACACCTAAAAACTTTTAAAACAATTACGATGACGTTTCCCGCTCGTGGACAGTTATTTATGCCAGCTGACTGAGTTTTTGGTCAAGTCGAGCTAGACTTACCTGTCCATGCTTTTATAAAGTCGCCAGACAAATAATATGAAATCTACTCCAAGAAAGGACAAGTACGCAAGCTGGGCTCTAATTGGACTTTGTATGACATAAAACATGCAGTAATTTCACTCAACAAAGTTATAGGTATCAGTGAAGCCAAAAGAATAATCACAACTCGAGGCAAACAAACTACTGGATAAAGTAAAATCTTGTATACAACAGAGGGATTGTATAGAAATGATGACTCTTCTAAAAAGTTTTCAAGTTTAATTCAACCACAGAAAAAACTAAGTAACATAATACTACCGGAATTGCCAATGAAGCGTGCTGTTATGAAGAAAAAACTGCATAGTTTATTAAAACTTTAAGTTAGTTTATCAGGCAAAGAATGGGCGTTAGAGCCAGAGTTAACTTAGTTAGATCCAATTTTGAAAGAGCAGTATTGTAAAAATACAATTAAAGAGACCAGACCTGCATATCTAAAGATGGAAAAAAATATTGCTGTCTTCTGGAGGACTACATACATGTTATATGATTTTTTTTTTAAATTATATTGCACTCCAAACATGCAGAAATGAATTTTAAGTTCATATTTTTATTTTGATCATGAAGGGACAATCAAAATAGCGTTTTATCCATCAATAATTCTTTTTTTTTTTGAAAAAACTAATAAATATCCTAACCTAACTTAATGAAACTTATATTTAGCATAAATTGATAATAAAAAGGTACATTTATTTATATTTTGTGTTTATATTGTAACTTTATTAATAATTGGCTAACAGTTTTTCTCACGTCATGAAAAATGGTAAAAATAGACAAAGTGCGATATGAAAGTCTGCTCCTCTAGCATTAAGCTACCGCGTTGTGAATGTATTTTACGTTAAAGGTTTTTGTGTTTTCCGTTTAATCTCAGTACACATATTGAAATTTTTGCCCTAACTAAACCTTTTAAACATTGCAAGAAATAGTGGACATTTAACTGGATTGTATCGAGTGTGGATAAAACTGTCACAGGAGTAGCAAAAATTGATGACTTGGACGAATATTATGTGAAGAGGTCCAAAAAAGAGAGGTTGGCAACCTAAAATTTATGGAAATAGATAAAAATCAAACAAAATCTACTGTAAGAGAGTAACGAGAATAAGGGACGTAAACATTATATTCAAAAATTACCTGACACATTTAAGAAACAAAAATGATTATTGGATAAATTTATGACTAAAATAAAAATACTTATAGAGAAAAACACAAATCTAAAACAAAGGATCTATCTTCTAGAAAACAAATTCGATAAAATTATATAAAAGGACAAGGCAAATACCATTGTTATAATTATTGTTCCTAAAGAAAGTGACTGAGACGCAAAGAACAGTGTGTTTAAAAAATCTTAGATATTATCAAGTTACAACTGAGGAGAACGAAATAAGTGAATGCTTTATGATTGCAAAAAGAAAAATGCACCAAATATAGCTATTCTAGAGTATTAGTGAAATCGTGGTGAAAAAATGTGGACTTCAGAGGAACGAATAGAATCTGTATTTTAGTCACTATCTAACATTAAGGAAACGTATTCTTTCAAATAAGGTAAGGGGCTAAGTACATATTAAAATAATTAGAGCGGCTTACTAGTTAAATAGAAACACATATTTATAAAAAAATGAAGACGAATATCTAAATGCGAATATGAAATGCACTGGTTTACTAGTCCAGGAATGTGTCCTTTATAATATCTAACAATTATAAACATTATCAGCTTAATATAACTTAATATAAAATTTCCTATAAACAAATTACTACAAACCAAACCTAAACAAAATTCAGTTAAAACGCGTTCAGTGGTCATGACGCACCGATGCGTGAAGCTGTTTCTGGTAAAGGGGAGCATGACGCACGGGTGCGTCATATACCCTATCGAATATAAAGTCTAGTTGTGGGTTAGCACTTGTAGGGTAGTGTAAGTATCTTAGAGTGATAGCACTTGTGGTAAGCTGTGTGCGTCTCAAAATATCAACTGGGATATTAATTAGTGCATGTAAGACAAAAAAATAAGGAAAGACTCCACCTACCATTGTATTCAATGTACTGATTAGCCAGGTTTGTGTGGTGGGAAATGCTTCGAAAAATATTACAAGAATTAATGTTTGTAAGAACAAACAGGGCTTTTGTTGAAATTATGTTTTGTTTATATAATATGCAGGTACGTTTTATTTTTTGTTCCAATTATTGTTTTTAAATTAAAACCAAACTAATGTTGTTTTCTTTATATATTTTATAAGTATGTTTTACCCTTTTCCCTTCTATGTTCATAAATTTTATTTGATCCTCTTAGTTTTTATATTACAAACAACTGTTTATATAATAATAAACTATTATTATCTATGACGCACCGGTACGTCATGCGCACACTAGATCAATATGAAGTCTGTCGTGCTTATTAGGCACTGGTACAACACACAAAAATTACTCAATTGATTGTTTAATTTTAACATTTAACTTTTATAATAAAATACATTTACAACAATGCAGAGCAAAAAGTTTAAAAATATGTATCAGGCCAGCAGCAATGTTACTTATATATAATAGCACTGAACGTGTTAAATAGAATGTAGTGAATTAACATGTGTCAATACCCTCTGTAAGTTACTCAATCACACAAAGACATAATATACTTCATTGGTCTAAAACTAATGCAACAGTCCAAAACTAATTAACTAACACAAAGACATAAATATATACTTCCTTGGTCCAAAACTAAATAACTCTATTAACTGAATATTACAAACAGGAACTATTTCAAAATAAACTAGGAAAGTAGTTAAATAAGTTAGGAAATTGCTTTCAGAAAGCAAAATATTTCTAAATAAATGTTATCTGAACCTGACATAATCATATTATTAATTTTTTTTTTCTTTCCAAAATAGTTCTGTTATTTTCTTTTCTTTTGGTTTTATAAAAAAAGCCTGTGATATCGTGGATGTACAAGAAACTATAGATTCTTATTAAAATTGTGATTGTCTTGTATTAATAATTATATAAACCTTCACCAATGCACGCACAGATTTTGTTAATCCTTTTTCACAGTGGTCCTAATCTGACAATGTAATCACAATAGTATTCAATTAATTCAGTTAAACATCGGAAACGATATCTTCATAAGAGCAAACAATAAGCTGCCCAACAAGATGACTGTAACAACAAAAATTAGGCAAGGGAATGTTCATAGCTCAGTCCTTTTTCACGTCCTTATGAATATCGTCAATAAAGTAAATAACTTGGGAAAAAATTATACAATGTGCAATATACAATATAAAATAATTTGCTACGCTTATGGTGCAGTAGATATGAGCACTGAAATCAAAACACGAATTAACAAAACCTCTGTAAGACCTAATATTGTCACCTCGGGGTAAATGGAAAGGGTCTAAATCACCTTCTGTACCACCGTGTGCTCTGTAGAGGGCTTCGAGAACGTCTACGAAAGCACCTCTACCCAAGTCCACTTTCAGGTTATGGACTTGTGAAAGTTGTCTTCTGATGGACCCGTCTTGAAAAAGACGGGTTATTTCTTACATGATGAAGATATTCGACGAAATAAACCATCAGGTTTTCTTCTATCGGCGACTTGCCTTGATAATGGCAAGTTATTTCTTACATAACCAAAATAGGTCGAAATAAAACACCAAAATTTACGTTGAATAATAACTCAGCCACAGAGTAGGGAAAGGCTAAAAGAAAGCAGAGCCCCGAGAGCACTAAGCTCTCGGAGAGCCCGTGAAGGACTGATTTCATTGACCTGATGATTTAACGTTCATTCTATAGGGATAGGTAAAGGATATCTTCATTTCGAAGGAAGAATGCGTTGTGTCCATTTAGGGTCGGTTGACCCTCTTCAGACTAGAGATTGTATGCTTTATTGTAGTCGTACAAAGGCAAACGCCCGGAAACCACCGGCGCAAAGATCTTCTCCGTTTCCTTCTGATGTTGTTTGCACCTTTTTCGCCTGGAGGAGTTGACTTCGGAGAGCCAGAGAATCAGAGAGAGAGGGGTTTGTTGAGTTAGTTGTGTCTTTTCAGTTTGGTTTGTTTGTTTTTTGGGCTAGGTACGACAAGGCCGGATCTCTAGTGACCATTGGTCCTGTGCAGTCTCAAGCTTAACCCGTCCTCGTAACCAGTGTATTGCACTGAAATTTCGTGGACAAGTGTGCTCGTGAGTGGAGGCGCCTCGGCTTTCGAGAGTCGGCTTGTCGCACTTCGCTCAATGTGAATATGTATGAATTCCAACAGTGATGGACGCTACCATTTCGGTGTTACAGACTCCTCGAACCGTCTAGATTCTCCCAGGCCGCCCACAGATCCCGTGTAAAGTAACGGGGGCTGCAGGCGGTCGGGGGTCCCGAGGGTGAGGGTGCATCGGTAGCATGAAAGAGGACCCCTTTCACTGTTGGAATGTGGAGTTTGTATGTAAGTGTAAGTGAATGTATTTGTGTGTGAATGTCAGTCTACTGATCCGACAGTAGCCTGCACCGTTTCCCTAATATCCCCTGTTCCAGCGTCGTTTACGCGTTCACAAACAACACGAGACTAGTGTATTGCACTAAAATTTCGCGGTTGTTGTTTGTGTCCGCCAACGGCGAGGTTTTGGAGGTTTCGGTAGACGGTGCCTGCGGCTGTCGAGTCAGGTGAGAAAATAGTTGCGGCTATTTTCTCAGGGACGGACAGGTATCGTTTAGTAGTGAGATTGGGAAACCGCAAAACACCAATCTCCCCCTGTCCGGGGTTAGGAATGGGATAGGTGAGTGATAAAGATGATTGGGGGTGGATGATAGTTCAGGCTATGCAGTAGGCATATGGAGTGGCCTCTAGAATTTCAAAGTAGTCTGCCGGAAGATCATTGATGCATGTTTGCATTAATATAGAGGGAGGATGTGGGAATTTTTTCTTGGGGATCCGGGTGACTGTGTGTCCTCTGAAGGAGCAGGAACTTTTTAGTGTGTTTTGTGTGTTTGAAGGAGGACCGTTAACGGTTCTAAGGGTGAAGTTCCTGTTGAGAGATTTTATTCTCTCGAGAATAGGGGTGGTGTTGGCCAATCTATGGATTTCACGGGAGGGGAAGTCCCACCTTTTTCTACAAGTTTTGCGTAGGATTCTGCGCTCCGTCGAGAGCAGCTTCTTCCTCTGACATTCCTTTAGAAGGCAGTATAAGTGAGCCTTATACTCTATAACGGGTCGAATAAAGGTTTTATAAGTATGTGTGAGAGTAGTGTTGTTCGTCTTGCCAAACGTCCCTGCAAGTGGTACTAGGAGTCGGGCTCTGTTTCTGACCCTATCTAAAGTTGCCTTTAGATCAGCTTCCCAATTAAGCGTCCTATTAAATAGGACGCCTAGGTAGGTAGCTGTTGGGCTAGTCACGAGCCTGTCTCGCATTAGATACAGGGGCGTTTGTTCAACATTGTTGGCTGCAAGACGCCCAGATGTAAATGGGGCGCGAAACACAATGGTTTGTGTTTTCGCGGTATTTAGAGTAACTCTCCACTTATTGCACCAATTTTCGACAGCGTTTAGTAGAGTTTGTGCTCTTCTAAAGGTAGTCATGGGAACGTAGCCGCTCCCTGTTGTCAGGAGAGCAGTATCGTCCGCGTAGAGAAACATATGGGTATGAGGAATGTGAGGAGTGGGTATAGAGCTGTTGTATGTGATATACAGCAAAGGTGCAAGTACTGAGCCTTGAGGCACTCCTGCTCGAGGAGTGAATGGGGTGGACAATTGATCGCCTACTCTCACCTTGACCGTTCTGTTGGTAAGATATGAATGAATTATTTTTATGAATTGAAGAGGGAGGCCGATGTCCAGTAGTCTCCGAATAAGTCCGTCGTGCCAGACTTGATCGAAGGCCTTCTGAACATCGAGAAAGGTGGCGATGGCGATGCTGTTGCCGTTTAACTATTGTGAGACTTTAGTGGTGAAATCTATTAATGCATTATGAGTGGAACGTTTTGGTTGGAATCCATACTGGAATTTGGGGATGATATTATTTGTGTCCAGAAGGTCGCTGAGCCTTTCCTTAAGGATTAGCTCAAGGACTTTCCCTAAAGAGTTGATTAGAGAGATAGGTCTGTATGATTCCACGTTCGTAAGAGGTTTGCCCTTTTTAGGGAGCATTATTGTATTAGCTATTTTCCAAGGAGTAGGAAAATAGTAATTTTTAAGACATGCATTAATAGTTTTAGTGATAAAGGGTATTATACTCTCAGGAAGTTGCTTTAGACACCTTCTACTGATATTGTCAGGTCCGGGAGAGTTATTTTTGGCCATACGGCAATAACTCTCCGTTTCTCTGTCAGTAATAGGGTCCATGATAGGGACGTGATTCGGAGTGTGAGGCAAGAGAGTATTTCTTACCACATAATCGGTTTCGGTTTTGAACAGGTGATCAAAGTTTGGATTGTTTGGTGTTTGAAAGTTTTCGAAGAGTGAGTTTTTGAATGCTTCGGCTTTCAGTTCAGGTGAACTGATAATTTGATTGTCGATCAACAGATGGGATGGTTGAGAAGTTTTTTATTTTATTAGGACTTTGAATTTGTTCCAGAATTTACTCCCATCTCTGTAATCCAATTTCGAGGTAGAATCTTCCCACTGGCGAGCCTGTAGGATAGATATTTCCCTCTTAATTCGAGCAGAGATGCGATTATACTCTGTTTTGACTAGGGGGTCTCTGTTGATCTTGTATTGACGTAAAAGTCGTCTTTTTTGATGTATTTTGGCAATGATGTGTTGTGGAAGTGCCGGAGAAAAATATTGAATGGTTTTCATAGGGATTGAGTGATTGATCGCCTCGGTTAGGAGGTTCTTTCATTGACCTAAAAATCGCCTATTTTTATACTTTCTGAAGTAGCGATTAGGGATTTCCAGGTCATATCAACTGGGATATTAATCAGGCAAACGGGGGGCAAACAGGGAGGGGCAAACGGGAAAAATACGGGGCGGGGCGATGCATCTCGAACGTGAACTAGTCGCGTCCGAGAACAATATGGCCTATGCCAAAGAAACATGCGTTGAAAGAACTAAGCAACTAAGAAAGAATTAAGCAACTACTAAGAAAGACAGAACTGAGGACCTTAAGATTTATTAATGGCAAAACAATAAGATTGCGGAAGAAAACCCTACAAAGGATCATGCTGAATATAGGAGGCCCAAGCAGCCAAAAACGAAGAATTTACCTGCAAGTGGTACAGTCGACCCTCCTATATGGACCCCCAGTTGAGCAGATATATTAAATTACAAAAAGTTCAGAGACATGATAAACAGAGCTCAGCGAGCTCTAAACATTTACTGACATAATGGCAAGCAGAAGCAGAAAAGTAAATTTTTATTTTATGCAGTTCCTGACCGGACATGAATATTTCAGGTCTTTCACGTATGGTATTCAAAAAACCAGTGATGATAATTGTGTCATATGTAACGTAGAAGACGATGAGGAGAATTGTACCTTCAGGTTCAAGGTGTTTGCGTCGGAACAACATATAATGCAAACAAAGCTAGGACAGAGGAAAAAACTAAGACAGGATAAGAGTGATCTGGGGCAATCCGCCTTCATTCATAACAACTATTTACTTATCATTATATGTATGTATATATAGATATGTATATATGTGTGTATATATGTATATGTGTGTATATGTAGGTGTGTACACGTGTATATACGCGTGTAAGTATGTACGTATGTAAATATTGCATTTGTTTACTATACTTAATTATTGCTACCTAGTATACCTATACATTACATATACTTTCCCCTCTGTTCCTTACCGCTCTTAGGTAATGCCATCGGCAAAGCCATGTCTCTATTTTACATACATTTTTTTTGATATCTTACCGCTCCTAGCTAAGAACCGGCAACAAATCTCCATCGTTAATTTAGGTAGAACAAGGCACTCTTAAGCTTAGTTCACTAAGTGAAGACGTACGGGGGTGTATTGACGAAGAATGGATGGTTTTAGTTGGTATTCACGAAAACAGGAAGACATCTGTTTACAGGACCTCCTCTAGCCAGGGTGAAATGGGCTCGGATGTTTTCCTCTGCCTTAAGTCGTCCAACACACACCGAGCAATGGTATGGTGTTAACAACATTTCCATCCTCCTCAAAAAACAAGATGTGGTGATAAGCACCGATATCAGGATCCTGTCTAACATCCAAGATATTATAAAATGGTCTAGAGTCAGAAAAAAAAGCATACATATATCACGTTGATAGAATGGGAGATAATAGACTTGCAAAGATGGCAAAGTAAGAAAATCCGAACACCAGCAGACCCACTAAAAGCTAGCATCAAAGTTGACGATAGGAATCCCAACTTAGGCTACAACTTTAAGAAAAAAAAAACAAGAAATTTTCTCACATTAAAAAAGAAGGAGAAATTTAATTATAATAATATAACACATAATAAATTATATTATCATTACAAATGTTATGTCCTTCGTATGGTGGTACTTATTAGTGTTGGCATTTCCATAATTCTTACTTCTTCTTTTAATATTGGTAACCAGATCATGCTGCATTTTATTAATATGTTTGGTACGAAAATTGCTTCAGTCAGCAAGATGAGAAGATGAGAGCTGCTGGGTTAATTTTTCTTTTCTATTGTTGTCTGGTCCTTTCAAAATTATTGTTCCAATCATGTTTGCATATCTAGGACTTATCAAATTCTACAGTTTTTAATGTAATATGTATCCTAACATTTAGTCATCTTAAAATTTCACTTAAGGAATAATTATTATTGTTACATACACAAAATATTTTAGAAATACATCTCCTACTCATTGTCTTTTCGTTTCAAATTTTGATCTCAGTTTATTGATTGTTTTATATTTTGTTATAATACTGTCCTCACGGTCTACCCTGTGGCCTTTTTCCTAGAAGCCTATTTTATAGGGTATATCACATCGACACCCTTCTTGTAAAGGTTTCAGCACCTTTTTTAATATATATTATAATAACTGATCTTAATATTATATACTATTTTATTATTACATAATATCTATATTTATTTGCAATACGAAATAAAATATTTGACTGCCCGAACATCCCTGGTGGGGATCGAACCCACGACCTTTGGATTAGAAGTCCAACGCGCTATCCGCTGCGCTACAGGGACGGTTATTTTAATAATCTAGTGGTACCTACGGACATCTGGTGACCAAAGGGGCAATAAAGCGTATTAAGACTTAGACGAGTACATGTTCAAACGCCTATTCTTGGGTCAGTTGTATAAAGATTAAGTTCAAGCTCCATAGGTAATATTCGACAACGATTTTAAATAATCAACAGTTTAAATTAAGTCAAGAAGGTTATTCACAAATGTCTCATTTGTACAAAATGACTGAGTTCAAATATGTAGACCTTTTTCAGTGTTGACTATTACGGTCAACTGTTTTGGAAAAGATGGAAGTTGGAGTACCTTTATCAATTACAACATCGACCTAAATGGTGTAAACCTGTTAAAAATATACAGGTTAATGATCTGGTTATATTACACTATGACTTGGTCGTGTGATTAAGACATATCCCGGTAAGGATGGATTGATTCGGTGTATTAAAGTTAAATCTGAATCCGAAGAATATGTTAAGCCCATTACATGTGTTTACTTTTCCCGATTAACGATTCCAATCTCACGTAAACTGGAATGTCATGCCCATGACATCGTACTTCAGTCAGATTAGTATAGCTCTTATAATTTAAGTTAGTTTACACTTGGTATTAATGTTACTTATTAGTATATTAGTTTAGTATATATTAGTTTCTTCGAGTTTTCCTTTATTGTTCTTGTTACTTAGTTTATTTGGACATTTTGACAATACATTATCAATGCCGGGCAATTTGTTCGAAACTGTCACTGAGCAGTTAGTTAAGATATAGGTATTTATCCAAAGGTTATTATATCTGCATACCTTCTACTTGAATTTTAGGAAAGTATGTTCTTTCCTTTGTAAATGGTTTGATACGGTACGGTACAGTAGGATCATACGCAAGTATTCTCGAAATCTGTTATGTTAGATACCAACTTTCTTCTTCTACCACGAGTCAAGTAAAAATATAAGATTGAAAGATTGTCGCAAATATGCGGTGCAGAAAGCACCAATTCTCGCGTGTCTCATCTCTTAGTATATGTACTTACTCGACAAGTATATCGCGACTCAGAAAGTTTAAAGGTTATCTCTATCCGCTATTTATTAATAGCACCCGATACTCGTGAGTGTACGTTTCAGCTACATATATTTCTCTGAAAATTAGTGGAAGCTGTAGTATGGAAACAATTTGCTGCACGATATACCCAAGAACCCGTCATATAAGATAAGGGCATATTCTAATGAGCTCATACAGTATTTACTGGTAAAGGCCTGAAGTACGAAAATATAATACTGATTTCGTGTGCAGAACTTATATAGATACATTATCGTAGTTTTAGTTTCCGTTAATTTACGTTAGTTGTAGTGTATTAGGAATATTTTTCATTGATGCTTAGCATTTTATATATTTACGTATCCCTTCGATAGGTTTTATTTAGAATAAATGTGTTAAAATCACCTCTCTATATTTAGTGGGCTAGATTTAAGCCTTGTAGGAAGCAATCTCGATGGTAGATTACGTGCACAGCTTATTACCTATTTTCAGTGAACTAACACTAACACTAAAAGTTGCAAAACGTTAATAACATCATTAACGTGGCTGGTATGAGAAATATGTGCTAATTGCTTGCACTTGCTTTGAAAGCGACAATGTATAGCTCATTAATTTTTGATGAATCACTAGCTACAGAACAAAATTCTTAGATTAAAGTGTGTTAAGCATTTAGACGGCGTGTTAAGATGTTTCTTTATAGTGGCTCTTGGATTGGAGTTCTTCCAGAGCATGCACAGTCGCTGAATAAATTTCCTTGATTTTTATTCATGCTTCCACTGTGTTTCGCACATCGCAAGCAGGTTTTAATGAAGATCAGCCAGTAACAGATCCCGAATTTTTCTTTTAGAACGGTAGTGCTTTAAGCATAATTTCTAAAGTAGGAACCAACAGGCTGCATGATCCCAACGCCATTGCGTACACATCTGCACGCATAAAGAGGAAGAGAATATTTTTGACGAATATATGCTCAGACACCCTGCAAATATCCATTCACATGTGTAACCTTTACCAACCACATGAGAATATTCGAGTTCATGTTTTTTCAGTTTTAACTATGAGATTTGCAAGATTGGATCCTGCCACGTCTGCAGTTGTAAACGAATCCGTCTGCAGCGGTAGAACAAGTAGCCCGAGGGCCTGAAGCGAACATGATAAACAATTTCACAGCGCAGCTGGTGGAAAAAGACAAGGTAGAATAAATCTGAGATACATGTACATAGCAGAATGGCGCAAAAAGGGCTGTAGCACCCGTGATGATGATGATGATGATGGTGAATGGGATACGCCGCATGCCTATTTTTTCATTTTAATTTTATTAATGTTAATATCGTTAATTTTTCGGGCGGGAGTGCTTTGAACCCCAAAACCCCCTGGCTATGTCCATGGGCACTGCACTGACTGAAAGAAGATGTATCCGAAGGAGCTGTTTGGAAACAGGCTCTTGCACCTCAATATACCTATTGAGCCATATCATATGAGATAGCCAAATATCTATTTGGCTATCTGCTAAAAGCATACCAAAACAGCTACCACTAAACACTTTATTAATATAGTATTGATCGCTATTTACTTTACATGAGGTTCTTTATAAGTAGATAATATTTTTACTTGTAAACTTTCAATAGGAACAAGCTTATTCACAATTAATATCCGACCTTGAAGAATCGAATTTGGTTAACAAGTTAAATTTAAAAGAATAGTGACTTTTGATAAAAGCGATTTAGGTATCGCTCCCAGTTTCTGTTTGGTGTATTAATGTTTTATCAAAGAATATAAGCGTCTAAATTCTTTGGTTTTATTGTCCTTTGTACCACGTGATCCGATGGTACCACCAACCAGCTGAAGTCACAGTCCCTGTAGCGCAGCGGATAGCGCGTTGGACTTCTAATCCAAAGGTCGTGGGTTCGATCCCCACCAGGGATGCTTGGCTGTTCAGTTTTTTTATTTTATGCTTTAATACTTACAGTAAGTATAATATCGTGTACCTATTTAATTAAACTTCAATAGTTTTTAAATATTTTAGTTAAGTATTTATTTCTTTTTAAACGTATTTTTAGGTTACTGAGAAGTAAATTATCTAAGACGAATGATTTGTACCATTTATAGTAGTTTTTTAGAGTAATTAATTGAAAAACAGAACCACATCCAACTAGAAGTGCTTAAGAACTTTAAGAATGTCATTAAAAATAAAAAGTTAATTAACAAAGGCTATTGTTTCTATCTTGTAGAATAATTGATGGCAATATATTTATGTGACATTTTTTTAAATATATTAAAGTTCAGATTACAGAAAATCCATTAATCTAAATTTTTTTAAAATTAATTTTACCCTAGTCTCTTTGCGTAAATAATACTTCACTTCCACTTCCACATTTATATAATTCCACTTTGAAAACTTTTTCAACGTCCCTGTAGCGCAGCGGATAGCGCGTTGGACTTCTAATCCAAAGGTCGTGGGTTCGATCCCCACCAGGGATGCGACGTGACAACTTTTTTAAAAATATTTTTACTAAATGTTAAGAAATAATAAAACTGTTTATGTTACATAATTACAGAAATAACTAAATATTTCATGAAATAAACAATGCGTGCTTTAATAACAACAAGAAATTGTTTAAACTCGGTAATTCAAGAATATTTCTTTGAAAATGATTTTCAATGTAGTTTTTGAATTATTCATATTATATGGGAAAGTACGTTGCTAGTTTTTAATTATTAGGGAATCATTAGTGGCTTGAATCACGGTTGTTTTGTTATTTATAAATCAAATTAGCATGATGATGGCGTAATTTTACAAAAGATATATATACATATGAATTGGTTGTAGTAAAAATTAAAATTCTATGGTTTCGTTAGCAGAAAAATGATTAATGTAATAATGTATAATTATTATTTATACATTTGTAATCTCGCGATTTTCAGTAATCAAATTTAGAATAAAATTCTTAGGGCAGCAACTGGACTCAATATTAAACTGGACTAAACATTATGAAATCTTAAAATTGTTCTGAAGCTATTTTCTTGTGGCATTGTAAATTAATTACTATTAAACTGGGAATAAGCCACAATTAAAGATAAAAATACGTTTATTGACGTTTGAATTTCCACTTCGGAAATTTTGAGAACGATTTCCGAAGTGGAAATTTAAACGTCAATAAACGTATTTTTATCAATAATTGTGGCTTATTCCCAGTTTAATAGTAATTAATTATGAAATCTGTATCACATAAAAATTGGGGAGCAGATTTTCCAACTCTAAAAAATTTATATAGAGCTTTAATTAGATCAAAACTGGACTTCGGATGTGTTGTGTTTAACTCTGCAAACCGCACCAGTCCTGTGGACGGTCTGCTCTGTGCAGCTGAAGAGCCACCCTTAAACCTAAGAAAAAAATACTTAAATCTGTCGTGTGTCTCGAATATAAAATCTAACCCAAAAAATCCAGCTCTCCATCATGATGTTGCTGACAGGATCCACAAGTCTATCAAAAAATAAAAAGGGGTCCTGTACCTTTCTATGAACGAGTTAATAGATACTTATTTGATTTAAATATTGAACCATCTCCCATTTATCCTATTTGTGAAATAAGTTTATGTTTTCCTTAGGTTGTTCCCTCTCCGCTTTGTAACCTTAAACTTACAGTTTATAACAAAAATAACGTGATACCCAATTTTTTTAAATCTCACTTTCTCCATGTTCTCACACAGTACAAAAATTACCATCTTATATGCACGGACGCAACTAAGATCATCAATGGAGAAAGAGCATACTTGTCAATAAATGTCAATAAACTTACTTTAACCTTTAATTGTGGCTTATTCCCATTTAAATCTTAATTACTCTTATAATATCTGATTCACTTAGTTTTCTGACATCAATTTCTCAGATTTATTCCTGTCATCTAATATTACAGCAGATTAAGTTAATTTTATACCGTATATACCAAAACAGTTTTATAGTAGAGTTCGTCTGAGTACCGTCACACGTTAGAATAGATGATAACGAAAAGGCAGATAGTCTAGCGAGACCCACACAACAGTGGAAAATCTAACGGTACATTTAGATTTAAAACCTTACTTAATAGCAAAATTGCGCGATGTTTGACAAAACCAATGGAATAGAAACGAAACTAAATTGATAGATGTTTTGTTTGTGAATGTAAAATGACAGTGAAGCGTGAAGCACATTTTGGTTGACTGTTCAATATACTCAATTGAAAAACTATTGTAGGTATATCTTTATCACTTTTTGGATCGTCTTATGCTAATAACCCTAACTGGTCGAAACAAAATAAATGAAAAAAAAATATAGAATTTTGTACGGTAGCTATTTTTTTGAAGTTTTATATCCTTAGAGACTATTTCCTTGGAAAAATCAGTATAAATTTGTTCGTTTTGTTACACAATTAGTTTAATCTGCTATAATTTAATTCTTCTTCTTCTTTTTATGTAGATATAACTCGGTCTGCATTCCAATGTGCCTCAAGTAAGATGTCGTTTCATCGATTTCGTGGTATTTTTGTCCCCTCTGTGTCAGGCCGTGTTTCTGCCGCGTATGTCATTATTGGTCGGAACCATTTTGTTAATTCCGCCTTTCATGTCTTTCATGTCGATATTTTTATTTCCCATATTGTTTCATTTTAGCAAACTGCGACTCTGTTTGCTCTATTCACTTGATCTTCCACTCCTGCTTTAAGCTTTCTACTATTATCTGACCTTCCATCCAATTTACATCTTAGTAAATTTGCTTTTGGCATACATAGACAATCACATAATAATGTATATAATATATACTTTAATTATTGAGGTCTTGTATTAAATTTTATTTAAAAAGTTTATTAGATCAAGAACTCTATCAAGTCAGCTACGTATTTAGATTTTCCTAGAAGTTCTTTTAATATTTTTGGAACGTGGTATATAGTCTTTCAACTGAGTATATGGGACAGTCAAACAAAATGTACTTCACTGTCGCTTTACAGTCACAAACAAAATACACTGGTTCCTCTTCTCTCTTCAACAAGTACTTATGTGTTGAAGAAGTGTGTCCTAATCTGAGACGTGTTATTAGGACTGGATGTTGTGGCTTTGAAGGCCAGAATTTCCATGGAAGGACGTAAGATTTTATTTCTATCAATTTAGTGGTGCTTCCATTCCATTGGTTTTGTCAAACATCGTGCAATTTTGCTTTTAGGTAAGGGTTTAAATATAAATGCACCGTTAGATTTTCCACTAATGCGGCTCTATTGTTTATTGCGGGTCTAGCTGGCTAATGGCTTGATTGGTATGATAGTTTTCTTGTGGGTAACACCCAGAGCATTAAGATAAATGGTAAGTTGTCTCAATCTATTGACGTCCTCTCTGGAGTACCACAGGGGTCACATTGTGGTCCTCTACTTTTTGTCCTCTTTGTTAACGATGTTGAGAAAGTCATTAAATATTCAAAATTTCTCAACTTTGCTGATGATAAAAAAATTTATAAAGCCATTACTTGTCAGAATGATCAAATTCAGCTACAAGAGGATCTCAGCGGATTTAGCGATTGGTGCAAATTAAATGAATTAATATTAAACATTGATAAGTGTTGTGTTATCACATTTCACAGGAAACAAACAATTTTAAATTACGATTATAGCATTGATAACACTCAGCTGTGACAGGACTGTGTTAAGGATTTAGGTGTTTATCTTGATTGTAAATTAACATTTCGTAAGCATCTAGAGGTCACAGTAAACAGTGCATTTAAACAATTAGGGTTTATAACTAGAAACACTTCTCAATTTTCATGTTTTGTTTTACCAATTCTCTTTAATAGTCTCATTCGCTCCAGACTAGAATATGCAATAGTTGTATGGGGACTTTACTATCAAACATCTATAGACAAGCTTGATCGTGTTCAGCATAAATTTGGTATAAACACTATCATTACCGCAGTGATTTTCATGACCTCTTTAGCCCATACAGTTATAGTATCATAGCTGATCACTTGAAAATGGTTTCTATGAATCGGCGAAGAGATTATTTTTGCCTAATATTCCTTTACAAAACTGTTAATAATTTGATAAATTGCCCTGAACTTTTAAATCGATTAGATCTTAACACTCTTCATGGAACTAGGCATACTTCATAATTTCATTTACCATTTCATCAATTTAATTATGAATACTTCTAGCCTCTTACTCATATGGTGAGACTATATAATAGGTACCAAAGTGATTTGGGCTTATTTTTCCAGTCCTTAGAACAATTTAAAAATGTAACAAAGAGACGGCTATTTGTGTGATATTAGTTTGTATTCAAGTTAATTATTAGTCTTTGTTAAACTTACTAATTATTTTCCAATGTTATGCTTGCTTTGTAAAATTTTATATATTATATTTTGTTCCAATGTAAATGGTATATCCGTTAATAAATAAATAAAATAAAAATAAAATAGCTGGACTATCTGCCTTTTCGTTACAATCTATTCCAACGTGTGACGGTACTCAGAGGGACTCTACTGGCAAGCTGTTTTGGTATGTACAGTATAAAATTAACTTAATCTGCTGTAATGATTAAAGTAAAGTAAAAGTAAAGTGGGCAGGGCTTTAATGATGGCAAATAGTTCTGATGTAAAAATACGTGTCTTAGAAAACAATTTATAGATAGAATGTTCATGTAATATCACAAAGCATGCTCCTACTCCATTAATGGTCTTAGATGCGTCCGTGTATATAAAATGGTAATTTTTGTACTGTGTGGGAACATGAAGAAAGTGAGTTTTAAAAAAATTGGGTATCACGTTATTTTTGTTATATGTTGTAAGTTTAAGATTACAGAGCGAAGAGGGAACAACCCAAGGAAAACATAAATTTATTTCACAGGTAGAATAAATGGGAGGTAGTTCAATATTATAGTATAATTAGTATTTATTAGGTCGTTCATAGGACCTGTGTTTCTTTTTTGATAGACCTCCTGGAACCTGTTAGCAACAGCATGATGTAGAGTTGGATTTTTTGGATTAGATTTCATATTAGAGACCTACAATAGAGATAAGTATTTTTTTCTTAGGTATAAGGGTGGCTCTAAAGCTTCGCAGAGTAGACTGTCCACGGGACTGGTGCAATATGCTCCTAGAGCAAGTTTTAAGGCTGAACTCTGAAGGGTATTAAAAGCTTTGAGCAATGCTTGGTTTGCGGTGTTAACACATCCGTAGTCCAGTTCTAATCTAATGAAAGCTCTATATAAATTTATTAGAGTTGGAAAATCTGATTTTTAATTTTTATGTCATAAAGATTTCATAATGTTTAGTCCAGCTTGGCACGATAGTCTTAGCGAGTGTATATGATTAGTCCAGCTTAATTTTGAGTCCAGTTGCATCACTAGGAATTTTATTTCTTGTGTATATTCTATAGAAGAATTGTATAAAAATAGATTTGGGAGCTTTTGTGGATTTGATTTTAGTGAAAAATGTATAGCTTTTATTTTTGTGGTGGAAAACTGGAGCCCACTATTGTTAGACCACGATTATATCGACTTAAGAGCTGCAACACTACGATTATGAGCAGATATGTTTTATTTCTTGCTCGAATTACCAAATGAACAGCATACAAAAAAGTATGGCACAACATTGTTAATAGCAATTAAAAATTGCGCTACGCTTAGATTCATGCCCTGTGGAATTCCATTTTTTTGTAATTTAGATTGGGGTCTGTCCGGGATGAATCATCAATTTTATTTTCTGATATTTGCATTATACCGTTTTGGATATTGTTAAGCAGAATTGACGGAATAACTTACAGCACTTATTATAATTAAGAAAATTATAACATGCGATAATATATCGGAATAAGTGGAAATAGAACTATAATCTAAAAAGTAGAAATACAAAAATATAGTACTCAAAAGTACAGGTTAAATTTTGATTTTAATATAATTTTCTAAAAAGTAATAATTTCTAATTTTAAAACTAAGATACCCCTGTGAAATTTTAACCAGACTTAATTTTTTCGAAATATTAGCTTGATTCCAATTAAAAGTTAGTCATTCACCCCATAACATAATATATCCATCAGACTATTACCTCTGGGCAAATTTCTATTACAGTTATTCTATATAATAATCCAATTAAACGAATTAGAACAATGATTGTCTAACAGTTGCTTGTTTTAACATTCCAAAGATTACAGTTTGTTTGAGATTAAATAACAATAGCTAATAACCATGTATGCTAACATTTACTAGAAGCGTAGTGAAAATTATATAGGTACGTAATCAGCTGTTTTGAGTTGTTGAAAATGATTAACCCACTTTGTTTGTCTTCGCGAAATTTAAAACTATATAAAATTAAATGTAAACAATTTTAAAGTGATAACAATAAATTTCTATTTTCTGTTGTTAGATGTTTAGACGATGACTTTCTGCTATATGGAGAATATTGTATTAAAGCTGGTTAATTGTAATATGTATTTATAAGCAATTTGATGTATTAACTTTACTGATAAGTCAACAAAGTTAATTTCAACAGAAAAATAATTGTAATATATATATATATATATATATATATATATATATATATATATATATATATATTACAATTATTTTTGTGTAGGAGTATTACTGTATAACTGTAAGGATTAATTAACTGTAGGAGTTTTTGTCAGTTCTTCTATCAGGTAAGGCCCCCTGTGAATGGGGGATGCTTTCTGGGTATTCTTTCTTAGCACCGATACCCAGAGGTAGTTAGTATCCTGGTAACAGGGATACTTGCCGCGGAACTAAAACTGACATCTGGCAGTAGGTATAAAATGCAAACCCGTGAAAATGGTGATTAACGATTGATGTTTAGGGTCGCTGCCTGGGAATCGCTAGGGCACGTCTGGAGCCGGCGCTGGACGTGACAGCATGCGGGACGTCGGTGACAGGGTGTTGAGGAGGCGGGCCCCTGTCATACAATCAGCTACAGCCCAACAACAGCAAGGACAACCACAAGCGAGCCAAACAACAACAAGAGCTCCACTCGCTGAAGGTGCTGCGTCGGAACATCAGCCGGCGCTCACCCAAGCGGGACGACCGAGGCAGCGCATGAAATGAACTGCGTCCATAACTGAAAATATTTTGCGCTTCTATTACCAGGTGACAAACCTCGGTCAAGATACGATCGGGTATCGACAAAATCTCTATGCCAAATTTTGCAGGGAGTACCCAGAAATTCAAGTAACTGAACAACGAGTTGCAGATTAATACCGGGTAATTATAAGAAACAATCTTATCGTAGAGGCTAAACACAATACGATCAGAAGCGAAGTCGAACGGGGGATTAATCACCAAGAGGTAAATGTAGATCAAGTCCCTAATGAAATACATTAGCAGATTTCTGAGCTTACCATACAAGAAACTCAACCTGATAATACACTACAGGACAACAGCGAGTTACGCAATACTCTGGTAAGTGAAATGACATGGGCTGTGTTTAATGGAACAAATGCACTTAGCAGACTACCGCTACCAAAAATAAACTCTTCTAAAAAACTAGGTGCTCTGTTACAAATTATAAATACTGAAGTCCTACCCAATTACGTCACAGAAGCCCATACGCTGGAATATTTTCATATGCTTCTTTACTAGGCAGCAACAGCCGCAGCTAATATAATGGGAATTTAGATCAGAACACGACGGGGTACCAATGCCGGAATGACTTATAACAGAGTTGCACCCTGAGAGAAAGGGCTTCTAAACAAGATTGAATTATTGCGTAGGGTCAAATGACAGAATATATACGAGGAACAACAAGTAGAAAATTCATTAAAAGAACTGATTAAATATTTCTAAGCACGGCAAGACACTCGCAATATGATCCAGTAAACATCACAGCCCATTAGTGCCTGAATACATTAAAACAAAAACTCTCGGTTTATTCAGGACGACTAAGGAGGTACAAGGTTAGTAACAGCCGGAAATGTGAGAATGTGCTGTTTGAGCATGCCGAGAAGGCGTTCTTTTGGAAACTTAACTCCACTGTCGAAAGTGCCAATAAATTATATCCAAGCCAAGAAGACATTTAAGAGTTTTGGGGAAATCAACTTTCCACACCAGCTGCTCTTAACACCAATGTTTGATGGATTGAACATACAAAGCACAGCTGTCAACACTACCGCACAACTGTCTATGCACCCTTCACCACAGAAGAAGTCTCTAATATCATCAAAGAGCTTCATAACTGGAAATCTCCTGTACCAGACGGAGTTCAAAACTTTTGGCTTAAGAAGTTCTGGAGTACTCATGAGTGCTTGTCAATATTAATTCTTCTTCTTCTTCCTATGCCGTCCCCATTAACGGAGGTTGGCGACCACATTTTTAAAAGCTTCTCTGTCTTTTGCAACGTGGAATAATTCGTCTACAGTCATGTTTGTCCAGTCTCGAATATTTCGCAGCCATGACTTCCTCTTTCTACCTATTCCCTTTTTGCCATCGACTCTACCCTGCATGATGACCTGCAGAAGACTATATTATATAAGACAATATTAATTAATCGTGTTATTTCTAATCCGCAGGATATACCATCATTTCTTACTCAGAAAACAACTTATCTAATACCGAAGGATCAAAATAATACCCAAGATCCAGCCAAGTACCGCCCAATTACGTGTCTTCCAACTCTGTATAAATTGGTCACATCCTGTGTATCCCATAGAACCTCAACAGAAAGGATGTGCTAAGGGCTCCATGTATTGCAAAGAACAACTTATTATCGACTCAGTCATTTCTAACCAGACATACACCAAAAAAAGGAACCTTTTCACTGCCTTTATTGACTATAAGAAAGTCTTTGACTTAATGGCGCATGAATAACTGGTAGATATATCAAGAATAGAATGACATGTATAAATATCTAGGAGTAAAGCAAGCGCGGAAAATTGACCATAAACAAATTAAAATCGAATTAACATCAGACAAACATGTTCCCTGAAACAGAAGGTTCATTACTCGCCATTCAGAATCAGGTTATACCAACTAAAAATTACCTAAAATATATCGTCAAAGAGCCTCAGGTCCGAAAGGACAAATGCCGATATGGATGTCAAGCCCAAGAAACTATTCAACATCTTACCGGAGGCTGCCAAGCATTTGCTGTAACTGAATATAAGGAACGGCATAACTAAGTAGGGAAGATCTTCCATCAAAAAATAGCTTTTAAACTGGGACTTCTACAAACAAACCATCTTCCATATTATCAATACGTTCCTGAGAGTATGCGTGATAATGACAACTACAAGCTATACTGGGATTGCACCGTGCTCACAGACCAAACTGTAGCACATAATAGACCAGATCTCGTGCTAGTTAATAAATTAACAAGACAAACAACTCTAATCGATGTGGGGATACCCAACAACAATAATCTGCGTGTTAAGTACAACCAAAAGTACAGAGATCTGGCAATACAAATAAAGAGACAATGGAGAATGCGAAGTATCCAGACGATACCTATTATTCTTTCTACCACTGGAGTCATTCCGAAGAACCTCCTAGAAAACATAAAAAAGCTGTGTCTAAATGAACGTCTATATAAGACCATGCAGGAAGCTGTGCTACTTTCGACGTCCAGATGCATACGAATTTTTTGGGAGATACACCGACGTACCAAGTCACCTAGGACTCGATAGGTATCTGGGGTGAGTGAATTTTCCTCTTAGAGGAAGTGTGAGCCGTATGGCTAAATCTGGAAGGATTGATAACGGCTGCCGCAGCTTCTCCGCCTCCAATTTCTATCTTACTGTAAAATATAATGTAAAAAAAAAAACAAAATAGGTATGGAAGATTAAATATGTGGAAATTAGCTTAATGGAAGGATGATCTAGATCTAAAGAAGCTCGGCAAACTATAGATATGTTAAAATAAATACAAATGAAAGAAGTAAAATAAATACAATAAAAATAAAACGGTGGAAGACTATTATAATATTCTTTTAAAAGAACACGGAAATAGTATTTAGGGACACATAGAGATGAAACAGACGAAACAGGTTTTAACGAAATAGAGACCAATCTTGTGGAAGGTATAAAAATAGAAATGTTCTGAAGCAGTTTTCTTGTTACATGTCTGTGGCTAAATACTTTTTAACCTGTTATTACAGAATTAACCCATAATTGATTCTACTACTTTTTTAATTTTTATTTTAAAGGAATATTAAAAAAAACTGTGTGACAAATATAACCAAAAAGTTAAGTGGGTTATGCTTTTTAAAAATGACGAGTAACTTTTTGGCCTCGATCTAGTCAAGCTTTTAGTTAAAAAAATTTGAGAATAGTGTTTGTGTCTTTAGGATTTTTAATTTGTTTATTTTATTAATTTTTAAATTATTTGATTGTGTATTATGCATTAAAAAGAATCAATTAAAAGATTCAGAGTTCAAGTTTAGACAAACAAAATTAAGAACGATTTCTGTAAAAATAAGTCGTTTAAAGGTAAAGTGTTTAAAAGCGAAACGAATATACTATTCCAAAAACTGAATTTATAAGCTCAAATTTATAAAAAATCGCTATATCTCCAGTTCTATTCAACAAAAATGAATATTCCTCGTGCGATAAGTAAAATTTTCTTCCTAAGTGGTAATGACAAAGCCAAAAGGCCAGTCATGCCATAGCTAATTGAAATACTTATTAAATTAAATATTTTTTACAAAATTTTACTTTTCTCTTATTAATTTTAGTAAAAAAGTTTATAAAATGACAAGAAACTTAAATAATATCTTTAAACAATAAATTATACAAAAAATTTTATTTTTTATTTGAAATCTCCAAATCTATACGTGCTAATTTTTTTTGAATTGTGCTAATTATTTTTACAATTACTTTTTCTTAAAAACATTGCAATTATGTACCTGGTGGTCCAATAAGCCGATCTCTCGGCTATATATCAGAAACTATTCATGTTATAACTTAAGGAGAAAAAATTTCTTAGTAAAAGTGGCCAAGAGAAATCGCTGGAAATACCTTTCAAGTTTCTGCGTTAACCGCTAGGGGGCGTAACCTGTGAAGAAAACTTTGAAAACCAGTTTTTTGGGAAATATGCTCAATTATACCAAGTGTTAAATAAGTAAACTAGAAAGAGGCCTAAATTCTGCATAAAGTTGTTTAAGTACTTTTTTTTTATTTTTTCAAATAAATGGTGGGGGAGAGTGGGAAAGTATTTGTGAATAAATAACTATAACTTTGGTTTGGATTAACCGATTTTAACGAAATTAGTGTCATTAGAAAGAGTGTGGATGAATTAATTTACATATACTATAAAATAATTGCTATTAGTTTTAATTGTCCTGGGTAGAGGGTACTTTCAAATAGAAAAAATTAAAATTTGGTTTTCTCCAAAATGTTTAATGGAAACACCTATTTATTGTAAATTATAATGGAACTGGATTAAATTCGTAATAAAATGGCGCAAACCGCGTGTTAATAGCTTTTGTCTAACTCGAGATAACGCATAAACATAAGTAAGAATAATATTGACTCTGTATTATAAATTAAATTAAAAAATAAGTCAGTAGGTACTTTCAAATTTTTTTATAGCAGAAGAATCTTATTGTTGATACCTATTTTGGCCATTGTTATTTTATATGATTAAAAAATAGGCTACGACAATGAATTTGACGGGGAGTTCATATTGTTTATTTATTGACCACAGTCAAAACATTGTTATAATATATAATATAAGTGTTATATTATAATTCGAATTGAAGATTACAGTTTTTTCAATAGATAATAATATTGCTATATTATATATTATAATATAACAAGCGAGTCTTCTACAGCTGGCGCCGCTTCTCGCATCCTAATTTCCAGCGTTTTCTGTCGAAGCCATCTTCAGTTGTTAGATCTCTGGCGGTCATTGCATCGTCGACATCGTCTCTCCAGGATCGTCTTGGTCTACCTCGTTTTCTTCTAGTTGGCGGAGTCCATTCTTCTATTTTTTTTTGGCCATCTATTTTCCGGCATTCTCTGAAGGTGTCCATACCAGTTAAGTCTTTTGGCTTCGATTGTGTCTATTATGTCAAGATCGATTTCCATTTCTCTCCAAATATCTTCGTTTCTCACCCTATCTAGTCTAGTGAGCTGGCAACATCGTCTCCAGTAGTTCATTTCCATGGCCTTAATTTTTGATTTGTTTCTTTGGTTTATTTCCCAGAGTTCGGCGCCATACAGTCCAATACTTTCTATTTTTGTTTTATAAATTCTTCTTTTATTTTCTTTTTTTTTTATTCCATAACAGTCCGTGTAGCTGTCTGGTGGCTGATCTTGCTTGGCCAATCCTGGAATGTATTTCTTCGCTACTTCCTGCTTTTGATGTTATTTGGACTCCCAAGTACTTAAAATTGTCTGTTGGTTTTATAGTTCCCATTTCTATTTGTAGGCTTTCTGGTTGTTCTCCTACAACTAAGTACTCAGTTTTTTATATATTAATTGTGAGGCCCCATTTGGTGTACTCATCTTCCAGTTTTCTAAGCATGTAGCTTATATCACTCTCGTCTTCAGCTAGAATGGCTTGGTCATCAGCGAAATGTATCGTGTACAATCTATCATCTCCGATTGGGATGCCCATATTGCAGCACTTTCTTCTCCACAGTGAGAGTGCCTCATATTGCTAATATTAGTAATTATAAGTACCAATAATTCGTGATGAGTATATCAAATGCAGAATTGTATGATATGATCTGAGCATATTTCGAATGTCACCAAAATGCTGCTATTGCTTCACCTATATATTATGTAAGATATCCTGACAGGAGACATTATGGCAAAGAAGTAATTGAAAGAAAGACAAGAGGATTAAGAGAAACTGATAGTTTTCATCGTCCTTGTTTTAAACGACGTAGTAGAGGTATGACCGAAGATAATTCAATCAATGTTCTTGCTTTAATTCAACAGAATTCACATATAAGTAGTCGGCAAATCTCTATAGAATTAAACATACCCAAAACTACTGTTCTAAGGATTTTAAAACATTACAGGTTGGTTTTTCATATTATAAAGTGAACATTTAGGTCAGAAACTTGGAATTCCCTTTAAACTTTAGATTCAACATTATTTAACGTTATTTTAATATTCCGATAAAAACAGCAACACGGTGCTTTTATCCTTTTATCCGTTTCTTAAAAATACTTATGCACGATTTATCTTGTGAAACAATTGTGGATTTTTCAAGATTTTTTGAGTGTTATATCAGAGAACTGCGTTCATAGTTCTCTGGTTATATCAATAGCTGAGATTGAAGTAGCTGTAAATCTACGCGTGAAAGATTATATCGTTGTGTGGACAACGATAGAAAACAATTTGAACATTTAATTGGACATTACGTTTTATTGATCGATATATTTGTATGATTTTTCACATATGTAATTTTAAGCTATAATAAAGGGTGAGTCAATACTATACTTACTTACGTTTATGAGTTTTTATTCATATCTCAAGTTCGACAAAAGCTATTAACATGCGGTTTGCGCCATTTTGTTACGAATTTAATCCAGTTCCATTACAATTTACAATAAATGTCCATTGAACATTTTGAAGAAAAACAAATTTTAATTTTTTGTATTTGAAAGTCCCCTTTATCTATGACAAATAAAACCAAATACAGTTGTTTTATAGTAGATGTAATTTAAATTATTCACACTCTTTCTAATGACACTAATTTCGTTAAAATCGGTTAATCCAAACCAAAGTTATAGGTATTTATCCACAAATACTTTCCCACTCTCCCCCACCCTTTATTTGACAAAATAAAAAAAAGTACTTGAACAACTTTGTGCGGAATTTAGGCCTCTTTTTAGTTTACTTATTTAACACTTGGTTATAATTGGGAATATTTCACAAAAAACTGGTTTTCAATTTTTTCTTCACAGGTTACGCCCCCTAGCGGTTAACCCAGAAACTTGAAAGTTAATTCCAGCGATTTCTCTTGGCCACTTTTACTAAGAAATTTTTTCTCCTAAAGTTATAACATGAATAGTTTCTGATATATAGCCGACAGATCGGCTTATTGGACCACCCGGTACATTATACACAAATCTTCTTCTTCTTCTTCTTCTACTTTTTGTAGATCTTTCGATCTGTTTAATTCTGAAGCTGCCTCTGGTTAATTTCTTGGGAGGTAGATTGCCAACTATCCCTCCATCTTTTAGGTGGTCTTCCGGGGGGTCTTGAACCAGGCGGATTGTTTTCTAGGGCAATTTTTGGGAGTCTATTCTCATCCATTCGTCTTACATGGTTGTACCACATCCTCTTGCGCTGTCTTCCCCATCTTACAATATCTTGAATTTTGCACTGCTCTCTAATGTTTGTATTTCTCACTCTGTCCCTTCTTGTACACAAATCAATTATTATAAACAGTGTATAATTATAAATAAACATAATGGAATTAATCTGTATAATTAACATATTACAATTTAGATAATATTACTATTTTTATTTATAATTATAATTATATAAAGTTTTTAACAATTAATTTATTTAAAATATATTTGCAACGACTTTCAGTCAAGAAAAATAATTGTCAGTAGTAATATCCCTAGAAGATTGATAACAGACGGGATAATTTCATCACAATCGAAAGTTCGTTCCTTGGTAACAGCACGAAGCCGAAGGCTGAGCGCTGTTACCAAATAACGAGACATTTATTTATTAAAAGTACAGTTAGTGAAAGTACAATTAATAAAATTTAAGTTAACATTAGATTCGTTACATTTTGAAATTTATTTGGATGAAGTTGTCAAACTCGATCGTGTTGTCATAGGGATTGAAAATTGCACTGAATGCAATTTATTAGTCCAATGTTGACATGATTGGGTGGAATTATTCCACATAACACAAAATGACGAAATTTAAATGGTTGTTAGAACAGTCGAAAAATTATCAACATAATAAACATAATACAAGAAAAGTTAACATATTATTATAATAATTATATATTTTTTTTTTTTGGAAAATTTATAACTATATTACATAATTATTTATATAACCACTTCATAACTTTTTACTAATAACTATAAGAAAAAAAAACTTTGCAAAACAAATGTTTTTTCAAATTGTTTAAATAAATTATCCGGTAATAAATTATCCTAAAAATAAATAAACAATTCACATACTAATTCAATTTTTATAATTTATGCAATATTGTAAGCCAAATTAAAAAGTCCACAAGGAAAATAAATTCCTGCAGCTGGCTGTATACCATGTATCACAAAAAGAGGTTTAAATCTTTGTAAGTAGGTATATTTGAAAAACCCTTAAAAGGGCTACATCAAAATAATAAACGTTTTCAGACTAATAATTCCATCATCAAGTTAAAAGCAGGTTAACATGCCTGAGCTATCAAAATATTAGGGTAAAACCTTTTACACTAATTAAAGTTACCAAAGAATGTACATATTGTTGTTAAAAATGTGTTGTGTACTAATTCTACTTAGTACACAATAAGAACATGATACTATAAACTACAGATAAACCCACGCGCACGCGATCAGTCGTGTGACGTCACTTGGCGACAAATGTCACCAGAAATGTTCTGTGTTGTATGGAGTTTTGTCAGATTTAGTCAAGGTTAGTAGATATTTAAGTATCTACTTAAATATCTACTAACCTTGAGATTTAGTTTTGTTTTATCGTTTATCTTGTACGTTGACATCGGTTTACTGGGTAAACCATCTTTCCGAAGGAGGTTTACTTAAACCATATCCAGATTTTCTAATTAAATGTAATGAACTGGACCATATTTTTAACAATTTTAACAAAGGGTCAAACAAATTAACCAAGAAATATTTAAAATCCTTAATGGATTTAGCTGTGTTCAGATGTAATGTTAGTAAAGGTGTAAATTATATTTTAAAATTAGAAAATTGAATAGATATATTAAAGAAACATCCAAAGTTAAGAAGAAGAAAATATTAAAAATTGTAAAATAAATTGTTAAATAAACCTGTAAATTATTACAGTGTATTTTATTTTATCAGTTTTATTAAATTTTTATTTTAATAAATCTATCCATTGTATATAAATTTCCATTTGCAAAAGGATGTTTAGTTCTTACTTTTTTATATAATTTTAGTTTACATTGCTAGGCTAACAGAGATGTATATATAACATATTTTTAAGATTTAATTGCAGATATTTTACCTAACATCCCTTAATATTCTAAATATTTAAATAAAAACCCCTTTCTTTCCATATATGTTTTACCGACTGTGATGATAAAAGGTTGGTGATAAAAGTGACTTTTATCACCAATTGACGTCATGCGCGTCGATGTACAAAATTCGATTGCGAAGTGGGTTTATCTTGGAAGTCTTAGTATCATGCAATAAGAATATCCCATTATGCACTACTAAACTTTGTATATGGTATATAGTGTACATACTATCAAGTGTGTATACTATAATAATATGTTGTATAGGTAGAGTAAAAGTTTATTATGTTTCTTACAGAAACGGTTCACAAAGAACAACCAGAAGTCGAGCTACATGCAGCTTTAATGATTTTTCAAGTGCCGTACAAAATGTTTTGGACGGAAAATCATTGATAATTGATGAAGATACAGAGAGGATACGGAGTAAAATTCACAAAAACGTACTAATCCAGATAATGATCTAATGCAACCCAATAAGGCTATTCGAAGTGTGTTTGCAAAGGAACCGGAAATTTCTGTGTCTGTCTACAAACTTTTACCAAAATGAGCTACGAATTAACAACCATTTAAGCACGAAAGGTAGCATATCATAAGGCGATCAAATCAATATTCCAGCTCCAGCTAATTAGATCAAAGATAAAATAGCTTGACTCCAATGGTGCTATGCGTAAAACAGCTGAATAGTTGTACTAGCGATGAAAGGGATATTCTTATTGCCGGCGGGCGAACTTTAGACACCAAATTGTCTTTGTACCTGGGGTAATCGAAGGGTCAAATTTTATTATAGGAAATT
Source organism: Diabrotica balteata (assembly GCA_918026665.1). Taxonomy (NCBI): domain Eukaryota; kingdom Metazoa; phylum Arthropoda; class Insecta; order Coleoptera; family Chrysomelidae; genus Diabrotica; species Diabrotica balteata. Next base: position 47,923,004 of record OU898283.1, on the reverse strand, counting down.
TCGACACCGCGGCAAAAAGCAGGTAGGTGGGTAATTAGCGGCGATGGACATTTGCACCCAAGCAGGACAAGCGGGTTTTCCCAATATTTATTGTCACGTCGGGGGGCATGGCACTTGTGTACTTGTGACTAAATTATTTCAGTTGTAATTTATTTCTTGTTTGACGTTGACTTGTACACGTATACGGATATTTAAAAAATGAGTTTGATAAAAAGTTCCCGTGGTCGAGATTTATTAGTGGTAGAGCATTATTTGTTCTCGAAACAGAAAGTGTTAAAAAGCGGCGAGATATTTTGGCGCTGCATCCAAAGAAACACTAAGTGTTCCGCAAAAGTGTTTACAATAGGCTGTGAGAACCTCACCATTACAAGAAGTGATTTGGTACATAATCATGAAGCCGATCCAAAAAAGCTTGAAGTAAAGATGGTAACCAATGCATGTAAAAGAAGAGCCCAAGAGAACATATTGGAAAAGCCTGCCAAAATTACAAGAACTGCTGTTGCTGAGTGTGCTACGAATTTTGCTGACGGTTCCTGACATAGCTACCATAAGAAAGAACATTTACAACTGTCGTCGTAAACTGTTACCAGGTCCGTTACCAAGAAGCATATCAGAAGTCCATAATGCGGTTAGTAATTATTCTCCTAAAACCTGTCGCAATGAAAGTTTTTTGTTTTTAAATCATCCTGAATTAAATGTAATTGTATTTTCATGCGAGACAAATATTCGTGTGTTGTGTAAATTAAAAACTTTGTATATGGATGGTACATTTTCATACAGTACCAAATATTTTCTACAATTATTTACTATACATGGCTTGGAAAATGGACATTATGTTCCTTTAGCATACTGTTTTTTAAAGGACAAATTATCAATGACATACAAAAATTTATTTCCTTTATTAAGGTCTAAGATTTTTGAAACATTTCAGTTATCATTAGAGCCAACTAAAATATTTATGGACTTTGAAAAAGCAATTCACTGTGCTTTATTGTATATGTGACCCAATGCAAAAATTAGTGGATGCCGTTTTCACTTACATCAAAACTGATTTAAAAAAATTCAATCTTTGGGTTTGGTACAAGAATATAAGGATACAAATTCAGAAATTGGAAAATGGTTAAGGCATACGTTTGGTTTTACTTATCTAAATCCAGCAGAAGTTGAAGAATGCTTTCTTTATGATTTAATGTCATATAAACCTATAAACGCAACACTTGATAGATATGCAGATTATTTACTGAAAAATTACATTTTCGATAGCGCTCTATTTCCACCACACATATGGTCTAATCAGAATCCGTCTATTGCGAGGACCACAAATGCCTGTGAATCCTTTCATTCGAGATTTAATTCTTCTTTTTATTCAACACATCCTTCTTCTTCTTCTTCAAGTGCCGTCTCCATCAATGGAGGTTAGCGGTTACGGTGGCAAACGGTACACATCCTTCTATTTTTATTGAAAAGTTAAAGGAATTTCAAGTAGACACTTATGTCAAAATAAATAGTTTACATATACCAGCAAAAATCAAAGATACTACTGTTAAGGCTAAATTGGCATTTTTGGAGAAAATGATGGATAAACTACGATCCCAACAAATACGTAGGTTAGATTTTATAAAAGCTGTATCTTATCATTCCTATAATAGCAAATAAATCATTGTATACAAGTATATTAACGGTAAAATGTACAAAAATTAGGTACTAGTTGTATTATATTTAGATATTATTACAGTTATAAAGAAATAAAATGCACATTACTTTTATTAAAATAAATAAATTAATTAATTATGGTATTTTATTTATGTCGCAGCTATATTTATTTGGTGTCGAATATACCTGTAAGATAAAAACGGGAATTGGGGCTGGTGTCGAAAATTGTCATTAAATTTTAGTCGCTACCTGCTTAGTGTCGAAATTTCCTACGCCTCTTATTGCCACATATGTCGTTGTATGTGTGAATGGTACCTTTCTGTCCCCTGTAATAGTTTTTTCTCAGAAATAATATAAAGAGCAGATGACACAAGGAGTTCCACCTGGCACACTCAGTTTAGCAAATCCAAGTGGATGGATGAATAGCAAGATGTTTGTCGACGCTATGAAACACTTTACCAAGTTTAGCAATAGTTCAATTAAAAACCCTTGCATACTGATCTATGACAATCACGAGAGTCACGTAACATATCATGTTGGTCAACTCCTTTTAGGTTCAGGCTGACTCTGCCTCCTCATTGTAGTAACAAATTGCACCCCTTGATGTGTCAATTTTTGCTCCATTTAAAGCGTATTATAATGCCGCTATACACTCATGTTTGCTGAGTTATCTTAGTAAATCTATTTTAATTTACCAGATAGTATAGAATGTGTAGTAGAGGCACATATAGAAGCATTAAAGTCTGTCAACAGGGTTTAATAGAACGGGAATTTTTTCCTTTAATAGAGATGTTTTTTATAAAGCTGGCTTCATTGGGAGTTCCGTGACTGATAAACCAATTGAAACTAAAAAGGAAAATCCACAGAGTCGACAGAAATGTCTGTTCGGGTATCCAATGAAGTTATATCATTCTCATCAAAGACACCTGAAAATCAAGTAGTATCCCACAAAGGATATTTGAAAAAGCGATATTGTCTCAAAACTCCAAGTCAATAGTATCATCTGCGAATTCAAGTTCGGTCATATCCCATCACGAGTTTAAAAGTATTTCCAAAAGCAGGAAAGAGAAAAGGTGTAACGAAAAGGAAAACTAAAAAGAGTGCAATTTTAACTAACACACCTTACTTCAATCAATTAAAAAAATATATATTCTTCAGAATAATAAACGTATTAAGGTAAATTAAAAAAAAAATAAGCAGCTTAGCATGAAAACAGAAAAAAATAAACGATGGGATAGCACTTCATCTGAGGAGAGTGAAGAACTAATCAATTATGACAAATCTTCTGGCGCTGAATGTGAAAATTTACAGTTGGAAGACGATTATGGCATTGATGCTAGTACAGAAATTTCCATTGATAGTTTTGTATTAGTGAAATTTAAAAGCAATATATTTTATGTTGCTATAGTTCTGTAGACATTAGTTCATGTAGACGATATTGAATTAGAGATGCAATTTTTAAGAAAACGTGGTAAAGTTCAAGGCTACTTTATTTTTCCTTTAGTTGTAGATACTAATGCAGTACAATGCAGTTATAAAAGAAGCCTACGTTTTACTAAACGTGATTTTAAAACATTTTTTTAGATTTAAGTTTAAAACGTTTACTTCACCCCAACGTGAAAAATTATTTAAGGATAAATGCAAATCATTCACAATCAAAAAAACAAACAATAGATCTTAAGATTTTCATGTCATCAGCGAATCAGAGGAATTGGTCGGAGTTAATTACTGTTTGTAAATCGTTAACAAATTTATTAAAAAGCAGTGGCTCCAAATGAGACCCTTATGGAACACCTTATGTTATATGAATTGGTTTTGACAAAAACTGCCATATTTAACCATTTTAGAACGATTAGACAAATAATGTTTAAATCAATATAAGGTTGAATGTTAGAATACTTAAACTTTGACAGTATACAAGGCAACTATCGAACACGGTGATTAATTTAATCTTGCCCAAGTACTTTCGATCAATAGATCATCTTCAGGGGCATTTCGTCAGTTGTGGCCTATCCGACATGAGTAGAATGTCATTTTGCATTTATGACATTCTACTCATGTCGGATAGGTCACAACTGACGAAATGCCCCTGAAGATGATCTATTGATCGAAAGTACTTGGGCAAGATTAAATTAATCACCGTGTTCGATAGTTGCCTTGTATACTGTCAAAGTTTAAATAATGTTTAATCTAATTTGTGATATTATCGCTAATGCCATAGCCACAAAGTTTAGCAATCAAGATCTCATGATTGAGTCTATCGAAAGCTTTTAAAAAATCAGCATAGATTAAATCGACCTGAGAACCAGACTCCAACGAGTTTGTTTTTAGATTTTTATATATTTAGATGTTTTACAATCAAAACTTAACATTCTATTTACAAAAAAATCTAATAGTCTTGGTAACTTTGACTGTATACAAACTGCACAGTAATTTTCAGCTTTATCTTTCTGACCAGACTTGAAAATTGGTTTTAAAAAACTAGATTTCTAGAAATCGATAAATATCTCTGATGTTAGTGATAGGTTAAAGAAATGGTGTATTGATTCTGCCAAAGGGTATACACATTTTTTTTTAATACAATGGAACTTCGTCAGGTTCCTTGATAAGTTTCCACGGGCTACTCAGAAATTCATTAATTATTTCCTTAATGTCAACAACATAATTGCTTACATTCGCAGATTTCTCAAATTTAAAAATAGGAATTTGATTACCTTCATTGTAGACAGTTGAAAAAAAATTCGCAAAAATATCAACGATTTCTTGACTATTTGCCCCAGTATAATCATCATACTTAATAACTGATGGTAACATATGTGAGTTTCTTTTATTATTTATAAATTTACAGAATGATCTAGGGTTTTCAGATATATTGTTTTTAGTTTCCTGAACATGTCTTTTATATAGTAAATTCGTAACTTCTTTCCACTGAGTTCTAATACTTGAAAATATATTATAATCTCCTTCCATACCTGTCTGTTTGAATGTTTTATGAGCAGTGTTCTTTTTTGATATTAGTGATTTTAGATCAGTTATACCAATTAGGATATGTGGATGTTTTATATTTTTTAATGGGTACACAATTATGTATTAAATTGTATAGAATGTCATAGAAGGTTTCAATGTTGAAATTTTGATACGAAATATCAACGTTGATATTTTTGTTGATAAAAACTAATTTCCAATCAATCTCAGCCAAAAGATAATTTATATTAAACTAATCATCATTTCTGAAATCTACAAAGTATTCTTCAAGTTGATGAGTTAACATTACAAGCAATCCCAAAGATACGGGAGTATGATGGACACTTTTATCAAACAAGGGATCTGATGGTTCTGACACAATTATATTAGATAATATAGAAAAAACTAAGTTGAGAAAAGTATTTCTGCTATTAGGTATTACATTAATTTAAGGTAAATTACAATAACTGGCACTATTACACAAATCATTACCAGGACAATTAAGAAAACATTGAACTCTAATTCCAAATTCATCATTTATTCATTTAACATTGGGTAAGTTATAATCACCGCATATAATCATATCAAATTCATGAAAGTTTTCAAAAACAAACTCAACACTGCTACAATGATCAATGTAACACTGCTGTTCAGAAGCAGGAAGGATGTACACAGAACCCAAAATAACCATTTGATTGTGACACTTAAGTGACACAAAAACTTGTTTAATATTATTTTGTGGTATAACAACTTTACGCACTTTTAGATGTAGCTATCAGAACACCTCTTCCACGTTGCTTATGACTTATTAGATGATTTCTATCGGCTCTAAAAATGCTGTAATTGGAAAGTCCCAACTCAGCATTATTAAGGTCTGAATTTAACCACGTTTTATCTAGTATAATTATATTATATTTAGAACAAGCAACCACTTGTTGTAAGTCGTTAAGCTTGGTACGTAAGCCTATTCTGAAAATAAATGTTCAATAAAGGTTTTTCAGGATTCTTTTTGAAAGATTTTTATTGCTAGAATTGTTAACAAAGAGGCAGGGACGTTAACTGCGACGTATACGCGTGCTTGATTGACTATGAAAAGGCATTTGATAGAGTTCAACATCAAAAGATGATAAACATTTTAAAAGAGGCAGTCCTGGATGACAATGACCTCAGAATAATTTCAGAACTCTACTGGAATCAGACCGCATACATGAAAATTAACGGAGAAGAAACAGATCACATAAAAATACTACGTGGAGTTAGACAGGGATGTATCCAATCGCCGTTGATATTTAATATGTACTCAGAGAAATTTTTTAACGAGGCTCTTTACGGAATAGACGAAAGCATGCTTCTAAATGGTGAAAGAGTAAACAATGTTAGATATGCCGACGACACCATGGTGACAGCAGATAGTTTAGAGGGACTTCAGAGGCTAATGGACAGAATAAACGAGTACAGTTAACAGTACGGACTAAACATTAATACCCACAAAACGAAACAGCATGACTATCAGCAAGGAGAATATAAACGAGGCTCATCTATACATTAATGGGACGCAGATAGAGCGAGTAAAACAGTATTGCTACCTGGGAACTATTATAAACGAACAGTGGAGCAATGTACAGGAAATAAAGTGCCGCATAGGAAAGGCAAGAACGGTCTTTAACAAAATAAGCGCTATCTTCAAAAGTCACAACATATCCCTAGATACAAAAATGAGACATTTGAGATGCTATGTTTTCTCTGTGTTGTTGTACGGGGCGGGGGAACGGACGCTTAAAGACACAACTTTTAAAAAACTTGAAGCATTTTAGGTGTGGCTTTATAGAAGAATGCTGAGAATATCACGGACAGCAAGGATCATGAACAAGGAAGTTCTAGAAAAAATGAAGGAACCAGAGATTGTGTTTACGATCAAACGCATAAAATTGCAATATCTGGGACACGTTATGAGAAATCAGCACCGTTACTCCCTGCTGCAGTCTATATTGCAAGGTTAAGTCAAAGATAAGCGAGGACCTGGTAGAAGGAGAATATCATGGCTGCGGAATTTAAGAACACGGTTTAAGAAAACTTCAACGGAACTGTTTCGAGCCGCAGCGAGCAAGGTTATGATTGCCAATATGATTTCCAACATCCGAAACGGATAAGAACCAGAAGAAGAATTGTTAGTTAACTCTTTTTTTACTTTTAGTTAACTGTCTTAAATAGCAAGAACAATTTATTTCAAAAACGTGATGATTAACATCAATTACGTTTATTTTGATAATATCCTTAGCGTATATTTTGACAATATTGATCCATTAAAATGTTCTTTTATTGCAGTTTTTTATTTTACCTGCAAAAATTAATATTTCCAATAATAAAAGCCACACTTTATGTATTTACTTTAAAAAAATATTAAAATAATACCACTTTGGCTCATTGTGTACCACCAATGGTATAGCAGATGTAGATGGTTAGAAAAATAATAAAACATTTTGTTTCTTCCCTAATGAGGGAATATTTATTAGAGATTGTATTAGGTAAAAATCATACTGATGATTGGTTTACTCAGTTTGTACACAAATCCAGAAATGGTAATGTCAGAAACAAAAATGTATTTTTTTCTCATTGTGTACTATTCTTCCCTATTTTTTTTTTTTAAGAAATGCTTTACACTTTATTTCGATAAACGGTTAGTCCCTCTATATGAAGACGTACTAGTAGCTTTTAAAAAATAAATAAAAATGTATAGGTACATGTTACTGACAAATTTTTCAATATTGTTTTTTAGATAAGGTGTATTTATTCTGGTCAAGGTTAAGGCTTCACGTATTAACTACAATATTATCAAAAACTTGTTGTTTTAGTGGAATGTAGTTTCTTTGACATAATGCTCTCAAAATAAACATTGTTTTCTTAAAAAAAAATACCGTTTAAGATATTTTTATTATTTGACAAAGTCGTACTTACTTTGACATTTTTTCTCGCACAAGTTCTGATTAAAGTTGTGATGTGAACTATTGCAAATATCAACACAGGGCTCGCAGATTCCATCGAAGTCCGAACAATATTCCAATAACTTACAAGTTCTTTCACCGCACTTAACACCTGTGACCGTTAATCCTTGGCTATTGGCCGCAGATGCACAAAACGAAACAAAAAACACAATTTTCCACAGCATTTTCTCGTGATGTTCGACCTAGTGATGTAAAAAGTACTTTAACACCTTACATATTAAAAAACTATCAGTAGGATAAGAGGTACAACGTAACAGGTGTCTACAATTCGCTGACCTGACTATCTGACTTTACTTCGTTTTACCTGCGTGAGTCATTTGTTGCGTGGATTTGCGATTGTAACTCGTATTGTTCGGAGAACTACAGGTGCAATTTGCTTATCGCTTAGGTGGTACCGCTGCAAAGGTATGTTGGAGAGGGGCGATACGCTTTATGGTACCTGGATGGCCGACGTTATTGCATTATTATGTTGTTTTGGTTTAAAATTTATTTGTTATTGCTTTTTGATATTAATTTAATGATAATTTAATGAAATTCAAAGAAAATATATGAATATTTAAATCAAAGGTGCGTAATCCTTGGAATTTTTAGGTGGTGACTAATTGTTAAAATAATATGTTCGAAAAGATACCAACTAAGTACTTCCGTTAAAAAGTATGGATTTTTTATGTGATTTAAATATTTTGTCGTAATTTTATGTATGGACGACTATTTAATAAAAAGTAGTAAATAATAGTACCATATTATATTAGGGTAGAGTGGGGCTAAAAGGTCCTATTTTATATCCATACAAATAACTTAAAGTAGACACATAAAAAAATGTCTAACTAACACGAAGTTTTTTTTGATATAAAAGTTAATTTTAATTGGATTTTAAAAAGTGAGATACCGTTTTAATGCCTGTATACTCAGCAATAAAAGCTTAATTTTGGTGTACTATAATTTCTTTATGATGAAATAATCAAAGGAACGTTAAAAGGTGCACTAATTTTATGTAAAATTATAGCATAAAAGTCAATATAACACATAAAAATCGAACAAAAAATGTATGTAATAATCTGTGTTTCCTTCCGCCACATTAATTACAGTTTGATACCTCCTTAGTATGCTTAAAATTAAATAATCAATCCCGTTTTAAGTCAATAGGATTTGTTCCTGTCTAAGAAGATGTTACAGACCTTGTCTAGTATAAACACTGTGCAGATGAGGAGCAATCTGTCTGTAAAGCATATCCCACACATACTCAATGGGATTAAGAACTGGCGATTGTCTTGGGCACGACAAAAGTAAAATATTCTTATTATAAAACCAATATCTTAATATTGCTGCAATATATTACATTATCCTGCAGGTACCGCAAATCAAGACATGCAGCAGTGGCAAATGGAAAGACAACAGGTTCTAAAATACGATCAATATATTGAGATTGACTCAAAGTGCCTTCTACAGCTTTCTACTAAAACGGGAACAAATCGATGATGAAAAACTATTCCACCTCACATTATTACTGGTAGACCACTATATGGACAAACACCTTGTACATGTCTGAGTCACCTTTTTCGATCAGGTCCTCTTCAAACTTTTACTCTTCTTTAATCAGGGTAGATGAAAAACCTAGCTTTATCTGTGAATAATACAAATCTTCATTCTTATAAACACCACTGCACATGTTCTTTTTCTCACCTTAATACAAGTCCACAATTTCCATGACGTAACAATAACTCTGCCTGTAGTAGGTGTGGAGTGAACTGAGTAGTCTTACACCTGATGCAGCCGGTCCCAAGCCCGGATAAAAGAGGAGGGGAGAGGAGTAACTCCTCTATAGAAAACCAGGGTTCAGCTGGCCCGGCTGATAGCACCCTGTAAGGGCCCTTTGTCTAGGGTTACAGATAAGTTGAATGATTGACGATATAAGAAATCTCCCACTTACTGTACAACGGCTTCGGGCGGATGACTTGGTGAGTGGTACGGCACTCTGTTGTACTAAGACCGAGAAATCGGTCTCAAAGGCATAGGAACCAAGAAATGGTCAACGGCATCAGAATGTAGAAGGCCAGAAGAAACCACTACATTAAAGATCCTTTTGGATATCTCTAGTACAGAATGTCTAGTACAGAATCTCTAGTCCATGACAGAAGAAGAAACTATGCATACTATTAATGATCATGGACTTCAGAATCCAAGATCAGGCAGGGGAGGAAGATCACAATTAGACCATGGGACCTCTTAGGTCGTAAACTCACGAAAACCCCGTGTCATGGATGTCCACAAGATAGCTACGTGGAACGTCACAACTATGTTTAAAGGCGCGAAGTTACACAACATTCAGCTGGAAATGTCCAGACTAGACATTCCTATCCTAGGTATCTGTGAGACGAAATGGCTGGGGTCAAAGATATTCGAGAGCAATGGATACATTGTCTGCCACTTGGGAAAGGCAGAAGGACCCAGACGTAACGGAGTTGTAATTATTGTCAAAGATGCATCACGATGATACAGCTGCAAAATAAATTAAGAAATATTAATATAAGTCTATGCACCAACAGCTAACAAACCAAGTAAAGGCAAGTTAAGCAATTCTACAACCAAATTTAAAAAATTCTCAGGAGCACAAAAAACATGAAGCTACAATTATTATGGGATACTTCAACGCAAAAGTTGGTGCCGAAATAACACAAGATGTAAACGGAAATTATCATCATCATCATCCAGCCTCAAGAGCCCACTGCTGAACATAGGCCTCTTCCTCATGTTTCCAACCCCGTCTATCTTGCGCCGCTCTTATCCAGTTTTTATTGAGTCTTCTTAAATCGTCAGTCCATCTTGTAGGTGGTCGACCGACGCTTCTCTTGTCTTCCCTTGGCCTCCATTCCAATAACCTCTTTGTCCATCGCTCATCTGTCATTCTGGCTATGTGTCCTGCCCATCTCCATTTTATCTGTCTGGCTATCTTCTCGATGTCAGTCACTCCGGTTCTTCTCCTGATGTCTTCGTTTGTTATTCTGTCTCGGAGAGTTATTCCTAACATGGACCGCTTCATTCTTCTATGCGTGACTCTCAGTTTGGTAGCTGCTGCTTTTGTTAAGGTAAGTGTTTCTGCTCCGTACGTCAAGACTGGGAGGACGCACTGATCAAATACCTTTCTCTTTAGGCATGTGGACAGCTCACTTTTAAAAGTTTCTCTCAGTTTTCCAAATGCTACCCACCCAAGGCCGACTCTTCTCTTCAGTTCATGAGTATGGTTATCTCTGCCAATCATAATTTCATGTCCCAGGTATTTATATCTATCTACGAGTTCTATTTCTTTTCCACCAATACTGATTTTCTGGTTGGGCACCAAATTGGTCATGATTTTTGTTTTCGAGATATTTATATTTAAACCTACATTTTCTGTAGCCACAACGAGTTCCTGTACCATCTCTCTTGCCATACCTAGATCTTTAGCTATTATGGACTATAATATGGCTATAAACGGAACTTATAAACTTGGAGAAAGGAACGAAAGAGGGCAGAGACTGGTATAGTTCTGCTAAGAAGAGAATTTCATTATAGCAAATACTTTGTTTTAAAAACCTAAAAGACAACTATGTACCTGGAAATCTCCAGCTGATCAAGAAGAAAAGATAGTCAGAAATCAAATCGACTACATTATCATTAACAGACGGTTTAGAAACAGTATTAAATCTGAAAAAATATTCCCAAGTGCAGACGCAGCAACTAATCATAATCTGCTCTGTGCTGGATTCAAACTAAAATTAAAAATAATAAAAACCCCGACAGCTCAGAAGAAACATATTAATCGACTCCTAAGAAATGCCGTAATAGCAGATGAGCTTGGAAATAATATTAATCATGATATCAAAAAAACAGCTAAAAAGATCTGAACAAGAAAATATCGGACAAAATATAGATATAATGAATTCCGCTATGGTTACCATAGCAAACGAAGTTTTAAAGTCAGAAAAATAGCAAGTAAAGAAAATGGATTAGATGACCAATAACATACTAGACCTTATTCAGCAAAGAAGAAATTGTAAAAATAAAGATGGGACTCGATATAGGGAAATATTTCGACAAATAAGATACGAGATTAAGCAAGCAAAAGAGGACTGAATGGAATAGAGGTGTCGTGAGATGGAAGAACTACAAATAAAACATGACGAGTTTAATATACACAAAAAACTTAAAGAAATTACCTACACTCAGAGAAAAAGAACTCCTCACTTTATGAAAAATTCCAAAGGTAAAATTATTCTCGACTTAAACAAAAAAAAGAAAGAATGGACCAACTACAAAAAAAGCTCTTCCTGGATACGAGGCCACCACTTAAAGCAACAAAGTATACGAATACTGGTCCTAATATTTTAAACAAAGAAGTAGAGAAAGCCATCAAACAAAGCAAAAATGGGAAATCTCCAGGCCCTGACCAAATACCATCAGACTGGCTAAAACTTCTAGACGACGACAATGTCACAGAACTAAAAACATTTATAACCACATATACGAAACTGGAACAATGCCACAAATATGGTTCAAGTCTACATTTATCCCACTTCCAAAAAAACCTAATACATCATCATGTAAAGACTTAGACTAATTTGTCTCATTAGTTACTCTCTCCAGCTACTTCTTAGGATAATTCTTAATGGAATCAAGAAGAAATGTGAAGACACAATAAGAAATAAACAATTCGGTTTCAGAGAAGGATTGGGAAAAAGGGAAGCTTCGTTCTCAATGCTAACACTACTTCAACGATCCTGGGAAGTACAGAACCCAATTTATCAATATCTAGAAATAATTTGAATAGATGATAAAAATCTGAGACTTTTACAACATCTATATTGGAATCAAGAAGCTTCTATTCTGGTAGGTAGCAAAGAAACAGACAAAATTTGTATTCAAGGAGGCGTTAGACAGGGTTGTGTGTTGTTTGCAATTTTGTTTAACGTTTACTCAGAAATAATTTTTAACAAAGCCTTGGAAGGGCAATGTAGAGTTTGAATCGGGGGAGAAACTATTAACAACATCATATATGCAGATGACACCGCAATCATGGCTGAAAGTATCGAAGATCTTCAATTCCTTATAGATCAAGTCACTAGAGAATGCTCTAATAACGGACTAAGCATAATACAACAAAGACAAAGTTACTTGTGGTTAGTAAACAAGCCTCGGCGCTATACAACTAATTGTCAATACTGAACCGATACCAAAAGTTAACCATTTTAAATATCTAGAATGTTGGATAAACGAGACACTAAATCCGGATGAAGAAATTAAAAGTCTTATAGAAATTACAAGAGGAGCATTTATGAAACTTATATCTATTTTGAGCAATAGTTAAGTTCCTAAAATGTTATGTGTATCCTGTATTACTGTATGATTGTGAAACCTGGGTTATGAAGGTTAACATTACGAACAAATTAGAACCCTCCGAGATGTGGTTATATCGTAGAATACTCAGAATATCATATTTCAAAACAGAGATATTTATAAAACAGAGAAGTCTTGAAAAGAGTAGGTCAAGGTGAAGGTGACTTAATAAAAAGGGGAAAACTCGAATATCTGGGGCATATAATGAGAGGAAGCAATATAGGATAATGCAGTTGAGTCTCAACGGAAAGATCGACGGAAGAAGAGGAGTTGGTAGAAAGAAATACTTATGGCTCCGAAACCTTCGTCAATCGACTGGTTTATTAGCAGATGAATTATTACATGCCGCGCAAGATCGAGAACGATATCGGCAAATCGTCATGGAAGCTTCCCACGCCTAAAACTTGGGCACGGTACTCAAAGAAGAAGAAGAACATAATAACCCTCAATGGACGTCTGACGTGTAGGTCGGTTTTACGTAGTTTATTCCTCAAAGTTTGGTCACATACAGTAATGTTGTGGGTATTTTCTAAGGCTTCATAGAGCTCACGTGCAGTTATAAACGTACATTTTCACAAGCTAATCCTACCACATAACGATCCTGTCGGGGAGTATTTTCACTTTGACAACCTAAGTTGAGGACATAAGAGTATTAAGAGGACCGGAGTGCGGAACTGACAACTATATGGTAAGATCAAAATGGGACCTACAGTATCGATCTCGGCTACTACATCAAAATGACAACCAACTACCTCAATCAAAACCCCTGGAATCGAATCTATCTAAATACAATATTGATGCACTGCAAAACGACTCGACATCATTCTTATATAAGCTGCGACGTAGCCAAAAATTGGCAAACCTGATCTACTCCTCAGCCCAGAATACCTATAAAGAGATAATCAATAAAATCAATGAAGCAGCTTACGAAGCGCTCGGCACAATCCAAAAGAACAAAAAGAATACTCCATTGTGGTGGACAAATGACATCGCCAATGCAGTACACAACAAGAAACAAGCATATCAAAAGTGGCTGCAAACAAATGATGCATATGATAGACGAACATATGCAAGATCAAACAGAGAAGTAAAAAATTTAGTAACTAAAGCAAAAAATATTTCCTGGGAAAGTAAATGCGAAGAACTCAACAAATATATAGGGTCAACAAGATCAAGAGAAGCATGGAAAACGGTAAAAAATCTGAGAACAAACACAAAAGAAACGAGTAGAATAGATTTAGTAGAAGAAAAATCTTGGATCGAACACTACTCACAACTTTTGACTGAAACAAGACCTCAATTCACGAACATCAGTACAAGAACATATGAACTGGAGTTCAGTGAAGACGATGAAATAACAGTACAGGAAGTCGAGAATGCAATACGAACTCTAAAAAATCGGAAGTCATGCGGACCACAAGGTATACCAAATGAATTATTAAAACATAGCCCACAAGTATTACGGGAATTACTGGCGTATGTCTTCACCTTATTCTATAATGGACACGACTTACCACCGGAGTGGACAAAAGCACATATTAACAACATCTACAAAAAAGGAGATAGAAATAATTGTTCAAACCACAGGGGACTAAGTGTCATAAATTCACTCTCAAGACTGTATGAAAAAATAACCAAAAATAAAATTAAAAAAGAAATGACAGATGTAGACGAACAGAATGGCTTTCGTGCAGGCAGGTCCTGCATGGACAGTATATTCTCTCTAAAGTAAGTTATCGAGAAAAGATTTGCCCACAACCTTTCAACTCATATAGTCTTTATAGATCTGACAAAGGCATACGATAGTGTACCACTTTCAATGCTTTGGGTAGCAATGGAAAAACAAGGAATAAGCAAAAAAAAAATATACAAGCAGTACAACAGCTCTACAAAAATATGACGGCAAACATTAAAACTGGAAATAGATTAACTAGAGAAATTCCTATTAGTAAGGGCCTAAAGCAAGGCTGCTGCATAGCACCTACGCTCTTCAAAATATATCTTAATGAAGCACTCTCACTGTGGAAAAGAAAGTGCTGCAATATGGGCATCCCAATCGGAGATGATAAATTGTACACGATACACTTCGCTGACGACCAAGCCATTCTAGCTGAAGACGAGAGTGATATAAGCTACATGCATAGAAAATTGGAAGATGAGTACAACAAATGGGGCCTCACAATTAATATACAAAAAACTGAGTACTTAGTTGTAGGAGAAAAACCAGAAAGCCTACAAATCGACATGGGAACTTTAAAACCATCAGATAATTTTAAGTACTTGGGAGTCCAAATAACATCAAAAGCAGGAAGTAGCGAAGAAATACATTCTAGGATTGGCCAAGCAAGATCAGCCACCAGACAGCTACACGAACTATTATGGAATAAAAAAATAACAAAAGAGAATAAAAGAAGAATTTATAAAACAATAATAGAAAGTATTGGACTGTACGGCGCCAAACTCTGGGAAATAAACCAAAGAAACAAATCCAAAATTAAGGCCATGGAAATGAACTACTGGAGACGATGTTGCCAGCTCACTAGACTTGATAGGGTAAGAAACGAAGATATTCGGAGAGAAATGGAAATCGATCTAGACATAATAGACTCAATCGAAGCCAAACGACTTAACTGGTATGAACACCTTCAGAGAATACCGGAAAACAGATGGCCAAAAACAATAAACGAATGGACTCCGCCAACTAGAAGAAAACGAGGTAGACCAAGACGATCCTGGAGAGACGATGTCGACGATGCAATGACCGCCAGAGATCTAACAACTGAAGATTGCTTCGACAGAAAACGCTGGAAATATGGATGCGAGAAGCGGCGCCAGCTGTAGAAGACTCGCTTGTTATATATATATATATATATATATATATATATATATATATATATTACAACCTCCATTTCTTTCAGCTACATTACCAAATTGTTCATTTTATATCAATGACGCTACAATCACGAAATCAGTCTGCGCGACACGTCAAAATGACGTACAACATCAGCTTGTGAAAGAGCAGCCTGAATAATATTTACAGCACTTACCATTTAAACATATGTTAAATTTCAAAGTTCCATGACTATCGTTTTGTTTCATAATCTTGTTTAGTAAAATTTTAACGTAAAATACTACTTTTAAAATTTGAAGCACTGTTTCTTTATAATTTGAAACAAATAATCGCACGATTTTAAGGCGCTTTCATTTTTACCTTAATAGAATATTAATACAACAATGCAATTGACAGATTAATTTACATAAATCTTCATTTGTAGAGAACAAGTTTTTGAAACAAATGGTATGTATAAACAAATGGGTTTTTAAGTTTTTATTAAAAAAAGTGGAATAAGAATGGTGATCGTTGGTAATGGAATCGTTGAACATATAGCAGACACTGCTACTAATAGGGATATATTATTTTCACGTTCAGCTGATGTTATTGAACAAACATTTCTCTTTGCTTTAGTACTAACTATATCTATAAAAAAATGCTACAGAACGAAAATACGGAACTAGCACCACAAGGTGACTTCCTCACGGGCACCATCACAAAATAACAGTTCTTCACATAGATTCACTAATCTCGATCAGTTCGTTTTTAGTGATCATAGAGTTATACTAAGCATGTTTAAATTAAAAACTGCATGAAAAATTTCATGAAATGGAATGCAATGAAAAAAGTCGTAAATGTCATTTAAATATTAACAATCATGAATATAAATAAGGCATAAATGAATTTCTTGAAAGTCTTACTGCGACGGATGACACAAACTACTCTATTTGGAAACTCTCTAAGAAACTTAAACATCAGATTAAGCATGACGGTCCCATTAGAAATAAAGACGGTGATAGGGCCAAGGCCGATGAAGATAAAGTACAAGCATTCGCTAATCATCTCAGCCAAGTTTTTCAACCACACTCCAGAACTATCTCAAAGGAAGAAGAAGAATTCATTCATAAGAACTTAGATGCACCCTACCAGATGTCACCTCCTATAGAAAATATCAAAATTAACGGAATAAAAGAGTTAGTTAAACATCTCAATACTAAAAAAGCTCAAGGGTATGATTTAATATCGGGAAAAATCTGCAAAAATTTACCCGAAGAAGGATTTCGGTTGGATATGTACATATTTAACGCTATACTAAAGTTAGGCTATTTTCCGTTTCAATGGAAAATGGCACAAATTATTCTAATACCGAAACCAAATAAAGATCCACAAGAACTATCATCCTATCGTCCAATCAGTTTGCTTCCCATTATCTCTAAGATATTTGAGAGAATACTACTTCAGAAAATGAATTCTATAATCGACAGACAAAAGTTAATACCAGATTATCAGTTTGGATTCAGGCAACAACATGGAACAATTGAGCAGGTACATAGAGTTGCCAAAGTAGCAAGAGATGTGATTGAAAAGAAAGAATACTGCACTGCAGCTTTTTTGGATGTCTCACAAGCATTTGATAAAGTATGGCATGAGGGGCTGCTATCAAAAATAAAAACTCACTTTCCTCATCATCTGTATGCTCTTTTGAGATCCTATCTTACCAATCGATATTTTCAGGTCAGATGCAATGAAGCAGTATCAAACATATCTCCAGTTCTATCGGGAGTACCTCAGGGTAGTATATTGGGACCAACTTTATACTTACTCTATACGGCAGATATTCCCACAAGAGTAAACAGCACTATCGCTACCTATGCAGATGATACTGTGATAATGGCTTATAGCTCGGTTCCTGTTACAGCCTGTCAAAATTTACAAATTCATTTAAATGAATTAGAGAAATGGCTAAAACTGTGGCGAATTAAAGTAAATGGCAGCAAATCAGCACACATAACATTTACTATACGCAAAGAGAGTGTACCATCTGTGTGCATAAACAATGCCATAATACCCAAAAAAAGTGATGTTAAATACTTGGGAATACATTTTGACAGCCGACTAAATTGGGGAAAGCACATCTGGACAAAGCGACTGCAACTAGGATTAATATACAGGAAAATGTATTGGTTCATGAATAAAAAATCCAAACTAAGTCTACATAATAAATTATTACTGTATAAATGTGTTCTAAAGCCAGTTTGGACCTACGGTATACAGATATGGGGTACAGCATCTAATTTTCACTTACTGAAACTTCAACGTTTTCAATCTTAAGTTTTGAGACATATTACCAATGCACCATGGTACGTGCTCAATTATGTTATACACCGAGATCTTCAGATCCAAAATATTAAAGACACCGTTGTCTCACTCAGTGGCACTTACAAAAATATACTACTAAACCATCCAAATACACTTGCCCAAGACCTACTTAAGTGACCAAGGAGAGGAAGACTAAAACGACGTGATCCTCTAGACCTCTCTATACCTTTATATACATAAACGTATATATCATTTTATAGCTACAACTGATACTACATATACCTACAACTTATGATTGTGTGTGTTGTTATAATTTTAACTATTGCTATTTTTTTTAATATGTTAGTAAAATGTCTTTGTAAATTGTTATTTATATTTCAAATATTTATAAATATTAGAAATTTATCTTAAGGATTTCTATCACTGGACTGATCTCCCCTATGTTAATTACTTGATAAACATATTGATTATTGTTTTTTTTTATTTGTAGAAACAGATTTCAATAAATAAAGGATTCATTTTCATATAAATTTCATTAACATTTTTTATTTTAGTTTATACAATCATTAAATTCACTATTAAATGATATTTAAATCTCTGTTATTATTAATTTATTCTTTTGTTTGAATTTTTTTAAAATAGATCACTGTGTTCTGTTAATCTGTGGCCACACATTATTGGTTGTAATTCTGATGAAAATCAACTTTTTAATTAATTTGACTCCACTTCGATTTCCACTCCGAAAATCGTTCTTAAAAATGTTTTTTTGTACAAATTATGTAAAAATGTGTATAACCATAGATTTTGTTATTGGTTATGTCATTTTATGTTCGACGAAGAAAAATGTAGCAAACCCAAACCCGGCTTTGGTTGCCAATACTAAAAAAAGAAGTCAGCAATAAGAATATACCGATGAATCACGTCGTCTAAAATTTAACACACATCACATATTATGCAACACATAATACACATATAAATAAATCATTTTTTTTCTCAATAACGTTATACCACCGCAACTATAATATACTTTTTTTACACAAACATATAACATGGAACACATAAAAACAGTCAGAATTTGATATTTCTAGTGTAAAACCACCGCCCTCAAAAATATGTTGTAGCCACTATGATGGGCCGTTGGCATACAAGATTTAGTTTAAGCATGTCAACTTAAAATGACATATAGCTCAATTTTATTATGCAAAAATCATCTATTTCACGGCAAAAATTTTCGCAGATATTTGGGTTGCTATATGACTAATAGATGAAAAGGTACTCGTATTTTTACCTTGCGTTTTTTTTAAATAATAGTTTATGGTCATAATTTGATTGTTTTGCCACGTTTTTTTCTTTACATATTAAATAAACAATATTTATATCATTTTTTTTTATATCAAGAATATCTTTATTTTCCCGTTTTTTTAATTAAAATTGATAAATAATTTACGGATATATTTGCAAAAAAGCAGTTCTATATTTTTCAAGCTACAGATTTTACAGACTTGTACGTGCAACCATTGGATAGTTGGTAAATAAACTCACATTAAAAAAAATCTTGTATAACCAATACGAACGAAGTTATCGACTATTTTTAAAAAAATCATATCTCCTATGTTAATAAACATTAAGAAGTTAAATTTGCACAAATTTTGAATAAAGATCTAAACTTTATATTGAAACTTATATCTATAAAATTTATCCAATTTTTTAAAACTTAGAGCCTTTCGAAACGAAGGTAGTTTCGAAAGATCGACATAGGAAAGTGGAGGGGAAATTGTTTCTGCACGAATAACGAACTTAGAATAAACAACACATTTTGTGTCCACAAAGAACAGCCCAAATATACTTTCAATATCACCCGTGGATAAATATCTATGATAGGCGAAGAACCGACCATTTTTTCGCAGTAAGATGAATCGTTCTGCAACTTCTTTGCATTTCATGAAGTTTTCTGAAGTGTCTTCTGAAAAGAAACTTTGTGAAAAAAAATCATGGTGGTAAAATGAAAATTGAATTTTGTGTCTAATAAAAATGCATTTTCAGAATTAATTAAAAATTAAAAATTTTTACGACTATGACCCTTGAGCTACTTGGTGCCCAGATGGACCTCGTTTTCTGAAGTATGTTAATTTCATTGTATAAATCAGTCGACGGTCATTACTCGGAGGTTTTCGAGATCGTTGAACATGAATATGATATCGGCAATCTTCCTCGAGTTACCTGATGCGCAGTGTGTATCACGTCTCCTGGAGTTTTATGTTATTTTCATTTCAAATCAATCGAAAGTCATAACTTGGGGGATTTCAAGATCGCTGAACATGAATATTAAATGATAGAAATAGTTCTCGAGATATCTGGTGCCGATGTTAAACCTCGTATCCTAAAGATTTATGATATTTTCCTTCAAAATCAGTGGAAAGTAATTACTCAGAGATGTTCGAGTTTGCTGAACACACATATCATGACGGCGATAGTCCTCAAGCTACCTGGTGCTCAGGGTTTACTTCGTCTCCTGGAGTTTTATTATATTTTAAGGTATGGTATTAAATAAAAGTAAAAATATGATTTCGTAAATACAAATACAAATTTTTTTTTCATTAAGTAAAAAAAAATAGGATAATCGTACCAATAAACTTTATTTCTTTTCCATCGTGTTCTGTATCAGATAATTGATTTTTGTCATAATTCTCAATATTCGTGCAATGAAAACCAGCATAATTTTTACATGCCAAATTGCAAACCGAGTAATTCTTTCTACATCTACATCTGCATAAGCTGCAGCAGTCTATCTTGAAACTGCAAAAAATTAAACTTATAACACAGGAGGACACAACTATCTTTATTGTATGATAGACTTTTTGCATTCAGCATTCAAGAAGTTACGGTTAAATTTTCAATTTGATGTAGCTGATTGAAAAGTCTTTTTTTATGGCTGAAAATGCCTAGAGCTTAGTTAAGTGGCTTTGAGAGGAGTTGAATTGTTGGGTAACGTGAAGCTCGTCTCTTAATAAGACAAGTTTCTAGATGGACCAACAGATTGTTACGCAGTAAGCTCATTATGCAATGTGCAGGTCCTACATGGGCTCCAAGTAGCTCGATGACCTTCGTCATTATCACATTCATGTTTAGCGACCTCGAAAACCCCCAAGCAATGACTATTGACTAATTTAAAATGAAATTTATATAAAACTTCCTGAGACAAGGTCTAATCTAGGCACCAGGTAGCTTGAAGAAAATAGTTGTTATGCCATTCATGTTTAACGACCTCGAAAACCCCTAAGTAGTAACTGGCGACTGATTTAGAATGAAATTAACGTGTTACTCCAGGAGATTAGGTCCACCTTGGTCACCAGGTAGCTCAAAGATCATCGTCGTTATCATATTCGTATCAGCCTCGAAAACCCCTCACAATTTGATTGTGGGGGGTTTTTTGTGTTTGTGATGACGACTGATTTAGACTGAAATAAACATGAAACTTTAGGAGACGAAGGAGACCAAGTCCACTTTGGGCCCCAGGTAGATCGAGAACCATCAAGACAATCCAATGCAATGACCAAACCATGTGCAATGACCTTAAAAATCCCTGAGGAATGACTGTTGACTGAATGTAAATAAAATTAACATTAAACTCCCGGATAAAAGTTTTACCATGGGCAATAGGTAGCTCGAAGGTCATCGTCGTTATCATATTCGTGTTAAGCAACCTCCAAAACCCCTGAGTAACATTATTGAACTCATTACTGTGGATATTTTTCGAGTTACAACATTTTAATTTTCTATGCTCTTTGAAAATGCATTTTTCATTTACACAAAAAGGAAATTTTCAGTTTACCACCATGAATTTTGTTTAAAGACACTCTATTGAATCGAATGTGACTCAAATTTACTGGGGCGAATAGCTCCCCAATTTTATTTTTATTGCTTACAATTTATTGTTTTCAATTTTGTTATCTTTGTCTAGGAAAGGTATTTTATTTGAACATCTTTTTCCAGATACTTTTCTTTCATATTTTGTCATACTTTACTTGCTGGAATAGAACTATTTATATTTTAAACAAATTTTTGCCATGACGTTTTTTTGCATTTTTTGAAAGTATATCTAAATTCTGCCCAATATCTTCTGTATTCTATCATAGCTTCATTAATTTTGTGGTAGTTATACCTATTGAAAGCTGTTTTATATATTTTTACGGCTTCTTTGCATTCTAAGGACCACCATGATAAAGGTTTTTGATGTTAATGCTTTTGTTTTTTCAGTATTATTTTCTTCTGTTTCATTGATTACTAATATGAAGGTATTTGGATCTTTATCTGTGTCATTAAGAGTAATATTTTTTATTATGTTTTTTATATTTTCTATGTATTTTGTAAATTTCTTCCAGTTTGCATTTTTAATATTTTATTTCGATGGGGGGTTGTAGCAATATTGTTATTTTTTTGTCGTGCAAACGCAATTTTAATGGGGTAGTGGTCACTTCCGCACATGTACGGGATAACGGCCCCTTCTCATGTTGGGGATAATGTTGGATCACATAACGATATATATTAATGGTAGACTGACTACCCGTTTAAATGTCAAACCTAGTTACTTTACCACCGTTTAACAGATTTAGATTTTGTGAGGTTGAGGTCATACTAAATACCACCATCTTGCCTTTAGCGTTAGTTTTTGTTGAACCCCATATGGTATTTTGTGAATTAAAATACCCTAAAATAATACGAGGCATGAGAATTTGTTGCAGTAGGTTATTAAATTAAATTAGACAGAATTAAATATCATTAAGCAAATAGTAGTAAACAATGGATACAACGAAAAAACAATTAATACAATTTTAAATAAAAAACTACACAAAAAAGCCGTGAAATTAGTATTTCCACCACCAGAGAAAAAACCCAGTACCTTCTGCTCGTTTACATATACAAGCAAAATATCAACAAAAATAACCAAACACATAGAAAAGAAAGGAAAGAAATAAAGAACTACCAGGTGGCGAAAATATCCTGCATCAGGATGGAATGTGTAAAAATAAAGCTTCAGAAATATGGGAATGCTTCTTTACTCCAAACATATTGGAAAAAATTGTTAATTACACCAACAAATTTATAGAAATACAAGCCTATGACGTTTCACAAAATCGTTCTTTTAGACCGACTGATTTATTAGAAATAAAAGAAATATTGGGACTTTAATATATTTCTGGTGCTAGTAAAAATAACCGTAGAAACGCTAAATATTTATTTAGGACAGACAGAATGGCTATGGACATATTCAGACTTACTATGTTCCGGATACGATTTCAGTTTTTGTTGAAACACATTCGTTTCGACGATAAAGCTACCAGGCAAGAAAGAGTACAAGTCGACAAATTAGCTCCAATTAGGAAAATTTACGATGAGTTTGTATCGAATTTGTCCTAATATTACAATATGTTAGCATTCACCACGATTGATGAAAAACTCGAAGTATTTCGAGGTAAATGTCATTTCAAAATTTATATGCCTAAAAAACCGAATCGCTATGGAATAAAATTATATGCCTTAGTGGACGCTAAAATGTTTTACACTGCATTTGGAAGTGTACATAGGGAAACAGCCTGCCGGATCATTGCAACGGGATACTTCGAATTTAGCATTAGTGCCTCGTCTGTGTTCACCTATCTTAGGATCAAATAGAAATGTCACGCTTGACAACTTTTTTACCAGCTTACCTCTGACGGAGATACTAAGGCAACACCGGCTTACTACAGTTGGGACATTACGTCAAAATAAACGTGAGATACCTCCTCAAATGTTACTAGCAAGACCAGAAAAATCTATTATGTTTGCTTTTAGAGATAAGTGTACGCTCGTTTCGTATTCTCCAAAACAAAAAAGAAATATTCTGTTAGTATCGACTATGTATTACGATGATGCTGTTGACGAGGAAACTGGCAAACCGGAAATAATCATGAACTACAACAAAACAAAAGGTGATGTCGACGTTGTTGACAAAATGTGTGAAGACTACAAGTGCGCTCGTGCAACTCGTCGTTGGCCAATGGTCATTTTTTCTAGTGCCATGAACGTTGCTGGAATAAATAGTTACAACATTTACACCTCGAATACCCAAACAAAAATTGATAGAAGAAAACTCTTAGAAAATTGAGGATTTCAGTTACTTAGCCCACATATTCGTCGACGAGCACAAGCAAAACATTCTCGGGATAATCCGTTTACGTCTTTCTGAAATATGTGGTATAAAAACTGAGAATATTGCTCCACAGAATCAAACCCATGGACGATGTACGTACTGCAGCACTACAAAAAGTCGAAGAATAAGACATTCTTGTCCAAACTGTAAAAAATATTTGTGTCTATAATATCTGACAGGATTATGTAGGCATTGTTTTGAAAATTATAGTGCCCAAAATTTTGAATAGTTTCAGTAGATACAATAATCTGTGTAGATTCTGAGAGTAAAATTGTATTTTCCTTGTTTATTAACATACAATAATTAATTTATATTTTAGTGGAACCAGAATTTATTTTTTTTTGTTATACTTATTTTAATTTTATTAAAACCGTGTTCATAAAAATTACACTTTTTTTTTAATACCCCCTTAAAATTATTATAATAACAAAAAAGTTATATATTTTATATATTTGTATAGAGAATAATACACACAATTATATTATTACAAATATTTATAACCTAAAGCTAAATTTCTATTTTTTTTTAATTTTAGAAAAAGTCGGTTTGTTAGACCGACGTTATAAAAAATTATAAAATTTTTCACGTTATCTGCGGAAGGATAATGGTAGACTGACTACCCGTTTGACTGTCAAACCTAGTTACTCTACCACCGTTTAACATATTTAGATTTTGTGAGGTTGAGGTCATACTAAGTACCACTATATTGCCTCTAGCGTTAGTTTTTGTTGAACCCCATATGGAATTTAGTGAATTAAAATACCCTAAAATAATACGAGGCCTGGGAATTTATTGCAGTAAGTTATCAAATTAAATTAAAAAAATTAAATATGATTAAGCAAATAGCAGTAAACAATGGATACAACGAAAAAACAATTAATAAAATTCTAAATCAAAAACTACACAAGAAAGCCCTGAAATTAGTAATTCCACCACCAGAGAAAAAACCCAGTATCTTCTGCTCGTTTACATATACAGGCAAAATATCAAGAAAAATAGCCAAACACATAAAAAAGAAAGCAATAACACCAGCTTTTAGAACAACAACAACTTAGGCAAATATATTAAAAACAAAAAGAGCCAAAATAAAACGCACCTACACAGTGGTGTATACAAGCTTAAATGTGGTGACTGCCCAAAAACTTACATCGGTCGAACTGGTAGAAATTTTAATAAACTAAAACAATAGAAAAACAGATTCTACATACGCACTTTACCATCTAGATCATAATCATTCTTTTAATGACGAATTTCAAATTATTCACAATCAAAATAAAGGCCTTAAGCTATCTTTATTACAATCTATAGAAATTAACAAATTAAAAAACACAGATATAATTCTGAATGACCAATTTGAGACAAACAGTTCTCCCCTCCTCAATCTATTGCATTAAAGACTATAAAGTGTAAACGCTTACTAAAAATAGATCACTTGAGAAAGGCACTATGCTGAAACAGCTGTAGTGATAAGATTTTATAATACATTTTGTGGTAGTTTTGAAAACAAGGTTTTCAGTGTTTTATTGTTACAATTCTCTAGATTTTTAAATTCCCTAGATATTTCTATTTTGTCTTATATTCAGATGATGTACACTACCTTTGGAAAATATTATTTGCTCTTGAGGTAATGCTATTTGTGGAAAAGTTTTAAGGCTCATATTGATTACATGTAACATTATTTTGCTGGTATGTGAGATAAGAGAGACAAGTCTATATTGTTGAATTTATCAAAGCTGCATTTTTTATGCATCGTCATATATTTTATTATATATGCTTATTTATTTGTTATAAATAAAATTATAAGGTTAAAAAATAATAGGATAATTTGACGACTATAAATTTGAAAGGATTTAAACTTTCATGACAAGGATTCCGCATGCTAATATTTAAGACTCTAGGACTTTTCGATTAATCAAACAAGAGAATAAAATTATAAGAAAAAGACTGTGAGTGGGTATCAAGTTTCAAGAATCTACGACTTTCAGTAAAACCAACAGGGCATAAAAATATTAGAAGCGGAACTTATGCACCTTTATATTTTTAAATCCATCAAATTTATTAAATATTTTCATAGCTATTTTTAATGTCTAAGTTAATATTAAACAACGACCCCAACCGGTGAGATTCCTAAAGCTGAATTTACGCCATGTAAATCTAAGTACTTTTGGTCGAATATTCCACCCGAAAACACCGGCGACTTTCAAATAATGTAAAGTAGGAAGATTTTGTTGAAAGTTATTTAGGGGTTTGTGTGTTTGAAATTTTCATTGCTTTTGTTAATAATTTTGAATTTCATCCTAATAGGATTCGCCAAGTAGGTTTTAAAATAAATATATGGAGCCATTGTAACATCTTTTAATTATTACAGTTCCTTCCTTTTTTTATTAAGTAGTTATTATGTCATAGAGATATTAAGAATACACAATTCTGCAGTAATTTTATTTCGAGTTTGGATTACAAAAATCATATAATTATTTCAAATGATCCAAGTTCATCTCACAATTTCATATCATTAAGTTTTTGTAAGTACCAAACCAATGTGAAACCTCAATACTCCGGGAGTATTGGATTTTAGGAAGTGTAAGACTTCCAAATTCCAGAAGAACTGGAAGAGAGGTGATGAAACTACTAAAAATATGGCTAAGCTCAGAGGAACAAAGTTAAATGGCCAATGAGACACTAAATCTCAAGTGAGTGTTCGGGCTAGCTTCAATGCACTGGATTGTGGCTTTAAAGATATAAACAGATAGCAAGGATACTGAGCTAATGAGACAAGAAACGAAATGAGACCTGGTAATATCAAACGTGATACAACTAAAGAAGATCACTGGGAATAAATTTATAGAAAGAGAACAGTAAGAAGAGAAAAAAGAAGGGCGCCATCTCAACGATAGTTGAGATTTTGAAATAACAAATGATTGGAAACAAATGATTCTGGAGATAATAACCTGAAATACAAAATACTAAATACTAATCTTGTTTTGCTATATTATATACTGGTTAGTAGAACTGAAATAAAACTCAAAATAGTAACTATAAATATATTTATAACAATGTGTACATATATATATATATATATATATATATATATATATATATATATATATATATATGTATGAACAGTTTACATATAAGGCAAAACT
Organism: Diabrotica balteata; assembly: GCA_918026665.1. Taxonomy (NCBI): domain Eukaryota; kingdom Metazoa; phylum Arthropoda; class Insecta; order Coleoptera; family Chrysomelidae; genus Diabrotica; species Diabrotica balteata. Next base: position 47,895,527 of record OU898283.1, on the reverse strand, counting down.
AAATAACAGTGGCAGTGGGTAGTGTAAAGATACAGTAGGACCTAATAGCCCCTCAACAAGCGAATAGTCACTACCACTGGTCAAATAAAGTTTAAAATATTAGTAACACCAAGAATAGTTCTTATGGTAGCCAAGGTCTTAACACTAAAGGTTAGTAATTTAAATTTAAATAGTTCTACTAAAATGAGATACTAATTACCGTATTGTAAAGATATCAAACTTGATAAATCTATTACAATTATATTATATTACATCCAAAAAGTGAGTCTTCAATACTCCTTATACAATAATTTAAAAAACCACATGAAATTTATTTCCCTCCCACAATATCAAAATTGTATTATCTCAAAATATATTGTATTACAAAATATTATATCAAAAAATTGAGTTTGGTCAGGCTCTCTATATCCTAGTTTAAAAAACAAAATAACCCATGAAATGTATTTTTTTCTTCCCAATATTTTAGAATTAGATTATATCAAAAATGCATTCACCTGATCATATGCATATGAAGAGTGTACACTGATAAATAGAAAGTAACAAAAAGTTAAACAGTTAAACAACTTATCTTAAAATTACTATAAGTCCCTAGGAAACTCCTCTTGGCACGACAAAATTAGTTCTTGGTTATGATGACAAATCCCATGGGAGTACAAGGTAGTAAAAACCAGGCACTGGTCTATCTGATCCGAGAAATCGGTAACTCCATAGACATAAGTTGCTAACTATTCAAGAAATTTAATATTTTCCAGTAAATATTCTTAAATGAATATTGTCAAGTGACGGAATCTAAAAGGATTAATTATTAGATTTAGTTACTATTTTATTTAATACTTGTAGCAGCATAGATTGACTGCACCAAAACAAAAACATCAGGTTAGATCAACATCATGTCAAAATTTGCGCAGTTACTTTGGTAGACATGGCAGGCTTGCGCCATGAAAAGAACATGCGCAGAATACAGAAGGCTGTACCACATTTGTAGAACCTTTTATATTCCACCAAAAAAAAGTTAGATAAAAAGAGAACCAAAAAAAACTTAATGATAACGACATGGACTAAAACAGAATTTAAGTTTAACTATATAAAAATGACCTGTTCTTTGCAAGTAAATCAAGGAAATTTTATATTTAAATTATTTCTAAACTCAAAAATAAATCTCTAAAGAAATACTAAACTGCAATGATAAATTTTATTGTATGATAAGGAGGTAATACGTATGAAATGATGTACTTACTTGGAACGCGCACCCACGCCAAAAAAAAATATCTTTTTATGTGGAACTCTTAGATTAGAAAATCTTGATTTTTAAAATTTACTTATTATTATTATTATTACTGAGATATGATTATTAAATTAGATATTATTTTATTCGTCCCAGATTATTTTATTGCTCCAATTCCGTCACTTTGAATTGATTGACGTGGCTGCGTATGAGTCTCTTGACCAAACTGACTGCTTTGCTTCCGCACAAAATCGATCAATCCTTTCAAAGCGCTCCCAGCGCGTGTGTGGAAAAATGTCGATTTAAAATCGATCGCAGGCGGGTTATAAGAAATTTCTTGAGGGGTTTTAGTTGGACTAGTCAGTAGCGTAAACGCTACAAATGTCATATGTGAACTTTAATCACTTCTTATAAGTTTAAAAACCTTGGTTTGTTTTTCTTTTCCCTTTTCTTACCAAACGAAAATAGAAATTAACAGGTGCTAAATTTTTGGCCGGTATTCTTTAAATACATAGCAAGAACATCACATTCACCAGAAGTCACCTGGGAAGAAAGAATTTGAAATATTAAAGTTCTCCTATGGTTAACATCTCCTGGTCTAACCGGAACCGGCAGACAAGCTCTACCTTTTTTTATCATTAAGTAGTTGGACATTTATGGTTTCCTTAGATAACTTTGTGGAGGAGAGTGGGGATCTTTCGGCATATTTGACTTTGGCGATCAAAATCTAAAATATAGCTAATGATGATTTGTTCGACTTTTTAGTGTTAATGGGAGATATCGTTTTACACATATTTTATGTTAATTATTCACTCATTTTCTATAAGCAAATATAGAAACATTAATTTATAGATTTTCTTCCATATTGCCCATTGATAACCATCATAACATTCATTTACGATGTAGGGATGATTAGGCACTCAGTTTGGTTTGTTGAAAGTTGCTTATTTGATACATAAAACGCATTAAAATAAGTGGAGAAAGTCTTATGACTTCCACAGAAATGTGGGATTAATGGTTATCTACAAGCAGCAGGGGTGTAAAGCTAGTTAGCGTCAGTAGTAGAATACTGCACGTGCATCCTTGATAATGCTAAATGAACTAGAGCAATAGGCTGCCAGACAATCTAGAATTTCTAGATCTCCTGGCAATAACACATCACGAATATAAATTATGCCTCCAACCAACAATTTAAATGGACCCTCTCAGGAGCAAGCGACAAAAGAACTCGGACCAAGTATCTATATCTGACATTTATATATAGAAGGTATTAGTAGAAGTAAACGTGAGTACCTTTAAAAGGTACTCATTAAAAATATTATCGACGTGGTCGCAATTTAGGAAACCCATGTAAAAAACGAATAACAAATTCTCGCTAGGAAGAAGAATTCATGGCTATGATTTATTGGATTCAACTTAGCATCTAGCTTATGGAGTGGCAACCTATGTTCGAAACAAAATAGAAAATGCACAACTATGTTCTACATCAGATATAAATAATATTCATACGGTTACTATACAAATTGACGAAATTACTGCCAGCAATATTTATAAACCTCCGGCAGTCCTGTGGCCTCTGCATGTTATTCACGCCCACCTACACCCCTCAGTTTATGTGGAAGACTTCAACAGTCATCAAGAACTTTGGAAGTATAGGCACAATCATCAAAACAGCGAGGCTCTAATAAACTGGAGCGAAGAGGTTGACACTTATTTAGTATTTGACGCTAAAGATCGGGGAACTTTTCAATCTGCAGTCTGGAGGCGAGAATACAACCCAGACCTATGTGTTGTTTTCACTAATGAACACAATCAACCACTGGCAGCTTCACGTACAGTACTGCCAGATTTTCCATATAAAAAAACATAGACCAGTTGTAATAGAAATTGGCATCAAAATACCAATAATTATCCTCTTTTCCTCCACCTAGGTGGAACCTTTAAAAAGTAGACTGGGCGACTTTTACTAAAAGATTGGACAAATGTCTAAGATGGTATCTCTACAGCGATGAAAACTATACCCAGAGGATATTGTAAAGAGTATGTCCCAGGATGGGATAAAAAAATGTGAAAAATGGTATCAAGAATACAACGAAAGCCAAGATCGAGAAATTGCGGACGAACTACTGCACAGTTTGGATGCAGCCAGATGACAAAAAAATTCTTTTAAAAATAAATAAGGAAACTCGTAAAAAAGTTCTGACTCGATCTTCAGTTTTTGGGCGTTGTCATATTTGTGGAAAAGCAAGGAATAAGAGCACAAGAAAATGGTGTAGCAGCTGTGATCACTGGACGTGCTCAGGACATTTAAAGCAAATATGTGTACATTGTGTTATATTTATAATATTATAGAACCTAGTTTGGTTCGTAATGTTTGGTTATAGGTAACTTTGAGTTATAGTAATTGTTTTTTAATTTTCATTGTTTTTTTTTTAATTTTTTTTAATTTAATTGTAAATTTTAATTATAAAATAAAGCCAATTATAAATTGCAGTGGTAATATTTAAACAATTAAAACAATAATACTATTTTCCAATTATATTGCTTTTCCAGAGCTCCAGTATGGATTACTAATAATGTAATCCACGCCTGTAGTTACGTAAGAAAATAGAACGCGTGTACTGGAGGGTTAAGAATGCATTAGTAAACTATGTAACATCATGTATTTAGAATAGAAAAATGTTAAAAAAGAATAACAATTTTTCAAATAAATTCAAATGACTGGGTTACCCTAATTTTATGCTTGGCAGTGTATATAGAATATACTTTAGACCCAGATCTATGCAAACAGACAAATTTGAAAAACAAATACAATTTTATATCTATTTAAAATTCTCTTATTTCTATTTTTTATAATTTGACGAAAACAAATTTTGTACGGAAATGATCAAAACGTAACAGCCCGATATCATGCTAAGTGGTCGTTTTCTGAGCCAACTGAGGATAATATAAATTACCATCGAAGTATATCATCAATTCTAGTAGTCATTATGGTTTCAAAAGCACTATTTCTTATTTACTATTTTACTGCAAAACAAAACAAAAGGTAAAGCACCAACTTCATTAAGAATGTCACGTATTTAAAAACGGAAATACTTTACGTGTACAAGTAGTTGTAATTCTAACAAGTGATTTGAAAAACAATCTTAAAAACGTTCTTGTTAGAGTATGTAAATACCTACCAGATAAAATGACATTAACAATATCGAAAATATTAACAGTACAAATCTACAAGAAATAAAAAATCATACTCACTAGTTTGTCAGTTAATAAATTAAGTTTATAAATCAGTGGTTCGCAAAGGGTTGGAAAGTAGTCATAAGTCACAGACGAAAAAGTTCTCTTCCTTATATATAGACATGACTTGGTCTGTTTTTCAATGTGTCTCCAATAATATGTCGTTTTATTGTTTTCTTGGTCATCCAACTGATCGTCTTCCTATTGAGGAATTATCTATTGCCATCTTTACTACTTTATTTGTTGTCATTTGGCTTATATGATCGATCAATTCTACTCTTCTATTTCTTACCTAGTACTTAATGTTCTTCACCGTGCATCTACGGCATATATCTTTACTTCTAGCTCTAACTCTGGGGTTTCAGGGGGTAGTGATGCGTCTTAAACAGCCTTTTCTACTCAAATGTCAACCTCACCTTCACGTTGGTGAACCCTGTTATCACAAACAAGGCTCTAACGACTGAGTATCAGCGGTATAACTGTAACACCCGAATTTAAGGAAATGTAATTCCATTAGGAATGAGTGGTGCCGACCCATCTTTTCCGAGGGCTGTTGGCTGAACTGAGTAGGCCGCTAACCTCGGTTACAGTGGTGGACACGATACATTCTTATACCCCACCAACCGGTCTGGCCAGCGTGGTGGGTTATGGCCAAAACCTCCAAAACCAAACATGTCGATTGCAACAGAAACACGGAAGGTACCCCAGTTGGGTAGGAATTTTATTCCACAGTCCCACACCGTAACAATGGTCTACCCTGAGGATTCTGGGGGGGGGGGGGGTCAAGTCGCCATTGAAAAGAAAAGAACAAAGAACTCCATATAGCTACATACAACATCCGCTCCATGACAAAAGACGAAAAACTCTACGAACAAAAAGGGGAACTAAAGGAATTGGGGAATTTGAATTGGGACATAATTGGATTGTCAGAAGTTTAAAGAAGAGGTGAAGGATATGTAGGCAACAGACTCTTTTATAAAGGCAGGGAAGACTACACATACGATGGAGTAGGTTTCTTAATCAACAAGAAGAGAAAATCTCAAATTCAAATAATTGACAGCATATCAGACATGGTTACATACATAGTCTTAAAACTAAATAAAAAAACGGTGTAAGTTCATGCTCTAACTAAAAAAGCAACTGATGAGGAAATAAATTCTATTTACGAAGATGTTCAAAAAGCTACAGACAACAACAAAGAATCCAAAATAATAATGATGGGAGACTTTAACGCCAAAATTTGAAGTAAGATTGAAGACTCTGAAAGAAAGATTGAAAATCTTGGATTCGGCACAAGAAACACTAGAGGAGAAAAACTCATGGAATTCCTGGAACAAGAGCAGAGGAACAAAGGAACAGAAAGTGGACATGGGTCGCACCTAACAGAACTACCAAAAATGAAATAGACTATATTCTCTCAAACAACAAAGGAATATTTGAAGACGTCACAACAATAAACAACGGGTTGTGACCATCGTATAGTCAGAGCAAAAATAAATATTAACATAAAAGAAGAGAGAAAAAGGATTTAAAAAAAAACAACGAGGATAGATGCCTTTAAACTAAGAACAAATGAAGAGCTATTCCGAGAGGTCCTAGCAGATAAGTTCGAATTTGATCCTTCACATAATCAAGATCAAATTGACGAGATTAATAAAAACCTAAAAACCTTCTCGCAGTAGGACTACAGGTCGCAAAGAAAACAAGGACTAAAGAAGACAAAATAAGCAATGAAACTAAACAGCTAATGATGGAAAGAAGACAACTACTAGCGCAAAACAAATGCCATACTCAAGAATATAGAGAACTTACAAAACAATTAGAAAAGAACTGAAACGCGACATACAAAAATGGAACGAGAACTTAATAGAGCCAGTCATTGAAAACAACAGAGGTTTAAAATGTCTAAGGCCCGCATTGGGAGTTCAAAAAATCATCAAAATTAAAGGCGCTAACAATAAGGTAGAGAAGGACAAATATAAAATAACAAATATTGTCGAAGACTTCTACACATCCTTGTACAGCTCGTAAGGCCAGCCTAATGAAACAACAAAAGAGAACGTTAAAAGAAAAATAGAAAACGTGGGATCAAAAGTACTACCAAATATAAAGAAATACGAAATAGAAAGAGCTTTAAACGAACTAAAAAATAATAAAGCTCCAGGACACGACGGTATAATTGCCGAGATCTTGAAAACAAGCAAGACATTAACAATCCCTGTACTAACAGAGCGTTTTAATAAATGTCTCCATAATAGCAAGATCCCTAAAGACTGGAACAAGAGTCTAGTAATACTCCTACACAAAAAAGAGGACAAATGTGATCTACACAATTATAGACCTATATAGTTGCTCAGTCAAGTATACAAACTATTTATGAGAATTATTAGAAACCAGTTAACCTACCAAATAAATAATTACCGAACGGTGGAACAGGCTGGCTTCTGCAAAGGATATATTACATCAGACCATCTGCTAACAACGAGAACATTGATAGAGAAGTCAAATAAATACGAACTACCCGTAATTATTGCCTTCGTCGACTATGAAAAGGCGTTTGATAGTATCAAGATATAGGCCATAAAAGAAGTCATTAATAATTTGCGATCTGTTTAATTTTCTCTATGTGTTCTACAGCGCCCCTGCGTGTTGAGGGTTCTGCAAAACCCCCTGCTCTATATAGATTTGAAAGTGGCGTTGGTTTCATGCACCCCGTTACTATCCTGCATGTCTAATTTAGCGCAGTATCAACTTGTTTGGTGTGGGCAGATCTGCTTCAAACGGGGCACGCATATTCAGCAGTTGAGAAACACAGTGCCTGTGCCGTTGTTCTTAAAACGCCAGGACGTGCGCCCCATTTACTTCCCGTTAGCTTTCTGAGTATGCTGTTCCTAGTTGTTACTTTCCCTCTTGTTTTTATGCAATGTTGTCTGTAGGTGAGGGACCGGTACAAAGTTACTTCAAGATATATAGGTTGGTTTGTGTGTTCCAATGCATTACCATTCCACACAATTTGGAGTTTTCGCTTGGCTTCCTTTGTGCGAAGGTGGAAAGCGCAGACTTGGGTTTTAGAGGGATTGAGTCTCAAAGAATTCTGCAGGTAGTACGCTGTCATTGTTTTTAAGACAGTTTAGAGTTTCTCCTCCACTCCTTCAAAACTATTTCCTTGAGTACATATTGCAAGATCGTCAGCATAGAGGAAGTGCTTGGTTTCGGTCGGAGTAGGTTGGTCGTTTGTGTATATATTGAAGAGCATTAGTGCTAAAACACTTCCCTGTGTGAGGCCGTTTTTTTGAACTCTCCACCTACTTACTTTACCCTCCAGCATAACGAAAAAACGTCTATTTTGCAGTAAGGAATATACGACCTTTCCCAGATGGTGGTCTTTGAGAGTGTCGTATAATTTACGGAGCAATGTTTTGTGCCTTACTGTGTCATAGGCGGCTGTCAGATCTACAAAAGGAGCCCCTGTTATAAGTTTTTCTTCAAAGCCCTCTTGATGCTATGTCATCAGAAACTTTGTTCTCTAGAAACTCAGCCTTTTTCCGGTAGAAGCTAATTCTCTATCCTCCAGATGTCTTTTTAGATTCGTAACTGTGAGCTCGTAAATCTTCGTCATTTTCACTATTTACTATTCTACTTTTGACACCAATGTTATATAATTATTTAATTCTAATTTATTGTTTTTTTATTTATTAAAGGTTCTATATTTATAACACTTAACAACTTAATTTAAAGTTTATTTATACTAATTTATAGTACAGTAATAATTTATTTATACGAGCGTTACATTTCAAACGGGGCGCGAATTATGAATGTTCTTGGGAAAAACACTTTTTTAAAAACTGAACTTCACAAATAAAACTTTTATTTTCGACTTACAAAGATTTTAGTAGCAACAACAATAAATTAAATCAGACTAAATTATAAATCAAACTAAACTACAAATCAGACTGAAAATATTGATTTTAACATGGTGTTTTTATAATTTTATAATTGCTGATCTTGCAGTCCAATAAGTCGCAATTCAGTCCAGAATGATCGAGCGGTAGTCCCGTGTGGAATCCACGTGGTAGAATTTACTGGATGGTAGCGGTCATTGTACTGTAACTACTCCATCCCCTGAAGAAGTTTTGTGAGGGACGAACAGAACTGTTGGGTTGGCCTCTTCTGGAGCTTCGTGGCTGGAGTTGGGTTTTTATTATTTGTTTTATACCTGTAACATATTTAGAGGCAGACTATTGTAATAAAGATATATAAAGGAGTCATCCAAAAACGGTTATGGCTATGGTTCCATAATTTAGGGTTAATTGTCCTTGAATTTATGTGACTCTGGATTGGGGTTTTGAATTCGCATCTGGGCGGAAGATTGATGAGATATAGCTCAGGAGGAATGATTGTAGTAGAATTTGCGGTAGGTATAGAAAATAAATGATAATAAGTAAAGAAATTATCATGTAGGATAGAAAAATTAAGGATAAATATTGCTTCCTAGTCCATTAATTAGCCCTCTTCTTGGTCTGCCATAGTGGTAACTTGTTGAGAATTTTTCTTGAGCTGATTTTAATTGGTATATAAGAGCTTGGTCGAAATTTTGTAAACTGCTAAAATACGGATGGCTAAGTCCATTTTGAATTGCTGTGGTTACTGCATCGTACTGGGTTTCAATTATGTCCAATTCTTCCTTTATTGGTATTAGTCTAAAAAATGTATAAGTAAAATCGTGTGTACTATTATAAATCTTTGCTTGTCCCAGGTTGAGGGGAATTATTTCTGGATTGTCTTTCAGGTCCTTGATCTTCATTTCTTCTGCCATCGTCAAGGTGATCCTGTGGGGAAGGTTCAGAATTAGTTTTTGACTTAGGTTGGTGTTTTATGTTTTTCTTGTGAACTGTAGCTTTTGATGTATTTACAGTCACTTTGTTATTCCTTTTTATATGTTTTGCGGAATATCGCGGAAGTAATTTATTTCTGGTAACTGTTTTTCGTGTATAGATTTTTGTGCTGGGTTTATACGTAATAGGGTCTTGTCTTGTTTTGTTTCTATTTTCTATGACTTTATTTTTATTCTCTTGTATATGTTGGTTTACTTCCTTGTATAATTCCTTTGTTATCTCTCTATGATTTTGAATATAATCGTTCAGTATTACTTTTTGTATGTCAACGTCATAGGGGTCTTTTGCGTCGATATGTCCGTTTAATATGTCAATGGGTCTTAACTTCGTTGCTGAATGTATGGAATTATTGTACCCAATTATAGCGTATAGCGTTTGTTCTTTTATCGAGAGTTTTGCTTTGGTCTTCCTTAAGATTCGAAGATGTTCGATTAATGTAGAATGAAATCTCTCAATCATCCCGTTTGATTGCGGATTCTCTGGTGTCGTATAGTGGATTGAGATTTTGTGAGAGTCTACAAACTCTTGTATTACTCCATTTTTAAATTCAGTACCATTATCAGCTACTATCATTGTTGGGAGCCCATGATGTGTTATAAAAATTAATAGGGCGTTGAGTACATTGATTGCATTTCCTCCATTTATTGGGTAGGCTTGTCCATATTTTGAAAATGCGTCTATTATGGTTAAAAATTTCTGTCCATCAACCTGGAATAAATCGATGTGAACTATTTCCAGTGGTTTAGTGGGAGTTGGTGTAACCATAAATTTCGGTTTGGGAGGAAGTCTGTCGTATTTATTTTCTTGACATATATCGCAAAAGTTTATGATATCTTCTATGTCCTTCTTCATATTAGGCCAGTAATACCGTTTTCTTATTTGACTTTCTGTTTCAGCTATTCCTCTATGGTTCGTTGTTCCTTCATGATAGTTTTTTATAATTTCTTTTTGCTGTTCTTCTAGGTTAACATCTTCCAATAAAAGATTACATTTTACTAAGTCGTATGCGTTGTTTTTAAAAGTTTTCGTAATAATTTCGCAAATCTCTGCAAAAATTTCTTCTTCTGTTTCAAATAAAATTGCATATTTCTTTTTCGGGTTGAGGTGTTCCTTAAAAACTTTTATGGTATCAGCTTTTAACTGATCTTTCGATAGCTGGATATGATAACGTCTTTTATTCGGAAAGGTTTGTATGATTGCTGGAGGTCGTGGATTGTAGTTGACAATTTTGACTATAATTTGGTTATTATAGAAGTTAAGTGGGTTTTCCGAAATAGGTATACCAAGAACTGGATTTTCTACTGCTGTAGGTATTGTTTCATTTCCGTCTTCGTCCATGTTTTGATCTTCGTTTTCAACAGTGTCGTCTGGGATGTTTTGATCTTCGTTTCCAACAGTATCTTCTGGGATGTTTTCTGGAATTAATTCTGTTGCTTTTTCTTCTACAATCTCGTCGATTATTCGATCTGCATCTGGATTATTAGTCGTTGACCATCCATCGTCTTCCATGTCTACTAAATCATCAAAGACTTCCTTAATTTGTAAATCGATGTCCTTAGTTTCCTTTGTATGTATTTCGATTCGAGACAGTGCGTCCGCATTTGTATTAGCTTTGCCTTTTTTGTAAATTACTTCGTAGTCAAATTCTTCTAATTTTAATCTCCAACGTACTAGTTTGGAGTTGGGTTCCTTTAGGGAAAATAGATATTGCAAAGGACGGTGATCTGAGAGTATTTTAAATTTTCTTCCAAATAGGTAGGGTCGGAAATATTTAGTTGCCCACACCATTGCTAACATTTCCTTTTCTATTGTGGAGTATTTGGTTTCGGTTTCATTTAGTGTTCTGGAAGCAAAGGCAATTGGTTTATCACTGCCAACTGGTCCTTGGGAGAGTACTGCACCAATAGCGAAGTTGCTGGCGTCTGTTGTGAGGTTAAACGGTTTGGAAAAATCTGGATATTGCAATAACGGTTCATTCATTAATAATTTCCTGCACGTTTCAAAGCATTCTACGAATTCGGGTGTATGTTCGATTTTTGCATCCTTTTTCAAGCATTTTGTTAGAGGTTTTGTGATTTTTGCGAAGTCTCGAATAAACTTTCTGTAGTATCCTAGTAGTCCAAGAAATCCTCTTATTTCTTTTGCTGTTTTCGGTATTGGATATTTTTCTATTGCTTCAATTTTTGCTGGATTCGGTTTTATGCCTTCTTGTGTGACTACGTGTCCCAGAAAATTAACTTGCTTTTTTAAGAATTCGCATTTGTCGACATGGATTTTTAGTCGGGCTTCTCTTAATCGTTGAAATACTTTTGAGAGATTTACTATGTGTTCCTGTAGTGATGTTGAATAAACTATTACGTCATCCATATAGACGAGGCATATTTCTCCTTGAAGTCCTTTCAATACGTTGTCCATCATACGTTGGAACGTGGACGGAGCGTTCTTAAGTCCAAATGGCATTCTTAAATATTCGTAGTGTCCATTTTCAACATTAAATGCTGTTTTGGGAATGTCTTCTTCAGCCATCTCGATTTGGTGAAATCCACTCGCTAAGTCGAGGGTTGTAAAATACTGACATCTTCCCAATTTGTCCAAAATATCGCTAATGTGAGGAATTCTGTATCGGTCATCAATTGTCTTCTCGTTGACCTTTCTATAATCTACCACTATCCTCCACTTTATTTTGCCGGATGAATCTGGTTTCTTTGCCACGACCCAAATGGGCGAAGACCATGGCGATTGACTTGGTCGAATTATCCCTTGCTCTAACATTGAAGAGATTTGTTTCTTTACTTCTTCTTTGTGTACATACGGATACCGGTACGATTTCGTATATACAGGCTCTTCATCCTTAGTTCTGATGTGATGTTTAACTTCGTTAGGGAAGCTGAGAGGAGTGTCTGGTTGGTGAAATATATCGGAGAATTTTCGGCATAGGTGACGAACTTGTTCCTCTTCTTCTTCATTAAGATGTTCGGTTTTAATTAAGTCGTCGATATCTTGTCTGTAGTCTGGTCCGGAGGTTGTTTCCATGGAGTATATATGGAAATCTTGAATGTCTATTTTGTTGCTTTCGAGTGGTTCCATAAGAGAAAGATGAATGGGGTCTGACGTGAAGTTGGCAATTTCGGTCCAGGCGAGGTGGTTCTCGGCGATAGTAAGGGCTTCTCGTACTACGACGCCTTGCACTTTTTGGGTTGGAATAATGATGGTTCCGTGTTCTTCTTTGACAGGAATTTTGACTTGGCTAATAGAATTTGGTTCCAAATGAATGGAATAAAATTGTGTTTTATTTGTTTCGTAATATTTAATTGGGATTGTAGAATCTTTTGTAACTAGAAGCGACTTGGGAAAGTTTAATTGGGCTTCGAAGAGTTTTAGATTGTCGAGGCCAATAAGACCATCAAAAGTTTTGTGGAACTTAAAGAGATAAAATTTCATTTTGCAGTCAGAATTAAATTCTGAAAATGAAGGAATTTTGGCACAATATTTTTGGGAATAATTTTGGAAAATTGATGTGACGACAAAGGGTTCATGTTTTATGTAACTTGGAAAATATGAAGAAGCTATTTCTGGATTGAGAAATGACTTTGTGGACCCTGTATCGATTAAAAGCCATAAACAAGGTTTAGAAATTTCAATGTAGGGTAGCTCCTTCTTGTCGGGAAATGAATGGTGTTTAATTACGTTACGATTGCTTCTGGTGGGTCCTCTCGAAAATTTACGTTTTCTTCATATTCGGTTGGTTGGTTTTCGTATGTATCTTGTAGAAAATTGTCATATTCAGGTTCGTAGTAATCATTGTAGTTGGAATTATCTTCTTGCTCATCTCCATGGCATTGTATATTGTAAAGTTCTTCTACGGTGAATTTTGGCTGTGCTCGGTAATTTGGTGTGAAATTTTGACGGCCTCTGGTTGTGGTTTCTGATATTCCACTCATAGGTGTTGGTCTAGGCTGCTTTGATTGTCCATTTTAAGGTGCCCATACATTCGACTGGTTCTGGGTCCTGAACGTTGGAGGGTTCGAATTTTGTCTAAATTGGTTGAAGTTTTGTTGCCGGTGTGGTTGCTGGAACTGATTCTGCGGATAGAATTGTCTCGTTGGTTGCTGCCATTGCGGAGCTGCAAAATTTGGCTGTTGATACAATGGTTTCTGGATAGGTACAGGCATCTGTTGTCTCTGAGGTCGGCGTTCTTGATAATTTTCGCTTCTTCCTGATGTTGAAGGTTGACTTAATTGATTTTTTTGAAGGTATCGAACATTATTTTCTTCCTGTACGTATTGTATTGCCGTGGCTAAACTTCCTGGTCTCATTGCTCTGATAACAGAGCCCATTGGTTCTCGTAGGCCTGCTAAGAATGTTGTAAGAGCTTGTTGACGGAAAAATTCTTGTTTGCTCCTCTTAATATCGGCATATATGGTATGTAATTCTAGGTAATTATTAATACAGCTTAAAAGTCCCATGATCTTTTCGTAAAAATGCAAAATAGATTCTGTTGAGCCTTGTCTTAAATTTACTAGGTCCCTTGTAATTTTCGTCTCTCTGGTCTCCAAAATTTTGAATTAATGCATTTTTTATTTCGTCCCAATTTTCACATCCATATACAGATATAACTTCTTTTGCTCTACCTGTTAATTTACTTATAATACCATGAAGCAAAAATTTGTTTTGGATGTTCGCTGCATTAAGTCTATCATAATAATGGTTTAGAAGTATTGTAGAAACTTTGATAAATTCATGTAGTTCATTTGGATTTCCGTCAAAATTTGGAAGAATGCATAAATTTTTAACGTCAAATTGTGGAACTGCCATATTTTAAAATTTTGAGGGTATACAAGGCAACTATCGAACACGGTGATTAATTTAATCTTGCCCAAGTACTTTCAATCAATAGATCATCTTCAGGGGCATTTCGTCAATTGTGGACTATCCGACATAGTAGAATGTCATAAATGTAAAACTGGACATAACAATACAAAATACACTACTATGATATTTTAAAATATTTAATATAATGTATAGTCAATAGTCAAATCAGTATAGTAATTTTCAATAGAGAATATATATAAATATATCAATCTTAATCTACTTATTTTGTATCTATTAAATCTCTGTGTTTATTAATATAGTATTTATTAAGCTATTCAAATTTGTCTTTAAATTTTAAAGTTTCTGAATCTGGCTCTAAAGTCAATCTAAGGACTTAGAGGAGATATTTTTAAATTATTTTAATCTTTCTGTTAATATATTCAAATCTCTGTTTAATTTATCTTCTAATCTAACTCTGATTCAATCTAAGGACTCAGAGGAGTCTGATTTTATAAAAATTCTTTCAAAATTTAATCTTTTTAATTCTGATTAATAATAAAAATCGCTTACAGGATAAAGACGATGCCGATGTGCATTTCTTTCCTCCTGAAGGCTTCTAACTTCTAATTCCCTCGGGTGAACTCTGCAGACGGTTTCCCTGGGGCTGGTTCTTGGAACAGTGGACAAACACTTAAAAGTGACGAGGATCTATAAAGACTCTTCCACTATCCTACTGACTGCGCCAATTATGAATGTTCTTGGGAAAAACACTTTTTTAAAAACTGAACTTCACACATAAAACTTTTATTTTCGACTTACAAAGATTTTAGTAGCAACAACAATAAATTAAATCAGACTAAATTATAAATCAAACTAAACTACAAATCAGACTGAAAATATTGATTTTAACATGGTGTTTTTATAATTTTATAATTGCTGATCTTGCAGTCCAATAAGTCGCAATTCAGTCCAGAATGATCAAGCGGTACTCCCGTGTGGAATCCACGTGGTAGAATTTACTGGATGGTAGCGGTCATTGTACTGTAACTTGCGCTTTTAGCTTCTGACTAATCCCACAATTTAAGCTCCGTTATATTTATAAGAAAACATCTGTTAGAATGGAACACCGTCGAAGGTTTGATGACCTTCTCGGCTAGTGAAGGATGAAAATCCCACGACAGAGCCGCGAATGACCTCGGACACGTTTTTATAGCGACCTGTTTCCAGAAAGTTCAATTGTTGTTTTTATATCGAAGGGGGATTCATCGTGTCAGGTAGGTATTACCTGGAATTTCTACCATCAGGTAAAATCTAGAACATATAAGAATTAAAATATTTACGAGACATATTTATCGTAACAGAAGTAAAAGGAACAGTCAGCAATACAATAAATAGAAAATTCAAAGAAATCGATAATACAACGGAAAGCACAGAAGAGAAGATAGAATCCCTTAATAAAACGATAGACGACATTAAAGACAATTTCATGAAGTACGAAGACGGTAAGAATAAGACATGGATGATGACAGAGATTCTGCATCTGATGGAAACAAGAAGGAAAAACAAGAACCATAACTCTATGTAGATAACATTAGAACGAGATATACAGAGAGATCAGAAAAGCCAAATAGGGAGAACTAGAGAAGAAATCAAAATTCTACAAAGTAAATACGACGACTTCAACGTGCATAAAAAGGTAAGAAAAATTACAGGCAAATGTAAAAACAGAAGAGAAAGTAAACGGAGAGGTGATCGTGGACAAAGAGAGTCTTGATAATACCTGGAAAAATTGTATATGAAATTTATTTTTTGATAAGTGAGAGAACCACTTCCCAATACCTACGAAAACAGAACAACCTATACTAGTGGCAGAAATAAGAGCAGCCATAATATCACTAAAAGAAGGAAGAGCTCCAAGACCAGACGGAGTAAAGTATGAATTTATTAAACTTCTTGATGATAAATCTTCAAGAATAGTATGTTAAGTCTTCAATAGTAGCTATGATACAAGCAATATTCCAGAAGATTGGCTAGTTTCAGAATTTATTACGTTACCAAAGAAACAAGGAGCAAACAAGTTCGGAGAATATGGACTAATAAGTTTAATGAGTTATACACTAAAACATTTTCTTAAAATTATACATCGCAGAATAAACAAGCTATGCAAAGAGAGAATACAAGAGCTACAGTTTGGATTGATGAAAGGCGTAGGTGCGAGATATGCACTGTTAATTCTACTAATATTATTCCAAAGATGCAGAAATATAACTTGCGATATCTACACCTGCTTTGTGGACTACCAAAAAGCATTTTATACAGTTTAACACCGAAAAGTGATGGATGTTCTAACAATAGTCCAAATATTGTTCTGAAGCTATTTTCTTGTGGCATTGTAAATTAATTACTATTAAGCTGGGAATAAGCCACAATTAAAGAAAAAATACGTTTATTGACGTTTCAATTTCCACTTCGGAAATTGTTCTCAAAATACAGACAGTAAATTAAACAAATTTTGTTTTTTTTTTGTTACATAGTGAAAAATTCTTCTAATAATTTAATTTTATCTGACTCATTTATATTGACAATTCAGACATACATTATGCATTTTAAAGTAGACGTCTTTAAAATGATATTGCCAATATTGTTGAGTTGCGCTCCTGGGACGACTTTACTTATAAGATAGTTCATTCGATTACATGAAATCAATTTTAACTTGAGAATATCCGTCAGAAAAAAATCATAGCATGTAATTCGTCTTTAAAAAGACAAACACATGACATGATGACAGTAAAATTCTCCTGTTAGTGATTCCATAGTAAATTATGAGGGAAAAAACCAGGAAAAAAACCTCATAATACTATCCTGACATTGTAAGTATTTGTTCGTGAATTTATTTTACCTTCAACAAATATCAAAATTCTGATTTTATATGTTACGTTATTTAAAAAACATAAATGATGTATCCTCTATATGTTACTAACTTACTAATACTGGTATTTTCTTATTAATAACTGTTATTAGTAAATATTTCATAAACAATGAAGTTCTCGACATTATTGTCACAGAAACTAATCATTATGCCACTCAACAAATAAACAAAGGACGTGCCGAGAAGTCAAGAGTTAAGATTTGGAGCGATACAGATATAAATGAAATTTGTAAATTTTTCGCTATTCTTATTGTTATGGGGATTACAAAGATGTCATTCATAAACTCTTATTGGTCAAAAGATAAAATGTGCCATAACGAGTTTATAGCCTCAACAATGCGTCGTGTCAGATTCTTGCTACTTTTAAAATTCATACATTTTGCCAATAATGAGGATGCACCAGCTGGTGATAGACTAAGAATAATTTGTAACATATTTAACATTTTAGTAAAATAATATTATAGCATCCTAAACCTGGAAGGGTACTAACTATTGGTCAGACAATGGTGCCTTTCAGGGGAAGACTATATTTTAGGCAACACGTCCTTAACAAATATCATAAGTATGTAGTCAAACTACATAAACTATATTCTATATAACTTTTGAAAATAATTGAGCCAAAAGAGGGAAGGACAATTTATGGAGATAATTTTTATTCAAGCATCTAGTCGATGATTTATATAAGGAAAAAATGATTTATTGTGGAACGTTGAGGAGCAATAGGTGTTAAATAAGAATCAGTGAGCTTTACGTAAGTAGCTACCAAATACATCCTCTTCTTATTTTTCTTCTTTTTATGTAGACATGATTATCTCCTTTTTCAATGTGCTCAGTAAGTTGTTGTTCCATCGCTTTCTTGGCCTTCCTATTGATCGTCTTCCTTTTGGGAAACCATCTCTTGCTATCTTTAGTACTCTATTTTTTTGTGTCGTTTGGCTTATATGATCATTCCATTCTACTTCTCTATTTTTAACCACATCCAGAATACATTATTTCAATATTGGTTCTGTTGTAACATTTTTTATAATTAATATATTTAATTATTTTTAATTCCTTTTAACCCCGTGATGATACGCTGATGGTCGTGTTTACGATCAGAAATTTTTATTGGGAAAATACCGAAATATGGCTAAATAATCTACCTACCTATTTGTTTAAAGACGCTGGTTTGGCTAACTCTTAGTTAATCCTTTTTCGGGTTCTTTTTCATATAATTCGGTAATTGTCGTCGAACGCCTGTTGTAATGTTTTTCGAAAAAAACCTAATCTAGAAGATTTATATTTTATCACGTCCAATTACTATTACCGTAAATACCTCAAACTTTCCAAATTCGTTAGAATCTTACCTTCTCAGAAATAGATAGAGGCTGGCCTACGATTTTTAAGAGGGAGATATCCCTTTTTCTTTTTTTTTTTTATTTAAGTTTGGTAAAATTTTAGAAGAACCTTTTTAACTTCTCGGTAGGCCGTTGTGGAGTAAAGGCTGATTTCTCGTGAGACGCTTGGCTCACATCGTATCTGTTATCTTACCGTCTGTGAATTGTTTTCTAAGTGGGTATACACTTTATATTTGAGTTTTCTTTTCTTATACTATATTAGATTATATGTAGTTCTAAAGTAACTTTAATGTTAATTAAAGTCAGTGTTGGATACAAGTAAAGTATTAAGTACAGTATATAGCTTCAGTGAAGTACATAGTACCGCAGTCGTCAAGATTTACTGTAAGTAATCATTATATTCAAATTATCTGGGCGAGTAATATGGTATGGTATCATATCATTTGCCATTATCTGGACATATCTAAAGTTCCTCCATGTCTTCACCTGTAGATGGCTGATTTTTGAATTCAATTTAAAGAACATTTTAATAGATTCAATAAATTTTAATAAGTAATAATTATGAACATTTAAGTCTTAGTTTCTCACTAAATAATAGTGCGAGATAGTTAATCTACTTAACCAAATGCGGTTTGGTTAAATTCCTATGTTTTTATTTCTGTAACCTTTTTGTATTTTTGTAAATTTAGAAATAAATAATTTTTGTTATCTTTTGTGTTGGTTATAACTTTTATTCATTTTTTTGCTGTAATATCTCGAGATACGCCAAAAATTTAATTTGTACATGACTGTATTATATATCTTTGTAAAGGTATTTTCTAATTATATTATTGCTTATTTTTATATGTATACCACCATTTTATAGTTGTTGGTGTACTTTTTTTACTTATGTTGCATTCAGCAGCGTCATATTTTTGTTGTTGAATATATTGTTAATGTTTTATGTATGTATTTTATTTGTCGGCTTCTAACAAGTTTCATAATAAAATAGTAACTCTAAGTATTTGCTTTTTACATTAAAATATTACTATACCTTTGATCAGTAGAAAGATCAGGCTGATTAAGTTTCATAGGTAAGTAAGTGTAATACCTAATATATTTATTATTTGTTTACATAATATGTTGACCAAATTTATTTAATAATTAACTGTTGGTATCTTTCCTTGGGTTTGATATCTGAACCTAAATATCTTTCCCTATCTCTTTTCTTTTCTAAAGTTTCTTAATTTTCTCCTTAACCCCAAAAAATTGAGTGGCGCCCTGTTTCGATCTTATCGTATCTTTGGTAATTTTACCCATCTATCTTTTCGTTTATTTCTGTATCTTTTCTAATATATCTTGTCGTAATATATATTGTCCTATCTCTACTTATTTCTTCCGTTGGACCCACTCCCGGTTCCAAAAGCTAGTTTCGAACCCACGACTCGCTCTCCACCAACCATCTAGCTGCCGTTTGCAGTGTCTCTATTGGTGACCTTTCTACCACCATCCAAAAAAGGTTTTCAAGGTTACACTGTTGATTTTGAGAATTTAAAAACTGGTACTATCGAATCCGGGTTTTGACGGTCTCACATTACTTAAAATTAAGAAATTAATGATATATTGTCACCGATGTCCAGCAACAATTACCTAAAGCCTACAGCAGCTCTTCGCGATAAATTTGGTGATCATTTTGATGAAGATGGCGCTGTAGCATATCAAAAAAGACGATTTATTGAAGATTTGTATAAAACAAAGTAGTTCTGGAAATAAACGATAATATTAGACTTACCATGTTACTAATTTATCATGTTATAATTATCACGTCTATTTACTGGAGGGAAATCCGTTTTTGTATACGTATCTGACATAATAAAGGAGTAATAGCAATTAAAACGTCACGCTTGCTTTGCGTGTTGACGAGTTCTAAGTTCAGCCGCCCATTATGGGTACAGACGCTGTTAACAACCGCCCAATATAGGTCAGACGCTATCGGTTTGATTTTATACCATCCCTAAAATCCAGGGATGCCATTTCCGCCATCCAGGTCGTACCGAAGATCTTCTTCAGCGTTGTGCCTACCAATGTGGTCTTCACCTGTATCTCTAGGTAGGGGTCCATGTTATACCCCACAGAACTGGGTCCCGATCTGGACTTGACCATCTATTCACACCGGCCTACTGAAATGATAGATTCCCACCCCCGCGACATAGACGCGCCAGATTGGAGTTACCCACGTGAGCGACAGAGAAGATGACTCTGTGCTCCGTGAGCTGGATTAATGGACATGTATGATTCCATGACCAAAGGCCTTATAACAGACAACTTAGGAGAAGCCAGAGTTATGCTACAACAACTACAGCAAGTAACCCAGAAAGTCGGTTTAAAAATAAACTATAGAACAACAAAAATGATGACCAATCTCGTCCCTAATGAGCTAATAGAAATCGAAATGTCGCCTATAGAACTTGTGGAAACATATGTGTATTTGGGTCACGAAATAAGGTTAACGCGAGTTAACAAAATATGCGAGCTACTCAGAAGAATAAGTCTGGGTTGGGCTGGGCTGCATTCGGAAAAATGAGAGACGTATTTAAAACTAATATACCGATCCATTTAAAACGAAAATCTTTTAACCAGTGCGTTCTACCAGTCCTCACATACGGAGCAGAAACCTTAACTCTCACAAAAACATCAGCCGAAAAATTGAGAAGGACACAACGAAAGATGGAGAGATCAATGCTTGGAATAAGCTTAAGAAATAGAATAAGAAACGAGGAAGTTGGTAGACGAACCGAAGTGGAAGACATTATCGCAGATATTACAAGGCAAAAGTGGAGATGGGCATTACATGTTGCAAGAATGAAAGACGACAGTTGGACAAAAAAATTGCTGAAGTGGAGACCACGGGCTGACAAACGAAGCCGAGGAAGACCCCCAACGCGATGGACCGACGACCTCAAAAGAATCTTGACCAATTGGATAGCAGAGGTGCAGAACAGAAGCAGATGAAAAAGTCTAGAGGAGGCCTATGTTTAACAATGGACAACTCAGGGCTGATTGATGAATTACCACGTCTTAGAAACAAATTAGCCTATTTAAACCATTTTAGCTGGGGCTAAATAAACGTCGTCCATCCCGGTGCCGCCTTTTCCCGGGTCTTCTATTTTTGACAGTTCTCTCTTATATGTGCTTCTAATATTTTTAATTTCATTATTTAAATTACGTAATAGTTAGTTCTTTTTGTCCATTTTCTAAATTATTTGTTTCAGAACACCGGTTCTTGCTTCACTATTGCGTCAAATTTCAGCTGTAGTATTCCACAAACAAGGGTAACTCTGATATAAATGCAAAAAACGACATGTCATTATCTCAACACCTACTCGTTTTACGTCCTCTTCTGATAAAACTAAAAACACTTGAAATGTACGTATCTATTTGGCGAAATTATTGATTAGACGTTCGACTTCTGTTACTATAGTCTGTTTTTAAACCAGGAGGAGTAATTCAAATTTTCCGCGCCATAATGCTTGTTTGTAATTGGTCGAAGCGCAGGCAAGTTTACTCCACTAAATTATGACATATTGACACTAATGACATTTGTGAAATTTTAAAATTCAATATTTATATCGACAATTCTTTGTATTTTCTGTGTTATTTCTTACATCTTTAGATTTTTCGTTTGCCTTTATATAAAAAACAGTTCTTTTCAGAACTATTTAGCGACATATTAGTGTTATTAAGATAACAATATGGATTCAATGCCAAGTATTAGTGGTAATTATTCTTCTCCACCTTAAAAACGCCGAGTAGATTTGGATGATTTATCATCAAAGAAATAATGTACTATAAACATGTACAAACATGAAAATTGATAATTCTGGAATAAAAATAACAGCCACGGTAGTAAAAATAAAACAGGCAGCAGGTTAGTTTTACAGAATAGTTATTATTAAAATCAAGACTTACTAAAGTAATGTGCTAATTTTAGGTGTTGCGAATTCAACTATTTACAACAATAGAATTTAGCACAATTAAAGAATATAAGCAGACTGGAGCAGTAAAATGTCCCAAAAATATTGAAGGTCGATTTTATATTCTTGCAACATGGGATGAAAGAGTTAAACATCTATACGACAGATAGTACACAGCTTCTTTTTCAAGAATTAAATGCTCACTTTAGGTAAAATTTTAAGTGAAATTGACAACCGCTCAGATTTTCCAAAATATGTGTCGTTCATTATTATATAAATTCTTGCAGCAAATCAATTTGAAGTAAGTACAAATATTGGTATGTAAATATGGGTTAGCTACAATTATATAGTAAAATTAACTAAAACATTTTATAGATTTCATTTTTATAATCAGGTATATTATTGTTACTATTAAATATTAAGTTTTTATTTGTATACTCTACTGGAATGTTGTCAAGTATTTTGGTTCAACAGATATAAGAACATGCAAAGTGAAGAAAAGGAAAAAAAGGATATTTTTACTTTACATATGCAGATTCAATGCAGCAAATATTACATAGCATAACTATAGATTGTTTATCTTACTTTATAGGATGATTGATTTATTGTGTCTATTATGAATGTCTTACCATAGTTTTTTTTTAGGGGAAATTATTCAAAGAATAGTTTATACATTGGGCTGCTGACCAAAAACAAAACTTTCTTGCTCAAATATCTGAAATAGATTCAGTTTTTGCAAAAAAAAATAAATCAAGAAATTCAAAATGGTGTAGTTGTTCATTTGGACTTGGTGATATGCGATAATAGTATTTAATGTGATATTTTTCTAGCTGATATATATATATATATATATATATATATATATATATATATATATATATATATATATATATATATATATATATAATAAATAGAGTTTACAGTGTTTACTGACACAACTGACACAGAAGCCACAAAATTTTCTAACAAAAGCTTGTGGCTTCTGTCTGAGTACCTATATTTATATATGGAAAAACTTCGTTCAACATCAACTGATGTAACGGGAGCATTTTTTAAACTAACCAAAACATTTGGTTCTAAATTAATTGTTTTCGAAATATTTCCAACTAGAACACTGACTACTTCAGAAAGAATATGGTAACCTTTATTTTTTTCCATAGTAGCTTCAAATTTTTTAAAAATATCTTTTCCAATATTACCTCTAACGTTCCGACAACATGACGCAAATTCTTTTATTAATGCTGTACTTTCGAACAATGACAGTTTTGGTGATTCTAACTGAGTAATTATTTTTTGAACAAAACTAAAATTTGATTTTATAAATGAAAGTTCTTGTTGAAGCAAGTTACTCTGAAAAGTTTGTTTAAAATCCAAAAGAGATTGGGAACTTTCATCTGTTAACGTATCAATTATGTTCTTTATTTTAACAAAATGATCTGCATAAAAATTAGCTGCTTCTAACCATGTTCCCCATCGCGTAAAAATAGGTTGTGGTGGAAGAAGAACGTTAGGTAGCATTTCTTTATAAAGTTGAATTCTTATCGGAGATTTAAGAAATATTTTTTGACACTAGATATCATGGTATTTACAAGAGGAAACTTTTTTCGTATTTCCTCTGCAACTCTGTTTACTCCATGCGCTACACAAGTAACATGTATTAAATCTGGGAAAAATATTTTTAAATTTTGTCCTGCTTTCACCATATAAGGAACAGCATCCAATAAAATAAGCAGTAATTTATTAGAAGGAATAGTTGTCGGAAGAAAAAAAGTTGCTAATGTTTCTTGTATAAAACGTGAAATTGTTAAAGCATTTGTTTTCTCAAGTTGCTGGCATGAAATAAGATGAGATTTTGGTAAGGTATCTTCTTTAAGAACACCAATCAATAAATGAGCAATATACTTTCCTGAGGAATAAGTGGTTTCGTCTACAGATATGTAAAAATAATTATCTGCAATTTCTTCCTTAATATTAATTAACACCGACGAGTATAGCCCGTTCACATTATTTCTTCTTAGAGACCGATCACTTGGAACATTAAGTTTGCAATATTTTTTTAGAAACGAACTAAAATTTACATTTGCTAATTTTGAAAGCGGTATGTTTGCAGACACTAATGCGCGAAGTCTTCATTAAAAGTTTCTTGCTCATCTAATTTTTTTGAAGTAGATTGGAAACATTTAGCCATTGAAGTTTGATGTTTTCCTCCTATTTTTCCTTTTTTTGCAATGTGTGAAGCAGTTCTCACATGTTGGTCTATCTGAAATTTCTTCTCACATGCTATCTATAATAAAAACTTTTATTTTAACCCAACCTTTAAAATATAAAAATATACAAGGTGTTTTTGGTTAATCAAATAACTGGTTTGGAAACAAAAACACTCGCTAAGTGTTTTAAATGCAGTATTAATCCACAAATTAGTTTTTGTTACTAACCATTAGTACATCATATAACTTATTTTAAAATTCAACAAAAGTTTTTTTTTTGTTAATTCAATTACAATAAAAATAATTGTGTTTTAGAATAGCTGACTTCATAAAAAAAAGTAAAGGTGAAAAATTTTTCTAAATACACACCATTGTATTGTACCATGGACAATTTTTTCTCACTAAAGGAAGCTATTTTTCATTTAGAAACAACCTACGAGTACTAAATTTCAAGTAAATACGTTTATTGGTTT
Organism: Diabrotica balteata; assembly: GCA_918026665.1. Classification (NCBI taxonomy): domain Eukaryota; kingdom Metazoa; phylum Arthropoda; class Insecta; order Coleoptera; family Chrysomelidae; genus Diabrotica; species Diabrotica balteata. The sequence goes on along the minus strand of OU898283.1, from coordinate 47,870,459 downwards.
TAAAGTTATTGTTGTTATTAACTAAAAGAATTTAATTTTTTTTTAATTTTAACACCCTGTATCTCGAAAAGTAAATAAGTTTGACCCCTCATTAACTATATCGTTTTGTTCAATTTTTCGAGAAGTATCTACAGTCAAACATTGTAAGTGTCATTTGGAAACACCCTGTATGTATGAAATATTAGATATTTAATAGAAAATATTAGATACTTACAATTTTGCCACAGACTGAACAGTAGATTTTTCCCATATCCATAGACAGCTCTTTCTAAGGTTTAATCCAAGTTGAAGCACTGGTTGTTTTAGGCATTATAAAATCACAATTTTTCTTTTTGTTACGCACAACGAGTGTTTACGCTTTGAATATCAAAACAAAACTGATTTACAAATCTGAGCATCAAATTAGAAATGTTTAGGTACCTAATTCAATAAACTCTGAGATTTTGGAAAATCCCTAAATTAGGAACAAAACTTTTAGCCGTTTACCTGCTGTTAAGATACAATAAATTGTAGATAGATTTGGGGATTAGATCATAAAATGCAAATGAGCGAACCCTTAGCGATTATCCAATAACTGAATGCCTCAGTGACCGAGACTTTCTAAGAATGTTGAGGGCTACTTAAATTGATCTTCTTTGAAACTGTAAATGTTTTGTACCTGTAGAGATTACGTACTTCATTCTTGATTGATCATTTCTTGATTAAAATGACTACAAAATTTTATACAAGAATTGAAATAAATTGGTATGTTTAAAAATTTTCAAATACAGTATAAAAATCTGAACTTTTATGCACTTTATGCAAACTTTTAAACAAATATGCCAAAATATGAAATATTTGCATAAAATATGCACAATATGCAAAATATGCAATATGCATATTTGCCGAAGTCTAGTAATAGTATAGTGATAATAATTCGAACAAGTCTCAGAATGAACCAGATGAGACTGTATTAAAAATCATAAACAACAAATTGATCATTGGGTTAAACAACCCGTATGATGAATCTGTACAGGTATATAACCATGTAAACATGTTTAATTTTCGGTTGAACTACTTAGTAGTTCGACCTAGATCCCCTTATTAAATGCAATTTAACAGCTCAGTCAAGACATGCCATGGAGCCAATATCAAGTTAGATCATAACCCACTGATTTGCAAAACTAAGCTCAGGCTTAGTTTTGCAAATCTCAGGAAGATACGGCGTAGTGTCAACCCAAAAACGGCATCAGGCTAGTAAAAGGTTAACACACAGAGTAGAGTGTAAAATACTACATACAAAGCAATTTAAATACCTTTACTCAAACGGATGTAATAGATCAGATACTATACAAGTTGCATAGAGTTTCATACGATATAAAGAAAAATTCGTTAAACCACCAAAAATAAAGAAAAAATCGTGGATGACAAACGAGATTTTAGATATGACGGACAAAATTTCAATACCCAACATCTGTCGTTCCATAGCTCTCTAAATTTTTCTGGTCTTCTCCATGTTTATTTTAGTGAATGTCCAGGTTTGAACTCCATATTGAAGTACATGTAGGATACGGGAATTAAACACTTTGGTTCGAAGTCTTTGTGGCATATTTTTATTTTTAAGTATATATGAGAGTGTTCCTAATGCTGCCCATCCCATTATTACACGTCTGCTTATTTCGGTGGTCTGATTTTCTTTGCTTACGTTGGCATTTTGACCCAGTCATGTATATTTATCTACGTATTTTATCTCTGTCCCTTGAATGTTTATCATAGGTTTGTCATCTTTGCTTGACATTAGTTTAGTTTTGCTGAAATTAATTTTCAGTCCTTTTTTAGGGATTCACCTTGTAGCTCCTCAATCATTGTATTCAGTGCATTCCACGTGTCGGCTATATTCGATTTTTTTGTGACCAAATAATATAAATAATTTTGAGCAGAAACTCTTTTGCTACTATGGGAAGTTTTTATTAAATTGTATTTTTACTGTTTTAGACTTTATTAGGTACTGCCTCCTTCTCTTGTTTGTAGGTTAGGAATTCGTTACTGTAAATTTGGCTGGATGAGAATTTTTGATAGGTATCAGCTAGTTCATTTACTATATCCTTTGGGTCAGTTAGTAACGTTCTTTCTGTCTTGACTTACAATTTGTTGGTAGGTGTGCTGTCCTGTTATTTTTTAAATTTTCCAAACGGATGATATATCTGTACTGCTGTTTATGCTAGATATGTATTTCTGTCATGATTCTTGTTTACTTTTTTTATGATTCTTCTGGCTTCAGCTCTAAATTTTTTGTACTCTATTAATAGATCAATACTTTTGTAATTTTTGTATCGGTTCCAAATTGTCTTACTTAATTTAATAGCGACCTCATATTGTGTATTTCACCAGGGAATTAGTTTGTGTGTTTTTGAAAGTTCAGATTTTCCTATGGTTAAATTAGCAGCATCAAGTATAAGCTGATTGAAGCACGTGAGTGTGTCATCCATGCAGTCTGAAATTGTGATCTGATTCATTTTGTCTGATATAATTTTCTCAATTTTTAGTTTCCATTTTTGAGTTGGTATTGTGTTTGTGTTCAAATTAGCGGTATGTTTTATTAAGATTGGGAAGTGATATATGATGATATGATGACTATATAAATCTTTTAGTGCTACCCAATCAAATTGGGTGAGCAACGACGATTAACATATGGTGAGATCGATGGCGGAGAATGTTCCCGGGGCAACATTTAATCTTGTTGGAGAGCCGTCGTTTAGTAGGCATAGGTTCATAGTGTTAAAAACGTTTTCTAACATATTTTTTCTCGGTGTTTTTTTACGTTTCCATATAATGTTATACCCATTAAAATCTTCCGTGATTATTCGAGGTGAGGGAATTTATTGGAGAAGATTAAGAAATTCGGATTTAGTTAGACTTTAATCTTGTGAAATATCTTCTTCTTCTTCTTAGCCTTCTATCGTCCATATTTGGACATAGGCCTCTCCCAACTCCTTCCATTGGTCTCTATCCTGAGCAAGATATTTCCAATTTGTTTCGGCTATTCTTTTAATGTCATCAACCCATCTCATCTGTGGTCTTCCTCTTGCTCGTTTACTTTGGTAAGGTATCCAATGTTGTATTGTAGTATTCCGTTGGTCTTTCTGTCCAGCAGTGTGGCCCACGAAGCTCCATTTATGTTTTGCAATTTTTATTGTTATGTCCTCGACTTTTGTTTTGGATCTTACCCAGTCGTTCCTCTTTTTATCTGACAGTCGTATACCTAACATTGCTCTTTCCATTGTTCTTTCTGTTGTGGCTAGTTTATTCAAGTTTGCCTTGGTTAGGGTCCAGGTTTGACATCCATCTGTCATGATAGGAAAGATGCATTGGTTGAACACTTTGCTCCTCAAGTATTGGGGTATTTTGCGGTTCTTAAGTATCCAACTAAGTTTTACAAATTCTGCCTATGCTAGTCTTGATGTTCTAGTAATTTCCGCACTTTGGTTCTCTTTGTCAAGTCTCAGGATTTGGCCTAGGTAGATATATTCCTAGATTTGTTCTATCTCACTGCCGTTTATAGTTATATGTCTGGGGTCTTCTGTGTTTGTCATCAGAATTGTTTTTTTCATAGTTATTTTTATGCCGACGTATTGGGAGCTGGCTGCTAGTTCCCCCAACATAGTTTGCAGTTCCTCGAATGTGCTCGTTATAATCAATATATCGTCAGTGAATCTGAGGTGGTTTAACTTGTTGCCTTTAAGATTAATGCCATAGGTTGAGCAATTTGTAGTTTTGAAGACGTCTTCTAGGGCTAGGTTGAAAAGCTTTGGCGATATTACGTCTCCTTGTCTCACTCCTCTCTTAATGGGGATGGGATTTGTGTTTTCGTCTAGTTGTACTATCATAGTTGCATATTCATATATATTATGTATTAGTTGCCTATATCTCGAGTCTATTCTACAATTATTAATAGCTTGTTCTATGGTCCAAATCTCGATACTATCAAACGCATTTTCATAGTCGACGAAGGCAAGAAATACGGGTAGTTGGTATTCATTTGCCTTCTCTATCAATGTTCTCATTATCAGCAGATGGTCTGATATACTATATTCTTTAGGGAAACCAGCCTGTTCAACCGGTTGGTAATTATCCATTTTGTAGGTTAACCGGTTATTAATAATTCTCATAAATAGTTTGTATACTTGACTGAGCAACGATATAGGTCTATAATTCTGTAGATCACATTTGTCCCCTTTTTTGTGTAAGAGTATTACTAGACTCTCTCTTTAGAGATCTGGCTATTATGGAGACATCTATTAAATAGCTCTGTTAGTACAGGGATTGTTAATGTCTTGCTTGTTTTCAAGAGCTCGGCAATTATACCGTCGTGACCTGGAGCTTGAATATTTTTTAGTTTTTTTAAAGCTCTTTCTATCTCGTATCCCTTTATATTTGGTAGTACTTTTGATCTACATAGATGATAGATGCTACAAATATTAAACTTTAGTGGGCCCAGTACTGTTACAGCTACTGCTTCGATGTTAGTTATGAGGTTTATTTTTTGGACAGGTATATTTGACTTTATATATAGAGCTACCCAACCACTGGCATAGTTCTGATTGGGTTGATTGGTGCAAAATCCAGTGTAACCTTTCAGGTTGTGCATTATGTTATTTTTAAAGTAGGTATCTTGTAAAGAAACAAGATCTGGTGTATGCTTTGCGAGAAGAAGCTGTAGCATGGTTAAATCAGTATAATACCTATTTAAATTCCAGTGTTATATACAATTGAAGGCCATTTATTATTTAGTCAACACACTTAAATCACCATCGCTATTAGTTCTACATCATTTGCGTATCTAAAATGGTTTAAGTATTTTTCGTTAATAGAAATTTCCTTTTCTAAATCCGGCTTTTTCTACTGGTTAATATCCGTCAAATTTGATTGTTAACCTGTTTGTAATAATGTTTGTAAATATTTTGTAAAGTTGTGAAAGAATTGAAGTTGGTCGATAATTTCAGGTCTGTGGTGTCTTTCTTTCTATGTATTAGTATTGTTTTAGCAGTATTCGATTGTTCGGGTATGTTATCTTCGAATAGAAATTTATTAAATAGTATTTTTAGATATGTGATGGCTTTTTCTTCGTCTTCTTTCTGCATTTCTGCTATGATTTCATCGCTTCCAAGAGCTTTATTTCTTTTTATTTCTTTTACTGCTGCTGTTGTTTATGTTGAAGACTTATGAAATTCAATACCGATCAGGCCAGTGTTCACGTACCTTTCAGTAACATACATATTAACAGAATATATATGCATTTGTCAAATAGTTTAATATTTATATAACAACAACTATTTCCTAATTGGGATTTGAAATCAGTTCAGATTTTTAATAAAACAACAAAACAAGTTTTTTACAATTTTCTAAAAAACAATCTCATTAAAAGTACAAAAGTTCGTTATAAAACAATTATTACAATTTGGATTCACGCTGCACTGTGTGTTTGGGTACCAATTTTCTTAATTCTCTTCTTAAAATTTTACCACTTGGATTCTTGGGTATAGCATCTATGAAAATTATTCCTCCTCGTAGTCTTTTCTGTGGCGAAACTTTTTCTAAAAACAAAACAACGAATAATAAAATTTTAATTATATCAAGAGAAAAAACATATTGCTTCAAGTAAAAACATAATGTTTTAAAAGCAGTAAGCGTAGGCAAAGTGGCTTAGTATAACAACGTATGACAGAAGCGTGATATTCCAAATGGAGGCAAATGTCATTCATTTGTAATAAATCGCTATTCCATAAGCCACCTCACCCCGTAAGTTCAGAAAATACTACAAGTCAAATCGTTGTTTATTTAGTAAGTTCACGTTGATTCTTCAAATTGAAATAGTGAAGTATTTATAAGACACGTACACTATTTAGGTTGTGGTAAAGTTTATTTAGACACTCAGAAGAAATGAGGATCTGTAGAGGAGTTAGACAGGGATGTGTGTTATCACCACTTTTGTTTAACTTATATTCTGAAGAAATTTTCCAAAACACGCTCAATAGTATCGAAGCTGGAGTCACCGTTAACGGAAAATGATTAATAATTTAAGATATGCAGACGACACTGTGATCATAGCAACGAGTATAGAGGATATACAACATCTTATCGAAAGCTTGAGTATAAATAGTGCTGAGATGGGAATTACTATAAACGCTAAAAAAACGAAGTACATGCTGATTACAAAAAGGCCACAAAATATACATCACCTATTGACAATAAATGGTAACGTGATAGAACAAGTAGAAAAATATCAGTATTTGGGAACTTTGATCAATGAAACTAATGATCATACTGTAGAAATAAGCAGACGAATAGAGATTGCCAGATCAGCATTTATACGAATAAAGCCACTCCTAACGTGCAAAAATCTAAATTTGGAGATCAGACTACGTACCATTCGCTGTTATATATTTTCAATATTATTATATGGAGCTGAGACTTGGACATTAAAAAAATGTAATTTAAAAAGAATCGAGGCCTTCGAACTCTGATTATACCGCAGAGTATTGAAAATATCATGGACTGATAGAATTACAAATAAAGAAGTACTGGAGAGGGTTGGTAAAGAAACAGAACTAATCACCACTATACAAACCAGAAAACTGGAATACCTAGGCCACGTGATGAGGGGACCAAAATATGAAATTTTGAGACTGATAATACAGGGAAAGATTCAAGGAAGAAGATCTGTTGGCCGAAGGCAGAACTCATGGTTAAAGAATCTACGTGATTGGTACCAATGCAGAACGATTGATTTGTTTAGAGCAGCAAGTTCTAAAATAAAAATAGCCATTATGATTGCCAATCTCCGTAGGGAGACGGCACTCTAAGAAGAAGAAAGTTTATTAAACAAGACTTTTTAATTATGCATTATTTATTTTTAAATACAGTGCTAGTCAAAAGTCTGTTCCCTTCTTCGTATGTTTTGAACCATATTGTTTGTTAAAATAGTGAAATTTGGGAGGAGGTAATACAGAGATGTAGGGTGTAGGGTTGTATTATAGAGGTGGTACCTTTTATTGGAACGACCACATCGAGCGTCATAGTCGGGAGATGGTTCCTGATAACTGGTTCTCATAAGACATCTAACTCTCACTTATGGCTCCACGTGCCAAACCCCGGGCAACTGCATTGGTCTGCAGGCTAAACTAAGTATGGGTAGACAGATATGGCGAAAATTTCACCGAGTGATTGACGGTATAAGCAGTCCCCCAAGTGGGGGACTGCTTATACCGGCAATCGAAATGGATCGTTTGGGTATAGACATATTAGGCATGGCATTACAAAATGGCCAGGAAATGGCAAATGTCCCAAAAATATTCATGGAATGTTTTATTATGCCGGAAGTGACACCACAACTTATCGATACGAAGTTCGACTCACCATCTCAAAAAAATGGAAAGATGCTGTACTTTATTTCATTCTCAGAGCGTGTAGAGAAGAAGAACATAATAAACATACAAGTGTACGCTCCGACAGCAGACAAAGACGAAGAGGAAATACAACAATTCTATAATACTTTAAACGAGGTAATGAGAACAACAAAGAGACAACACATTAACATAGTAATGGGAAATCTGAACGCCAAGGTAGGTCAGGGTAAAGTTGGAGAAAATGTTGGTGAATATGTATTCTCTTTCTTCAATCCTGACCCCCCAGGGGGAGTGTATTGTCCGTCTCCAGCGATCTCTGTCTCTGGTCATTTCTTTTAATTCATGCATAGGTCTTTGGCGTATTCCTGTAATTTGATCTATCCATCTTGTTGGGGATCTTCCTGGTGATTTTCGGCCTTCTACCTTTCCTTGTATTATGAGTCTTTCCATGTTTTCTGTGTTGGCTCTCAGAACATGCCCAAAATATTTTAATTGTTGGAGATGGACTTTACTAGAGAGTCGTTGGCTAACTTTGGAATATGTATTAAGTAATAGAAATAAAAAGGGGTGACCGTTAAGTTCAGTTTTGTTAAAGCGGAGATTTAATAATAACTAACCTATTCTTTAAATAACTTCCAAGGAGACTGTATACGTGGACGTCACGAAAAACACTCAAAAAAATTAATTAGAAACCAAATAGATTACATAATGGTGACATAAAGATCCCGTAATGCCGTGAAATCTACTAAAATTTATCTTGGAGCTAAAATCGGTTCGGTTCATAATCCAGTAGTATCTGTGATAGAAGCTAGACAAAAAAATAAGAAAAAGCACCATCCCAGCGTTAGACTTAAGCCAGCTTAAAAGTAAACACCTACGACAAACAGTGCAACAAAAAATAAACACCAACCTCAGTATAGCAGAAAGTCAAATCCGCAGAATAGACATAGATAAAAAACTTAAGTATATAAGCACTACAACAAGAACTACGGGAAAGAAACACCTAACCAGATCTGCAAAGAAACACAAGGTATGTATAACACCAGACATACTAGAACTAATGGATGAAAGACGTAAAATGAAGAATAATGCACAGAAATACAGAGAAGTTGATAAAAACATAAAGCAAAGAATAAAGAAGACCAAAGAATCATGGATTAAAGAACAATGTATAGAAATGGAAAACTATTAAAGAAAATATGACACATTCAATGTACATAAAAAAGTAAAACAAATTACAGGCAGTCAAAGGAGACATCAAATAAGTTTGCTTGAGAACAAAGACGAAAATATTATTATAGATTTAACAGAGAAAATTAATAGATGGAATAAATACATAAGAGAATTATTTGAGGTTAACAAAAATAACATTGTTCAGATAAATGATGAAACGGGACCTAAAATCCTTAAATTTGAAGTAAAAGTGGCACTTAGAAATTCCAAAACTGGAAAGCAAAATGGACCTGATGAGGTTCCTACTGAATTAATACAGCTTTGGAATGATGACTAAATACACATATGTCCATAAGTTTGGAATACGTACAAATAATATATCTACGCCTATAGTGGTTTTAAAATTGTTGATGATGTTCATTCTAGTGCGTTTTTAAATGAAAATGATAAAATATTTAAATCTTTTTTGTATGATTTTGGTCACATTTAGCTGATTATCGTATTTACACATTATTTCAGTATTTGTTTAAACTTGAATTGAGGCGTTTAAAAATGCCTAGAAACGTGATATTTCATTTTGACAGATCTAGAGTAATTGATTTATTACAACAAGGCTTTAGTCAAAGTTATATAAAGAGTACTGTATCGAAAATAAAAAAAAAATTAAAGATACAAATGACGTCAAGAATCGTCCCAGAAGTGGCAGAAGTCGATGTACAACAGCAACACAAGACCGGGGAATAACATTGATAGCTCGTAACAATCGTCTTGAATCTACAAGCGGTAGATGCAGAGAAATTTCTAGGCTTCAAGGACTGAATATTTCACGGCAAACAATAACACGCAGAATAAATGCAGTAAATTTGTATTGTAGAAGACCGCTACGTGTTCCTAAACTAACCTACCAACACAAAATAGTAAGGTTGCAATGGGTTAGAGAAATGGTGCATCGTGATCCTAACTGGAATAACGTAATATTTTCTGATGAGTGAAAAATTGGCTTGGTATCTGATTCGCGATGAACACTGGTTTGGAGGGCCCCAGGACGACAAGACCGACTAGAAACAGCCCAACCGCGTGTCCCATTTGAAGGTGGTAGTATTATGGTTCGGGGTGGTATTATGAGTGGTACACGTACGCCACTGCTGGTTCTGGAGAGAAGAGTCACTGGTGCTGTGTGCATCGAGTATGTTTTAAATCCTGTTGTACGTCTATTCCGAGGAGCAATAGATGAAGAATTTGTGTTTATGCATGACAACGCACCTTCTCATCCAACAGCAGCAGTACACAATTTTCTGGAAGAAGAAGGAATATCTACATTACAGTGGCCCTCGAATTTCCCTAACATGAATGTTATTGAACATGCTTGAAACATTCTCAAAACACGCATTAAGAAGCGAAACAATCCCCCTATTATACTTCGAGATATTAAAGATGCTGCTCGTAAAGAATGGGAGAAAATTCCGCAAGCCCAGCTCGACCAGTTAATTTGCAGCATGCCAAATCACCTACATGCATGCATACAGGCCAATGGAGGATATACTAATTATTAGCTTTATTAAAAATTATTTTTTTCTATACTAATTTATTTTTCAATACTAGTTGTACATTGTAACTTTTTCACTCCAAGAAAATAAATAATTTTTTTGCATATCGTTTATCTAGTTTTGAGATTTATTTAGTATTGTTGAGAATTGAAACACAATGATGTTTTCCTATTTAGAAGAGTTTATATATAAAAATCAATAAAAAGATGAAATATTCCAATATTCCAAACTTTTGGACATATGTTTAGGTAAAATATTGCACCTATTTAACACAGTATACAAAACTGGTATTATCCCTCAAGAGTAGCTGTGGTCTACATTCGTTACACTGCAAAAGAAATCCAATACAAAAGAATGTTCAGAACATTGAACATTATCTTTAATGAGCCATCTGCTAAAGATATTTCTAAAAGTCATCCACAACCGAGTTTATCAATAGTTGAATTCATATATTAGTGATTAACAGATGGGGTTTAGAAAAGGACTAGGTACTCGAGAAGCTCTCTTCATTTTGAATGTTCGTACACAAAGATGCCTAGACGTTAATCAGGAAGTACATGCATGTGTTATCGATTTTGAAGAAGCGTTTGAGAGAGTACGCCATGATAAGCTAAGAGACATTCTGGAAAGAAAGGACATAGATATTAAAGATCTTCGAATGATTCTTAATCTATACTGGAATCAGAGAGTGACTATCAAAATAAAAAATGAGATTTTATATGCAATAGATATACGTAGAGAAGTACGACAGGGGTGCATATTGTCACCACTGCTATTTAATGTTTATAGTGAAAGCATCTGCCAAGAAACCCTTTTGCAAACAAACGAAGAAATTTAATCAATGAAAAGGTTGTAAATAATATTCGATACCTAGACGACACTGTACTGTAGTACTCTAGTTGCAAGAACAGTAGAAGAATTAAAACGATTAGTTACAAATATTAATATTGCCTGCAACAATTATGGCATAAATATTAATATCAAAATGAATAAGTATATGGTCTTCAGTAAAAACATGACACAAGCAGCACATATTAGTATAAACGGCATTTAAATTAAAAAAGTGTCAAATTACAAATACTTGGGGACTTCAATAAACGAAACTGGACACCAAAACAATGGAATAAAAAAACGTATCGAAATTCCCAGAGCCACCTTCATAAAGATGAAGAAATTCTTCTGCAACAGAGATCCCTCGACGATTAAGAATGCCAAGGGGCTACCTATTTAACACGCGATTATACAGTGTAGAGGCCTGGACTCTCAAATATAACAACATAAAAATATTGAAAGTTTTGACATGTGGTGCTACCGTCGAATGCTGAAAATAAGTTGGGTTGAAGAAGTTACAAACTTTGAAGTAATACGAAGGATAGGAATATACCCAGAAATTTTGTCAATGATCAAATGATGAAAACTCGAATATTTGGGTCACCTGATTAGAGGACATAAATACGCATTACTTCAAAATATAATGCAAGAAAAAATAGAAGGAAAACGGAATCCAGGCCGTAGAAGAATTTCATGGTTGCGTAATTTGAGAGAGTGGTTTGGCTGTACCACTAATAAACTCTTTATGTCAGCTGTAAACAAGGTCAGGATAGTTTTGATAATTTCCAATCTCCGATAGGAGTGGCACAAGAAGAAGAAGAAGGCTTCTGAACTAATCATAATAGGTGAAATTATAGCGCCACTGTGATATATAATTTTAAACGGGACCTTATGGCAAATGATACCTTCTTTGAAAGGTACTGAAAATACCTTTTGTCATAATAGTTTTGTTTGAGTTTAAGCTTATTTGGATGAATAAATTAAATAAATAATAAAATTTATTTGGATGAAAAAAAAAACCAGTTCTTATACTATTTAAATGAATACTATGAATATGTATTCAACATGTTCTTCATCTACTTCCTGATAGTAATGCATCCTATTTCTAAACTCTTGTCGTTCTGGTTAAAATGTGTCGGGGGAAATTACCCTACACTCTTTAACAATTGGTTCTTTCAAAATATCAATATTGTTGGGTGCTGTAGCGTAAACGTTAGATTTCAAGTATCCCTACAGAAAAAAATCTAACGGTGTGAGGTCCGGTGACCGAGCTGATCATTCTATCGTACCTCGGCGTAAAATACATTTTCTACAATATTCCTCATCTAGGTAACGTTTTACTGCATCATAGTGGTGTGCAGGAGCACCATCTTATTAAAACGTTATTTCCAAGTTGCCGAATTTATCTGATTTTTCTCCAGAATTTCAAGTATTAACGGTTTAATTGCATTTTGTAACATCTCCAGATAGTAATCCAGTTAAGTTTGTATTAAGAAAAACAGGCCCAACTATGTGGTGTTCCAAAATATTTGTTCAAAAATTGACTTTTTTTTTCTAATTGAGTATGTGTTTCACGAAAGACGTAAGGATTTGTCTCACTCCAATACCTCACATTGTGTGTGTTAACATTTCCATTGAGAGAAAAAGTACTTTCGTCACAAAAACAAATTGTTTTTATCTAATCGGCTGTTGGTTAATTTTATTGATCATATTTTCAGAGAATTCTAGTCTTCAGTCGGGGTAATCATCTGAAAGTTGGTTCACAATCAACCAACACTAAGCAAACTGTCTTTTAACCCATAGATCGATGCAACTTGTCAACTAGATTTTTTTGTCATCATTATTTGTTGGTCGACCAGACTGTTTGACATCTTGAACACGCTCTTGAACACCTGTTTGCTCAAACTTCAGCTTCAAAGCAGAAACAGAAACTAAATATTGAGCTATAAACGCTTTTGCAAAGTAAAAACAACTAGATAATTGACAAACGTCAATTTTTTTGACAAGTAACCAAAGGCGAACGTTGGAAGTTTTATTAATAAAATGCCAAATTTGGATTTTGTTTTTTTTCGTCAAAGGCATCTTTAATCCAAACAAAATTAGTATGATTGAATAGGTATATTAAAATAATTGTAGTTTCGCATTTAATTAACCCGGCACCTGCCACGTGGGGTACTACCAGCACCCCATAACACATTTTCACCAAATATTTCGTATTTCAAGTTTTGCAACACTGCTGCGCGTCATAGTAGCTTTCTATAATATTGTACAGCATAGATCTATTTGAGTTTGAAGTGGTTATTTAGTGGCATTCTGACCTTGTAGCTATAAAGTCGACTGGAGTGTCATCAGATCCCCATCTGGCAGTTTAAGTTTTAAATTTTTTTTTGTGTTTTTGATAAACAGGTTGGTATATTTACAGTTTTTATTGCAATAACTGATTTAAATTATTATATAGGCTGTATACTAAATAAATATTATTTTTTTTAGATATTTTACTTCACGCCCAATTTATTATGGCTTGGTACGAACAGGAACAAAACCGCTTGAGAGCTCTTCTAGAAGAGATGGAACAAGATGATATAGCAGAGATTGAGGATTCATCTGATTCTGAAGTAGATGCTACCCAGTTTAGCGACCACAATTCGGATTCAGAAATGTCAGCAGCTTCGGACGGCGAAGAATCTGTTTTAGATGCAAATACTGTTGTAGGTAAGGATGGGACTACAAAATGGAGAACTACAAGGGGGAATAGAAATGTTCGTACAAGATCGCAGAACCTTGTTGTTCATTTACCTGGTGTAAAACAGTGTGCAAAAAATTGTAAGACAATTTTGGAATGTTGGAACTTGCTCATAGATGAAAATATTCTTGAAATAATATTAAATTCTACAAACAAAAAACTTCAACAACAAACCGGTGATAAAAAAAAGCATAGTTATGAAACATGCATGGCTGAACTGAAGGCGCTGTTTGGTTTACTATATATTGCTGGGTCTATTCGTTCTGGACGTCAGAACATGGAGGATTTATGGTCAGAAGGTAGAGTGGGCATAGGCATTTTTAGAACAACAATGAGTCTCCATAGGTACTTCATGCTAATAAAATGCCTTCGATTTGACGACATAGACACACGCAGTGAAAGACGTAAAATTGACAAACTTGCTCCAATCCGTGATGTTTTTACAATTTTTCAAAATAACTGTGTAAACGTATATTCCATATCTGAATACTGCACTATTGATGAACAGCTGGTTTCTTTTAGAGGACGATGTTCATTTCGGCAATATATACCGAGTAAGCCAGCTAAGTATGGCATAAAAATATTTAGTATTGCCGATGCCAAAACATGGTACTCATTGACATTTGAAATATACGTAGGCCAACAACCTGAAGGACCTTATGCGGTATCAAACAGTGCAAATAACATAGTTATGCGGCTATCTAAGCCAATTTAGAATTCTGGTCGCAACATTACTGGAGATAATTGGTTCACAAGTGTTCCACTTGCCGTAGAATTGCTACAAAAGAAATTGACGTATGTCGGAACTATGCGTAAAAATAAAAGGGAGATACCTAAACAGTTTGTGGAAATTAAAAGAAGACCACTCAAAAGTTCAGAATTTGCATTTACCGACAATATGACAATTTTATCTTATATACCTAAGAGAAATAAAAATGTAATGATGTTATCGTCAATGCATTTAGAAGACGATTCTATTGATGAGAGCACAGGAGATAAGAATCTTCCAAATATAATTACATTTTACAACCAAACCAAGTCCGGCGTGGACAAGGTGGATGAGCTATGCGGTTCATATTCCACTGCCAGAACATGTCGAAGATGGCCATGTGTTGTATTTTTTAGAATGCTCGACATAGCTGGCATCAATAGCCACGTTATCCACACTGCGAATAATATTAACAACAAAACAATTGAACGGAGGATTTACCTGCAGGACTTAGGGTTCGATCTTGTGAAAGATTGGTTGAAAGTCAGATCAGCTAACTCACACATTCCGCGTACAATACGTGAGAAGGCAATAAAATATATTGGAGGCTCTACTGAATCAAACGAAACAACAGAACCGCCCAGAAAAAAGGCAAGGTGCTCTATTTGTCCAAGGAAAGATGACAAAAAAACAAACTTTTTCTGCGAAAAATGTTACCAACAGATGTGCCTAAATCACATGAAACATATTTGTGAAAAGTGTTTTAACCAAAAGCAGGAAGAACAAGAATCCGATGATAGCTGCTAATGAGTTTTACTTAATTTGTTTATAATAACTTTTTAGTTTTATTTTTTAACTTTTATAATATTAGTAGGTGTTAATAAAACATGTTTTTTTATATTTTTGTATTACTCAGCCTATTATTTTGTTTATAAACACGTAGATCACAGAAAAGTTTTAAGGGGTACTATGAGCACCCCACGTGGCAGTTGACGTTTTGCAAAGCCACGTGGCAGGTGCCGGGTTAATAAATATACTAAGTCAACAGCATCTTAAATCCAAGCAAAATTAGTATGATTGAATAGGTATATTAACATAATTGTAGTTTCGCATTTAATTAATAAATATTCTAACTTTCACCTTTGGTTAATTATCAAAAAAGTTGACGCTGACGTTAAAACAATAATTAGGTAGAAAATTGAAAAACGTCAACTTTGTGTCAAGTAACCAGAGGCGGAGGTTTTAATATTTATTAATTAAATATGAAACTAGAGTTCTAGTATTTATTTAATTGATTTTTCAAAATGAGCTTAAACTCAAATAAAATTAGTATAGTTACATAGGTATTTTTAATACCTTTCGAACGAAGTATCACTTGTCATAAGGTCCTATTTAAAATTATCTGTCACAGTGGCACGGTACCATAGTGGTGAAATAGTGGAAATCATAGAACAAAGAATAAAATATAAAAACAAAAACGCAAATAAGTAGAGACAAAAACATAAATTAATAAGGAACAAAATAAAAGAGTCTAAGGAAAAGTGGATGATGCAAACCAGCATTGAAGTGGAAGAATTGCAGAAAAAGCGTGATCATTATAATTTATATAAAAAAAGTAAAAAAATTATCTCGGAAAATTCTGAACAAATACACCTAACCGATTAATTGACAAAAACAGTAAACCTGTTAATATCTCAATTGAAATAAAATAAGTACGGACCAAATATATTGAAGATCTTTTCATGGACACAAGAACAGAACCAACACAAATTGATAACGAGGAAGCTCCAATAATATTAAAATCTAAGGTCCAACATGCTATAAACAACTCAAAATCTGGTAGAGCCCTTGGGCCAGATGAAGTACACATCGAACTGATTAAACTTATAGACGAAGACAATTTAAGTGCACAAACTATAAGTACTCTCTAACAACATATACAAATCTGGTGAAATACTTACAGAATGGCTGCTATCAACCTTTATTCCGCTACCAAAAACCAAGAACCCCAAACACTGTAATGACTATATCACTTATTAAAAACATTTTTAACGATTAAACATGCAAGAATATTCAGAAAATGCGAAGCGGATATGGCTAATAAACAGTTTGACTTTCGTAACGGCTTCGGAACAGTGAAATCTCTGTATAGTTCCACAACTCTTGCCCAAAAATGTCGAAACAAACAAAAAGATTTTTTTGTTGTGGTTATAGACTATGAAAAAGCTTTCGATAAAGTTAAACATAACATTTTCATGAAATGTCTAAAGAGAAAAGGACTCAACAAAAATAACATTAACATTGTGACAGTGACAGTGAGAAATCTCTATTGGAACCAATAGGCTGTGGTAACATTAGATAGAAATAACACGGATGCGCAACAGATAAACCTTAAAGCTCCGTTATCTAACGTTGTCAGCAAGGCCTTCGTTTTCCTTTTCCTATATAAGTATATGTATATATCTATATATATATATATATATATATATATATATATATATATATATATATATATATATATATATATATATATATATATATATATCTTATTCTTTTTTATGTACCATCTCCTCTAAGGAGGTTGGTAATCATCAAAGCTATTTTTACTTTTGAGACTGCAGCTCTGAACAAGTCGACGGAACTGCAATTATACCACTTTTTCAGATTGTTGAGCCAGGAGATGCGTCTTCTTCCAATACTTCGTTTTCCCTGCATTATGGTTTGTAGCAACACATATTTATCCCCTCTCATAACGTGGTCGAGATACTTTAACTTTCTCATTTTAATCGTATTCATGATTTCCATTTCCTTTGTCATCTTTCTGAGGACCTCAACATTTGTTATTCGGTCTACCCAACTTATCTTTAATATTCTTCGGTAGGTTCTCATCTCGAATGCTTCAAGTCGATCGCTCACCTCTTTCTTTAAGGTTCAGGCCTCCACCCCATACAGCAGCACCGAAAACACTTAAGAACGTAATATTCTTATTTTGAGTTGTAAACTGAGGTCTCTAGTGCATAAAATTTTTCTCATCTTATTAAACGTTGCTCTAGCTTGTCCAATTCTCATTTTTATTTCTTCTGTATACTCGTTATTTTCATTAATAATTGTACCAAGATATCTGTATTTTTTTAACGTTTTCTATTGGAACTCCTCTTATATTTAATCTGTCTTGTTGTTGTTTTTTGGAAATTGTCATAAATTTTGTTTTATTAGCATTAAGCGTTAGTCCGTTTTCCTCACTAGCATTTACTACATCATCTAAAAGTGTCTGTAGATCTTGTATATTCTCTGCAATTAGTATAGTATCATCGACATATCTGATATTGTTGATGGGTCTGCCGTTGACTAATATTCCAATTGTTACATTTTTGAGTAATTTTTTGATTATTTTTTCCGAATATAGATTGAACAATAAGGGGGAGGGAGAGTATGCAACCTTGCCTTACGCCTCTTTTTACCTCTGCTTCCTTCGAAAGTTCTCTGTCGGCTCTGACTTTTGCTGTTTGGTTAAAGTAGAGATGAGTTATTATTGTTAAGTCTTTTTGTCAATGTGTTTCTCTTAAAGTAACTGTATAAGACGGTTGTGTCGGACCTTATCGAACGCCTTATTATAATCAATAAAACAAACATAGAGTGGTTGGTTTACATCCATACACGAGGACCTTAAATCAAAAAAATGCCTCTCGTGTAACCATGGCCATCCTAAATCCAAATTGGGTTTCAGTGATGTCTTGTTCCACTTTTCTAAAAATTCTGAAATGGGGAATTTTTAAGAATATTTTTAGTGTTTGATTTTTTAGACTAATTATACGGTGATCATTACATTCCCTTGCATTAGGTTTTTTTGGTAATGTAATAAATGTTGATTTAAGCCAATCTCTCGGAATAATACTTGTATTATGTATAGTATTATATAAGTCTACTAATACATTGATCTGATCTTCTGATATTAATTTAATTATTTCAGTTGGAATTGTCTCAGTTCCCGCAGTTTTATTAGATTTTGCCAGATTTATTGCATGTATTATTTCATCCTTAGTTATATTTGGACCTATATCATGTTCCTCGCAATCGTTCATTCGTTCAATCGTTCCTCGCTATCTTGTTGTGTCCTGTCATCCTCAAACAATTCTTGGACGTATTCTTCCCATCTGTTTAGTTTGTCTTTTACATCAGATACTATTTTACCATTCGTATCAACCAGGGTGTTATTATTGTTGGACCGTCTTATACCTAGTTAGTTCTTTAATTTTTTTATGCACTTGCAAAACTGTCATGATTTCTCTGGAATTCTTCTATCTCAAAACATTTGTTGTTGTACCACTTTTCTTTAGCTGTCCGTATTTGTATCTTTATCTCCTTGTGTGTGGCTTTGTATTCGTTTACATTTTTGTTTTTGTATGATCTTCTTTTGTTCATTAGTTGCCGGATCTCATCTGTCATCCATGGAGTCTTAGCTTCATCGATTTTGTGACTACTCATCGCATTTTTAATTGGCATCATTAATGTGTTCCTAAATTTTTCCCATTTTTCGTTGGAATCTTCATTATCATTGATTATTGTTTTGCTTAACTCCTCGTTATTTTTCAACGTTAGTTCTCCTTTTGTATTCGGGTGTTTTAGCAGAGTGTTTATTTGTTGTGTCTTTTGTTGTTTTTTTTTTTATTTTCTTTAAGTGGATTTCGAATTTTACGATTACTGGATTGTGGTTTGATGACACATCTGTTCCTGGATATGTCTTTGCCGATTTGATGGAGTTACGGTATCTCTTATTGATAAGGATATGATCTATCTGGTTTATGATCATTTTTTCTTTGGATATATATATATATATATATATATATATATATATATATACATCCAAAAATTTATGGCGTGACCACATTATATATATTTATCCAAAACCCTTCTGTAAAATGATCGAAAAACAAAGTTCATACTCACTAGAAACAAATGTTTGTAGTTCTTTCTCTGTTAGATCTACGCCAGGTCTTTTAACAACAAATGCGAGCGGGAGTTCGCCTGCGAGTTCGTCTGGAGCTCCCACTACTCCTACGTCTAAAACTTTCGGATGATTTAATATCACAGCTTCTAGTTCCGCTGGAGCTACCTGCAATTTGGAGAAAAAGTTTTTGTTACTTCTAACAGAAATTATTTAACTATATATGGTTATAATAAAGAACGTTATTGCGCTTGACTGATATGTATTTAATCCAGAAAGCATTCTTTAATTTAATAATTTTAATAAAGGAACATAAACATGGTAGGGGCTTATTAGCATATAAAAAGAACGTTAAAAGATTGAAATCTAAATTAAAAATCGCTATATGAAGAGTGTCGGGAGAAAACCAAGAATGTCACACAATATTTTATTGAAAAAAATTAATTTTACAGTTAAATACCGTGTAAAAACTAAAATATGTGCCTGATATATTATATTCCAAAACATGTATCATTAATATTTACTACTAAAACCTGGTACCTAAAACTAAAACAATGAAACCGTTTTTGTAAATTATAGGAAAATCAGTCAGTGTCAATCTTTTATGAAAGAAAATCATTAAAGTCCAGGTGCGTTTCTTTGCTGAACCAAACGTTTCTTTATTATAACAGGCTGAAATTTTTCAAGATTTGAATTCTTAACAGTTCCTTTGTTGTTTTTTTTTTTATCTTCATTTCATTAGGTATACTCATGTACATTTCTTTTGCTTGTTCAGATTCGCAAAACTTTGACAAAAACATTATGTCTTTGAACTTGCCTTCCTTAATAGCAATAAAGTTGAAACATGATTGCATGCGTAGTTCAAATTACGAAGGTGACAATTTATTCGACTTTTTAGCTTGAATGGAAGGACGGATGGGGTCCTCAAGTTTGCTACCATTGTATGAATCTCGGTGAAATACAGTGCGAAGATAAGTATTCGCACACATCACCTTTTTAATTTTTTGCATAGCAAAAGGACTTTTTTGACATATCTATCGTTAAAACATTCAGTCCATCCCTTGATAAAATACTAAGATACTGAAATTACATTAAATGATGCAGGCTTTGTGTGAAAAGCTATAATATTTTCCTCCCAATCAGCAGACGTTTCCCTTCCATTTATAAGGTTAATACGGTCCATATTTTTATCGCACTTAAGGTACCAATAGCCTCTAACGGGATATGTTATTGTAATGGATTGAAGACATTTTCCTACTGATACCATGTACTGAATTAACCTTACCACTGTATAGATTTTGTTTTGTACACCTGCTTCGTCACAGAAAATGTGTAGATGTTAAACAATTGGAGATAAATGATGCACGATAAAATGAATGTTAAACGAGTAAATCGAGAGCTGTCGACGATAATACACATCATTGATGGAGATATTCGGCAATTAAAAATTTGTTTGGAAGTCCATAGCGAAAGCTTCATAATTCTTTTCTATTTGTGTACTGCTTTTGCTTTCCTTTTTCCTGTCATAAAATGCTTGAACACTACGAAGATGGAGCTCTCCAAGTGCTTTTAATTTGGTTATTTTAATACGTCCACTTTTCTGGTTTGTTTCAGCTGCTTTCATTGTTGTAGTAATTTCGTCACATTGACTGTAGGTATCCAATCGCGGATAACCGAAACTAATGTTATATTTTTGTCTTAAAATTTCTCCACAACTTTGATAAGAAATTTAAACTTTCGGATTATTTTTCTTTATACAGAGAAAACATTTTCATTATATTTAAAGTTTCAGGTAGGTAGGTTTTATCTTTATTATTATGTAAGCTATAGTGACTACTTCTGGACTTAAATGACTGGATATGCTCATGATCACTATTAACACTACTCGGCTTCAGTTTGTTATAATCTATTCCGCGCCTTTTATCTTTTGGGGCCGTGCCTGACTGCTCTTTCTGTAGATGTTGAAGTTTTGCCTCTGTTATACCATGAACTACACGAAAAATTTTTACTTTTCTCATCCTTAGCATTAGCAGTTGATCTTGGCTGAACTCTGATCCTGTACATACTTGGCTGCATCATGAAATAATGCATCATGTATATTTTTGGCCCTAGATCGCCGCCTCTGTACGTTTGCTAAGGGTAGGGGTGGATGGGGCATCATGGACCATGGGGGTAATGTAAACTACATCGGTTATTTTGTTTAAAATTGGCAATACTGCATCTAGTAACTACTACAAATATGCGTAGACATCTTATCTACTTTTAGTATGAGTTTGACCGCACGAGGAGTACGTTCAGACGTGTTATAATTAAAAACACGTATTTCGTCGCTGCTGATCTAAGGAATTTACTACATTTGACTAAAGATTTCTCGGTAAGTAGACATGATTATTTTAACTTTTTGATACTGTGGTGTTGCTTGTAAAATGTGCTTTTAATAATTAAGATTTGCTTTTGATACGTTGTGAACTGGTACGTTAATTTCCATATTTTGAATGTGTACTATGCATGGGGCAACGTGGACTAGGAGTGGTTCACATTGCCCCATTATATTTTCTTTACACTTTTTTAATTATATGCTTCTTTTGCAGTTAGAAATGGTACGAAATTATGTGAGGAAAACTGAGCAACAATCCTGGTCTCTTGTTGCCTTAAAGAATGCTATCCGGACAGTTAAAGCTGGGGAGATAGGCTATTTAAAAGCTAGTAAAGTTTATGGTATCCCGAAAGCAACGTTAATTCGCAGATGCAAAGAAAAAGTAACAAGAATTTCTCCTGACGAAAAGGGTCTAGGTTTCTACAAAACGGTTTTTACCGAGGAACAGGAAGAAGAATTGTATAATTATATCTTAGATATGGAAAAGCGTTTATACGGAATTACTTTGCTTGATCTTCGTCACCTAGCTTTCCAGTTAGCCGAAAAAAATAACATATACCATCCACACACTTAATAAAACAAACAAACTTGCAGGTTTAGATTGGGCGTACGGATTTCGAAAATGGCACCCAGGGCTTTCATTACGTAAACCCGAATCAACATCTGCTGCAAGAGCTGAAGCTTTTAATCGTTACAATGTAAAACAATTTTTTGATCTGTAGAAAGCTACTTTGGATTCTAAACATGTCAATCCAACGCGTGTTTTTAACTGTGACGAAACAGGTCTAGGTACAGTCCCCAAATGTAATAGTAAAATCTTGGCGCATAAAGGACGGAAACAAGTTGGACGGCTTACTTCTGCTGATAGAAGTGGAATAACAACAGTCGTTATTTGCATGTCATCATCAGGAATCTTCATACCGCCGATGATGTTAATCTTTGCAAGAAAGAGAATGAAAGTCGAACTCCAAGCTGGTGCACCTCCAGGTTCAATATTCGCCTGTAGCGATAGTGACTAAATAAATAGTGAACTCTTTTTAATATGGTTTCAACATTTTCTTCAACAAACGAAACCAAGTAAAGACGATCCGAGCTTATTGGTTTTGGATGGACACAGCAGCCATACAAAAAACATAGAAGTAATTAATTTGGCTAGGGAAAAACATGTACATATAATTTGTTTGCCTCCACATTCCACCCATCGAATGCAGCCAACCGATGTTGGTGTCATGGCTCCTTTAGCACGATATTATGATATGGCATTAGAAAAGTTTGTTAATGACAACCCAGGCAGAGTGGTAACAGCTTTACTAGTCTCTAAAATTTTTGGGGAGGCTTTTTTACAAGCTGCAACACCTTTGACTGCTATTGACGCTTTTCAAAAATGTGAGATAGTACCTTATGATCCCAATATATTTACAGACCTCGATTTTGCACCATCTGCTACGACTAAAAGAGATTTGGAGAATAATAGTCTACCAGTGTCAAGTCAAGATGAGGTAATTCCTTCAACTTCAACTGCAGAGCCTCACTTAAGTCAAGATGAGGTAATTGCTTCAACCTCAGTTGCAAAGCTTCATACTGGTAACGATTTTCAATTGACAATTTCCCCTGCACACAATAGAGCAACAACTTCATTTGGAGCAAACAGCCCTAAAGACATTCGTCCTCTGCCAAAGAGAAGTAAATTAATGGAACCAAAGAGGAAATCTAAAAATGGTAAAACGGCTGTACTGACATCTAGTCCGTATAAGCTAGAATTAGAACTTGAAATAAACACGAAGGAGGCAATAGAAACAATGAAAAAGGAAAAAGCTAAGAAAAAAATAAATGATGATAAGCACGAAGATAGTGAAAGAAGTAACAAAAAAATAAAAGTTTGTCCTTCCAAAGATGGTAAGGGAAAGAAAAAAAATAAATTTAACCATCAAGTACAAGATGATGGCAATGGTGAAGATGCTGAATGTTTTTACTGTAACGAGTGGTTCTCCTCATCAGCCAATGAAGAAGGATGGGTACGTTGCTCGGCCTGTCTGAAATGGGCTCATGAAGCATGTGCGGGAATAGATCCAGAAGATGATGAAGAATTTCAGAGTAAATTTTGTATTTCTGAATAAATATAACATGTGTCTATTTTTACTAATGTTCTGTTACCGGTTTTCTAAGTATTTTTTATAAAAAAATTCTTTTTACTTGATTTTATTTACCAAACATAGCCATTAGATAATGAAATAGTGTGACTTTCCTCAGTAGTTCACATTGCCCCACCCTATATTGAACCCCAATGTGAACTTTTGACATATAGTCAGTTGTCATTTTTTTGTTGAAAATACGTTAAGTAAATTATGTTTCAATTGCAACTAAATGACAGTTAAATGTTTAATGAACGTCCCTAATTAATTAAACAAAACAAAATCATTTCTGGTTTAACAGTAGGTGCATATCTTCCTTAGATGGTTCACAATGCCCCATCCTCCCCTATAAGAAAGCACAAATACGCATTTTATTTAATATAAGATATCAATGAATTAAAATGATTTATTATTCTTTGTCTATTCATTTCATTTACTGTGTGACAACACTTCAAGCGTTTACATTTGCAGAATTCACCAAACTCATGTGACTGAAGCTTCATGTTTTTCATGACTTCGTATAACTAACCTGTCCATTTTTACTCTCTTTATACTGGATATGTTTCCAGTATCTGCCAGAATTGTTTTAAATAAATTAACCTAAGCAGTTTAGGCGCGAACACGCACTGTTTTCTTCCTTATTTGAAATGTTCAAACATAGATATTAACAAAACTTACTCGATGGCGTACTTTAAGTCAGGTTTATAAACGGACATAGTACATAATCATAAGTCATAAAGATAACTTTAACCACAATCATAATTCACAAGATTTAAGATTGGTTTATAACTAGACATAATACCTAACCATAATATTTAAAAACTACTTCAGAAAATACAAACCTAACCAAATTTTTATAGATCTTGAAGAATTATAGATCTTCATAGAAAAATGAAATAATTTTAAATAAATATGAAGATTACTAGAAAAGTTACTTTGGCCATGACAGCAGTCCCACTTTATTTAACAATTGTAGTGACTATATCTGCCAGAGTTCTTAACAAGCACAGAAGAGTAAGAAGGTATAGTGTAAGACCCATAAATAGAAAGCTTGATAAGGAATGAGGAATGGGATGAGGAACAGTTCTTTAATTTTTTACGTTGGATTACACATGCGCATATTCCAACAATTCCATAATGTTTAATACTTAATTCATAAATGTTGAAAGTTACCAACTTTGAAGGTCACGTTTTAAGGACTAAATTTATGTTTTATGTATTATGAATGCTTTTAAATGGGTACATTTATTTATTAACTTTCAACATTATGCTTATATAATAAGATTATGGTTAAAGACTAAAATTATGTTCATGTCCGTTTATAAATCCGGCTTTACTCAATTTTAGTTAATTAGTGACATTTATGGTCTTTTTCCGAGACCGTTTATATGTTTTGAATATAACGCATACATTGGCTTTTAGATATTTTTTTACATTTGGCAACCGATATACTTTTGAACAAAATAATACTGTGCTATTAGTTAATCTTGGAAATACTTTATAACCAGTAGCGAAATAAATTAATAGGCTTATTTTGAGTTTAAAATTATTCTCTAGTTCATTGAGAAAAAAAAATATCCCCTTTATTTTTGTACTATTCTATTCATTTTCGAGAATTAGTAGTTAAAAAGTAATGACCCTGAAAGAAGCATAAATACACATTTTTGTAAAGTCATTTGTTTTCCAATGAAATATGTTTTCGAATACAATTCCCAGTTATTCTTAGAGTTAGTCTAAGATAAATTATTTTAATAAAATTAATAACAGTAAAATCAAATTTTCAATTACGATAATGTACATGTTTTTAGAAACTGCATAGTTATACTTAATTATAAGTTCATTTTACTAGAATAAATTAGAATTTCAGACAAATGTGGTAATTTTGGTAATAAAGTGTAAATGTCAGGAGAATCGTACCGTTGTTTGAAAAAGGTGTTACGCGAAAAAGTTTCATAATCGAAACATCCCAGAAACCGATTATATTCCATGGATTTTTCCATGGTCTACGTGAGACATATCAGGACAAGATAACTGCACTATGCTAGTTATAATGGTTGGCCAAAAATAAATACAAAAGTTTATGAGATTTAAAATACATTTAAAGAAATCCCTAGAAACAAAACGTGGGTAGGAGGACAGTAACTTCAAGTGATATTAGATGAGGTTTATCCTAAAATACTAGAATCTGCTATTAGATTTTAATTAAAAACGCTTAAAATATTAATTTTGTTAATTCCATTTTAGTTACTAAGTGAAGTATTTTCGATTTCTAAAAAACCGCATTAAAAACTATTATCAGCGTACATCAGCCATGTCGGTCTCAGCTTGCGTAAAGGAGGGCCTCTAAGCTTGGTAGGAATCCTTCAGTGCTGTGCGCAAGACATACTGGGCGAGGGAGTCCTCAACTCCGACACGGCGCGTCCCAATGCCTGATAGGAAAGTTCCTGTAGATATGCAGGGCAGTTACGAATAAGGCTTAGCCAAATAAATACACGCGGTGTACTTGGTGTTAATACAGGCGTGGTGTTTTAAATGCCGATATACCCCTTAAAACCCGCGATGTTAGATTTTAAGACAAATACAGATTTACCCCAGGTGAGTAGAATGCATCCAAAATCTCACACTAATTTATCAATCTGTCTCAAGGATTCTGGGGAGGAGGGCGGGCGGAGAAATAGCTGACTATATGAAAACCCAAAATCCCCATAACTCTTTACATTAGTACATACAGTGCTAGAAGTATTCACAGAAATAGAAACTAAAATAAATAAAATTAAATCGCATGTCATACGTATTAGCGAACTTAGAAAGAGAGGTAAAACTTTAAAAACACTGAAATCAGGGCATATAATCTATTAGACTAGCCCTTAAACTACATCAGTTGGAGGCATCGGTTTTTTTGTCCTAAAAGTCAATAAACTATCGAACGAATAAACGAATAAGATAATAAACATCCAAAGTATATCATCTAGAGTGGCATATCTCATTCTGGAGTTGAACAAAGTACCAAGTATGAGCTCCAACAACAAACCGTATAGACGAAGAAATCGAAATATTTTATGACCATATATCTACTGCGCTTAATGATTCTCGTATTCAATTTACAATTTTATGTGGCGATTTCAACGCAAAAATAGGTGTAAAAGAAGCAGAGCTAGAAACCCCCTTGGGAAAATTTGGTTCCCCAGAAAGCAATGACAGAGGAGAAACGCTACTTCAGGATTCCTACTTCAAATTAATTTATTCAACATGAACCGCTTTTTTACAAAACAATGCTCAGAAGATGGAGCAAACGGTAGAAAAAGAAATGAAATCGACTACATCTTAAGTAACAAAAAACAAATTATTAAAGATGTAACAGTACTTAACAAGATCACCACAAGCAGTGACCACCGAATGATACGAGCGAAAGTCCAAATCAACACAAAAACAGAAATAAACATAATGATTAAAAATAAATCTCATGATATCTGGACACCCACATTAGATATCAACCAATATCAGGCATATATCAATAATAAGCTACTACTGCAATAAACCCCCGAGAAAGATCTTAACGACTTGAATAATTACATCATAAACGCCTACAAGAAAGTCACCCAGTGCACTGTCCAAAAAAAAAATCAAATAGTAAAATAAGTCCATAAACTAAGATGCGGCTAGATCAAAAAAGACAAAAATGAGAAGCGATGGGAATGCATACAGCCACATTCTTAGAGAAATGAATAAAACTGTTTTCAAAGCAATAAGGAGAGATTAAAAAAAAATTAAAACCGAAAATATTAAACGTACTATACAGGAAAACAACGGCTTAAAAGTTATACGTTGAAAGCTAGAAAGCTAACGAATGGGAAATGCGAAATTCATAAATTATAAAACAAGCAAAATGAAATAATATCACGTAGAGTCGAGTTAATACAGGTCGTTGGGGAGTTCTAAGAGGAATTATATGGAAGTAGATTATATGGTCAAACAGGAATACAAAGATGTATTTCAATGAAGATCATGAATCAAGGTTCAGAACTAATGCCAGAAATAAAGGTAAATAACATTCGACATGCGTGTGAAAAATAACAAAGCCTCAGGAGAGGACGGAATTGTAATAGAAGCGATCGTAAATGGAGAAGATATGCTATTAAATCAATTAAGGAAACTATTTAATCTATTTTTGCAGCAAAGAGAGATTCCCAAAGAATGGAACAATTCTATAACCATCATTTTACATAAAAAAAGAAATAGAACGGACTCAAAGAATTATAGACCTATATGCCTGTTGAACCACATATATAAGCTCTTCAGTAGGTTAGTGATATCAAGATTCCAGAATAAATTAGATTTCTGCCAACCGAAAGAGCGGGCAGGATTCCGATCAAATTATGGTAAAAGCAATCACCTCTATACAGTAAAGCCCCATAGAAGCAATGAATAACAGCAGAATTCACCATAGGTATAGTGAACTTGGTTACAGTTATAGTTAAAAATGGCATTATGTTAAGATACACGATAAAACTCGACTAATAAAGTAAAACGTGGGATAAGGCAAGAAGATACATTGTCACCGAAGTTATTTATAATAACATAAAAGTATGCCTTTAAGATAGTTAATTGGGATCACAGAAGAATAACAATAGACGGCAAAAAACTTATCCATCTCCGTCTTGTAGATGACATTGTCTTTATCACAGATAATTTTTGAGAAGCCACAGATATGTTAATTGAATTGGACTTTGCATATTTGAAGGTGGACCTCAGAACGAACTTGTTCAAAACTAAATTTATAAAAAATATGGTCCCCAATAACCATTTAACTATTCAAAACAAACTGGTAGAACTGGTAAAGAAATATACGTATTTGGGTCACGAAATTAGAATCAGCAGAAATAACCAAACATGCGAAATCGAAACACAAATTACTTTAGCTTATGCAGCCTTTGTAAACTGCGAGATACACTTAAGACCAACATAGCAATAAGCCTCAAAAGAAAAGGATTTGACCAATGCCTATTACCGGCCGTGACCTATGGGGCGCAAATTATGACTCCAACCGAGACTACGGCTTTGGAATTGAGAGTGGCACAGAGATGTTGTGGGACGCATAGCGGAGCTAAAATAGAATTGGACAGGCTATGTCGCGAGAATACATAACTCACGATGGACGAGCAAAATTACACATTGGAGGTCAAGAGCAGACAAACTTCTTCTTCTTAGGGTGCCTGTTCGTTCCGAACGGTGGCGAACATTTTGACTATGATGACTTTGTTGGTTGCTATACGGTTGAGGTCTTTCTTCTATACCATGCTCGCAGGTTAGCAAGCCTGGATATTATTCTTTGTCCTGGGGCTCTTCTTCCTTTAATTTTACCCTGCAAATGCATTGGAGTAGCTCGTATCTATATAATAGCAGACAAACGTAGTAGAGAAAACTACCTACATGTTCGGCTGACTACATCAGGCGTATTACGAAAAATTGGCAACAAAGAGCACAAAATCGCAAAACATAAAGGAGTTTAAAGAAGGCCTATGTCCAGCAGTGGAAGTGATAAATGAAGGCTGCATGATAATGATGATGGTGATGATCAGCGTACATCTGGGCTAAAGACAACCTTTATGAAAAATAGTCTTTCATCATCAAATTATTTTCAAAGTGATTGTTTGAATAGAATAGCAGACAATTTCTTAGTAGGGCCAGTATTTCTTCCAATTTATTTAAATGGCGAAAATTATTTCAAGATTTCACAAAGCGTTTGACGAATACTTAAAAACCGTAATCAGGGAAAATGTATGATTTTTACAGTATCCGCTCCATCGTATTACAATAATAAAGTTGAAGAACATATTTTCAGGAAGTGTTGTAAATTAGAAGGGGTATTAAGGCGTCTGTTTCTTGGCCAATCAGAGATCAAACCTGAACTATATTGACTTTTCGTTTTAGGGTTTAATGAAATAAAATATCTATTGTGTAGAAATTATAAATGCGCAATAACTGAGAAATATATTCATTGAAGCTGCAAATGATTTAATCTTTGGAAATCAATGATTCTTCAAAATAATTGATTTTACTTATTAAAATGGCGCCAAACGAGTATTTAAGAAAACGAAGGACATTTGAAACAGAGAAAAGACAGGGAATGACAGTCTTTTTGACCAAAAAGATTTAATTTTTCATTTAGGACTTCTGCAGAGTCGCTCTGAAGAATCCTGAAAAGACGAAATGTGTGGAGGCACTATACTGAAATCAAATCTTAACTGGCTTTTCTGTATCTTCATTTACTCGGTTTGAGAATAAGAAAGGAAGTTTACAAAAGGTCCTCACCTGGATAAATTAATATGTTGTGAAATGCAAATTGAGATTCCTCATGTCTCTTCAGTCATCGTCTGTTCTGCTTTGAAAATTGTAGAAGGCACAGATTAAAGTAAAAATTTGAATTCTGGTTTAGAAAACTGAAAAATCTTCAAATTTCGACCGTTTGATATTTTAAATATTGTTATAATTATTGTAGGGGAAAGGATAAGTTAGCTGTTTCGATTAATTAAAAGTAATTAAGTATTTGAAAAATTATGATCTCACCTTCCTACATTTGGTAGATAAAAAATTAAACCTCGAAGGACCAGCGACCCATAGGTCGCAAACTTGCGGATATGTAATTATGTAGTGAGCAGTAAAATAGAAAATGAAATAATTAAAATAAGAATAAAAGCTAGAAATATTTTTATTACATTATTTACAAAAATAAACAAAAAAGCGGAATCGCCAACAAATCACCCTTTTATAATATTAAAATATAAATGTTTATGTACAATGTTCTTAAACGCAAAACTGTTTATATGAAAATATAGAACAATAAAGTTTATATGTAGATTATTGAATATCCGGCAACCCTGTAATTTTTCGGGCCGGCATTCATGAAAAGTTGGCACGAAACCGTAGATTATCTTCTGTATGAAAAAATTATTTCAGGTACTTACATATTTGATGCACAAACACTGAATTTAGTTTAATTAACTATTTAATAAAATAAGTTATTCAAAAACTGCTTCTATTTGAGAAGCGCGAGAACAGAACTATCTTGTTTCTATTTGAGAAACTGAAAAAATGAATTGACTTACGTCCTTCTATTTGAGAAGGCAGAAACGAAGTGATATTAAGGGTAGCTGATTTGAATAGATTGGTAGATCTCTACAAGAATGGTGGCGATGCCCTACTACAGACACTGCATAAGCTTTTATTTCTTGTTTGGCATAATGAGACCATGCCTTGTGAATGGTCTCAAGGCGTGATATGCCCGTTACATAAAAAAGGTGACCAGCTCCAGTGTGACAACTATAGAGGTATAACCCTGTTAACAACTGCTTACAAAATACTAGCAAATATTCTCTACGAAAGGTTGCAAGTTTATACAGTGGGCATAGTTGGTAAATATCAAGTTGGATTCACTCCAGAAAAATCAACAATTGACCAGATTCATTCAATAAGACAGATTCTCCAGAAAACATTAGAATTCAATATTGAAACCCATCACCTATTCGTCGACTTTAAGGCAGCATACGACAGTGTCAAGAGAACAGTGCTATACCAATCAATGCATGAGTTTGGTATACCAGAGAAACTTATCCGACTAACGAGAATGACAATGTCTAACTTAGAAGCCACTGTTAGAATACAGGGAGAGAGTTCTAGATCATTTGAGATAAAGGATGGACTCAGACAAGGAGATGCTCTGGCTTGCCTCCTATTTAATATTGCCTTAGAAAAGGCAGTCCGAGATACACAAATTAGGGACGGCGGTACTATTTACAATAGATCGATACAAGTCTTAGCATATGCTGATGACATTGACATAATAGGGCGTAGCAAGCGAGATGTTGAGCAATATCTCCTAGAATTGGAAACAGCGGCGAAACAGGTCGGTCTAGTCATCAAAGAAGACAAAACCAAGTACATGTTGATTACAAAGGGTCCGATAGCAAATGAGGAACGGGAAACAGTCTTTGGAAGTCATACCTTTGGACGTGTTGACAACTTCACATACCTTGGGTCGCTATTGACTGCTACCAATAAAACAAGCGAAGAAATCAAAAGACGAATAAATCTTACAAATAGGGCATACTATGGACTCCAAAAGCATTTCCACTCAAGAAACATTCAAAGAAGAACTAAAATTATTATATATGGACACTAACGCAGAAAGATGAAAGACTTTTGGGAATATTTGAGCGTAAAATACTCCGCAAAATATTTGGAGCTGTAAACGACCAAGGGCAGTGGCGCAGAAGATATAATTTTGAATTGTATCAGCTCTTTGATGAGCCAGATATCATAACGTTCATTAAAACACAGCGACTTAGATGGGCTGGACACATAATACGAATGCCAGAAAATACCATTGCTAAAAAGCTAACCTCAGGAACACCTGTAGGAAAAAGAAGCAAAGGCCGACCTCGAATTAGGTGGTTAGATGGAGTAGAAACCGACTTACGAATATTAAAAATCAGAAGATGGCAACATGTTGCCAAAAACCGAACAGAATGGCGACGAGTCTTAGAGCAGGCCAAGATCCACAGAGGATTGTCGAGCCAAAGATGACGATGATGATGATTTGAATAGATTAATGTAAAATTCTGACGGGCGCAGAAGATACGAAACAGCACGAAGAAGGGATGTCGTGCTGATCGTATAGACTTTAATTTAATTTAGAAGACAATTTAGTGGAATAATAATAATTATTAGAATAATAAATAAACTATTGTAGAAAATGTGAATAATTTTCTACAATTATATTAAATATGTTAATAGATAAATGATTTTCATAACACATGCTTTAGATGTGAGACATGCTTCATTTAAAACTTACTTACTATGCTCATCTCAATTAA
The DNA here is from genome assembly GCA_918026665.1 of Diabrotica balteata. NCBI lineage: Eukaryota > Metazoa > Arthropoda > Insecta > Coleoptera > Chrysomelidae > Diabrotica > Diabrotica balteata. The sequence goes on along the minus strand of OU898283.1, from coordinate 47,837,744 downwards.
AAATTTAAAAAATGCCCTAATTATCAAATAGCTCGAGATCAATCGATTTTCATTTTTTATCCTAGAAGAGCTAAAATTTTTTTATCTGCATATTTGTACTAAGGTAAATTAGGTTCAATCAAGCTACTTTTGGCTCCAACATTTATTATTTAATTTATTGCCCATCTTTACGTTACACCTTGTCTAATTACGCTAATGTGCTGTCAATTATTACAAACAAGATAAAAATTATTTATAATTACTCAGTATTTTTAAAGTTTTAACCAGAAGGCACGTATTCAGTTTTTAGAAGTTCTTTTATTGGATACGAACTTACACTACAATAACATTAACATTAAAGAATATTAAATAATAGAGTTTCAATTCTTAAATAAAATTCGTAATTAAAAATTAATTTTTTAATTGAAAAATTAACTATAATTTTGTAATATTTTTTCATTTGTATCTTTATTTTTTATAATTTTTCCTATTAATCTAATTTAGAGATAACTTTATATAATTAAAACATCCAAAAGATAGTAAAAATATTCAGTAGTGTTTAATAATTATTGCACTAGTGGCCAGTGCTAAGAATTTACCTGAAATCCTTTATATTTTATCAGCTCTTTCAATCTGTCTACAATAAACAAATATTTCTCCTCATCATAATATCCCAAATCACCAGATTTCAACCACCCATCAGAAGTGACTGTCTGTCTAGTGGCTTCGGGATTTCTGAAATATCCTTTCATTACCAATGGACCCTTTATACAAACTTCGCCAACTTGATGAGGTCCTAAAGATTTACCGGATTCAGGATCCTTAATTGCTATAGCCATATACGTAATTACAGATCCACTGCAACCACGTTTTACTTTGTCAAATCTTCTTCCAGAAGTCACGGCTAAAGTCGATTCGGTTAGGCCGTAAGCTTGCCGTACCGAATTTAAGTTTCGTAGTCTAAAAGCAAATAAATCGTTTAATAGATTACATAAAAATATAAATTAAGAAGGATTAAACTGTTAATCACAGTTTTACAAGTTAATTACATGTATATTACGCCGTTTTAAAGTCTGTATTAATTTAATTGAAGGGGTCAATGCAATAAGTGCACAAGTCACTTTTTTAAAAAATTGGGTTAATACCGCCATCTAGTGGCGTTTTTCATAAGATTTCATACAGTAGTTTCAAAGTTGTAGAAATCTGTACCTAAGTCACTTATTTTACATTTTCTCTAATAAGAGTCTCCCTTGTTTTCAATGCAAAATGTGCCTAAGTCACCAACTTGACAAATATGCAGTGTAAGTAATTGTGCCTTAGTCCACATTATTACAAGGTTACATACCGTGTGTATATTATTATTACGTCTGTGTGAATTATAAGTGTATTTATAATTAAAAAGTAAACATGGCAGGTAAGAAAAGTGAAATAGATATCTTTTGTTAATGTAGGTACAGTGGAACTTCGATAAGTCGGATTAACCAGGAACGCGGCCGATCAGGGGTATCGAAAATCCGGATTAGCCGGAAAATACAGTAAAAATTAATAAAATACATATAAATAATATACAAATACACATTATAATTGCAAAAACAAGAAATATATATGCACAAAACATCTAAATTGTTTATTTCTTGGTAAAAAACTCAGTCAAAGTGAAAACATGTTTGTTTTGCCTGATAAAAATCGGTCCAGGTTATCGGAGTCCGACTTATCGGGGTTCTACTGTACTACTGATCGTTTTCACGATGGATATAATGTTTATTTTGTAGTTATGCATCATTAACTATATTCTAACCTTGCATATTTGAACAACTATTATTTTATTTCAGATGATGGTGAATGGTCGGATTATTCGGCATCATGCAGTGAAGATAAACCGAATAGTCAACGCAAAGATAATTCTGAAGACAATGACTCTGTTCCAAGCACAAGCAACCAGAGGACCAATGCACCCAAGAAAAGCTGGAGTCATTCAAAAGAAAATTTTGGAACAAGCAAAGGCTAATGATCCCTTTGTCTTATCGATTTGCTTAGATTATCCGAAAAATTTGCCTGTTCCTGTAACAAATATTGCGGACGACTTAAAATATTGAGCTTAACTAGTTCCCCAGAGTCCATTCTATAGGTACAACACTTTATTTACCGTCAAAACGAATTAATTCCAATACATTTCAATCGACTAAAAGTTTCTTTGGAAGCAAAACATATAAAGTCTCCTCCGCTTAAAGACCAAAACAGGTAAAGTCCACCGCAACGATTCCAACGAACCACAAGCATGCTGTAGACCCACGTGAGGTGGCGCTACATTTACAGAAGTAGATATCATTCAGCCAGCAGTCAGTATTTTATTTTAGTATAGAGAGTACAGTCGATTTCTTTGTAAATTTTATCTGACCACGTGCTGAGGGGTGTTTTGCGGTTAATATTAATAATTGTATTGAAATTTATCCCCGGAAATGGAATAATCCCCTTCAGTTGTGTCTCCATCTAAAGCGATAAAGAGGAAAGGTAATCCTACTTCTACTAAGAGGGCAGTTGCAAAAATATTAAGGTAAGTAATTTGTCTTTCTTTTGGCCATTTTTTTCTCTACTCATATGTGATACGACTTAGGCACTTAAAGTGTAATTAAAAAACTTGACCCTATAGTTCGTTTATTTTACACAAAAAACAACCATTTTGTACGTTATAACTAATACTTCTTGTATATTTTAACACTTTAATTTCACATTTTGGTACAAGAAAAAATCTACAATCACAGTATTTAGTACTGACTGTCTACCGTTTATTCCGTCAAAAAAATATAGAAAATTATATCCACAATTGAGTGTTAAATACAAAACATTATGACTGTTAAACTATAGGTAATAATCTAGAATAAAATTGAAAAATGATAAACTAAAATCTGTTTTTGTTTCTAGATATTCGGCACCACATGGGCCCATTATAATGCCAGACTGCAATCACGCTAAAAAAAGATATACAAATGTAATGAATTGACCTACGAGAATGTCACAGCATTTCGAGATGCTTGTTTTGCAACTGAAAAGAAAAGTAATCAAGATAGCTTCATTATGAAACACACAGTAGTAATTCCACGCAGTAGTCGCCAAAAAAGATCAGCTGGAAACAGAAAAGAAAAAAATTTCACAGGAAGATTTTTCGTAAGGAAATTGGGTGAAGGTGAAGATGTTCAAGTATGTGAACGGACTTTTCGACTTATTCTAGGGATTGGTAACTCTAGAATACAGACTATCCTCCACAATTATGCAATCTATGGTAATGTTGCTCAGGAAATAAGAGGTGGTGACCGCATTTCTAACAAATTCAATGAGAGACAACAAGCTGTTATAAAATACATCAGCTCTTTAAAGTGTTTAGAATTGCATTATTGTCGTAGCAATACTCGTCGAAGTTACCTTTCCTCTGATTTGAGTATAGAAAAATTAGAAAATATGTACAACGCTCAAGCCAACGAGAACTTGAAAGTAAAAAATTCGTACTTTCGCCAGATTTTTGTGCATAAGTTTAATTTGGGCTTTAGTTCACCTAGGGTCGATGTATGCTCGACGTGCCTGGAACTTTCAGAAAAAATAAAGCAAACAACCGATCCTCGGCAAACCGCATCTTTAAAAGCTACCCAAGCTATTCACAAAAAAGGGCTAAAGCTTTTTTTGCATTACTAAAAGTACAAGAAAATAAAACTCTTACGCTCTCATTCAATTGCCAGAAAAATTTGCCCAGTCCCAAAATTCCAGATCAGGAGACTTACTATCGACGTCAACTTTACCTCTTCAATTTTTATATTGTTGTTGGTAGTTCTCAGTGCAAAAGTCTCCAAATAATTGCTTTAGCTACGTATGGACAGAAGGAACTTATCCACAAGGTTGAAATGAGGTAGCGTCATGTGTATTTCATTGTCTGCAAAACTTAGATACATCACAAATTGAGAAGATAAAATTTTTTGTAGATGGCTGCGGCGGCCAAAACAAAAATAAAACTATGATTGCTATGCTACACAGATGGCTTCTATTCGCTCCTAAGAACGTTGAAGAGATACAATTGATATTTCCAGTACGAGGCCATTCTTTTATACCACCAGACCGTTTATTCAGTCTTTGCGACAAAGAGTTCAACAAAAAAGAAATTATCAAGACTCCAGATGGCTATGTTAAAATAATTGAAAAGTATGCTACAATAAGACGACTAGGTATTGACGTAGATATTTTTGATTGGAAGCAAGAGGCAGTAGATCATTTTAAACCTATTTCTCATAGGCACTTTAAATTTCAGCCTTCAAAAAAGTTCCAATTCAAGCGAGCAGCAAAATCCCAGCACATGATTCTCATCCAAGCAGAACAGTTTTATTACCACTCCATTGGTAATTTCAAATCCATTATGAAAGGGAAAGAAAATGTTTTAAGCATTAATCCTTCAAAAATTACTAAGGACAATACATTAGTAAACAAGAAAAAATTGTCTGATGTCAAAAGGCTTCTTGAATTGCATTTTGGGTCTGATTGGCAATTTAATTCATGCTTAAAGTTTTACGTCAATTTTTTTGCTTCTTGTGAAGGACGTAGTGAAGTTGGTGCAGAAGTGGAAGAAGATTTATGTGGCATAACTGAAGAAGCACCAGAATTATGTGTCTAAAATGTTATTTTTTTCAATTTTCATTAAGAATGTAATAAAATCATCATACAATGTATTTTTTACTCACTTCTTAACTAGTTGTTATTACTTTCAAATTAAAGCAAAATAAATATACTCCATAAACTGAGATACAAAATGCAAAAAATTCAACTTTTGGGAGCAAAACAAAAAATCCATTTTCAAAATAATAATTGAGCCGTTTAGAAATTTTTTGAGAACTCAAGACTTCTGCACAATAATTTACTCAAACATCTAAACATATTTTACATGTTTTCAAAACAAAATATCTTAATATGAAGCGACCACCGTTTTTTGCCCTTTTCTCAAAAGTGACGTCTTTGGACTTAACGCCTTTTGCTTCTAAGCACCTCATATATATATATATATATATATATATATATATATATATATATATATATATATATATATATATATATATATATATATATATAACAATATATATATATATATATATATATATATATATATATATATATATAACAATATATATATATATATATATATATATATATATATATATATATATATATATTGTATATATATATATATATATATATATATATATATATATATATATATATATATACGTGTATGCAGAAAATTTCGCTCAGAAGGATCAAACGAGGTTATTACTTGCCTGCAGGACTATATTACACAAAATCAGAAGCCAGAATAACGTTATTTAAAACTTTGTTGCGACAACTGCTTCAGCCAGAATAAAAATAGATATTTGTTTGTCTTTTTGGATCTGCTTTGTTCCAATATTATTTTTGAAGCTATATAAATCTTGTATCCAATACCCGGTCACAGTATGATGCCAGTCGATCAAGATTTTGCTGAGATTGAATAACAAATAGTAAAGTATACCAAAGTGGACAATCTCAAAGTTTATGTTAATCTGATAAAAGACTGCAAAAAGAAAAACCAGCATTCCAAACCAGAATTTTTACAGCATTCGCTGAGGTCAAATGGATGTCTGGAAGAAGGCGATCGTAGCATAATAAGGAAACACTATAAATTATGGTTAGAATACCATATAAAAAAAAACTCTTCCAGTAATTTAAAAAGCTAGATGCATCAAATTTTCACGTAATTAGCAACCACAGCTCAGTGCATCCCATTCTGGGCCAATGGAACCAATCAAACTTTACAAAGTAGGTCAGAACCGTAAACTTTGCGGCCAACTCACTCTAGCCTATGCGAATGAATACCTACAAATTAAACAGTTGAAATTTGACAACGTAATGCATCTTGTCAAACACATTACATCATTAGATACTAAATTCTTTGCTCGCACCATGTCTAAAAATGAGAGTATAATCCAACAAGTTTATGAATAGCCTTTAGGTCTATCATGTTTTAATTTTTGCTTCAAATATTACTAATTGTAATTTATACAATGTTTATGGTTTTTTGTTTTCAGTTTTGTTAATACATTTTGTAAGTTCGTACGGCTTTACATAATAAAATTTATTTCAGTATAAATGATATTTTTTTCTGTGATATATCTTTACTTTTCCATAAAATAACAAATTGGAACACAAAAAGTGCCTAAGTCGCAATGTATTATTTTTTTTTTTAGAAAATGACAAAGCTTTATTTGTGTTTATTCATAAAAATCGAAGAACCTTAGCAAAAAAAATAAACATTCAACCCTTAATATCTCACAAGTACCTATTTGTGACTAAAGCACTTCTTTAATTAAACTTTGATAGTATACAAGGCAACTATCGAACACAGTGATTAATTAAATCTTGCCCAAGTACTTTCGATCAATAGATCATCTTCAGGGGCATTTCGTCAGTTGTGACCTATCCGACATGAGTAGAATATCATACATGTAAATTTGGACATATCAATACAATACACAAAGACAAACAAATACTTTAAAATTTTTTAAAAAGTAGAAGCTACATGTTATAACATAACCTATCCGACATGAGTAGAATGCCATACATGTAAATTTGGACATAACAATACAATACACAAAGACAAACAAACACTTTAAATTTTTTTAAAAAGGAGAAGCTACATGTTATAACATGTAGCTTCTCCTTTTTAAAAAATTTTAAAGTGTTTGTCTTTGTGTATTGTATTGTTATGTCCAAGTTTACATGTATGACATTCTACTCATGTCGGATAGGTCACAACTGACGAAATGCCCCTGAAGATGATCTATTGATCGAAAGTACATGGGTAAGATTTAATTAATCACTGTGTTCGATAGTTGCCTTGTATACTATCAAAGTTTAATTATTCAAACATTCAACCTTATATTGAAATATTTTTTATATTACCGTAGTACTAAGACAAAAATTTCTGTCTGTCAAAAAGCATTCTTGGATATTTTACGTATATCAAAAAGTCGAGTCAAAGGTGTTGTTTTACGTCATTTTGCTACTGGAGAAATGCCCGTGGAAAAAAAAGAAGGAACCGAAAACATAACACATACGCGATAAAAAAACAATCAGTGATTGATTTTATAAAAACGTTTCAAGTAATTGAAAACCACTACTGTAGGAGCAAGACAGCAAACATGCAGTATTTACAATATGATCTCAATAAAAAAAAAAAATGTAGCGTATATATCAAGTACAATCTGTGGCTGATAAGCAAGTAAAACCTTCATACTTTAGACATGTTTTTAGAACAAATTTTAACATTGGTTTTGGCAGTCCACAAACTAATGAGTGTTCTACCTATATTGCTTATTAGGAACAGATAAAATACGTGAGCAAAGAGCTCGTAAATTGAAGGCTAAGGCTTGTTACACACTATTAAAGGAATCACGTGAAAACTTACTGACTATATCGTTTGATCATCAAAAGAATCAAGTTTTTCTTCGTGCACCAGACCAAAGTGCCTATTACTATAGGCAATTATACAAGTATAACTTAACCATTGTTGTGGGAAATTCAAACGAAGTCAGCTCCACAGTGTATCATTGCTTAACTAATCATTAAATTCCCAACAGTGTAGAGGTTCTTCGTATTATGTCCGATGGATGCGGAGGACAAAACAAGAATTCCGCTATGATAAGCATGATAAGTTACTGGTTGTGTCATAATGCTCCTACAAGTGTAATACGAGTTGAATACATTTTTCCAATAGTTGGACACTCATTTCTCCCATCCGACCGTGTATTCGCACGAATAGAAAAGGAAGTAAAGAAAATAAACATAATCATAAGTCCTCAGGAATACACAGACATATTTGCTCAACTTACTACTGTTATTCCTTTAAAAAATAAAGTGTTTGATTGGAAGAATAGATGCTCCGATATTTTGCGGCCACCGGTTCAGTGGCATTTTTAGTTCCAGTCCAGTAAACGATTCTTATTCAAAAAGAATAAAACACGTGACAACATTCTACTGCAAGGAGAGGTAGCTTATCGTACAGATATTATAAGACAATATGCAAATCGAAACAAAAAGTTAGTTTCATGGCGTATCCAGAGCCCATTCCGACAAGTAGTGTTCAACTTCCGCCTTTGAAATTACGTGATGTCTCTATCAGATCTAGAATAGAAATGACAAGAAACACGTTCATAAAATTGAAGAAATTACTTTGCAACCGTAACCTTAATCTAGAGATTCGCACAAGAATGCTACGTTGTTACGTCTTCTCTACTTTACTATATGGCATGGAAGCGTGGACAATAAAGCAGTCTGAAATCAAAAAATTAAACTCCTTTGAGATGTGGTGCTACAGGAGAATGCATAAAATATCGTGGATTAAAAAAGTAACTAATATAGAGGTGTTACAAAGAATGAAGAAAGAATGTGAAGTCATAAAAACTGTTAAAATTAGAAAGATTCAATATCTGGGACATTTAATGAGGGGTGAGAAGTACGTATTACTGAGGTTGATTATACAAGGGAAGATACAAGGGAAGAGAAACCCAGGACGACGCAAAATGTCCTGGCTGAGAAATTTGAGAGAGTGGTTCGGCTGCAGCTCATTAGAATTGTTCAGAAATGCGGCCAACAAAGTTAAAATAGCGATGATGATTTCCAACCTCCGCTAGGAGAAGGAACCCGAAGAAGACGAAGATGTTTCTGCATTACTCAGCAAGCACTTCGGAGAAAACTGGATGGAATTGCAACTAGAATCATTATTTTATTACAAGAATATTTTAAGTCAGCCTATGGCAGATCACCAAGAAGAAGCGGAGGACGAAAGTTTCTGTGACAATAATAGTGGTGAAGTTGCTTCTCTTGTGGTTTATGGAGAAAAGGTTTAAGAATGACTGAATATATTTACGTTATTTTTTATGTTTGTGTTAAGTGAATACATTTAAGTTTTTATTTGCTTTATTTTTAAATAATAAAATTCAACTAATAATCAATAAACTGCGTGGTGTTGTTTAAAACTACACTCAAGTTATTGTCAAAATACACTACATCCGCCAGTTAAGTTCAAAAGTAGCTACATCCAAATTAACATATTATATAAATAACCTTTGAAATATTTTCTAACATGAATAATTTGTTAAATAACATTAATTGCCTGTCTGCTATATACCCTCAAAAATTTGAATTCATTCATATGTAAAACTTGGTCCCTATTATGTTTTCCCGCCATTTCTCAAAACAGTGATTATTGGATATAGCTAGTTTTGAAACTGAAATAAATTAAAATTTGTATGTCTTCGGCTTTGTATTCGTTGGAAATAGGATAATTAGTATTAAAATATGATGAAAAGAAAATAAAATAATTTTGTTGAAAATCTGATATTTTTTAGATTTTCTACGATTCATCAAGTGAAAAGCAACTGCGCAAAGGTTACGGTTTTCAAAAATGACGTAGATATTAATGGTATGTTAAATTTTTTGTATTATTTTAAGTATTAAAATAAGTTTAATATTTAAATAAAAATAAAACTGTAAAATATATTTGTTTCTTTTAAGTCATAATAACAGATGTACCTATAACTTACGAGCACACACTCTTTTTTTGAAAACAATTAAATACATAACGAAACAGAAAGAATTGTAATAAAACAAATAATTTAAAATAATACAAAATGAATAATGGACATAAATAATACAAAATAATTCAAAACTTACTATAAGTAAAAAATGTTCAGGTATGTAACAGGTGTAACAGATTGCTTGCCATCTTGTACAATACAACAAGCGATTCTATCTTCGAATGATTTATTTACGTTATTTAACATAGCAGGAGTTACTGAAGCAAACGCGTTTGTAGTTCTTAATTTTATGTCATCTCTACTAGTAGGAGGCGCAGCTTATACAATATTTTTAATATAACCCCATTTAAAAAAATCATTAAATATTACACACGAATGTTTATATTTTGACAATTACCAGACCGTAATGTCAGAAAATGACAATGTCATACAATGACATTAATCAACTATATCTTTTGTTTTAAAATCAATATACCGATAATGAGTTTAAATAATTGTAAATTACGCAAAAACTATGAGAATTAAGTACAGGGCATCTTTATACCATTCAAAAGAGGAAACTTTTGTTAGTATTACGATTAATTAATATCCATGGTGTTCCATTTAAAATAAGCCTAATATTGGATATTTAATAATCCAAAATTGAAACTAAGGTTTTAACACCCTGTAAATAAATGTTTAATAATCAATAATGAAATAAATTTGATCATTACCCAACTATTTCTCTGTAAAATAAGTCGAGAATAAGTCTTTAAAAAAAAAAAATTTTGTTTATAATATAGTAAGTTGTGGTTTATTTTATATTATTTATGTTCATTTTATATTATTTTGTATTATTTGTTTTATTAAAATTCTTTCTGATTCGTTGTGTATTAGCAACTATACATATTTTGAAATCAAAAAAAAAATTTTAAATTACGCAAAATCTATCACTCCTAGTTATAGGACATCCATATACCATTCGAAAGTGGATTTTTTAAATATATTAATTCATTAATATATAGGGTGTTCCGTTTAAAATAAGCCTTATATTACACATTGAATAATCCAATAATAAAACTGCAAATTTTGAACACTCTGTATATAAATGTTTAATAATCAATAATGAAATACTTTCAACCAATATCCATGAATTATCAATAATTTAGGTGTATGTTGTTAGGGTTATGAGTCATCCATCTCACTAAAAAATCTATAACTAAAAAAATAAATAATAAAAAATTTATGTTTATTTTATTAATAATTTTTTTATTTTATAAAAACTGACATTATTGTATCTTATGGCAGTATAAATAAATTTTTTGTTTTCTATGTAATACTTATTTGTTTTTGTTTTGTTTCTGGGCCCATACAATTTATTGTTAAGGGGTGGGGGTGCTTCAGAAAAATGCCAAAAAAAGCAGTTTTTTCGATTTTTAGACATTTTCCACGTTGAAAATGATAATAATACCTATGCCGTTCGAAAGAACGGGAAAAACCCATTAAAAAACATTATTTTAAAGTTGGCCAAAAATTTCCGACATAACCTAAAATATTACTGAAAATTTCAAATATTTTTCCTTGGCTCAATTTTCAAGCTAAAAATCTGAAAAAAATCAGGTGGTATTGTATTAATAACTACGCTTTCATGAATTTTTTCAGATTTTTTATAGCAATAAAGCGTCTAAAAAAATTTTCTTTTAATACTTTTTTTCCATAGCGAACCCCCAGAGGCACCTAGGGACTTGAAAATTTAACTGAGTGAGTTTTTATTTATGTCCTTTCGAATAGATAGACCCAAAACTGAATCGAGTATGGTGTAATTTTGACCATCTTATCCCGCTATAGCCTTTATCTTATAGATAAGTAACCGGCAACATCATTTGACGTTAAAACACGGGTACATTTTATTTAATGAATAAATGTCCATCCTTCAGATATCCACCTGTTAGATGGGATTTTATTTATATGGAGATAAAAAGAATAGCACTTTCATGTAAGAAGTTTATTATTTTAAAAATTTAATTTTTAATTCTTTCGAAAATTTTGTTGATCCTAAAACATTGGCTGAGAATTTGTTGATCGGTAAAAAATACAATACAAAACTAGAGCTTTCCCATCAAATTAAATGCCAAATTAGATTTACGCTCGTTTTATACGTAGATCGATTCCATAAGACGAGTTTCTTTTTCAGAAACTCGTTTTTCGGCTTCCAAAGTGGAAGTCGAAACGTCGTTTTCAATTCTCAGCGCGATTCTTCCCCAGAACTTAGTAATTTTCATTTACCTTGTGTCTACTTGTTTTTAGTAATTTTGAGAAGAATTTACGTCTTTTGTTACCTGTTATACCTACTTGTTGAACCTGTTATACTATTATTTATTATTTACGCTATAAACAACTTCTTAAAATATCTGTTTCTCAATTTGAATTTAAGCTACCTAAATTACAGTTCTTGTAAATAATTTTAATAATTTGTAAGACATTTATTATAGCTATACGCACCTGTTATGTAATGCACTTTCTGTTTCCTTAGAGAGTGGAGCAGCTCCACTTAATATTTCCTTAACACTTCTCAGATCGTACTTATCTACTTTTGGACTTTTAGCTAGAAAGACTGCCAAAGGTGGCGCTATCAATAGAGTGCTTATTTTATAATCTTGCACTGTCTTTAAAAAAATATCTTCATCAAAATGTTTCATGATTGCAAGTTCTTCTTTGTTAGCAAGACCGTTTATCATAACATTTAGACCAAATCCGTGGAAAAAGGGCATTAGTGCTAAAGTGGTGTGACCATGAAGTGGACCTATGCTAAAGTCTTCATGTCTAAAATTATGTAATTAGACTATTAAACTGTTAAAATAGAAATAAATATAAAAATATAATTAGTAAATTTATAGAATTGCGCTTAGGAGGATGGATCAGTTCAAAGAAAACTAATGAATTACATAAGACCTAAATATGTAATAGGTAATAGAGCACGTAACAAAACTTAATTAGATCTTTTTATTCGTTCAACCTTTCAGCCTTGTTTTTTAAGGGTAAAATTGTTCTGTTGATATTTTCTTTAATTGACACCTAAATAATAAAAAATTTCAAACCCTCACTTTTCATTTTACAAATTGGTGGCAACTGCCACCAAGAATTTATTAAGGCATAAATAAACATAAAAATATATATAATATTTTATTACAGAAAAAGCATGTATAAGAATATATGATGTTTTATTGGCGTCTTGTATAATAACTTTTGAAAAAATTTCTGTCTTTTAACAAGCACAGAAAGACGGTACACTTTTCACACATCATGCGTGATCTTCTGCTGCATCCTTGAAAACCGTAAGGCTGTTCGTAATCTTTTGTAGGAATTAAAAAGAGAGAAATTTCATTATATCTCACTTCGCTGACAGGTTGTTGCTGTTTCATTCGTTTGAAAGGTTTATCTTTTACAAACATAAAAGAGGAACTTTCAGGTGACTCACTTAAAAGACGATCTCTTTCCGGTGTTATCAGTGGTACTTTAACGAAAGCTAAAGTTTCTTCTAAAGGGGTGTAAGGGATAGTGACGCGCAACATACAGCCTCTCCTATCCAACTGTCAACCTCACCTGCGCGTGTGATGATTTTGATCTCAATCATCCGGTGCACCCTGCTAGACAACTGACGAGGCTCTGGCGACCGAGTGTCTGCCGGAATAAGCAGTCCCCACTTGTTGACCAACTTCGGTTGGTATGCAAGTGAAAGGGCACTCTTTTGTCCAAGTGTCAAGAAATTGGCACTAAAGGCGGAGGAACTATTTACTAGTCAACGGCATAAGGATGTAGAAGGCAAGGAGAAACCACTACATTAAAGATCCATCATGGATATCTCTAGTACGATCATCATGACTGTACAACAAATAGCCTCGTCAACCACTGATCATGGGAATCGGAGACCAGGATCCGGCATGGGAGGTATATCACAAGAAGACCACAGGGCCTCCCGGGTCGTCAACCAGCAAAATCCCTGTGAAGTAGTAAATACCACTCTTAAAAAAAATAGGAAAACACCCAAGAGAGTATTAAAAATTGGTACATGGAATGTTAGAAGTATGTATGATCCAGGCAAAATGCATAATATAATACAAGAAATGCAAAGATTAAATGTCGACATTCTAGGCATTAGTGAGGCAAGGTGGCCAAATTCTGGCAGTTTTTCGACAACAAATGGCATGGTATATTACTCCGGAAACAGTAGTACTCAACACAGACACGGCGTAGCAGTTTTCGTATCTAAGTCTATGATGCAGTCGGTCATTAATTTTACTCCAGTATCAGATCGGCTCTTATTTCTCCAACTACAAACAAACACAAGTAAACTAAATATCATACAGATCTATGCACCTACTGCAGATAAATCCGAGGACGAAATTGAACAATTCTACGAAGAAATCAATAAAGTATTAAAATCGACGAAACCACGAGACATCACCGTAATTCTAGGTGATTTTAACTCAAAAATTGGCAAAGGAAAAAGTGGCAAACATGTAGGAGAATACGGACTCGGTAAAAGAAATGAACGAGGTGACAGACTACTTCAATTCTGCCAGGAGAATAACATGATTGTATCTAATACATTCTTCAACTTACCAAAGAGAAGACTCTATACGTGGAAATCACCCCAGGACAATGGCGAAAGAATAATTCGAAACCAGATTGATTTTTTACTGATAAACGAACGATACAGAAACTCCTTAAAATCCGTTAAAGCTTACCCAGGCGCAGATGTCTTTTCAGACCATAACCCTCTAATAGCGCAAATGAATATTAAACTAAAAAGATTGGAGCAGAAAAGAAGAGCAAATCAGATAGACGTCAGTCATTTATGTAACCTGGAGGTAAAGGAGAAACTGCAAAAATGTATTAATAATAATTTGAAAATACTTCATGAAAAGGAAACATCCCAGCCAACGAACAACATAGATAAAAAATGGCAAAACGTAAAAATGGCAATAACAGGCCCTGCGAAGAAAATTTTGACTAAAGAAAAACCAAAAATAAAGCAAAGTTGGATGACTGATAAGATCCTTCTTCTCATGGACAACCGGAGAATAATGAAAGGAAAAAACGAACAAAGGTATAAACAACTACAGAAAGAAATTAAAATAGAAATCAGAATAGCAAAAGAAGATTTTTATAAAAGAAAATGTGAAGAAATAGAGCAATTGCAGGCAAAACATGATATTTTTAATGTACATAAAAAAGTGAAAGAACTTGCAGGTACACAAAAACGTAAGCAGCCAAATACCCTGTATAATGTCAACGGAAACATAATAACAGAACTAGAAGAACAGTTGAAGACATGGAAAAACTATATTGAAGAACTCTTTGCAGATGATAGACAACAATCTGAGCTAAGTAACATACAAGGAGACGAAGGTCCAGAAATAACGGAAGAGGAAGTAATGTACGCACTAAAAAGAATGAAAAATGGTAAAGCCCCAGGTCCAGATGAAATACCAACGGAAATCCTTAAACTAATAGAAAAAGACTCGATTCGCATTTTAGTTGAACTTTTCAATAGCATTTATACATCAGGAAAAATACCACAAGAATGGCTTTTATCCACCTTTGTTATTATACCAAAAAAGATAAATGCCAAACAATGTAGTGATTATCGTACAATCAGTCTGATGAGCCATGTACTGAAAATATTCCTGAAAATTATACACTCTAGAGTACACACAAAACTGGAACTGGACATCAATAATACCCAGTTTGGATTCCGAAATGGACTCGGAACAAGAGAGGCGTTGTTTGCACTGAACGTTATGTCTCAAAGATGTCTTGACATAAATCAAGATGTATTCATGTGTTTCATAGATTACAACAAGGCCTTTGATAAAGTGCGGCATGATCACCTAATCAGACTCCTGACAGAAAAGAATTTAGATAAACGAGACATCCGACTAATAGCAAATATGTACTACAATCAGAAAGCAGTAGTGAGAGTAGAGAATAATACCACTGAAGAAATTGAAATAAAGCGAGGTGTGAGACAAGGGTGTATACTGTCACCAACCCTGTTTAATCTCTATTCCGAAGACGTAATGAATAGAACACTCTCTGAGCAATCCGTAGGTATTAAAATAAATGGTGTTAGATTAAACAATCTGAGATTTGCCGACGACACCGTTCTGATCGCAGAAACACTTGAAGAGCTACAGACATTGGTGAATAAGATAGCAGACTGCAGCGAAGAATATGGACTATCTTTGAACATAAAGAAAACGAAATTTATGGTAATATCGAAATCAACACAAAATGTCCAAAATTTATATTTACACAATGAAATTATCGATCGAGTTAGCAAATACAAATATTTAGGCACTTTTATAAATGAAGACAACGATAGCTCAGCGGAAATCAAAATAAGAATAGAAAAAGCCAGATCCATATTCACTAAAATGAAGAGAGTGTTCTGCGGAAGAGATTTGAGCCTTGAAATGAAACTTCGCCTGATGAGATGTTACGTACTTTCTGTGCTGTTTTACGGAATGGAGTCATGGACGTTAAAAAAGATTGATATCAAAAAATTAGAGGCATTTGAACTGTGGATGTATCGCAGAATCCTGAGAATATCATGGACCGAGAGAGTCACAAATGTCGAGGTCTTGAGAAGAATGAACAAAGAAAAGGAAGTCATATTTACAATCAAAAAACGAAAACTGCAATACTTGGGCCACATTACAAGAGGCGAAAGATATGAACTGCTTCGAATAATTATGCAAGGGAAAATAGCAGGAAAAAGGTCCATAGGAAGAAGACGAAACTCCTGGCTAAAGAATCTACGGGAATGGTATAGTTGTAGCAACAACGAATTGTTTCGGTCAGCAGTTTCGAAAATACGTATAGCCCTGATGATCGCCAACCTTCGGAACGAAGATGGCACTTGAAGAAGAAGAAGAAGAAAGTTTCTGCAACGTAAAACGTGAATTTCAATAAATCTATTTTCCTATTTTTAGGTTTTTATTATATTCACGGCGATACTCTAATCATGAGTTGCACACTACCACATTGAAATAGAGAAACATTATTCGTAGAGTCCACTTCTTACTTCTAATAAACGTTCTATAAAGTGATACAAGGAACTCATTTTTATCCACGCCGTCCATATTTTAATTTTAAAGTTTTATTACTGCTGGACTTTTAACTTGTACATATGTTTTTGTTTTTTTTATCCTAACGTTTCACAGTATCAATAGGCTCTAAAGGCGCGTTTTCACGGGTCGATCTGAGTCAAACGATTTGGATCGTTCGACCATCATTCGATCTGTGCCGAAAGCAAAAAGGTTTACACGACAGTCGATGAATGTTGAATTAATTTTAGTACAAAATGGCGTCACGTGAAATTATTAATGTAGGTGTGCAATTAATTTGTCATGCAATTCGAGAAGAAATCGCAAAATCAAACAAAAAGAAAAATAAACGAAGGTGTTGGACCCGACCGTGGATTTTAAGACGAAATACTCATGGTGCATCACAAAACCTACTCCAAGAATTGGTTGTGGAAGATCCAGAGGCTTATAGAAATCATTTAAGAATGGATAATGCACATTTTAAAAAACTTTTAGAAAAAAACTGCTGGGAAAATTCAAAAAAACGATACAAATATGCGTGAAGCATTGCCGGCAAGGCTGAAATTGCAAATAGCTCTTCGATTTCTAGCCACTGGAGACAGCTGTGCGTCACTCGAAGCATTGTATCGAGTACCAAAATGTTCAATATCGCTATTTTTGCCGGAAGTGTTGGATGCTATATATGAAGGACTTTAAGATTATATAAAGGTTAGTAAAACAATTTATTTTATTTGTATGTTATTTTAGGATATAACTCGGGTTAACATTACAACATTACTATGAATAATCGTCGTTTTCATTCCTAATACTTGGCAACGCTGCAGCTAGCAAGTCGCTAGTTGACATGTCCGGCATTACCGTAGTATTTGCTGGAGTATTTGCGGATAGTTGAATCTCAAAGTAAAATAGTGGATATGGGACTAATGTATACAAAAAACCAACACAACTTTACTTCGAAAATATTACATTTACAAATCAATGTACCAAATTATATTAACATTTAAAAAATATAGATACTTTTAATAAACTTTGTGATTTTTTTTCTGTTTTTAATCGTTGTTTTATTTAAGCCAAGCATAGCCACAGCTATACAGATCCCTCTTTATAGTAATAACTTTTCAGTTTGTTTTTGAATAATACATCATCCACAATACTAATACACAAAAAGGTGCTACATATTTGATTCATTCATGCCTAATTAATATATAACATCTGTCAACCTCCTGTATATAAAATAAGAAATTTTTATTAAAAAAATGCTCAAAAATATTTTTTTAAATAATTTTTAAAAGTAGGTATTTTAAAAGACCTTTAATTTTGATTTGCTATTATTTACTATTAATTTTAGAGTTATTCCTATAATTTAAACATTATTAAATTTATCAAACGGGTTAAATAGATGGATTGAACTAATTATATTATTAATTTATAAAAAAAAATGTTCGCAACCAACAACACACATAAATTTCAATGACATTAATGTAAACACCTCGTCGAAGCGTCGCGTCGAACAGAAACACGAAAGAGCCGAAATCTGAGTAGAGTAGCTATATGAAGTTGTTGTTTTTTGTGCGACAAACTGTTATTTTGGAAAAAATTACTGAAAAATGGTCAGATGCAGATATGGCAAGATTTTTGGATGCTTATCAAAACTATGATGTATTATGGAATCCACAAACCGAGCTTTATCGCAATCTACAAGCGAGGCGAGCAGCATTGCAAGCAATTCTACAACATATGAATAAATCACAAATGTCTGAAAATGACTTGAAAAATAAAATCAAAAATATTAGAACAACATACAATCGTGAATTGAGTAAAGTATTGAAATCACTAAAGAGTGGTTCTGGTCCTGACGACTTATATGTACCGGTTCTAATTTGGTTTAAACATGCTGACAGTTTTCTCAGAACAGTAACGATGGGAGGCAGAAAAATCCAATCAAACATGGTAGGTACATAATATTTTTTTATTTTGTTGTACTTAATAAATCATTTCATTTTGCCATGGTACTGAACCGGGGCCCACAAAGTAGTCAGCAAAAGTGTCCCGGATTTCTGCGGCTTTCTTCGAATAGTTGTTACTTCCCATATGCGTTGTAATTGCACCTAAATTTCTAGCTCCTCCGTTGCTTCTCCACGATCCTAAAGTAATCGTATTAGTATCTATATTTTCAACATCCACTGTTCCTGTAGTAATATAATTTGTAGCAGTTGTACGAAGCCAATTATGCAAGACACATGCAGCTCGAACGATTAAATCTACTGTAGACAAATTGGTAGCCATTGGTCTTTCAAATATTCTAAATCGTGATGCCAATATACCAAAACTATTTTCGACAATTCTTCGGGCACGGGATAAACGGTAATTAAAAATCTTCTGTTTGTGTGACAGCACTCCAATCCTTGAATACGGTTTTAAAATATTTGTACGTAGTGGAAACGCATCATCAGCTACAAAAACCGCATTTTCTGGCAAATGAAGTCGATTTTCCGTTAGTGCTTCATTAAATTCTGATTGGTTAAAAATTGACGCATAATTCATACGGCCATTTTTTCCAACATCTATGAATATCAATCTGTAGGTAGCATCCACTACAGCTAGTAATACGACGCTGTGTGTTTCTTTATAATTATAATAATCAGAAGCACCGTGCGGAGGATTCCTAATTAATACGTGTTTTCCATCTAAGGCGCCGCAAGCGTAAGGAAAATTCCATCTTTTGTAAAACTCATCCTGAATGTTTTTCCAATCCTCTTTGGATTCTGGAACCTACAACTAAAAAGGCAAATATGCATAATATGTATATGTGAAATTTAAACAGAAACAAAATAATGAATGAATGTATTTTTGTTTACAGAATTCCCAAAATTTGTCTCAGCAGATGGAGGATTTTAAAGTTATGTCGTAGCAAACAAACGACGTTGCAGAAACGAATTCACAAGCGGGTATTGATGACACAAATGAAGAAGACGCTTCTCAGGATAGATCACAGCCACCCTTGTCCTTAAATATATCGCCCAGAGTAATCCATCAATATTTACCGTCAACGTCTGCTACTAGAACTACCACTGAAAACGCACTTAGTACTCCGAAAACAGGCTTAATAGAAAAAAAAAACAGAAAAGAAAAATACGCGAGGTTTTCAACACAAGTTCAGTTGACCGAGCATTAAGTAAGTTGGAGGAGATCTCTAAGAGCTCCAACGTCGAAGATGAGTTTGCAACATTTGGCAAACATATTGCTAGCCAACTCAGACAGTTCCCGCTGCAGAGGGCTTTAGAAATTGAACAACAGTTCCAAAATATCTTAACACAAGAACGCTTAAAGTATTTAAGTTCAACGACATTACCAACATATCATGTTGAATCTTTCTCTGAACATACGACTGCATCAAGCGATTATCATTCTTTGGATACCCAGTTTAGTAAAGTTTGTTCACCGCCACCATAGTTCCCAGCAAATACTACGGTAATGCCGGACATGTCAACTAGCGACTTGCTAGCTGCAGCGTTGGCAAGTATTAGGAATGAAAACGACGATTATTCATAGTAATGTTGTAATGTTAACCCGAGTTATATCCTAAAATAACATACAAATAAAATAAATTGTTTTACTAACCTTTATATAATCTTAAAGTCCTTCATATATAGCATCCAACACTTCCGGCAAAAATAGCGATATTGAACATTTTGGTACTCGATACAAGGCTTCGAGTGACGCATAGCTGTCTCCAGTGACTAGAAATCGAAGAGCTATTTGCAATTTCAGCCTTGCCGGCAATGCTTCACGCATATCTGTATCGTTTTTTTAAATTTTCCCAGCAGTTTTTTTTTAAAGTTTTTTAAGATGTGCATTATCCATTCTTAAATGATTTCTATAAGCCTCTGGATCTTCCACAACCAATTCTTGGTGTAGGTTTTGTGATGCACCATGGGTATTTCGTCTTAAAATCCACGGTCGGGTCCAACACCTTCGTTTATTTTTCTTTTTGTTTGATTTTGCGATTTCTTCTCGAATTGCATGACAAATTAATTGCACACCTACATTAATAATTTCACGTGACGCCATTTTGTACTAAAATTAATTCAACTTTGAAAATAAGGCTATTATCGAGCACAAGTTAATTAAGTCTAGCCCAAGTACTTTCGCTTAAAATAGCATCTTCAGGGGCATTTCGTCAAAATGTGAACTATCCGCCATCCGGCAAGCGTACCATTTAAAATTAATTCAACATTCATCGACTGTCGTGTAAACCTTTTTGCTTTCGGCACAGATCGAATGATGGTCGAACGATCCAAATCGTTCGACTCAGATCGACCCGTGAAAACGCGCCTTAAGCCTATAAAATTTAAGGCCATATTAACGACCTTGTTATCTAACCATCTAACTGCAACAGTATTTTGATCGGAAGTAATTTTCGAGTCTGAACTTCCTCTTCCTGATAGTTTCAGTTCTTTTTCGAAACGAACAGTACAGTTTCTCATGCGATTTTGACTAATAGTTTCAGCAGCAAATATTCTTCTCGTGTGAAGTAATTTTATTAATTCCATTGAATTGAAATAATTATCAAAGTAGAGCTTATATCCCGAATTATCTGGCAATATTTGACATAAATACAAGAACAAGTGAAGTTGTAGCATTGGGGTTATCAGTAGAAATCGGTATATTATTCCTGATTTACAACAAAAATTAAAGACTCTTATGCCTTAAGGATTTGGTTTGCCTCTAATATACTGTTTTAGAGAAAATTGCCCCTTGAATGGCAACAAGAACAGTTAAACTTTCTCTCTTTCTCACTTTCTAAAGTTTATCATTGGTATTCTTATCGGTGTTGACATCTGAGATATGTAAATGATTACGTTAATTTTCAAATCGGTTTCGGGATATAACGATATCTTTATTCAAACGAAATTGTGTACGGGGAGCCTAATAAAGTCTTAACCTTGAAAAATTATTAATTCCCATTACAATGTGCAGGGCAACCAAGTGGCGTATCTCATTTTCTTCAGTACTAAGACTTTTACAATTCTTGTAAACACAATAAGAATTTGTTCTTTCAGATAACTCCTTGAATATTTCGGGTGGAAAATAGCGCGAAAAATATTCAAATGGTGAATGGTCTTCTAAACTGACACTTTTATCATAACTAAAGTTACTTTCACTTGATCGAT
This sequence comes from Diabrotica balteata, assembly GCA_918026665.1. NCBI lineage: Eukaryota > Metazoa > Arthropoda > Insecta > Coleoptera > Chrysomelidae > Diabrotica > Diabrotica balteata. The sequence goes on along the minus strand of OU898283.1, from coordinate 47,815,892 downwards.
CGAAAATACCATTTGGAGGTACAACTTTTCCAGTCTTCCAGATAGTTTTTTGTGTTTTCCCTAGAGTCGTTTGAAAAATTTTTTCTTTTTCTAATGTTACTTCATCCTCATCTTTTACTTTTTGTATCCTCATCTGATGTTGACATATCAGCCTCTTCCTAATCTAGATCTTCATCATCTTATATATCATAACAGTCATTATTCAGGGCAGCTAATGCTTCTTCTGCTTGCACAACGGTCACATCAACTTCAGTTTTCCCTTTTCCGTAAAATACAATTGTAGGAACCTCATCTAAAAAGATTTCATTGTTTAAAATTTTTTCTTAATCTCTAATCTATTTAATGCACTTTTGTAACCATTCACACCTTCTGGTGGCATGTGGATAAGCCTTTTATAGGACTATACTAAATATTAGCAAATGCAGAAACAATTACAATTTATTCTTAAATGAACTTTTCATAATGTTAGTTAGTAAATAGCAACAGCTACATGAAGTTTTTTCCAACACAATAGCAGTACTAGAACAAAAAAACAAATATTTTTAATATATAGATTAACACCTTGATATAGTTCATAAGCGAATTTTTTCAAACTTTTTCTTTAATTCATTAAACCGCTCTACTTTCTTCTGTGCTCTTGCCAAATATAACACTTTTCCATTAAACTCTTTACCATTACATTATTCAATAGCTGCATGTGGCGATTTTGTGTTTCGATAGAGAAAAAGAGCTTGTGAACGTGCCAAACAATTCACTATATATATATATATATATATATATATATATATATATATATATATATATATATATATATATGTAAGAAATTTTGGATCTACTAAGTCTGATGATAAGTTTTTTAATATGTTTAATAAGTTTGGTGAAATAACAAGTTTTGTGGTGATGAGACATATGGATGGATCATCTAAAGGATTTGGGCTTGTGGCTTATCGAGACGCAAAATCGGCATATGCAGCTATTGACGAATATAATGGTAAAGAGTTTGATGGAAAAGTGTTATATTTGGCAAGAGCAAAAAAGAAATTAAAGCGGTTTAATGAATTAAGGAAAAAGTTTGAAAAAAACAAATACTTACCAAGTGAAAAAGAATGATATTCAACAGCCATTACTTCAAGTCTTCTTCTTTTTCCTTTACTTTTTTGAGATCTTTCGATCTGTTTATTTCTGAAGCTGCCTCTGGTTAATTTCCTGGGAGGTAGATTTCCAACTATCCCTCCATCTTATAGGTGGTCTTCCGGGAGATCTTGTACCGAGCGGGTTGTTTTCTAGGGCAATTTTTGGGAGTCTATTCATCCATTCGTCTTACATGATTGTACCACATCCTCTGCCTACGCTGCCTTCCCCATTTTACAAGATCTTGAATTCTGCACTGCTCTTTAACATTTGTCTTTCTCACACTGTCTCTTCTTGTTTTGCCCACTATTGTTCTGAGGGTTTTCATTTCGGCAACCCTTGGCATCTGTTTGGTTTTATTGTTATCTTTGCGCACTTCTATGCCATATGTCATGATCGGTCGTATGCAAATCTTGTAGATTCTAATTTTACTATCTGTGGGCATATACAGATTTGATCAAACTATCTCCCTTAGACATCCTGACAACGCGGATGCTTTCTTAATCTGACTCCTTAGGTCCTTTACTGGGTCGTATGATTACTTCATTACTTTAAGTAAACCAAGCCGCCCTCTATTAGAATTATGTTAAAATAAAATAAGTCATATCACAGATATGTGTGCCGAATTATAAACTTCGTAATTGCCACCGTCGGAGCCGAAAGAGTTAAAAAAAGAAGTACAAAATAAACAGATATATGTAACGTAAATAGTACAGGAAAATACAAAGTCAAAATATAAAGAATTGTTGTTTAAAATGCAGTGACGGTTAAAAATATACTGGAATAATAAAATTTAAATTTATATGGAAGTATGGATAAACTACTGCATGAGAAGTAGTAGGGGCCAACAGTTAGGTCCAGTAATGACTGAATATTTTTCCCGTATGATTTTTAGAATAGGCATTAGGTACATGAAACAAGTAATCTAAAACGACAATTAATGTAGTAGTCATTACCTTTTTGTTAGCGCAAGAGTCTGTTTATCTAGCGCATTTCACATTAAAAAAGGCATCCTCATAGATCACAGATACGATAAATAAAAACAAAAAGGAAGGTTTCATCCCAATAAAAGTTTCCTTACCTTGATTGAGCAATCCTAACCAAAAAGTTTCGGTCTGTGAGCATTACTCCCTTAGGGAGACCGGTGGTTCCAGAAGAACTTAATATAAAAGCAAGATGATCAACTGGATCTTCTTCATTATAAGGCTTAAAGAGTTCTGGACGAATAATATCAGATCCCAAAAATCGTTTTTTAAATGATTGTATATTTTCTACACCAAAAGCTTCATCACCTGAAATAAGCCAATGAGGTAAGCAAGGTTATTCCTTATATATTTGCGGTAACAGTTTTTCGCAGTATTTTTTTTAATTAATTTATTCTAACTTTAATAAAAAAAACGAATACTTAATGAAACATCGTAAATAGAAATATAAACACACACACACCTATATATATATATATATATATATATATATATATATATATATATATATATATATATATATATATATATAAGAAATACTGGATATTATTGACTGTCGATATAAACAACCAACACAGTTTATTAGGTTGCAGTCAGAATATTGGCCGGGATGTTAAAAAAAAACACTCTTTTGACTTTTTGTCGAGCTTTCGGAATGGTTTTATTCCTTTTTAATTTTATTTCCTTTTCAAGACACTGTAAAAGACAATTATGTAAATATTTAAAAAATATCACAATTCTTCAGTGTAACTTACTAGTCGTTGAGATTATTTTTGTAAGCATTGACACTCAACATTCATACCACACATTAAAATATACAATTATAGACATAATACATTATAAAATTTTTAAAATTTATTGTAAAAATAGTAAAACTTGGTTGATGGCATGTTTAACTGGTGTATATTAACTCATACAGAGAATGGAAAGTAAAAACACTGTAATTAATATGTAATTAGGTGTAATTAATGTTATCCCTCTTTTCAAGAAATACTAGGGCCTTCTCAGGTGACTATACTTTTTAAACCTGTCTTAATGGTATGCAACATATTATACATAGAGGTGTAATTTATGTACAGGTAAATATTTATTTTATTTTTGGTGTTTTTCTAGTAAATAACAATAAATGTTGCTTAATTTGTCTATGTCGGACTTTTTGTTGATGCAAGATGTGCTAGATTTTATGAAACACATTTCCAAAAAAACACGTTTTGAATGGTTCTTTTCTTTTGTCAAAATACAGGAATCATCGAAATTGAATTCATGTTTTAGAGTTAGTGCATGTTCTGTCGATGCACATGCATTGATTTTTTTGGTTTTTATATCACTACGATGTGATATCACCCTGCTATATATATATATATATATATATATATATATATATATATATATATATATATATATATATATATATATATATATATATATATCATGTTCAAGGATTGTGGCCTAATAACATAAAAAAAATAATATTTGACTTAATCATACCACAAGAAAGTATTTCGCAGAACCTTGCTAAATAGTTTAAAAAAATCCTATACAGATATTTAAAATTCTAAATAGTATGAGGGTAGCCGACGAAAAATTCGTAAAGACATACGGTTGATTTTGTTATTTTTTAACAATTTTAAAAAGTAAAAAAAGTAATAATTTTTTGCTTATACCGTTTTGTATACATTCTAAAGAAAAATTATTCAAATAAAAGTTGTAAAACATAAAAGGTTTTTATTTAGAAAAATACCAAATTAAAATACATAAAAAATTTACCGGGATAATTCCAAAAAACCGTAAACTTTAATATATTATGTGTATAGTAATTTTTAAATGTTAATAATTTTGTTTTTTTGCCTAACGACAGGTAATATAGCTAATTGAAATTATGGCAATTGATGAGTTATTAAAGTGTGCTAAATATCAAGCAGATCAAAAAATATTTTACAATTTATTCAAATTATTTATTCCAGAAAGCGATTATTTAAAAAACTGTACTTGTTTAAATAGTGACTCTACAAGTATTTTGTTTCTTGCAATTGATTCTTTGGGCCGTCAGTGTTAGGGAGTATTAAAAAATCTTTAACATATTATTAAATGTTTTATTAAAAACCAATTAAACAGGGGATTTTTTAGCTTCTAAACATTTATAATAACTTTGATATTGTTACAAGCACTACAGTGCTTCTGTACGGAGTAGAAACGTGGATATTGAAGACGGAAATTCTATTAAAACTTCGGGATTTTGAGCTATGGTTATACAGAGGGATCTTGAAGATACCATGGACAGACAAAGTCACCAATGAAGAAGTACGCGGAAGATGAACAAAACCGCGAATTTGTTCAACATCGTGAAGAGCCGTAAGCTGTATTACTTGGAAAATATAATGAGATATCAAGGAAGATACAGATACGAGCTACTCCAATGCATTTTGCAAGGTAAAATTGAAGGAAAAACGACCCCAGGACGAAGAAGAATATGCTGGCTTGCTAACCTGAGAGCATGGTATAGAAAGACCTCAATACAGCTATTTCATATAGCATTTAACAATCGCCAACGTAGAGAAAAGAAAACAGAACCTTTTTTAACCAATAAGAACTAAGATAGTATCTAATTCTTAAAATCATATTTTCATTGTTTTTTAACATTAATATCTAAAAATTAAAAGTATTTTAAATCAAGATCTACAATATGTGATCCAACTTATGGATGTCGTATATAGTAAAGGAATAAACAGTTATAACCTATTAAAATAATGGTATTCGTAAAATACCGCTACGGAAAAAAAGTGGGAGTAAGAATTGCCTGAGCTTCGTTTTTTCTTAGATTGGAACTTTAAACTAAAGCGCGCTTGTAAAATATTTAATATCTCGGCTTCTGTGGTACGTGAAACTTTAATTTTTTATTTTTAAAAGTGAAACTGGAACAAACCATGAAGTGGAGATATCCAGGAGTGGCTAGTATACCTGTTGAATACAAAGCACGTGGTGTTCGTGTGTATTACGGTATAAAAACGCTTATTAAAAGCTTAAAATTTTTTTATTGTAAAGAAGATCTTTTCGGAATATGTATCATTCCATCATCAGTTTACTAAAAGAGAGAGTAAAAATACCAATATTAAAAACAACAAAGTTAAAATTTGAACATACAAAAAGAGAAAGTTGGTTTTTTACTACTTACATAAAAAAGTTGTTAAAAAACATTGTGTGGCCACATAAAAAACATTCGGTTGACATCTGGATTTAAAAAATAATATTCTTCGTGTTATTTATTCAGGTAAATGCAATAGACTCTTGACTTTTGTAATGTAAAAAATGAAACTGGGGGCATCTTATATGACCCCCTGTAGTTGGTGAAGTTTTATTGACTTACATTACCTCTGATCTGTGTTGGAGTCTAGGGCTAACTGATAGAAAGATGGTATGAAAAATCAGTTAGTACCCGTCAATGTCAAGAGGAATGATGTGGTAGGAGCAAAGTCATTGTGCTTAAGTTTGTGAGTAGGCAGTTTTTAGTGAAGAAATGTGTTTTGTGTGTAGTAGGATCATAAGCAATTTTTGGTATTTTAAAAAAAACTGATGGGAGAATATAAATCAATGTGTGACTGTGATGCAAAATAAATCGGTATACCAAGGTAGGTAAAAATTTTATGTAATTTAAGTGGTTAAAATTAATAAATCATTTTAAATGGGATGAAAAGGATGTTATTACCTAATTGTATCGTTGTATTAAATAAGTATATATAAAAGATGGATTGTAATTTATGGAAGATGAGTCGAGGAAAAGAAAAAGAAGTAAACGAGAAGGTAAGAAAGGGAATAGAAAGTGAATGTGACGATGTAAGATGGAGAAATTGAAACTGACTGTGATAGGAGGTAGATAGATGTAAAATTAATATTTATAAGAAAATGTGTATGATTGTATGTGTATGATTAAATGAATATATATATAAAAGTAGGATTGTAATTTATGGAAGATGAGTAGAGGAAAGAATAAGAAAAAGGAAATTAACGAGAAAGTAAGAAAAGGAATTAGAAGGTGAATATGGTGATTTAAACTGGTGATATTAAAACTGATTGTGATAAGAGAAAAAAGATGTAAATTATTCATTTTACATCTTTTTTCTCTTATCACAATCAGTTTTAATATCACCAGTTTAAATCACCATATTCACCTTCTAATTCCTTTTCTTACTTTCTCGTTAATTTCCTTTTTCTTATTCTTTCCTCTACTCATCTTCCATAAATTACAATCCTACTTTTATATATATATTCATTTAATCATACACATACAATCATACACATTTTCTTATAAATATTAATTTTACATCTATCTACCTCCTATCACAGTCAGTTTCAATTTCTCCATCTTACATCGTCACATTCACTTTCTATTCCCTTTCTTACCTTCTCGTTTACTTCTTTTTCTTTTCCTCGACTCATCTTCCATAAATTACAATCCATCTTTTATATATACTTATTTAATACAACGATACAATTAGGTAATAACATCCTTTTCATCCCATTTAAAATGATTTATTAATTTTAACCACTTAAATTACATAAAATTTTTACCTACCTTGGTATACCGATTTATTTTGCATCACAGTCACACATTGATTTATATTCTCCCATCAGTTTTTTTTTAAAATACCAAAAATTGCTTATGATCCTACTACACACAAAACACATTTCTTCACTAAAAACTGCCTACTCACAAACTTAAGCACAATGACTTTGCTCCTACCACATCATTCCTCTTGACATTGACGGGTACTAACTGATTTTTCATACCATCTTTCTATCAGTTAGCCCTAGACTCCAACACAGATCAGAGGTAATGTAAGTCAATAAAACTTCACCAACTACAGGGGGTCATATAAGATGCCCCCAGTTTCATTTTTTACATTACAAAAGTCAAGAGTCTATTGCATTTACCTGAATAAATAACACGAAGAATATTATTTTTTAAATCCAGATGTCAACCGAATGTTTTTTATGTGGCCACACAATGTTTTTTAACAACTTTTTTATGTAAGTAGTAAAAAACCAACTTTCTCTTTTTGTATGTTCAAATTTTAACTTTGTTGTTTTTAATATTGGTATTTTTACTCTCTCTTTTAGTAAACTGATGATGGAATGATACATATTCCGAAAAGATCTTCTTTACAATAAAAAAATTTTAAGCTTTTAATAAGCGTTTTTATACCTTAATACACACGAACACCACGTGCTTTAATTTTTTACTAGGGTAGCTCAAATAAATAATAAGAATTGTGCTATTTTGACGTATCTTACTAAATATTTCCGTATAAATGGTATTGAATTTTTCTAGTATATCGTAAGAAATATTGCCTTTCGAATAAACATTCATTTAGATTAAGAGAATTAGATCTGAAGATAATTGCCGCACTCTCGCTGAAGCCACTGCCAGGGGCAGTTGGTTTTAGGTGTGTCCAAATTTTTTGTCAAATTTCTAAAGTTTTTCCGATTTTTTTTTTCGTCCTTTTTCATGGAAAATGTGTTGCAGTATTAAGTTCAATGTATAGTTACATTTGAAGTGAAGGTTTAAGAGGTTGGAAAACATATTTGAAAAGAGAACACGCTTTGGGTGTCGGCGTCAAAAATCGGAAAATTTGTTGAAAAAAGTTTACAACAACTTTGAAGGATAACCACATGTTTCCATTTTGCCCAGCAGCTTCCATCCTAATTTTGTTTGTCTCTGGTTGTCATCCCAGGCGTTTTCGCTGTTTGAAGATGAATTTTTTCGGGTGGCAGAGAGTGTAAGTCCAGTTCACATCCCCAAAATTTTTTGTAAGTACAGTTCCCAACCCCAGAAAATTTGACGAAAACGTAAAGAAATTTTAGTAAAAAGCAGGTAACTTTTTTGTTTGAACTTTTAAAGTAAAGACAGACTTTTTTTTAATAATAATTGCTTTCATACAGGTTTAGAAATTGTAATAATTAAAATTGCAGATGTTAGGACGTGGTTTAGGTCTAGCTGTCATATTATTTGTTCTATTTAAAGATTTAGTATTGTCATATCACAGTTAGCACTATTTTTGATATTTGGTAAATATCTAATCCTGGTTTTTAAAGAAGGTTAACCTTTATGCATAATCATTATCATCATTTTGGCTTTACAACCCTGTGTGGGTCCTAGCCTCCCCAAGAATTCTCTTCCAGTCGTCCCTATCCATCGCCTTCCTCCGCCAAGCACGTATTTCCATATTTCTCATCTATCCATTTTCCTATCTTGGTCTATGTTATCTAGGAATCTTGTTCTGGGTCTTCCTCTTTTTCTTTGACCAATAGGTCTATCAGGGAGCGTTTTTCTAGCTGAGTCGGTTTGCTCCATCCGCATTACATGGCCTACCCACCTCAGACGTCCTATCTTAATGTGTTTTACGATATCTGGTTCCTGGTATACTCTATAGAGTTCAAAGTTGTATCGTCTTCTCCAGACACCATTTTCATTTACCGCTCCATAGATTCGCCTCAGTATTTTTCTTTCGAAACATCCTAACATGTTTTCATTGCTTTTTGTTAAAGTCCGGGTTTCTGAACCATATGTTAGGACTGGGCGTATTATTGTTTTGTAGAGTTTAACTTTTGTATTTATTGATATAGCTGTAGATTTAAAAAGGAGATTAAGCCCAAAATAGCATCTATTAGCCGTGCAAATTCTGCGGTTTATCTCTCGTTTATCTCTCTACGTCGTTTTCTATAACAAGTGGCCGTCGTATTTGTGGTTGCGGACCTACTTTCATGTATTTCGTTTTATTCATGTTTATTATTAAATCCATTTTTGTAGCCGCTTCCTTTAGTGCTACATACGCCTCTTGTGCTGCGTTTTCCGTTCTCCCAACAATATTGATATCATCAGCATATGCTAGGATTTGCACAGATTTGTTATATATTGAACCGGTAGTTGTGATTTGTGACTCACGTATTACGTTTTCCAGAGCTATATTAAATAGTATACAGGAGAGTGGGTGTCCCTGACGTAGCCCGTTATTTGTATTAAAAGGTTCAGGATTCGTACTCTGCATTCAACTTTTTTAAGGGTTAGTTTAGTTAAACTTACCAACTGATTTGGTACTCCCAGGTCTATCATTGCTCTTAACAATTCTCTTTTATTTACAGAGTCGTAGGCTGCCTTGTAGTCTATAAATATGCGGTGCGTGTCTACACCATATTTCAGTGTTTTCTCTAGAATTTGTCTCAGGGTTGAAATCTGATGAATTGTTGATTTACCACCTCTGAAACCAGACTGGTATTGTCCTATTTTTTGCCCTGCATACGGTGCCATACGATGGCATAGTATATTGGAGAATATTTTATACTCTGCATTTAGGAGCGTTATTCCTCTATAGTTAGAGCATTCAAAGATATCTCCCTTTTTGTGTATGGTGCAAAGTATTCCAATATTCCAATTACAGAGGAGGGACTTCTGTATTCATATTTCTTTTATAAGCAGCTGCAGCGCTATTGTGATATCGTGACCACCTTCTTTATATAGTTCCGCTGGAAGATTATCTATTCCGGGTGATTTGTTTCTGGCTAGTTTATTGACAGCGTCTTTAACTTCCAGGATCGTTGATGGGTGCACCTCCCTCTCGTCTGCTCCGCTTACCTCACAGCTTTCGTCTTTCGGGTTTTCTTCTTCCTCTATATTAAGTATTTGGTTAAAATATTCCGTCCATCGATTTAGTACGTCTGTTCTTGTTGTTAATAGATCGCCATTCAAACTTCTACATTGATTTGTGTTTGCATTGAATTTTTTTCTGGTGATGTTAATTTTCTTATAGAATGTTCTTAATTCTTTCTCTCTGTTGAGGTTTTCTATATATTAAAGTTCCTTTTTTAAGCGGTTTCATTTCTTCATTCTGTGTATTTTCGTTTCTTCTCTTCTCTTTGTCTGGTAATTCCCTACACTTGTTCTAGTCCGGCGGGTAAGCACTTTTGCATAAGCTTCATATTTTTTCTGTGTTGCGTCTTTGCATTCATCGTCAAACCAGTAATTTTTTCGGGTACAAGTTTCTGTTCCTATTTCATCTTGTGCTGCTGACTCAATATCTTTCTTTATCGTGTTCCAGTAGGAGTCTATATCTCTCTGGTCTTCTCCGCTTGGACTTTGATTTCTTAACCTATTGGTAATATTTTCCCAGTACTGTTTTGCAGTAGTTGCATCTCCTAGCTTTGTATCGATTTTTTTTCATTGTTGGAATTTGAAATTCTAGCCCCTTAGTGTTGAGATTACTAAACAGTGGTCTGAATCTATGATTGCGCCTCTATAACTTCTGCAGTTCATTATGTCCGTTCCGTGTCTTGAATCTATTAAGATCTGATCAATCTGACTAGTTGTTCTTCCATCAGCGGTGGTCTAGGTTACCTTGTGTATATCCTTATGTTCAACAACCTTTATGCATAGTTTCACTTAAAAATATTTCTTTATTTGTAACAATTTAATTCTGCTACAAATTGTCGCCCATTAACAATTGTAAGTTTTGTATTATATCCAACTTCTAGAGTTTATAAACGAATAGGACATATTAAGTGTTTCTCTTTGTTTTTTTTGTATTTGCTTTGGTAACTATAGTATTTTTGTACTATTTATTTTTGTCCCTGTTTGTGGTGAGACAGTAATAAATGTTTAATTTTTTTTTCTAAACCATTTTGTTTATCTATTTGAAAAAAAGTTCCTAACCTCTTTGTGTTTTTAGGAAGGAAGAACCTTTTCTTCATCCAGCAGTGTTTCTTCAAAGCGACGTCCTTATTTCAAATAGCTAAAGGATCTTCTTGTGTTTTGTTTGTTCCAGGAGATTCATGTAAATACCCTTTTGTTCACTTATGCACGACGCAGTTTTCCAAATAAATCCTGAGAGCCGTTCGCATAAGTTTCGATTTGTTTTGCTCGCCCTATAAACCCCTTATAATAATACCCTATGTGGTAGGCAAAATATTCGTTACAATATATATCTTTTTAACAAATTCAATATACTAAAAGACTAAACTGATCAACCAAAAGTTAACTAAATGTAATAAAACTTACCATAAATTATTATCAGTTTTTTAATAAAACTGAATTCCTTCTGAAGGTTCCAGAACTTTTTAATAGTTGTTTTAGAGCAAAATATAATCTCTGGTCGATACAGTGTGAGTACATGTCTTAACTCATCTTCTGTATATACATGATTAATGGGAGCTACTGTAGCTCCTACGTACAAAGAAGCTAAAACTGCCTCAAAGAACCTCACGTTGTTCTCACTACTTATTGAAACAATTGTGTTGGGTTGTAGTCCAAAATTACGCAGGGCTTGTGCTAATGTGCAGGAATCTTCCAGTAGGCTTCTGTATGTGCGCTTTTCTCCAGAAAATACGTCTACCTATAAATAAAAATACAGTTTACTTAACGTAATAATGGTAGCTTTATACAAACTAGACTAATTTGGACAAATATTATTTAATTTGAATATGATTTTTCAATTAGAACTAATCTTTGATAAGGTTTACTTTGAAAAGAATTAGAATTACTTCACTGATGTTCTGAAATGTTGGTTATGTTTGTAAAAGTCACACTGCTTAATTCCAATAATTTGTATTTTACTGCTTTTTAAGCATTGAAACGTACAATAACGTTATGTTACAAATTTTACAACAATAACTAGAAGAATAGCGCAGAATGGAGATCATTTTGATGTAGTGGTTGTAAACCTCCAGCAATGGAGTACACCAGAAGAAGAAAAACATATGGGCCTCAATATTACCAAAGTTCACAAAAATCCATTTCTTTAGTTATTACTCTATTTTAAAATAACAATACAACATTACAAATTATCCTTTTATCTAAATAGAGTCACCCTTAATCCATCAATGTTGTTGATAGAGGGTCAACTTCACCTTTTTTGCAGAGCAAAAACTGCCAGAACCCCAAGCAAAAGAAAACCAAAGGAAGAAGCTTCAGAGGATTTGGACGACGTTATGAGCATGTTCAAGAAGATGATGGCGTAACTGAAAGAAATCAGGAATGAAAATAAGGAATATAGAGAAGAGATGATAGCGCTGAAAAAAGAAAATATAAAGATAAATCAAGAATTGGAAGAAACAAAAAACAAATTAACTCAGGTTGAAAACAAAGTGGAAAGAATTGAAAAACAGATGAAAAGAAATAACATAGTAATTACGGGTCTACCAATAAACACAACAGATGAAACACTCTTAAAAAATAATGTAAAAGATTTGATAAAAAAGCACCTAAAAGAGGATGTCGAAATAGAATCTGCAATGAAGTTAAAGATTAATATATGTCTGATACAAATGAAGGAGTATGGCGAAAAAATTAAGGTAATGAAAGAAAAAAACAAACTCAGATTTCTTACTGGAGAAAAGATCTTCCGAAAAAGAAAGACACATGAGGCAGGAAATCGTAAATAAAGGCAAAGAATTAAGAGCTGAAGGTAGAAATGTGAAGATAGGGTACAAAAAACTAACTGTGGATGGCATAAAATGGGTATGGGCCGGAAATGGTACTTTTAAACAAGAAAATTCTAGTAATATGAACCCAAAAAACGACATATAGTAGTGGAAAAAGGAAAAGATGGCCCATTATGGCAACGGACCCTAGCGATGAACAGGAAAATAAGTTTGAACATAAATAGCAAAATAAAAAATAAGAATATTTACCTAAATATTGCTACATGGAATGTACGAGGAGTATACGAGGAGGGAGCATTAATTAACCTAATAGAAGAACTAAAAAAATATAAAATACACATCTTAGCAATACAGGAAACACATTTAACTGGAAACGACATTAAAAAGATTAGCCCATACACGTTTTACACAAGTGAAGGCGATAATAGGAATTTTGGAGTGGGTTTTCTGGTACATGAAGACGTGGAGCAAGTAAAACGATTCATAGTAAAATCTGACAGAATGTGTGCAATTAGAATTAAGGGAAAAAAGAATATGATATCGTTGATAAATATACATGCTCCAACAGAAGAAAAAGACGAAGAAGTGAAAGACGAATTTTACGAAGAATCAGAGTCATTGTGTGAAGAAATGCCCAGACAAGATACTAAAATTATTATAGGCGACGCCAATGCAAAGATCGGAAGAGAAGATATATATAAAACCATAACAGGGGGTGAAAGTAAACATTTGAATACAAATGATAACGGACAAAGATTAATAACATTCGCAATTGAAAACAGGATGAAGATAATGAGTACCCATTTTATGAGAAAAAATATATATAAAGGAACGTGGAAAATTCCGTGATCAAATAGAACTAATCAAATAGACCACATCTTAATACAAGAGAAATTTGCCAATTTAATAACAAATGTGAAAACGTGCAGAGGGGCTGACGTAGACTCAGATCATTTTTTGGTTAAAATTAATATGAGAGAAGCAATAATTAAAAAGCATAAACAGAAAAAGAAAGTGCAACGTAAATTTAACTATGAAAAACTGCGAAAATTTGAGGTAGCGCAGGATTATCAAAAGGATATACAAGAAACCTACGCGAAACAAGATGGTGTAAGTAACATACAACAAAAGTTCTTGAAAATGACAACCACTATAAAGGAAGCTACGTCGAAGAACATACCAAGAACAAAAAGATTTAGAAAAAACCACTGGTTCAATGAAGAATGCAGAACAGAGTTAAAAAAGAGATCAGATTTGAGATTAAAAAGTTTACGATCGCAAAAACAAGACGACCTTGAAAGGTATGCCGAACAACGAAAAAAAGTAAAGAGAATCCTAAGGGAGCGCAAACGAAAGTATATGGATGATAAAATTAGAAAAAATAAAAATGAAATAAAAAATTTTTATAAAAAAGTAAAATACATTAAAACTGGGTACCAGGGAAGAACGATAAATGTAAAAGATAAGCAGGGACACCTGATAGTGGACGAAGACCAAATATGTGAAAGGTGGAAAGAATATTTCGAAGAGATGCTAAATGAAGAAGTGACTACTGAAGAAAATTGTTATGTTCCTAAACCTCATACAGTAATAGAAGAAATACCAAGGCCCACAAGAGAAGAAATTGAAGAAATAATAAAAGATATGAAAAATCAAAAAAGCACCGGGGAGAGCGGCATTGTGGCAGAGAACATAAAATATGGAGGAGAGACCTTATTAAACAAACTTGGCGAGCTAATACTAGAAGTATGGGATGCCGAAGAACTGCCTCAAGAATGGAATAAGTCGATTATAATTCCTATACACAAAAAGGGAGATAGAACTGAATGCGCAAACTATAGTGGAATATCTATATTAGAAGTAATTTATAAAGTACTCGCCATACTAATTAAAAAACGGTTAGAAATATATATATATATATATAGAAGAATCTAGGAGAATACCAGGGAGGATTTCGGAAAGGAAGATCAACAACCGATCAAATTTTTATGCTAAAACAAATCCTGTTCAATTGCTATGAATACAACATTTCAGCACAAGTACTTTTCATTGATTACAAAGCTGTCTACGATACAATAGACAGAAACAAGTTATTAGAAACACTAAAAGAGTTCCAAGTGCCAGAAAAAATAATAAGAATGGTAAAAATGACAATTAGACAAACCATTTATGCTGTGAGATGCAACGGTACAATCTCAGAACAATTTGAAGTGAAAAAAGGTGTTCGCCAAGAAGACCCGTTGTCTACATTGCTATTTAATATAGTTCTAGAAAAAATTGTAAGGGATAGTGGGATAAATAGGTCCGGAACTATTTTATACAAGGAGCACCAATGCTTAGCATACGCTGATGACGTGGTTCTTATTACAAGAAATGAAAAATAGCTATCAAATATAACAAAAAGATTGATTCGGGAAAGCTCTAAAATGGGACTGAAAATTAATATTAATAAATCGAAAATCGGAATACATGGACATCTCGAGCAAAAAAGGAATAAACACCGGGGAATCCTTTAAATTGGAGGTGGAGGATGGATCAGTTGTAGAATTCGAGAAGGTAGATGAATATATGTACTTAGGTACTCTTATTGATCAGACATGAAAGGAAGAAACTGAAATCAACCTGAGACTGACCAAGAGCAACAGGTGTGCTGGAGCCATGAGCAAAATAATTAAGGCCAAAGATATATCTCGTAATACAAAAATAAGAGTATACAAAACTATAATTAGACCCACAATGCTATACGTTGCCGAGACATGAACTATGAACAAAACAATACAGAATACATTTCAAGCATGAGAAAGAAAGATTCTTCGCAGAATATTTGGTGGAAAAGTAGTATAGGGAGAATGGAGAAGACGAACTAATGCAGAAGCGTATCATTTGTATGCTAACCCTACAATAACAAAAGTGGTAAAAAAACGTAGACTAGAATGGCTCGGTAATCTAGAAAGAATGCAAGGTGATAGACTAGTCAAGAATATTGCTTGGAGAGTACCTGAGGGCAAAAAAAGAGAGGAAGACCAAGAAAGAAATGGAGAGATGTAGTGATGGAAGATGTCAGAGAGATGGAAATCAGAGATTGGAAGCTGTTAACTAAGAATAGAAAACGATGGAAATTATCCATCCAGCAATGGGCCTAAAAGGCCTGTTAACGCTGTACATACACACATACTAAGTAATCAACTTTCTCCATCTTCCTAACATTCATAAATATAGAAACTGTTTCTGTTTCTCGAGTACCAAATATTGTTTTTAACATATGGACTGGTCCAACGAAGACTATAGTACCTCAAATTTTACACCTTTTGAGTTACGAACGCAAAATATTAAAACATAATGATCTTTTCCCCAGAAAAGAACTGTATCTCAGTAGATATAGTTATGCAACCAATATTAGGTACATGTACACGTTTTATAGTATCTCCGATCTATGGAAAACAAATGTTAAAAATCATCGTATCTTTAGTTACAATAGTCTTCGTTGTTATCCGAGGCGATAGCATTAGGTATCGTAACAGGAGCTACTACGGCATTCAGCGCTATTTTAAGGTTATGTTCAACAGTTTACTTTTGTTATAATTGTCATAATGTGTTCCAGAAATAAATTGATATTGGAATTAGCTGAGAAAGCTTATAAAACACTGAAACGGATATTTCTTATCGTTCTTTTGAAGTTAAATTCATAATTAACTTTATTTAAAATAATTACAACAAAGTAAAAACATACTTATTTTTTTAAAGGTGAACATATTGCTGTAAGTGTTATAGAAGAAAGCAGATACGAATGTGGATCTTAGTGACCACGAGACTAATAGTAATTCTGAATATTTTACAAGGTTAGTAAACTTAAAAATGGAAAATGTATTAGAATTAAAGGTCGACAGATAGGTGCATAATACGCAGACATATGTAGACTAAAATATTTTACCAAAATAGCTAGAGAAGATAGAGATATTTTTTCAATGAATTTTAAAAGTTAAAAGATCATACAAGAAAAAGAGATTTTATTGCTTGTCATATAAGACAGGTTTCCAAAAAATAAGCAACTATTACTGCAGAACAACGGTCTCAAAGGAATTACTCTCGACAACATTACTTCTACATTCGCAATGAAGAACAACGTGTTTGCAAAACTATATTCTTGGAAATAGAGTTTCCAAGAACGTAGATTAACGTTTCGGAAACTTGGATCACTACAGCATTAAAAAAACTGAAAGATGGTCGATCATTAGAGGAAGATTGTTGTCTGGTGTCGTCCGTGCACGTATGTGCTGGTGAGTCGTATTCATCCAGAGTCGGTAACATCAAAGGTGCGGTATATGCCCGTGCGACACGATACGAACGTGTCCGTGTTTTAACAGACAAGGTTAAGTCGGAAATTGTCCATTTGCTGACACGAGTAGTTGTCTGAAGTATTGTCAAATTTGTTTTGCAGTTTTTTTAAGTTTTTTGACAAAAACTGAAATGGACAAACAAAGATATTTTAAATTTGTATCAACATGCATAAAGTTTTTGGAATTCTACGGCGCCACAGCATAATAACCTGAACAATATGTACATATACATATATATATATATATATATATATATATATATATATATATATATATATATATATATGATTCGTAGAACCGAATAAATAACCAATTAAAAAATAGTACTATTTCGATTAAAGACTTGAAAGAGAAGAGAGACAATTTAATGTCAACATAGAAATGGCAAAAAACAAAAGTAGAGACTTACACAGACTATCACGGACCGTAGGAAGAGCTCTGTCTGTGGTGCGTTGCCGTCCGTGCTCGTGCTTCGATGATCTGTAGAATAGCCGATCGTGGGAAGCGGCTACTATAGCGGCTTTCTACCATCGGCGACTATACAGATCATTACGCACGGCCGATGAGCACACACGGCAACGTACCACAGGCAGAGCTCTTCCTACGGTCTGTGACAGTCTGTGTAGGTCTCTACTTTTGTTTTTTGTCTTCTGTAACCGACTGTACCGACTCAAAAAGAAGCGACTTCCCACGATCGGCGATATTGCGGACGGACGCGGACCAGCCCGCACCGACACACCATGAAAAATATCTTGTTCGTGGTAGCACAGGCCCGTCTGTGCTGGTGCGTCCTATCCATCGAGGGTCGGTAACATCAAAGATGCGGTACATGCCCTTGCTACGCGATCCCAGAGCGTCCTTTTTTTAACAGACAAGTGCAAGTCAGAAGTTGTTCATTCGCTGACACGAGTAGTTGTTTGTAGTTTTGTCAAAGTTGTTTTACACTTACTACTACTACTAAGGATTTCCACTTAGCCTCGTCGATTTCATCTCTGAATGATCTTCGGGGTCTTCCTCTCTTTTTTCTTCCGATCGGGCTCCATTCTGTGATTTTGTTTATCCAGCATCCTCTATCCGCTCTTCTGACGTGGCCGTACCAGGATAGTCTCTTCTCCTCTATATAGTCGATTATGTCTGATTGCACTCCCATTCTCCGCTTAATCTCTGCGTTTTTAATTCTGCCTCTTTTTATAAGTCTACAGCTTCTCCTCAGGAATTCCATTTCTACTGCTCTTATTCTACCTCTATTTCTCTTGTTTATTGTCCAGTTTTCGGACCCATATGTCAGGATACTTCTTGTCAGGGTATTATATATTCTCTTTTTTGTCTTTATCGTAATGTTCTTATCCCACAGCGCTGAATTTAGTTGTCTTATACAGTTTCTTGTTTGTCTTAGTCTGTTGTTTATATCTTCTTCTATTGTTCCCTGGTTCGATATTATGGGTCCTAAATACTTGAATTTATCTGTTCCATTTACTTGTCTTCCCTCGTCTATCTCTAGGTTTCTCATATAATTGTTTTCTGTTGTTAGGTATTCGGTTTTCTCTAGTTTATTTTCATTCCGTTGTTTTTATATTCTTCTTCTAGTTTTCTGAGCATAAAGCTAAAATCTTCTTCATCTCGTGCGATGACTACTTGATCGTCGGCGAAACTTAAGGTGTATAGGTATTCGTCTCTTACTGGTATGCCCATTCCTTCGCACTTTATCCTTCATGGTTTGAGTGTCTTTTCCAAGAATATTTTAAACAGAGTAGGGGACGTCGCACAGCCTTGTAGAAGTCCTTTTTTCGTCTTAAATGGATCGTAGGCTTTATTTCCACATTTAATAGCTACTTTGTTTTCTTTGTACAGTGCTTTAACTGCTTTTATTAGTGTTTGTCGGATTCCGAGATCATTCATTGCTTCCCATAATTTGACTCGTATGGTATTGAGTCGTATGCTTTCTTTACATCAACAAACGCCAGATGGGCCGGTCTACCTTATGCCATTTTCTTCTCTATCAGTTGTTCTAATGTGTACGTATGATCTAGGCATGATTGTCCTACTGTGAACCCTGCTTGGTCGTCTCCAATTTTTTTACACTTTTTTGCTGAAAAATGGAATGGACAAACAAAGTTATTTTTGACTTTTTAAATTTGTATAAAAATAAAAGTTTATGGAATTCTACGGCGCCAGATCAAAAGACCAGGAACGATATATACGATGCATGGAACCAAATAAAAAATCAATTGAAGAATGCACTATTCAGATTAAATACTTAAAGAAGTAGAGAGACAATTTAATGTCGACATTCTTCTTCTTAACATGCCATACACCAAAGTGCGTAGGCGACTATCTCATTATTAGAATTCTGTTCTTGGCGGCGTGACACAGCTCGACTGTATTGTGTATTCCTGTCCAATCTTTAATATTCCTTAACCAGGATAATTGTTTGCGGCCGGCTCCTCTTCTACCTTGCATCTTCCCTTGTAGGATTAACTGTGGTATTTCATATTTTGCTTCTCTAAATATGTGCCCAAGGTAACCAATCTTGCGTTTTTTAATTAATTCAAAGAGTTCTCTTTCCACGCCGGCTCTCTTAAGGATGTTATCGTTTCGAACTCTATCCACCCAATGTATGCGCATCATTCTTCTCAATGACCATATTTCAAATGCTTCAAGTTTGTTAATAGATTTTTTTTAAGTCCACGTTTCCATGACATAAAGCAAGATGGACCATATATAGCACTATAATGTCGACATACATAAGGCAAAAAACAAAAGTAGATACCTACACAGACTGTCGCGGACCGTAGGAAGAGTTCTGTCTGCGGTACGTTGCCGATCGTGCTCATGTGTGTGATGATCTGTAGAATCGCCGATCGTGGGAAGCACCAGCACAGACGTGCCTGTGCTACCACGAACGAGACATTGCCCATAGTGCGTGAGTGCGAGCTGGTCCGCGTCCGTCCGCAATATCGCCGATCGTGGAAAGCCGTTTTTGGACAAGCATATACAAGATTTCGGTATCCTGTCGGTCGATTGCTTTAAATTGATAAGGAAATATTGGTCCCCTATTGGCACATATACATCTTTAAAAATTTTATAGTTATTTCAAAATATTATTTTTTCTTAATTATTTATTTAACTATATAACTATATATTTATTACTATATTTAACTTAATCGATATACATGTTAACACCTTTCTGCATCTTTTGCAGTCAGAACTATCAGCAATTCTTTTAATCATATCTTCGATATCAAAAATCATACATTCCAAGATAAGAAATAATAAAAATGTCACATTATATAACAATTTAAATTAATCTGTTATATTGTTGTAGATAAATTTTATAAATATTTGACTATTTATATACCTAATATGCTTATCGACATTTTTAACTTAACAATATAATTACATTATACCTACCGCTATTGTTAAGTATTATACTAAGTTAATGTTAATATATACTTTTTGCTGATTAAACTAATGAACTTGATAAGTAGACAGATAAAATAAAAAGACATCCAAATGGTCATTGCCGTATAATGAAGATAGGAATATAAGACTATATTTGAGTCCGCTAGATGCAAAACTTTGCATTTACTGTGTAAGTCAAACTGAGTTATTTGCAAAAAACTGATAAATTTTGCAAAAAACCTTAGACATAATAAATGGCACTTTTTTGTGATAGATAAATGCTTTATTAGGTAAATAATGATTTTTTTCTTAGAAAAGTTATTGGGTTTGCTAGAAAAGGAAGAAAAATTTGAAAATACCGAGTTTTGAAAATACCGAGATCCGGCTGGTCTCTCCAATTTTCACCAAAATGGTTTCTAAGGAGAGTGCCTATGGACGATTTATTTCCTTTCAATCAACATCCAATCTGTTGTAACTTTGGTTTCAATAAAGAAATCTTTTTCCCTTTTCGTATTATAGACTTGGTGAACCCTATGTCAGAACGATAAAATATTTCCCCCCTTACCGTAGGCATATAATCTTTGTCCTTAGAAAATATAAATCATTTCGTTGCATTACATTTAAAATGCCACCGGGAAGGTTTTTTAACAACAACGTCACTCGTCTTTCTCCAGTCTGATATCTGCCAGTCTTTACCAAGTCTCAGCACCTTTGAGTGTTTTCCAATTATGTCTTCATATTCTTTTCTGTTTATTACAACGTTCTTCTTTTTTATCTCCCTTTCTATCATACCAAAAATCCTATCTGGTGACAAAAAGGAATGACCAACAACAGGAAACGTAAACTCCACATTCTTGATGTGACCAGGTGCTTCATAAACCAACCAGTAGATTATCATAGACATCATCGTGATATTTTTATTCTGTCCACCACATCCATCTGCAAATAGGTGAACTTTTTCGATTTGATTTTTAAAGTTGAATTTTATGAGAGTATCATGTACAGCAGAGGCAACAGCATTTGAATCTTTTGGATGTTCAAACTCCAGCCACACATATGACGTCACATTTGCAGAAGAAAGATGGGATTTCGAATTTCCAGCCACGATGGTGAAATTATAAAAATTTATTTGATGTGAGAAATAAGCCGCCTGGTCGGGAAGCTTTGGCAAAGAAAGATTTTTTTGACAATCAAAAGAAAACATTTGTATGTTATGATTTGATTCATTTTTTAACAAAGAATAAAAGGCTTTAGCTCTTAACGTATGAACTCTCTGCTCTGTTATAACCTTTAACTTTTCTTCTTCTGAATTTTCTTTTCTCAAAATTTCCTTCGCTCTGAGACACGCAGAACAAGCATCTACTAAGAGAGTGCCGAATGATATGTTGTAGTATTCATTAACGTATGTTCGGAAATATGATAACTTTACGGAATGATGTGGATTACGTTGACAATATATTCTGTAAAGCTTTGTAAAACTCAGATCACATGGTAAATACAATCTAGTCGATCGTACTCTATTATAATGACTCTCTGCACCGTTCAAAAGCCCCATAAATGTTTGGATAGATAATTTTATTGGATCAAATCTACCTTTTGTTGTATCTCCTCCTCTTCTCTCTTTTGGTATTTCACCCCGGATAACAAACGTTCTTACAACACGCTCTATTTTTTTAGAACTTAAATGAGTTATTCCAAGAAATGCTGTCTTGCATACTCTTAAAAGTCCACCCTCTACTGTAGTAACAAAATATTTAATTGAAATTCCATGTAGGTTTGTACTTGATCTCTTGGGCTTTTGACCTTCACAAAATTTCAGCAAAAAATATCTTGTTTTATTTTGTCAGTTGTTGAATACAGATTATTATGAAAATGCTGAATGTCTCGCATCTTTAAATCTATCCAACAATACACTTTCTTTGTATGGTTACAGGTGGGAAAACCGGGTAGATGCCTAAAAATATTGACAATAAGTCCCAAACCTATCTAGTTAATTGTAGACACCTCTTACCTCTTAAGTTTCATTACATTTCGTTTCCATTTTTCTGTTTGTACAACTCGTTTTCTCCCTTTTCCTTTTTCACAAGGTCTAATGTGCACATGAAGATCCATAATGTTAATTATTTGCAATAAATTTGGTGTTTTTAGTACTCAAATAACAAACAGTGAAACCGGTAATGGCGAATGATGGAATAATTGACATGTGCACATGAGACGTGTCATGTGACTCAAACAATGTAAGCGATTGGTCAATTGCAATTACACAGTTATGCAACTGGCATAGGCTGACAAATACAGAGTTTTGCGTCTGACTCAAGATTTCTAATGCCTTTTTCTTAGCAAATACCTTACTTTGCTGCTGAATTTCTACATCAGCAGATAGCTATAATATGTGACAAATAACTGTCAGCTAAAACTCAATTTTTACAATTTTTGCAAATACAGAGTTTTGCATCTAGCGGACTCATTTTAAGGAATTAAAAAGGTTGTAGAGTAGGCTGTACTGTTGACTAGGGCGAAGTTTGATATTATGTTTTCTGTATATTTTAAAATTTAAATAATATTTTTAAAATTAAATAAAATAATTTTATTATTTATTTATTACCTTTAATATTTAAATAAAATTCATGTAGTGTGTAATATAAAAGTTTACATGTTCCATAACGACTCCCCTCGTAAAATAAATTGGCTCTTCTAAATGTTTACTGTGACTCCATTTCGTAAAAAGCTTTATTTAATATGTGCTGCTACAATAGTCGAACTGATAATAATTGTAAAAATCTGACATAGTATTTATATAAAATTATTTTAAAAGGAGAAGTGTCATAAAAATTTAAACAGATGATTCAATATTGTTATTAATTAAATGAATGACATTTATGACTTTTAAGTTTTGACCATTCGATAATCGTTACGAATCGAATTCTAGTAACGATGTTATTTTTCTATTTTGTTGTAATACATCTTTTATTGAAAGATACTACATCTGTAGTATTTTCTTAGGTATTTTTGTGCACTTCTTAATTTAAACCTGTTCAGAATAAATAAATATATTATGACAAGAAATGAATTAACAGAGAGTAGTGAATCGATGTGAAGGCCGTTATTTCGTGACGCTACTCGTGATGCCATCTCATGGTACTTCTTCCGTGAAGTTCGCATCAGCATTTTACTACACCACCATGCGGTCCATATGTGTGGAATAAATTCATTTTTAGCGTTATTATGTACTATGTGAAAAAAAAAACCCAAAAAGAGGTCGATTTTTATTCTTAAATTGACAATTTACATTATAAAAATATTATCCCCTATTATAAATATATAAAGAAATTTTAGTTCTTTATTCATCAATATAAAGTTTTTTAAGTTTGGTGCAATCATAACTGAGAAAAGTGATTTTTAAATGTAAAATTTTGATAATGTCTTTATCACAAAACTTTAGGTTGAATGACGATAATAATGTCACATAATATTTAGAATGTATTTTTCGATGTATTTTACAATTAAATTAATTGTTCAAAATGACCACCATTCACTTCTTGACAATAACCGAGGAGATTTTGGAATTCTCGTACAATATTTTTATGGCCTCGGGGATTTCTGTAGGGCTCTCGAGGTAATTTATGTTCTGTTGCCAACAGTGAAAGTAAAAATTAAAACAAAATGGAGTGATTATATCACTGCCAGAGGCCTCCTGGATACAGGATCTCAAATATCATTAGTAACAAGTAGATTGGTAAGTGAATTAAACTTAAAAACATTTACTTAATAATAATTTCAAGATTTTAAGTATTTCTGAGAGTATTACTAACAAGTAACACTAGAAAAGGCTGTAAATTTAAAAATTGAATCATGTGTGTTTGATTATAGCACAAATATAAAATGTTCTGTGGTTGACAAAATTAATAGTCATATACAGCAATCAAATTGAAACGTTTTAAACTTAAATATTCCTAAATATATTCAATTGTCTGATAATGACTTCAATAGATCTTGCAGGATTGATATATTGTGTGATGTCCTCTCGTAGGAGTCACTATCCGGGTAGCTTTTGGACAGTCAGAGACAGAGTTCAAAATAAAAATAAAACTTTATTGTCTTCCTTAAATTAAATTGACAAAAATCTTATGTACATATTTACAATTTAGTTTAGTCTTCTCAGTACCTGGCATATTTATTCAAATTAAGTTTGACCTTGTCGTATGAAATTGGTCTTATCGGCAAGCGAGTGTATTTTTGAGATTTTACGTGAACGTTGTATCGATTTAATAACAGCGGACGATAGGTACAAAGAAAGAAAAGGAACTCAACACGTCCCTTAAGTGATTCGGGTTAATAGGACACTCCTCGACAGTCTCAACACGACTGCTTCGGAGTACGGGTAATGAAGAGCTCAACACGCTCTTCGGATGACAGCGGTATGGAACGGAACAACTTGTGAACTCAACACGTCCACAAGCCGGGGTAGGAAGGAAGAGAACCTTCAGTCAACACCTGTCGATTCTGCCTCTATGAGGAAATGTTGGGGTTTATATAGCGGAGCTTGGTAATTAGTTTTGCCCTTTTTACTGTCGATACACTCCTACTACATGGGTTGGTTCGCGCGCACGCTGGTTTAACCGTGATGGCTTGGACTTATCGTTACAATTGTTTGAGGCAGATATTTACTCTCAGATTTTGCTAGCAGATAAAATACAATTAGACCAAATAATATTACAAAATACTCTATTTGGATTTGTAGTTAGTGGTTCTTCTCCATCACTACAAATTTGTAACTTTTCTGCTTTTCATTTAAGCGTAAAAAATAATTTAGAAAATATTGTTTCTCAATTTTGGGAAACCGAGAAGATTCCAGAAATTTTTCTGGAGTATTCTACTGAATAGGAAGCTTGTGAGATAAATTTTGAAAATTATTTACAAGTAATAAATAATAAATACCAAATTAAATTGCCATTATAACAAAATTTACTAGATTTGGATTTAGGAGATTCATTTTCTGTAGCATTAAAACGCCTTGAGAACTTAGAAAAAAGATTTAACTCAAATTCTGAACTCTATTGTCAATACAAAAGTTTTATTGATAAATATTTAGCTCTAATACATGCCAAAATAGTACGTCTTGGTATGTTTGATTTAAATAGTGGTTCTGTATACTTCATGGCACACCATCCAGCGATACGTGAAGACAAGAAAACCACAAAATTAATCAGAGTTGTCTTCGATGGTAGCATGAAATCAAAGAAGAAAAAATGCATAAATCATTATCTCTACAATGGTGCTGTAGTCAAAAAGGAACTCTTAGATATTCTCGTCCTTTTTAGAAGACATAAGTATGTCATTTTGACAGATATATACAAATGTATAGAATGGTTTTGGTACATCCAGATCATTGCCAATTACAAAATATTTTGTGGCGAGAGAAAAATGGCAGTTTGCAATGTATATAACTTCAAACTGTACCATATGGTTTAAGAAGTTCTTCTTTTTTGGCTACCATTTGTTTGGTAGAATTAGCCCGAACTGAAGGTAAAAGCCATCCTTTGGCTGCTCAGGCTCTTCTTAATAACACCTATATTGATGACATTTTGTGTGGTGGTGATACTATTGAAGAAACAATAGAATTAAAAAACAAGCTTACATCGTCACTCAAATTAAGGTCCTACGAGTTGCACAAATAGTGCTCAAACAATTTACATATTTTAAATGATATTCCTAAGAATAAACAAAATTTTGATGAAATTAATCTCAGCAAAAACGATTTGACAGTAAAGACATTGGGATTAACGTATGACACAAAAACGGATAATTTTAAATTTAATTATCCAAAAGTGGATGTAAATGAATGTGTAACTAAAAGACAAGTTCTGAGTTTTATTTCTAAATTTTATGACCCTTTGGGATTAGTAGTCCCAGTTTTAGTAGCTGCCAAAGTAATTATGCAAAAACTTTGGTTAAATAAGGTTAAATGGGATGCTGTCATGCCCAGTGGTTTACTTGATAATTAAAAGAATTTTGTTAGAATTTTAATGAGCATGCCCAGAGTATCTGTCCTAAGAAATTTATACTTTACTGGTGCCTTTAATATTGAAATAGTTGGATTTTGTTACTCCTCCGTGATTGCATATGAAGCTGTGATTTATGCCAGAACTATTTTTAAAAATAAAGTACATGTAAATTTAATTTGTTCCAAATCTAGGATTGTTCCTATAAACAAATATCTAACTGTGCCAAGACTTGAGCTGAACAGTGATTTGTTGGTTTCAAAATTGTCTCACAAGGTTTTTGAACTCATAAAAGATAAAGTCAGCAAGGTATTTCTATATTCAGATTCAAACATTGCCTCAGCTTGGATAAAGTAAAAACCTTTAAAATTAAATCCCTATGTTGCTAATAGAATTCTTAAAATTCAAGAAATGACAGCTGAATTTAAATGGTTATATATAAACACTAAGGAAAATCCAGCAGATTGTCTTTCTTGGTGTCTTGAACCTCATGAACTTAACTCTAACAGCCTTTGGTTTAATGGTCCGAAATTTCTTTCAAATATTAAATTTTTGCATGCTAAAATTCCATTTTCTATTCCAGATCATTTGCCTGAATGTAAGGTTGTCAATTTTGCTAAGATCAAACCAGAATCTTTTTCCATTCTAGCTTAACAAAACTTCAAAAAATAGTAGCTTATTGCCTACGAATTGTAAGTAATACAAAAAGTAAAAATAAAAGGTTTACTGGAAGTTTGACAGTTGCAGAACAGGATAATAGCCTTAAAATCATTATTAAGGGTTAACAAAGTTTTCATTTTTTTGAGAAAATAAAATGGCTTACCAACAACACAGCAGTTAAATCCAATTTAAATTCTTATGTCCATTCTTGGACTCTGAGGGACTGTTGAGAGTTGGTGGTAGACTCCAGAACTCAAATATTTCGTTTAATAAAAAACATCCTTTAATACTTCCCAAAAACAATCATATCACTGATCTTTTAATTCACAGAGAGCACTTGAGACTTTTGCTAATGGGAACAGCTAATGGGATCTCTCCCAGAGAAGAGATTGCCTTCAGCGAGAGTTTTTCAGAATGTTGGTATAGACTTGTGTGGTCCATTCCAAATTAAACAGTCACGTATTAGAAAGTATGTAACGACAAAAGCATGTATAGTATTTTTTGTTTGCTTTTCTGTGAAAGCAATTCATATTGAGTTACTCTCTGATCTAACAACAGATACTTTTTTTAGCTTTATTAAAAAGGTTCATCTCCAGAAGGGGTAAACCATCCAAAATATTTTGTGATAATGCTGCTACCTTTAGGGTAGCAAACAATCAAATACAAAAACTTCTAAAAGACAATGTCAATTTAAAAATTTTTTGCCTTGATAATAAAATTAAATTATGCTTTATCCCGAGTCATTCTCCAGTATTTGGAGGTTTATGGAAGGCTGGGGTAAATAGTGCAAAACATCAAAAGGGTGATGGGAAATAATACTTTAACATATGAGGAGTTTAATACACTAATTATTCGAGTTAAAGGAATATTAAATTCAAGGCCTCTCATGCCAAATAATAATTATTCAACTGACCCAGATTATCTCACACCAGGTCAATTCCTAATAGGTGCTCCTTTGACTAAAAGTTTCCCTAAAACTGATTTAACAGAGATTCCTCAAAATAGATTAAAATTCTGGAGGTTGTGTGTTCAAATGCAGCAGCACTTTTGGCAAAAGTGGTACCAAGATTATTTAACGCAAATTCAAACAGGCCTAAGTGGAGAACGTCGTTGTCAAATTTACAAGACGGTATGCTTGTACTTGTAAAGGCCGAGCTTTTGACATCCTCTCTGATGTCTTCCTCAGGGTTTTCGAGGTCTCAGTCTCCCGAGCCCCCAGACACTACTACACTGTTCACTAATCACTGCACTGTCACTACTACGGCTGGGAATAGGAGACGGTTCCTTTATACCGTCGATCATATAGCAACCTACTACTACGTAAGAATCGTCTTCTTTGTGATTTAACTTTCCTTAAAGCCTACCGAGACCATAAAGTCATTCCCGAATTTCTAAAACTCAAACACCACACTTCCTCTTCTTCTATCTCCCAAATTCTTAGAAAGGCCAGTTTTTCGCTTGTCCGTTAAGCTATTAATTCCCCTAGACTGAAAGTAGATGTCACAAATAGCAATATTTTCAATATCTGGTCATCTATTCATTCTTTCAATGTACATCCTATAATATGGATTAGTTTCGACCGTATTAATACACAATCAGCCCTAAACACTTTCGAACCTAAAAGTGAAACTCAGAAACGTAAACAATTGAATCTTATTTCCGAACAAATTCCAAAAACCTTAACATTGAAACCCACTACAGTGGTCCATAACTTTTCTGATACCCATATTTCAACCATTGCCACTCAAGCTTTAGCAAAAAGTTTCAATTACTCTGTTACTCTAAGTCACATTCCAATTGAAACAATATCTGATAAACTGAAGAAGCCATCTACAGTTTATCTTCCGAAGATGCTGAAATAACCAGGCAAGGCATCTCTAGAGTTCTTAGAAACTCAAAGCCGCCTATTCAAAATATTAGCCAATCCGAGAAAAAAGTCCTGAAAGAACTTCAGTCAAATCCAACTCTAGTCATTCTTCCCGCCGATAAAGGAAACGCCACCGCCGTCATAAACACTTCTTCTTACATTAATAAACTCTTAAATCTCGTTAATACTTCAGACTATAAACCAATGTCCAATATTCCAACAACCTATCTGGAGGAAACAACAAAAGCCATTATCAATAAAACCTCTCTTCCTGTTGACATCAAAAAGTCTATAATTCCTCGTAAAAGTCTTCAAAAACACCTTGATTATATGGCCTACCCAAAATTCGTAAACTCGATGTTTCTCTACGTTCCATTGCAGTGCATACAACTGCCCTACACAATCTTTGGCCAAGTATTTGGCCAAAACTCTACAACCTTTCGCCGAAAATGCTTCATCCTTCGCCAAAAACTCTTTTCATTTCATCGAACTTCTTAAACAATACCCTATATCACCGTCAGACATTCTAGTAAGTTTCGATATGGTCTCACTCTTTACAAACATTCCTATAGATGAAACTTTAAATATTCTGAAAACTAAATACAGTATTCAACAAGACCACTTATCTCTTATTAAACATTGTATGTCCAACAACTATTTTATCTTTCAAAATAAATTCTACAGACAAATAAATGGTGCCCCAATGGGCTTCCCTCTATCTCCACTAATTGCTGATATCTTTATGGAAGACTTTGAGACCCGATTACTATCCACATCAATGCCCAAGCCCACATGCTGGCTACGATATGTTGACGATACATTCGTCATTTGGCCCCATGACAGGGATGCTTTAGTGTCTATTCAAACTCATCTGAATGGTATACATCCTAGTATCCAGTTCACGATGGAAATGGAAACTGATTAATTCCTACCGTTTCTCGATGTTTTCATCAAGAAAAACCAATCCCAAGGTTTCCATTACTCTGTTTATCGAAAACCCATACATACCAATTGTTACTTGCTGAGCTCTCTTGCTTAAAACAAGCCTTAAACAAAGGTTACCGCGAAAATCACATCAGTAGGAGCATTCACAGACATCAATCTCCAACTCATT
The DNA here is from genome assembly GCA_918026665.1 of Diabrotica balteata. Classification (NCBI taxonomy): domain Eukaryota; kingdom Metazoa; phylum Arthropoda; class Insecta; order Coleoptera; family Chrysomelidae; genus Diabrotica; species Diabrotica balteata. The sequence continues at coordinate 47,785,968 of OU898283.1, read as the reverse complement.
TTTAACCCAAAGACTCAGACTCAGACAGAATTCTGAAATCAAGAGAAATAAAAACAATATTTACTCCCCAACAAAAACTTTCATCTCTTGTCAAATCAATCAAAGACAATATTCCAAATGCACAGCACGGAGTTTATGAAATACCTTGTGCAGACTGTCCCCGATCCTATATAGGCTATACAAATCGTAGAATCCAAAATAGGATTTATGAATATTCCATTTCTCTTCGCAATTCTGATTCAATTTCAGCTCTCGGTCAACACCATCTTCATACAGGTCACAAAATTAATTTTGAAAACTCCAGAACCATAGCCCCCATCCGCTTCTATAAACCAAGATTTATCCGAGAAGCCATAGAAATAGAAAAAAAGGCCAAATTGTCTTAATAAAAAGGATGACGCCATACGGTTACCTTCTACATGGAGACCCCTAATAAAGAAAATATCGCCCCCTTCATCCTCGAAACAAAATCCCACAGTCGGAAATGTTCGCGCCAACTCTCGCGCCAACCACAGCGCTAACTCTCGCGCCAACCCCCATCTAGGCAACGCCATCATCGACATCGCGGGTATTAACGTGTGACACAGTATATTATCTCTGTGCTTGAGAACTTCTCTGTGTGGATGTGGTCTGTCGCGCATCGGACGCGTCCCCAGGTGGTGGATAGGGGAACGCCCTAACCAGTCCTAGGACTGGCGCGTAGGTGGGAAATAAAATACCACCCGTGAACCAAAACAGACTGGTATGGCAACCCAACACAGTCCCTGGCCCTTCAGGTTGGGGGTTAGGCTAGAGCAGCGGTTCTCAATCTTTTTTGGTGACGGAACCCTTTTGGAAAGCGAAATACTTGACGGAACCCTATAATAAAACAATAGTTTTTAAAAGTGTATTCTTTATTAATAAGCATAATAAAAGTACAATGTAACAGTTAGTTATTACTTACTTACATAACAAGTATAATAATAGAAATTATTAAAAAAGAAAAAAATCTAACTAATGGGAGGTATGAAACTGTTTTTTATTTTTCATCAATTGGTTGATATCAGGTTTGATAGAGGACAGTTGAAGTCTCATATCAGGTTCGGCGTCCAGTCTATTGCGGTATTTTGTTTTCGTAGCTGCATAGGTTGAGAATCCTGTTTCGCACAAATATGTTGTTGGGAACGGGAGAAGAATATTCAGTGCCATTTTGGCAAGCATTGGATATTCATCACGAATTCTGCACCAAAAATCGTTGAGAGGCGTCGTTTTGAACAGTGCCTCCAAACTTGTGTCTGATGACATTTCTAAAAGAGATTCATATATAATCTTCTTTGAGAAAATACTTCTCAAAAGATGCGCGCATCGAAGTGAGATTTTTGACCAATTCCTCAAATACATCATCTTGAAACATTTCTGAATCGTTATCACTAACAAACTCACTGAGTGAGGTAAAGCTTTCGATTTCTCTCTTTCCAACGCCAATAATCCAAAAATCTAATTTTCTTTTGAAGGCAGTTATTTTGTTACATGCCTGGAACACTATTGTCTGTTTACCTTGCAATGATACATTTAATTCGTTCAGTTTTTGAAAGATATCCGCCATAAAAGACAGTCGGAACAACCAAGTTTTATCATACAAACGGTCTTTCAAATTAAAAGCAGTATCTGAAAGAAACATTTGTAACTCGGCTCTAAGTTCAAATAGCCTTGTTAAAGTTTTACCCCAAGACAGCCATCGAACTTATGTATGGAGCAGCAGTGTTTTATGTTTGCTGCCATAATCTTCACACAATGATGAGAATAATCGGGATTGTAGTGGTCGTGTTTTATATATAATATATAAAACATAGCAATTATATACCTGGTAGTATATAATTGCTATGTTTCACCGAACATCCCGCTTCGAGTATATGAAGATTACATTGACTCGATTATGCAAGAGGCTAGGATGGAGACTGTACCGGTCGTCATAGCTGGTGACCTCAATGCGAAGGATCGTCCATGGAATCCACGAGTGCAAGATGGGAGAGGGAAATATCTATCAGAATGGATCCATGCAATGGGGCTTACTGTTTTAAATGACGGTAAGGAACCTACATTCGTGAGAGGTAATAGTGAATCCTTTCTGGACATCACACTGGCTTCAACAAAATTTCTAAACAGGGTCATAAGCTGGACTGTTTTGGAAGAAGAATCGCTTAGCTTACACAAGTATGTGAGTTTTGAAATAGCTAGTAAAAGACAGAAACGTAAAAATGGGGATGTCAATCTAAAGAGATGTTTAAATGAGGAGGTTTTTGTAGATGCTTTTGGCTTGATTGGTCCGGGATGTGAGAATGTGTGTGAGTTAATTGAGGGTCTAAGTGATGCACAGAAGTTGGCTTGTGTAAGTTCAAATGGGAGGTACGAAAGAAAACAACCATACTGGTGGAACGAGCAGCTTGAAAATCTGAGGACAAATTGCATGAGAGTAAGAAGGGAGTGTAAGAGGTTAAGAAGAGTACAAGCAGTAGATTTGGATGAGAGACTAAATGAATTAAAGCGAATGCAGAATGAATACAGAAATGAGATAAGAAGATCTAAGAGAGAAAGGTGGAGTAATCTGCTTCAGGATCTTGAAAGGGATATCTGGGGGCAAGGCTACAAGATTGTCTGTAACGAATTGAAAGGGAGAAAGACACCCTACCCCCTGCCTGAGGAGGAGAAACTCCGTTTAATACGGGAACTTTTTCCTCAGGTGGAGGATAGGCGTGAAAGGGTTATTGGTTTCGTATATGCGGAACCTTTTACTGAGTTGGAACTCGGCGAGGCTGTTGGACGGATAAAAATCCGAAAAGCACCTGGCATAGATGGAGTCATGCCGGAGACATTAAGACTCGCCGCACTAAAATATCCGCATGTTTTTCTAAGATTGTTAAACAAACTGCTTGAACAACAGCAGTTTCCAACAATGTTGAAAGAAGCTAAGGTTGTCCTTATACCGAAAGGTAAAGGTCAAGAGGAAGAGGTACGATTTCGGCCAATTTGCCTTCTTAGTTCGATAGCTAAATTGTATGAACAGCTTATAAAAGGCCGCCTTGAGCGAGAGTTAGAAGAAAAGCATGCGCTGAGCGATCACCAATATGGTTTTAGGGCCAAAAGGTCCACCGTAGATGCGGTCACAGAAGTAACCTCTTTAGTTACGCAGGATACCAAGAGATGGGTGACTCTCATCCTGCTCGATGTCAGGAATGCCTTTAATACGGCATCATGGGAAAAAATCATGTCCAGGCTTATAGAAATGGGCGTCAGTGAATACCTGGTCAATGTAATTGATAGATACTTCACTGACAGGTCCATAAGAGAAAAAGATACCAGCATCAGTTTGTCGCAGGGTGTTCCACAGGGTTCAGTACTAGGTCCCATCCTGTGGAATGTCCTGTACGACGGGGTGTTGAGGTTACAGATGCCAAGGGGATGCACTCTTGTAGCTTATGCTGATGATCTCGCACTGGTTGTGAAGGCGAGTCAGAAAACGGACATGGCTAATGCGGCTAATACAGCCCTGCGTCGCATTGGTAGGTGGATCAGAGAGAACGATTTACAGCTAGCGCCTCAGAAAACTGAGGTGTTAGTTCTCAAAGGGAACCGGGAAAGATCCTCTCTTCGTTTTATTGTGGAGGGTGTAGAGGTTGCACCGGTTAAATCAATTAAATATCTGGGAGTCTGGTTGTCGGAAGGTCTAAGGTTCGGAGTTCACATCCAAAAGACAGTAGAGAAGGCGAACCGAAATCTGGAAGCGTTGATACGGCTGATGCCAAACATAGGAGGCCCAGGAAGTACCAAAAGAAAGGTGCTAAATGGAGTTTTCCAGTCGATAGTAACCTATGCTGCCCCTGTGTGGTGTAGTGTACTAAACATTGCAAAATACGCTAAGCTGATGGAGACTTCGCAAAGGCGAATGCTCCTCAGGGTGTCTAGTGCATATAGAACAGTCTCGAATGAGGCTCTATATGTCATTGGAGCTGTGATACCGATCGTTTTATTGTGTAAAGAGCGAACGAGGATGTATGCGAGGAGGATGGATGTAAATATACATGAGAATGAAAGAGAAAGAACGATAATAGAGTGGCAGAGAGAATGGGCGAATGATAGTGGAAAGGCAAGGTGGACGAAGGAGCTAATTCCCGATCTGAGACCGTGGTGGGAATGTAAGTTCAGGAAACTAGACTACTTCCTGACGCAGTTTCTGACCGGACATGGTAGTTTTGGCACCTTCACAAATAGAATAGGCAAATCTGCCTCGGCAGACTGTACTGTTTGTGCGGTACCGGATGCTCCCGCCCACATTTTTAACTGCCAGAGATGGGTAAATGAGATGGGAGATTTCGAGAGGCGAATGGGTTTCGGGCTGGATGAAAGAAATATTGTAAATATTATGTTAAGAGGAGAGAAAGAATGGAGAGAAGTACACTGTCTGATTTCTGGGGTGATGAAGAAAAAGGAAGAGGAGGATAGAAGAGGAAATTAAGTCAGGGATCTTAAATTTATAGTTAATATTATTTATGGTCTAACATTTTCTGATTTACGGTAATAGGTATGGTTATGTATAAATTTTAGTTGTTTATTGAGTGGCAAGACCATCTCTCTGGAACGGTGGTTAAGGTTTTAGCCGGAACACGGTTAATCCGGCACTACCCTGATGTCTTGTGGCTTAGTATCCCACTGTGCCAAAAGATACCAGGGTGTCTTGTTCCGTGACGTAGAGGTCCAAAAAAGATTTCCCCCACCGTTGCCTGTCAGAATCTAATGGATACCTTCTTAGGCTCTTACTGGATTCTGGCAATACGGCAATAAATAAAAAAAAAAAAAAAAAAAAAAAAAAAAAAAAAGTGGTCGTGTTTTGATAAAATTAATTATTTTTACCGCTTCATCCATAACTAATTTTAGATTTGACGGCATTTGCTTCATCGCAAGTGCTTGTCTATGCAGGATACAATGGCTGGAACTACAATTAGGCGCTTTATTTTTTATTCGTGACACTAGTCCTGCTATATTACCCGTCATTGCTTTGGCCCCATCTGTACAAATGTCAATGCAATTGTTCCAACTGAGATTATTTTCCTCAAAAAATATATTTATTTTATTAAACATTTCTTCTCCGGTAGTTTTTGTGGGCAGCGGTGAACACATAAGCATATCTTCTTCCAAAGAACTTTCATATGGATATCTCACGATAACCAGCAAGATAGCCAGACCAGCGACATCAGTAGATTCATCTATTTGCAAGACAAAACGTGTTTCTTGTAGACGTGTAACTAGTTCTTGTTTGACGTAGCTTGCCAGATCATGAATTCGCCGTGAAACAGTATCGTTTGATAGCGGCACAGTAGAAAGATGCTTTGCAGATTTTTCATCGAGCATACATTTTGTTATGTCTAACACACACGGTTTTATTAAATTCTCAGCAATAGTGTGCGCTTCACCTGCTTGTGCAATGCGATAGCTAACTAAATATGATGCCTCTGTGGCCTTTTCATTGATAGTTTGGGTTACATGCATCATAGTTTTTTTACTTTCCAATAACTGTTCTTTTTTACGTACAAAAAATTCTTTATTCTTGTCTTTAGACTCAGGGTGTACAGTTTCTAAATGTCGGTGCAACTTGGCAGGTGCCATGGAACTATTAGGAACCGGTTTACTACATAACATGCACAGAGGTGAGCCTTTGGAATCAACAAATCCGAAACTGATATATGATTCAACATACTTCCTTTTTTTCGCCTTTGAAACCGTGGAACTTGACGTCGTTGCATAATCGTCTGGATCGGTAATTGCTGTATACTCCGCGCGAACTACTTTTGAACATTCGGCTTCGTTAGAAGATGTTGTTGCAACACGTTTCACGCCTTTAAGCCAACGTTCCATTCTTCTTTATTAATAATGTTACATGTCAGGATGGTGGGGTCAAAATAACGCACGATCGTTACTGCGTAAAAGAGTTTAGTCCAAAGAAGAAATGTACAATCAGAATACAGCAGTAGAACAATAAACACTTTGTTTCTAGTAGGTAGGTACTTATCACTCCGAACACTAGTAGTCAACTAACTAAGCGTAGAGGCGCGAGGCGCGATCGCCGCTTTTATAGTCTTAGCCAGATCTCGAACATTCTCAAAAATACTCGAGTCGGCGAGCTTGTTTACAATTATTGTTAATCTCAGGGGCGGCTTTTATCAAAGGGACTCGCACTCACAAGTAGATATCGGCGGTGGCGGCATAGTAAAATTGTACGAGGCGAATTGTATATATGTATGTGTATATATGTATGTGTGTATGTATGTGTATGAATTGTATATATGTATGTGTGTATGTATGTGTTCGGCTGCGCCTCGTGAATCGTGATACGCCGCGTCAGAACGGTCGACCAGAGAGAGTTGTTTTAAATTTTTTCTAAATTCTTGCGGAACCCCTACAGGGATGTCGCGGAACCCTAGGGTTCCGCGGAACACACTTAGAGAATGGCTGGGCTAGAGGCTAACAACCTCTTCCTGCAAAAATCATATGTTACGGAACCTCAAGAACTATTAGCCGGACGGAACTTACGACGACGACTCTGCAAACGAAAAATGGAATTAAGAATAGGAACGTGGAACACCCGAACCCTGTACCGAGCTGGAGCACTCGCATCTCTACTAGACATAGTGAATATGTACAGAGTAGATGTTTTGGCACTGCAGGAAATGCGATGGATTCTTGACGCGAGAACTTTCGAGAACGAGAGGCATTCTTGACAAGAGAACCTACTCTATATATTACAGCTGCAATGAAAACCAACACATAGATGGAGTGGGATTTATAGTAAACCAAAGAACAAAAGGCCTAGTTATTGATTTTAAAGCCTACAGTCAAAGAATGTGCTATTTACGCTTAAAAGGTAAATTCTTTAATTACAGTTTAATTAATGCACATGCCCCGACCGACGACAAACTAGAAGACGTTAAAGAACAGTTTTTCGAAGACCTAGAACAAGCCTATAGAAGATGCCCCCGAAATGACACAAGATAGTTCTAGGTGACATGAATGCAAGAATAGGACGAGAGCGAGTTTTTATGCCGACTATAGGCAGGCATAGCCTACACAACATCAGTAGCGATAACGGATTACGACTGATAAACTTAGCAGCAACACTGAATATGACCGTCGCTAGCACCTATTTTGAACATAAGAATATACACAAGGTAACCTGGACCTCCCCTAATGGAAGAACAACTAGTCAGATTGATCACATCTTAATGGATTTAAGACACAGAACAGCCATAATAAACTGCAGAAGTTAGAAAGGCGCAAACATAGACTCAGACTACTGTTTAGTGATCTCAACACTAAGAACTAGAATTTCAAATTCCAACAAAGAAAAAAAAATAAATACAAAGAAATGGAATGTACCGAAGCTAAGAGGTGCAACTGCTGCAAAACAGTACTGGGAAAATATTACCAATAGGTTAAGAAATCAAAGTCCAAGCGAAGAAGACCAGAGAGATATAGACTCCTACTGGGACACGATAAAGAAAAATATTGAGTCAGCAGCACAAGATGAAATAGAAACAGAAACTTGTACCCGAAAAAATTACTGGTTTGACGATGAATGCAAAGACGCAACACAGAAAAAAAAATGAAGCTTATGCAAAAATGCTTACCCGCAGGACTAGAACAAGTGTAGAGAATTACCAGACAATGAGAAAAGAAGAAAAGAAAATACACAGAATGAAGAAACGAAACCACTTAACCCAGATACTCCTACTGTCCGTTAAAACATACACTATACAAATTCCTGTATTATTCGACTTTTACTATTATTCACTAGATGTCACAACGTAGCCTGCTTTTTAAATATGCATCAGTAGTTGTTTTCATTTATCTGCAGTCGACGTTTAGCTAAGTAAGGTGTCGAAAATTTGTAATAAATATTAGCGCACGTGGTAAATACAAAATGGATAAAAGGAAGTAAGTATTTTGAGGATACTATGGCATTATTTTCTCACAAAGTTTTAACATTTACTTTCGTTTTTGATTATATTTTACTATAGTTATTACTGTTATCAATATTTATTCTTTTTTCTGGGAAAAATAATGCTCAAAAACAACTGTATGTTATAACATACGGTAGGATAACATGCTACTCGTCATAACATTTTGTAACTTTTTAGTTATTGGACGAAACCATTGACTCTCAATGGGTTATTAGATGAGATTGAACACCTAGATGATCCATCTTTATTACCTGATGGTATTATTGTCTTCCCTCCATCCGATAAATATGATACCGACGAAGATTCCGGGGATGAAAACCACATTGATATAAATAACCTTCCCGGTAGTCAATTAGGAGTACAAGCTGAAGTTGTTTTTGATAGTGCATCGTTGGAGGAGGATGAAGGGCAGAATGAAATTATTTCGGATCCAGAATATATTGCAATTGAAGATTCTGATAGTGAAGATAACCTCCCATTGTCTATCCGTGTGTCTCGCTCCCGTTATCTTGGTGTAAGTGCTCCACAACCCAAGCCGAAGAAAAAAAGAGAGTATTCCTGGAAAAAACAAGATATTGATCCAAATTTTCCCGACTGAAAGCCAGTAAGTGAACCAAAAAATTTTCTCACGCCTTTACAGTTATTTTCCCTTTTCATTGATGATGAAGTTGTGGACCTAATTACACATTTTAGTAATCTATATGCATCTCAACACAATCGCTCTGGAGATATCAATCAAAATGAAATTAGGTGTTTCATTGGGATATTACTTCTAAGTGGATATTTTTCATTTCCTCGAAGATCTATGTACTGGGAAAACAACGATGACGCAGGGTGTAAGTTGGTGTATTCGGCTATATCGCGAGATAGATTCAATTTTATTATGCAAAATATACATGTTTCTGATAATACCGAATTACAAAAAGGCGATAAATTTGCTAAAATGCGTCCACTATTTGACATAATCAATAAAAATTTTCATATGTTTCGTCCATTTGAAGAACATCACAGTGTTGATAAAGCGATGGTCCCTTACTATGGGCAGCATGGATCAAAACAGTTTATCCGAGGTAAACCCATTAGATGAGGCTACAAAACAGGGATATGTCGAGTGGTTTGAACCTTATCAAGGTGCCACCACTCCACTTTCTGATACATACAAGGAATTAGGATTGGGAGCCAGTGTCGTATTGTCATTTGCCGATAAATTGCAGTCTGATAATCCAGGTACGCCGTTTCACTTATTCTATGATAATTTTTTTACCTCACTTCCATTACTACGTGAGCTAGCAGCAAGAAATTGAAAATGTACTGGAACAATTCGAGAAAATCGAGTTCCGGGTTGTCCTCTGAAAAATTCCAAGCTTTTCAAAAAAGATCAGAGGGGTGTATTTGAATACTCACTCATAGAAGACGAAAATATTATAGTATGTAAATGGAACGACAATAATGTCGTTACTATTGCATCAAATGCTACTTCACCACTGCCAACCTTACAGGTGAAAAGATATTCACAGAAAGAAAAGAAAAGTATACTCATCCTACAGCCATTCATGATAAAAAAATATAATGAAAATATGGGAGGAGTAGACCGTGCAGACCAAAATATAAGCTTATACAGAATAGGTATCAGAAGCAAGAAATGGTACTTTAGTTTATTTTCGCATTGCCTTGATATGGCGGAGCACAATGCCTGGCAATTGCATAAAAGTAATGGTGGGAAAATGGATCATCTAGGATTACTGGAAATGTATAAGAAAACAACTAAACGGGGACCGTCAAAAAAAGGTCAACTTACACATTTTGAGTCAAGGTACGATAGATTAGACCACATCGTCATTTATCAAGAAAAACAAACAAGGTGTGGTGTATGTCATAAGCAGGCAGCGTTCCGATGTAACAAGTGCGATATTGCACTTCACCCTAAATCATGTTTTTTTAGTTATCATAATAAAGAATAGAAATGAAGTAGAAAGCCATTCACAAGAGAATTTATTAAAAATTTTGAAGTCAAAAGTTTTAGGAGTATCTGGGTTAAAAACGGAACTTCAATATATAGAAAACCTCAACAGAGAGAAAGAATTCAGAACATTCTATAAGAAAGTTACCATCAACAGAAAAGAATTCAAGGCAAACACAAATCAATGTAGAAGTTTGAATGGCGATCTATTAACAACAAGAACAGACGTACTAAATCGATGGACGGAATATTTTAACCAGATACTTAATATAGAGGAGGAAGAAGAAAATTTGGAAGACGAAAGCTGTGAGGTAAGCGGAGTAGACGAGAGGGAGGAGAATCCACCAACGATCCTGGAAGTTAAAGACGCTGTCAATAAACTAGCCAGAAACAAATCACCCGGAATAAATAATCTTCCAGCGAAAATATATAAAGAAGATGGCCACGATATCATAATAGCGCTACAGCAGCTTATAAAAGAAATATGGATACAGAAGTCCCTCCCCAGTGATTGGAATATTGGAATAATTTGCACCATACACAAAAAGGGAGATATCTTTAATTGCTCTAACTATCGAGGAATTACACTCCTAAATGCAGCGTATAAAATATTCTCCAATATACTTCGCCATCGTATGGCACCGTATGCAGAGCAAATAATAGGACAATACCAGGCTAGTTTCAGAGGTGGTAAATCAACAATTCATCAGATTTCAACCCTGAGACAAATTTTAGAGAAAACACTGGAATACGGTGTAGACACGCATCACATATTTATAGACTACAAGGCAGCCTACGACTCTGTAAATAGAAGAGAATTGTTAAGAGCAATGATAGACCTGGGAGTACCAAATCAGTTGGTAAGTCTAACCAAACTAACCCTTGAAAAAGTTGAATGCAGAGTACGAATCCAAGGGGAACTCTCTGAACCTTTTAATACAAATATTGAGCTCTAGCTCTGGAAAAAGTAATACGTACGTCACAAATCACAACTACCGGTTTAATATATAACAAATCTGTGCAAATCCTCGCATATGCTGATGATATCAATATTGTTGGGAGAACGGAAAACGCAGCACGAGAGGCGTATGTAGCACTTAAGGAAGCGGCTACAAAAATGGGTTTAATAATAAACATTAATAAAACGAAATACATGAAAGTAGGTCCGCAACCACAAATACGACGGCCACTGGTTATAGAAAACGACGTCATCGAAGCAGTTAACGAATTTGTATACCTGGGAACGCTCGTCAATACTGAAAATGACATTACGGCAGAGATAAACCGCAGAATTTGCACAGCTAATAGATGCTATTTTGGGCTTAATCTCCTTTTTAAATCTACAGCTATATCAAGAAATATAAAAGTAAAACTCTACAAAACAATAATACGCCCAGTCCTAACATATGGTTCAGAAACCTGGACTTTAACAAAAAGCAATGAAAACATGTTAGGATGTTTCGAAAGAAAAATACTGAGGCGAATCTATGAAGCGGTAAATGAAAATGGTGTCTAAAGAAGACGATACAACTTCGAACTCTATAGAATGTACCAGGAACCAGATATCGTAAAACACATTAAGATAGGACGTCTGAGGTGGGTAGGCCATGTAATGCGGATGGAGCAAACTGACCCAGCTAGAAAAAGGCTCCTTGATAGACCTATTGGTCAAAGAAGAAGAGGAAGACCCAGAACAAGATTCCTAGATAACATAGACCAAGATATGAGAAATATGTAAATACGTGCTTGGCGGAGGAAGGCGATGGATAGGGCCGACTGGAAGAGAATTCTTGGGGAGGCTAGGACCCACACAGGGTTGTAAATCCAAAATGATGATGATGATGTGCTTGAGAACTTCTTGTTCTTTTCTATTAGAGTTGTTTTTGTACAGTTTCTTCCTTTCCAGAAAACAATAAGGTTATATAATATTTAATAATGCTTTTTCTCTTAAGGTAGTCAATCAACAACATAGTAGGTGCTTATCTCAAAATAGAAAAAGCAAATTTTTGTCAATTAGTGTTTACGCCTTTCATCTAAAAGCACTTAATTCAATAGGAAAACTTTATTTTGTTTTGCTAAAACAGTCACAAAAAATGCTCTAAATGGTCAACAAGTTAATTGTGAGCTTATCTGGAAACTAAGCGTTTTTTTAATGGCTTAAAAAATAACTTAAAGATAATTTTCTATTGTCTAGTTAATATTCAAATTAATATGTGTATTTGTCTTTACAGCTAATGACCGTAAACATCAAAATATTTATTTAAAGACATTGAACTTTATACCATTGGGTAAAAATTCAATCAACCATTTATTTACATGATAACCATTTATATACACTTCGTTAATCGTTGGAAAAGTTTTATTTCATATTTATTACTTCTTGCTTTAGATAAGGCTAGATAACGAATTAAACATATTTTTTCACAAAATTTTAACTGAATATTTAAATAATACTTAGTATTAACATGTAATTATATAATACTATATAGGTTAAAAATATTTATCCAAGAACAAAAGAGATGGATAATAGATTAAAACAATATCATTTAACATAAATGGAATAATTGATGGATTCGACCGTTATATGATGGAAATTCATTTTATGTTACAATAAAATACTGAAAACTTTGTTTTCAAACTTCCACAAAATTTATTTTAAACTCTTATCACTACAGCTGTTTCGGCTGATTGCCTTTCACAAGTGATTTATTTTTGGCATGCGTTTACACTTTATAGTCTTTAATGAAATAGGTTGAGGAGGGGAGAATTGTTTGCTTCAAGTTGGTCATTTAGAATCATATCTGTTTCTTAATTTGTTTATTTCCATAGATTCTAACAAAGATAGCTTAAGGCCTTTATTTTGAATGTGAAGAATGTTAAATTCGTCAATAAAAGAATGAATATGATCTAGAAGGTGAAGTGCGTATGTAAAATCTGTTCTTCTGTTATTAATTAATCACTGTGTTCGATAGTTGCCTTGTATACTATCAAAATTTAATTATTCGAACATTCAACCTTATATATATATATATATATATATATATATATATATATATATATATATATATATATATATATATATATATATATATATATATATTACTGCCTTGAACGCATCAAGAACAGGAATATTGTTAACAATTTGATGTACTTGGTATTATATTACTATTTTATGAGAAAAAAACCTAATTTTATTGTATTAAAAATACCTTATTTTGCGATGAAACTCTCATATACTATAAATTTAAAAGTCTATTTATTTTTTATGTTCTTGTTTAGACATAATATTTCCTTGAATTATGAATTTGGTCTTTTATAATTAGCATTAAGGTTAAGCCTGGTTGCAGGAGTAGCGCATAACAATGATTATTTACATAAAAAAAGAAAAAAAAACTACTGCGAAGATATTAATAATAATAATATATTTTTTTAATTCAATAGTATCATATTTAAAAACTAGATTATCCTGGATGCAAATACGCATTGCGTCTAAAACGCATCGAATAAAACTGCTAAAAGGCGTCAAGAAGTCAATGTATTTTTTTCTATTTTCATTTGTTTTTAGGAATTCAACACACAATACGTGTGTCCGAAAAAAAATTCGATATGTTTCTGCAAATTATGGGGCCCAAAAACAAATAAATAATAAATTATATTCATATATCCAATAATTGCAAAAGCAGTGAATAATAAATTAAAACCACATACACAGTGGTTGCCTATGTAGTGGACCAAAAACTGTGGCTGCTAGAATAAACCGACGTATTAAACTGTAAAATTTACACCTATTGGACATATCGTTATAATGAATTTGTCACAGACAAACATCTTTTTCCTTTAGATTTGAAAAAAAAATGTCAAATCAAAACTAACAAAATTATTTAATTTTTTTTAAGACTATCGAACACAACAGAGTGTTCTTTAATCTTTAATACCTCTGTTTATAATCCTTCTACCTGGAAGTTAATTGTTTGGATATAATTAGTAACTAGAATTTCCAAAATGAGAGATCGCTGGAACTAACTTTCCTTTCTACCTGATAATGCGAAGTGGTAACTACTTAAGTCATTAGCAAAGGGTATGGTAAGAGAAAAATTACCTGAAAATTCTACGTGATAATAACCATATTGATGGTCAATTATTTCAATTGCCTTTTTGGGGATAGTAGGCTCAAGAATTATTGTGAATCAGTGTGAGTTAGTGTTTTAAAAATGGATGGGCAAAATTATTGAAACTTCGAAGAGAAAACCATGTGTATTGTATAAAGGGTACAGTTTTCGTATGAAAAAAAAACAAAGGTGGTTCGTGAAGTTGTTTGAAAGAGAAAACTAAAAAATATCGAGGCCACATAATTATGGATAATAACACAATAATTAAGGAAGCCGAACATCTGTCTAAGCCGAGTGTTGCAGCGACAGAAGTGAAGCAGTGTGTCTTCAATGCTCGAAAAAGAGCTAGGGAAGACAATAATTATTTGCCGATGTCAAAAATACATCAAGATGAATTTCAAAGATTATATAGTCAAGGACTGGATTTCGTGACAGACATCCCAAAATTCTCTTCAGTGAAAAGTGGTTTAAAAAATTATAGAAGACATGCGCGTGGGCTGCTCACAGATCCAGCGGAAGCATCCGAAATATTATTTCCAGTAGAAATTATTACAATGAGCGACAAAACGAAATTTTTATTTATTGACAAAACCACTCCCTCGGGATACAGAATCTTGGTGTTTGCCAGCAACAGAGCTACGGAGATTTAGATTAACAGTAAGGTCACTGTATTTATGGAAATATTCAAAAGCTGCAGTAAGCAATTTAGTTAAATATATACCGTTCTTATCGATATTGGTAGTACGTCAGAGGAGACAAATACAATTCCATTGATATTTGCGTTACTTCCTAACAAAATCAAAGAGACATACGATATGTTATTTTCATCAATGAAAGAGAAACTACCAAATTGGAAACCATGTCTTATAAAACTGAATTTTGAACAGGCAGTGATTGGTGCCTTAGAAAATTATTTTCCCAAAAAAATTTCTGGTTGTAATTTTCATTTCAATCAATGTATATGAAAACATGTTTAAAATATTGGACGTGTTTCTGAATACACTGACAACGAATAGATAGGTTTGCACATAAGAATGTGTGCTGCGTTAGCGTATCTACCCATAGAAGATACCGGTGATGGCTGGTTATGCATTCAAGAAACCTCTCCTATTTCTGAAAAAATGGAACAATTTTATGACTACTTTGTCAAAAAATAGTTAGAAAATACGCTCATTACCAAGAAAATGTGGAATTGCCATAATCAAAGACATCGCAGTTATAACGTTTTAGAAGGTTGGAATAATCGTCTGAATACATTAATAAGACCACATACACATGTATTCCAATTAGTGAAGTGCCTGGTTAAAGAAGCAGAATATTGTAATCACCGTTATGATAGATTTACTTTTAATCTAGAGGCAAAGCGGCGCAAGAAAACATATGTTAATCTTGATGAAAGAATATCTAAAACTTTACAGAAATGTAAAGATACTTAAGGTTGTGTTTAAGAACATTGGCATATATATCCAGAAGATGCACTAAATAGGCAATTTTTTATTTCCAAGATTTGTTTGTATTTTACTGTATAAAAAGTTTGAAAAAAAATAAACAAAAGAAATAAAAAACAAAAGAAATTAACAAATTAAAAAAAAACGAAAAAAAATTAATAAATAAAACAAACATCTTCTAAACACACCAATGTTTATATTATGTATAAACTATGACAGTCCTAAGCCTGAATGAAAGTGTGAAGGGAAGATGGTTTATGTTTATTTTTATATAGTTTTATGATTGTTTAAAACTAATTTTATTAGCCTAACCTTTACCTGATCGTTATGGTAAAATAAAATTAAACGTCGATAACAAGAGAGCGCAAAACGGTCGAAAATAATTAGCTATAGATCTCCATTAAGAAAGTGTTAGAGCGCAAACTGGCCGATTTCAGGAAAGGGCGCAAAACGGTCGAGCGCATGTCAGCCGACACCGAATTGGACATGGCACAAAGCTAATGAACACAACTAAAATAAGAAAAACATCGTATAGGAGCCACATTTTTCGAAACGATAAATAATACTTTCTTCTGCACGACATCATTCAAGGAAGAGTAGAGGGTAGAAAAGGCTTGGAAAGAAAGAAGAATTCTTGGCTAGGGAATATTAAAGATTAGACTAATCTTAGTGTCGAACGGATAGGGAAAGCATATAAAGAAGTCAACTTTAATTAGAAGACGACACAATAGAAAGAAGAAATTTTTACCCCAATTGGGTGGGTCTTAACTCTTAAAAAAAAAACGGAATCAAAAATAGAGCGTTCACCAAATATGCACCAATACTATAATTTATTTTACGAATTATTTTGTATAAGCGGCGTACGAGAAAAACATTGTTAGGATTTGGGTACCATTTCTTGTGTCCACAATTTTTGTTATATTGGCGATTAATATTTTTGTTTTTTTTTTTTCAAAACTAAAATCTAAAAATGTTTTTCGTTTTACCCATTGACTTCGTTATGTAGGGCTATGGAGCGCAACAGTACGCACCTCTTTTATATCTGTAATGAAGTTAGCTTGTGCAGAAAACTGCACCCATATTTTTTAGGTCAATTGTGGGATTAAACACTCTTAAATTATAACTGCAATTATTAATAACAACAGCGGCCGAATCGTAAAAATGGTCTTCGATGGTGCCCTACGTAGCATCTAAGCTATTAATAAAAAATCTTGGGTGCCATTTTTGAGCTATGTGCGCGTTAATTATAAAATACACCATAAATAGTTGATATTTGTACCAACGCAGCAATTAAACAGCAAATTCAGGAGCAAGTTAAAACTATTTTAGGGAAATAAGCTCCATCATCTTTGGGTAAAGGTTAAAAAAAATTTTCAGAGTTAAATTTTTTTAAGGATAGATGCTGAGAAAGACCCATTGACCCAGCCGGTTGTCCATTACGGGCTTGATTTCATTTGCAAGATACATTATTAAATATTTTAGAGATCTTGCTATAATACAGATTAAAGCTGCCTGGAGGTTATGAGCGTGAGGACTGGGTAAATTGAGTAGTTTAGAAGCCGCGTTCATGCCCATAGCCGGTCCCAATCATGAATAAAAGAGGAGGATTGATGGGCCAGGTTAGTATCCTACCCATTATAAAAGAAAGCAAGGCTCAAAGCACTGATATAACGCTGATATAAAGAGTGACTCTGGACAGAACATTGAGTTTTAAAGAACATCCTCAAAGAACGACAGCAAAGCTGCAAACAAGAAATAATATAGTCTAAAAGCTATGTGGCACTACATAGGGGTCCTCAGCCTCCGTACTCAGATCATCCGCTCTCGGACTTAAATACTCGGTGGCTGAATGTGCTTCAACGGTATGGCTTAATAGCAAACACACAAAGATTATCGACACCCAATTAAACCAGACAATGCGAATGATCTCAGGTACAATTAGACCCACCCCGAACTATTGGCTTCCCATTCTGAGTCACATTCCACCGCCAAGAAGTCATTCTCTTCTTAGAGAATATCGAAGAATTGAGGCTAACCATCTACTACCCATCCACCAAGATGCCATATTAATGGTCAATCATTTCTATTGCGTTCTTTGAGTTAGTAGGATCAAGAATTATTGTAAATTATTTGAGTTAGTGTAAGTTAGTGTTTTAAAAATGGATGTGCAAAAGTATTGAAACTTCGAAGGGAAAACCATGTGTATTGTATAAAGGGTACTGTTTTCGTATGAAAAAAACAACTAAAGGTGGTTCGGTTTTTTGGAGTTGTTTGAAAGAGAAAACTGAAAAATATAGAGGCCACATAATCATGGATAATAACACAATAATTAAGGAAGCCGAACATCTGTGTAAGCCGAGTGTTGCAGCAACAAAAGTGAATCAGTGTGTCTTCAATGCTCGAAAAAGAGCTAGGGAAGACAATAATTATTTGCCGATGTCAAAAATATATCAAGATGAATTTCAAAGATTATATAGTCAAGGACTGGATTTCGTGACAGACATCCCAAACTTCTCTTCAGTGAAAAGTGGTTTAAACGATTGTAGAAAACGTGCGCGTGGGCTGCTCACAGATCCAGAGGAAGCATCCGAAATAGTATTTCCAGAAGAAATTATTACAATGAGCCCTTACTCCTGAGTGTGACTGTATTGCGCAACGACAGACCGTCCGTCACATTGTTGAAGAATTCCCCGAAGGCGGTTCCCTGGAGTTTTCGATGAGTTCCTGAACGCGACCGAAAATGTTTTACATTATATTCATAATACATTAGATTTTCGTGTCTAATACTTCATGTAACGTTTTATATTGATTTTTTTAATTATGTGTTCTTATTGTATGCTATACGATAAATAAAAAATAATTAACCAAAAATTAAATATCATATCTATCTATAGCCCCGATGTCTGGAAACCTAAGGAGGAACGAGAGGCATTTACACGAACACTTGCAAACTATCCTGAATGAAATACCTCATAAAGATCCCCGAATTCTTTTGACTGACTTTAATGCACAAAACGAAAGTGAGATAGTTCAAGGGGTAAAACAAAGATTTAATGAAAACCATGTCAAGCCAAATGGAGAACTCATGGCTAATCTCTGTGATTTTAACAAACTAAGAATCTGAAGCTATTTTCTTGTGGCATTTTAAATTAATTACTATTTAACTGGGAATAAGCCAAAATTAAAGATAAAAATACGTTTATTGACGTTTCAATTTCCACTTCGGAAATCGTTCTCAAAATACAAAACGTTTGTATTTTGAGAACGATTTCCGAAGTGGAAATTATAACGTCAATATACGTATTTTTATCTTTAATTGTGGCTTATTCCCAGTTAAATAGTAATTAAACTAAGAATAATTAATAAATTTTTTGACCATAAGCTCCAGTATAAACATATATTTGATAACTCCAAGAGAGACAAATATATTAGATTGATAGTAAGTACCTAATAGAAAAATCCATCCAAAGTCGATTCTAGATATCCGAACTCTAAACTCAGCAGACGCAGGGAGTGAACACAGACTAGTACTAGCAAAAATAAGAAAGAAAATAACGCCAAAATATTTTTTAAAGAAATACCCGAGGAAAAATTCAATTAAGAATTACTGTGGAACGACTCTACAAGACAAATTTACCAAAGAAATTTAGCAACAAAAAAACAACAACAATACACCATGCTTCACAAATCAAATGTAAAGAGAAACGAGAGGTCTACACGAAGTACAAAACATCAAATATTCCTGAGTCCTGAGACACCTATAGAAGAATACGAAATGATACTAAGCAGTTGGTAAGAACAAAAAATGACCACTGGAAACAGTTTACAAAAAGCGAGTTCTAAGGTACACAAAAACAAATATAGAGATTCCAACGGAATTCCATAAAGAAACCAACGGAAAGAAGTAACAGAATTGAAGGAATACAATAACATACTAGAAAACAAATGGGAAAGATACCTAATGGAACTGTTTAAAGAAAAAGAAAATAATAATTAACAGAATAACGTACCTGAATTAGGACACGAAATAGAAATCAGTTTTTAAAAAGTAGAGATAGCAATAAATTCACTCAAAATAGAAAGTCACAGGACCAGACGGAATAACTAACGAGCTTCTAAAACACAGAGGTGAAAGTATAAACCTAAAGATGACAAAACTTGTACAAAAACTAATATTGCAAGATACCAGACGTATGGAGAAACAGCATAATGATACCAATGTCCAAAAAAGAAAATAAAGAAGAATCCAATAATTATAGAGGTATAAATCTACTAAACACCGCACTTAAGCTTACCACAAAAGTCCTAACTAACAAAATCAATAAACTTACAACTTTATCGATGAACAACAAGGATTCATATCCGGATAATCCTGCGTAGAACGCCGTATTGATAGTAAGACAAATCACAGAAAAGGCCATATAGTACAATAAACCAGCATATTCATATTTTATAGACCTGACAAAGGCTTTCAACAGAATCCAAGGCGATGACGTCTTACACCCACTGTATAAAAGAAACATAACAATAATTATTATGCAAACCAACGAAAACATCTACTTTCATAATCGAATACAGGCAAAGATAAATGGAAATTAACACAGTATATACCAGTACAAAGCAGAGTCAGACGATAATATATATATATATATATATATATATATATATATATATATATATATATATATATATATATATATATATATATATATATATATATATATATATATATATACATATATCCGGTTTTTAGACGTTACGCCCGTCCGGTAGGGATCTATGGAGGAGTATCACCGAGCCGCAAGCCCGTATCTCTTGCCGTACTGCTCCACCATAGGCCGATCAGAACCCAGCATATCCTAGTCTAAGCCGCAGATTCATCTAGAATTTTAAACTGCTGCGTTAGACTTTTTGTTTTCTGTACACCGAGCTGGGGCTCGACCCACATCCACTAAACCATTCGACAGTGAAGCGAATGAGAGGCAGCCGCACAGCCCGCTGAGCTATCTGACCGAAACGATAATAATGAACAAAATAATACAAGCAGTATGTAAAGGTCATGGTTACAGAATGGGGAATAAAGAAATCCAAATATTATGTTAGGCGGGCGACGCCGCATTAATGGCCGAGACAGAAGACGAGCTCCAAAGATTAACACATATCTTCAATACAACAACCAAGAAATAAAATATGATAATATCAGCAGAAAAACCAAATGTATGACAACATCTAAGTACTTACTATCATTTAATATCAAATTGATGAGAAAATAATGCAGTAGGAAGCAAGGTTTAGATATCTGGGAATAGATATAACTAGTTACGGAAATATTAAATAAAAAGTACGACAACAAAGCTTAAAAGCAAGTAAAGCGGCTGGATCTCTTAATGTCACAATCTGGAAGAACAAACACCTAGGACAAGACTCAAAAACAAGTATCTATAAAGCAGCAATTAGACGTATATTTATATACACGGTGGAGAGAAGACCTGACACATCTAAAACGAGACAACTACTAGAAATAGCAGAGATGAAAATACTCCAACAAATATCACGGAAAAAACAGTTGGATAGGGAGAGAAGCTAAAACAAAAGAAGAGCATGCGGTATGGAATACATAAATGGATGAGTGACAAAACGGAAACAGTAGTGGAACGAACACATTAGTAAAATTGCAGAGGATAGTAAAGTAAGCGTACATACAAGAAGGAAGAAGAAGAAGAAGATATAAAGTTCTTAATATTGAATAAATGGAAAAAGGAATTTCTCATGTGATTTATGTATTTTCCCTTTACTACTATGAACTTATCTAAATAAATATAAGCTGAAATTAAGAAGTTAACCAGAAAATAATATTTTCAAGATAGGTGCTTTCAACGTACCCTAATTCATAAGAAAGTTGGAACAAATTTTATTTCTTTTATTTGGCTTTAGTTATTAAACCGTTAGCCACTTACCATAATCAACAACTAAAACATCAATTATTATTCGCAGTACAAGCAATAAAAATATTGAACATTTTTTACAATCCAATAAAACGGTAATTTAAGAAACAAAATTAAGCATGTCATAAAAATGTTTTAATAATAAAAATAGTAATTGCCCTATTAAATCTGATTTATATGAAAATATAGAATAGTAAACGGGAACATATTTATCTGTATTTCTTTTATTCCCCGATGTACATCACTGTTAAATGCATTAAAAGTCTTTATTTCATAACAATAAAAAGACTCTTTCAATACATCTGTTTCGGGGTAGAAGTTTTACGATATAAGTGTATGAGTTTTACTTTAAATTTCTTGGTGCACTCTAAATTGTTTTAGTTTTGATCATAACAAGATTATTACTTATTATTATGAGTAAATATTTAACGATTTTTAGAAACCAAATAAGTTGCAAGAGAAAATAATTACAAGAGACTCAAATACTTGACAATAAAAAGAAAAGTCACAACATACCGGAGAGGTAAACAAATTTAAATTATAACTGAAATATATTTACTAAAATATAAAAAATAGTAAATCTTAGACAACTCTTCTAAGTCTAGTAATATTGTATATTTTAGAAATATGGATTTTGGAGAAAGCAGGAAATGAAAGAGTCCTGATAGGTAAAATAAAACTACTGAGAAAAATATTTCCTGATCGATTTATTATTAAAAAAAAAACAATAGATATCAATTGGAGGAAGAAGAAAGAACGTAAGGCTAAAATCTACGTAAAAAAACGTTTGTAAAACTATGTAAACAAATTTAACAGTAAGAAATGAAATCAGGTGACGAGTAAACACAAAGGGAGAACAATTACAACCGAAGTCCCCTGATTACTAGACTCTGCGACTTAATTTATTATTAGAATAAGTAATCTGTGTTAGTGTTAAGTGTTTGTTGATCTCTGCAGTTCTAAAAATAATGCATTTACCATAACGTCACACTAAAATGGCTTAATTTTACAACGGGTGTATTTATTATTTTTAAGTCGTTATACAAAACATTATTTTGTTTAATTTACTTAACATCATTTGATAAGTTTTTCACCACATTCTAATATTTATTATCATGTGTTATTTAATACTAAACAAACACTTACCATACAAAAATGTTTAACACTCGTATTTAGTAATGAGTTGTACATAAAATTCCCCAATAATCCATCTGGTATAGGAATATCAGTCTTTGGACCATATAGCACAAAACTATCTTCCTCGGCAACCATATTAGCGCTATTTTCTTAATTAGTCTGGACTACACTCAAACCAGAAATTTTGTTTTTGATGTAACGTACTTACTGATATTATACTTACTGTATTTAAACATTTATCAGGTTGATAGGAGCAGTAGCGTCACGCATGTTTGTAAATAAGGAGTTTGTAAATTTAATTTAGAAGTCAGCAGATACATTCTATGATATATGTAATATAGGAAAATAAGTATGTACAGAAAAACTAAAGATGAATGAGGTTTATTTTTAGGTATATATATTTTAAATTTAATTTGTACATCCTATGTAGGTTTATACATGATAATATGTATGTATTCTGAGGAAAATAAAACAGAAAAATCAAAGATGAATAAGGTACCTATATTTTCAAGTGTATATATTTTACATTTATTGTTACATTATATATATATATATATATATATATATATATATATATATATATATATATATATATATAAAAGGATCCCTCAACAGAGTGGTGGGCTCTTATATCGGTCAATTTGTAGGTTAAGAAATGAAAGACAAAGTTGATGTGCCACTCTATCTATTTTGAAAACGTTTCGCTTTCGTATTCTGAAAGCATCATCAGTTCATTCTAAAAAGTATAATATAAGAACCACACAATCATGGAAAAGATGTTACAGGTGTTACCTTAAAAAGACATGTAGCAGTCAAAGATGTTAACAAGCTTATGAATTAAACTTGAATAAATGGACAATATAAAGTAGAAATGTATAAACATTTAATTTACTAACAACATTTAGTGACTTATTAAAAAATTAGCACAGTGAGTGACCATGTGGTCCGAAGTATAAAAAATATATATTAAATTATAACTTAAATGATGCAAAGAAATAAGAAAATCAACGATTAACTTCCAACAATGGATAATTATTAAGCTTTAATTTTAACTTTTGGTAGCATTATTAAAAGATGTTAATATAATTTAAAAAAAAAATAAGTGTAAATGAATGAAGTTACCGGTCTAAGCCTTACACCTGCTACCGGGAAAATGGCGTTAGATTGAACAGACTGACACAGAACCACGAAAAGACAGCCAACCTTGAGGTTGAAATTATTTCAACAGAACAGCAAGGTCAGAGGTACCACCTCAAATAATTGAGCGGTTTATTTAAAAGTTAATGAGCTTTGGATGACAGCCCGCTTGTAAGAGACAATCCAATGAAAGAAACTGATATAGCAATAACAATTACTCGCATTAGCCCGTCTAAAAACAAACAAACAGGAGAATTTCATTCAAACTCTTATATTTAAATTTATGTTAAACATTGTGGCTGAAAAAATTTTGCCAACAGGTGAATAACAATTAGATAATTTCCAACAGTCTAAGCTTCAGACACTTAGATCTGTAATTTGTAAAGGATTCTATGAATCAATTACAATGTTAATATTATTACTATACTATTAAATAGTGACTGGTTCACACTCATATGGACAAATTATAGTGTAGAGGTAACCTTGTAATGAAAGTTGCCTATATTTAAGTAATTGGTATAAAGAATTGAGTGTTACAGTTTATTTTAATATTAGTTAATTATTTACTATGTTATATTATTAATTAAAAAAATTGTGTTCAAATATGTATATTACATGACAATTATATTGAAAATGAAAGTAAAGCCTAGTTCTGCAATATTAGAGCATGATAAATTTGGCTCAAGTTACTTATGTCAGTTCTCTTATTTAGAGAATTAGGATGTTTAAGAATTGAACACATTTCTAAAAACTATCTTTTTAATAGATTACGTTCAGTGCCAAGAATCTTAACTTCATTAAAATCCACTTTATGTTTGGTGCTAATAGCGTGTTTTTAAAAACCCACCCTAATCTTCTCGTTCTCACGAGTGACAAAGGTAATGCTACTGTCCTTATGGATAGAGATCAATATTTCAGTTTGAGTAAATCACTGTTAGATGATGATAGATATTATCAACCACTTTCCACTAACCTTTGCTCTAAATTCACAAATAAAATAAATATATTTATAACACATTTGAAAAATATTAAGATCATAGATCAACCTTTATCTAAAACTTTACATAATTATGATGGATATGCTCCTAGATTTTATTGTCTGCCAAAGATACATAAACCTACACTGAGCATGAGACCTATTGTGTCCTCTATTAATTCACCTAATATCAATATTGCTAAATTTCTAACTGACATCCTTTCAAAGTCATATAATTACAATAATGACTTTAATATTGTTGATTCGTTTAACTTTAGTGAATTTATTAACAATTTCAAATTACCACCAGGTTACATTTTAGTAAGTTTTGATGTGGTTTCTCTCTTCACCAATTTACCTTTGTCCAGTGTTATCACTTCCTTAAAAAATCACTGGAATTCAATTAAACCTAACTGTCCTGTTTCCTGGGATGTATTTGCAGAACTCTTGCAACTAGTTTTTGATACTAATTTCTTGGTCTTTGACGACAAATATTACCTTCAAATTTTTGGCACACCTATGGGTTCCTCAATCTCTCCTATCCTAGTCAACTATGTATTGGATGATTTAGTTTCTGACCGCTTGGGTCGTTTGGATGTTCAAATCCCTTTTATTAAGAGGTATGTGGATGATTTATTATTAGCCCTACCACCTGACAAGGTTCAGGGTACCTTATCCTTCTTTAATGAGTTTGATCCTCATTTACAGTTCACTGTTGAACTTGTGGACAGCATCACCAATAGCATTCCCTTTTTAGACATGCGTGTCATTAGAATGGGAGATAACACCCTAACCACAAGTTGGTATAGAAAACCCATGGCCTCCAATAGGTTCCTTAATTACCACTCCTGTCACCCTATGAAGTATAAACTAAACCTTATAAAAGCTTTAAGCTGCAGATTACATAAATTGACACATCCAATTAATCGAAGGGAATCCCTTAAGTTATTAAGAAATATTCTAATACAGAACTCATATCCATCATCTATCATAAACAAATACCTATACACACAAAGCTATGGTTCCTCGTTTGATGACATACCCAATGGTGACCAACTCAGAACTATTTCCAATAACTCAATTAATAGCATTGTTCTGCCAGATACTGAGTCTGAGAATCCTATTATCCATTATTCTTCTCTACCTTATTTTCTTCAAGTTACTGAGAAACTTATTAAACTGTATAAACAAAATAACATTCCTGTTAAAATTGCTGTCAAGACTGCAAAAACTGTTAGAAATCTTTTTTCAAAAACTAAAACACCATTGTCCACTTTAGAACAAGTCAATACAATTTACCACCTTCCATGCTCTGATTGTGATTTGTGCTACATTGGCCAGACCGGTAGATCATTAAAAGGTCGTCTTACTTCTCATCGTAGTGATATTAATTTATCAAAAAATACGTGTGCTCTCGCACAACACGCTATTAGCACCAAACATAAAGTGGATTTAATGAAGTTAAGATTCTTGGCACTGAACGTAATCTATTTAAAAGACAGTTTTTAGAAATGTGTTCAATTCTTAAACATCCTAATTCTCTAAATAAGAGAACTGACATAAGTAACTTGAGCCAAATTTATCATGCTCTAATATTGCAGAACTAGGCTTTACTTTCATTTTCAATATAATTGTCATGTAATATACATATTTGAACACAATTTTTTTAATTAATAATATAACATAGTAAATAAATAACTAATATTAAAATAAACTGTAACACTCAATTCTTTATACCAATTACTTAAATATAGGCAACTTTCATTACAAGGTTACCTCTACACTATAATTTGTCCATATGAGTGTGAACCAGTCACTATTTAATAGTATAGTAATAATATTAACATTGTAATTGATTCATAGAATCCTTTACAAATTACAGATCTAAGTGTCTGAAGCTTAGACTGTTGGAAATTATCTAATTGTTATTCACCTGTTGGCAAAATTTTTTCAGCCACAATGTTTAACATAAATTTAAATATAAGAGTTTGAATGAAATTCTCCTGTTTGTTTGTTTTTAGACGGGCTAATGCGAGTAATTGTTATTGCTATATCAGTTTCTTTCATTGGATTGTCTCTTACAAGCGGGCTGTCATCCAAAGCTCATTAACTTTTAAATAAACCGCTCAATTATTTGAGGTGGTACCTCTGACCTTGCTGTTCTGTTGAAATAATTTCAACATCAAGGTTGGCTGTCTTTTCGTGGTTCTGTGTCAGTCTGTTCAATCTAACGCCATTTTCCCGGTAGCAGGTGTAAGGCTTAGACCGGTAACTTCATTCATTTACACTTATTTTTTTTTTTTTTTTAATTATATTAACATCTTTTAATAATGCTACCAAAAGTTAAAATTAAAGCTTAATAATTATCCATCGTTGGAAGTTAATCATTTTCTTAGTTCTTTGCATCATTTAAGTTATAATTTAATATATATTTTTTATACTTCGGACCACATGGTCACTCACTGTGCTAATTTTTTAATAAGTCACTAAATGTTGTTAGTAAATTAAATGTTTATACATTTCTACTTTATATTGTCCATTTATTCAAGTTTAATTCATAAGCTTGTTAACATCTTTGACTGCTACATGTCTTTTTAAGGTAACACCTGTAACATCTTTTCCATGATTGTGTGGTTCTTATATTATACTTTTTAGAATGAACTGATGATGCTTACAGAATACGAAAGCGAAACGTTTTCAAAATAGATAGAGTGGCACATCAACTTTGTCTTTCATTTCTCCACCTACAAATTGACCGATATAAGAGCCCACCACTCTGTTGAGTGATCCTTTTATATATTGGAATTTGACGGTCGTACTCCTTTTTCCGATATATATATATATATATATATATATATACATTTATAAAGTAAAAAAATGCATTAAAAAATAAGAGTTATAATTCACAAAAAAATTAACATACACCATCTCCTCACAGTGTTGAGGTGAGATGGTCCAACAAAAAAGTGTTTTGGTCAAAATGTCACTTTGTTTTGCACAAAACAATACCACAGTTGTGGCAAATGTTCACAAACTTGGAGCAGCAATCGTGAAAAAATTTGAAGCAATGCAAGCAATTAACCCAGTTGTCCATTCGTACTCCGACTGTTGACTAGTTAAGACGTGCTATCATATGCCATACGAAGTGACATCGGTATTTGTAGGTTATTTGGACCCCATTATTAGATATAAGTATATTAAGTTTGTGTTTAAAAGAAAAACTACTGAAGTATATTTTGAGTTTTTGAATATTTCTGCCCAGGACCAATATCCGGGGAAAACAGTCCATCCACCAATAGCAAGGGGCCGCCGAATAGTAATTTTAATAAAGATAATCGAGTCAATGTTCTTCTTGAGGATATCATTTTACATGAAGATAACAATATGAGTTTATGTATAAACAATACAAATAATAATTAACGTATTACAAAATGTATTAATTCCATTAAAGTAAATATGTCTAGTTGCAAAAAGTATTTAGATATTCATGGGCTTAACATCTCACCTAAGAAGTCAGGTGTAGTATTTTTATTAAGACACAGGTTACCAATAGTTAGTACGTTAAAATTCTCCCAGCCGGAAATTCCTGTATATAACAGTTTCACATATCTAGGCATTACCTTGGAAACAACCAAAATGACTATCTACAGAACACTGATTAGACCCGTAGTTACCTATGGATGTGAAACTTGGGTAATGACGAAAAAAGATGAAGCCACTCAGGACATTTGTGAGAAAAATACTGAGGAAAGGATATGGCCCGGTACAAGAGGAAGATGGCACATGGAGAATCAGAAGAAACGACGGGGTTAATGAGTTAAATGAAGGTTTTGACATTGTAAGATTTGTGAAAAGTCAAAGACTGTCACGGCTGGGACATGTGCAGAGACAAAACGATGCAAAAACAACAAAGAGAATGTTACAATGGAAGCCCATAGGAAGGCGAAAAAAAGGAAGGCTTAGAACGAGATGGTTGGATGACGTGGAAGACGACGTGAAAACAATGAACATAAGACAATGGAGAAAAAGGGCACAAGAGAGATTTGAATGAAAGGACATACCCAGACAGGCAAAGACCCATCCAGGGTTATGATGCCAAAAGAAAAAGAACAAGCCAATACCTTGGATTCAAAATTAACCTGGAACGAGCATGTATTACCAAATGTGAAAAAAGCATTTATACGCTTAAGGCCATTAATCAGTACGATTGAGGAGCAGAACCAAAAATAAACTTATTATATTACAGAGCATATACCAGATCAATTTTGGACTATGGAAGTTTTTTCTATGGATCAGCGACAAAATCACTTTTAATTAAATTGAATCGAATACAATATAAAGCTTTAAGGTTAGTATTAGGAGCCCTTAAATCTATTCCACCACCAGCCCTTTTGGCAGAATGTTACGAGCCACCTTTACATTTAAGACGACTATTTTTGCAAAAAAAAAATTTATTCTTAAATGCCAGTTTAATAATCAAAACATTTTTCATCATTACAAAAAATATCTTATCTCTTTGTTGAAAATCTAACAAAAAAATGGTGGGCAAATAAAAATTCTTTAACTCTAGCTATTGCTTTTTCCAATTTATTAAAATATTCATTTAATGGAGAAAGGATTCCATTCTTTGGCTCCAATTACGACATACTATATGAGTATAAACCTGCTGTAGTAATTCCTTCATATATTTCAATTGTTTACGAAGACTTAGTAGTACAGAACAAGCTGGAAAACTGTAACTATTCTTGTAAAATTTATACCGACGGCACAAAATCGGCTGCTGGTATTGGCTGTTGGCGATATATTCGGCGGAAATATTCAAGATTATTTTTAGTAAACATTAAAATCAGATTGCTCAATATTCACAGCTGAGTTAGTAGCCACTGTCAAGGCGTTGGATTGGATAATTAGTAGCACATTATATTTCGAACGATATAATATAATTTTATCTGACCCACAGTCCTCTACGCATTAAGACACTTCTCTAAACACATATATACCAAACTTCTCTAAAAATAATTGTTAACTTTGTGTGGGTTAAAGGTCATTCTAATATTCCAAACAATGAAAAAGTAGACCACTTAGCTACAGACGCTACTTTAGCAGGTATAGAATAGGAAAAAGCATGTTAGGCTTAATTGGGAAATTGAGTGGCAATCCTTTACTAACAGTAGCAAAAACACATACTGCAGTATATATTCAACTCTTCCATCTACTCCCCAAATGACAGAAACCCCACCTTTTGGAAAATTTGCACTATATACGTTAGATGCCTTTTTGAACATGCTACAGTAAACGCTTACCTATATAAAATTAAAATTTCCGAACCTGACATATGTGAATGTTTTAGCAGTTATAACGACATTAACCGATGTTTCAATGTTGGTATAATCAGGAAGCCATAAAATTTTTACTTCAAGTCATCTCCCAATAAAAAATCATACTGCTGCAGAACGTTTCTTCTATTCTCTATTTAGGAAGTAGAAATCCAACTATAACATCGATTTTATGGGAAATTTTCAAACGAACCAAATAGAAAATCTAAACTGCCTTTTTTAATGTTGTGAATCCGAAATGCTAGGAGGATAGTTGTTGTATTTCCCATTGTCTTTCCTTTAATGTCATATACCTTTAACCGTTATCTGTATTGTTTGTGTAAAAAATGGGTTTATGGGCACCTTAGCGTGAAGCGTGTGTTCTTGTTCAATCCTTTTTTTTTGTAGTCACCCAATAGTGTTTTCAAGGGAAGGTTAGGAAATTGAGTAAATAAACCAACGGTTGGGAAATTGTCATGAAGTTAAAAAAAAGTGTAGGAGTTAATTGTTTTTACCTAATTAAAGCTTTAAGTTGCAGGCTAAATACACTAATACATCCGGTCAATTGAAGAGAATCTCTTCAATTACTTAAAAATATTCTGATTGAGAATTCCTATCCATCTTTCCTCATTAATAAATACCTTTAATTACAAAGCTATGGTTCCTTTTTAAATGACATACCCAATGGTGACCAACTTAGAATAATATCAAATAATTCCATTACTAACTCTGTTCTGCCTAATACTATACTTAAGACTCCAACTGCCCGTTAATTATCTCTACCTTATTTTCCTCAAGCTGCTGAAAAACTCATTAAACTGTACAAACAGAATAATGTACCTGTTAAAATTGCAGTAAAGAATGCTAAGACTGTCAGAAATTTGTTTTCTAAAACAAAAACACCCTTGTCTCTTGTGGAATAAGTAAATGTCATCTATCATATACCTTATGCTGAGTGTGACTCATGCTACATCGGTTACACAGGGAGATCACTGAGAGGGTGTCTTGCGACACACCGCAGTGATATCAAGTTATCTAAGCATACTTGTGCTCTTGCCCAGATTACTATTATTACTCAGCATAAAGTGGACTTTAATGAAGTTAAGATTCTTGGCAGTTAACGGAATTTTGTTAAAAGGCAGTTTTTGGAAATGTGTTCAATATTTAAATACCCTAATGCTCTTAATAAGAGAACTGACATTAGTAACTTAAGCCAAATTTGTCATGCATTAATTTTGCATAGTTAGATGTATGCTAAGATGTATGTTTTATCATATATTCATATTAAATAATTTCAAAGAAAAATAAAATAAAATAATATTTTTTTTCTTCATTTAACTTGGATTCATTCAACTTACATTTTATTGATTATTTTGTCAATATTACATTTACATATATCAATTAATTGTTTTTTGATTAAATTGTTTAATAAAATTTTTAATAGAAACTTAATCTTAGTTCCAAATGTTATGAACCTTGAACTGTGGAAGTTGAATCAATCTTCACCTATGGCTGGCCTTCACCCAGTCACAACATAGACTTAATAATATATAATATTTTGGATTTACCTCGCTTGTTTGTTCATTGTTTCTCCCAACCTATCACTGAGGTGAAAATGGTGATCTTAACCACCTTTTCCTTTCATTTTTTGGTTCTTACTGACAAGTTGTCACCCAAGTATATCATATTCTTTAAATGTACCGCGCTAATGCACTAGATATTGGCAATTCGCCTTGCTGTTTTGTCATATTTTGACCTTAAGGCCACTGTCTTCACGTTGTTGTCGTGGGTTTTATACCTGTTGCTTTCATTTATCTACAGCACCTAATAAGCTAAACACTGGTAACTTTATTTTACTTTTAAATATTATATTTCAATCTTAATAAATTTATTAATGTTACCTAAAGTTTAAATTAAATTTAACTAATAATATACTGTTGTAGGTGCATCTTATGATCTTTTTGGTTCTCTGCATATTAATATTAATGTTTTTTTACTTAAGTTTTTTACATACATTTTTTTATATACATGTACAATTACCACATGGTCTTTTGCTGTGCTAAGTTTGTTAATTTGTAAACTGTACCTAGTTTCAATTAATTGTTTATACAACATGATCTCATAATGTCCATTATCGTAGACTTCTTTACATATTTAATATCATTGACTGCTACATGTGTTGTTGAGGTAACACATTTGTAATAATTTTTCTATGGATATTTGGTTTTTAATACTGTTCTTTTTAGACGAACTGATGATGCTTTCTGAGTAGAAAGTAAAACTTCTTTAATAAATAGACAAAGTAGCCACCTTCTTTTTTTTTCTCCACGTTTTGACCACCAAAAAACCCACTACTCTTTGAGTGATCCTTAATTATTTATATATAATATATTTATTTTTAATTATATATTTATTTATATATATAATTAATTATATATATATATAGCGATAACGCTAATCCCCTGCATCAACTAGTCTAGAACAAACAAGTAGGCCAAATTCATTAAACTCCGTATTTAAAAGAGTGGTAAACGTCAACAGTGTAGTTGGTTATACATCTACAGGTGTTTGACGATAAGCACCTAATTTCCAAAAAGTCCAAGGTCCCACGCTTGGAACTTTAATTTGTAAAATATTCAAAAGTTGAATTGTATTTATTAATATTAAAGTAAAAAACCAGAGGGTCAAATTAATCAATATATGAAAAACGACCAAATATGCAATGTGAGTTGCATAAGTAAGTTTAAGTTGATTAGTATTTATGTAATAATATATTTTTTTATTAAGTATTCATTATAGTAAGTTAAATTTATTTAAAAAAAAAGAAAATGTGTTGAATTATACGACTCTAGAGACACATACATAACGAACTGATTGTAAAGCCTAATTCTGCAATCGGTCGGGAGACGGTATCGTTTTTAAAAACCCACCCTAATCTTCTCGTTCTTACGAGTGACAAAGGTAATGCTACTGTCCTAATGGATAGAGATCAATATGTCAGCTTGAGCAAATCACTGCTAGATGATGATAGATACTATCAACCACTTTCCAATAATCCTTGTTCGAAATTCACTAATAGAATTAACAAATTTATAACACACTTAAAAAATATCAAGATCATAGATCAACCGTTAGCTAAATATTTACATAACTATGATGGATATGCACCGCGATTCTACTGTTTGCCCAAAATACATAAGCCTACACTTAGCATGAGACCTATTGTATCATCAATTAACTCACCTAATATTAATATTTCTAAATTTCTAACGGATATCTTATCTAAATCATATAATTACAGCAATGATTATAATATTGTTGACTCTTTTCATTTTAGTGAATTTATAAATAATTTTAAACTACCACAAGGTTACATTTTAGTAAGCTTTGATGTGGTCTCTCTTTTCACTAACTTACCTTTGTCCAGTGTTATCACCTCCTTGAAAAATCATTGGACCTCTATTAAACCTAATTGCCCTATTTCTTGGGATATTTTTGCAGAACTTTTGCAACTAGTCTTTGACACTAACTTCTTAGTTTTTGAGGACAAATTTTACCTCCAAATATTTGGCACACCTATGGGTTCCTCAATCTCACCCATCCTAGTTAACTATGTACTAGATGATTTGGTTTCTGATCGTTTAGGTCGCTTAGAATTTCCAATCCCTTTTATTAAGCGGTATGTGGATGATTTATTATTAGCCCTACCACCTGACAAGGTTCAGGGTACCTTATCCTTCTTTAATGAATTTGATCCTCACTTACAGTTCACTGTTGAACTTGAGGACACTGTCACAAATAGTATCCCCTTTTTAGACATGCGTGTCATCAGAATGGGAGATAACACCCTGACCACAAGTTGGTATAGAAAACCAATGGCCTCCAATAGGTTCCTTAATTACCATTCCTGTCATCCTATGAAATATAAATTGAACCTTATTAAAGCACTTAGTTGCAGATTACATAAATTGACACATCCGATTAATCGAAGGGAATCCCTTAAGTTATTGAGACATATTCTAATTGAAAATTCATATCCTTCCTCCATCATAAATAAATACCTATACTCTCAAAGTTATGGATCCTCTTTTGATGATATACCCAATGGTGACCAACTTAGAACCATTTCTAATAATTCAGTCAATAGCATTGTTCTGCCTAATACTGATCTTGAGAATCCTACCACCCATTATTCATCTCTGCCTTATTTTCCTCAAGTTACTGAGAAGCTTATTAAACTATATAAACATAATAACATACCAGTTAAAATTGCAGTTAAGAATGCTAAGACTGTTAGAAATTTGTTTTCTAAAACTAAAACACCCTTGTCCACTTTGGAACAAGTTAACACTATATACTATTTACCCTGTGCTGAGTGTGACGCTTGCTATATTGGTCAAACTGGAAGATCACTAAAAGGACGTCTTACTTCCCATCGAAGTGACATTAATCTTTCTAAACACACATGTGCGTTAGCGCAACACGCAATTAACACCAAACATAAGGTGAATTTCAATGAAGTTAAAGTTCTTGGCACTGAGCGCAATCTTAGTAAAAGACAGTTCTTAGAAATGTGTTCCATTCTTAAACATCCTAATGCTTTAAATAAGAGAACAGACATAAGTAACTTGAGTCAAATATATCATGCTTTAATATTGCAGAATTAGGCTTTACAATCAGTTCGTTATGTATGTGTCTCTAGAGTCGTATAATTCAACACATTTTCTTTTTTTTAAATAAATTTAACTTACTATAATGAATACTTAATAAAAAAATATATTATTACATAAATACTAATCAACTTAAACTTACTTTTGCAACTCACATTGCATATTTGGTCGTTTTTCATATATTGATTAATTTGACCCTCTGGTTTTTTACTTTAATATTAATAAATACAATTCAACCTTTGAATATTTTACAAATTAAAGTTCCAAGCGTGGGAACTTGGACTTTTTGGAAATTAGGTGCTTATCGTCAAACACCTGTAGATGTATAACCAACTACACTGTTGACGTTTACCACTCTTTTAAATATGGAGTTTAATGAATTTGGCCTACTTGTTTGTTCTAGACTAGTTGATGCAGGGGATTAGCGTTATCGCTAATTTCTTTCATTGTTTGGTCTCTTACGGGAGGGTTATCATTTAAACTCATGTTAACTTTTTCAAATTTACCGCCCTCAAATTAGTGGGTTGGTATTATTAACCTTGCTGTTCTGTCGATTAATTCTTCGACCTCAAGGCTGGCTGTCTGTTTCATGTCATTGACTCGGTACCTTTTAATTTAACGCCATTTCAACTGCAACAGGTGCCAAGCAAACAGTGGTAACTTAACTTTATATCTTTTTTATACATATTTTTTATACCTTAATTTAGTTAACTTTAATAATGCTACCAAAAGTTAAGATGAAGTTAAAATAAAAATTTTTTTTGCTTAGTTGGAAGTGAATCTATGATTTTCTTAGTTCTGCTTCACTAGTTAATATTATATTAAATATTATATGCTTATTACACCACGTGTTCTGTTGCTTTGCTAATTTTTACTAAGTCTCTTAATGTTGTTAGTTATTTAATTGTTTATACAATATCACCATTCGATGTCCATTTATTTGAGATTTTGTACTGACTTTTTAATACCATTGACAACTACATATCTTTTTTAAGGTAACTATTTAACATCTTCTTCATGAATGTGTGGTACTCTAATGTAAATATATTTTTAGATGAACAGATGATGCTATCAGAATTCGATAGCGAAACGTCTTCAAAATAGATGAAGTAGTATCAACTTTTATTTCTCCACCTAGTTGACCGATTGAACCCACCACTCATCTGAGTGATCCTTATTTATATATATATATATATATATATATATATATATATATATATATATATATATATATATATATATATATATATATATATATATATATATATATATATATATTATGCCATTAACATACTTTTTAATAAAAGGAGCGTGAAAAGAAAAAAACTATCTCAGGCTTCCTGGAAAATATAACTGCAATATTTACTACAGTGGACATCCTACCCATTACGAATTTGATACCGGATTTATTGTAAGCAGCAAGGTCAACCATAGTGTAAACGATTTCAAGTTATTGATCATGGGATATGTCGAATAAGACATATCCCAATATTAAAAGGAAAAAGATGACGAAAAAAACATGTTCTACGAGGCACTAGACCGAGAGTATGATGAGTGCTCAAAAAATGACATCAAAATAATAGCAGGAGACTTTGATGTCAAAGTCGGAAGAAAGAATATATATTTTTTAAATCCTTTATAAAAGGTATGTAATAAAATATTCTATTGGAATCATGAATGTGTTGCTTGTGTGAGTCCATTTCAAATAGGTAAAGAAATAATAAATAAGACTTACTTACAATCAATTTAATTTAACTATCAGACGACCAGTTTCGCTTTCTACAATATGCAAAGCATCTTCAGGTCTCGATACAAAGTTAAACAAATGCTGAAATGATAAAAACCCATATTAGGGTGTTGTCTAATAAAGATAAACAAATTAGATGTTATAAATTACAATAATTATGCCAATATTACCTGGCTGTGGTTTTATTTAAATGATTGAGTTGAATAAAAGGTATAAATATTTTTTTAAGAAAGTTAAAAGGACAAGGTAAGGCCCACAAATTGTCATAAAATCTCCTCTATTGTAATAAATTAATAAATGAGCAAATAAATAAATAAAATAAAATTACTTACATGCCGGTACTCTATTAATAGATGGATGGTATAACATGTTTGAAACTACTGTATATTGTTGAATGGAGAACTCAATACTATTATTGCAGTTGTTTGACAGTAAACGGGAAGTTCTTGAGGAGGTAGATTTGATCCAATGAATTTGAGATATGTGTGAGATTGTTTGTTAAATGTAAGTGGTGTAATATATTATTGTGTTATTAAAAGTTATTTATACTTATTCCAGAGATATATTTTTGAAATGTGTTCCACATCTTTTCTTCTTCTTAAGCGTCGGGCGCTTCTTTCTACTTCCTCCGTGAAGTCTAGATCTTCTGCAGGGTGAAAATTTTGTGTATTATTCGATTCGAGTGTTTCTCTCATTACTTCGACTTTTTCTTGTTCGGTATATACTATACCGTCTAGTCCGTGTAGGGGCGGTATTGGTTTTTTTATCTTTTCTGAGTATTTTTGATACTTTCCAGAATGTGGATTGATTTGGATTTAGTTCTTGGATATAATTGTCCCAGCATTCGCTTCTCTGCTCGTTTAGTCTTCTTTTAACCTCTCTGCCTAGATCGTTAGCAATTCTTTTATCTTCCTGGTTTTTTGTTCTTTGTGCTCTTCTTCTTTTCCTGTTCTTTTCTTTAATGAGGTCTTTTAGCTCATTTGATATTTCCTCGAATCTGCCTTTTGGCATTGTTTTTGTTTCCATTTTTGTGCTGGCATCGATTGCAATTTAGCATTGTTTGTTCTAGCTTTGTTATACTTTCTTCGAGTTCATCTATATTGTTGATTGTTGGGACTGCACTGATGTTTTCGCTTACAACTCTTCGGAAGTTTGGCCAGTTTGTTTTCTTTGTTTGGCGGGGCTGCAGTGGATTTAATTCCACTGCGCCTAGGGTCATGACGATTACGTTGTGTGTAGAATCGCCTTCGTTTATTGTTTTTATCTCGTATTGTTGCCCTATGTTATACAGAATTGCTATATCGATGTGTGAGGAAAGTTCTCCATGAAAACATGTTGGGTCTGTGGGACCCGCTACAATGGTGTTATTTTTGTTTTCGAGATAGGCACAGAGTCGTCTGCCGTTTGCATTTGTTCGACGGTCGAACCAGTTGGGCGATCTAGCGTTCAGATCGCCGATAATTACAGTCGGTTCGTCGGAATCTAATATTAGATCAAGGTCTTCTCTAAATATCGGTTCATTAGGCCTAACGTACGCCGAAACTATTTTCAGCGTCTCGTTAGGCATAATGATTCGTACTGTCGTAGCTTCCATGGTGACCAGGCCAAGTGGTGTGGGCACTAGATGGTGGTCTATTTGCCCTCTTACCATAATGGCCGTGCCACCTGAGCGCGCTCGGTGATCATCTCTATAGATGACATAGCCTGGAATTTTTGTTTTAATTCTTTCGACTAATTTAGTCTCTTGCAAGGCCATGACATCTATAGCGAGTCTGTTGGTAAACTCGTCGAGAATATTAAGTTTCGAACGAATCCCGCCCGAATTCCACGATCCGATTTTTAGCTCGTCCAACTGTGTTTGCATTACTCCATTCTACACTTGCTCATCGCCTCGAATGCTTGGGAAAATTTGTTGAACATACTTGTTGTGGCATTCTTGCTGGTTACAGGGGCAGCTTTTGGTGTTTCGGCTGCTTTTGTTGCTTGGGCGTAGCTTACGTTTGGTCGTGTAGTGGGTGCACTTGGTGCATCCTTGTACTTTGGCTGTACTGCTGTTTTTGTTATTCGTTTTGGTGCTCTGGAGCACCCCCTATAACTTGCCGTATGTGCCCCGTCGCAGTTGGCACATTTCGCTGGTGTTTCCCTGTCTTTAGGGCATTCCGATGATTTGTGGTAGTCTCCACACTTAACGCAACGCGAAGCGCAATTTCAGGCGCTGGATCCATGATAGAAATCCTGGCAGTTGAAGCAGTGAACTACATCGCGTTGGTTTTTGATTTCATCTTCGATTTTAACTCGAAGATAACAGAGGTTGCTGATTTGACGTGACTTTTCTGTGAATTCTTCAGGAACCGTTATCTTGTATAGTGGCAGTACCACTTTTTTTTCTTCCCTTATACCGGTTACGACATCAATTTTTATGACGTCTACACCTTTGTCTTCTATTTCTCTTACGATTGTTCGTCGTCGTTGGTTTTTGGTTCCGCTTTGTCTTTTTGTACTTTTTGGCTTGACGCGATCTGATCGCATCATCCATTATCTTCTCTTGTCTCTTCTCAAAAATTTCTCTTTGTTTCTGGGCTACGCTCACAGTTTCTGTGGGCGTGGCTTCTGCGTCGATTTTAGCAGTGGCCGTTCTTTTTTGTTTTGTAGTTTTTACTTCCTGCCAGGATTCCTCGCATGTCTCCTGCATTTGCTTAGCAAAATAAGGTTTTTCGACCTTATCAGATTGCTTCGCAATTTTTTCGGGTTGTATAACCCTATTTTCCTGCCATTCCGTGACTTCTTCGCGTGTGCGTTTTGTGAGGACTTTCTTCTCCTCCTTCTTTTCTGTTAATTGCACTATTTGCGCAATTAACTTTTTGTTTTCTTCACGCAGCTCTCTGAGCTGCTCCATGAAAGCCTCAACCTGTCGGCTGTGACTTTTTTGCATCTTTTCCATTTTTTGGACGAGAATCATGGTATTCTCTTCGGCGTCGTCCTTTTGTTTTTTCTTGGTTTCAGTCTCAGGGCTTAGCCCTGGACTGGAGCATGGTCTTTTTCGCTTTTCCTTTTCCGTTTCTTCGGCGCGATGAGCAGTGTAGATGGTGTTATTTGAAAATTGATTTTTCGCGTTAGCTACGGTGGCTATTGCATCCTTTTTTTGGGGCGGGGCTATGACCAATTCGGTGGCCGGGCTCAACTCTTCGTCGGCGGAAATTTCCACAGTGATTGAGACGCTGTCGTCTGTATCCACTTCACTTTTTACTTCGTCTTCCTCATCCGGGATGAACGATTCATCATAGGAATTATCTGCGATTAACGCGGTTTCGGGTTTTAAATTGTTTGTGAATTCATTATACAGTTTAATTGCAGATGCAACTGACGATGTGGGTGATACGAAATTGTCACCGTCTTCTTCTTCTTGTGATGTCACCTGCGTGACATCACTTTTTTGGGGGAGGGATCACTCATATTACCGTAAGGCAGTGAACATAAGTGTTCAAAAGATTAAAAATGGAGTTTACTACTCGGAAGACTCTGTTTTTGTCTTTCCGCCTAGCCGCTGCCAGACGGTTTTCCTGGGTGTCGTCCCAGCAACCACTCGGTAGTTCTCTCCCTGATTTCTCAGGGAGGGATCCTCTTCTCGTTTCTCACACCTCAGAGGCAGGGGCCGTTTCTGTCCGACCTAGATTTCAAAACTAGCCTTACAGTGTCATACCTGTCGACCCACTGAGGTGATCCCGTATTTTTCGCTGACACGAAGCTATTAAAAGCCTCCGCGAGGAGCCTATAAAGGCAACCCCTTGACGGTTTAACTTAAAAATAGCCCCGCATCCGCTTTTCGCTTTGTATGCTGACAAAAGCCTGTGCAAAACTCGGTGTCTTACTCACCGGAAGCTGAAAAGCTCGTCAACTTGAAGATTTTTATAAAAGGCCCTTTATGTTTTTTCAACATGTGGTGCTTGGAATGTGGAAAGGAGATATGTGTAGGAAGTTGGGTTCTTTAAATTTTACTATTGCAAAGTGAAAAGTTAATTAATGTATTTGAGAGTTCTATTGAGATGGACTGTAAATAGAATAAATTTTGTAATGTACTGTTCATATAATATTTTACTTAAGTAGAAAAATCTCTTTATGTTAAAAAGCAATATTTGAAACCTGAGAAATTTAAGAAGTATAAGTTATAAGTTCATTAACATAAATAACTATTTAAGTGTTAAAGGATAAAGTTAGTTAAATGTTATTGTGTGTTGACATAATATTTAAAAACAACCAAAAATTGATGGGCTAAAGTGCGAAAGCGAAAGTGATAAGCTATAAATTTATGAATATAAGGTGGATGAATAAAGTTAATTAAATGTTTATGTGTGGTGATATATTATGTAAAACCAGCAATAATAATATGTGATGTTTTAATGTTAATGTGAGAGGAGAAAAGACTCTACAAGAGGCTGAGATCTCCAGAGATCCGAAACCATAACCTGAGGGAAGTATGTGTAGATGAGTAAAATAAAGTG
Organism: Diabrotica balteata; assembly: GCA_918026665.1. NCBI lineage: Eukaryota > Metazoa > Arthropoda > Insecta > Coleoptera > Chrysomelidae > Diabrotica > Diabrotica balteata. Next base: position 47,745,034 of record OU898283.1, on the reverse strand, counting down.
TGTTATAAAGAAAGATGAACGGGTGATGACCTAATTTAAGCAGATAAACCTTAAAAAATTTTAATGGGTATCTAAATTATAAGTAATATGTAAAAATGGGAAGAGTTAAAGAGTTTAGATTAAAAACTTTTTTTGTTAAATGTGTTTTAACAGAAAATTGAAGATTGACAAAACTGATGGGTATAAGGTGAATCTATTTGGTTAGAGTTATGATTTGTAGTATTTTATAGTTGTTGTGATGGTCAAAATTGGCTGAAAAAGACGTTACTAAAGTGTTATGATTAATAAGAGAAGATTTAGATGTGTTGCTTGACTTTAGATACACCATGATATTATCTGATTACGTGAATGTGAAGAGATATATAAGAGTGAGGTAGTGAATTTTTGTGTGATTGTGAATGGTTTATAGAGGGAGAATAGAATTGTCTAATCTAAAAAAAGGTAGCAGGTAGGAACTCCTCTGGATAGTCCTATCAGGAAAAATGTATCAATCTCTCCCCACCGCAGATTTCAGGTGTTTCCTGACTCGGGAAACTGGTACATGCTTAGGTTCCCTAATACAGGGTCACGGATGAAGTCCACAACGGCAGACACGGCGGAGAAGAATGCCTTCGGTACGGCGTGGATGGCGAAAGTGGCAATCCCCTGATTTTAGGGATTGTATAGAATCACTCGCCAACCCGCTCGGCAAGCGTGGCGTTTTAAATATGTTAAAACCTCCCAAGTTGAAGATGCCGAGTATCAATACGAAATTACCCCAGGTTAGTAGGGTTATACACTTAGAATCTCACACTGAGCAATCAGTCAGCCTCATGGATTCTGGGGGAGGCAAATATTCGACTGAATCTAGTAAGAAAAACTACCCATCATTGCTTGGTACAGCCACTTATAATAAAAGAACTATGAGGACTCAATAACACCTTGACAAACTAGAACAAGAGCTTTCAAATATCAAATGGGATATAATTGGACTGTGTGAAACTCGCTTACCAGAAGAAACATGTACGATCACCAGCTATAAGGTCGGCCCGAGACTGAGGGCTTTTGCTTCAATTTTCTCCAACATATAAGATAATTATTTCAGGTATATCCGTAGGGATCTTTATTTTTGTGGTTTCCCCTTACGTTCTACATCCTTATGCCGTTGGCCAAATTTTGGTTCATTTGCCTTCGGGGTCGATTTCTCAACCCCAGGATAAAAAAGTGGGGGACTGCTTATACCAACAATCACTCGGTAAAATTTTTGCCATATCTGGCTACCCTCACTTAATTTAGCCCGCAGACCAATGCAGTTGCCCGGGGTGTGGCACGTGGAGCCAGAAGTGAGAGTTAGGTGTCTTATGAGGATCAGTTATTAATAACCATCTCCCGTCTATGACGTTCGATGTGGTCGTTCCAATAAAAGGTACTACCTCTATAGCACAACCCTACACCACATTATATGTCCATTGCACAAAAAGGATGCTCAACTGAAACGTAAGAACTACCGAGGCATTACTCTGTATCTTCTGCGTATAAAATATTCGGCAATATATTATATCAATGCGGATTTACTGCTGAAACGTCAACTATACGTCAAATTTAAGCAAATAGACAGATTCTAGAAAAGTCACTAGCATATAAAATAAATACACGCCAACTCTTTGTTGGCTTCAAAGCAGCTTATGACAGTGTGAAACGAACTGCATTACATAATGGAATTATTGACTTTGGGATCGTACCTAAGTTAGATAAGTTGATCTAACTAACAATGCAAAAGGTAAGCTTATGCGTTATAATTGAAGGAAAAAATACTAAGGAGGGCGTTAATTGGAGTCTCTTCTTTAATAAGGCCTTGGAAAAGGCAATCAGACAATTAAATATTAGAATGAATGAAACTTTTTTTAGTAGATCAAAGCAAATTTTTGCATTAGCTAACGATATAGTTACAGTGGTTGGAAATACGAGAGACATGGTGCAGTGTTTTACAGGGCTTGCGGATGCGGCCAGTGAGTTAAGATTTTTGGTAAACGAGGAAAAAACCAAATATATGTTGGTTTCTAAAAACCCCCGAAATATCCACAGAGAATTTAAATTAACAGGCAACAGGCATACCTTTGAGCTAGTCAAAAAATTTACATTACTTGGATCGCTAGTAAACGCAACAAACACAAGTCACGAAATAAAAAGAAGCATAGCAATAGCAAACTGAACTGTTTACGGTCTCGAGAAATATTTATTAAATGAAAATACAAAACGTGCAGTAAATCTCAATATATACAAGACCTTCATAAGGCCAGTTTTGATATATGGGTCTGAAACTTGGACCTTATCTCAAAACGATGAAAGAGTTTTTGTTATTTTTGCGAGAAAACTTCTTAGAACGATTTTTATGGCCGTAAATGAAAATGAGCTATGACTTCGATGATACAAATTTGAACTATATCAGTTATATAATGATCCAGATATTGTAAAATTCGTTTAAGTGTAGAGACTTAAATGGGCTGGACACATTACTAGGATGTCAGATCACGAATATGCGAAAAGAATAGCATTTTTAAAACCAGAGGGAACAAGAAGCAGAGGACGACGACGGAGGAGGTGGAATAATGATGTGGAAGAAAAACTACAGATTCTAAGGGCCAGAAGATGAAAGAAAGTTGCCAGGAATCGACCGGAGACAGGTCAATATTCACAACGGATTGTCGAGTCTCTTATGATGATGATGATGCGTGGCATTTAGCTATCTTATATACTCCTTTAAACCGCTTTGGTATTATCTTGTACATTTTTATTCGCCTCTGCTTTACCGGTTTAATTTTGCATTATGTTCCTACGAAAATTAACTTTGTTTGTCTATTTTGTTGTTTGTAATATTGTATGTAATAATAAATGAATGAAAATAGCATTTTAATTAAACATCCCAATTCAATTATACTATTTAGGTGAAAGCATATTTATTTTAGTCGTATAACAGAATAATCCAGATGTTATTTGTGTTATTTGATGGTTGTGTTGGTAATGTGTAAAGTAAGGAAATCAATATGGCTTTAATACATTATCAGTGAGTTATTTGTATAGAATGCTTTCAGTAAGTTGAAATCGTCGATGTGAAAATTTTATTTAATTAATTATTTTATTTGTTATATGTTAGTGTTTACGTATTGATTTGTGGTATACTAATTTTAAAATAGATTTTTTATAGAAGAAATGCAATTTAAATTGTGAAGTATGGCAACAACTTAAAGTGACCTGAAATCAAAAACGGTGAAAAGAGTTTGAAAATCTAAAAGTTAATATAATTACCAAAGTCAGGCAAATATGCAGGCTAAAAAGTAAGATATATGCGCATATATATGCATATTATGTATGTCAAATATGCATGTATATGCATTTATTTATGTCAAATATGCATGTATATGCATATATTTTTTGTGTCAAATATGCATGTATATGCATTATTTAAACAAAATGTGCACTTCATAAACCGTTTAAATATAATAACTTTATAAAATATTAGTTGAGTGCTTGATATTATAAAATAAAACAAACCTTTTAAGCAACTATTTTAATTAGATAAATATATATTATACATGACTATTTATTTAAAAAACAATATGTGATATGTTTTTCAAAATTTTCTAACAAAAAGTTTTGTCGCCTATCTGTATACATATGTTTGTATATAGAAAAGCTCCGTTCTACATCCACCGAAGTTATAGGAGCGTATTTAAAATTATTTAAAACTTCAGCCTCTATATTTAATGTTTCATCAAACACCCCACTTAAACCATTTGCAACCTTAGATAGAAGTATGAAACCAGTATTTTTATCTATGACTGACTTAAATTTTGCTAAAATGTCTTTGCCAATTTGACCCTCAACAATTTTGCAAGATAGTTCAAATTTTTTTATTACTTTAACTGATTCAATTAACGATCAATTCGTATCCTGTAGCTGAAGGATGCAACTTGGCACAAAATCATAGTTTGATTTTATGTATGAAAGTTGCTGTGGTAGTAATTTATTTTTCAGTAATTCTTTGGAAACTGTATGTGCTTCGGAAGAATCGTCAGCTAATTCCATTATTACTGGCTTCAATTCAGAAAAATGTTCTGCATAAAACATTGCAGCCTCTAACCAAGTTCCCCATCTAGTAACAATAGGTTTTGGTGGAAGAGGAAGATTGGGCAAATATTTGAAATTAAATTATTAACAAGAGGAAATTTATTTCTAATTTCTTCTGCGACCCTATTTAAACCATGTGCTAGGCCAGTTGTATGTACTAAACGCGGATAAAAAATTTTCAAATTGTTTCCTACTTTAACCATGTAAGGTGCAGCATCTGAAAGAAACAGCAAAAATTTTTCATTGGAAACAGCTAAAGGAAGAAAAAAATTTGTTAAACTATCTTGCAAAAACCTTGTAACTGTTAGTGCGTTGGTTTTATCCAACTGCTTGGAAGCAATTAAATGCGATTTACAAGCTTGTTCATTTTTAAAAGATCCAATTAATAAATGTGCGATATAACGTCCAGAAGAATCAATTGTTTCATCCACACATACATAAAAATAATTGTCTCCTATATCTAATTTTATTTTACTCAGTACAGCAGAATAAACAGAATCGACCTCGTTTCTTCTTAAGCTTCTTTCACTCGGAATATTCTATTTGCAGTATTTTCCAAGAAACATGCGCAAATTTTCGTTCGATAATTTGGACAAAGGTATATTTGAGCTTAACAATGCTTCACACAAATCATGGTTAAATATCTCTTGCTCATTTGATTTCCGATTAGTTGATTGTAAGCATCTAGATATCGAATCTTGCTTTTTCTCTCCCAATTCTAATTTCTGTTTTTTGCCGGTGTGTAAAGCAGTTTTGCAATGCTGAACTATTTGGAATTTTTTTTCGCATGGTATCTGCAAAAAAAAATCCTACAGTAAACTAAATAATTTTTAGATCGAGGGTCATTAAGGCATTTATTATGCCTGGTTGCACTAACACATCTTAAGCTTAAAACGTGCCTTAAGCTCAGCTTACGAAACATAAGCTTTATACTCGAAAATGATGGTGCAACGTAAGCGAAACAAAAAACGGCCCGTATCTAAAAGCTGAGCTTGGCTAAGCTGGAGATCAAGATTTGTCGGTTCAACCAGGCATTAAATGTGTAACAAAATAACTTAACCATCTAAAATGCATATTTTTTTTTCTGATTTAGTCTACTCGCAACATAAGAAGTCCCGTAGGAAATTCTAGCTCGCCGTGATTTGATGGTGGTATTATAGGTTTTTTGGGTCGCTTAATCTAATGGAAGTGTTCTGGAAGCCCAAATATTACCCTTCTTCTCCTTGCAGTAACGTCTCCTATCGGAAGTTGACTACCATCACAGCAATTTTAACTTTGCTGGCTGCAGCTCTGAACAACTGTATTGAACACATTTCTCTTTCCCCGAGATTTTTTCTTAGATTGTGAGCCTTAGCAGGGAGTACTTTTCTCCTCTCGTTATGTGGCCTAGGTATTCCAGTTTTTTGTTTGTATGCTGTATGGTAACAAATTATGGTAAAATTAGGTATTTTTCAGGTATTATTAGAAGCCCTGCAAAAAAATGATAGTGTTATCTTCTCTGGTGTATTTCTGCTCGCTGAATCGAATGCGACTAGTTGCGATTACTCAAAATATATTCTTATTTTGTTAATAACAAAATAATTGTTTATTCGCCGAAATGCTCGAAATAATGCGCTCTCTACATAAAGTTTGTAGTCTTTTTCATAGCTTTTTTAAGAACAAAATTTTTGGAAAAATTACTTTTTGAGTTATTTACGAGAAACCGTCTAAAACGTGTTTTTTTTTGAAAAATGAGCATATTCACTCGCAAATAACTCGAAAAATATTGACTTTGTAGAACAAAAGTTGCTTAGAATAATTAATCACTTAATCAGTTTATCCACTTCTGGACTTATTTTAAAGGTATTGTTTTCACCCCCGAAAAAAGAGGTGAAACTCACCCACAGGGTAAAAACACACATCGGCACAATATCAGTTTTTTGTTTGACATGTTAGATTACGTGTATGCCAAATTTAATGTCAACTCAAGTGGCTTTTTAAAATTTAGAGCAAAAATCGTGAGTTAACGTACTATAAAAACAGCTATTTTTGCAATAATTTATTAATAACAAAGTAGGGGCGCGGTTTAATTCATCACGACTAGTGATAATCGATTTAGTATAAAAATACTATCAAAAAAATTACAAACTTGCGGTAGATAGCGCATTATTTCGAGCTTTTCGGCGAATAAATAATTATTTTGTTATTAACAAAATAAGAACATATTTTGAGTAACCGTGACTAGTTAGCTTCAGTGACCAAAACCACAAGAGAAGACCTGGACCTTAACACTATCAACTTCTTTACTGGGCTTCTAATAATAGCCCTTTATTGGGGGTTTAAAAAAAATATACCTTTTACGCAGAAGATTTTCCTTAAATTTTTGTAATTAATGGTATACAGGCAGCTACAGGAAATTTTTCCTTGTGAACTTCTAAATAATACTTGAAAAATAATTAATTTTACCATAATTTGTTAATAACCATTAAACGGGTAATATTTGGGCTTCCAGTCCACTTCCATTAGATTCGGCGACCCAAAAACCCGAGAATACCACCATTAAATCACAGCGATATAGAATTTCCCACGGGACCCCTTATGTTGCAACTAGACTAATTATTTTAATGCAATTTAAAATATTCAGGTTTACTTGTTAGTTTTGTAATTGTATTTACTTACAATTTTACTGCATGCTGAGCAAAATACTTTTCCCATATCAATGACTAATTCTGGATATGTCTTGATCCACGCAGATACATTCACTTCTTTCGACATTGTAACTACACTGGATAAAACTTTTTATCACACAGTACACTCCAAAAGTAGGTACAACAGTAACTTGTATTTAAGGCCGATCCTCGCGATTCTGGGCATAGGTAAATTCCAATGTAAAAGTTTATATCAAATAACGCAAAAACTATGGCAGATATTGAGATGATTCTTTTTTTATATGGAAGGTCTAAAAAAGTTCTAGTGCACTATTTGGTTGTAAATTATTAAATTGTTTAAACAATATTTTTTTTTCAAATATTTTTGGTTAAAATAAACGAAAAAAAATTTTTTTTTAAATAGAGCACTACAGAATTTGACCCACTTCCCGAATCTGTTTTTATTTTTAACATAAAGTGTAACACCAAGCAGCTATTTGATATAAACTTTTAAAAAATTTCAAATTTTTGCTAAACGCAATTTTCTCTCCGTCAGCACAGGGTGTCCTTGTCGGTAGCTTCTCGTGGATTCTCGCCAGGTAGGTAAAACCCTCGGAGGAGGATAAATAAAGTTGAATAACATTATTAGGGCTTATTCCGACTTTTGACAAACCAGTGTGTTTATTGTATTTAAAATAGGAAATGTTATATAAATAAGCAGTAAGTACCTATGATTTTATTAAATTTTTATACGAATAGAAACATTTTCTGTTGATTTTCCATTTTCTTTCTAAATATTTATACTGTTTTTATAATAATACAATTGTTTCAGTATTTGCTTATATAATAATAATTTATTATATAGAAACAGCGTAGAGTTTTGGTCAATCATCCAGTACATTTTTTTTGTATTTCAATCAGAATTATTATTTTCTTTTCTTCTTTACATGAGCTCAGAGTAATAACCAAATTTGCAGTATTTGAATATGAAATTTAATTATTTATATTTATTGGTTAGCAACCTACCAATCGTAAAATCAAATACTGCTCAAAGAAACAATGTACAGTCTCGGAACCGGATTGATACTATGAAGACGACTACGGCAAGAAATAAGGACAAGCGAAAAACATCCAAAACCCAGATGAGAATTACTTGGAATATCAGATCACTCAACTCAAGGGACCAACAAATAACCCAAGTGTTGAAAGAGAAAGAAATAGACATTTGTGCTCTACAACAAACAAAAAATAAAGGAAAAGGTCAATCAAAATTAGGTGAATACATACTAATCTACAGTGGAGTAGCAAAAGAAAACAGGGCCAAAGAAGGTGTAGCCTTACTAATACACCAAAGGTATCAAAATTACATCAAAGAGTGTCAATACATATCAGAAAGAATAGTAACATCAAAGATAAGAATGGAGAAGGAAAACCTGAACATTATCTAAGTATACGGCCTAGAAAATAATAAACCTCAAACAACAAGGGAAGTATTTTACGACCAATTACAACAAGTAGTAGATCAAGTCAAAGAAAAGATGATAATTCACAGCTAATTTGATTATAATAATTAAGGAACCTCATTTTTTGTCATGTTAAGGAATGGGATTTGTATTTTTTGTTAAAAAATTTGCACAAACATTGTACCTCTACAGGACCCCCTACGAATTTTCAAAAATGTAGTTCAAATGGCGACTAGGAAGAACCTACAAATCCAAACCGAACAAGCAATTTCAAACTAATAAAATTTTCTATATCTCCGGATCTACTCAATGGATTTTGATCATTCTTATTTTTTTATTTTGTATGATCTATTTTTAATTTGTATGTAATTTCTACGTACATTAGGAATTAGTAATTTGTTTATATATTAATTCATTAATAAATAGTCTAGTTTGTTTAAACAATTCGTGCAAAACAATTTTCTTCCAAAAATCTATTTTTTTTAATACTCGTATCAATAATCATAGAAACAGTCGCATTTTTTGCATTAAATTGTCAATAATTAAAAAACAGCTCCAAATTCAAGGCAAAAAAAGAAGTAGGTTTTCTTCCTAGAGGTCTACAATAACTAAAAAAGTTGTCAGCGACCTGGATTATTGAGTGTCACGAACATGGTCTATTTTTTGCTTATTTCCCTGGAGTATATATTTGATTAACATCTGTGTAATTTCTTTGTCGCTTCCTCGCTGGTTTTGCATATTGCTATGATAGCAATATCTTCGGTAAATGTTGCAATTGTATATTTTCTAGGACAATAATATAACACGTATACAAAAGGTAAAGACACTTCTTTGTGGCAGCCCTGCTGTAATATCTGTCAATTCCATGTATGTTTCTTCCTGTTTAATTCTGAAATATCTTTCCAAGATGCAGGAGTCAATTATTTGAGAGTATCGTTTTGGTAAATGTAGTCTCATTTTATAGTTATGGCGTCTTTGCCTTACTTTATCATATACCTGAGTCACATCCTATTTTATTGATATAAGGTTGAATGCTCCAATAAATGAACTTTAAAAAATGAAGGCAAATTTCAAGCACAAATTTAATAATCAAATCTTGCCCAAGTACTTTCGCTTTCTACAGCATCATCAGGGGCATCAGCGCTTGCTGGATAGACCAAATTTGACGAAGTAAGTCTAAAATGTTAATCACAAAAAACTTTTATCGTCCATTAACTTCGAGTTTTTTATCGAAGTTTATTAATTTTCTTCATTTAAAAAAAACTTTTCTTGGCTTATTTCAGATTCCCCTGATGATGCTGTAGAGAGCGAAAGTACTTGGGCAAGATTTGATTATTACATTTGTGCTCGATATTTGCCTTAATTTTTCAACGTACATCCTAAAATGTCAAAATGTCCATCATAATATCCTTTATGATCCATATTTCACATCCATATAAATAGTTATACAGTATATTTCATCATCATCATCATCATCAATGGCGCTACAACTCTTCGTAAGTCTTTGCCGCGGTTACTATTGCCTTCCATGTTTGTCGGTCCTGTGCCAGTAATTCCCATTGTCGCACTCCCATTTTCTCTAGATCTAGGAGTATATTTACATATAACAAATTAAATCCTTAGTTGTAAATTTTTGAAATAAGTACTCAGTATACATCTAAGTTTTATAAATGCTCCTCATAAATCTCATAAATCTAAACTTTTGTACTCCGTTCTTTGTTGACAATTAGTTGCCTAGGGCCGACGTTTACTAACCACAAGCACACAAGTCTTATTTCTTTCATTTGACAATAATAATTGTCTGTTAGATTAGCACTGTAAGAAGTAAATTAGTCTCTTACTGAATGATAATAAACAACACATCAAACTTATTCTGAAACTATTTCTTGTGTCATGGTATATTTTATTAGATTTTGGTGTAATAAATCACAACCTATCAAATTCAATATCAAAAATCAAAATTGGAAATGATAGCGTGACTAAATTATTCCTTCCTTCAAGAAATTTTAAAAAGAACTGATTTCTATTACTATCCAGTGCAAGGACAGTTATTTTGTTATTTATATCGAATAGAGAATACTGTTAGTTTGCGGTATGGACCCCAAAAAATATTTTATTCGAAAATATTGATAAATATATGGAACTGTGGGAAAATATGCTACAAAAATTTCAAGATTTTTATTATAATTTTTATTTGAAACACCTAAAGAAACATTAGACATAATTCTATATTTATAATATAGTTTCATTTTATCAATTTTAATGATCGTGATACTAATTAGATAAGATTTTTATTATAATTTTTATTTGAAACACCTTCTGAAGAAACATTAGACATAACTCTATATTTATATCGTTTCATTTTATCAATTTTAATGATCGTGATACTAATCAAATTTTTGTGATATATAATAATAATCTTTTTTTTTATAATTTTTATTTTCCGTAAACTTTAATCTACGTTAAACTTCAGACAGCCAATTTTTCCGTAAAAAAAAATAACAAATAAATTATGTATGTACATTTGTTACATTGTAAATTTATGAATAGATTATATTACTTTGATCTGTTATTATATTTACTCAAAATACCACTAAAGAGATTTATGGTCTTATTGTAAGACAAAACCTGTCACTGCAGGGGTTGTCTCGGTGTATAATCGGCTCGAGTAAAAGGTAAACGCATTTTTGACCTGGGCTTGAAAGAGATCTAAACGAAGTTTAGAATATTACTTCATGAACAGATTTTGTTTTCGTAAAGAAAGAAATTTTTGAAATAGAGATAGCAAACTGAAATTTACCGTTAGAATATTCGAGGATAAGCCTTAACAATTCAAGTTCAATAAATAAACTTGGTTGAAATTTTTCTTACCTAAGTAAATAAAAGGCCAACAATAAACCCCAATAAACTAATTCTTGGTAATTTTTACCTTCTATTTTAAGGTATCCATTTAGAAAGTGTTAAGGGATTAAGATAAGAATAACATTTTATATTTTGGAAATACCAGGTGCTTATGAAGGTATTTTAACCATGAATCAACAAATAAATTCATTTTGAAAACCTATTATATGCACTTTATTTTTAAATTCACCAATATATGCAAAATTAAAAAAATACACAAAAATATGCAAATGCATATGCATATGCACTCTTGCATATTTGCCTGACTCTGATAATTACTTTAGTAAAAAAGGGAAAAGAAAAAATAAAAGATTGGATAAAAGAAATAAATTGAACTAACAATAGAAATTTAAAACTCGAAGGCGAGTCAGAAAACGGACATGGCTAATGCGGCTAAAACAGATTTGCGTCGCATTAGTAGGTAACCCGTTGTCCTAGGTGAACGACGGAAAACGACCCGACGCGACGCGATTCGATGCGATACGACGCGACCAGTAATTCACGCGACATGTGGCTTATGTAGCGTCGCATCGCGTCGCTTTCCATCGCTCAAAAACGTCACGATGTCAATTCATTCCTATTCTTAAGTATGGGGAAGTATACGGCAGTGTTACTAGAAAATTCATATTTTAAATACAGTCAAAATCGTTTACAACGACACCGGCTATAACGTACAATCGGATATAACAAACAAAATAGTAGGTCCCATAAAATGACATACAAAAAACGCATTTATATTGCTTATAATGAACAAATCGGTTAGAGCAAACGTATTTCTTGGAACACTAGTAGTTAAAATATTGGTTACAGCGTACATCTTAATAAATAAGTTTAAAAGTGCTATCCTGTAAAGTTATGAAAATGGACATTGTAGTGTTGTATTTCTCACAGGTATTACCGATATTTAATACCACGACATGAGAAGTAAGGATTTATTAATTTATGGTTATAGTACATCCGGACAGGCATCTACTGTCCTTTAGACAGTTAGACCTCCCAAGACGGGTCCATTGTATTACAAAATTTTGTTTATACATATTTCACCATTTGGCCTAAACCAAGAGTTTCTGAATTTGAATTCAGTTGTGTCTAGCATTCATTGAAAAAATGTCGAATTGGAATAATTTGCCGAGTCGATTCCGGTGATTCCGCGAGTTCGATTGCCCGGGAATTTAAAACGTCACGCTCGACAATTGCTGGAATAATGAAAAGGCGAGAGAAAATTATTAAGCAATTTAATAAGTGTGAAAAAGAAAAACGCGTTCGGTCATCAAATTACAGTGACATTGAAAGTGCTTTGCTCGATTGGTTTAAACAACAACGCGCAAACAATGTACCCGTGAGTGGGCCGATGCTTCAGGTAAAGGCTGATGCTTTCGCTGTGATTTTGAAGAAGAATTTTAAGTGTAATGCTTCCTGGGTTCAACGTTTTCGAGCTCGCCACAATATTGTCCATGGAAAAATTTCAAGTGAGTCAGCAGTTGTTGACAGATCAATTATAAATGACTGGGTTGAAAATGTGTGGCCTACACTCAGGTCCGACTATAGCGATGATGAAATTTTTAATGCTGACGAGATGGGGTTATTTTTTAGACTGACACCTGATCACACGTTAAAGTTTAAAGGCGAGAAATGTTCCGGTGGTAAACTCTCAAAAGAGCGTGTTACAGTTCTTGTTGCAGCCAACATGTCCGGTTCCATAAAAAGGAAGCTTTTGGTAATAGGAAAAAGTAAAATGCCGCGCTGTTTTAAAAACGTGAAAAATCTTCTTGTTGATTATGATTTCAATAAAAAAGCCTGAATGACGTCAGCTATTTTTGAAAAGACTTTACTAAAATGGGACAGTGAACTTTTACAACAAAAGAAACACATAATTGTAATTGTCGACAACTGTCCGTCCCACCCCCCAGTTGACAGGTTAAAACAAATTAAACTCGTTTTTCTGCCTCCAAATTGTACGTCTGTACTGCAGCCCATGGACCAAGGAGTTATAAGAAGTCTTAAAGCATGCTTTCGGAAAGAATTGGTGTACAAAATCATCGAAAAGAGAGAGAATAACGACGATACGAAAGTCAGTATTCTTGACGCTGTACTAATGATATCAAAGGCATGGGAATCTGTGCGGAAGGAAACGATCATCAAATGTTTTCGTTTTTCCGGCCTAACTAAAGACTTACAACTATCAGGAATCGCATACAACGATATTGCACAAACGCATTTGCAGGATGCCATTTCCCTTTTCAGTTCTGACTGCTCTGCAGATGACTATGTACGAGTGGATGACGAAATAAGTACGAGCGAAGAACTCTCAGATATTGACATCGTACTGAGTCACCAAACTAGTGACAAACAAAGTACTGATGAGGCTGATGAAGAATTGGAAGATTTCGGCAAAATCCCTACTGTTGCTGAAGCGTATGCTGCTTGTTCCACCATACGAGCATTTATTCAGACTGCTGAAACTTCCCAGAGTGTAAAAGAATCATTATCGGTTGTTTTCACATCAATTGAAAAAATGTTTTTTCAGAAGTTCAAGGAAGGCGACAAACAAAAATTACAGACTTTTTTCATTAAATATTCAGGTAAAATGTGTTTACATATTTTGTAATACATATATGTATGTATTTTTTTTGTCTTTTTGAAATAAATAGTATATGTATGCCTACATTTTTATAATACGAAGATTTGGAGAAGCCGTTATACTATATGTATACTTTATCCACTACTTATACTTATTTCAATACATATTATACATATATGTATGTACATATTTAGATTTGCTTAAGTACAATAAACACATATGTTAAATGTTATGTATATGTTATTATAACATATTATAAGTATAGTTAAAGTAACGCATTTTTGCGTCATAACCCTAGGTATAACGAACTAACTGTTTCTATTAGTGTAATATCGTTTATAGCAACCTGTTCATTATAACCGATAGAACTGCTTACAGAGAACACTGGCTACAACGTACAACAAGCACCAGTCCCCTGAAGTTCGTTATAAACGATTTTGACTGTACTTAGCTTTAAAAAAATTTCACAAACGAGGAAGAAAGACAACAAATACCATATATTTAGAGCGAAATAAATTTGGAGACTTTCATCATTTATATTCAGAATTAAGAAATAATCCACGTTGGTTTAAACAGTATTGGTTGTTTCTCGAATTTTGCTAATTTATTCACAAGCATTTCTTGTACGTTTGTCCGAAACAGAAGTTTATTTAGGGGCGGTAATTTTTTTAAATATGGGGATATGGATCTGAACCAATTCAGGTCATCGTCATCCTGAACGTTCATGTCCTTTTTTAATAACTTAATTTTCTCTCTCTCAAGATTTATAAATTCTTCTGAAATATCAGTGGGGTTTCTCTTCTTTTTTCCAACAGCAGCTTCAGATTGATTATCACGGGTTTGAGGATGTGACGTACGAACTGTCTGATTAATCTGGGACCTTCTAGGTGTTAAATTATCATTTTCAGTTGGTTCCATGGCATCCTGTTCTAGAGCAAATTGACTTTCAGTAGCATAAGCGACCGAATTGCTGTCATCTTCATGTTTTGTCTCAGTCTGATTTTCTGTAATAGTATCTGTATCACCCGATACTACCGGGGAATCTGACAAAACGGACATAATTTTGTCATCATCAAACATATTTGTTTCATCTAACAATATACTAGGAATGTTTGTAGCACTTGTACGTGACTTTATAACTACTTCTAAAAATTTCATCGCCTCAAAATATGGCCAGTCACCCCTGTACTCGGTCCCACCATTCTCAGCGTCAGCACCGGATCGTATTTTAGGGATTTTTTTCAATTCTCTAGCAAAAGAATCACGTAGATTTTTCCAATTTTTTTGGACATCTGCACCTGTAATAAAAAAAAATACTAATAGAGATTTATTTTAGGTACTTGGTAACTGGTACGCCATTTAGAAAACTAGCATTTAGTTTTCGCATATCAAAAACAGCAGTAGCCAACATTGTAAAACAAGTTTGCGTTACTATATGGGAGACTTTAGTGCAAAAACACATGCCAGTACCAACAAAGGACCAATTTCTGCATATAGCTAATGATTTTTGGCAAAAGTGGCAATTTCCAAACTGCGTTGGTTGCATAGATGGGAAGCATATCCGCATTAAAAAACCGAAAAAAAGCGGTTCCATGTATTACAATTACAAAGGATTTTTTTCCATTATTTTATTAGCCATTACAGACGCCAATTACAAATTTATTATGGTTGACATTGGTGCATATGGTAAAGATAATGATGTCGGAGTATTTGATGCAGGTTTGTTTCGTCATGCGATCGAATGTGGAAAAATAAAAGTACCAGCAAAAAATTTTTTGTCAAATTCCAATATTAAAGCTCCGTTCGTATTGCTTGGCGACTCTGCATTTCTGTTAAAAACTTATCTCTTAAAACCATTTCCAGACGCAAACACTGTTCCAGGAGATGATAGGGACCGTTTTAATTACAGATTGTCACGTGCCAGAATGGTTGTGGAGTGTTCCTTTGGATCTATAGTGTCCAAATTTGGAATACTTAACAGACCTATAGCTACTGATATCGATAATGCAATTCACATTGTAAAAGCTATAACTATAATTCATAACATTGCACGTGAACTTGAAGCTTCCTCTAATCAAACTTCATACTCAACTACTTTTCATCTCTTCGAAGATCACGGCGTTATAATGCCTCAACACGAGAAGCTTTACAGACAAGTGATTTATTTTTAAATTTTTTTAAAGACAACTAGTATGAATTATTGGAGTTCACCTTTATTACGAGTATTAAATTTTCAATTATTATGTACTTACTAGTGCACCCAAGCCCATCAGCAACACTCTTCCAAGCTCTTCTTGCCAATAAACGATTTCTATAATCTTTATGTTTTTTATTCCACAATAGTTTTTGTTCTCGTACTGCATTAATAAGGAGTTCTAGATCCATGTTTTTATAAAACTTAAACACGACTATTTGCTTTATTACCTCACTTCTTTACTCACTCTGTGTGGTGTCCAGCGAATTGTCAATACTGACAGTTTTGACAGTTCGTTGGTCGTGTCTCGTCGCGAACAAAACAAGTTCGCACTTCGTTGCATCTTGTCGTAGACTGATTAACCCGAAAACGTAGGCCACACACAAATACAACCATTTACTTGATATTTTCGCGTCGCGTCGCGTCGTGTCGCGTTGTCGGGTTTGTCGCTCACCTAGGACAACGGTTCAAGGTAATAAATTTTTACAAGAGCTATGACCTTGTAATAACAGGTAAACTTATGTACTGTATCGGCATGACTCATGTATGTATGTACAGCGTTAACAGGCCTTTTAGGCCCATTTCTGGATGGATAATTTCCATCGTTTTCTATTCTTAGCTAACCGCTTCCGATCTCTGATGCATCTCTCTGACATCTTCCATCAGTATATCTCTTTATTTCTTTCTTGGTTTTTCTCTCTTTTTCTGCCCTCAGGTACTCTCCAAGCAATAATCTTGGCTAGTTGCAAAGAATATTGCTTGGAGAGTACCTTGAGAGACCTTGCATTTTTTCTAGATAACCGAGCCATTCTAGTCTACGTTTTTTCACCACTTTTGTTATTGTAGGGTTAGCATACAAATCATACATTTCTGCATTAGTTTGTCTTCTCCATTGTCCCTCTACTAATTTTCCACCAAATATTCTGCGAAGTATCTTTCTTTTCCATGCATCCAATGTATTCTATATGGTTTCGTTCACAGGCACACCTGTTGCTCTTGGTCAGTCTCACGTTGATTTCAGTTTCCTTCTTACATGTCTGATCAATAAGAGTACCTAGGTACATATATATTCATCTACCTTCTCGAATTCTACAGATGATCCATCCTCCACCTCCAATTTAAAGGATCCCTGGTGTTTATTCCTTTTTGCTCGAGATCTCCATGTACTTCGATTTATTAATATCAACTTTCAGTTCCATTTTAGAGCTTTCCCGAATCAGTCTTTTTGTTATATTTGATAGTTTTTTTTTTCCATTTCTTGCAATGAGAACCACATTATCTGCGTATGCTAAGCATTGGTGCTCCTTGTATAAAATAGTTCCGGACCTATTTATCCCACTAACCCTTACAATTTTTTCTAGAACTATATTGAATAGCAATGTAGACAACGGGTCTCCTTGGCGAACACCTTTTTTCACTTCGAATTCTTCTGAGACTGTACCGTTGCATCTTACAACACAAATGGTGTGTCTTATTGTCATTTTTACCAATCTTATTATTTTTTCTGGCACTTGGAATTCTTTTAGTGTTTCTATTAACTTGTTTCGGTCTATTGTGTCGTAGGCAGCTTTGTAATCAATGAAAAGTACTTGTGCTGAAATGTTGTATTCATAGCAATTGATCAGGATTTGTTTTAGCATAAAAATTTGATCGGTTGTTAATCTTCCTTTCCGAAATTCTTTCTGGTATTCTCCTAGATTCTTCTCTCTCTCTTTCTCTCTCTCTCTCTCTCTCTCTCTCTCTCTATATATATATATATATATATATATATATATATATATATATATATATATATATATTTCTAATCGTTTTTAATTAATATGGCAAGTATTTTATAAATTACCTCTAATAAGGATATTCCTCTATAGTTTGCGCATTCAGTTCTCTCCCCCTTTTTGTGTATAGGAATTATAATCGACTTATTTCATTCTTGGGGCATTTCTTCGGCATCCCCTACTTCTAGTATTAGCTCACCAAGTTTGTTTATTAGGGCCTCTCCTCCATATTTTATTATCTCTGCCACAATGCCGCTCTCACCGAGGCTTTTTTGATTTTTCATATCTTTTATTATTTCTTCAATTTCTTTTCTTGTGAGCTCTGGTATTTGTTCTATTATTATTTCAGGTTTAGGAACATAACAATTTTCTTCAGTAGTCACTTCTTTAGTTAGCATCTCTTCGAAATATTATTTTCACCTTTCACATATTTGGTCTTCGTTCACTATCAGGTTTCCTTGCTTATCTTTTACATTTATCGTTCTTTCCTGGTATCCAGTTTTGATGTTTTTTACTTCTTTGTAAAAAATTTTTATTTCATTTTTCTTTTAATTTTCTTCAATGCGCTTAATTTTATCATTCATATACTTTCGTTTCCGCTCCCTTAGGATTCTCTTTACTTTTTTTCGTTGTACGGCATACCTTTCTAGGTCGTCTTGTTTTTGCGATCGTAAACTTTTTAATCTCAAATCTGATCTCTTTTTAACTCTGTTCTGCAGTCTTCATTGAACCAGTGGTTTTTTCTAAATCTTTTTGTTCTTGGTATGTTCTTCGACGTAGCTTCCTTTATAGTGTTTGTCATTTTCAAGAACTTTTGTTGTATGTTACTCACAGTAGTACTATTTTTTTGGCGTATGTTTCTTGCCCTACCTCAAATTTTCGCAATTTTTTAAAGTTAAATTTACCTAGCACTTTCTTTTTTTGTTTATGCTTTTTAATTATTGCGCCTCAGAAATGTAAGGTGTTAGTTCCCAAAGGGGTCCGGGAAAAATCCTCTCTTCGCTTTATAGTGGAAGGTATGGATGTTGCAATGGTTAAATCAATTAAGTATCTGGGAGTCTGGTTGTTAAAAGGACTAAGGTTCGAAGTACACATCCAAAACACAGTAGAAAACTGATGATAAACATTGGAGGCCCAGGTAGCACCAAAAGAAAGGTGCTAAATGAAGTGTTTCAGTCGGTGGTAACCTACGCTCCCCCATGTGGTATAGCGTACTAAACACTGCGAAATACGCTCAGCTGATTTAGTAAGCTTTGATACTTCGCAAAGTCGAATGCTCCTCAGGGTATCTAGTGCATATAGGACAGTTTAAAATGAGGATCTATATGTCATTGGAGAGGTGATACCGATCGTTTTGTTGTGTAAAGAGCGAGCGAGGATGTATGTGAGGAGGATGCATGTAGATATAGATGAGAATGAGACAGAAAGAACGATAGTAGAGTGGCAGAGAGCATGGGCGAATGATAGGGGAAAGGCAAGGTAGACGAAGGAGCTTATTTCCGATCTGGGGCCGTGAAGGAAATGTAAGTTCAGGAAGCTAGACTATTTTCTGACTCAGTTTCTGACCGGACATGGTAGTTTTGGTACCTTTATAAATAGAATAGGCAAATCTGCCTCGGCAGACTGTACACTTTTAGTGGGATACCGGACGCTCCACCCACATTTTTAATTGAAAAAGAAATCGGACTGGATGAAAGAAACATTGTAAACATAATGTTGAGAGGAAAGAAAGAATGGAGAAAAGTACGCTGTCTAATTTCTGGGGTGACGAAGAAAGATGAGCAGAACGACAGAGGAGAATATTGAGCTAGGGATCTGAAATTTATGGTTAATATTATTTATTAGTTTATGGCCTATGAAACATTTTCTGATTTACGGTAATAGGTATGGTTATTTATAAATAAGTTTTTTATTTTATTGAGTGGCAAGACAACCTCTCTGGAACGGTGGTTAAGGTTTTAGCCGAAGCACGGTTAATCCGGCACTACCCAGGGGTCTTCTGGATTTTGAAAAAAGATTTCCTTTACCGTTGCCTGTCAAAATTCAATAGAGACCTTCTTAGGCTTACCGGAATCTGGCAATACGGCAATTAAAAAAAAAAACAGAAACTACTAATGTAATACACGCTAATTTATATTTAGAGTGCTTTTCTAGTTAATGAACATTTTTATCATTAATATCACCGCTTGTTGCTACATGTAAATTGCTTGAGAAAATTTGTGCAAAAAATTGTATTTCTCTAATAGATAGGAAAAACAATAAAAAATATAATACAATATCGATTTAGTTTCAAACAATACCACTTAACTATTATATAAGTAAAGTACATAGGCTAGTTAGTGTTATTATTTGCTGATAATAGTAATGTACCGGCAGTCATCATCATAATCAGCTATTCGATCCATAGGCGTGGCCAGGTTTTTTCAGTATGGGTTGCATTGCTGAAAATTGCACGCCCCCGCCAAGATATATTTTTTTAATTTCCAACATTGATATCTTCATTGACAAAAAACCGTTTACAATTTTTTTAAATGAATTTTTAAATTTAAAATGTATTAAATTATTGCGTAATCATATGCGTATTTAAATTTATATAAATATATTTATTTATAAGTTTACAGTTTGGTAATATCTTAACAACTAAATTAACTCATAACATCGTTACATATATATACCAAAAGTATTATTTCTAGAATCATCTAAAGTAGTCCCACCTCTAATTCGTTGTTTGACGGATGGATTTTCTTGCGTTGGAGACATCTGTGAATGGTTCTCGATGCCCTTTTTGAGATGCAACCGTTACATAGGCCATGCCGAAGGCATGTTCGTAACAATACGTTGAAATTCATATTGACATTTATTATAACAACACATTACAATACCATTGATCGCTGAAATGGAACGATTTTTTTAAACTCCTGGACTACACTATCTTTGTCTATATTTAGAGCAAGTTCTTGTTTAGTAAAACGCGCCATTAGGTATTCCAAACAGTCTTGTTGCATTATCGATCGAAAGATCGATTATATTATCCTTAGCTTAGAAAAACTTTTCTTATAAGTACAACTTGTTACCGGAATTGTGGCAAATTTTACTATTAGATGATTAAACATTGAAAACATTGATTTTCTAGTATACTAGAAGATATCCAATCGAACCAGTCGAGAGCATCTGAAGGTGGAGAATTTTTACTTGTTTGTATTTAAAAGTCGTATTACAGCTTCTAATTGTAAAGTAGTTAAATCAAAATATTCTAAGGTGTATTTTAAATCTTGATTTTCTAGCTTATCTATATTTAACAATATAATTTTGCCTACTAAGTAAATATTTTGTTTATTCTTGGTCGAATTTATCGTTTAATGACTGAATTATTTAGTCTAAAAGCGGATAAAATACAAATAGTTTCAATTCTTTTTTGTCATTACTGTAAATGCATTGACAGCATTATTATCTAATATTATGTAGTAAAACCTTTACGTTTTCTTGGAGTAGAAAGGTCAATTTTGAGCTTACTATAAGTGTCTTTTACATTGGAATAAATGTTATCAAACAATATAAGATGATTCGATTATTAACTCTTTCAAAACAAGAGCTAAGTTTCTTTTTTAGCAGCTAAACAAATATTTATGTCTGGCGATTAAATTAATTTGGTAATTTTGGCAACCATTTGCAGAATTGGATATATTATATTTAAACACACAATAACACGAAACAATTTTAGTTTATATAGTATCTATATACCGTTAGCTCCAGCTTTTGCATCAGTTGCGTCATCAACTGTCTCTTTAATGGCCTCTACAATAAATTGCTTCAAGCTGATTTTTTACCAAAGCAAATACCTCAGCACGACAAGCGTGTTTTAGGTAAAGATTTTAAAGTTTTTAACTTATTATTGACGACCTTTACAAGATCTTTTTGAACTGCCTTCGAAAAAATTGAAAAACTTTAGATTTTTAATATGATTAGCGCAAGCGGCTACCAATGCTATAGTAAGACAATGAGCATAACAATGAATATACAATATTTTTCTTCTTACATCTTTTCTGTACACCAGTAAAGTTTCCTTACATCACTAAGGCTCTATCAAAGTATATATCTTCAACATCCTTCTAGAATCATTTGTGTGTGTGTGTGTGTGTGTGTGTGTGTGTGTGTGTGTGTGTGTGTGTGTGTGTGTGTGTGTGTGTGTGTGTGTGTGTGTGTGTGTGTGTGTGTGTGTGTGTGTGTGTGTGTGTGTGTGTGTGTGTGTGTGTGTGTGTGTGTGTGTGTGTGTGTGTGTGTGTGTGTGTGTGTGTGTGTGTGTGTGTGTGTGTGTGTGTGTGTGTGTGTGTGTGTGTGTGTGTGTGTGTGTGTGTGTGTGTGTGTGTGTGTGTGTGTGTGTGTGTGTGTGTGTGTGTGTGTGTGTGTGTGTGTGTGTGTGTGTGTGTGTGTGTGTGTGTGTGTGTGTGTGTGTGTGTGTGTGTGTGTGTGTGTGTGTGTGTGTGTGTGTGTGTGTGTGTGTGTGTGTGTGTGTGTGTGTGTGTGTGTGTGTGTGTGTGTGTGTGTGTGTGTGTGTGTGTGTGTTGTGTGTGTGTGTGTGTGTGTGTGTGTGTGTGTGTGTGTGTGTGTGTGTGTGTGTGTGTGTGTGTGTGTGTGTGTGTGTGTGTGTGTGTGTGTGTGTGTGTGTGTGTGTGTGTGTGTGTGTGTGTGTGTGTGTGTGTGTGTGTGTGTGTGTGTGTGTGTGTGTGTGTGTGTGTGTGTGTGTGTGTGTGTGTGTGTGTGTGTGTGTGTGTGTGTGTGTGTGTTGTGTGTGTGTGTGTGTGTGTGTGTGTGTGTGTGTGTGTGTGTGTGTGTGTGTGTGTGTGTGTGTGTGTGTGTGTGTGTGTGTGTGTGTGTGTGTGTGTGTGTGTGTGTGTGTGTGTGTGTGTGTGTGTGTGTGTGTGTGTGTGTGTGTGTGTGTGTGTGTGTGTGTGTGTGTGTGTGTGTGTGTGTGTGTGTGTGGTGTGTGTGTGTGTGTGTGTGTGTGTGTGTGTGTGTGTGTGTGTGTGTGTGTGTGTGTGTGTGTGTGTGTGTGTGTGTGTGTGTGTGTGTGTGTGTGTGTGTGTGTGTGTGTGTGTGTGTGTGTGTGTGTGTGTGTGTGTGTGTGTGTGTGTGTGTGTGTGTGTGTGTGTGTGTGTGTGTGTGTGTGTGTGTGTGTGTGTGTGTGTGTGTGTGTGTGTGTGTGTGTGTGTGTGTGTGTGTGTGTGTGTGTGTGTGTGTGTGTGTGTGTGTGTGTGTGTGTGTGTGTGTGTGTGTGTGTGTGTGTGTGTGTGTGTGTGTGTTGTGTGTGTGTGTGTGTGTGTGTGTGTGTGTGTGTGTGTGTGTGTGTGTGTGTGTGTGTGTGTGTGTGTGTGTGTGTGTGTGTGTGTGTGTGTGTGTGTGTGTGTGTGTGTGTGTGTGTGTGTGTGTGTGTGTGTGTGGTGTGTGTGTGTGTGTGTGTGTGTGTGTGTGTGTGTGTGTGTGTGTGTGTGTGTGTGTGTGTGTGTGTGGTGTGTGTGTGTGTGTGTGTGTGTGTGTGTGTGTGTGTGTGTGTGTGTGTGTGTGTGTGTGTGTGTGTGTGTGTGTGTGTGTGTGTGTGTGTGTGTGTGTGTGTGTGTGTGTGTGTGTGTGTGTGTGTGTGTGGTGTGTGTGTGTGTGTGTGTGTGTGTGTGTGTGTGTGTGTGTGTGTGTGTGTGTGTGTGTGTGTGTGTGTGTGTGTGTGTGTGTGTGTGTGTGTGTGTGTGTGTGTGTGTGTGTGTGTGTGTGTGTGTGTGTGTGTGTGTGTGTGTGTGTGTGTGTGTGTGTGTGTGTGTGGTGTGTGTGTGTGTGTGTGTGTGTGTGTGTGTGTGTGTGTGTGTGTGTGTGTGTGTGTGTGTGTGTGTGTGTGTGTGTGTGTGTGTGTGTGTGTGTGTGTGTGTGTGTGTGTGTGTGTGTGTGTGTGTGTGTGTGTGTGTGTGTGTGTGTGTGTGTGTGTGTGTGTGTGTGTGTGTGTGTGTGTGTGTGTGTGTGTGTGTGTGTGTGTGTGTGTGTGTGTGTGTGTGTGTGTGTGTGTTCTTGTTTTATATTTGTTGTGACATCATGTGCGTGCACTATCCTGCAATCTGGCCACTGTTTTAGTTGTGGCATCATACACTCTGATGTCACAACAAAATGAATCATATTTTTATAAAAACAGATATATTGCGGATTATTTTGGAAGTTACCGCAAACCTTTCACCTATCGATTATGTTTTGTCGTCTGTTTTCGGTAGTACTCGCTTAGTTTTAATTTAACGTTATTTTGTGTGTGATGTCACAATCATTGATGTTGCACACATGAATATCACCAATTTGTGGCATCAGCTGTGATCCCTGTAGCGGAGCGCCCTCAGGAGGATGCACTTTGTACTAATGTGTGTAAAATCCTATTCAGTAATTTTTTTGGCAGGTAAGCTCGTTGGAGTGCATTCTATTTTCTAATGCTGTGGCATCGTGTTTTATTTGTAAATTTTCTTTTATATTTATTTTAGCGTAGCGCAATAAATATTGACTTACACTTTCAACAGGTTTTATGCGTTTAAAAAGTTTCTGATCAACTTTACGATATGTGTTATGAGCAATTAACGTTTTTAAAAATCCACACATGCTGCTTTTATAAGTGCATTAGGTTTCCTATTATTTTAGGTCGATATCAAAATAATTTTTTATAAGTTAGATTAAAATAAGCCTTTGATTTTTATAAGATTATAATTCTTTTTTTCGCTAATACGAAACATTTTTGTTGGTTTTCGAATCGGCATTAATTCAGTGCGTGAACGTACTGAATTAGTCTCCTTGACGTTATTTTTTGAGTAGGTTCACAAAGTAAATTTAAAAATTCTAGTTTTGTAATAAACATATTAATTTAGAGCAGTATGTAGTCTAGGAACCGAAGTAGAGATGACTTTCACCCAGATGCGTTTTTTTATGAAAATGTTTTCAAAAAGTATTGTGGATTATTTTTTTTTTCTTCTGGTTGGTTTATATAATTGACTTTATTCCGCTTAAGGCTTAAGTTAATGTCTTAAGCTAATTTCTGAGGTGCGTTTTCTGACAAAACGTTGTTTAAGCTTATTTAATTCGATTACATGAAATTAACTGTAACTTGATAATCTCCATTAGATTAGAACTGATAGGTGGTTGGCATCTCTTGATACCAAAACACCTTTTTAAATACAACCAAAATGGGACCACTCTCCGGTTAACAATTTTAGTGTAAATCATTTAAAATACCACGAGAAAACTAATGATACTAACAGAAGTCCCGAGTGGAGGGGAGGTCGTCGTTTCTAAAAACTATCAAATTTTACCTCGGGGAAAAACGTAAACTTCACAAAATCGTTCATATTGTCCCTCTCAGAAACACATAAATACGTAGCGGACACGAAAAAAATAACCGCTTGATTCGACTAATTGTTGTAAATGTTAAAATAACTTTCTATAGAGGTATTATAATAGACAAATTTTCCCAAGAAATATGTAAAAATGAATAAATTTTAATATTTTAAGAGATTTCTGGAAACTAATTTACCAAACTTAAGAATTACTGATATGAATCTAAAATAATATAATAAAGCCGAAAAACAAAATTAACTAAATTATAAGGAGACGAAGAAATTATAATGAAAAGTTTGCTTCGCACTTCTGGTCGTTTATCTTAGCAACATGAGTGCCGCTTCTTTGATTTTCTTTTTTCTACCGTCTGTTTCATTCAGTACTACCAATAAGTATTTTCTATTAGCTCTGTGTTCTTTGACCGATGCATGTTTGTATATTTGACATTTCTCAGTCTCCGTTTTTATGTAGGTTTGGTGATCTTATTTTTAAATTTTTTTATTATCCTGTAAAGGCATATTTTATTCTTTTGTTGTAACCCTTACTCGTTAAAATATTATGGGTGTAATAATTATAAAATCAAATAAATTTGAAAAAGTTTGAAAATAAAATTAAATTACACGTAATATTATAATTATAATGTATACACGTATATCTTTACTATAGTTACAATGAATTACAGCAACGTGTTACTACAATAGAGAAAAAGATTATTTGACTTTAATAGATTGACAACTAATAAATAAAAAATCTCAAAAATGTTGTTAATACCTTTGAAAAGGAACCATTAGGTATATATACCATTGAATTTCTCCACAAGGCATAAGCAAAGGTACTTAAGGTATTGTCAAATTTTATTGCTCGCTTAATTTACAACATAGTTACTGACTCCCATTGTATGAAAGGTTGGTTCTGTAATATAATAAACTGTTTTGTTAGTCTTTATCCTTTTTCACAATAAACTTCATATTTTTTTTTTCTTAAAGCAACGCCAATTAATCGCCCAAATGTAAATAATCCAGTGAAACAAAAAGATTGAATAACAGATGATACCCTTAAAATAATTGAGAATAGAAGAAATCTTTGTCAAAGTGGTGTACATAGTGAAAGGGAGAAAGCTAGTTTAAGAGACTTCAACAAAGAAATAAAAAAAACGGACGCAAGGCTGACAAACAATAATACTATCACCATATATGCAAAGAAATTAAGAGTCACGATCAAAACAATCAACCAAGAGATTTATTTAGAAAAATATGATACATAACAAGAGACTCTAACGCAAGAACTTGGGCCATTGGAGACCACACAGGAACAGGAACCCTGGTAACCAACAGAGAATATACATGTATAGCATAGACATAGACATAGAGATTATATAGCCGGGATCTATATAAAGATGATCAACTCCAGAAACTCCTGACAAAATCGAAGAAGAACCTAACATACTCGAGAATGAAATAAGACTGGCGATCAGTAAACTCAAGTATAACAAAGCACCAGGTCCAGATATGATAACAGCAGAAATGCTCAAAGCTAGGAAGAAACCGGAATAGAATTGCTTCACTTGCTCTGTAACAAAATAAGGCAGCTTCCATAAATGTGACAACTATAGAACCATCTGTCTTATCTCACATGACAGCAAAATAATGCTGCATATAACTAATAATAGACTGAAAACTTTCCTACAAAGAGAAATACCCCAAGAGCAAACTGGATTTACCAAAGGTAGAGGTACTCGAGAACATCTTCTGAACATAAGACAATTAATAGAAAAACCTAGGGAATTCAATATACCACTACACATTTGTTTTATAGATTATCACAAAGCATTCGACAGGGTCAAATGGCAACACTTATGGCAGATACTAAAAGCAACAGACGTACCACAATACTTAATTTCACTTATAACTGAACTATACGACCACGCTACTAGATCAGTTAAAGTGCTTGACACACTCTCAAATGAATTTCATCCAGAACAAGGTGTCAGACAAGAATGTATACTGTCTCCTAAATATTTAATATATGTGTATGGGGAGCATATTATGAGAAAAGCGCTTGAAGGATGGGAAAAGGGCATCTCACTAAATGGCCATCAAAATAAACACACCTACGTTTTGCACACGACACAACCCTTCTTGCAAATAGTCAAAAAGAGTAACTTGATCTCATACGACTGGTTCAAAACAAAAGTCAAATATTTGGTATGTAGTAAAACATATCGAGGACAAACATCATGATATAGTGGATAGACTACATAATAATCAACCACACATAACCACAATTGACCGGTTTGAGATTAGAAATTATTTCAGGGGGAACACCATTACAAGTTAGAAAAATTAGGCTAGTGTTTTGGAATCTTGGAAGTACTACAGGTAAGATTGTGGAGTTAGTAGATGCACTTAAAAGAAGGAAAGTACAAATTGCCTGTGTACAAGAGACTACGTGGAAAGGACAAAAGGCGAGAGAACTAGGTGAAGGATACAAATTGTGGTATGTAGGGAAGAGTAACACTAGGAATGGAGTTGGTATAATTGCTGATAGTAAATGAAAGATATCGTAGGAGAAGTTGTAAGAACGAGGTATAGAATAATTTCAATGAAATTTGTAATTGATAAAGAAGTATTGAATGTTGTGTGTTTATGTATGCTACTCAAACAGGGCTGGGTGAGAATGAAAAAAAAAAAGTTCAATTAGGAGACATATTGAGTGATATCCCACCAGAGGAGAAAGTTATAATAGGAGGCGATTTTAATGCACATGTGGGCCAATCCAAGACAGGACATGAAGCAGTACACGAAGGACTAGGCTTTGGATCTAGAAGTGAAGCTCGGGAAGATATGCTTGAATTAGCAATAGCGCTAGATATGGCCATTGTTAACACATTCTTTCGAAAGAGAGAAACTCAACTTTTTACATACAAAAGTGGACAAAATCAATCCCAAATAGATTATTTTATGACAAGAAAAGAATATACATATGAATGTAAGGACTGCAAGGCAATAGTTAGTAAGACAGTAAGCTAACAACATAAGTTGCTTGTGCTGGATATCGAAAAAGCGAAACTAAACCAAAATATTGGAGAGACCACAAAAAATCAAGTGGTGGATGTTAAAAGATGAAAAAGAAGGTCTGTCTGAAAGAATGTCTGGAAGAAGATGGCCAGTATCATTAGCGATACTGCTATTGAAATACTTGGAAAAACGTCAGGAAAAAAGTTCGAGAATAAAGAAACCTGGTGATGATCCAACGAAGTTAAAGAAAAAATAAAAGAGAGAGAAGAGAAAATTATTTAAACAGTGGCAAGAAAATCGGTCGGATACAGATCTTTATTTGCAGATTATTATTAATTAACTATGATAGCCAATTTATTCGTGAAAAAACTGACAATAAAACGAATTCATCAATACTGTGATTTCAAAATAAATATCTTGCTATATACCATTTTGTTAAATTTGTTTTATTTAAAAATTTACAATCTTTATTAATATTGTTGTCGAAAATTATACATATGCAGTTTTCTAGTAGGTACATATATGAAAATTGCGTCTGCCTTCGATATTTAATTATTTACAGGTGGATTTGTTACCTGTATTTCCCCTTGTTACGTTGTAAATTTACTAATAAATAATATTACTCTGGTCTGTTATTCTAGTTATAATATAATTATATTATACCCCTAACCACACTGAACCGCCCACTGAAGTTTATGGTTTTATTGTGTAGCTCCAAACCAGTCACTTCAACGGGTATCCCGATTGTATAATCGTCTAGAGTAAAAGATGAAAGTATTTTTGACCTGGGCTTGAGAGAGATAATCTGAATGATACCTAGAATGTTACTTCATGAACAGATTTGTTTTCATACAGAAAGAAATTTTTGAAATAGGGAGAGTCCAATGAAATTTACCGTTAGGATTTTCGTGGATCGGCCAACGAGAATGGAGGGTAACCAACTTTTACTCATTCAATTTAAATTTCTACATCTATGCCTTCTAGCCATAAAGCAATTATAGAAACACGTTTTACGAACTTAAACGTTTCTTTATATGAAGGGACATCCGCTTTTGTTTGTAAGAATACTTATATATTGAGTTTCGCTGTATTTGCTGATAGCGGTTGCTGATCGCATATTAGACAGACGTTAGATCGCTTACACACAGTATCGTACATAAGTAAAAATTAAAAATAATAAAAAGGTTGCCAATGTCATTCCATAAAATAAATGTATACGAGATGAGTCAATACTCAGCATCTTAATCTGGTTTTTTTATTATTAAATTTTGGCTATCGGTTTCGAGGCATACAATGTATGTCCCATCATCAGGCCACAGTACATAGTTCTTTGTTCTATCAAAAACTATAAGATAAAAACAACATGAAAAAATCAATCTTCTTCTTCTTCTTCTTCTTTTAATTTAGTCATGACTCTGTTTTTCAATGTACCTCCAGTAAGTTGTCGTTCGATCGTTTTCGTAGTCTTCCTACTGATGCTCTCTGTACTTCTAGCTCTATCCCACAGTGTTTTGCCATCAATTTTAATAAATGTTTTCATCTCTGCTTTTTCTAACATCCTTTTTGTCCACTCTGTGTTAGATCGTGTTTCTGCCACGTATGTCATTATTGGTCTGATAACTGTTTTGTAAATTCTGCCTTTCATTTCTTTTCTGATATTTTTATTTCTCCATATTGTTCTATTCAGGCAACCTGCGTCTCTGTTTGCTCTATTGACTTGATCTTCCACTTCTGTTTCGAGCTTTCCGTAGCTAGATAATGTGATGACTAGATATTTAAACTCCATTACTTGTTCAATTATCTAACCTTCCAGCTCCAATTTACATCTTAGTAAATTTGTTGTTATAACCATGCATTTTGTTTTTTTTTTCCTCTTTTTTCCCATCTTCCTCCTCAATATTTATTTCTTCGTTTGCCATTACCTCTGGCGTTGATGTTTCATTATTGTTTCCTTCTGAATGTGTTTCGTTTTTATTAGTTCGTTTATCTCTTTTCTTTGTCATCTAATCATTCTCCATATTTCTTTTTGTATTCCGTAGAAGTCAAGTTCCATTTGTTTTGAGAGGCTTTGCTAGTGTTCCCTTTTTGTTTGTCTAACTAAAGTATTTGTTTCATTTCTGATTCGTTTATAGTGGTTGTATGCCTGTTGTGTTTGTTGTGTTCTGTATTGTAAAAAGGCTTTCTTCTTTTCTTCACATTTTGTCTTCACCTCCTCTCTAAACCATGGGGTTTTCTTTTTTGATATGTTAGTGTTTACTTTCCTCTCTCCAAGTGATTGTGTGACTGCGTTAATTATGTTATTTTTGAGATTTTCTCAGGTTTTCTCGATGTTATCGTTTGTAGAAAGTTCTGTAAGAGAGTAAGTAATTTTATTTTGATTTAAATTTACAAACCCTTTATCAATTAATTATCTAATAACTGACTATATAGTACAGTTTCTGTAAGACTAGTTATAGCTAATGTCACTAATGTCTCGATATATTGTATATTGTGTCAATTTCTCTCACTTAACTAAGGTTACAATTCTTATTCTTACTTAATTATGGTTATAGTTCTTGGCTTATTTTTAATTTAATTTCAAATATTGTTCTGATTTTGTTGTTCACGGTTTGTTTCATGTTGTTTTCAGCTTATAGTTTTTGTTAGAACAAAGACCTATGTACTGTGGCCTGAAGATGGGGCATATATTGTAAGCCTCGATACTGGTAGTCAGAAATTTTTAAGAAAAACTACTTAAGATTGTGAATATTGACTCATCTCGTATTCATAAGTAAAAGTTAAATCAAAAGTATTATAATGTTGGCTCGGAATAAAAAATAAAATTTAAAATTAGTTAAGCTTGAAGAAAATGTCAAACAACGACAAAGCACTCAACATAAATATGTGAAATATTTTTTTATGTGGATAATTAGGTGCCTCCAAGATTTTTATGTCTCCTATTTTCCATTTTGTTACACTAGATGCCAATACATTATCTATTGAATTTATCACTCATTATTTATTTTGTTTGTGTGTCATACCTTGCAAAATTTCAAATGTCAAATTTATCTTTAATTTGTTACCAGCCATATTCACTAACGTAATTTTCTGTTGTTAGGTATAGTAGGACATTTTATAATAAATTACCCTAATAAAGTTCTAGATTATAAAGTTTAATAGATCTTCTTCTTAAAAACGTTCTTTTGTTTTATTTGATTAATGCAATTTATTACAATCTATATTTTTTACAAAGTAAGCATTAAGTAATATTTATGTCGCTAAAACTATTGACATGTGGCGAACATATCCATTAATATGCCGGTCTTAATGTTAGTGTATTAAACTATTATTGATTCTGGGAAAAACATTATTAACATTACACTTTGTTGCTGTTGCTGGTGATATACCACGGTATATTTAATATTATCCTTAGTAGCAGGTTATTAGTAAAGTTTTCTATTATATTTTTAACATTTCTGTAGTTATTCCACTGTGAAATCAATTTTTTTATTAGTTTTTATTTGTTTTTTATAGCTCCCTCTATTTAATGTTCATTGAGATTTTGTTGAATCTTAGTGTTATGGAATACTATGCGTTTATTTCTTCTCCGGACTAACTCTTTGTTTTGGAATTAAACAGAATATATTGACATGTATAAATTTATTATATTAGAGGATGAAAATTACACTGCCTGTTATTTCTTAAAACTATGAATTTATAAGTTCTGTTATCTACAATTATTTAACGATGTTTCTGGATGGATTTGAGTACAAGAGATTGGACTCAAATATTAATATTAAAATAGCAAATACGGATAGCTTATCGAACAAAGAAATAAGAGAAATAAATTATTATTATTCCATAGATACGAAGTATTAGGCGAATAAACTAGCGAAACTTATTTATTCTAAATAGGAAAATATTTATGAAGAGTATTGATTCTGATTTCTAACAGCAAATAATTATTAGTGATTATACATGAGAACTTTTCATAATTGTAAATAACATATACCAGGTGACTAAAAACTATATAGAAATACATAGATACTTTAATTATCTTACATGTGAGTAGGTAGGTACATTACACCTCCTTTTGTAAGAATGAAAATAATTGTAAAATGAATTTTCATTTAAATGGTATAAAACATTTGTATACATTATTATTTTATTTTAACACATTTAAATAGTTTCTTTTAGTCTCGATAGTCTTTCACTTCGTCTTATCGGTGTAGTCTCTGTGAAACTAGTCTCTTCACACTTTTTGGATTCACTATAATTATTGTCTTTATTATGTTTACAATCTATACTTAAATCTGTCTCATGTACATGTTTTCGTTTACTTTGACATATATTTAGTGTTAAACAATTTGTAATTTGTTGACAACTATGTGACGGATTTCTACGAAATCGTCGGTAAAAATATTTAATTATCCTGTATAAAATATAAAGTAACATACATTTTATCAAAAATAAGATTGCATAAGTGAAATAAGAACTATTTTTTATTGTGTCTGAAAAATTAATATTTGTTTCTGAGGTCATTTTCTCTAAATTATCTAGTTTATGGCTTGCTAAATTTAATGCATCTCGATCGAGATTATTTAATTGTAAGGGAACAAGGTGTAATTTGGATTCATTATTTATCTTAATATCATCACAACAGACTTCTGGAAGGGATAAATCTGGAATGATAGACTGAAAATTACTTTCTTTTGGATTTGAGACAGATATCAAAATAGTTGATCCGGTGTAAGTTTTGCAATTATTCGAAGTAGAAAAAATACCTGTGTTTGAAAGAACAATAGATATTGGCGTACTAGTCTGACAGCTTAAAGTTAAATCTGTTGGTTTGGGTAAAACATATATCCAAGAATTTGGTTTGTTTAATTTATGCCAAATTTCATATTCTGTTTGAATTATACGAGTATCGCAACTAGATGGTATGTTTGTTATTGAAGTTAACAATTCAGTTTCACAAATTGGATTAGTGTGTGTAAATCGGAAAGTATCAGGATTTTTGCAAATAAGTTTTTCTTCATCTAATGAATAACAGTCTTCTAATGTATCAATAGTAACATAAATGTTTCTATTTTCTGAAAGAACAAGATATTTGACAGATGGAAGAATAAAGGTAAGTCTCTTTAATGTTGGATGAATTATAGGAAGAGATATTAGTTTAAAAAGAGAATAAGGAGTATTACTAACCAAAGGTATACTAACCGTAATTAAAATCTTGTTATCAAAATATATATATTTAAGTAAAATGATATCGAAATATTTATGAGCATAATCGATAGTCAATGGAAATGGATAAGTCGATGTACTAGGTAAATGCGTTACCGTTTTAGATAATTCTTGAATTAGTTGCTCAGGTGTTATAACAGAAGGATGAAGGTTATTATTTCTTGCAAATAGAATAACGTTTATTAAAGTAGAATATTCTTGTTGTAATTCTGTTATAAAGAAAGTTAGTAAAGTAAAATGTTCTTCAATTTTTTGTTTTAAATCTAAATTAAAATATTTATTATTCATTTTATCTGTGTAATTGGTAATTGATTCAAAATTTTTATCAAAAATCACTTTGTTTCGGTCTAGATTTGTAATAGAGTTATTAAAATTTGCAATCGTGGCTTTTACTACATGAATTTGTTGTTTTAGTAAATCAAGAAGATGATTTTCGTTACTTTCAGCTTTGTTAATAGCATTATTGAAATTTTCAGCATCATCACTGTCTAAGGTACCGAATAAGGTCCTGAAAACAGATCCAATTGCATTAAATAGAGCGCGTTTTGGTCTAAAATGTTCATGCAGAATTATGTTTTTTAAAGTTTGTTCATCTTGAAAGAGTCTAGGTATGATTTGTCCTAAGAGTTTTAGTGAAGTATCACATAATCGTAATTCAATAAGAACTGGTTTGTTTTGACACAGTCTTAATGTTTTTTGATAGGTGAGATCTACAAAATTTAATTTGTCTGTAAAAGGTTGTAAAGGAATATGACTTAATATGTTCCAATGAGTTTCAATAAATTGAACATTTTTTATGTGTTCATAATAGATTCCAGGTGATTTGTTGATAGGAGTATTGGTATATTTCTTGTGAATTTGTTCACTATTTGTCAGCCATATTATTGCATACCTGAAACAAAAGCATGTTTCAATCTATTCATGTGAACTTTTATTGGTTTTTTATTTACTAAAATTGTGCAATTGACAGGAGAATTTATCTCTAGAATTTTATAAGGTCCATTATAATTTTGTGTAAGTTTTTTGGTTTGACCCTTCTTTGTTTGCTCATTTTGGAGATATACTAATTGTCCTTCTAAGAAAACGGTGTCATTAATCTTTTGGTCATAATATTTTTTACTGACTACTTTAGATTCTAATAGATTCGTTTTTGCTAACTCATGAGATTTTCTAAGTTTAAGTGTTAAATTATCTAAATAATCTTCATATGTATATTTGAGTTCTACTGGTCGTATTATACTGCTAGGTAGATTAGGTGTATATCCAAATATTAGTTCATATGGTGTGAATTTGGTTGAAGTATGATTAGTTGTATTATATGAAAACATAGCAAAATCTAGCCATTCGTCCCAATCGGATTGATCAGCTTTAATATAATGTTTAAGGTAGTCTGCTAAAGTAGCGTGACTCCTTTCTAATGCAGCATTTGATTCTGGATGATAAGCAGTACAATTTATATGTCTGATTTTAAAAAGCTTGGCGATTTGGGAAAATAATTTGGAAGTAAAATCTCGGCCTTGATCAGTAACTATTATATCGGGTTTTCCAAACTTGCAAATAAATCCACGAACCAGATTTTCAGCGATAGTCTTGGTTTCATGATTCGGAATTGCGTAAGCTTGAGAAAATTTTGTTAAGTCATCTTGTAATGTTAATATGAACTTATTACCTGACTCGGTTAAAGGTAAAGGACCTACTATATCTAAAAATATTTTTTCTAATGGATTTGAGCTTGTTGTTGTTATCTCCATGGGCTTTACGAATTTTTTTCTAACGAGTTTATTTTTCTGACAAGATTCACAGGTTTTTATAAAGTTTTTAATATCATTTTTCATATTATTCCATTTGAAATGTTTTTTTATACGATTGTATGTCCGATGAAAACCAGAGTGTCCAGCCGTAGGACTAGTGTGATTCTCTTGTAATATTGTAGTTATTTCCTCAGGTTCAGGATTTGTTAGTATATCATGATAAATGATAATAGATATATCAGTTTTTCTAAAAATAAATCTAATCATAGATCTAATTTTTCCCCAACTTAATTTATCGTAGCTAAAAGTTATTCTGGGTAGGCAAATTTTTAATATTTTATCGTTTAATAACCAGTCTCTTAATTTTATTAGGGAATTAAATATATCTTCATAAGAGGTATTGTCCCAATAATTATTTTTTATAAATATGTAATAAAAGTTTTTATTTTGATCAGAAATATATATAATGTCATTTAGTCTTGGATTTTTGGCTTTCAATTTTTCTATATGACTGAATTGTTTATTTATTTGTTTCTGAACGATCTCATTAAAATTTAAATCTACGGAAACAAACAATGCTAAATTTTGTGAAAATGATGTAATCTTTTCATTTGTTTCTTTTATATTATCATTTGTTATTAATATAGTTTCGGATTTAGATAAGAACTGTGAATAAGTGTCATTATTTTCTTTACTCATTTTGTTTATTTGTAAGGTGATTGTTGCCGGGTTTTTGTTTTCTTCGCAAATATTTGTTTCAGATATGGTTAAAGGAGGACGACTTAAACAATCAGCATTTTGATTTAATTTACCTGGTTTATAAATAATTTCATAGCTATATTCTTCTAATGCTAATCTCCACCTAACGAGTCTTGATCCGGGATCTTTTACATTAAATAGCCATGTGAGTGGTTTATGATCCGTATAAATGAAAAATTTATTTCCGTACAAATATGGTCTAAAGTGTTTAACACTCCATACAATTGCAAGTAATTCTTTTTCTGTTGTGCTATAGTTTGATTCCGCTTTGTTCAAGGTACGACTAGCATAAGCAATAGGTAAATCATCTGGTACTTTACCTTGAGAAAGTATGGACCCTATTGCATAATTACTAGCATCCGTTGTTAAGACAAAGGGTTTGGTAAAATCTGGATACTGAAGTATTGGTTCTGAACAAAGTATTGATTTCAGGTTCTCAAATGACTGTTGTTGAATGCTTGTCCAATTGAATTCAACATTTTTCCTCAGCAGTTTTGTTAAAGGTTGTGTTAAAGCACTGAAATTTTTTATAAAGCGTCTATAATAACCAGTGAGACCCAAAAAGCTCTTAATATCTTTTTGTGTTCTGGGTATAGGAAAATCTGTAACAGCACATACCTTTTTTTCGTCCGGTTTGACACCAAATTCAGTTATTAAATGTCCTAAATACATTACTTCGCGACGAAAAAATTCGCACTTATCTGGTTGTATTTTTAAGTTGAATGTAGACAATTTTTCGAATACTTCTTTTAATCTTTTATTATGATTTTCTAATGTATCGGCATGAATGACTATATCGTCGAGATAGACAAAACATCTGTAATTTTGTATTCCTGAGAGGACAGTATTCATTAGCCTTTGAAAAATACTGGGAGCATTTTTTAATCCAAATGGCATTCGTGAATATTGATAATGTCCAGACGGAGTTGAGAAAGCAGTCTTTGGAGAATCCTCAGGATCCATTTTGATCTGGTGAAATCCTGATGTTAAATCTATTGTTGAAAAATATTTTGAATGACCCAATTGGTCTAATATATCGACTATATTCGGAAGTGGAAATGAATCTCCTATAGTAATATCATTTAGTCGTCGATAGTCTATAACAATTCGCCATTTCTTCTTTGCTGAAGCATCGGCCTTTTTTGGCACAACCCAAAGGGGCGAATTCCATGGCGAAGTTGATTCTTCGATAATACCTTGATCTAGCATACCTTTTATTTGAGTTTCGACTTCATGTTTGTGTACTTCAGGATACCTGTATGATTTAGTGCTAATAGGTACATTAGAATTTAAAGGAATTTTGCAAGTTATGGCATTTGTACTGGTAAGTTGATCTCCTTCCAGATAAAAGATATGATTGTACTCCTTGCAAATAGAAATTAAAGATGATTTTTCTTCACTATTTAAATGATCTGTTCTCAAGGCATTTTTTAATTTAGCAATTCTGTTAGAATTCGTATTATCTTTATAAGAAGACATTTTTCGTATATTTGCATTGTTTTGTAAATTTGGAATTTTTTCTATTGCTACTTGAATATCGTTTAATTCAACATCCGTTTCAGTAGTGTTTACGATTGAGGTTAAAAAGAAATCATTTTTTACTTTAACAACACTAGGACATAAAAATACACCTTTAAAGATTTCGCGTTCGGGACATAATCCTTCGCTTAATTCATTATTTATTACTTTAATTTGAACAATTGTTTCAGTTCTTGCGGATAGAATAGTTTTATTACTTCTTGAGTTAGAATTAGAGTTTTGATTTAGTATAAGATCGTCTGAACAGGATTTTTCTTCTGAACAAGATTTTGATTTATGATTTCGTGAAGAGTTACAAGTTTTATTTGTGCATATCTCAGTGGATTTTACACATTTTGGACTTGAATTTTCTTTGGATTTAGAGTTAGATTTAGATTGAATTGGATTGGATAGTAGTTCTTCACTACTTAAGGTTATTTGGATATCATTGGTTTCTAAATAAGAATGATCCTCTATGGATTTAGCATCATAAGGAAATATTTCATCGATATTAGAACTTGTCTCGATATTTTGATCTCTCAGAAATTCGTCATTGTCATTGTTTAATGGAGATTTTATATATTCAATTGGAATAGAACAATTTTTAAAGTTTAATTTATTTTCTTTATAATCAATTTGGCATTTATTTATTTCAAAAAAATCGCTACCTAATATACCGTCGAAATGAAGAGGAAAATCGTCTTCTACGACATAGAAAACATGAGTTTGGACAAAATCTTTTATCTTGAAATTTACGTTACAACTACATATAGTTTTATTTGGATTTAAGACATTTTTATCAATGCCTCGTAGAGTAATAGACTTAGAATAAATTTTTGGAATGTTTAGTATTTTTGAATATTTAATTAAAGAAATATCTGCGCCTGTATCGATTAGAAACTTGCAAGAGGATGGATTAGAATTATTTACTAAGGGTAAATCTACATAGGAAGTGACTGAGAAGTTGATGGTTGTGATACGGCCTGAACTGAACGAACTCCTCGAGAATCGACCGTTGGTTGTCGAGGATTCTGGAAGTTTAAAGAATTTGTTGGATTTTTGTTTTTATTGTTAAATTCGCGTTTTCTACATTCTTCTATAACGTGACCTGGTTTTTTGCAGTATCTGCAAAAACGTTGGGAAGTGTTGGTATTTTCTTTTCTTAAGTTTGGAGGAAAATCAGAATTGGAATTTGAATTTGAAGGTTTATAATTTTGATTTTGAGAATTTGACCTTTGAAGATTTGAATTAGGATATTTTGGGTTTTGAAAACTAGAATTTTGAAGATGTCTAACATTTCTATCTGAATTGTTTTTATATCGACAGTTATTTGAGGAATGGTTATTTCGTTTGCAAATATTACAGAATGGTCTGAAAATTTCTTGTCTTGATAACTGTTCTTGTTCTTCGGCAATTGCTATAGCAACAGCTCTTTCTAAGGAATCTGGATTTCGGGCTTTGATTAAAATAGAGAGGTCTTTGTTTAATCCTCTAATAAAGACATTTAGTGCTTGAGTTTTTAAGAGTTTAGTACATGCATTTCTTGCATCTGGAGATAAGTCTGGATCAAGTGTATTTATTAATTTTATATAGCAATTTTCAACTTTATTTGCAAATGACATTACATTTTCACTGGGCATCTGACGTAAGGAATGTAATTCCAATTGCCACTGACCTTCAGTTCGGCGTTCAGAATAAGCATCTAATAAGAAGTCTTTTAAATCTTTCCATTCGTCAAATGTTCTGTTTCTAGTTATGGCCCTAGCTTTATCGGTTAATTTAGTTTCTATAATGGCTAATAAGATGGGTTTGGATTGCGGATTTACTAAATTGTATGCTTTATCACAATTGTCTATGAATTCGTATAATTTTGATTTTGTACCATCAAATCTAATGAGAAGTTTTTCAGCTATTTCAATTGATACTGACATTTTATTTGAATTAGAAGTAGAAGAATTTGAAAGAGAATTTGAGTCGGGAGAAGGTATTTGTTCGTCAAATAAGTTACTTATATCAGGATATAAAGTAGACATACGTTTACAAGATTTTTAAAATATGAGACAGAATTTAAGATAGAATGTACTTACAAGTAGAATATTGTTGTTGGTCGCATAGTCTATTATTCCACGGGTTCACCTCTACTTCCGATGGAACTACAATTGGGTTATGACTGGAACTGGATTTCGAACTG
Source organism: Diabrotica balteata (assembly GCA_918026665.1). Taxonomy (NCBI): domain Eukaryota; kingdom Metazoa; phylum Arthropoda; class Insecta; order Coleoptera; family Chrysomelidae; genus Diabrotica; species Diabrotica balteata. The sequence continues at coordinate 47,705,577 of OU898283.1, read as the reverse complement.
GATGTACTGGACCCCAATGTAATTAGTTGTAGTGGCGATTTTTCCACACTGACAGTTTTTTTTGAATGATTCCTCGAAGGAAACAAGTCAATTCAAAAATTCCTCAGCTCTCCTTCTATCAGCAATCAGAGGAACTCTGCTACTAATATCCCACTTCTGACACCAAATTTTGTTATGGAATACTATGCGTTTATTTCTTCTCCGGACTAACTCTTTGTTTTGGAATTAAACAGAATATATTGACATGTATAAATTTATTATATTAGAGGATGAAAATTACACTGCCTGTTATTTCTTAAAACTATGAATTTATAAGTTCTGTTATCTACAATTATTTAACGATGTTTCTGGATGGATTTGAGTACAAGAGATTGGACTCAAATATTAATATTAAAATAGCAAATACGGATAGCTTATCGAACAAAGAAATAAGAGAAATAAATTATTATTATTCCATAGATACGAAGTATTAGGCGAATAAACTAGCGAAACTTATTTATTCTAAATAGGAAAATATTTATGAAGAGTATTGATTCTGATTTCTAACAGCAAATAATTATTAGTGATTATACATGAGAACTTTTCATAATTGTAAATAACATATACCAGGTGACTAAAAACTATATAGAAATACATAGATACTTTAATTATCTTACATGTGAGTAGGTAGGTACATTACATTAGTATTCATGCTTTTGTTCTTATTTCCTCTTTCGGTTTCTGCTGTGATACAATGTAAATTTCCTTTTGTTAGAAGCATTCAATTTTTAATTATTAAACTGTCTTGTAACCTAAACTTAGGTTCAGTTATCTATCACCATCAAAACCTATCCCATGCATCGTCGAATACAAACTAATTTCGGTTAAAAAAGGTGAACTCCTTATATGTATATGGTACATTGGAAAATATGACGTATGATTTAAAATTTCGTAACAAGAATATCTTTCGTTGCTAACGCAACATTAACCTCTTTATACTGTGATATTATTTTGGAATAAGCTCCAAATTCAGGTAACAAAATTCTTTATTTTAATGTTTGGGTTTTCATAACGACATTTATTATCAAAAAAACTTTCAAACAAAACATTCATGTGTTATAAATTAAATAATCAATCTAAATCAACAATTTTGTTGTGAGTTTGAAAGCATTATTTTTCTTTTTTCTTTTATTTTAACTTAACTAAAAAGTTAGTGACACACGTATAAAATATCCAATTCAAAGTTAAAGAAGTGATAGATTCAACTGTTATTTGATGAAAGTTCAATTTATCTATCATCGATTATTTAAAAGAAGTCAATACAGAACAGATACACGGCTATTGACCATAATGTTTTCTACAATAATTTTGAACCGTAGACCTGTGACACAAGATATCTGGTTTCTGAACATGTGTTTGCAGAATAGAAAACAAAGTGTGCGCAAGCAGGTATACATCACGGCAAACCAGATGGTTCAAAAATTACAGAAGGAACTTTTACAGAAAACGAGATAGTATAATATAGTGAACTGTTTAATCGTTTATCGTTCTACATGATTTTTTACGTGTTTCTATGTGATTTCTACATTACGTGGAATACTCTTGCATGTGACTACTTTTTTGGCAAAGCGATCGGCGTTATCGTTACAAGTTATCATAATTTTTTAATATCTAGTGAATGTATATATTTATTCTATTTATTCTTACTTGTTAAAATATAGGTGTTAAAAATCAAATAAACTTGAAATAGTTTTAAATAAAATGCAATTACACATAATTATAATGTTTTTTCTTGTATAATTACATTACTTATACAATAAATATTTATTATACGCAATAATAATAAATAACACTTTTATTATACGCAAGTTATAAAAAAATCGAATGTATTTTAGCAACGTGTCTCTACAATAAAGAAAAAGATTATTATTTTGGAGATTTACAACACTAACTATACAACCTCAAAAATTGTGTTAAACTGAAAAAAAAAAACGTGTTTTTCATTAGGTACCATAGAATGTTTCCACAAAGCATAAATGGCGACATTAGGTACTTAGATATTGTGAAGTTTTATTGCTCGCTTAATTTATTTACAACATAGATACGACATCTTTTGTATGAAGGATTTCTTCTGTAACATAATAAGCTGTTTTGTTAGTTTGTATACTTTTTCACAATTAACTTCATAATTTTTTCGTTAAAAGGGTAATCAGCTTTCACTCGTTCAATTTTATTTTTTAGATCCATACTTACTTTCTAACCATAAATCAACTAGAGAAAAAGTCCTACGAGAACTAATTGAAATGTTTCTTTGTATGAAGGGATATCTTTTATATTTCACATTAAGACAAGTTTCTACCACCCTTTTTGTTTGTAAAAATACTTATATATTGAATGTAATTGAAGTATTTGCTGATAACCATTTCTTATGGTATACTAGACAGACGTTAGATAACTTTCTTACAGTATCGTACATAAATAAAATTTAAATTAAAAGTTTCGTAATGTTGACTCGGGGTAAAAAAATATTACAATTAGTGAAGTTTGTAGAAGATTCCGAACCAAAAAGCACACAAGGTAAGTGAAATAATTTTTTTATGTGGATAATTAGCAGCCTACAAGTTTAGTTCTCGTATTTTTCGTTTTGTTACACTAGTCACCAGTATATCATCTGTTGACCTTATCTCTCATTATTTGTGTATTTGTCATAACTTGCAAATTTTCAAACTTCAGATTTATCTTCGGAGGTTGTAATTTATTACCTGCCCAATTAACTAATTTCAGTTTCTGTTGTTAGGTTATAGTAGGATATTTATAATAAGTTACCCTAAAAAAGTCCTATATTAAAAAATTTAATCGATCTTACATTTTTTAGTATTTCTGTAGTTATTTCACTTTGGATCCAAGTGTTTTATTTTTTTATTTGTTTTTTATAGCTTTCTTTAGTTTACCTTCATTCAGATTTTGTTAAATCTGAGTATTCGATGTGTTATCCTTATTTGCTCTTTCAGTTTCTGCTGTGCTATGCATTGAGCTCCTTTATATAGTTTCGTTTTTGTTAGAAGCATTCTCTTTATATTTTTTATATGGTACTGTAATATAAAAATAGGTTCAGTTATCTATCAGCATTAAAATCTATTCCATCCATCGTCGAATTTGGTTAAAAAAGCTGAACTTCTTATATGTTTATAATACATGGGAAAATATGACGTAAAAATAAATTGGATAACAAGAACGTCTTCCGTTGCTATTGCAACATAATCTTTACTTGTTCTAAAACTATTTTCTTGTAACACAAAACTTATGTTGTTATTGTCTTGGAATAAGCTACAAATTAATATAGGTAACAAAACTCTTTATTTTAACGTTTAGGTTTTCATAAAAAAAACTCGACATTCGTTATCAAAAAAACTTTACTGAAATTCATATTTTATATTAAAGTATCAATCTAACTAAACAATTTGGTCGTTCGTTTGGAAACATCATTTTTCTTTTTAAAATTTAACTTGACTCAAAACTTAATGAAATATTTTTACATATTCAAATAACCAATTCAACGTTAAAGACTTAGAAGTCTTACCTCAGTATTCATAATAAGCTTTAACTTGAAAACTTTCATCAAGAAATCTATGATAGTATGTGGCTGATAGTAATAAAGACCCCAGACATTATCAACTATCATATCAAATATCCAAGCTCTTTTGTTAGTTACATAAGAGCCGCTTCTCTATTTTTTTACTGTACAGGTCTTTCAAAACTATTGACGAATCGCTCTGTTTTATTCTAAATATATATATATATATATATATATATATATATATATATATATATATATATATATATATATATATATATATATATTATTATACTTCTTCTTCCACAAACGCGGAAGGAACAAAAATAATTAAGGAATCCATCGGAAGTAAGTTTTTAAGAAATCTGAAGACAAAATATGTATTAATTTTAAGATAGAAAGTTTGTATATTTGTAAATAGATAGATTAGTACCGAAATTTTATGACTTATAAAGAACTAAGCCATTCTAAACGAGTTATTGACAAACCATTTGTACATTATAGAAAATAAGCTGTTATCTGAAGGATTAGTCCGGTATTGTGTTGTATAAATCTTCTATTATGACTAAGGCAAAAATCTTTGAAATGTATAAAAATTATTTGTTTACAAGGAAATGACCATTGTTAAAAGATTAAAGTTCCTTGCTTGAAAACGGTAATTAGCATTCCAACAAGTGTGGTAAACAAATTTGGATTTTGTGATGAGACGATCTTTTTGGAAGGGGAAATCGACAGACCGAGGGTTGATAGAGTTTTTGTTGGTTCGAGAAGACAGTGATGTTTGAGTGATCGAAAAGAAAGGTTGCGTCTCGACAGGCGGTGTGTTCGTGAGTTGGAGGCCGGCATTGTTAAGTGGATAAAGTTACCAGTCTTGTTAGCAGAATTGTGGAAGAAGTAGATTGCAAGTCGATGTAAAGAAATCCTTGAATCTAAAGTGTGCAGTCTCTGGAATACGTGTTAAATAGTTGTGGCACCAGGTGAGAAAAGAGATCCTTGGGTCACGAAGAAGTTATATGAATGTTTGAAGAAGTGATTTTCGTGTGTTATGTGTTGGAGAATTGAGTCAGGAGGTTAAATTAAGTCAGTTAAATTGGCTGAAGGAGCAGATACTGAAACAAGAAGCCGAGGCGCAAGGTGGAAGAACACATTGCTGTGGAAGGTGGACAATTCTTTGTGTGGTCCTAAAACAATCCAGGGAAGAAAGGTCAGATATTTTCCTTTTTCAAGTTGAAAGGTGTGTAAATCTTAAATGCGATTTGTTTACCTCATTGTTGTTACCAGTTTAAAGCATGATTAGACCTTTTTACATTTATCAAATGTTTTAAAGTTTTGTTTCCATAATAAAATAGATTTTTTAAATATAAGGAAGATAAAAGTTTATAAAGGTATCCAAATTTAAATTAGTTTCAAATTGTTTTGTCTCAAGAAGAAAATAAGAATTAAAATTTTCTTTTTGTATTAATTTCATTACATGCATATTCGCTGATTGAAAAGATAACGGCAAATTTAATAATTGTTTTTTTTTATAAAATAAAAAATATCTGTATTTTATGTATTATACTTTTTATTATTATCCTTTGTTTTTCCTATCCCGATAAATACAACTAGAAAACTTTGAACTCACTGAATATAAGAAATATCAGAAGTTTATTTTTTAGGACATTGATAACGAGAAAGTATATTTTTGTGATTGTTTCAAGTAAATAAATTAAAATCAAAAATACAAAATCATAACAACTGTCGCCCAAACGTGTGAAGCTTAGAAAGTATTTCTAGTTGGAATTTAAAAGGATAGGGAAAGAAAGCAGGTTGATTGAGAATTTATTTCCGATGGTCAAAGTTTATAATAACTGCATTTTATGACATAACATTTCAAATTTCTCTAGGTACAAGTTTTGCATGATATATTTTATTATATTTGATTGATTTTTACAATTGACAAAAGTTTTAAATTTTATTGCATTTATTTAAATTTATTGCATTTGGGATAAGAGAAAAATTTTTTCGTCTTTGCAACATTACTCGAATTTCATATTTGGCGGGGATATTATTGCACAAATTTAAGAGTTTCATATCAGGCGGGGATAAATTTGAACTACATGTCGATCACGAGAAGCAAAAGCAAAGAAAACAAAAAACAAGAAGAACATATAGAACAAGAAGACATTTTTGAAACAACAATCATGGCATCAGAACAACAGGAATTGTCAGGAATAGAGAAAATGTTACAAATAATGATGCAAAAAATGGATAAAGTGGATAAAACAATGGAACAGAATCAAAGAGAAACTCACAAGAGAATGGAAGAAAATCAACGTGAAACGAAACAAGCAATAGAAAAAAACCGACAGGAAACACAACAAGTGATAAAAGAAGTTAAAAGTTGCTTAGAGAATGTTAAAAAAGAAATGGCTGAACAAGAGGTGGAAATTAAAAAAATGAAAAACAAAATGGAAAAGGAATTAGAAGAGTTAGAAACAAAGTTTGAAAACGCTCTGCAAGAAGATAAGGAAGAAATAGAAATAAGATTGAAACGGAATGTGAAATTTAATTAAGGAAATAAGACACCAAAATAGAGTCGGAGAAACAAGAGAAATAGTTATCCAGAATTCCGGCGAAATAAAAATACAGTTTGGCGGGGATGTAAGAAAACTACACCCCGTACCGTTCATGAATAATCTAAAGAAGAAGATACAATACATGGGAAATTTTGAGACAGCTAAGGAAGTTATCAGAAATCATCTCAAAGATGAGGCAAGTCTATGGTTTGACAGCAAAGTGGAGGAATTTGAAAATTGGCAAGAATTTGAAAACAAATTTCTGAGTTTTTTCTGGGGAAAGACAGAGCAATTACAGATAAATAAGGAATTGCAAAATGGGAAATACCATGAGAAGATGGGTATATCAGAAAAAACATACGCATTGCAAATGTACAATAACGCAAAACATCTGCAATACAATTATTCATCTGAGCAATTAGTCGAGTTGATTGCAAGACACTTTGAAGACACAATGGAAGACCACATAAATTTACAAAACTACAAAGATATCGATAGTTTATGCCAATTCCTACAAATAAGGGCATCACGGATACAGGAAAGAAGAGCAAGAAGGTCACAAGAGAATTATAGACATCGAGAAACTCAGGAATACAGAGAGAGAGGACAAAATTTTAGGAGGGATTACACTAGACGAGAATTTATTCCCAGGAGGGAAAACGAGAATCGGGAAAATAGAAGAGGAAATGATGATTTCAGAAATCGGCCATGGAATGAAGACAGATATCGAGAAAATCAAAACAGAAATAACACCCGCACATATCCAGAAAACAGAAATTACAATAGACGAAATGAACAGGAATATCGTGGAAACCGAAACGGATATGACAGACCAAAAGAAAATAGAAGAGAGGTAAATCATACACAAATAGAAGAAAATGAGGATGAAAGAAATAGAGATGAGAGAAGAAATACGGAAGAACAACAGTCGGTTTTTCACGAAAGCACCCACTAAAAACAAAAAACCAGGCAGGAATTTTTTGTCACCCGAAGGAATTCATTAAATTGGCAGGAAATAATGAGGAAAGAAGAGGAGTTAATTTAAAATTTGTAGATGGTTTCATTAACAATAGACCAATAAAGATTTTGATAGACACCGGGTCAGAAATAACCTTAATAAACAGAAAATTAATAGAAGAAGTACAGTTGACAAATTTAATATACAAAATACCAAGGGTAAATTTGGTGGGTGCGAATAAACGGATTTTGGCAACGATAAATGAAGGCATACGAGTGATGGTACGACTGGATAAAAAAATGTATGCATTACAATGTGTAATAATGCCAAACATGTCGCATGACATGATTGTAGGAGTGGACGAACTGGCAGAAAAACATGTAGTAATAGATTTCAAAAATAACACGATGAAACTGACTGAAGAAAAGGAAGGAGAACAGGAAAACGAACATGGGAAACAGAAAATTGATATTTCGGAGAAAGAACAAACAGTGGAAATGAATCTGGCAACGAAGCAAGGACAAAGAAGAAAAAGGAAAAGACTTAAGAAAAGGATAAAGGAAGTCAATACCGGGGATTCCTCAAAAGAAGAGATGAGCCCCGAAGAAGAAGAAGAAGAAAGAATATCAACAAAGGAAGATGAAAACGACATAATTGAAACAGTGGTTTTTAGGGAAGAGATTAATGAAAAAGAGGATGAAGAATGGACGATAAATATGTGTCAAGAATCTGAGGAAAGAGAAATTAAATTGATGTGTGGAGAAGAAAGAGAAAATGAGTTGCGTTTGATATTAAAAAAATACGAAACGTTGATAAATGAGGAAAACAGAGTGGCCAGAAAGTACGAACATTCATTTGAGGTAAAAAACTTGGGAAATTTTCGATCGAAAACGTACCCGATTCCATATAAGTATCGACAACAGGTGAAAGAAGAAATTAATAAAATGTTGGAAGATCAAATAATTGAACGATGTGATTCACCGTATATTAATCCAATTGTAATAGTAAAGAAAAGCAGTGGAGAATTGAGACTATGTTTAGATGCCAGAAATATCAACCAGCACACGGTATCACAATATGAATCACCTCTAAACATCGAGGCCATATTTGGAAGAATTACAGGGTCACACATATTTTCTAAAATTGATTTAAAGCATAGTTTTTGGTTGATACCTTTAGCTGAAAAATGTAGAAACTACACCGCTTTCTCAATTGATGGTATTGTCTACAGATTCAAGGTAGTGCCTTTTGGTTTACAAAGCGCTTGTGCAGCACTGGTACGGGCTTTACATTCGATTTTAAACCGATACGAAGATTTCATAGTCCATTACATCGACGATTTGTTGATTTTTTCACGAGATGTACAGAGCCATATGAAACATATAAAAATAATTCTGGAAGAATTGGATAGAGCGGGATTAAAATTAAACATCGAAAAATGTCAATTTTTCCAAAAGGAAGTAATTTATCTAGGGTTTCAATTGGACACTAAAACAGTCAGCCTAGCCGAAGATCGAGTCAAGCTCATTGATGAATATCCAAGACCAACCAATTTGAAAACATTGAGAGGTTTTCTTGGCACGATCAATTATTTTAAAAAACTAATTCCCGATTTAAGCCAGAAGGAAATTCCTCTAATAAAATTACTAAAAAAAGGGATAAAATGGAATTGGAAAGAAGAACAGGAGAAGGCTTTTCAAATATTAAAACAAGAATTTGCGAAAGGAACGAAAATATACCACCCCAATTATAATCTACCATTTATACTCCGAACTGATGCGTCAATACAAAAATTTGCAGGAGTTTTGTCACAGATACAAAACGATCAAGAAGTGCCAATATGTTTTATATCTCGAGTGACAAAGACTCACGAAAGAAAATATAGCGTGACAGAATTGGAATTTGCCAGTGTACTATTTTGTGTAAACAAATTAAGATATTACTTATTGGGAGCCAAATTCACAATCGAGACGGATCATACCGCGATGATTCACATCATGAAGAACCGATTGGTGAATAATCGGATACATAGAGGCATTCTATTATTACAGGAGTACGATTTTGAATTCCGGTATATCAAGGGAAAAGACAATATCATAGCCGACGCACTAACACGGGATGAAGACACGGGAAAAAAGGAAGCAATTACGTTACATGTGGGACTAAATATCTTGACAGAAGAAGAAGGTGTATTCTCATTAAATGAAATAAGAAGAGATCAAGGAGAATTAGAGGAAAAAGAAAAAAGAAGAGCGGAGATGGAAAACGACATATATTTCAAGAGAATAGACGGAAGGGAACTATATTTGGTGACACAAACATTGGCAGAGAAGATTATAAAGAAATTGCATGAAGACAATGGACATATCGGCAGCAGAAAAGTTTGGCTGGTGTTTCGAGAAAATTATATTTGCCGACAGGATTACCGCATTACAAAGGAGATTACACAAAAGTGCCCGATCTGTCAAAAGTATAAAATTAGGAATTTCAAGAATGAAAACGTTACGAAAAATATTATATCCCGGAACAAATTAGATATTGTAGCAATAGATATATTAAGCGATCTAATTATGACAACGAAGAGGAATAAACATGTTTTAGTCATGATAGATGTATTTTCAAAATATGTAAAATTATACAGTTGCCGGACCACGAAAGGCGAAGAAATAATGAGAAACATCGACAATTTTATAGCCACCGTAGGAACACCAAGAAGGATTCTTCTAGACAATGCAACATACTTCAGGAATGATCGTTTCAAGGGACAACTTCGAGAACGGGGAATAGAGACAAATTTTGTTAGCATCAGACATCCTCAGAGTAATCCTTCGGAACGATGTATACAGGAAGTGACGAAATTTCTTCGAATTACAACAGATGGTCAACATCGACGATGGGATCGGAAAGTGTCCGAAGTAGAAATGTATTTAAATACCATCCCAAGCACCGTAACGAAAGAAACCCCAGAATATATAATGAAAGGGATAATGCCGATAAGGCCATGGGAAGATATAAAACAAAAGGAATACACACAGATAATGGAAGATGTGCAAAGGAGATTGCGGAGAGCAAACGAAAAATATATCCAGAGACAAGATCAAAATAGGAAAAGAAGACCAGTTACTTTCCAAAAAGGTGAGAAGGTTATGGTGAGAGCATTGCGAGTGTCCAACATCCCTGGCAATGTATGCGCAAAGTTAATGCCTGTTTTTGAGGGTCCTTACGTAATAAACAATGATAATGGTATAAATAGTTATGTTTTGAAGCATTTGGATTCAGACAAGATTAGGGGAATATATAATATCAACGATGTTTATAAATATTATGAATAAGAGACAAAGAATGTTTGCATAAGAGAAAAATCCCTACATAATTCAGTAATTTTTATCATATGCAAAGGCGGGGATTTATTATACTTCTTCTTCCACAAACGCGGAAGGAACAAAAATAATTAAGGAATCCATCGGAAGTAAGTTTTTAAGAAATCTGAAGACAAAATATGTATTAATTTTAAGATAGAAAGTTTGTATATTTGTAAATAGATAGATTAGTACCGAAATTTTATGACTTATAAAGAACTAAGCCATTCTAAACGAGTTATTGACAAACCATTTGTACATTATAGAAAATAAGCTGTTACCTGAAGGATTAGTCCGGTATTGTGTTGTATAAATCTTCTATTATGACTAAGGCAAAAATCTTTGAAATGTATAAAAATTATTTGTTTACAAGGAAATGACCATTGTTAAAAGATTAAAGTTCCTTGCTTGAAAACGGTAATTAGCATTCCAACAAGTGTGGTAAACAAATTTGGATTTTGTGATGAGACGATCTTTTTGGAAGGGGAAATCGACAGACCGAGGGTTGATAGAGTTTTTGTTGGTTCGAGAAGACAGTGATGTTTGAGTGATCGAAAAGAAAGGTTGCGTCTCGACAGGCGGTGTGTTCGTGAGTTGGAGGCCGGCATTGTTAAGTGGATAAAGTTACCAGTCTTGTTAGCAGAATTGTGGAAGAAGTAGATTGCAAGTCGATGTAAAGAAATCCTTGAATCTAAAGTGTGCAGTCTCTGGAATACGTGTTAAATAGTTGTGGCACCAGGTGAGAAAAGAGATCCTTGGGTCACGAAGAAGTTATATGAATGTTTGAAGAAGTGATTTTCGTGTGTTAAGTGTTGGAGAATTGAGTCAGGAGGTTAAATTAAGTCAGTTAAATTGGCTGAAGGAGCAGATACTGAAACAAGAAGCCGAGGCGCAAGGTGGAAGAACACATTGCTGTGGAAGGTGGACAATTCTTTGTGTGGTCCTAAAACAATCCAGGGAAGAAAGGTCAGATATTTTCCTTTTTCAAGTTGAAAGGTGTGTAAATCTTAAATGCGATTTGTTTACCTCATTGTTGTTACCAGTTTAAAGCATGATTAGACCTTTTTACATTTATCAAATGTTTTAAAGTTTTGTTTCCATAATAAAATAGATTTTTTAAATATAAGGAAGATAAAAGTTTATAAAGGTATCCAAATTTAAATTAGTTTCAAATTGTTTTGTCTCAAGAAGAAAATAAGAATTAAAATTTTCTTTTTGTATTAATTTCATTACATGCATATTCGCTGATTGAAAAGATAACGGCAAATTTAATAATTGTTTTTTTTTATAAAATAAAAAATATCTGTATTTTATGTATTATACTTTTTATTATTATCCTTTGTTTTTCCTATCCCGATAAATACAACTAGAAAACTTTGAACTCACTGAATATAAGAAATATCAGAAGTTTATTTTTTAGGACATTGATAACGAGAAAGTATATTTTTGTGATTGTTTCAAGTAAATAAATTAAAATCAAAAATACAAAATCATAACAATATATATATATATATAAAGAAGTACTTGTGACTCGTTTTAAAAAAATATATAAATGTTTTGGATGGGTTGGAATCAATAAAAGTGGCTATTGGTTAACTATTTTTTATCTCGAGGTTTCAATTGTGTTTACAAATATTATCAAGAGCTGCTAAAAAATACAAAATATCTTACAAATTTGAACTAGAAAGAAAAAAATTTTTGTTAACTCACCAAATAAAATTAGTTTGGTTAATAAAATTACTGCTAACATATTAAAAAAAATATATAAAAATGTTCTCATCCAATAAATGTTTCTCTGAAATTTTAAATAGTTTTGAAAAAGTTTCTTAACATAAAAACAATTGAATTTGTAAAGTTAGAATAGCGACCAATTACAATTAAGCCTCAATGTCATAAATGCCAACTTAAAATTTTTATTTTTGACAATTATATTGCCATAAATAAAATTTTGTTTAAAAATTCTTTTTTGTTTAGTAACAAAAAAGAAGGAGATACCTGAAAAAATGTAACAAATATATGGAAAATTAAATCAAAATGTGATATTTTACTGGTTTCATATATAAACTGTAAAGAAATAATATAATTATAAATTTTGCTTAGATTTTGAATTTCTGATCTTTTGTTTAAATTATTATCACTTTTGCTAATACAAACCATTTCCAAAAAAGTCCTTTTAAATTTATTACTTTCACTACACAAAATTTTAATGTTATCAAAATCCATAATATGGCCTTTATCGATTACGTGCTCTGCCAAAGCACAAGATGGTTTTTTAATTCTGCAATCAATTTTGTGAGAAATAATGCGATTTGAATGATTTCCTCCGGTCTCACCAACATACTCAGCTTCACACTGAGTACAACTAATGCTGTATTCTATATTTGTTTTATCTAATTTGTCTATAGGATACTTAGTTTTGCAATATAAAGATGAAATAGTTTTGATGTTCTTTGTTGCTATTTTTATATTGTTAATAACCTTTAATGTTTGTATTAATTTAGGTGTTAATGATGGTATAAAAGGTAGTGAATGATAATAGATGTTCTGATTGTTGGATACAATATTCTGAGATTTAGCAAAAAATGGTATTAAGTTATTTATATTAACAATATTAGAAAAAAGCATCCTATGTAGCATATCTGGAAGGTAACAGTTTTTAATTAAAATATTTTTTAACAATTGAAGATCGTCTTGTAGATAATCTGTATGAGAAAGTTTTAAAACACGTTCTTTTAATCCTGTTATATGGTTCTATAGTAATAGCTTATAATGTTTATAAGCTATTACTCTCATCATTCAAATAAGGTGAATATAAGAGGATTACAAGAACGTGTTTTAAAGCTTTCTTATCCAGATTATCTAGAAGAAGATCTTCAATTGTTAAAAAATATTTTAATTGAAAACTCTTATCCTCCAGATATGCTACATATGATGTTTTTTTTTCTAACACTGTTAATATAAATAACTTAACACCATTTTTTACTAAATCTCAGAATATTGTGTCCAACAATCAGAACATCTATTGGTATTCACTATCTTTTATACCATCATTAACACCTAAAATAATATAAACACTAAAGGTTATTAACAATAAAAAATAGCAACAAAGAACATCAAAACTATTTCATCTTTATATTCCAAAACTAAGTACCCTATGGACAAATTAGATAAAACAAATGTAGTATACAGCATTAGTTGTACTCAGTGTGACTCATGAGTATGTTGGTGAGACCAGAAGAAATCTTTCAAATCGCATTATTTCTCACATAAGTGATTGCAGAATTAAAAAAACATCTTGTATTTTCCAGAGCATGTAATCGACAAAGACCATATGATGGATTTTGATAACATTCAAATTTTGTGTAGTGAAAGTAATAAATTCAAAAGGACTTGTAATGGTTTGGAATCACTGGACACTTTCCTTCAAAATATTAATATTTAAGAGGAGTTGGTAACATATATTTTATAATAGCTCACAACCTTTTCTGGATATAGTAATCTCTAAAATGAAGGCTTGTTATTAAACAAAAGTATCTACTAAACCATCACATAAGAAACGGTTATTTTCGTTATCACCCAAACCACAAATTAATTATCAAAGTAGATGTTCAAATCATTATTTGATAGAGACTACATGTATTAATACATTTGGAGAAGAAACAACATTTTGGAAATCTTATTTGATTGAAAACGACTATTCTCCAAAATGGCATGTGTGTAAATTTGTTATTAGGTTTTAAATCAAGTTAAATTAAAACAGAAGTATATTGTAATCTAATTAAAAATACAATATTGTTAATTTATTTTTCCGCAAATCGCCAGGAAATTTTGACATTCTCCTGTCAAAATTTCTTGAAGAAAAAGTCAGGACTTCCTTACTGTAAGGAAATGATATTTCCGTACAGTTTACTCTATAAAAGCGTCAAGTTTGACAATTCAACCTCAATACGTTTCCATAGTAACCCAAGTAATTTTATAAGGAATTTCAAAGCACCATTTATTTGGGAATAAAATTATCGCGTTTTTTTTAATCAATCAATATCTGTCGAATTTTAAACGATTTGCGGAAAAATAGTTTGTTTACCTCGTAGGAAAAGCCACATTCCTGGACTCTGTGTTGCTAAGTCTCGGCTTGCGCCTCGACTTAGCAATCTTCACAGTCGTCCAGGAACGTTAAGCTTTTCCTACCCGGTAAACAATGTACTATTTATTTTGTAAATATCCATATAAGTTTTTTTTGAAAATGGATATGGACATGTTAACCAAAACGTTAAAATAATGAATTTTATTATGTGTGTTGTGGCCGATTTCCAAAAAATAACAATAAAAATAATCTGTACCTGCTATGGTATTTTTAATTATGTTTTATAAATGTTTCTTAGGCAGTCTAAAAACAGTTTGGTAGCGTAAAGTACATTTTAAAAATAACTTTTCATTTTTTTGTTCAATTTTTTTTTTATAATACCTACTGCTGTCTCTTGGTTCCTCGGGCATCTTTCTACCAAGATATGAACAGAAATAATGATATCTAATTGAAATAGCTTACAAGATAAGTATTAATAAAAGTTAATTAGTAGAAAACCTGTTAAGGGCGTGACATATTTCTCCTTTATTGAATTGTTAACAGAGAGGAAATCCATAAATTTTTTTAGAATTGCATCTCGTGACACCAAGTCTAAATTCACGCGTTTATAGCCGATGCAAACCGAGGTTAGGTTCGATAGTTCGATGGTTTTATTTGGAAGTCTCGGACGAAAATTAGCAAATTAATATTTATTTAGAAATTTGGGCAAATCCAATAAGCTTGTGCAAAATAGTTTTAGAAATTCAGACATCTATTTAAATAACTAATATGATTTCATGAATTCATTGATATGGAACAGTTTAGAATTGAACTTTTTGAACTCTTTTGGACAAGCTCAAAATTCAACAATGTTTAGAACCTTTGGCAAGAAAATCAAGATTAAGTCAGCATCATGGGAAACTTTTTTATTATAAAATTTTCGAAAAAAAGCTTTTTTCATAAAAAGTTTTGTATGGTCTAAAATAGTATCAATCAATCTTATACGAGTATTTCAAAAAATAAGAATTTCGCTTAAGAGTAAAGTACTTTTGTATTTCACAATATCCAAAATTGTTATAAGGCAAAGTTATTTAGAATTAAGAATTTTGTTTTAATATACAATTGCAGCCTTTTCATAAAAAAAATAACAAATATTCTTATTTATTACAAATATGATACCGATTTTATTATTAATTTTAAGTAAAAAAGCTATTCTTCATAAAAAGCTCCGCGTGGTCTAAAACTTAAGATGCAATCATGATATATCAAATTTTGTCAATGTTATACAAAATATGTCAAAAAATATTAATTTCGCTCAAGACTAAATTATCTTTATTTTACAAAATCGAAAATTTTTATTATAAAAAGTTGTTTAGAATTCTTCTTCTTCAAGTTCCATCTTCTATCGAAAGTTGGAAATCATCATGGCTATGCGGACTCTGTTGACTGCCGCTCTAAAAAGTTCTGCACTACTGCATTCAAACCATTCCCTTATGTTCTTAAGCCAGGATATTATTTGTCTTCCCACATTTCGCTTTCCTCGGATTTTGCCTTGCATAATAAGTTGTAATAATGCGTATTTTTGCCCTCTTATCACATGCCCTAAGTACTCAAGTTTTCGTCTTTTGATAGTTAATATTATTTCCGTCTCATTTCATATCCTTCTTGTTACTTCCACATTTGACATTCTTTGAATTCATGATATTCGTAGGATTCTTCTGTAACACCAAAATTCAAAGGCGGCCAACTTATTCAGATGGACTTGTTTTAGTGTCCACGCTTCCAAACTATAAAGAAGAGTAGAGAGCACGTAACATCGAAGCATTCTCAGGTCTAATCTTATATCCCGACAACAAAGAAACTATTTAAGTTTAATGAATGATGCACGTGCTATTTCAATACGTGTCTTAATTTCTTTGGTTTGGTCTACATCTGATGTTATCCATGTTCCTAAGTATTTATAGTTACTAACACTCTCAATTGCAGTATCTTCAATAGTCAATTGGATTTAGTCATGATCATGCATTTAGTTTTCTTTAAATTTATCTTCAGTCCGTACTCATGACAGCGTTCATTAAGGCGTTGCATTACGTTCTGTAAATCATTGTTTAGAATTAAAAACTTAAATTATATCTAATTAAAAAAAAATTGCAAATTTTTCTCAAATTGCCGATACTGAACATAATTTTTATTTATTACAGATATGATAACTCTTCCGTTCCGATAGAAAAAAGATTATTAACTCTTCAATTTTAATTAGATTTTTAACGTATTTTGTTTTGTAAAAATTGAGTGTCATTTTTTATCGGAACGGAACATTTTGTAATAATTAAAAATTATGTTCATTATCGGTAATTTGAGAAAAATTTGCAATTTTTTTTAATTAAAAAGCTTTAATTATATATTAAAATATAGTTTTTAATTCCAAACAACTTTTGATTATAACAATTTTCGATATTGTGAAATATAAAGGTACTGACTATTGAGCGAAAATTATATTTTGTTACATACCTCGCATAAGATTGATAAAATTTGATATCTAATGGTTGCATCTTAGGTTTTAGGCAATGCAGAGCTTTTTATAAAAAAAAATTATTGTCGTAACAACGTTTCGTAATAACAAAAGAGTTATCATTTATCATTATTCTCTTTGCCTTTATCCCTTTATCTTTATCTTTATCCTTTATTAATAAAAGAGTTATTATATTTGTAATAAATAAATAATATCTTTAGTCTCTCCCATCGTTACTTTTTAAATCTAAACGTTTAATAAATTATATTTCTGTTTTTTTGTCTTTTTCCAGCTTTTTGATTCTCTTATTTGCTTCATTTGCCTCAAGTCACTTCTCTAATTCTAATTTTTTCTGTTTCAATCCTTTTATACAATTCAGTATCTCTTTTTGTTTCTTTACGCAGCTTTTTAATTTCGGCCATCATGTCGTCATTCTTCCCTCATTTTAAGCATATTCTCGTATTGGAGGCTATTCTTGTTCGGTGACCTCTTCATTCATTTGCTTTTTTTAAAAACCGTTTCGTCTTCACCTCCTCCTCCATTTATCTTTTGTCAGTTCTCTTTACAACTGTCGTATTCCAATCTAACTGTACACTGTTACGGCACCTTGAATAATAGACCTGTTATTTTTATTTACAATTGTTTATCACTCTTAATCACCCGTCCAGCGCAAAATTAATATAAGCGATTAAAACACTAAACTCCTAATTTAACTACACTTTGCACTATTTGTTGTATGTAAATTATACTCAAAAACATAAAAAATTTGAGTCAAATCTCGAAGCGAATTACACACGTCTAACTAGTATGATTTCCAGAACCAGATTCCCATTCATATCATAGTGTTTTTTATATATTCTCAAATGAATTACCCTCAGAAATGCCTTCAGAACGGGTCTCATCAAACGAGTAAGTCTGTAGCCTTAACAGACAGTTACATAGAATACATAACGGTTAAGTACTCGAAGTCTAACCATTATATTAAAGTCCAGATTGCAAAGAACAGCTTTTATTCTTTAAAAACATACTTCTGGCTTTCTTGACTTGACCACCGAATTTCTCTCCGTTTCGATTTCGTCTGCTGTTGTCTCCAAGAAAATCTCGAAATCAGATACTTAAATTTTTCCATTCTGTCTCCCTCTTACTTAAATTCCAAGACCCGATTTTTAAGTAGGTTATGTATGATTGTTGCTGGGTTCATGATGGTCATGTGTTCTAGGTGTTGTCTTCCTCTCACACCGTTTCTTGGTCTCTGTTAACCCTGAACTGTATTTGTTTCTTTAGACACATGTCCCATGACCATTTTTATCACACTAAGGACGCCTAAATTACGAGCCTTTATTGTAGTTGTTTCCTCTTACCTTCTGAATCCTCATGCCGTTAATCATATTCTCGATTCATCCACATTGCTTGGGAGATTGCTTATACCGGCAATCACTGGGTTCGACAATATTACGTTGAATAATATACGATTAACTATTTTTGAGTATAGATCATCAACTTTATTAAAGGCATTGTTTCCCATATTTGCATGAGTCAAATGCCTTCTCGTAGTCTTCCATTGCCAGTCAGAGTGTTGTAATGCATTAATTTCTTTGTTCAATTACAAATCTTATTACGTGTGTATGTGTTATCTATTGTGCTATTACCTTCTATAAATCGCACTTCACTTATTTTTAATACACTTTTTCAAGAACAATTTATAGTATTTTAATTTGATTTGCCCTTTACATTCGATAACTACCACTACACTATTTATCTGTATCCCTCGTACTAATACTTAGGTACTAGTTCTAACACAAAATATGATTTAAAACTTATTAATATTAGTATAAAATAGCGCTAATTTTAATTTTGCAAGTAGTAGGTATATAAGTTAAAATTAGCAGTAACGAAATACTTTTTTTTTAATCAATTGAAAATAAATTTTGAATATAATTTTGTATATTACAAAATTAAAAGAAACATGTGGCGTAAAATAGTAAACAGTAGAAAAGACCGCCTGCCGAGTAGAAATTTGCCGAAAAGGGCTTTTATAAAGACAAACTAGTAATAGTATAATATTATATGTGTGTGTGGTTGGGTTATTGACTGCGAAAGCTATGGTTTGTATAATTTGTAGTAGGTACATAGGTACAATTTTAAAATTGTAAAAATCTTAACATACAGTTTACAATTTTATTTTGTTCTGAAACTTATACTGCAAATTTTTTCTAATAAAAAAACGCCCCAAAATAAAAATCTTTTTTATAATTTGATCATAACTTCATTTCACCTTTGCTCTAACGTCATTCTAAGACAGTTACAAGTGCACCGTATATACCGTACATTATTTCCAGACAATTTTGTAGTGTATGCATACGCCCCTTGAAAATGTATATAGTATGTATAAACTGTGTTACAAGAGAAATTGTGAAAATTTAGGTAGCATTCGTTATACTCGTTTTATTATGTTCCAAATTCTCCTCCTACTTTTTTTATAGACACAATCCTGTTGTGACAAGCCTGTTTTACTTCGAGGTTTACTCCTACTCATTTAGGAGTAAACAGTAGAATTTACATCAGGGAATTTATTGTTTAATCTCGTTCAAGTGCGATCTGTGCTTCTTCTTCGATTTGGCGACATTACAAAATATTTTACTACCTTGTTTTCTCTCATTCGTCTGATATGGTTATTACATTTTCTTTTCCTTTCTTGCACCTACTCATTAATTTTAAACTTATTATAGTTTTAAAGACTAGTGTTCATAATGAAAATGTATTATTTAATTGATAGAGAATTCAAAATTTTAGTACAAAATATTTTTGCAGATAAAAACGGCACTGAAGACAAATGTCAGAAACCACTGGCACGTGTCACGCCCATAAAAAAATGTGATACAACCGACACATGTGTTACCACTCAGAACTCGACTGTTAGGAACTTGAACTCGTCTTTGAACTATCCATCAACATACCATTATAGCATAAGGAATCGTACTAATAAGAACAATAGGGATCTGGTACCTGAGGAGAAAGACGGTACAGACTATTCGCCTGACCCTTTTGAAGATTCAGGTAGTGCGTACTCCCCTAGTTCAGATGGGAGTAACTCTAGTTTGGATGTTTCAAAAGAAAATGTGACAAGTCCTATTACTGAAGACCATAATAAAGAAGACACTCCGTTAACCCAGCGTATAGTGGCTCAAAATACCAAAGATGATGTAGAATTATGCCCAGTGTCAGTAGCCGAGACGAGAAAAGAGAGAGAAAATAATGGAAAGAGAATACGAGATAAAGGACACTCATGCTATTTTTGTCAAAAAATAATATGCAACAACTTTTCTAGACATGTTGAGAAACATCATGAAAATGAAACGGAGGCTGCTAGAATCTTAGCTATGCCCAAAAACTCTAAAATACGACGGGACGTATTCGCCAACTTAATAAGATATGGAGACTTTTACCATAATTGCGACGTCCTATCTTTGAAAGAAGGGGAACTTATTTTAACTAGGAGACCTACTACCAAGGAAAAAGCATTTATATCATACTCGGATTATGGTCCCTGTCCTGAATGCTTAGGGTTTCTTCTCAAGAGACAGCTCTGACATCACTTACGATATACATGTCCTTCAAAGTCGAAGAACGATGAAGATTCTGAAAGAGCTTCGGGAAAAGGTCCTATAGTAGAAAGTGCAGCACTATTAAATGGTATTTTAGGACATAATTTAACACCTCGATTCTTAGACATCGTGAACCATTTTCGAAATGATGCAATTTCCAGTAGATGCAAAGAAGACGACACAATCATGCTTTATGGAGCATTCCTGTATGAAAAATATAGCTGCACGCAATCGGAACTTATAAGGCAGTCTATGAGACAGCTGGGGAGATTAACTCTAGAAATGAAGAGGAAAGGAGAAAGTTTCCAAAATTTAAGTGAAGTCCTTGTTCCCCAGAAGTTCGACTTGATCGTTAATGCAACCAAGGTAAGTCTGTTAAACACTATATAGACTTACGTTTTTAGAATTGTTCTGATTTAATTGAGAACAAATTTCATTTAAGCTATATAATCACTACACATATTTTTTTTTATAGGAAATTTGTATAGTAACTAGTGATACAACAAAAAGGCAAGAATATCAAATCCCATCTCTAGCTCTCAAAATAGGATATGCCATAAAAAAGTGTGCATCGATTGAACGAGGACAATGCCTGAGACGAGCAGATCTGAAAAAAAATAGACAACTTGTTGCATTTCTTCATTTATTGGACCTAGAATGGAGTGTTAGAATTTCATCTAATGCACTTTCTACCTTGTATTCCAGAAAACAGAACGCAGAGGACTTGCTTCCAATTACTAGTGATCTGATTAAGCTAAATAGCTTTTTAGACTCTAAAATAAGGGAAATAAGGAAAGACCTTTCTTCCCTAAATTATAGTAAACTTGTCTCCCTTACATTAGCTAGAATCATAATATTCAACAAAAGGCGTTCTGGGGAAGCAGCAAAAATGACTCTTAGCCAATATTCGTCAAGACCCAACTGGAAAAATTTCGGAACAGAGGAACTGAAAAATTCATTGACTCCTCTAGAAAACAAAATTGCATCTTCGTTAACCATGGTAAAAATCATGGGCAAACGTGGGAGAATAGTGCCTATTCTACTTACCAGTGAAATAAAAGAAACAATTGATGTGATCATATCCCAACGTATACAATATGGAGTCCTTAGTGAAAATCCATATGTTTTTGCCATTTCAAAAACAACAGGAAGTCACATGAGGGGACATGATTGTCTTAAAAAGTGGTGTGAAGAAGCAGACCTTAATGCACCTGATTTAGTGACCAGCACTAAACTAAGGAAATATGTAGCAACTGTGTGCCAAATATTCAATCTAAATGAAAATGAATACGATTGGCTAGCTCGCCACCTGGGTCATGATGTTCGCGTTCATAGGGAATTTTACCGTCTGCAAGAAAATGCAGTCGAGCTTACAAAAGTAAGTCGTTTACTCCTAGCGGTGGACCAAGGTGAAGCTCACAAATTTGCAGGAAAGGCACTAAAGGACATAAATCTCACAGGTATTCGTAAGTTCTTAGTTGAAATTTTAGAACGCACTTAGTTAGTACCAACTTGTATTATATAATTTTTTTTAAGATATGGATGGCATAGAAGACAAAGAGGCTGACTGCATAGAAGCAAATAATAGTGACGTTGGGGTAGATGAACAGAATGAAAATATTGCTTTGCCTGAAATAACAGGTAAGGACCGACATGTAACTATTTTTTAATTATAAAATCGAACAATATTTAGAACTGAAACTTTGGGTGACTTTTCAATGCGTTGATTACTAAAAGTCCTTTACTGAACAGATTCTGTGAACAATATACTTCCCAAAATTCATGCAGAATTTAAATTTATTAGAAAACACAATTCTTTAGATTTTCCTTTTCTATCGAATCATCAAATTATTTTTCGAATCGCATATTAAACAAATGGCATCTTCAGATTTGCTAGTTACGCCCAATCTTTTATCGATATTTTCCATGATAATTTTGTACAAAAACGGTTTTGATTCATTGATGCAATATTAGAATTCTTTTTTTATTTAATAAGTGATTTTAGTAACGCATACGATTGAATCGTGCCGCATAGCAATTAAATTACTACTTGAAGCATTTCTAGGTGGTGTACTCTTTGGGTCATGGACGTCTTTCGGTCATCAAAGTTGACCTCCTAAACAGCCTGTAGGGTTTTTTAAGTGGATAATATGATGATAAGCGGTTTCAAAGTCACCGAGTCACAATAATTTAATTGCTGCATTAGCAATTTCCTGGTACTGTACTCTCTCGTCTCAGTCTACAGAACTGGTTCCCGATAGTGTACTCGTATACAAATTTCATAAACCTGTGAAAACAGACACCAGCGCAGTATTCAACGCGCGTCTTATAATTCTTTTTCAGCTATTCACAGTTTAATAGTACCATTTTATTTACTTGTAGATGGGGGAGCTGGAGCAGTGCACAGAAATGATCCAAAAAAGAAATGTGTTAGCTTCAAGCGCAGGCCATGGACCACCGAAGAAAAGGAAATAATCCTAAAGGAGTTCAAATCACTTATAAAGAGGGGCTCCCTGCCAGGAAAAGAGCAATGTACCAAGTTATTAGAGGAGCAAATAGTGTTCACAGGAAGAAAATGGACCGATGTGAAATTTTTTGTTAAAAACTATTTACAAAAATTAAGAAAAATAACGAATACATTTTCTGATTAGGCGGCGTTAAAGTATTACGTAACGCAATGTTTTGCAAGATTTTTGGCCCTTCTCCCTCCATGTAACGCGCCGTCACATTCTTCTGTGCCCATGAGTAACCATGTTTACCTAAAAGTACCAATTATGTTAAGGAAAGTACCGAGAAGTCAGTAAAATAACTTTTTTTTAATATTTTAATCACATTTTCGGTAATATTAAATAAAACAAAAGATTTCGAACTCGCTATAATTAACTTTTATTACTAATATTACAATATTTTAGGTTTTCCTTACTTGGTTCCTTGTTACATTTATTTTTGGCTGCATCGCTTATTATTCTTCTCATGCAATCTTATATCAACTTTTTTAAATAATAAACTTATAAATTAACATATTTATTTCTACATTTGGCAATACAATTAGAAACGGAAACGTAACTGAAGTAAAACATTCTATCTTCTTTCGGTGCCATATAAAATAACCCTAACATTGGCAATTACATTGGCGAATTGTTCACGGTCTTTATCTAATCGAAATAGTTTTTCGGTACTCCGTTTTCCTATCCAATCGCAAATGTTCTTTTTGCCATGACATTTTGCTTCCAATTCTTCTGCTGATCTTGATTTGACCGTTTATGATGAGCTGAAGGATTCTGTATCCGTTTTCTGGAAGACCATGCAATAGGCATAAAATAGTTCTTTTATTCCAGGTCCAGGGGGTTTCGGGGCATTCTTCTCTACAATTACATCTCAAATGCCTCTAGGCGATTGATCAGCCTTCAGAGTCCAGGTCACGGTGGTTTGTAACAACGCTGACAAAATATATCATTTGATAAATATTTGACGTAATTTTGAGGTTAAACTGTGGTCACAGAAGAATGATCTCATTTTTCAAAACGTTTGAAACAAACTAGATGCTTCCATTCTGCATTTGATTTCTTGACTTGGGTCTAGTTGATCTGTATTGTAGCATACCAGATATTTAAAGTGAGTAACTGTCTCAATTTTTTGTATAACTATTTGTAGAGAAGCATTGTCGTAAGGTTGGCGATTGAAATAATAAATTTTGTCTTCCTGTCGTGAAGATTTAGTTTTAGACCCCTTTCTCTTCCTGTCGTGTTTACTCAATACAAAAACTTATGAATGTCCTGCAGAATATCGCATAAGATAACAGTGTCATCAGCATATCTAAGATTATTGTTCAGTTCACCACTGATTTTTACTCCCAAAATCTTTATTTTGCAAAACCTGTTTGACAATTGTACCCGAATAGATATAGTAGTAGTATTATACCCGAATAGAATAGTATCAAAGCGGGATAGAATACATCATATCTGTCGCCTCTTTGAATGTAAAATGCATTGATTAATGTACTATCGGCTGGTACGACTACTTCCAATATACGTTTTCTATGATGTGTAAATCTCTATCATCAATGCATTTGATTCTTAATGTGTTCAAAAGTGTTCCAAACTTACTTTGGAAAAGTATATTTAAGCCAAGAAAGCCTAACAAGTACGCAGCGCATTCCTAAATCCAATCTGAATTTCACCTAGCTCCCTTTTGTAATGAAAAATGCGAAGAAAAAAAATGTGTGGCTTATCAAACAGTCAGTGTGGCTAATCTGCATTCGTCGTATTTTTTTGTCCCTATTTCTTCGAAATTGCTAAAAAACAAACTTCAGCCAATCCTCAGTTATTTTACCAGTAGTATAATATACATCATTAAAAAGCTTAACTAGAGCACTGATGTAGTCGTGTTGTATCATTTTTAAGAGTTCAGCTAAAATGTTGTCTGGTCCAGTTGTTTTCTTGGATTTGACTGATTTTATTGCATGAAGAAATTCAAATTTCTTCAATTTAATCCTTCGATTCTTTAAACCTTCGACTTGAAACTTCAGGTCCTTCTTGATTTACTTTGCTTTGTATGTTTTCCTGCCACCTTAAAACAATTCAGTTATATAATTAGTCCATGTTTAAATATTTCTCGTTCATCAATGATATCTTTTCCTGCATTAGCTACTACAGTATTAGTGTTTTTTTTATGATACAGACCCGCAAATTTACGAACATTGTTGTGCTGCAAATTGAACATGTCATACTTCTTTTCTAATGTTTTCATTTCTAAACATCTATCTGCCATCCACTTTTCTTTAGCCGCTCGAATTTTTTGTTTTATTTCTCTTTGTTTTCTTCTGTATTCGTCTGACTTGTCCTTGTATTTTGTTCTTTGTTCTATTAGGTCTAATAATACCTCCGTCATGCATTATTAGTTACACTATATTCTTCTATTATCTTGGTCATCTGTTCACGAAATAAATTCTTTTTTTTTAACATTTTTGGTTGTTCTCATTTCTTTCATATAATTGTAGACCATTTCATAATTTTCTATTTTACTTTTGTTAACGTCCGAAATAGTAAAATTCTTTAGCTGATATTTATTCTCTATTCGTTTTAGTCTGACTCTTTCATCGGCGATTAAAGGGTTATGATCAGATCCATTATCTGCTCCTGAGTATCCCATATTCTGCTCTTAAGGTCGCATTGTAGTGATAGTCAAAAGAAATCGTAAGGCACCTGCTTACATTATTTCAACAACCTTATTAGAAGTTGTGAAAACTTGCATGATCCTTTATCTAACTGACTAGACAGAAAAACAGTTTCAATATACTTCTCGAGTGGTAGCAGCAGCATTCGTACGCACATTTAATCACTTGCCAGAAATATTACGATTTACGGTCGTGAGTGCTATACCATTCCAGATTAGGTTCTGCTGAATCCTGCAAGCTCTATTTAGGCCTTCTATGTTCCACTGAAACAGCTTAATTGTCAATTTTCACGTTTTAGTTTGACGATTTTGTAGAATGAATTAAATTTAATAACACTGACCACAACAACGTGTTTCTGTGTATTACCTACAAAGAAAACAAAATAAAAAGGGCGTATAATACAGTCGAAGGATTCCTCGTAAAACATAAACAAAAGGAACATAATAAAAATATGGTACAAGTCATTGGAGGGATTCCCCTTAAAGATAAACGAAACGAATTAACAACCGGGGAGATTTCTCTATAGCTTTTTTATTTAAATAAAAAAACAATGTTACGTAACGCGTTGTTAGAATCCCCCTTCCGCTCCTGTATCATACCGTTTTACAAGACTCCCCTCCCCCTTAATAGCGGTTGTTTCGACTGATTTCAACTAAATGTTTATTAAAATACCTGGTTTTATGAAATCAAAACCAGGTGAAATTTTCTAAAATTCAATATTCTTCTTTATGTGCCGTTTTATACCGAAGGTTAACGACCATCAAACGATAGGTTTATCTGTTTTGTGCCACATGTATTATGTTTAAAGTTCAATAAAGTAACATTATCGAAAAACTTATTTTGTTTTATTTTCCATAATTGTGGTTAATTCGACAACACGTTTTAGAAAAGACAAAGGCCTAACTACATCCTTAGCTTTGTTGTTTTAATTGTGTTATTTTAAATACATGCTCTTAGTATAATATTAGGATAAATAAACAGTGAAAGCTTTAAACAGTTAAAGTGTTTCCACAGTAATTGTTTCCAAGAACAATTAGTCTCTCTAAATTATGTTGTGCTGTAGAGATGTAGAAATCGTTTTTTTTTTAATTCAAGTTGGATAAGAATGAAAACTTTTGTGCGACGGGCCGTCTAAAAAATTCGACGCATTCTTCTCCAGCACCATATCTCAAAGGCATCAATTTCTTGATGAAGATGTCTAAGTTTCTGCCCCATATAAAAATATTTAGAATGCAGGTACATTCACAAGTCTCATTTTGATTGTTTGAGAGATAGATCTATTTCCAAACTTAACTTAGGCGACTTATCGTATTTTTTGCCATATGCGCATTTAGTGTTTTCGAGTTTTTGCTTTGCAGTTACCATTATCACTTCTACTAGATCCGAGATAGTTAAAACTCTCTACTATCCTGTAAGTGGTTGTTCAGCTGAATAGTCTTGAATTTGTCATCAATATCTTCATCTTGTGTATATTAATTTAAGACCAACTTTATTGCTTTCCCATTCAGCTCTTCCAGTTCATTTGCTGCTGTAAGGATAATATCTTCTATAAATCTTAAATTGTAGACTTTTCTATCAGCCACCGTTACTCCATCAGACTATCCTTCTAAAGCTGTCCTCACGACATGTTCACCAAACATATTGAATAAGTATACGCATCCTTGTCTTTCCTCTCTCTGTTCTGAATTGACTTGAGAATTTCTGATCTAGTCATACTGTTACCATATTGGACTGGTATAGAAGTGTCGTCAGGAGTATAGGTGTACCCATCTCTTTTATCAGCATGGTATCATAGATACTTGAAACTGTGTCCACTTTTCAATGAGTTGTCTTAGTTACAAATTCCGCTTGTTCTTGTAGTATTTGATGATGTAGAAATTCTTCAGGATCACTATCTACTTGATCTAAAGAAAGGTGTTATTCTAGGTTTTGCTGGAATTCGTGGATTTTTGTGGGGTTAAGGGACGTGATATTTATTCGGGATCTTTTTAAGTACTTTAAAATGAAGTCTGATAATAATACTAGGAGTTGATGCATATGTATCCTCTTATCTTTTGGTGGCCTAGGCTTTCCATCTGAATTTTATTAGGATAATGTAATCTATTTGATTACTTGTTCGTCCATCTGGGCGGCGCCATGTATACAATCTACGTAGACATCCCAATTTCATAACAAATCCAAACCCAGACAATATATTAAGATAGTAATAGTACCCCTGACCCAGTAAGCTTAATAAAAACTTATACGGATGATCTAGATAAGCTACTGAAACCGTTAAATCAACTACATGAAAATTTATCAATATTATTCTGAACCTATTTTCTTATGGCATCTTAATTCAATTACTATTTTTATGGGAATAAGCCACAATATAAGTTAAAAATAAGTTTATTTTTGACGTTTCGACTCCCACTTCGGAAATCGTTATAAAAAATATATATTGTGGCGTATTCCCATAAAACTACTAATTAAAATTTATCAAATATGAAAACAAAAAATAGATACACTAGATTTCGAAACAATATACTTGAATCCATACAATCAGAATTCTGACGATTGAAACGTTAGTGAACAAAACCTCTAAGTATTATTATTATCTAGTACAGTTTAGCTAAATTTGTCCGCTTTCTAGGACACCTGACTGCATGGCATAGATAACTACATGATAATTACAAGTGTTGTGACATCATGCTTAACACACCTGCAAACTACATATAGTGTGACCACTTTGCACACCTGCAAACTTCTTATACTGTGACCACTATTTCACACATGCAAATAATTGTACTAGTGACATCGATGTCACAAGTCCGGTTAGTACACAAATTAATAACTCTGGAACCACGGGGTGTATCAATTTCAAACTTAGCGCGTAGGCATCAGGGAATTTTTCTTATCATTTTGCATTACCCTATGTTCATGTGTCCATTTGTCATGATATTTCACAGATGCCACAGTAAATACACGAACGTGTATGTGTGTGTGTGTGTGTGTGTGTGTGTGTGTGTGTGTGTGTGTGTGTGTGTGTGTGTGTGTGTGTGTGTGTGTGTGTGTGTGTGTGTGTGTGTGCAGCGATATTTGTGGTAACCTGTGTGAACATATTCCTGTATTATGGTAACTTCATAAATTGTGGTAACTTACACACGTTACCACTATTTTTTTTCTCAATATCTTCTTCGTTTTAGTAGCATTTACTATCAAAATAATTTTATATGCTCTTGTTTTCATTTGGGTTTCGATAGGTATTTTTTTTGCTAGGATAGGACCGAATAGAGCATAAATAAAAATTGTATAACCCTGATTCTGCGTATGTTACCAGAAATCAGGATGAGGAAGATTTAATTTACACACGTAATTGTGGCATCATGGGCGTGGTCGTAAAGTAGCGCCCTCTGAGATGACCTTGCGGTGTTGCACATTTCAGTTGAAATAAAACTAGTCTTATTTCGCATTTGGGTATAAATGGTATTAGTGTGTTAAAGGTGCCACAATAGTGCAATAATTTTCTTATACGCGATGGCGATGTTGACCAGAAATAAAAGGACAATAATTTTAGGAAAGATTAAAGAAATATTAACTTTAAGAAAAGAAGCATTTTATTTCTCCAAACATTATATTTAGCTTGAGTATGACATACTAATTTTCATTTATGGAAATTATGTAAGTTTTACTGATGAAAATTATAATTTTATTGTTCTGTATATCCGAGTAAAAAAAATCATAGAATTACTCGTCTTTTGGCGCGTATGACCTAATTGCGAATAAAAATTACAGTAAAACCTCTATACAACGGACCTCTATTTAACGGACTTCGGATATAATAAACAAAAAATCCGGTCAAATGCCAAAAAAAAAATAAAAACGTACGAATGAACACATTTACTGTACGCCAGTAAATAAATAAGTTTAAATTTTTGCAATCCTAAATTAAAGGTTTTACAAAAGTTGGAGTCTATGTCTGGAACGTCTGTGTCTTATATATGTAATCAGTATGGCATACAAAAGCAAGATGTTTCTGACACAAAAAACAAGAGCAAAATAAATAAATTTTCATTAATGTGTGATGAAGGAGAGAACAGCAATCTCAGAAAACGAATGAAATTGGCTCCTGAAACTTTACTGAAAGAAGCAATCTTAAAATGGTACGGCCAACAGTGTTTCAGTGGGGTGCCAGTCCGGCAGTCGAATTGAAATCTGCTGGAATTAAATTAGCAAATCATATGGACATACCATTGAAATTAAGTGCTGGATGGCTCTGGCGCTTTCTCAAAAGCGCTTCAAGTGCAACAAAAGAAGAAATGGAACTTTTTAGGCAAAAATTAGTGAAACATATCAGTAACGAAATGCTATTAGAATCTCAGATTTGTAATCCTGATGAAACTGGTTACTTATGGCGTACTTTACCTAAAACAACACAAGCCTCCAAATATGAAAAATACAATTCTAGAAGAAAAATCAGCAAGGACAGGGTATCGGCACTGTTTTGTGCTAACGCCGATGTATCACATAGATAGAAACCTGTAATGTTTGGCAAATCTCGTAAACATAGAGTTTTAAGAGATATAATGCTTCATCCGTCCGTTTCATATTATAGCTCCAAAAAGTGAAAGATGGTTTACCTGGTTTTTGACAAGCAAAATACAACATCGCTTTTACAGTCCATAAATCAGGGTATACTTTTGGCAACCAAACGAATATATCGCAGACATTTTTAGACGCAGTAATGGTTGCACAATGGAGATATTGTAGAAGATCCAAGAGAACAGCGGATTTGCAAAAATTAAGGTCTTACAATTTAAAATCAAAAATTTTTAATTTTGCTGTAGCATGGAGGAAGTGAAAGAGCAAACATTAAAAAAATAGTTGGAAGAATTTGTTTGATGCCCAAGATGCAGACACAGATTTAGAAGGTCTGGAAGTTACTGGATTTCTGTGGGACAATGTATAATAATGCCGGAGAACATGTAGCTGAGGAAGACGTTTTACAATGGCTAGAAGTCGATGAAGGTGACCCTAGGTATAACATCATGATTGAAAGTGAAATAGCAGATGAAGGTATGAACCTAAAAAATGAGGATTGAAGTAAAGATAGCGAAAAAGACGACAAAACAACACTGCTTAAAATGACGTTATCAGAAGAAAGATCGCATCTCGATGATCTTGTAACATTTATTAATTCTTCATCATATAACGAAGTTCAACTGTATTTTACGCATTTTCATAATTTTGGAAAGTTGATTATAAAAACAGCAAACATCGAAAGTGCAACAAACGCTAATAAATTCCTTTTTCAAAACAGGATTACCGACAGCAAGCGCGTCGATATCAAGAGCAACGTCACTTCACGACGAACGTCCAAAAACAATTAAATAGAATTTTGTTTTTATTTTGTATTTTTTATATAATATATCTAAATACGCTACATATATATTTTTATATAACGGATTTTCGGCTTTAACGGACACCCCGTCCCCCCTAATAGTCCGTTATATCGAGGTTTTACTGTACTTGAAAAATAAATTTTGAATATGAAGGACAGTAATAAAAGCTAAATACCATATATATGTTTCAAATTTTATCATTATTATCAAATTTTAGCGCCTATTGTGAGTTATTTAACTTGGTAATTTAAACGACTTATCGCAAGATTTGCATCCGACCAGCTTGAAGAGAAAAAATGTGGAATTGTTGTTGGTCATATCCTCACTATACTTTTTCGGACACGTGGAAACTGTTTTATTTTTAAGTGAAGAATTTTCGAGTCAAGTGAAATAAAATGTTTTTCAAACATCTTCTTGACTTACCGGAAATGGAAATTTCAAAACGCTAATCTTGGACCTTTTTTAAACAGAATGGGATATCCTATGATACCCCATTTTTAGAGCTCTATACAATAACTTAAAACACAAATCAAAGCGTTGCCACAAAAATGACGGCTGTCAAATTTGAGCGTTTTTTACATTATGCCGTTTTTTGACTCAACGGCCAATCATCAAAACACTAGCAATTATTGTTTACTTTGTAATCTGATGGAGATTAGTATCAAATGGCATTTCAAAATTCAAATTGAATCAGGCTCTGTATGCTAGACAAACCCATTATAGACCCGGATTTTTTTTACCAATTTCCTAACGTGATTTGATACCGCTATAGCAGTTATAAAAACCCCTTTCTCAGAACGATTTATACATTTATAAATAAAGTATGGAACATTCCATTAAAAAACAATGTTCAGCATCTGTCAATGTTCCTCAAGAAACAACTAAACGTTTGAAGAAAAAATAATAATAACAAAATAAATAAACAAATCGATATCGCGTTATAAAGCGATTTAAACAAAAATATGAACTTAAACGGCTCCTAGATCGTCTTTTTAATAGTAGGGATTTTATGTTCAGTAGGGTCAAGAAATAAGCAGGTACCAAAATTATGTCAATATTAAAGGTCTTTCTTTAGCCGAGAACTTGAAATTTTCAACTATTGTTTTTGTGCTAAAATCTTTTCATGCATCAACATTACCGAATTTAAGATTGCTATTTGATAAGTAGGTAGGTACTTTTTAGAAAGTACTGTATAGAAATGTAAATACAATCGATTCAAAATCACTGGTCTAATTCTGAATTAACTTTGAATGAAATAAAGGACGACATTTGTACCGAAACGTGTGTTTAATGTGGCCCATATATTGTATTGCAATTTCTAAAATTTTAGATTATTAACCTTATTTATCTGAGAAAACTAACTACGACAAATTTGTTATAGCATGAAAACTTAATAATTGTCCAATTACTTCAAAAATGAATGGATATTCTGGTTTGGCGATTGTAGTTCGTAAATCTGGAATTGATTTTGAAAGTTCAATATTACAAACCCCTGAATGTTGATAAAACTCCTAGCTGCTAAATTAAATCAACTATGTGGAAATTACTTTTTACTGATGTTTCAGCCATTGGTTTCTTAAAGTACTGATCAAAATGAAAAAGAGAATTAATTTCATATTTGATATCTGTGATAGTTTGTCTGTTTTTACATGTAACTGATGTCAATGGGAATGTTTAGCCAACGTTAAGCAATTCAATGCTTTTATGATGTATGGCAGTAGCCGCAGCAGTACCCTTGACAGTTTCCAACATTAATCAACATGTTATCAAATCTGATTATGATATTTCATGACTAATTCGCCTTAGCATTCTAGTTCCAAGACTATTATCTATTGTTGAGTATAATTTTGGCTACCATATTCGTTATGGTGACTATTTGCACCAGCTTTAAATAATGATATAGTCAATTTTCCGTACCTTTGCCTTAAATTTTTTAGCCATGATGTTCTGCTACCAGGAGCATGGTTACCTTGGATCTTTCCCTGATGAATGATCAGATGCAAAAGTTCATATTTTTAAGGATATCTCGTAATGTGCCAAATATTCCAGATTGCATTTCTTTATTCAATTGACCAATTAAGTTGTTTAGTTCAGCCATCTAAGGAGCTACTGATATATAACTCTGTCGATCCATAGCACTGGAAAGATATAGCAATATGCCATACGTACGCGAAGATCAATTCTAAGATCGCATTTATTGCTATTTAACATAAAAATGCTGCGCTGCTGCATCGCTTAACGCTTGCTTGACGATTCGAATTGTTTTCTAATTTCATCTGTATTTTAATCTTTTCACACTGGTCTGCTAATACTGATAGCAGTTATCTTGCGCTTATTACCATGTTATTATCTAGATACACTAGCTCTAATCTCCGAGAAACCAGTCATCAAATGACACTTTCTAAACATTCATTTTTCAAATTTAGGGCAAATTGGTATAAAGAAAAATCATTGCTTTCATAAATCAGACTATTATTTTCGGATAATTCAGATTTTCACAGCCGAAAACTCTGCGTTTATGTCCTGAGCGATTGAAAAGCCGTGAGTGTGCTATTGATAAAACATAGCTAGTGATAGATTGCTCTGATAAGCTAAATTTGTTTTAGACCAAAACCTCTATAAGGTTTTACCAACACCACCTGACTAGGTGTTTGAAATAAATAAATATTTATGTTAAATACCCCAATATTTGTATATTATAATATTTTACAATGCATATGTAGGGAAATAATGTGGATATTTAGAGCAAACTAAGCTTATTTATCAAATACGAATGTTATAAAACCTACTATTCTTTAAATTAGACCTGCTTGAAGGACAATGTGACAAATGCATTACAGAAAACAGAGCTGTATTACAAAAAGAAATCGGGAAACGTAACAGATTGCTTTTATAATCAGATCAAAACTTGAGGTCCCTTAAGTTAGCGGGGACACATGAGCGGAATCCAATTTAACCTACGTCATATTTTTCACCCATATTTCACTAATTTATTACCAATTCGATAATTTTTTAATATTCAAGCTAGCAGAATTCTAAAAGCAATATTTATGATATACTACAGTGTTTTGTTACGTTTTTACAAATTTTTTACCACCCTAGTAAGTATTCACCTCTCCATTACCTCGTACGAGAAGTCAATAAGTATATTATGTTAAAATTTAAGGTAAAAAATCTTCTTTTATCATTTCACTGTCCTCTACTTATAACTGAAATAAAAAAATATTTTATTAAATTTTTACTTGGCCAGCCTGATAATTTTCCACTCCTAAACCAATCTTATTTGAAAACATTCCCGCTAGCTTAATATTCAAGTCAGTGGAGTTAGAAAAATATGTGGTACTTTTGAAATACCATAGTGTTCTGCTAGGCTTTTACGAATTTATTACCACCCTAGTAATTTTTTACTCCTCAACTTACCCCTATAGAAGTCAATAACTATGTTATGTTAAAATTTAAGGTGAAAAAATATTCTTTTAAAATTTCACTGTCTTCTACTTATAACCAAAATAAAAAAGTGTTTCGTTTTCAACAAAATTTGACTACCCTGTAATTTCCGTTGAATATTCTTAAAATATTTATCTCCTAAAATGTTTTCCAAGTAATATAAATTATTTATGCTATACAACTAATACTCTAAAGAGTATGTTCTGACCAATCTTTAATACCCTTCTTATTTAAATATTATAATATTTAATACCTAAACTATTTTCGAAATTTTCAGGTAGGTACCTAATAAATACAAATCTTTTAATCTTTTAACAATAGGTGCCCAAGGTGTCTCGATCCGCCTTTATAATTAGCCAATTAATGTAATAGTCGTAATAAAACTATTGCAAATTGAATATTTCTTACCTGGTTATCATTATGTGAAATATAATAATTCAGTTTTATTTACTAAAACTCAACTTAATTTGAGTTATTTTATATTTATAAAAGGGTACTAGCGACTCTAATCCCAGCAAATATTTTAAAACAGTTAAAATTTATAATTTTTGTAATAAAGTACTTTCATATCTTCAACATTTAAACATTTAAAAAATATATATTAATTAACACAGAATAATATTTCAGAATGCTTTTCAATTAGGGTAGTCGAGAAAAAAATTACTAGTCTGGTAAAAATATAGTAAAAATCTAGCAGAGCACTTTTGTATTTCCAAAAAGATTTTGCATTTACCTAGAGTGAATGTGTAGCTCGTGGAATATTTTCCAATAACTGTGGCTTAAGTCGTACTTGAGTACTTGGGACATGTGATGAGAGGGCAAAAATACGCATTATTACAACTTATTATGCAGGGCAAAATCCGAGGAAAGCGAAATGTGGGAAGACGAAGAATATCCTGGCTTAAGAACTTTGAATGCAGTAGTGCAGAACTTTTTAGAGCGGCAGTCAACAGAGTCCGCATAGCCGTGATGATTTCCAACCTTCGATAGAAGATGGAACTTAAAGAAGAAGAAGAAGTCGTCAAAAATTATAAGGGGAAGTCAAATTCAGTATAAACTGAGCAAGCAATTTATACTTTCAGTTACAAGTGGAGTACAGTAAACTTGTAAAAATAGATTTTATATCACCTTAAATTTTAACCTAGCAGAATTATTGACTTCTCATAGAAGGTAGTTGAAGGGTGAAAAATTACTAGGGTGGTAATAAATAAGTAAAATCTAGCACAACGGTGTAGTATTTCATATTTTCGAAAAGATTTTTCTTTTGTATTCAGCTAGCGTAAATGACATGTGACTGGTAGAATTGGAGTAGTTGGTTAACATTTAGTAAAAACTAACAGAGCAGATTCTTATTTTAAATAGAGTACAGTATAATTCCAAAAAAAATGTCTTCACCTTAAGTGTTAACTTAGCAGAATTATTGACTTCTCACAAGGGTTTGTCGGGGGGTAAAAATTACTATAGTGATAATAAATTCGTAAAAACCTAGCAGAACACTGTGGTATTTCAAAATTTTCTTTTTAAATACACTGGCGCGAATATTAAGCCAGTGGAAATGTTTACAAATAGGAATGGTTTAGGGGTAGAACATTATCAAGGTGGACAACTTTTAGTAAAAAGTTAACAGAACAGTTTTTCATTTCAGTTATAAGTGAAGGACGGTGCAATTGCAAAACAAAATTTTTTTACCTTAAATTTTAACCTAACGGAATTATTGACTTATCCCAAGGGACAGGTGAGTTGTGAATAATTACGAGGATGGTAATAAATTCGTAAAAACTAAGCCAAAACTGTGGTATTTAAAAAGTATTTTTTATGCTAGCGGGAACGTTTCCAAATAAGAAAAAAAAAATTTACAGCACATTTTAACCTAACAGAAATATTGACTTCTCACTCTCTCAGGGGTAGGTAAGGGCCGAAAAATTACTAGGGTGGTAATAAATTTGTAAACACCTAGCAGAACCCTGTGGTATATCATAAATATATTTTTTTGGAAATTTGTTAGCTTGAATATTCAGCAAGGGGAATCGCTCCCATTAGGATAGGTTTGTGGGTGAAAAATTATTGGGCTAGTAATAAATTAGACAAAAATGGGTAAAAATGAGCCATAGGCAAAAAGCTTTTTTTTTAATTCTGCTAGCTTGAACCTTAATTCTGTAGAATCAATAAATTGGTTATGCTCATGTGTCCCTGCTAGCTTAGGGGTCCTCAAAGCTTGCCAAAGAAAGAAAAAATAATTCATTGTTACCGTTCAAATTAATTTGACGAATTTTATATGTATACATATACCAACTGCCAATAAAAAGTATGGAATATATGGTTTTTTACTACGCGTAGTACTAAATGTAGGGTGAAAATCACTTATAGAACAAAATTATTTCTGTCCTTGTTTAAAAAAATTATAAAACTGATGGAGCACGTCTATTATAAATGTGCGCTTTTTAAATATAATGTACAAGTTAACTCACGCAAGTCTACCATAGTCCAAAAGCTTTGTTTTCATGGAACACCCTATATATTTATATATTCTTTAAAGCTCCTTAAAAACTTGACCTCAACGAACTATATCATGTAAAGTATATTATGAACATTACAGGGTAGGTAGTATGTTGAAATTATATAGTGTGAAAACCACTTAGGAAATACAATTGTCTTTGTCCTTACTTTAGAAAATTATTAAAAACGCCGAAACAGATCAACTTGTAAATTCAAATTTACATTTTTAAAATTTAAAATTTAAATTAAATACAACACTCAATATATTGATACTTAGTTCACAAAATGGATGTCTGTATTTAGATTATTAAAAAAAGCAATATTTAAAGTATAATTAATGATTAATTTAAAAATTTTGTTTATTTAATGTCTTCACAAAAATTATACATAGTTTCAAAATTTCAGCTTGAATTATTCATACTAGACTCTACATAATGTACTTTTTTGAGATGAGTCTATAGCTTCTAAAAACATAAAAAT
Source organism: Diabrotica balteata (assembly GCA_918026665.1). Classification (NCBI taxonomy): domain Eukaryota; kingdom Metazoa; phylum Arthropoda; class Insecta; order Coleoptera; family Chrysomelidae; genus Diabrotica; species Diabrotica balteata. Next base: position 47,667,989 of record OU898283.1, on the reverse strand, counting down.
ATACAATGAAAACTAAAGATGATGCACTATGCTAGACTTACATGAATCATCCTGTACATTTAAAATATCTATTTAAATGTTTAAACAGTGCACATTTGAATTTAAAAGTAGACAGCTCCCATCGTTTTTAATAATTTTCTTATAAATAAGGACACAAAAAATTTTATTCCATAAGTGATTTCCACACTGTATAATTTTAAAATTCCACCCTGTATTACTCATAATAGACCCTACATAATACCATAATACATGATACACTGTCGTGCACTAAATAAAAAAATTTAATAGTAACCAACTGAGTATCAATGTCACAGAAAAGGTAAAGCAGAAACTTGTTCCTATAACAAATATGGCAACATGGCCTTCAAACACACTGTCTATACAGCCATACTAGTGGCATCCCGAAACACAGATATTTGTTACGGATATATTTGTGGCATCTTTTTCACACAGTTTCTGATTACAAAATAATTGTGGAATCCGGTGCCACAATTATATTCGTCGATAATATTCATACCATGGAGTGTATCGAAATAATTCCTATCCATAAACACTCTGCTCGAAGGGTGCCAGTATCATAGTATGTTTACATCGATTTGCCACAATTGAGGATATAGTATGCGATGCCACAAATATTGCGAAACGTGTATAGGTGTGTGTGTGTGTGTGTGTGTGTGTGTGTGTGTGTGTGTGTGTGTGTGTGTGTGTGTGTGTGTGTGTGTGTGTGTGTGTGTGTGTGTGTGTGTGTGTGTGTGTGTGTGTGTGTGTGTGTGTGTTGTGTGTGTGTGTGTGTGTGTGTGTGTGTGTGTGTGTGTGTGTGTGTGTGTGTGTGTGTGTGTGTGTGTGTGTGTGTGTGTGTGTGTGTGTGTGGTGTGTGTGTGTGTGTGTGTGTGTGTGTGTGTGTGTGTGTGTGTGTGTGTGTGTGGTGTGTGTGTGTGTGTGTGTGTGTGTGTGTGTGTGTGTGTGTGTGTGTGTGTGTGTGGTGTGTGTGTGTGTGTGTGTGTGTGTGTGTGTGTGTGTGTGTGTGTGTGTGTGTGTGTGTGTGTGTGTGTGTGTGTGTGTGTGTGTGTGTGTGTGGTGTGTGTGTGTGTGTGTGTGTGTGTGTGTGTGTGTGTTGTGTGTGTGTGTGTGTGTGTGTGTGTGTGTGTGTGTGTGTGTGTGTGTGTGTGTGTGTGTGTGTGTGTGTGTGTGTGTGTGTGTGTGTGTGTGTGTGTGTGTGTGTGTTGTGTGTGTGTGTGTGTGTGTGTGTGTGTGTGTGTGTGTGTGTGTGTGTGTGTGTGGTGTGTGTGTGTGTGTGTGTGTGTGTGTGTGTGTGTGTGTGTGTGTGTGTGTGTGTGTGTGGTGTGTGTGTGTGTGTGTGTGTGTGTGTGTGTGTGTGTGTGTGTGTGTGTGTGTGTGTGTGTGTGTGTGTGTGTGTGTGTGTGTTGTGTGTGTGTGTGTGTGTGTGTGTGTTGTGTGTGTGTGTGTGTGTGTGTGTGTGTGTGTTGTGTGTGTGTGTGTGGTGTGTGTGTTGTGTGTGTGTGTGTGTGTGTGTGTGTGTGTGTGTGTGTGTGTGTGTGTGTGTGTGTGTGTGTGTGTGTGTGTGTGTGTGTGTGTGTGTGGTGTGTGTGTGTGTGTGTGTGTGTGTGTGTGTGTGTGTGTGTGTGTGTGTGTGTGTGTGTGTGTGTGTGTGTGTGTGTGTGTGTGTGGTGTGTGTGTGTGTGTGTGTGTTGTGTGTGTGTGTGTGTGTGTGTGTGTGTGTGTGTGTGTGTGTGTGTGTGTGTGTGTGTGTGTGTGTGTGTGTGTGTGTGTGTGTGTGTGTGTGTGTGTGTGTGTGTGTGTGTGTGTTCTTGTTTTATATTTGTTGTGACATCATGTGCGTGCACTATCCTGCAATCTGGCCACTGTTTTAGTTGTGGCATCATACACTCCGATGTCACAACAAAATGAATCATATTTTTATAAAAACAGATATATTGCGGATTATTTTGGAAGTTACCGCAAACCTTTCACCTATCGATTATCTTTTGTCGTCTGTTTTCGGTAGTACTCGCTTAGTTTTAATTTAACATTATTTTGTGTGTGAGGTCACAATCATTGATGTTGCACACATGAATATCACCAATTTGTGGCATCAGCTGTGATCCCTGTAGCGGAGCGCCCTCAGGAGGATACACTTTGTACTAATGTGTGTAAAATCCTATTCAGTCATTTTTTTGGCAGGTAAGCTCGTTGGAGTGCATTCTATTTTCTAATGCTGTGGCATCGTGTTTTATTTGTAAATTTTCTTTTATATTTATTTTAGCGTAGCGCAAAGTACTTAACATAATTGTCTAAAGATAATAATTTTGGGTTTTTTTTTGGAATTGCGATAAATATTGACTTATACTTTCAACAGGTTTTATGTGTTTAAAAAGTTTCTGATCAACTTTACGATATTTGTTATGACCAATTAACGTTTTTAAAAATCCACACATGCTGCTTTTATAAGTGCATTAAGTTTCCTATTATTTTAGGTCGACATCAAAATAATTTTTTATAAGTTAGATTAAAATAAGCCTTGGATTTTTATAAGATTATAATTCTTTTTTACGCTAATACGAAACATTTTTGTTGGTTTTCGAATCGTCATTAATTCAGTGCGTGAAGGGTGCTGAATTAGTCTCCTTGGCGTTATTTTTTGAGTAGGTTCACAAAGCAAATTTAAAAATTCTAGTTTTGTAATAAACATATTAATTTAGAGCAGTATGTAGTCTAAGAACCGAAATAGAGATGACTTTCACCCAGATGCGTTTTTTTATGAAAATGTTTTCAAAAAGTATTGTGGATTATTTTTTTTTTCTTCTGGTTGGTTTTATATAATTGACTTTATTCCGCCTAAGGCTTAAGTTAATGTCTTAAGCTAATTTCTGAGGTGCGTTTTCTGACAAAACGTTGTTTAAGCTTATTTAATTCGATTACATGAAATTAACTATAACTTGATAATCTCCATTAGATTAGAACTGATAGGTGGTTGGCATCTGTTGATACCAAAACACCTTTTTAAATACAACCAAAATGGGACCACTCTCCGGTTAACAATTTTAGTGTAAATCATTTAAAATACCACGAGAAAACTAATGATACTGACAGAAGTCCCTAGTGGAGGGGAGGTCGTCGTTTCTAAAAACTATCAAATTTTACCTCGGGGAAAAACGTAAACTACACAAAATCGTTCATATTGTCTCTCTCAGAAACACATAAATACGTAGCGGACACGAAAAAAATAACCGCTTGATTCGACTAATTGTTGTAAATGTTAAAATAACTTTCTATAGAGGTATTATAATAGACAAATTTTCCCAAGAAATATGTAAAAATGAATAAATTTTAATATTTTAAGAGATTTCTGGAAACTAATTTACCAAACTTAAGAATTACTGATATGAATCTAAAATAATATAATAAAGCCGAAAAACAAAATTAACTAAATTATAAGGAGACGAAGAAATTATAATGAAAAGTTTGCTTCGTACTTCTGTTCGTTTATCTTAGCAACATGAGTGCCGCTTCTTTGATTTTCTTTTTTCTACCGTCTGTTTCATTCATTACTACCAATAAGTATTTTCTATTAGCTCTGTGTTCTTTAACCGATGCATGTTTGTATATTTGACATTTCTCAGTCTCCGTTTTTATGTAGGTTTGGTGATCTTATTTTTAAAAATTTTTATTATCCTGTGAAGGCATATTTTATTCTTTTGTTGTAACCCTTACTCGTTAAAATATTATGGGTGTAATAATTATAAAATCAAATAAATTTGAAAAAGTTTGAAAATAAAATTAAATTACACGTAATATTATAATTATAATGTTTACACGTATATCTTTACTATAGTTACAATAAATTACAGCAACGTGTTACTACAATAGAGAAAAAGATTATTTTACTTTAATAGATTGACAACTAATAAATAAAAAATCTCAAAAATGTTGTTAATACCTTTGAAAAGGAACCATTAGGTATATATACCATTGAATTTCTCCACAAGGCATAAGCAAAGGTACTTAAGGTATTGTCAAATTTTATTGCTCGCTTAATTTACAACATAGTTACTGACTCCCATTGTATGAAAGGTTGGTTCTGTAATATAATAAACTGTTTTGTTAGTCTGTATCCTTTTTCACAATAAACTTCATTTTTTTTTTCTTAAAGCAACGCCAATTAATCGCTAAAATGTAAATAATCTAGTGAAACAAAAAGATTGAATAACAGATGATACCCTTAAAATAATTGAGAATAGAAGAAATCTTTGTCAAAGTGGTGTACATAGTGAAAGGGAGAAAGCTAGTTTAGGAGACTTCAACAAAGAAATAAAAAAAAAGACGCAAGGCTGACAAACAATAATACTATCACCATATATGCAAAGAAATTAAGAGTCACGATCAAAACAATCAACCAAGAGATCTATTTAGAAAAATATGATACATAACAAGAGACTCTAACGCAAGAACTTGGGCCATTGGAGACCACACAGGAACCCTGGTAACCAACAGAGAATATACATGTATAGCATAGACATGGAGATTATATAGCCGGGATCTATATAAAGATGATCAACTCCAGAAACTCCTGACAAAATCGAAGAAGAACCTAACATACTCGAGAATGAAATAAGACTGGCGATCAGTAAACTCAAGTATAACAAAGCACCAAGTCCAGATATGATAACAGCAGAAATGCTCAAAGCTAGGAAGAAACCGGAATAGAATTGCTTCACTTGCTCTGTAACAAAATAAGGCAGCTTTCATAAATGTGACAACTATAGAACCATCTCTCTTATCTCACATGACAGCAAAATAATGCTGCATATAATCAATAATAGACTGAAAACTTTCCTACAAAGAGAAATACCCCGAGAGCAAACTGGATTTACCAAAGGTAGAGGCACTCGAGAACATCTTTTGAACATAAGACAATTAATAGAAAAACCTAGGGAATTCAATATACCACTACACATTTGTTTTATAGATTATCACAAAGCATTCGACAGGGTCAAATGGCAACACTTATGGCAGATACTAAAAGCAACAGACGTACCACAATACTTAATTTCACTTATAACTGAACTATACGACCACGCTACTAGATCAGTTAAAGTGCTTGACACACTCTCAAATAAATTTCATCCAGAACAAGGTGTCAGACAAGAATGTATACTGTCTCCTAAATATTTAATATATGTGTATGGGGAGCATATTATGAGAAAAGCGCTTGAAGGATGGGAAAAGGGCATCTCACTAAATGGCCATTAAAATAAACACACCTACATTTTGCAAACGACACAACCCTTCTTGCAAATAGTCAAAAAGAGTAACTTGATCTCATACGACTGGTTCAAAACAAAAGTCAAATATTTGGTTTGCAGTAAAACATATCGAGGACAAACATCATGATATAGTGGATAGACTACATAATAATCAACCACACATAACCACAATTGACCGGTTTGAGATTAGAAATTATTTCAGGGCGAACACCATTACAGGTTAGAAAAATTAGGCTAGTGTTTTGGAATCTTGGAAGTACTACAGGTAAGATTGTGGAGTTAGTAGATGCACTTAAAAGAAGGAAAGTACAAATTGCCTGTGTACAAGAGACTACGTGGAAAGGACAAAAGGCGAGAGAACTAGGTGAAGGATACAAATTGTGGTATGTAGGGAAGAGTAACACTAGGAATGGAGTTGGTATAATTGCTGATAGTAAATGAAAGATATCGTAGTAGAAGTTGTAAGAACGAGGTATAGAATAATTTCAATGAAATTTGTAATTGATAGAGAAGTATTGAATGTTGTGTGTTTATGTATGCTACTCAAACAGGGCTGGGTGAGAATGAAAAAAAAAAAGTTCAATTAGGAGACATATTGAGTGATATCCCACCAGAGGAGAAAGTTATAATAGGAGGCGATTTTAATGCACATGTGGGCCAATCCAAGACAGGACATGAAGCAGTACACGAAGGACTAGGCTTTGGATCTAGAAGTGAAGCTCGGGAAGATATGCTTGAATTAGCAATAGCGCTAGATATGGCCATTGTTAACACATTCTTTCGAAAGAGAGAAACTCAACTTTTCACATACAAAAGTGGACAAAATTAATCCCAAATAGATTATTTTATGACAAGAAAAGAATATACACATGAATGTAGGGACTGCAAGGCAATAGTTAGTAAGACAGTAAGCTAACAACATAAGTTGCTTGTGCTGGATATCGAAAAAGCGAAACTAAACCAAAATATTAGAGACCACAAAAAATCAAGTGGTGGATGTTAAAAGATGAAAAAGAATGTCTGAAAGAATGTCTGGAGGAAGATGGCCAGGATCATTAGCGATACTGCTATTGAAATACTTGGAAAAACGTCAGGAAAAAAGTTTGAGAATAAAGAAACCTGGTGATGATCCAACGAAGCTAAAGAAAAAATAAAAGAGAGAGAAGAGAAAATTATATAAACAGTGGCAAGAAAATCGGTCGGATACAGATCTTTATTTGCAGATTATTATTAATTAACTATGATAGCCAATTTATTCGTGAAAAAACTGACAATAAAACGAATTCATCAATACTGTGATTTCAAAATAAATATCTTGCTATATACCATTTTGTTAAATTTGTTTTATTTAAAAATTTACAATCTTTATTAATATTGTTGTCGAAAATTATACATATGCAGTTTTCTAGTAGGTACATATATGAAAATTGCGTCTGTCTTCGATATTTAATTATTTACAGGTGGATTTGTTACCTGTATTTCCCCTTGTTACGTTGTAAATTTACTAATAAATAATATTACTCTGGTCTGTTTCTTTAGTTATAATATAATTATATTATACCCCTAACCACACTGAACCGCCCACTGAAGTTTATGGTTTTATTGTGTAGCTCCAAACCAGTCACTTCAACGGGTATCCCGATTGTATAATCGTCTAGAGTAAAAGATAAAAGTATTTTTGACCTGGGCTTGAGAGAGATAATCTGAATGATACCTAGAATGTTACTTCATGAACAGATTTGTTTTCATACAGAAAGAAATTTTTGCAATAGGGAGAGTCCAATGAAATTTACCGTTAGGATTTTCGTGGATGGGCCAACGAGAATGGAGGGTAACCAACTTTTACTCATTCAATTTAAATTTTTACATCTATGCTTTCTAGCCATAAAGCAATTATAGAAACACGTTTTACGAACTTAAACGTTTCTTTATATGAAGGGACATCCGCTTTTGTTTGTAAGAATACTTATATATTGAGTTTCGCTGTATTTGCTGATAGCGGTTGCTGATCGCATATTAGACAGACGTTAGATCGCTTACACACAGTATCGTACATAAGTAAAAATTAAAAATAATAAAAAGGTTGCCAATGTCATTCCATAATACAAATGTATACGAGATGAGTCAATACTCAGCATCTTAATCTGGTTTTTTTATTATTAAATTTTGGCTATCGGTTTCGAGGCATACAATGTATGTCCCATCATCAGGCCACAGTACATAGTTCTTTGTTCTATCAAAAACTATAAGTTGATATGACATGAAAACAATGAAACATGAAAAAATCAATCTTCTTCTTCTTCTTCTTTTAATTTAGTCATGACTCTGTTTTTCAATGTACCTCCAGTAAGTTGTCGTTCGATCGTTTTCGTAGTCTTTCTACTGATGCTCTTTGTACTTCTAGCTCTATCCCACAGTGTTTTGCCATCAATTTTAATAAATGTTTTCATCTCTGCTTTTTCTAACATCCTTTTTGTCCACTCTGTGTTAGATCGTGTTTCTGCCACGTATGTCATTATTGGTCTGATAACTATTTTGTAAATTCTGCCTTTCATTTCTTTTCTGATATTTTTATTTCTCCATATTGTTCTATTCAGGCAACCTGCGTTTCTGTTTGCTCTATTGACTTGATCTTCCACTTCTGTTTCGAGCTTAACAGCAATACATTATCTGTTGAATTTATCACTCATTATTTATTTTGTTTGTGTGTCATACCTTGCAAAATTTCAAATGTCAAATTTATCTTCAATAGTTATAATTTGTTACCAGCCATATTCACTAACGTAATTTTCTGTTGTTAGGTATAGTAGGACATTTTATAATAAATTACCCTAATAAAGTTCTAGATTATAAAGTTTAATAGATCTTCTTCTTAAAAATGTTCTTTTGTTTTATTTGATTAATGCAATTTATTAAAATCTATATTTTTTACAAAGTAAGCATTAAGTAATATTTATGTCGCTAAAACTATTGACATGTGGCGAACATATCCATTAATATGCCGGTCTTAATGTTAGTGTATTAAACTATTATTGATTCTGGGAAAAACATTATTAACATTACACTTTGTTGCTGTTGCTGGTGATATACCACGGTATATTTAAAATTATCCTTAGTAGCAGGTTATTAGTAAAGTTTTCTATTATATTTTTAACATTTCTGTAGTTATTCCACTGTGAAATCAATTTTTTTATTAGTTTTTATTTGTTTTTATAGCTCCCTCTATTTAATGTTCATTGAGATTTTGTTGAATCTTAGTATTCATGCTTTTGTTCTTATTTCCTCTTTCGGTTTCTGCTGTGATACAATGTAAATTTCCTTTTGTTAGAAGCATTCAATTTTCAATTATTAAACTGTCTTGTAACCTAAACTTAGGTTCAGTTATCTATCACCATCAAAACCTATCCCATGCATCGTCGAATACAAACTAATTTTAGTTAAAAAAGGTGAACTCCTTATATGTATATGGTACATTGGAAAATATGACGTATGATTTAAAATTTCGTAACAAGAATGTCTTCCGTTGCTAACGCAACATAACTTTTATTTGTTCTGAATCAACTTTCTTGTAACATAATAACTTATGTTGATATTATTTTGGAATAAGCTACAAATTCAGGTAACAAAATTCTTTATTTTAACGTTTGGGTTTTCATAACGACATTTATTATCAAAAAAACTTTCAAACAAAACATTCATGTGTTATAAATTAAAGAATCAATCTAAATTAACAATTTTGTTGTGAGTTTGGAAGCATGATTTTCTTTTTTCTTTTATTTTAACTTAACTAAAAAGTTAGAGACACACGTATAAAATATCCAATTCAAAGTTAAAGAAGTGATAGATTCAACTGTTATTTGATGAAAGTTCAATTTATCTATCATCGATTATTTAAAAGAAGTCAATACAGAACAGATACACGGCTATTGACCATAATGTTTTCTACAATAATTTTGAACCGTAGACCTGTGACACAAGATATCTGGTTTCTGAACATGTGTTTGCAGAATAGAAAACAAAGTGTGCGCAAGCAGGTATATACATCACGGCAAACCAGATGGTTCAAAAATTACAGAAGGAACTTTTACAGAAAACGAGATAGTATAATATAGTGAACTGTTTAATCGTTTATCGTTCTACATGATTTTTTACGTGTTTCTATGTGATTTCTACATTACGTGGAATACTCTTGCATGTGACTACTTTTTTGGCAAAGCGATCGGCGTTATCGTTACAAGTTATCATAATTTTTTAATATCTAGTGAATGTATATATTTATTCTATTTATTCTTACTTGTTAAAATATAGGTGTTAAAAATCAAATAAATTTGAAATAGTTTTAAATAAAATGCAATTACACATAATTATAATGTTTTTTCTTGTATAATTACATTACTTATACAATAAATATTTATTATACTCAATAATAATAAATAACACTTTTATTATACGCAAGTTATAAAAAAATCGAATGTATTTTAGCAACGTGTCTCTACAATAAAGAAAAAGATTATTATTTTGGAGATTTACAACACTATACTTATACAACCTCAAAAATTGTGTTAAACTGAAAAAAAAAACGTGTTTTTCATTAGGTACCATAGAATGTTTCCACAAAGCATAAATGGCGACATTAGGTACTTAGATATTGTGAAGTTTTATTGCTCGCTTAATTTATTTACAACATAGATACGACATCTTTTGTATGAAGGATTTCTTCTGTAACACAATAAGCTGTTTTGTTAGTTTGTATACTTTTTCACAATTAACTTCATAATTTTTTCGTTAAAAGGGTAATCAGCTTTCACTCGTTCAATTTTATTTTTTAGATCCATACTTACTTTCTAACCATAAATCAATTAGAGAAAAAGTCCTACGAGAACTAATTGAAATGTTTCTTTGTATGAAGGGATATCTTTTATATTTCACATTAAGAGAACTTTCTACCAGCCTTTTTGTTTGTAAAAATACTTATATATTGAATGTAATTGAAGTATTTGCTGATAACCATTTCTTATGGTATACTAGACAGACGTTAGATAACTTTCTTACAGTATCGTACATAAATAAAATTTAAATTAAAAGTTTCGTAATGTTGACTCGGGGTAAAAAAATATTACAATTAGTGAAGTTTGTAGAAGATTCCGAACCAAAAAGCACACAAGGTAAGTGAAATATTTTTTTTATGTGGATAATTAGCAGCCTACAAGTTTATTTCTCGTATTTTTCGTTTTGTTACACTAGTCACCAGTATATCATCTGTTGACCTTATCTCTCATTATTTGTGTATTTGTCATAACTTGCAAATTTTCAAACTTCAGATTTATCTTCGGAGGTTGTAATTTATTACCTGCCCAATTCACTAATTTCAGTTTCTGTTGTTAGGTTATAGTAGGATATTTATAATAAGTTACCCTAAAAAAGTCCTATATTAAAAAATTTATTCGATCTTAAATTTTTTAGTATTTCTGTAGTTATTTCACTTTGGATCCAAGTGTTTTATTTTTTTATTTGTTTTTTATAGCTTTCTTTAGTTTACCTTCATTCAAATTTTGTTAAATCTGAGTATTCGATGTGTTATCCTTATTTGCTCTTTCAGTTTCTGCTGTGCTATGCATTGAGCTCCTTTATATAGTTTCGTTTTTGTTAGAAGCATTCTCTTTATAATACATGGGAAAATATGACGTAAAAAATAAATTGGATAACAAGAACGTCTTCCGTTGCTATTGCGACATAATCTTTATTTGTTCTGAAACTATTTTCTTGTAACACAAAACTTATGTTGCTATTGTCTTGGAATAAGCTACAAATTAATATAGGTAACAAAACTCTTTATTTTAACGTTTAGGTTTTCATAAAAAAAACTCGACATTCGTTATCAAAAAAACTTTACTGAAATTCATATTTTATATTAAAGTATCAATCTAACTAAACAATTTGGTCGTTCGTTTGGAAACATCATTTTTCTTTTTAAAATTTAACTTGACTCAAAACTTAATGAAAGATTTTTACATATTCAAATAACCAATTCAACGTTAAAGACTTAGAAGTCTTACCTCAGTACTCATAATAAGCTTTAACTTGAAAACTTTCATCGGGAAATCTATGATAGTATGTGGCTGATAGTAATAAAGACCCCAGACACTATCAACTATCATATCAAATATCCAAGCTCTTTTGTTAGTTACATAAGAGCCGCTTCTCTATTTTTTTACTGTACAGGTCTTTCAAAACTATTGACGAATCGCTCTGTTTTATTCTTATATATATATATATATATATATATATATATATATATATATATATATATATATATATATATATATATATATATATATATATATATATATATATATATATATATAAAGAAGTACTTGTGACTCGTTTTAAAAAAATATATAAATGTTTTGGATGGGTTGAAATCAATAAAAGGGGCTATTGGTTAACTATTTTTTATCTCGAGCTTTCAATTGTGTTTACAAATATTATCAAGAGCTGCCAAAAAATACAAAATATCTTACAAATTTGAACTAGAAAGAAAAAAATTTTTGTTAACTCACCAAATAAAATTAGTTTGGTTAATAAAATTACTGCTAACATATTAAAAAAAATATATAAAAATGTTCTCATCCAATAAATGTTTCTCTGAAATTTTAAATAATTTTGAAAAAGTTTCTTAACATAAAAACAATTGAATTTGTAAAGTTAGAATAGCGACCAATTACAATTAAGCCTCAATGTCATGAATGCCAACTTAAAATTTTTATTTTTGACAATTATATTGCCATAAATAAAATTTTGTTTAAAAATTCTTTTTTGTTTAGTCACAAAAAAGAAGGAGATACCTGAAAAAATGTAACAAATATATGGAAAATTAAATCAAAATGTGATATTTTACTGGTTTCATATATAAACTGTAAAGAAATAATATAATTATAAATTTTGCTTAGATTTTGAATTTCTGATCTTTTGTTTAAATTATTATCACTTTTGCTAATACAAACCATTTCCAAAAAAGTCCTTTTAAATTTATTACTTTCACTACACAAAATTTTAATGTTATCAAAATCCATAATATGGCCTTTATCGATTACATGCTCTGCCAAAGCACAAGATGGTTTTTTAATTCTGCAATCAATTTTGTGAGAAATAATGCGATTTGAAAGATTTCCTCCGGTCTCACCAACATACTCAGCTTCACACTGAGTACAACTAATGCTGTATACTATATTTGTTTTATCTAATTTGTCTATAGGATACTTAGTTTTGCAATATAAAGATGAAATAGTTTTGATGTTCTTTGTTGCTATTTTTATATTGTTAATAACCTTTAGTGTTTGTATTAATTTAGGTGTTAATGATGGTATAAAAGGTAGTGAATGATAATAGATGTTCTGATTGTTGGATACAATATTCTGAGATTTAGCAAAAAATGGTATTAATTTATTTATATTAACAATATTAGAAAAAAGCATCCTATGTAGTATATCTGGAAGGTAACAGTTTTTAATTAAAATATTTTTTAACAATTGAAGATCGTCTTGTAGATAATCTGTATGAGAAAGTTTTAAAACACGTTCTTTTAATCCTGTTATATGGTTCTATAGTAATAGCTTATAATGTTTATAAGCTATTACTCTCATCATTCAAATAAGGTGAATATAACAGGATTACAAGAACGTGTTTTAAAGCTTTCTTATCCAGATTATCTAGAAGAAGATCTTCAATTGTTAAAAAATATTTTAATTGAAAACTCTTATCCTCCAGATATGCTACATATGATGTTTTTTTTTTCCAACACTGTTAATATAAATAACTTAACACCATTTTTTACTAAATCTCAGAATATTGTGTCCAATAATCAGAACATCTATTGGTATTCACTATCTTTTATACCATCATTAACACCTAAAATAATATAAACACTAAAGGTTATTAACAATAAAAAATAGCAACAAAGAACATCAAAACTATTTCATCTTTATATTCCAAAACTAAGTACCCTATAGACAAATTAGATAAAACAAATGTAGTATACAGCATTAGTTGTACTCAGTGTGACTCATGAGTATGTTGGTGAGACCAGAAGAAATCTTTCAAATAGCATTATTTCTCACATAAGTGATTGCAGAATTAAAAAAAGATCTTGTGTTTGGCAGAGCATGTAATCGACAAAGACCATATTATGGATTTTGATAACATTCAAATTCTGTGTAGTGAAAGTAATTAATTCAAAAGGACTTGTAATGGTTTGGAATCACTGGACACTTTCCTTCAAAATATTAATATTTAAGAGGAGTTGGTAATATATATTTTATAATAGCTCACAACCTTTTCTGGATATAGTAATCTCTAAAATGAAGGCTTGTTATTAAACAAAAGTATCTACTAAACCATCACATAAGAAACGGTTATTTTCGTTATCACCCAAACCACAAATTAATTATCAAAGTAGATGTTCAAATAATTATTTGATAGAGACTACATGTATTAATACATTTGGAGAAGAAACAATATTTTGGAAATCTTATTTGATTGAAAACGACTATTCTCCAAAATGGCATGTGTGTAAATTTGTTATTAAGTTTTAAATCAAGTTAAATTAAAAGAGAAGTCTATTGTAATCTAATTAAAAATACAAAATTGTTAATTTATTTTTCCGCAAATCGCCAGGAAATTTTGACATTCCTGTCAAAATTTCTTGAAGAAAAAGTCAGGACTTCCTTACTGTAAGGAAATGTCATTTCCTTACTGTAAGGAAATGATATTTCCGTACAGTTTACTCTATAAAAGCGTCAAGTTTGACAATTCAACCTCAATACGTTTCCATAGTAACCCAAGTAATTTTATAAGGAATTTCAAAGCACCATTTATTTGGGAATAAAATTATCGCGTTTTTTTTAAATCAATCAATATCTGTCGAATTTTAAACGATTTGCGGAAAAATATTATGTTTACCTCGTAGGAAAAGCCACATTCCTGGACTCTGTGTTGCTAAGTCTCGGCTTGCGCCTCGACTTAGCAATCTTCACAGTCGTCCAGGAATGTTAAGCTTTTCCTACCCGGTAAACAATGTACTATTTATTTTGTAAATATCCATATAAGTTTTTTTGAAAATGGATATGGACATGTTAACCAAAACGTTAAAATAATGAATTTTATTATGTGTGTTGTGGCCGATTTCCAAAAAATAACAATAAAAATAATCTGTACCTGCTATGGTATTTTTAATTATGTTTTATAAATGTTTCTTAGGCAGTCTAAAAACAGTTTGGTAGCGTAAAGTACATTTTAAAAATAACTTTTCATTTTTTTGTTCAATTTTTTTTAATAATACCTACTGCTGCCTCTTGGTTCCTCGGGCATCTTTCTACCAAGATATGAACAGAAATAATGATATCTAATTGAAATAGCTTACAAGATAAGTATTAATAAAAGTTAATTAGTAGAAAACCTGTTAAGGCGTGACATATTTCTCCTTTATTGAATTGTTAACACAGGAAATCCATAAATTTTTTTAGAATTGCATCTCGTGACACCAAGTCTAAATTCACGCGTTTATAGCCGATGCAAACCGAGGTTAGGTTCGATGGTTTTATATAAAAAAAAAATAACAAATATTCTTATTTATTACAAATATGATACCGATTTTATTATTAATTTTAAGAAAAAAAGCTATTCTTTTTCATCAAATTTTGTCAATGTTTTACAAAATATGTCAAAAAATATTAATTTCGCTCAAGACTAAATTATCTTTATTTTACAAAATCGAAAATTTTTATTATAAAAAGTTGTTTAGAATTCTTCTTCTTCAAGTTCCATCTTCTATCGAAAGTTGGAAATCATCATGGCTATGCAGACTCTGTTGACTGCCGCTCTAAAAAGTTCTGCACTACTGCATTCAAACCATTCCCTTATGTTCTTAAGCCAGGATATTATTTGTCTTCCCACATTTCGCTTTCCTCGGATTTTGCCTTGCATAATAAGTTGTAATAATGCGTATTTTTGCCCTCTTATCACATGCCCTAAGTACTCAAGTTTTCGTCTTTTGATAGTAAATATTATTTCCGTCTCATTTCATATCCTTCTTGTTACTTCCACATTTGACATTCTTTGAATTCATGATATTCGTAGGATTCTTCTGTAACACCAAAATTCAAAGGCGGCCAACTTATTCAGATGGACTTGTTTTAGTGTCCACGCTTCCAAACCATAAAGAAGAGTAGAGAGCACGTAACATTGAAGCATTCTCAGGTCTAATCTTATATCCCGACAACAAAGAAACTATTTAAGTTTAATGAATGATGCACGTGCTATTTCAATACATGTCTTAATTTCTTTGGTTTGGTCTACATCTGATGTTATCCATGTTCCTAAGTATTTATAGTTACTAATACTCTCAATTGCAGTATCTTCAATAGTCAATTGGATTTAGTCATGATCATGCATTTAGTTTTCTTTAAATTTATCTTCAGTCCGTACTCATGACAGCGTTCATTAAGGCGTTGCATTACGTTCTGTAAACATTGTTTAGAATTAAAAACTTAAATTATATCTAATTAAAAAAAATTGCAAATTTTTCTCAAATTGCCGATACTGAACATAATTTTTATTTATTACAGATATGATAACTCTTCCGTTCCGATAGAAAAAAGATTATTAACTCTTCAATTTTAATTAGATTTTTAACGTATTTTGTTTTGTAAAAATTTAGTGTCATTTTTTATCGGAACGAAACATTTTGTAATAATTAAAACTTATGTTCATTATCGGTTTTGAGAAAAATTTGCAATTTTTTTTTAATTAAAAAGCTGTAATTATATATTAAAATATAGTTTTTAATTCCAAACAACTTTTGATTATAACAATTTTCGATATTGTGAAATATAAAGGTACTGACTATTGAGCGAAAATTATATTTTGTTACATACCTCGTATAAGATTGATAAAATTTGATATCTAATGGTTGCATCTTAGGTTTTAGACAATGCAGAGCTTTTTATAAAAAAAAAAATTATTTTCGTAACAACGTTTCGTAATAACAAAAGAGTTATCATTTATCATTATTCTCTTTGCCTTTATCCCTTTATCTTTATCTTCATCCTTTATTAATAAAAGAGTTATTATATTTGTAATAAATAAATAATATCTTTAGTCTCTCCCATCGTTACTTTTTAAATCTAAACGTTTAATAATTATATTTCTGTTTTTTTGTCTTTTTCCAGCTTTTTGATTCTCTTATTTGCTTCATTTGCCTCAAGTCACTTCTCTAATTCTAATTTTTTCTGTTTCAATCCTTTTATACAATTCAGTATCTCTTTTTGTTCTTTACGCAGCTTTTTTATTTCGGCCATCATGTCGTCATTCTTCCCTCATTTTAAGCATATTCTCGTATTGGAGGCTATTCTTGTTCGGTGACCTCTTCATTTTTATTTACAATTGTTTATCACTCTTAATCACCCGTCCAGCGCAAAATTAATATAAGCGATTAAAACACTAAACTCCTAATTTAACTACACTTTGCACTATTTGTTGTATGTAAATTATACTCAAAAACACCAAAAATTTGAGTCAAATCTCGAAGCGAATTACACACGTCTAACTAGTACGATTTCCAGAACCAGATTCCCATTCATATCATAGTGTTTTTTATATATTCTCAAATGAATTACCCTCAGAAATGCCTTCAGAACGGGTCTCATCAAACTAGTAAGTCTGTAGCGTTAACAGACAGTTACATAGAATACATAACGGTTAAGTACTTGAAGTCTAACCATTATATTAAAGTCCAGATTGCAAAGAACAGCTTTTATTCTTTAAAAACATACTTCTGGCTTTCTTGACTTGACCACCGAATTTCTCTCCATTTCGATTTCGTCTGCTGTTGTCTCCAAGAAAATCTCGAAATCAGATACTTAAATTTTTCCATTCTGTCTCCCTCTGTTAACCATATTCTCGATTCATCCACATTGCTTGGGAGATTGCTTATACCGGCAATCACTGGGTTCGACAATATTACGTTAAATAATATACGATTAACTATTTTTGAGTATAGATCATCAACTTTATTAAAGGCATTGTTTCCCATATTTGCATGAGTCCAATGCCTTCTCGTAGTCTTCCATTGCCAGTCAGAGTGTTGTAATGCATTAATTTCTTTGTTCAATTACAGTTCTTATTACGTGTGTATGTGTTATCTATTGTGCTATTACCTTCTATAAATCGCACTTCACTTATTTTTAATACACTTTTTCAAGAACAATTTATAGTATTTTAATTTAACTTGCCCTTTACATTCGATAACTACCACTACACTATTTATCCGTATCCCTCGTACTAATACTTACTAGTTCTAACACAAAATATGATTTAAAACTTATTAATATTAGTATAAAATAGCGCTGATTTTAATTTTGCAAGTAGTAGGTATATAAGTTAAAATTAGCAGTAACGAAATACTTTTTTTTAATCAATTGAAAATAAATTTTGAATATAATTTTGTATATTACAAAATTCTTTCACCTCTTGCTAGTTCACTGAATCTCCCATTCGAACAAAATAAAATGAAGCAATAGGCTCATGTTAAAAGAAACAGGTGGCGTAAAATAGTAAACAGTAGGAAAGACCGCCTGCCGAGTAGAAATTTGCCGAAAAGGGCTTTTATAAAGACAAACTAATAATAGTATAATATTATATGTGTGTGTGGTTGGGTTATTGACTGCGAAAGCTATGGTTTGTATAATTTGTGGTAGGTACATACGTACAAATTTAAAATTGTAAAAATCTTAACATAAAGTTTACAATTTTATTTTGTTCTGAAACTTATACTGCAAATTTTTTCTAATAAAAAAACGCCCCAAAATAAAAATCTTTTTTATAATTTGATCATAACTTCATTTCACCTTTGCTCTAACGTCATTCTAAGACAGTTACAAGTGCACCGTATATACCGTACATTATTTCCAGACAATTTTGTAGTGTATGCATACGCCCCTTGAAAATGTATATAGTATGTATAAACTGTGTTACAAGAGAAATTGTGAAAATTTAGGTAGCATTCGTTATACTCGTTTTATTATGTTCCAAATTCTCCTCCTACTTTTTTATAGACACAATCCTGTTGTGACAAGCCTGTTTTACTTCGAGGTTTACTCCTACTCATAAGGAAATTTATTGTTTAATCTCGTTCAAGTGCGATCTGTGCTTCTTCTTCGATTTGGCGACTTATTACAAAATATTTTACTACCTTGTTTTCTCTCATTCGTCTGATATGGTTATTACATTTTCTTTTTCTTTCTTGCACCTACTCATTAATTTTAAACTTATTATACTTTTAAAGACTAGTGTTCATAATGAAAATGTATTATTTAATTGATAATTGAAATTTTATGAGAATTCAAAATTTTAGTACAAAATATTTTTGCAGATAAAAACGGCACTGAAGACAAATGTCAGAAACCACTAGCACGTGTCACGCCCATAAAAAAATGTGATACAACCGACACATGTGTTACCACTCAGAACTCGACTGTTAGGAACTTGAACTCGTCTTTGAACTATCCATCAACATACCATTATAGCATAAGGAACCGTACTAATAAGAACAATAGGGATCTGGTACCTGAGGAGGAAGACGGTACAGACTATTCGCCTGACCCTTTTGAAGATTCAGGTAGTGCGTACTCCCCTAGTTCAGATGGGAGTAACTCTAGTTTGGATGTTTCAAAAGAAAATGTGACAAGTCCTATTACTGAAGACCATAATAAAGAAGACACTCCGTTAACCCAGCGTATAGTGGCTCAAAATACCAAAGATGATGTAGAATTATGCCCAGTGTCAGTAGCCGAGACGAGAAAAGAGAGAGAAAATAATGGAAAGAGAATACGAGATAAAGGACACTCATGCTATTTTTGTCAAAAAATAATATGCAACAACTTTTCTAGACATGTTGAGAAACATCATGAAAATGAAACGGAGGCTGCTAGAATCTTAGCTATGCCCAAAAACTCTAAAATACGACGGGACGCATTCGCCAACTTAATAAGATATGGAGACTTTTACCATAATTGCGACGTCCTATCTTTGAAAGAAGGGGAACTTATTTTAACTAGGAGACCTACTACCAAGGAAAAAGCATTTATATCATACTCGGATTATGGTCCCTGTCCTGAATGCTTAGGGTTTCTTCTCAAGAGACAGCTCTGGCATCACTTACGATATACATGTCCTTCAAAGTCGAAGAACGATGAAGATTCTGAAAGAGCTTCGGGAAAAGGTCCTATCGTAGAAAGTGCAGCACTATTAAATGGTATTTTAGGACATAATTTCACACCTCGATTCTTAGACATCGTGAACCATTTTCGAAATGATGCAATTTCCAGTAGATGCAAAGAAGACAACACAATCATGCTTTATGGAGCATTCCTGTATGAAAAATATAGCTGCACGCAATCGGAACTTATAAGGCAGTCTATGAGACAGCTGGGGAGATTAACTCTAGAAATGAAGAGGAAAGGAGAAAGTTTCCAAAATTTAAGTGAAGTCCTTGTTCCCCAGAAGTTCGACTTGATTGTTAATGCAACCAAGGTAAGTCTGTTAAACACTATATAGACTTACGTTTTTAGAATTGTTCTGATTTAATTGAGAATAAATTTCATTTAAGCTATATAATCACTACACATATTTTTTTTTTATAGGAAATTTGTATAGTAACTAGTGATCCAACAAAAAGGCAAGAATATCAAATCCCATCTCTAGCTCTCAAAATAGGATATGCCATAAAAAAGTGTGCATCGATTGAACGAGGACAATGCCTAAGACGAGGAGATCTGAAAAAAAATAGACAACTTGTTGCATTCCTTCATTTATTGGACCTAGAATGGAGTGTTAGAATTTCATCTAATGCACTTTCTACCTTGTATTCCAGAAAACAGAACGCAGAGGACTTGCTTCCAATTACTAGTGATCTGATTAAGCTAAATAGCTTTTTAGACTCTAAAATAAGGGAAATAAGGAAAGACCTTTCTTCCCTAAATTATAGTAAACTTGTCTCCCTTACATTAGCTAGAATCATAATATTCAACAAAAGGCGTTCTGGGGAAGCAGCAAAAATGACTCTTAGCCAATATTCGTCAAGACCCAACTGGAAAAATTTCGGAACAGAGGAACTGAAAAATTCATTGACTCCTCTAGAAAACAAAATTGCATCTTCGTTAACCATGGTAAAAATCATGGGCAAACGTGGGAGAATAGTGCCTATTCTACTTACCAGTGAAATAAAAGAAACAATTGATTTGATCATATCCCAACGTATACAATATGGAGTCCTTAGTGAAAATCCATATGTTTTTGCCATTTCAAAAACAACAGGAAGTCACATGAGGGGACATGATTGTCTCAAAAAGTGGTGTGAAGAAGCAGACCTTAATGCACCTGATTTAGTGACCAGCACTAAACTAAGGAAATATGTAGCAACTGTGTGCCAAATATTCAATCTAAATGAAAATGAATACGATTGGCTAGCTCGCCACCTGGGTCATGATGTTCGCGTTCATAGGGAATTTTACCGTCTGCAAGAAAACGCAGTCGAGCTTACAAAAGTAAGTCGTTTACTCCTAGCGGTGGACCAAGGTGAAGCTCACAAATTTGCAGGAAAGGCACTAAAGGACATAAATCTCACAGGTATTCGTAAGTTCTTAGTTGAAATTTTAGAACGCACTTAGTTAGTACCAACTTGTATTATATAATTTTTTTTTAAGATATGGATGGCATAGAAGACAAAGAGGCTGACTGCATAGAAGCAAATAATAGTAACGTTGGGGAAGATGAACAGAATGAAAATATTGCTTTGCCTGAAATAACAGGTAAGGACCGATATGTAACTATTTTTTAATTATAAAATCGAACAATATTTAGAACTGAAACTTTGGGTGACTTTTCAATGCGTTGATTACTAAAAGTCCTTTACTGAACAGATTCTGTGAACAATATACTTCCCAAAATTCATGCAGAATTTAAATTTATTAGAAAACACAATTCTTTAGATTTTCCTTTTCTATCGAATCATCAAATTATTTTTCGAATCGCATATTAAATAAATGGCATCTTCAGATTTGCTAGTTACGCCCAATCTTTTATCGATATTTTCCATGATCATTTTGCACAAAAATGGTTTTGATTCATTGATGCAATATTAGAATTCTTTTTTTAATTAATAAGTGATTTTAGTAACGCATACGATTGAATCGTGCCGCATAGCAATTAAATTACTACCTGAAGCATTTCGGTCATCAAAGTTGACCTCCTAAACAGCCTGTGGGTTTTTTTAAGTGGATTATGATGATAAGCGGTTTCAAAGTCACCGAGTCACAATAATTTAATTGCTGCATTAGCAATTTCCTGGTACTGTACTCTCTCGTCTCAGTCTACAGAACTGGTTCCCGATAGTGTACTCGTATTCAAATTTCATAAACCCTGTGAAAACAGACACCAGCGCAGTATTCAACGCGCGTCTTATAATTCTTTTTCAGCTATTCACAGTTTAATAGTACCATTTTATTTACTTGTAGATGGGGGAGCTGGAGCAGTGCACAGAAATGATCCAAAAAAGAAATGTGTTAGCTTCAAGCGCAGGCCATGGACCACCGAAGAAAAGGAAATAATCCTAAAGGAGTTCAAATCACTTATAAAGAGGGGCTCCCTGCCAGGAAAAGAGCAATGTACCAAGTTATTAGAGGAGCAAATAGTGTTCACAGGAAGAAAATGGACCGATGTGAAATTTTTTGTTAAAAACTATTTACAAAAATTAAGAAAAATAACGAATACATTTTCTGATTAGGCGGCGTTAAAGTATTACGTAACGCAATGTTTTGCAAGATTTTTGGCCCCCCTCCCTCCATGTAACGCGCCGTCACACTCTTGTGTGCCCATGAGTAACCATGTTTACCTAAAAGTACCTAAATTACCTAAAAGTCGGTAAAATAACTTTTTTTAATATTTTAATCACATTTTCGGTAATATTAAATAAAACAAAAGATTTCGAACTCGCTATAATTAACTTTGATTACTAATATTACAATATTTTAGGTTTTCCTTACTTGGTTCCGCGTTACATTTATTTTTGGCTGCATCCCTTATTATTCTTCTCATGCAATCTTATATCAACTTTTTTAAATAATAAACTTATAAATTAACATTTTTATTTCTACATTTGGCAATACAATTAGAAACGGAAACGTAACTGAAGTAAAACATTCTATCTTCTTTCGGTGCCATATAAGATAACCCTAACATTGGCAATTACATTGGCGAATTGTTCACGGTCTTTATCTAATCGAAATAGTTTTTCGGTACTCCGTTTTCCTATCCAATCGCAAATGTTCTTAAGCCATGACATTTTGCTTCCAATTCTTCTGCTGATCTTGATTTGACCGTTTATGATGAGCTGAAGGATTCTGTATCCGTTTTCTCGGAGACCATGCAACAGGCATAAAATAGTTCTTTTATTCCAGGTCCAGGGGGTTTCGGGGCATTCTTCTCTACAATTACATCTCAAATGCCTCTAGGCGATTGATCAGCCTTCAGAGTCCAGGTCACGGTGGTTTGTAACAACGCTGACAAAATATATCATTTGATAAATATTTGACGTAATTTTGAGGTTAAACTGTGGTCACAGAAGAATGATCTCATTTTTCAAAACGTTCGAAACAAACTAGATGCTTCCATTCTGCATTTGATTTCTTGACTTGGGTCTAGTTGATCTCTATTGTAGCATACCAGATATTTAAAGTGAGTAACTGTCTCAATTTTTTGTATAACTATTTGTAGGGAAGCATTGTCGTAAGGTTGGCGATTGAAATAATAAATTTTGTCTTCCTGTCGTGAAGATTTAGTTTTAGACCCCTTTCTCTTCCTGTCGTGTTTACTCAATACAAAAACTTATGAATGTCCTGGAGAATATCGCATAAGATAACAGTGTCATCAGCATATCTAAGATTATTGTTCAGTTCACCACTGATTTTTACTCCCAAAATCTTTATTTTGCAAAGCCTGTTTGACAATTGTACCCGAATAGATATAGTAGTAGTATTATACCCGAATAGAATAGTATCACAGCGGGATAGAATACATCATATCTGTCGCCTCTTTGAATGTAAAATGCATTGATTAATGTACTATCGGCTGGTACGACTACTTCCAATATACGTTTTCTATGATGTGTAAATCTCTATCATCAATGCATTTGATTCTTAATGTGTTCAATAGTGTTCCAAACTTACTTTGGAAAAGTATATTTAAGCCAAGAAAGCCTAACAAGTACGCAGCGCATTCCTAAATCCAATCTGAATTTCACCTAGCTCCCTTTTGTAATGAAAAATGCGAAGAAAAAAATGTGTGGCTCATCAAACAGTCAGTGTAGCTAATCTGCATTCGTCGTATTTTTTTGTCCCTATTTCTTCGAAATTGCTAAAAAACAAACTTCAGCCAATCCTCAGTTATTCTACCAGTAGTATAATATACATCATTAAAAAGCTTAACTAGAGCACTGATGTAGTCGTGTTGTATCATTTTTAAGAGTTCAGCTAAAATGTTGTCTGGTCCAGTTGTTTTCTTGGATTTGACTGATTTTATTGCATGAAGAAATTCAAATTTCTTCAATTTAATCCTTCGGTTCTTTAAACCTTCGACTTGAAACTTCAGGTCCTTCTTGATTTACTTTGCTTTGTATGTTTTTCCTGCCACCTTAAAAAAATTCAGTTATATAATTAGTCCATGTTTAAATATTTCTCGTTCATCAATGATATCTTTTCCTGCATTAGCTACTACAGTATTAGTGTTTTTTTTATGATACAGACCCGCAAATTTACGAACATTGTTGTGCTGCAAATTGAACATGTCATACTTCTTTTCTAATGTTTTCATTTCTAAACATATATCTGCCATCCACTTTTCTTTAGCCGCTCGAATTTTTTGTTTTATTTCTCTTTGTTTTCTTCTGTATTCGTCTGGCTTGTCCTTGTATTTTGTTCTTTGTTCTATTAGGTCTAATAATTCCTCCGTCATGCATTGAATCTATTAGTTACACTATATTCTTCTATTATCTTGGTCATCTGTTCACGAAATAAATTCTTTTTTTTTTAACATTTTTGGTTGTTCTCATTTCTTTCATATAATTGTAGACCATTTCATAATTTTCTATTTTACTTTTGTTAACGTCCGAAATAGTAAAATTCTTTAGCTGATATTTATTCTCTATTCGTTTTAGTCTGACTCTTTCATCGGCGATTAAAGGGTTGTGATCAGATCCATTATCTGCTCCTGAGTATCCCATATTATGTTTTTAAGGTCGCATTGTAGTGATAGTCAAAAGAAATCGTAAGGCACCTGCTTACATTATTTCAACAACCTTATTAGAAGTTGTGAAAACTTGCATGATCCTTTATCTAACTGACTAGACAGAAAAACAGTTTCAATATACTTCTCGAGTGGTAGCAGCAGCATTCGTACGCACATTTAACCACTTGCCAGAAATATTACGATTTACGGTCGTGAGTGCTATACCATTCCAGATTAGGTTCTGCTGAATCCTGCAAGCTCTATTTAGGCCTTCTATGTTCCACTGAAACAGCTTCATTGTCAATTTTCACGTTTTATTTTGACAATTTTGTAGAATGAATTAAATTTAATAACACTGACCACAGCAACGTGTTTCTGTGTATTACCTACAAAGAAAACAAAATAAAAAGGGCGTATAATACAGTCGAAGGATTCCTCGTAAAACATAAACAAAAGGAACATAATAAAAATATGGTACAAGTCATTGGAGGGATTCCCCTTAAAGATAAACGAAACGAATTAACAACCGGGGAGATTTCTCCATAGCTTTTTTATTTACAAGACTCCCCTCCCCCTTAATAGCGGTTGTTTCGACTGATTTCAACTAAATGTTTATTAAAATACCTGGTTTTATGAAATCAAAACCAGGTGAAATTTTCTAAAATTCAATATTTTTCTTTATGTGCCGTTTTATACCGAAGGTTAACGACCATCAAACGATAGGTTTATCTGTTTTGTGCCACATGTATTATGTTTAAAGTTTAATAAAGTAACATTATCGAAAAACTTATTTTGTTTTATTTTCCATAATTGTGGTTAATTCGACAACACGTTTTAGAAAAGACAAAGGCCTAACTACATCCTTAGCTTTGTTGTTTTGTTTTAATTGTGTTATTTTAAATACATGCTCTTAGTATAATATTCGGATAAATAAACAGTGAAAGCTTTAAACAGTTAAAGTGTTTCCACAGTAATTGTTTCCAAGAACAATTAGTCTCTCTAAATTATGTTGTGCTGTTGTAGAGATGTAGAAATCGTTTTTTTTTTTTAATTCAAGTTGGATAAGAATGAAAACTTTTGTGCGACGGGCCGTCTAAAAAATTCGACGCATTCTTCTCCAGCACCATATCTCAAAGGCATCAATTTCTTGATGAAGATGTCTAAGTTTCTGCCCCATATAAAAATATTTAGAATGCAGGTACATTCACAAGTCTCATTTTGATTGTTTGAGAGATAGATCTATTTCCAAACTTAACTTAGGCGACTTATCGTATTTTTTGCCATATGCACATTTAGCGTTTTCGAGTTTTTGCTTTGCAGTTACCATTATCACTTCTACTAGATCCGAGATAGTTAAAACTCTCTACTATCCTGTAAGTGCTTGTTCAGCTGAATAGTCTTGAATTTGTCATCAATATCTTCATCTTGTGTATATTAATTTAAGACCAACTTTATTGCTTTCCCATTCAGCTCTTCCAGTTCATTTGCTGCTGTAAGGATAATATCTTCTATAAATCTTAAATTGTAGACTTTTCTATCAGCCACCGTTACTCCATCAGACTATCCTTCTAAAGCTGTCCTCACGACATGTTCACCAAACATATTGAATAAGTATACGCATCCTTGTCTTTCCTCTCTCTGTTCTGAATTGAGTTGAGAATTTCTGATCTAGTCATACTGTTACCATATTGGACTGGTATAGAAGTGTCGTCAGGAGTATAGGTGTACCCATCTCTTTTATCAGCACGGTATCATAGATACTTGAAACTGTGTCCACTTTTCAATGAGTTGT
Organism: Diabrotica balteata; assembly: GCA_918026665.1. Lineage (NCBI taxonomy): Eukaryota > Metazoa > Arthropoda > Insecta > Coleoptera > Chrysomelidae > Diabrotica > Diabrotica balteata. The sequence goes on along the minus strand of OU898283.1, from coordinate 47,641,577 downwards.
CTTAGGTGCAGGATTTGCTCAAGTATACCTTTTCCATTTACAAATTTCGCTTGTTCTTGTAGTATTTGATGATGTAGGAATTCTTCAGGATCACTATCTACTTGATCTAAAGAAAGGTGTTATTCTAGGTTTTGCTGGAATTCGTTGATTTTTGTGGGGTTAAGGGACGTGATACTTATTCGGGATCTTTTTTAAGTACTTTAAAATGAAGTCTGATAATAATACTAGGAGTTGATGCATATGTATCCTCTTATCTTTTGGTGGCCTAGGCTTTCCATCTGAAATTTATTAGGATAATGTAATCTATTTGATTTCTTGTTCGTCCATCTGGGCGGCGCCATGTATACAATCTACGTAGACATCCCAATTTCATAACAAATCCAAACCCAGACAATATATTAAGATAGTAATAGTACCCCTGACCCAGTAAGCTTAATAAAAACTTATACGGATGATCTAGATAAGCTACTGAAACAGTTAAATCAACTACATGAAAATTTATCAATATTATTCTGAACCTATTTTCTTATGGCATCTTAATTCAATTACTATTTTTATGGGAATAAGCCACAATATAAGTTAAAAATAAGTTTATTTTTGACGTTTCGAATTCCACTTCGGAAATCGTTATAAAAAATATATATTGTAGCCTATTCCCATAAAACTACTAATTAAAATTTATCAAATATGAAAACAAAAAATAGATACACTAGATTTCGAAACAATATACTTAAATCCATACAATCAGAATTCTGACGATTGAAACGTTAGTGAACAAACCTCTAAGTATTATTATTATCTAGTACAGTTTAGCTAAATTTGTCCGCTTTCTAGGACACCTGACTGCATGGCATAGATAACTACATGATAATTACAAGTGTTGTGACATCATGCTTAACACACCTGCAAACTACATATAGTGTGACCACTTTGCACACCTGCAAACTTCTTATACTGTGACCACTATTTCACACATGCAAATAATTGTACTAGTGACATCGATGTCACAAGTCCGGTTAGTACACAAATTAATAACTCTGGAACCACGGGGTGTATCAATTTCAAACTTAGCGCGTAGGCATCAGGGAATTTTTCTTATCATCTTGCATTACCCTATGTTCATGTGTCCATTTGTCATGATATTTCACAGATGCCACAGTAAATACACGAACGTGTATGTGTGTGTGTGTGTGTGTGTGTGTGTGTGTGTGTGTGTGTGTGTGTGTGTGTGTGTGTGTGTGTGTGTGTGTGTGTGTGTGTGTGTGTGTGTGTGTGTGTGTGTGTGTGTGTGTGTGTGTGTGTGTGTGTGTGTGTGTGTGTGTGTGTGTGTGTGTGTGTGTGTGTGTGTGTGTGTGTGTGTGTGTGTGTGTGTGTGTGTGTGTGTGTGTGTGTGTGTGTGTGTGTGTGTGTGTGTGTGTGTGTGTGTGTGTGTGTGTGTGTGTGTGTGTGTGTGTGTGTGTGTGTGTGTGTGTGTGTGTGTGTGTGTGTGTGTGTGTGTGTGTGTGTGTGTGTGTGTGTGTGTGTGTGTGTGTGTGTGTGTGTGTGTGTGTGTGTGTGTGTGTGTGTGTGTGTGTGTGTGTGTGTGTGTGTGTGTGTGTGTGTGTGTGTGTGTGTGTGTGTGTGTGTGTGTGTGTGTGTGTTGTGTGTGTGTGTGTGTGTGTGTGTGTGTGTGTGTGTGTGTGTGTGTGTGTGTGTGTGTGTGTGTGTGTGTGTGTGTGTGTGTGTGTGTGTGTGTGTGTGTGTGTGTGTGTGTGTGTGTGTTGTGTGTGTGTGTGTGTGTGTGTGTGTGTGTGTGTGTGTGTGTGTGTGTGTGTGTGTGTGTGTGTGTGTGTGTGTGTGTGTGTGTGTGTGTGTGTGTGTGTGTGTGGTGTGTGTGTGTGTGTGTGTGTGTGTGTGTGTGTGTGTGTGTGTGTGTGTGTGTGTGTGTGTGTGTGTGTGTGTGTGTGTGTGTGTGTGTGTGTGTGTGTGTGTGTGTGTGTGTGTGTGTTGTGTGTGTGTGTGTGTGTGTGTGTGTGTGTGTGTGTGTGTGTGTGTGTGTGTGTGTGTGTGTGTGTGTGTGTGTGTGTGTGTGTGTGTGTGTGTGTGTGTGTGTGTGTGTGTGTGTGTGTGTGTGTGTGTGTGTGTGTGTGTGTGTGTGTGTGTGTGTGTGTGTGTGTGTGTGTGTGTGTGTGTGTGTGTGTGTGTGTGTGTGTGTGTGTGTGTGTGTGTGTGTGTGTGTGTGTGTGTGTGTGTGTGTGTGTGTGTGTGTGTGTGTGTGTGTGTGTGTGTGTGTGTGTGTGTGTGTGTGTGTGTGTGTGTGTGTGTGTGTGTGTGTGTGTGTGTGTGTGTGTGTGTGTGTGTGTGTGTGTGTGTGTGTGTGTGTGTGTGTGTGTGTGTGTGTGTGTGTGTGTGTGTGTGTGTGTGTGTGTGTGTGTGTGTGTGTGTGTGTGTGTGTGTGTGTGTGTGTGTGTGTGTGTGTGTGTGTGTGTGTGTGTGTGTGTGTGTGTGTGTGTGTGTGTGTGTGTGTGTGTGTGTGTGTGTGTGTGTGTGTGTGTGTGTGTGTGTGTGTGTGTGTGTGTGTGTGTGTGTGTGTGTGTGTTGTGTGTGTGTGTGTGTGTGTGTGTTGTGTGTGTGTGTGTGTGTGTGTGTGTGTGTGTGTGTGTGTGTGTGTGTGTGTGTGTGTGTGTGTGTGTGTGTGTGTGTGTGTGTGTGTGTGTGTGTGTGTGTGTGTGTGTGTGTGTGTGTGTGTGTGTGTGTGTGTGTGTGTGTGTGTGTGTGTGTGTGTGTGTGGTGTGTGTGTGTGTGTGTGTGTGTGTGTGTGTGTGTGTGTGTGTGTGTGTGTGTGTGTGTGTGTGTGTGTGTGTGTGTGTGTGTGTGTGTGTGTGTATTAGAATATTGCCAATGATAGTAAAATTTCACAATAATTACAATTTTGATCACTCCTAGCAGTATCACTAATGAAATTTAAACGTTGTGCTGAAATAGTGAACACAGAAGTGGCTGCTCACTCAGGTAGTAAACAAGGCATGATACAAGTATACGAAACACATGTAAATTATTAAATTTCCGACAAGCATACGACAGTATTAAAAGGGATCAGATGTGGAATGCAATGGCAGAACTTTCAGTTCAAAAAAAACTTATCCAGCTCGTTAAAGTTTGTGTAAATGGCTGTAGATCTAGAGTGCGGATAGGTAACAAGCTCTCAGAGTCGTTTGAAATAAACAGTGGACAGAAACAAGGAGACGCGCTGTCACCTCTTCTTTTTAATATAATCCTGGAAAAAGTAGTAAGAACCGCACAAATTAGAACAGAACTACTGACAGTAAATGGACAAAAATTACTACTAGCATACGCGGATGACATTGACATTGTAGGAAATACCGTCACCAATGTAAAAGAAACCTTCAATAAATTAGAGAGAGAGGCAAAAAATACCGGTCTAAGGGTCAATGAAGAGAAAACCAAATATATGTGCATTAACAGACAAAAGAGACGAGATAGAATAGGACAAAATGTAACAATAGACCCCTATAACTTTGAAAGAGTGGAGAGTTTTAAATATCTCGGAGCGACTATCACCACAGATAACGATATCACAAAAGAGATAAAAGGGAGAATTCAGGCAGCAAACAGATGTATGTATAGCCTTCACAACACTATTAAATCCAAGAGCCTAACACGAACATAAAAAATCAGGATATATAAAACAGTAATTAGACCGGTGCTCATGTATGGGTGTGAGACGTGGACGCTAACAAAAGCAATGGAAAGTAAACTCAGATGCTTTGAGAGAAAAATCCTTAGAAAGATCTTCGGTCCCTATCACGATCCGAATACTAACCAATACCGAATGAGAACAAATGCTGAGGTCAAACAAATGTATAGTGCTAGCGACGTAGTCCAAGAGATTAAATCCCAACGTCTAAGATGGGCTGGCCATGTTCATAGGCTCCCCAATAACCGCCTTACCACGTTAATCTGGGAAGAACTCCCGACAGGGAGAAGGCCCTTAGGACGTCCACGAATGCGATGGAGAGATAATATATGGTCAGATTTGAGAACAGTGGGCTACCCACTGACTTAAACATCATGGACGACCGTTCGAAATGGAAGCAGGTTGTGCAGTCAGCCAAACCCACCCCGGGTTGTAGTGCTACCAGAAGAAGAAGAATGTAAATTATGCAAAAGTCGTACTACAGGGTTACGCAATTGAACTGTTACCAATTTCACATCGATATATCTCGCAAATCAATAATGACAGCTACATCAAAGTTAGCCTGATAACACTTCAGTATATTGTTTATAAGCCGTCAAAAGCATTTGCATGTATTATATATACAACAGAAGTTGTTCGCAATGGAATTTAAACGTAATAGTGTGATTGCGTTATATTTGGCTGGAAAATCACAACCAGCTATTGTTCGTCACCTGAAATACCTCAAAGTGAATAAAATGTTTATGTATCGCACCATAACTCGTTATAATGATACTTGTAGCATTGCCAAACGCTATGGTGACGGATGGTTCGGAAAGTAAAGGCTCGACTTGAGTGAAATCTACGTCGTAGTTGTAATCAAATGGTCAAAGAACTGAAAATATCTCAGCGAAGCATGCAACGAATATTGAAAAAGGAGTTCAAGGTCAAGCCTTAGTTTCAAAAAGCACACAATCTTACACTAAAGCAAAAAAAAAAGTTCGGCTTGAAAGAGCAAAGGAGTTGTTACGCCTGCATGAACGTGGCGAAGTTCTGAACATAGTGTTCTCTGATGAGAAAAATTTCCCTATTGAGCAGTTCATAAACTCTCAAAATGATCGTGTTTACTTGACCGAACGCACCTACGAAAGTTTGAGCTTACGAACAGCCACCCGAAGTAATTTCCCATATTAAGTAATGGGATCAGCAGCTGTAACCTCCGATGGACGCTTTCCAATCGTTTTTATTGAATCTGGTGTCATAGTCAATGCAACTTATTATCGGGAAAATGTTTTTAAAGCTGATTTAGAGCCGTGGGCAAGCAAACATTTTGGTTGTAGACCATGGACGTTCCAACAAGACTCGACACCGTCTCATAAGGCTAGTGTGAACCAAGAATGGTTAAAAAACCATGCTCCACACTTCATTTCATCCATACAATGGCTTTCGAATTCGCCAGCCGCAAATCCGATGGACTATTCCATCTGTTGCATTTTGAAAAACAAGGTGATGACTAAAAAATATGCCGGTATGGATGCGCTGAAGAAATCAATTATACGTGAATGGGCCAAAATAGCGGCAAATCACATTCGTGCAGCATGCAACTTGTTTTTTGATCATTTAAAGGCCATAGTCAAGGCCAAAAGAGGCCTCATCGAGCTAAAGTGAGTGGATTCTGAAATTTTGATTATTTTCACACATTTTTGTCATTTGAATCAATAAAAAATAATTACACACAAAAAAATTATGGTCGTTTGAATAGGTAACAGTTCAATGTATATTAGAAATCATCTAAAATTCATCTTCATCCCGAATGTTTCAAACCGTTTCATACAAAATATTAATTATGATTTCTGTATAATTGTATTGGCCTAGGAGGCGTACACACACACTTAACTTTTTAGATGCTATTGTTAAGTTCTTTTTTTTTAAATAATAAACATATATTACTTGAGATATTTTTAACTAGTTTCAATAAAAAAATTCGGAAAAATTATTGTTTTTCATTGCTTGGTCGGTAATGGGTTAATATCCATTGACCATTAAAGGTTTGCCGCAGACTAGGGGATATGTAATAGACAGTGTTTTGCATAGTTGCTAAAAGCTTTTTAAAATTCTTAAGAAGATATTCTATTTTTTTACGTTTATTAGGTTTGTTATTTTATTATAATATAATACTCTAATAATAATATTTTATTTTGTTGCTTTAGGTTATTAGTAAATTTTAGCTATATTGTACGCAAATATCTCTATCTAAGGTATAAAATACATTACCAACATGCTTTCGAGTATGCAGCCATTGAACGCAGATGTGTATAAGATTCCAGAAACTTCCCGTGTTAACTGAAGTAAAACATGGTTACTATGCATGTCTAAGAAACTTACGTTTTATGGCAAAAATGGCAAAATGTTACGTCGTTTATTTAAGCCATTATCATATTTTTGAAAAATGATCTAGGTATTTCATAAAGGGTTAAATTGAGTTTATTCTTTTCCATATGGATAAAATGGTTTGTATTTTATTGGTACTAAGTATACAATGTTTCATATTAAATATATTTTAGATTAATTTTAGCAGATAATCATTTATAAAAAAAATGGTATTAAAAAGATTTAAAAACAATGATAAAGTCAAACATTTAGTCATGAACCATATAAATTAAAAAATTCTTAAAAGTTTTATTATTTCTCCTACAAGGAAGAATCCGAAAAAAACCCAATTTATCAAGAATGATTCAAATAAAAAATGTAGCTTAAATAATTTTGAACAAAAACGTTTATTAGCATTTTTTATGTAGAATAAATCGTTCTGTTAGAAACAACAGTTGAAGCGATCTTGTTTTTATTTAATAAAATTTCAACAGGAATCTCATGATTATTGCTATCTGATCATTTACTATGATCAATAAGCAAGTAAGTTCTATATACAAAATATTACAAAAAACTTATCTAAGGTTACTTTCAGCAATATTGCATAGGCTCTAATACATTATAGTACTACTAGCTAACGTGTACACTTTAACCACACTTTGCTCTGCCTTTTTACTTTCACTCACTTATAAGCACTAACTCAAATGGCTTCGTTATCCTAAGTCTTCTTATCTGGTTGTCATTGGTGTTTGGAGAACCTTTGTTCATGACTCTCGACAAACTTACTTATTGTCTAGATAACCGTATCCATTTGAAGGTCTCGATACCGATCACAGTTTCTGGAGTACCATGGAGCGTTAGCTCGCGTTTTTTTGTACAGCCTCATAGCTGTATCCCATATGTCCATATCGCTTTAAGTACTTGCTTATACAATAACAATTTGTTATAACCAGACAGAGTGGATTTTTTCCTATCAAACGGTACATCTTCCTGAACTTAATTTCTAATTGTTCTTTTTTTTAATATGTGCTTTCCAACGTAGTTTACTAATTTCCAATGAATCTACTTAAATATTTTGCCGTATTTGCATAAGGTATTTGGTTTCTATTTCTACTAACTGGGATATGTTGTTCTCTTTTGTTACCAAAATTGACATGAAGAGATTTTGTTTCATTCAATTTGATTCGCCATCGCCTGGTCCAGATGTTAATTTATTTAACAGATTTCTGTAGCATGGCTGCTGCATCCTCGTGGTTTTTCCCGACTGCTAGAATGCATGTGTCTTCTGCAAATGTTGCAATTGTGTTAGCTTTTAATGATGGAATATCGCTGGTATAGAGCAGGTATAGCACTGGCCCCAGGATACTTCCTTGTGGAACTTCAGCTTTAACTTCTCTTATATCTAAATATGCTTCCTCATATTTAACTCGAAAGTATCTGTCGGTTATATATGATTCTACTGGTTCAGAATATTGTTTTGGTAAGTAGCATCTCATTTTATAATATAATCCGTCATGCCACACCTTGTCAAAAGCCTGCGCTACATCGATGAAAATTGCGGAACAAATTTTTCCTTCTTCTAGAGCGTTTTCTACTCTATCTGTTATTTTATGCACCTGATCTATCGTTGAGTGGCATGCCCTAAACCCAAATTATTGATTAGGAATTAGATTTCTTTCATAATTGATGGATTCGTAACTGGTGGATTTCATAATTGATGAATTGATGGAATTGATGGATGGTGGAAAACAAAGTTTTCAGTGTTTTATTGTTAGATTTTTTTCCTCTATAATCGGTTTTAGTCTCTTCAACAGTAATTTTTCGTATAATTTAGACATAACAGTAAGGTAACAGTAAAATAGGCTTATATGAAAAAGCTTCTTGTGGAGGTTTTCCTAGTTTTAGTGTCATTATAATTTCTGTCTTCTTTAATATATTTGGGACGTACCTCAGCTCAAAGAAAGCGTTTATAAGATGTATTAATTTTATTATAGCTTTCCTTAGAAGTTGCATTAACACTTTCCCAGTAGTTAGATCAAATACAGGAGCTTTCTTTGAATTTATATTTTCTTTATTGCCAAATATACTGCTTTTAGTAATGTCAGGCCATAAGTTCACTGGATGTGTGTATTTTCACATTGTGGAATGACATACATCCTTAAAATTCATGATATGGTGTGCTGGACGAGCCATACAGCCTGCAGTCACTACCCCGAAGTATGAGCGGGAACACAATATTGTATAATACTCATACTCTCATGGTTGGCACCTAGCACATCATGAGGGCCTTCACATTTACCTTACTTTATATTGTCTTGGGTAAAATGTCTTTAATCTGTTCTATCGGTCTCCCTTGACCACCTCTTGCTTTTTCCGACCCCGAATGGCGATTAGGTTTCCGAAGGCAGACGGGTCACTATTGTCAAATCTTTACTCTATTCTAAGACGGAGTGATGGCCGGTATAAGCAATCCCCCACTTACTGACCAACGGCTTAGGGTGGATGAGTTGGTAAGTAGAAGGACACTCTTTTGTCCTGGGATTAAGAAATCGGCCCCGAAGGCGGATGAATCAACAAATAATGGTCAACGGCATAAGGATGTAGAAGGCAAGGGGAAACCACTACATTAAAGATCCCGAAGGATATCTCAAGAAAAATAACAAAAAGAAGAATCAAAACGAAACGGCCCCGAGTGCCTGGCGTCTCTTAAATGGGATAGGGGTGCGAAGAATCTCCAGGACAAAAAAAACATAATACATAATATAAATCGTATTGCAACGTGGAATGTACGAACATTATATAAAACTGGACAACTTGCAACAGTATCACTAGAAATGAGCAGACTTAAAATAGGTGTACTTGGCCTTAGCGAAGTAAGATGGCCCAGTGCTGGACAGTGTTATCACAACGACATTGTTCTTTATTACTCGGACAGCAATACTGGTGATCACAAAAATGGTGTAGGAATCATTTTAAAAAAAGCACTACAACCGTATGTCTCAAGTTTTATTCCCTATGATGAAAGAATAATAATGTTACAGTTGAAAACCCACCCAATAAACATAAACATAATTCAAATTTATGCTCCAACATCAAGCAGCACCGATAATGACATAGATGTATTCTATTCAGATTTAGAACAACTAACGAAAAACATAAAAAAAACATAAAGTTAACATAATAATGGGCGACTTTAAAGCCAAAGTCGGTAAAGGGAAAGTAGAAGATATCGTAGGGAATTATGGTCTAGGAATTAGAAATGAAAGAGGAGACCAATTAGTACAATATTGTCAAGAGAAAGAACTAGTCATCACAAACACCTTTTATCAATTACCACCAAGAAGACTCTATACTTGGAGTGCACCAGGAGACAACAATATTAATCTGATAAGAAACCAAATCGATTACATTCTTGTCAACAAAAGATTTAGAAATGGAATTAAAAGCGTTAAAACATATCCTAGTGCTGATGCAGACTCCGACCACAATCTACTTCTTGCCAACGTTAATATTAAACTGAAAAAACAACAGAAAAAAAGTAAAATTCAGAGACTAGATTTTTGTCAAAGCTTGAGGGTGAAAAATGTCAACAACAAATAAATGAAGCAGTTGCACCAGAATTCGCAGAGGCGTCAAAAAAAGATATTAGTAGTACCTGGAACGAAATGAAATCGGCAGTACTTAACAATGGTAAAACGTTTGTGGGTAAAAAAAGAACCAATTGCCAAAAAAGACTGGATGACACCAGATATTATAAACCCCATAGAAGAAAAACGAAAACACAAAAATACAAATAAAGAGAAGTACAAGCAAATGAAGAAACTAGTTAAAACGCAGATCAAGGAAGCTAAAGAATACTGGATGGTAGAAAATTGTAGGGAAATAGAAGAACTTAATATGAAACACGACACACATGGGCTACATAAAAAACTGAAAGAAATTACAGGAAATAATCGGAAGAGAATACCACAAGTTATACGAAACTCCAAGGGGGATCTCCAATTATTAGCAGTAGAAAAACAACAAACTTGGGAGAAATACATCAAGGACTTATTCGCAGATAATAGGGAAGAAATAAATAATACATTACCAACTAATGAAAATCTAAAAATTCTGATATCAGAGGTTAAACAGGCAATTAAAATCTCAAAAAGTGGTAAAGCGCCAGGTCCCGATGGAATTCCTGTAGAGATATTAAAAATCCTGAAAGATAAAAATATAGAGTGTCTAACTAAATTATTTAATAAAATATGCTACGATGGTCAAATCCTGGATGAATGGTTAAAATCTATCTTTTTACCCTTACCCAAGAAAAATAATCCTAAATCTTGCGATGAGTACCGATTAATTAGCCTTATGAGCCACACTTTAAAAATACTACTCAAAGTTATTCAGCAGCGTATATATAAAAAATGTGAAAAACAATTAGACAATACACAGTTTAGATTTAGATGTGGAATGGGAACAAGGGAGGCACTGTGCGCAATGACGGTACTATAACAAAAATGCAGGGAATATAATAAAAACGTATTCGTATGTTATATAGATTTCCAAAAAAGCTTTTGATAGAGTCCAACATGGTAAACTCATACATGCATTGAAACACATACATCTAGATCCGAAGGATATTAATTTAATCAAAAATCCGTACTACAATCAAACAGCGGTCGACTCGACAAATATAAATACCTCAGAGCAATTATAAACTCACAGTTAGATCAAGAGCAAGAGATAAAGGTCAGAAAAGTCAGTAAACTACTATATGGGGTAGAAGCTTGGACTTTGAAAGCTCAATCTATAAAAAAATTGAAGGCATTCGAAATGTGGCTATATGGGCGTATTTTTAAGATTCCTTGGACTGCAAAAGTCTCAAATGAGGAAGTGTTAAGACGAGTTGGACATGGCAGAAAGCTTATGAACACAATTAAAATAAGAAAAACATCGTATCTGGGCCACATACTCCAAAACGATAAATACTCTCTGCTACAAGTCATCATGCAAGGTAGAGTAGAGGGAAGAAAAGGCTTGGGAAGAAAGAAGAAATCTTGGCTGAGGAATATCAGAGATTGGACTAACCTCAATGTTGAACAGATATTTCACGTTGCAAAAGATCGAGAAGCGTTTAAAAAGTGATCGCCAACCTTCGTTAGAAGACGGCACAAGAAGAAGAAGATACTGCTTTTGGAGTTACAGGGCTAATCTCCATTTCATCTTTATCAGAGCGCTCCCAGTTAATTATTTCTTGTTCATTTGGTTGAAAAGTATTTTCTAGGTGGTTAGCAAACTTGTTGGCCTTTTGTATATTGCTTCCTGTCCAGCTACCATTAGCATTTCTAATTGGTGGATTCTGCAAGATTGGCCTTTTTAACAGTTTGGTAGCCTTCCACAATGAGTAATCAGTAGCCCTATCATTTGATAGTTCACTTAGGTAGATGCTAACCGATTCGTTTTTAATTTTTTGAATTTCTCTTTTTAATTTTTGTGTGGTATTATTTAATCTAGTTTTATCAACTGATTCTCTAGACAAATGCCACTTGTGTCTATTTTCTTTTTTCGGTTATCATTTCTCTGATTTATTTCGGGTAGTTATTTCCTTTTATTTATTCTTTCGACACTGTTCGTGCTGTTGTTCCAAACGGCTTGTTGTACATTTTTATTGAGTAATTCTACTTCTGCCTCTAGATGATCAACGGTTCTTAATGGAACTGAGAGGTTAATCTTCTCTTCAAGTTTATCTGGAACTTTTCCAGTCAGTATTTTTGTTAGCAAGTCTAGGACTTCTTTCTTTTTTGATAACAGTGTCACTGAGTTTGAGAATAATTGGAGAATGGTCCGAGTTCATATCCAATGCCTCTCCTATCTCTATGTAATTTGTTGAAATATTTCTGACTACAAAGAAGTCGATAAGGTCTGGGATTTTATTTATGTCAGTAGGTCAGTATGCTGGCTTTCACTACCTGTCACTACCTCCTTTGGCTGCATTATCAGGGTGAGTAGTATGATAAGTTTTATAACCCCGTAATCTAATATAGGAGTCATTCGTAAAATGTGTTTCAGAAATTAGATATTTGTCTATTTTTTTATTATCTAGTATCGCTTGTAGTTCTTGCTGATGTTTTAAGATACCATTTACATTCCATTTTACTATTCGTAATCTACCCGTTATTACCAAGTCTTTTAGGTATAACTCCTTTGGTGCTATATTCTATTCTCGTTATACGCTCGTCCAGGTTAGTTAATCTGTCTAATATTTTCTGTAGTGTTAGCTCTATTTTCAAATATTTTTGACTACTGTAGTTTTTTCGTTACTTTTTTCAGTTGCTACCATGCTATAGGTTCTTGTTTTGGATTTTCTACAGGTTTTGGCTGCATTCTTTGTCGTTGTCTGGGAAAGGTCTGGTTCTTGTTATATTTATCTTTTATTATTTTTATTTTTATTGCCACGATACATCCTCTTTTATTATCTGGATGCTCTTCTCCACAGTGGACACATTTAGGTTTTGCGTTTTTGGGTTTCTCACATTTGGCTTTTCCTGTGCGGTGGACACATACATTAAGATGTGTCCGCCGCACAGGAAAAGCCAAATGTGAGAAACCCAAAAACGCAAAACCTAAATGTGTCCACTGTGGAGAAGAGCATCCAGATAATAAAAGAGGATGTATCGTGGCAATAAAAATAAAAATAATAAAAGATAAATATAACAAGAACCAGACCTTTCCCAGACAACGACAAAGAATGCAGCCAAAACCTGTAGAAAATCCAAAACAAGAACCTATAGCATGGTAGCAACTGAAAAAAGTAACGAAAAAACTACAGTAGTCAAAAATATTTGAAAATAGAGCTAACACTACAGAAAATATTAGACAGATTAACTAACCTGGACGAGCGTATAACGAGAATAGAATATAGCACCAAAGGAGTTATACCTAAAAGACTTGGTAATAACGGGTAGATTACGAATAGTAAAATGGAATGTAAATGGTATCTTAAAACATCAGCAAGAACTACAAGCGATACTAGATAATAAAAAAATAGACAAATATCTAATTTCTGAAACACATTTTACGAATGACTCCTATATTAGATTACGGGGTTATAAAACTTATCATACTACTCACCCTGATAATGCAGCCAAAGGAGGTAGTGACAGGTAGTGAAAGCCAGCATACTGACCTACTGACATAAATAAAATCCCAGACCTTATCGACTTCTTTGTAGTCAGAAATATTTCAACAAATTACATAGAGATAGGAGAGGCATTGGATATGAACTCGGACCATTCTCCAATTATTCTCAAACTCAGTGACACTGTTATCAAAAAAGAAAGAAGTCCTAGACTTGCTAACAAAAATACTGACTGGAAAAGTTCCAGATAAACTTGAAGAGAAGATTAACCTCTCAGTTCCATTAAGAACCGTTGATCATCTAGAGGCAGAAGTAGAATTACTCAATAAAAATGTACAACAAGCCGTTTGGAACAACAGCACGAACAGTGTCGAAAGAATAAATAAAAGGAAATAACTACCCGAAATAAATCAGAGAAATGATAACCGAAAAAAGAAAATAGACACAAGTGGCATTTGTCTAGAGAATCAGTTGATAAAACTAGATTAAATAATACCACACAAAAATTAAAAAGAGAAATTCAAAAAATTAAAAACGAATCGGTTAGCATCTACCTAAGTGAACTATCAAATGATAGGGCTACTGATTACTCATTGTGGAAGGCTACCAAACTGTTAAAAAGGCCAATCTTGCAGAATCCACCAATTAGAAATGCTAATGGTAGCTGGACAGGAAGCAATATACAAAAGGCCAACAAGTTTGCTAACCACCTAGAAAATACTTTTCAACCAAATGAACAAGAAATAATTAACTGGGAGCGCTCTGATAAAGATGAAATGGAGATTAGCCCTGTAACTCCAAAAGCAGTATCTTCTTCTTCTTGTGCCGTCTTCTAACGAAGGTTGGCGATCACTTTTTAAACGCTTCTCGATCTTTTGCAACGTGAAATATCTGTTCAACATTGAGGTTAGTCCAATCTCTGATATTCCTCAGCCAAGATTTCTTCTTTCTTCCCAAGCCTTTTCTTCCCTCTACTCTACCTTGCATGATGACTTGTAGCAGAGAGTATTTATCGTTTTGGAGTATGTGGCCCAGATACGATGTTTTTCTTATTTTAATTGTGTTCATAAGCTTTTTGCCATGTCCAACTCGTCTTAACACTTCCTCATTTGAGACTTTTGCAGTCCAAGGAATCTTAAAAATACGCCCATATAGCCACATTTCGAATGCCTTCAATTTTTTTATAGATTGAGCTTTCAAAGTCCAAGCTTCTACCCCATATAGTAGTTTACTGACTTTTCTGACCTTTATCTCTTGCTCTTGATCTAACTGTGAGTTTATAATTGCTCTGAGGTATTTATATTTGTCGAGTCGACCGCTGTTTGATTGTAGTACGGATTTTTGATTAAATTAATATCCTTCGGATCTAGATGTATGTGTTTCAATGCATGTATGAGTTTACCATGTTGGACTCTATCAAAAGCTTTTTTGGAAATCTATATAACATACGAATACGTTTTTATTATATTCCCTGCATTTTTGTTATAGTACCGTCATTGCGCACAGTGCCTCCCTTGTTCCCATTCCACATCTAAATCTAAACTGTGTATTGTCTAATTGTTTTTCACATTTTTTATATATACGCTGCTGAATAACTTTGAGTAGTATTTTTAAAGTGTGGCTCATAAGGCTAATTAATCGGTACTCATCGCAAGATTTAGGATTATTTTTCTTGGGTAAGGGTAAAAAGATAGATTTTAACCATTCATCCAGGATTTGACCATCGTAGCATATTTTATTAAATAATTTAGTTAGACACTCTATATTTTTATCTTTCAGGATTTTTAATATCTCTACAGGAATTCCATCGGGACCTGGCGCTTTACCACTTTTTGAGATTTTAATTGCCTGTTTAACCTCTGATATCAGAATTTTTAGATTTTCATTAGTTGGTAATGTATTATTTATTTCTTCCCTATTATCTGCGAATAAGTCCTTGATGTATTTCTCCCAAGTTTGTTGTTTTTCTACTGCTAATAATTGGAGATCCCCCTTGGAGTTTCGTATAACTTGTGGTATTCTCTTCCGATTATTTCCTGTAATTTCTTTCAGTTTTTTATGTAGCCCATGTGTGTCGTGTTTCATATTAAGTTCTTCTATTTCCCTACAATTTTCTACCATCCAGTATTCTTTAGCTTCCTTGATCTGCGTTTTAACTAGTTTCTTCATTTGCTTGTACTTCTCTTTATTTGTATTTTTGTGTTTTCGTTTTTCTTCTATGGGGTTTATAATATCTGGTGTCATCCAGTCTTTTTTGGCAATTGGTTCTTTTTTTACCCACAAACGTTTTACCATTGTTAAGTACTGCCGATTTCATTTCGTTCCAGGTACTACTAATATCTTTTTTTGACGCCTCTGCGAATTCTGGTGCAACTGCTTCATTTATTTGTTGTTGACATTTTTCACCCTCAAGCTTTGACAAAAATCTAGTCTCTGAATTTTACTTTTTTTCTGTTGTTTTTTCAGTTTAATATTAACGTTGGCAAGAAGTAGATTGTGGTCGGAGTCTGCATCAGCACTAGGATATGTTTTAACGCTTTTAATTCCATTTCTAAATCTTTTGTTGACAAGAATGTAATCGATTTGGTTTCTTATCAGATTAATATTGTTGTCTCCTGGTGCACTCCAAGTATAGAGTCTTCTTGGTGGTAATTGATAAAAGGTGTTTGTGATGACTAGTTCTTTCTCTTGACAATATTGTACTAATTGGTCTCCTCTTTCATTTCTAATTCCTAGACCATAATTCCCTACGATATCTTCTACTTTCCCTTTACCGACTTTGGCTTTAAAGTCGCCCATTATTATGGTAACTTTATGTTTTTTTTATGTTTTTCGTTAGTTGTTCTAAATCTGAATAGAATACATCTATGTCATTATCGGTGCTGCTTGATGTTGGAGCATAAATTTGAATTATGTTTATGTTTATTGGGTGGGTTTTCAACTGTAACATTATTATTCTTTCATCATAGGGAATAAAACTTGAGACATACGGTTGTAGTGCTTTTTTTAAAATGATTCCTACACCATTTTTGTGATCACCAGTATTGCTGTCCGAGTAATAAAGAACAATGTCGTTGTGATAACACTGTCCAGCACTGGGCCATCTTACTTCGCTAAGGCCAAGTACACCTATTTTAAGTCTGCTCATTTCTAGTGATACTGTTGCAAGTTGTCCAGTTTTATATAATGTTCGTACATTCCACGTTGCAATACGATTTATATTATGTATTATGTTTTTTTTGTCCTGGAGATTCTTCGCACCCCTATCCCATTTAAGAGACGCCAGGCACTCGGGGCCGTTTCGTTTTGATTCTTCTTTTTGTTATTTTTCTTGAGATATCCTTCGGGATCTTTAATGTAGTGGTTTCCCCTTGCCTTCTACATCCTTATGCCGTTGACCATTATTTGTTGATTCATCCGCCTTCGGGGCCGATTTCTTAATCCCAGGACAAAAGAGTGTCCTTCTACTTACCAACTCATCCACCCTAAGCCGTTGGTCAGTAAGTGGGGGATTGCTTATACCGGCCATCACTCCGTCTTAGAATAGAGTAAAGATTTGACAATAGTGACCCGTCTGCCTTCGGAAACCTAATCGCCATTCGGGGTCGGAAAAAGCAAGAGGTGGTCAAGGGAGACCGATAGAACAGATTAAAGACATTTTACCCAAGACAATATAAAGTAAGGTAAATGTGAAGGCCCTCATGATGTGCTAGGTGCCAACCATGAGAGTATGAGTATTATACAATATTGTGTTCCCGCTCATACTTCGGGGTAGTGACTGCAGGCTGTATGGCTCGTCCAGCACACCATATCATGAATTTTAAGGATGTATGTCATTCCACAATGTGAAAATACACACATCCAGTGAACTTATGGCCTGACATTACTAAAAGCAGTATATTTGGCAATAAAGAAAATATAAATTCAAAGAAAGCTCCTGTATTTGATCTAACTACTGGGAAAGTGTTAATGCAACTTCTAAGGAAAGCTATAATAAAATTAATACATCTTATAAACGCTTTCTTTGAGCTGAGGTACGTCCCAAATATATTAAAGAAGACAGAAATTATAATGACACTAAAACTAGGAAAACCTCCACAAGAAGCTTTTTCATATAAGCCTATTTTACTGTTACCTTACTGTTATGTCTAAATTATACGAAAAATTACTGTTGAAGAGACTAAAACCGATTATAGAGGAAAAAAATCTAACAATAAAACACTGAAAACTTTGTTTTCCACCATCCATCAATTCCATCAATTCATCAATTATGAAATCCACCAGTTACGAATCCATCAATTATGAAAGAAATCTAATTCCTAATCAATAATTTGGGTTTAGGGCATGCCACTCAACGATAGATCAGGTGCATAAAATAACAGATAGAGTAGAAAACGCTCTAGAAGAAGGAAAAATTTGTTCCGCAATTTTCATCGATGTAGCGCAGGCTTTTGACAAGGTGTGGCATGACGG
The DNA here is from genome assembly GCA_918026665.1 of Diabrotica balteata. Classification (NCBI taxonomy): domain Eukaryota; kingdom Metazoa; phylum Arthropoda; class Insecta; order Coleoptera; family Chrysomelidae; genus Diabrotica; species Diabrotica balteata. The sequence continues at coordinate 47,623,932 of OU898283.1, read as the reverse complement.
ATTATATTATAAAATGAGATGCTACTTACCAAAACAATATTCTGAACCAGTAGAATCATATATAACCGACAGATACTTTCGAGTTAAATATGAGGAAGCATATTTAGATATAAGAGAAGTTAAAGCTGAAGTTCCACAAGGAAGTATCCTGGGGCCAGTGCTATACCTGCTCTATACCAGCGATATTCCATCATTAAAAGCTAACACAATTGCAACATTTGCAGAAGACACATGCATTCTAGCAGTCGGGAAAAACCACGAGGATGCAGCAGCCATGCTACAGAAATCTGTTAAATAAATTAACATCTGGACCAGGCGATGGCGAATCAAATTGAATGAAACAAAATCTCTTCATGTCAATTTTGGTAACAAAAGAGAACAACATATCCCAGTTAGTAGAAATAGAAACCAAATACCTTATGCAAATACGGCAAAATATTTAAGTAGATTCATTGGAAATTAGTAAACTACGTTGGAAAGCACATATTAAAAAAAAGAACAATTAGAAATTAAGTTCAGGAAGATGTACCGTTTGATAGGAAAAAATCCACTCTGTCTGGTTATAACAAATTGTTATTGTATAAGCAAGTACTTAAAGCGATATGGACATATGGGATACAGCTATGAGGCTGTACAAAAAAACGCGAGCTAACGCTCCATGGTACTCCAGAAACTGTGATCGGTATCGAGACCTTCAAATGGATACGGTTATCTAGACAATAAGTAAGTTTGTCGAGAGTCATGAACAAAGGTTCTCCAAACACCAATGACAACCAGATAAGAAGACTTAGGATAACGAAGCCATTTGAGTTAGTGCTTATAAGTGAGTGAAAGTAAAAAGGCAGAGCAAAGTGTGGTTAAAGTGTACACGTTAGCTAGTAGTACTATAATGTATTAGAGCCTATGCAATATTGCTGAAAGTAACCTTAGATAAGTTTTTTGTAATATTTTGTATATAGAACTTACTTGCTTATTGATCATAGTAAATGATCAGATAGCAATAATCATGAGATTCCTGTTGAAATTTTATTAAATAAAAACAAGATCGCTTCAACTGTTGTTTCTAACAGAACGATTTATTCTACATAAAAAATGCTAATAAACGTTTTTGTTCAAAATTATTTAAGCTACATTTTTTATTTGAATCATTCTTGATAAATTGGGTTTTTTTCGGATTCTTCCTTGTAGGAGAAATAATAAAACTTTTAAGAATTTTTTAATTTATATGGTTCATGACTAAATGTTTGACTTTATCATTGTTTTTAAATCTTTTTAATACCATTTTTTTTATAAATGATTATCTGCTAAAATTAATCTAAAATATATTTAATATGAAACATTGTATACTTAGTACCAATAAAATACAAACCATTTTATCCATATGGAAAAGAATAAACTCAATTTAACCCTTTATGAAATACCTAGATCATTTTTCAAAAATATGATAATGGCTTAAATAAACGACGTAACATTTTGCCATTTTTGCCATAAAACGTAAGTTTCTTAGACATGCATAGTAACCATGTTTTACTTCAGTTAACACGGGAAGTTTCTGGAATCTTATACACATCTGCGTTCAATGGCTGCATACTCGAAAGCATGTTGGTAATGTATTTTATACCTTAGATAGAGATATTTGCGTACAATATAGCTAAAATTTACTAATAACCTAAAGCAACAAAATAAAATATTATTATTAGAGTATTATATTATAATAAAATAACAAACCTAATAAACGTAAAAAAATAGAATATCTTCTTAAGAATTTTAAAAAGCTTTTAGCAACTATGCAAAACACTGTCTATTACATATCCCCTAGTCTGCGGCAAACCTTTAATGGTCAATGGATATTAACCCATTACCGACCAAGCAATGAAAAACAATAATTTTTCCGAATTTTTTTATTGAAACTAGTTAAAAATATCTCAAGTAATATATGTTTATTATTTAAAAAAAAAGAACTTAACAATAGCATCTAAAAAGTTAAGTGTGTGTGTACGCCTCCTAGGCCAATACAATTATACAGAAATCATAATTAATATTTTGTATGAAACGGTTTGAAACATTCGGGATGAAGATGAATTTTAGATGATTTCTAATATACATTGAACTGTTACCTATTCAAACGACCATAATTTTTTTGTGTGTAATTATTTTTTATTGATTCAAATGACAAAAATGTGTGAAAATAATCAAAATTTCAGAATCCACTCACTTTAGCTCGATGAGGCCTCTTTTGGCCTTGACTATGGCCTTTAAATGATCAAAAAACAAGTTGCATGCTGCACGAATGTGATTTGCCGCTATTTTGGCCCATTCACGTATAATTGATTTCTTCAGCGCATCCATACCGGCATATTTTTTAGTCATCACCTTGTTTTTCAAAATGCAACAGATGGAATAGTCCATCGGATTTGCGGCTGGCGAATTCGAAAGCCATTGTATGGATGAAATGAAGTGTGGAGCATGGTTTTTTAACCATTCTTGGTTCACACTAGCCTTATGAGACGGTGTCGAGTCTTGTTGGAACGTCCATGGTCTACAACCAAAATGTTTGCTTGCCCACGGCTCTAAATCAGCTTTAAAAACATTTTCCCGATAATAAGTTGCATTGACTATGACACCAGATTCAATAAAAACGATTGGAAAGCGTCCATCGGAGGTTACAGCTGCTGATCCCATTACTTAATATGGGAAATTACTTCGGGTGGCTGTTCGTAAGCTCAAACTTTCGTAGGTGCGTTCGGTCAAGTAAACACGATCATTTTGAGAGTTTATGAACTGCTCAATAGGGAAATTTTTCTCATCAGAGAACACTATGTTCAGAACTTCGCCACGTTCATGCAGGCGTAACAACTCCTTTGCTCTTTCAAGCCGAACTTTTTTTTTTGCTTTAGTGTAAGATTGTGTGCTTTTTGAAACTAAGGCTTGACCTTGAACTCCTTTTTCAATATTCGTTGCATGCTTCGCTGAGATATTTTCAGTTCTTTGACCATTTGATTACAACTACGACGTAGATTTCACTCAAGTCGAGCCTTTACTTTCCGAACCATCCGTCACCATAGCGTTTGGCAATGCTACAAGTATCATTATAACGAGTTATGGTGCGATACATAAACATTTTATTCACTTTGAGGTATTTCAGGTGACGAACAATAGCTGGTTGTGATTTTCCAGCCAAATATAACGCAATCACACTATTACGTTTAAATTCCATTGCGAACAACTTCTGTTGTATATATAATACATGCAAATGCTTTTGACGGCTTATAAACAATATACTGAAGTGTTATCAGGCTAACTTTGATGTAGCTGTCATTATTGATTTGCGAGATATATCGATGTGAAATTGGTAACAGTTCAATTGCGTAACCCTGTAGTACGACTTTTGCATAATTTACATTCTTCTTCTTCTGGTAGCACTACAACCCGGGGTGGGTTTGGCTGACTGCACAACCTGCTTCCATTTCGAACGGTCGTCCATGATGTTTAAGTCAGTGGGTAGCCCACTGTTCTCAAATCTGACCATATATTATCTCTCCATCGCATTCGTGGACGTCCTAAGGGCCTTCTCCCTGTCGGGAGTTCTTCCCAGATTAACGTGGTAAGGCGGTTATTGGGGAGCCTATGAACATGGCCAGCCCATCTTAGACGTTGGGATTTAATCTCTTGGACTACGTCGCTAGCACTATACATTTGTTTGACCTCAGCATTTGTTCTCATTCGGTATTGGTTAGTATTCGGATCGTGATAGGGACCGAAGATCTTTCTAAGGATTTTTCTCTCAAAGCATCTGAGTTTACTTTCCATTGCTTTTGTTAGCGTCCACGTCTCACACCCATACATGAGCACCGGTCTAATTACTGTTTTATATATCCTGATTTTTTATGTTCGTGTTAGGCTCTTGGATTTAATAGTGTTGTGAAGGCTATACATACATCTGTTTGCTGCCTGAATTCTCCCTTTTATCTCTTTTGTGATATCGTTATCTGTGGTGATAGTCGCTCCGAGATATTTAAAACTCTCCACTCTTTCAAAGTTATAGGGGTCTATTGTTACATTTTGTCCTATTCTATCTCGTCTCTTTTGTCTGTTAATGCACATATATTTGGTTTTCTCTTCATTGACCCTTAGACCGGTATTTTTTGCCTCTCTCTCTAATTTATTGAAGGTTTCTTTTACATTGGTGACGGTATTTCCTACAATGTCAATGTCATCCGCGTATGCTAGTAGTAATTTTTGTCCATTTACTGTCAGTAGTTCTGTTCTAATTTGTGCGGTTCTTACTACTTTTTCCAGGATTATATTAAAAAGAAGAGGTGACAGCGCGTCTCCTTGTTTCTGTCCACTGTTTATTTCAAACGACTCTGAGAGCTTGTTACCTATCCGCACTCTAGATCTACAGCCATTTACACAAACTTTAACGAGCTGGATAAGTTTTTTTTGAACTGAAAGTTCTGCCATTGCATTCCACATCTGATCCCTTTTAATACTGTCGTATGCTTGTCGGAAATTTAATAATTTACATGTGTTTCGTATACTTGTATCATGCCTTGTTTACTACCTGAGTGAGCAGCCACTTCTGTGTTCACTATTTCAGCACAACGTTTAAATTTCATTAGTGATACTGCTAGGAGTGATCAAAATTGTAATTATTGTGAAATTTTACTATCATTGGCAATATTCTAAATCTACCTGCTATTTAAGACTGTGGTATCAATCTTCTTTTTCTTTATGTGCCGTCTTCTACTGAAGGTTGGCGACCATCAAACGATAGGTTTCTCTGTTTTGTGCCGTATGTACTATGTTCACAGCTTCTGGTAAATGAAACCATTCTTACAAGTTTCTCATCCAGGATTTCTTCTTTCTGCCCAAACCTCTTCTGCCTTCAATCTTGCCTTCCACGATAAGCTGTAGCAAACTGTACTTATCATTACGGAACACATGGCCCAGGTATGACGCTTTCATCTTTTTAACAGTTGTTAACAATTTCACCTGTTTACCCATTCGTCTTAATACCTTTGTGTTGAGTACTCTGTCTGCCCAAGGTATTCTCAGTATGCGTCGATACAGCCACATTTCTAAAGCCGCTAACTTCTTTATAGTTGCTGCTGTTAACGTTCACCCTTCTACTCCGTAAAGTAGCCTAGAGAGTACGTAGCATTTCGTGGCGCGCCATCGGAATTTAACGCTTAGGTTGCGGTTGCTTAAGATTTTTCTCATTTTGATGAATTTGGATCTTGCTATTTCAATTCGGATCTTAATCTCTACGTCTGGGTCCCACTTCATTTACTGTATATCCCAGATATTTAAATCTGTGTACTTATTCAAGACGACTCTTTGCAGTAAGACGAAGAAGCCTAGATCCTGCAGTGTCACAAAAAGAGCATAAGAAGAAAATAAATTGTCAAAAAGGACTAGATGGGGTTTGTCAACTACAGAAAGTTAGAGAACTACCTTCATTCCCAAACTATTACCTGAATAAAAATTTTTATGTCGTTTTTTTCATATGGTATGAATTTGAATAAATAACCTGTATATGAACAAAGACACCATAATTTAAGTTCAAATATTAGAATTTTTCTCTAAGCTTCTAAGAAAATTTTACATTCATTATATAAAAGATAGGATTAAGTTTAGCAAATTTATTATCTTTGTCTAATTGAGTATTATGAGACAAATAAATATTTTATTTAATTGATCAAAATTGATTTCTAGACATAGTTTCCCTCACAATGGCTACTTCCTTATTTTCATCTTTTAACCAATACATGTCACATTGTAGCCAAGTATGAAAATAAAAATTTCATTTTGAGGTATTTTTAGATATTAGCAAATACATTAAAAGCCTCTAGATTGTGGTCCTAATATACAATACTATGGTACAGATACAAAATTTAATTACTGTTTGTTGTATATATAAGTACACATTTGAACTTTCTTAAAATATTTACGAGTTTTAATTTATAATTTAACATGCTTAACTAGGCTCAAGACAAAGCTGAACAGAATGGAAAAATAATAATAATATTAATAAATATTAAATATATTTACCAAAGAAACATTTTTATTCTTGAGAGAGAAACAGAGAGGAAATATATCTTCTGTATCTCTTTTACCTATATCTTTCATATGTAATGATTTTGCTGATTTACTCCCGTATAAATTGCCAACATTGAACGCGCGTCTAGAAGTGTAACATAAAAAAATATGAATGTTAAATATCCAAAATAAAACCTAGGACATAAATCTAATAAGTCAAAAACCTTTCCAGGTTTTGTCCTTTCAAAAAAAGAGCAATTAATTTTGGATATTTAACATTCACATTTTTTGAAGTTAGACTTCTATACGCGCGTTCGACGTTCGAAATTTGTACGGGAGTAAATCGGTAAAATCATTACATATGTAATTGAAAAGACAAAGCCTGGGACATAATAAAACCTTCCCCATAGAGAAATTGGAAAGCCAGGCGAAAAAAAGGAGGAATGAAGACTAATTCTTTAACAGGCCAAGACCCACCCAGGGTTCCAGGGTTGTAGAGCCAAAGATGATGTTGACCTTCCCCATAGAGACAATAAATAAATTTTTACTACAAATCTCTGATGATAATATTTAGGGCATCATTTTACTAAAATACTGACCCATAGCAGGCAAGAATCTTGCGCGACTAACTGTTAAAAATTGCGTAAAATGTTTTAAGTTTAACGCCAAAACTATTGAGCTCCTTATGTCTAATTTACCAGGGGAACGCCTAAATCCTTCTAAAGCATTTAATATAGTGGTGGTGGATTATGCCGGCCTTTAAAAAAAAAAAAAAAAAGAAAGGGAAGGGGATATCATACTTCAAAATGTTACATCGTTTTGTTTATCTGTTTGGCCATTCTACGGAGGCCTTTATTCAAACTCTGCGTTGTTTCATCTGCAGGCGAGATGATATTTTCCAGAATAACGGTATTTTCAGAAAACGGGTCAAATTTTATAGGTACGCAAAGCAAATTGAAATAATTTTTTAATCAGAATAGAAGCGCAATTGTAAATAAGATTTATTTACAATATAAAAAGTGAAGCTTAATTATCTATTTACCGCCTTTTGGTGGCCTCTGGGAGGCAGGGGTAAAGAGCGTAAAGAATCACATAAATAGAACAAACGTTTTAACAAACGTTAATTTTTACTTTTCGAGGAATTTACTACTATTCTCTCGTAGATAGAGGCCATTTTGAATTATATTCCCCTTTGCTCTCTAAGTTTCGATCCTAATGATCTTACTTCATTAACCCCAGCTTACTTTTTTATTAGAAGATCTACAGTAGCTATTCTTGATCAAAATGTGACCGAATTTAATCCGAATAGACTGAATAAATACCAGCTTTTACAAGTGACCCATCATTTTTTAAACTGCTGGAAGATGGACTATATAACAGAGTTACAATAAAAAAAATTTTGGTTAAAATCCTTTATAAAAGGTATATAAAAATGCCCCAAACGGGCTATCACAAACACATTGCAAAACGTTTTCGGATTAAACAATCCATCATCAGTGCAAACCTGAAAGTATATAACCACTTTAATTAAAAAGAACGTTAAATGAAAATGTTGACAAAGGTTAGAGCAAAATGTGGTTAATACTTACGGTTGTACATGCTATAGATAAATTCACATTCAGATGGCAGCGTTACAGAGATAGGCCTGTACTTTCTATATGCCAGAAATAACTACATTGTTGTCAGTTTTTAATCGTACCTACAATCGTACGTTATGGGCCGGCTCCTATAAAAGAATTATAATTTCGGAAATATTTATGAATGTGAAACGAAAAAATACTACATTTTTTTAATTATATAATTTTTCTGTTGGTATTTTAAAAATAGAAAGTTATATTTCGGAAATCTGGTCTTTTCGGAATTATATCTTCTGTTCAAAATTGTTTACAATTCGTGGAAATGAAATAATTATTTGTATAATCCGTTTTTGATCTTAATGTCCTTTTAATGACACACTTTCTCTACCTGCATTTACAGTTACAGACATTAAAAAATAATTTAGAATTAAAAAAATATACCTATTTATAAATTCAAAATTATTGTCTAATGCCAGCAATTATAAATTCAGGTAAATACTTGAGAGTCATTAAAAGAATTTTCAGTTGATATCAGACGTTTGTGTCGTGTCAGTGTCAAAATGGCCGCGAGTGTAATAAAATTCAAAAACGGTAATTTGTTAAATAGTGAATGCAAAAAAATAGTGTTAAATGTTTTTAACTATTTATCAAACAGTAATAATGATAAAAGTGTATCAACAATAGTGCGGGAAGTTTCTGCTATGACTGGAGTCTCTGAGCGAACGATATTCCGATATAGAAGTGAAAGTAAAAATGGTCCACTCATAACTCCTATAAGAAAAAAAGAACCGGTTATTTGAATAGTCGTGAGAATAGATATGATGAAGCAACTCGGTCTAGAATAAGACAAGTATGGCACGGTTTTTTTATGGACAATATTCCTCCAACCCTTGACGTAGTACTAGAAAAAATTGAGCAAATGGAGCATCTTCCGAATTTTTCCAAGAGTACGTTGAGAAGACTATTGCACGACATGGGTTTTATATATGGCAAACAAGGTAGAAATTCAATATTAATAGAAAAACAAGAAATAGTCGCTTGGAGGCGTCACTATCTCCGGGAAATAAAGAAACTGAGGAACGAAGGAGCCAATATCATTTATATGGACGAATCATGGGTTAATACTGGAATAACCAATGGGCAAGTATGGCAAGATACAACAATAAAAAATAGCCGACAGGCTTTCGTAAATGGACTTGCCACAGGTTTAAAAACTCCGACCGGAAAAGGACCAAGATTTGTTTTAGTCCATGCAGGAAACAAAGACGGATTTGTTGAAGGTGCTGACATCACTTTTCTTGCCAAAAAGGTGCTGAAGATTACCATGAAGAGATGGACGGAGATCTATTTAAAAAATGGTTTGAAGAGATTTTAATACCGAATCTCCCAAAAAATAAAAAGAATGTCATTATCTGGGACAATGCATCTTATCACTCTAGGAAATGAAATTTTCCCAAACAATATTGGGTGAAACGTCAAATTAAGGAGTGGCTTTATGAAAAGGACATTTATTTTGAAGAAGATTACTTAAAAAATGAACTTGTGGAAACTGCTAATGTATTTAAAAATATTTATGACAAATACAAAATTGATTGTATTGGTGAAAAATACAGGAATCACAGTGACGAACAATGCCGCGTAGATGTATATATCTTAAGACTTCCGCCTTATCACTATGAACTGAACCCAATAGAAATGGTGTGGAGTGAAGTGAAACGGTACGTGTCCACTAAGAATTCAAGTTTCAAACAAAACAACGTTAGAACATTGATTTATGCAGGTTATGATAAAGTACAGAACAATGGACATTGGGAAAATTAAGTCAACCATGTTATAAAATTGGAGAATAATTTTTGGACAGTAGACAACATTCAAGATGACATTGAACCTATTAGAATTTCATTAAACGATGACTCTGAAGATGAACTAGATTATAAAAATGAAGATGATTAAAAATTGTTTTTCGGGGGTATGTCTTTTCTCAGTAAAGGTAATAAAATATTTAGTTGATCTGGTTGAAATGTAGCACAACTAAATAACTCATTAATCGACATAATTTCAAGTAGTTATATTAGACGTCATTATGCAAAAAATAAAGTTATGAACATTTAATAAATTGAGGCACAATTGAGGCCCCTAGAACACAAGGGGTGTAAGTGCCAAAAACAAAGTTTTGAAAAATCTTTGTTCAAAGTTCGATATAAATTTAAAAACCTAGGTAGCACTTTTTTAGTTTTCAGCATGTTTTTAATGACATGTAATTTTTGATGGTGTTATTGTTGTTAATGTAGAAAGTTTGAAGCCAAAAGTACGTGCCTGTTGTTAGATATCAGTTGCTAAGTGATAAACAACTGCACTTACACCCTTGTGTTCTAGGGGCCTCAATTAGGGGTTTTTTGCAATTATCTCAGTCATTTGTTTATGTATTTTAATTTACAGACTAAAAAATTAAAAAACTTTTTAAGATCTGCAACATTTATTTGAAACATTTTTCCCTAAAATGCACGAGGAACAAAATAGGCAAAAAAATGATTTTTTCCAAACTTCATCTTTCTTTAAAAAATAAACAAAGCAAAATTGGCTGTAATTCTTCAAGGAACTATCATCAGTTATCCCTTATCTACCATTTAGAACATTAAAAAACCTGTAGAATATTTTTCATATTTTTTTCCCTATTAACTGCGGTATTATGTATAAAAGCATTTTAGGAATTATTACCATTTATTTCATTCACGAATTTTCTATTAACAACTTTAGCTTACCTAAACATATCTTAGTTTACCGTGAGTTTGGTCCTGCTTATTTTACAAAAGTAGCAAAACTTACAATGGCAGTAGAATTTTCAACGCTGTTATCCTATATCCGTACACTGCCATCTGAACGTGACTTTATCTATAGTAGCCACGAAAATATATGGGTAAAAACCCTTTAAATGTTTAAAATTTGAAGTTGTTTTACATTATTAGTATTTATAATTTGTGATGGTTAATTTACCGTTGGATAGGTAACATGGCGGCGTATGACTCTACATGAGTAAAATGGTCCTGAGACGAAGTGTCTACGAGTTACAATGTCTCACCAAGTGAAGGGCCAACAACGGAGACCTATTGAAAAATCCGTTAGTATTAATTAAAGACGAGCGTTCTTCACCGACACGATGGCCACTAGGTTGAATTCTGAATTCTTACATAAAAAGTAATATTATTATTGATAAAATGGGTATACATAGTGGTGGAAAAAAATGCAATTGATGAATAAAGAATTGAAAATATTAAGATGCACATAGCGTCATTTCCAAAATATGTATCACATTATTGTCGCAATCAGACGGACTGCAAATTTTTAAATTCTGACCTAAAATTTATCAAAAATATATCAATTCTACTCAGATACTTTAGAAAACCCAATGAGCCTTACGAAGTATAAAAGCGTCTTTTATTTAAATTTTAATTTAATGTTTAAGACACCACATAAGGATACATGTCGAATGTGTGATACGTACAAAGCCCAAATTAGTTCTCCACAGGCTACACACAAGGAAAATTTAGAAAGAAATCACAGGGAAAATCTTGAAATTGCAAATGAGTTAAGGAGTGAAATGAAGGCTGATCTAATATGTGCGCAAAAGGATGAGACACCGGAGACACTGACTTTTGATCTGCAAAAAACTCATCCTTTACCAAACATACTGACTGGAGTCGCATATTACAAAAGACAATTAAATTTACTTAATTTAGGTATTTATGTCGGCAATACAAAAAGAGGTATTTTCAATGTATGGGTAGAGCAAGAGGGAGGCAGGTGAACACAAGTAGTCGGTTTATGTCTGCGTAAATATATTAACGAAAATATAAAGGCACCCGCAAAGAAATTAATTCTATGGTGTGGTTCTTGTGGAGGGCAAAATAAAAGTATTAAGCTAGTGTTAATGCTTATTCACATACTTCAAAACCATACGTCCCTTGAATACATTTCGTTAAAATTTTTACTTTCTAGTTTCCTGCCTAATGATTCACATTTCGGAGATGTCCAATGAGCTCTTAAAACCCATCAAAGACTGTACACTGACAACGATTACATAGAAATAATGAGATCTTGCCAAGTAAAAAATCAATTTGTTGTAAATCGTCTAAGATAAGAAGAAATGGTTTCAGTTAATCTTTTGCTACATGTCATAACAAATCGCAAAACAGATATAAATAAGGATGTTATTAATTGGCTAAAAACACATGTAATACATATTACAAAGAAAAGTCTCACAGTTTTGTACATGAAAAAATAAGTGAGAGATCAACAGTTTTCGAAGGTAAATATTAAAAAATCCGGTAAAGGTCGAAAACCTGTTTTAAAGAATGTATAGTCGCCTTCCTTGTGGCCAAATGGCAAACCACTGTCCGCTGAAAATATAAAGGACCTTAAAGATTTGTCCAAGTTAATTCCCCAAGATTCCATGCCTTTTTATGGATTTTTGAGCAACATCAGCTATGAAGATTTTAAAGAAAAGATTTGGAAGAAGTTGGGTTGAATCCCGATCTTGAGATTGATCAAGATCAAATCGAGTAGGAATTTAATCAGTAACAGTTACTTGCTGTTAGTAATGAACGCGGATTTGAAGTTTTTTTCTGTGTATTTACCATTTCGGATGGATAGACGGTTATTGCAAAATGACGAACTTATATTTTTACCATTTTGCAAAAACCGTCTAAGCCGCTTTAAGTTATTTTTGCAATAAAGTGTTTTTACTTATTTTGCTTTTGTTCGTTTTTTAAGGTAGCCCATAAATATTAAAATATAAAAATGTGAAAATAAAGCCTTATTTTCTATCAGTGAATTTTTTAAAATAGTAGATCCATTATGCTCAATTACTCTAAACCATATATATGTTGCTTAGGCTATTATTGTAGAACACCCTCCAGTTATGGATACAACAAATCATTTGAAACTTTTTAAAGTCAATAACAAATATGCGGCAGCAGATATAAGGCCGTTCATTGTTGTTGTGGAATTGATAGATAGTACTTAATATCGCTTATTACTAGTAAAGGTGGTACATTTGTAATTTAGTAATGCTAATTTTACAAATAAAGTTGTTGACGTAAAACTCATAGTTAAAAACAAAGGAAAAGTTTTCATGAACTAATGAAAACAAACAATAAATTCAGATAAAGAAGTATAATATGTACCTAGACAAATGCGTATTGTGATATTTTTAGGTAACAATGTAATGTTTTACATCAATATGTTTAAATAAATTTGGTCGCGTTTTTAGTAGAACCATATATTTAACCGGTGGTCCAGGATACCAAGGGTATATAAGATATGGACATACTGCAAAATACTGTAGAAGTATTACAAATAAATTTAAACTATGTGGGCAAATACACAGAAATATAAAAAATGAAGAATGCAAAAGGAAAGAAATTTTGAATATATTATAATAGAAGTGGATATCAAACTGTTTCGAAAAATTGTCCCAAATACATTCAGCAGTTAAATATATAGAAAATATGTCACAAAACAATGTGAGTATATTTTGTCACATTTTTTATATAATACTGACATATTTCCACCAACCACACCGACCGGTTCTAATAAAATTACAAAATTATCCCGATAACAATCACTATCAAGAAAAAGCTATTTTTCTCCGATTATTATGGAAGAAATACCAAATTTTTATACCAAAATTAGTATAATTTTTAATATTTGATTAATTTAAATTAATAATTAATTTAATCTTACCGAATCCTCAGAGAAGATTTTCATGTAATCATACAGGAAGTAATAAAATCTATAGTACATATTCGAAAATATCTAAAACAAATAATTTAGATGTCAGAAATGTAAGTTATTCTTCTTTAAAGCATTATCTTTTCAAGTTATTTAATACTGTTTGGCTAATCATCTATGTTACAGGATATCTGTTCTTCTTCTTCTAGTTCCATGACCGTTATCGATCGATGGATATCATGTTGGCTACCATATTCGCTATCGTGACTTTATTGACAGCAGCTCTAAATAACGATGTAGTTGATTTTCCATACCATTGCCTTAGATTTTTCAGCCATGATGTTCTTCGTCTACCAGGACCACGATTACCTTGGATCTTTTCCTGAATGATCAGATGTAAAAGATCATATTTTCAGGGTGTCTCATAATGTGACCGAAGTATTCCAGCTTGCGTTTCTTTAATATATTGACCAGTTGTGTTGTTTGGCTCAACCGTCTAAGGACCTCCTCATTTCTAACTCTGTCGACCCAACTTATTTTCAGTAGTCGTCTGTATATCCACATCTCAAAGGCTGTCAAGCGTTTAAGCATAGCCTCAGTTAGAGTCCACGCTTCCAGTTCATACAGCAGGACAGGAAAGATGTAGCAAGATGTCATACGAACTCTAAGGTCAATGCTAAGATCGTGACTGCAAAGTACTTTTCTCATTTTTACAAAGGCAGCTCTCGGCTTTTAATTTCTGCGGTTGGATCCCAGCTCGCATTGATATTAAGATATCTGTAACAGTCTATAAAAAATAATAGACTCTAGGAGAGTGTGAGCTTTGAAAAAACTAAATCTTTTAATAACGAAATAAAATATTTTTCTGCAAAATAGTTCTACCATCGATAATACCCTTGACCTACAGAGCGAAATTCATGAGACGTTTGTAATTAACTAATATGCATTGCTATATTTTTTTACCTAAAACGAGCATTCAATATATGATTGAAATATATTTTACAAAAGCTTTATCTATCTATCTATCTATCTATCTATCTATCTATCTATCTATCTATACAGCCTTTGCTGTCCAATTTTGGACATAGGCCTCCTCTTCCTTCTTCCACGTCTCTCTATTGTAAGCCGTTTATATCCACTTCGGCCCTACGTGTTTTTTTAAGTCATCTAACCATCTTATTTGTAGCCTTTCTCTTTTTCGTTTGTAACTATATGGTCTCCAGTGAACAATCATCTTATTCCATCTGTTGTCTTTCTGTCTTATGGTATGTCCAGCAAACTTCCACTTAAGTTTTGCTATCTGGGTTGATACATCGGTCACTTTTGTTTTATTGCAGATCCAAGTATTTCTTTTCTTGCCTGATAGCCTAATGTTCAGCATTTACGTTTCCATGGCTCTTTGGGTCTTTGCTATTTTTTCCATGTTTTCTTTTGTAAACGTCCAAGTTTATGAACCATAGGTGAGAACAGGAAGTAAGCATTGGTAAATATGTTCTATTAAACACTGTAAAATTTAATGTCTTTCAAATATTTTAGCACTTTGTCGAACTGGCAGCTAATTAGATCCTTCATGTTCGTAGAGAGGTTATTTTTTCTTCTTTCTTGGGTGTATGTTTTGCATTCTAACAGAATATGTTTCACAGTGATTTGGATCTTGCAGTTGTGGCAGAAAGAGATGGCTTCTTTATTTATTAAGTATATATGGGTTGGTATAGTATGTCCTAATCGTAGTCGAGTTATTATCTCTTGTTCACAACGTTTGAGTGGGAGTGGTAAGGTGGTACCAACAGTTTCTATAACATCTTCTCATTTGTTAGATGTGAAATTCCAGTTACACTTACTCCATAATTTGCTAATATGTTTTTTAATGGAGTTTTTATGGTCATTTCTTGATGTTTTCATCTAGTGCAGCTTCATTCGCAAGTTGGTCTACTACTTCGTTTCCCTTGATTACTATGTGTGATGGCCCCCATAAAAAAGTTATTTCTATGATTTTTGTTGATAATAGTATGAGTTCATTTTTTATTAGCATTATAATTTCATTTGATAGATACAATTGCTGTAAAGCTTTTAGTGTACTTAATTAGTCAGATATTTTAACATAATGAGGTGCGAATTTTCTTCTGAAAACTTTCAGTGCCTCTAAAATAGCCATTGCTTCTCCAGTAAATATGCTACAACTCCGAGTGAGTCGTATTCTAAAGTGGTCTGCTCCATGTATGTAAGTCGCTGCTAGTCCTGATTGAGTATTTGATGCCTCAGTGTAGATATGTTCAGAATTTGGATATAGGGATATTATTTCATGGTATGATTGATGTAATACTGTTGGGTTAGTGGATGCTTGGGATAGCGAGTAAGGGATATATTTACAATTGGTGAACTAGTTGACCAAGAGGGAAAGTTTTGGGTTGGATTTATGATGGCACTAAACTGCTCACAGTCGTGATTTAAGTGATTTAAGTATTGGCTATTAATGTTAATACCCCGTTTTTCCCATTGTGATTTTCTCATAACATCTTCCAAAGCTTGATTGAATAGTTTGGGTGATATAGTGTTACCCTGTCTGACTCCTCACCGTATCTTAATAGGCTCCGATTGTTCATCTATTTTAATGGATATCGTTGCTTAATCATATATACTGGAAATTAAGTCCGTGCATCTATAGTCTATTATCCCATTTTGTAAAGAGTTCTTGACTGCCCAATGTTCCATCTTATCCAATGCCTTTTCAAAGTCTACAAATGCCATATACATTGAGATTTAATATTCATTGGCCTTTTAAATTAATATTTTTATCGTAAGCTGATGGTCGCTTGTACTGAATCTTCTTCTTCAGTGCCTTATCCGGTCGGGATGTTGGCGATCATCAAGGCTATCATGGTTTTCTTGAAAGCTCTGCGAAACAGCTCTACTGAGGTCATCCCAAACCATTGTCGGAGATTTTTCAACCACGAGATACGACGGCATCCCGGTCCTCTTCTGCCAAATACCTTATCCTGAATACCGAGTTGAAGAATTCGATATTTTTCTTCGTTCCGCATCACGTGGCCGAGGTACTCAAGCTTACGTTGTTTAATTAAATTAAGCACTTTTTCTTTTGTCATGCGCTGTAGGATATCAACGTTGGTGACATGGTCCACCTAAGGTATTTTTAGTATCCTTCTGTATATCCACATCTCGAAGGCTTTGATTCGTTTTTCGTGGCTCGCGTCAGTTTCCAGGCTTCAACTTCATATAGTAACACTGGAAGAACGTAGCACCTCACTTGTACTAACTCCTCTTCTAAAACCGGCTTGTTTTCTTGACTGGTAATTACCTAACTTAGTTTTTAATATGTTTTTTATTGGTTTAATTAACAGTTTGTACCGGGTGGTCCAATAAGCCGATCTCTCGGCTATATATCAGAAACTATTCATGTTATAACTTTACGAAAAAAAATTCCTTAGTAAAAGTGGCCACGAGAAATCGCTGGAAATAACTTTCAAGATTCTGGATTAACCGCTAGGGGGCGTAACCTGCGAAGAAAATTTTAAAAACCAGTTTTTTTGGGAAATATGTCCAATTATACCAAGCTACAATAAGTAAACTAGAAAGGGGCATAAATTCTGCACAAAGTTTTTCAAGTACTTTTTTTATTTTTTTAAATAAAGGGTGGGGGAGAGTGGGAAAGTATATATATATATATATATATATATATATATATATATATATATATATATATATATATATATATATATATATATATATATATATAGCGAGTGTTTGCAACTTTAATTTTGTCGCTTCTCGCATCCCAATCGCCATAATTTCTTATCGGCCCAGTCTCCTTCTTGAAGACCTCTATTTTCCATTTCTATATGAATATTGGATATCCATTTCTTTCTTGGCCTTCCCCTTTTATTTCTCTGTGTAGGTCTCCAGTTCCAAACCTTTCGTGGTATCCTTTCTTCGTTCATCCGTCTCAGGTGTCCATACCATTTTAATTGTTTTTCGGCTATCGTATCCATTATTGTGTTCTTTACTTTCATTCTCTCTCTTATGTTTTCATTTCTTATGTGGTCAAACAAAGTTAACCCGGAACATCTTCTCCAGTACATCATTTCCGTTGAGAGGAGTTTTTGTGACATATTCTTGTTAAAGACCCACACTTCTGACCCATACGTCAGCACCGGCTGAATCATAGCCATAGTGGGAAAGTATTTGTGGATAAATACCTATAACTTTGGTTTGATCCAACCGATTTTAATGAAATTAGTGTCATTAGAAAGAGTGTGGATGAATTAATTCACATCTACTATAAAATACTTGCATTCAGTTTTCATAGTCGTAGGTAGAGGGGACTTTCAAATAAAAAAAATTAAAATATGTTTTTCTTTAAAATTTTTAATGGAAACACCTATTTATTGTAAATTATAATGGAACTGGAATAAATTTGTAACAAAACGTAGCAAACCGCATGTTAACAGCTTTTGTTGAACTCGAGATATGAATAAAAACTCATAAACATAAGTAAGTATAGTATTGACACACCCTGTATTATAAATTACATTAAAAAATAAGTCAGTAGGTATTTTCAAATTGTTTTATAGCAGAAGAATCTTAATGTTGATACCTATTTTGTAAAAAATAGTTTTTTCGAAACTAAGTAGGCTACGAGAATGAATTTGACGGGGAGTTCATATTGTTTATTTATTGACAGCAGTCAAAACGTTGTTAAGAAGTGCTATATTATAATTCGAATTAAAGATTGCACTTTTTTCAATAGATATTAATATTGGTAATATTAGTAATTAATTATCAGTAGAAATAATTCGTGATGAGTATATCAAATTGTATGATATGATTGGAGTTTATTTCGAATGTCACCAAAATGCCGCTATTGCCTCACGTATATATTTTGTTAGATATCGTGTCAGGAGACATTATGACAAAGAAGTGTTTGAAAGAAAGGCAAAAAGATTAAGAGAAACTGGTAGATTTTCTCGACCTTGTTTTAAACGACGTAGTAGAGTTATGACCGAAGATAATTCAATCAATGTTCTTGCTTTAATTCAACAGAATCCACATATGAGTAGTCCGAAATCTCTACTTCTTTGCCACAATATCTCCTGACAGGATATCTTACAGAATATATACGTGAGGCAATAGCGCCATTTTGGTGATATTCGAAATAAACTCCAATCATATACAATTTGATATACTCATCACGAATTATTAGTCATCATCATCAACTAGCCTCTAACGTCCACTGCTGAACATAGGCCTCTCGCATGCTCTTCCACTTAGTCCGATTTTGCGCCATCTGAATCCAATTTGTAGTCACTCTTTTTATGTCATCTGTCCATCTCGTTGGGGGTCGACCCCTATTTCTGTATGCTTGTATTCGGGGTCTCCATTCCAAAATTCTTTTTGTCCACCGGTCATCAACTGATCTTGCTACATGACCTGCCCAGTTCCACTTTAGTGTTGTTAGACAATGTAGACGGAAAATTTTTAAATAACCTTAAATTTGCAGATGATATCGTTCTTATTGCAGACAGCTTTGATCAGGCACAGATAATGCTCCAAGAACTCCATACTGCCACAAAAAGAGTTGGTCTTAAAATAAATTTTTCAAAAACACAATTTATGACAAATTTAGTCCACAACAAAAACATCTCAGTAGAAGACAAAGATATTGAGCCAGTTGACTCCTATAAATACTTAGGCCATGAGATCAGAATAAGTCGAGACAACCAAACAATCGAGCTGAAAAGAAGAATAAACCTCGCTTGGGCTGCATTTGGAAGGATGAAGGATATTTTTAGGTCTAAGATTCCAATGTGTCTGAAAAGAAAAGTATTTAATCAATGTATTTTGCCAGTGATGACCTACGGCGCAGAAACCCTAACGCTCACAAGAACAACAGTGAGTAAACTACAAGTTGCGGAAAGAGCAATGGAGAGAATTATGTTAGGGATTTCTCTACGTGATAGAATACCCAATGCTACTATACGCAAAAGATCAGGAGTAGCAGACGTTATTGAAAGGAATTATTAGTACTGATAATTAATTACTAATATTACCATAATTAATATTAATTGAAAAAAATGCAATTTTCAATTCGAATTATAATACATATAACACTTCTTAACAATATTTTGACTGCTGTCAATAAATAAACAATATGAACTCCCTGTCAAATTCATTGTGGAAGCCTACTTAGTTTCGAAAAAACAATTTTTAATCATATGAAATAAGAATGGTCAAAATAGGTATCAACATTAAGAGTTTTCTACTATAAAAATTTTTGAAAGTACCTACTGACTTATTTTTTAATTTATTTTATAATACAGGGTGTGTCAATACTATACTTACTTATGTTTATGCGTTTTTGTTCATATCTCGAGTTCGATAAAAGCTATTAACATGCGGTTTGAGCCATTTTGTTACGAATTTAATCCAGTTTCATTATAATTTACAATAAATAGGTGTTTCCATTAAAAATTTTGAAAAAAAAATCAAATTTTAATTTTTTCTATCCGAAAGTACCCTCTACCTACGACAATTAAAACTAAATGCAATTATTTTATAGTAGATGTGAATTAATTCATCCATACTCTTTCTAATGACACTAATTTTGTTAAAATCGGTTGATCTAAACCAAAGTTATAGGTATTTATCCACAAATACTTCCCCACTCTCCCCCACCCTTTATTTGATAAAATAAAAAAAGTACTTGAACAATTTTGTGCAGAATTTATGCCCCTTTCTAGTTTACTTATTTAACACTTGGTATAATTGGACATATCTCCCAAAAAACTGGTTTTCAAAATTTTCTTCGCAGGTTACGCCCCCTAGCGGTTAATCCAGAATCTTGAAAGTTATTTCCAGCGATTTCTCTTGGCCACTTTTACTAAGGAATTTTTTTTCCTAAAGTTATAACATGAATAGTTTCTGATATATAGCCGAGAGATCGGCTTATTGGACCACCCGGTACATTACATTAAGTAGCGTTATGGGCCTATAGTTTTTCAGATCTTTTCTATCACCTTTCTTAAATAGTAATAGTGTTATTGCCTCGTTCCCTGTTGTGGGTATTTATTTTGTGTTCAATTTTCTATTCATTAGTACATAAAGGACTTCCACTGTAGTTTTCACCCCATTTTTTAGCATTTCCACAGTTATTCCATCTTTTCCAGGAGATTTGTTATTCTTTGTTTCTTTGAGTGCCTTTTTTATTTTATTTTTACTGATTTCTGGTTGTTGGTCAGAGTTAACGTTCTTTATTTTCAGCTGTAACTGATTACGGATTTCTTAGGTTGGTTTTTGTTATGTTTTATACAGATTTGTATAATATTCGTGCGTTATCTTAAAAATTTCTTTTATATTGTTGGTCTCCACTCCTCTTTTGTTCCTTATGCTATTAATTTGTATGTTTCTCAGGTTCTGCTTTAAGCACTTCATGTTTCTATTGTTTTCTCTATCTTTTCTTCCTGTACTCTTTATTTACACTCCTTAATATTTTTTCTAATAGTTTTTTTTATTTCTTTGTATTACATTTTATTTCTGTCCCCTTGTTCTAGTAATGTTTTTCATGTATTCATAAGAATCTTTTTTTTCTGGGATATGAAACTTTCTTTTTTGTTGTTGTCTGTGCTATTTCTTTACCCACTTTCATTAGAGTTTCAGTAAATATCATGTTTATTTTATTGATATCTTTGTATTCTATATCTTCCTTGGTCGGCAATATTTCCTTTATTCTCTCTTCGTATGTCTGGTTTTCTTCTTCTAGTTTTATCATGTCTAATTTCTGATTATTTTTCATTTTCTTACTTGTTTCAAATCTACTATCAATGATCAGTTTGGCTCGAACTAGTCTATGGTCGCTACCAGTTGAGAAGCGATTTAGGGTTGTTATGTCTTTAACTCTTTGAAGTACACTGGTACATCTTTTAAACTACTAAAAATTAGTCCCATGTTACACAACGGTCCATAAAACGTAACACCTAACACAGTGGTTCTCAACCTTTTGTGCTTTTAAGTGTTCTGTAACTATATGCGTGATTTCTTGTTCTTTATCTTCATAACCTTCATTCTGAAGCAGTGGAAACATATCCATTTTATTTGTCTCTAAAATGCGCTTCTTCCAAAATGACAATTTTTTCTGGAAAGCTGACACCTTGTCCGTGGATGTTAAAATATTTTAATTTTTGCCTTGCATACTTGAGTTAACGCCATTTAAATAATTAAAAATATCGGCCAAATATGTTACTTTAGTGCACCATGCATCATTTTCAAAATATGTGGTAAATGTGTCATTACCTTCTTTTTGAAAAAAAGTTAACAGCTCCGTTCTAAGTTCATAAATTCGACATAATACTTTGCCCCTTGACAACCATCTAACTTCGGTGTGCAGCAACAAACATTTATACTTTGATTCCATTGAGATGCAGAGTTGTTTAAAAAGACGGGTTTTTAGTGGTCTTGATTTGATGTAATTCACGACATTAACCACTTCGTCTAATACAGATTTCAAAGTAGCTGGTAGCGTTTTTGAAATTAGAGATTCTCTATGCAAGAAACAGTGCGTAGATATGATATTTTCATTTCACTTTTTTGCAAGGGTACAAAAACCTTTTATGGAGCCTACCATGGAAGGGGCACCATCCGTACAAATTCCTACGCAAAAGTCCCATGACATATTTTTTTTTTCTCTAAATATGACGTTCTGGAATTAAATACATCCTGACCTGTTTTACGTGCTGTAAGTTCCCTGCAGCATAAAAACTGATTGACTATTTCACCTTCGTCGACAAATCGAATAAATCCTAATAAATGAGCTTTGCCACTAATATCAGTGGATTCGTCCACCTGCAATGCGAAGTTTTTTTTGTAAAGTTTATTTGTAACTTTTTCCTCAATATCTGCAGATAAATCAACAATCCTCCTTCTTATTGTATCATCCGACATAGAAATTTTCCGAATTTCGTTTTGTGCATCGTTGCCAAACATAATTTTGACCATCTCACAACATGCTGGTAATATAAGAGATTCTGCAACAGTGTGTGGTTTCTGTTTCAAAGCAATTAATTCGGCGACCTTATATGAAGCTATTTGTGCTTTGTCGGAAATTGTTAGCGACCTTTCAAATTGTTTCGCTTGTTTAGCTTGTGTCTCCAAAAGTCGCTTGAAATAATCTTTATTTTTTGAAGCTACACTAGCGTGTTTGGTAGTAAAATGGTGTTTTAATTTAGCCGGGGTCATTACGCTATTAGCGAGTGTCTGCCCACAAACAATACACTTGGGAATTGGACAGTCTTCTTCCCCAGTCCAAATGAAGCCACAATCCAAATATTCATTCAAATATTGCCGGTTCAACATTTTTTTCTGCGCTTCGATTTATGAGTTGTTCCATAGTAGTTTTTCTTTTAAGTTTGAGGAACTTATCCATTTTAATTTATTCGTCTCTAAACAAAATAATGCGGATGAATGCTTTACATTTTGTATCTTCTTCTTCACGTGCCATCTCCGCTACGAAGGTTGGCTATCATCATGGCAATTTTGACCCTGGAGGCTGCCGCTCGGAACAATTGTATGGAAGTGCAAGCAAACCACTCCCTGAGGTTTCTCAACCATGACATTCTTATTATTCATTTTGTATAAAATATGCAATTACTTACCTTTGATAGATAAGCCGTACGTAAACGTTATCATAAAAAAACTGACACAGCGATTTTCACGTATTACGTTTGTGCAATGTAACAAATTCAACATTCAGTTGCAGACTGTGGCGTGGGTGACTCAGATTGGCTGTTGCCACTGCGGAGCTCAGCGCTCAGCGCTTATAAAATCCAACGTGTGCACTGTGCCGACGCGGTGTTGTCACGTTGGGCAAATGAACATTTACGCTGCAGAATTTTATTAAATTAGAATGTACGTAAGTGGCTACTTTAAAATTTGAAAATATTTATTTGAAAAGAGTAATTTAGCTAAATGGTATGTAGGATTGCGAGTATTTCGCGGAACACTTGAAAGGAACTCGCGGAACACTAGTGTTCCGCGGAACACCGGTTGAGAACCACTGACCTAACATAATAGATTTATTGTTTGGCACAGCGACGCCTAAAATGTACCACTATACTGAACCGCCTAATAAACATGTTTAAATCGCGTGCCAGAAAATATTTCCTATAAATTTGTGTCTTTAGATATTAGTTGAAATTCTAATAACTTCTAGTGCACGTGTCTGTAAAACTAATTTTTACATCGTGATTTTCTTATTAAAAAGTAGGTATGGTGTGCTGTTTATTATATTATTTTAGATGTATTTATTTAATCACTGGAACATAAAACGACAATATTTTTTATACAAACTTTACATTTTTGAATATATACGGCAATCCAAAATACGTACCAACGTGCAGCTAAGTAACGTATTTCCTTTTTAGGAATAAATGGCGTCCAGTAATAATAGGAGAGAGCCGTTACCTTTCAGGTTAGTAGGGATGACAGAGGAAGAATTGTACCGGGAGCTTAAAGAAATTCCTAGTGATCAACGATCAGAAATTGATGATGATTCAGGTGAGAACGAGACGTTTGAATCGCTGAGGGATGAGTTTGTACTAAATAATGACGATGTGTTTAGTGGGGAAGATGTGTTGAGTGAAGAGGATGTTCCTTTTCCGATGAATTTTGCGAAAGTTCCTAATCAAAAAAAGACAATTTCATGGTCTACAGAGAATATTAAGAAATTACTACCAGTAAAAGATTTTACTGATGAACAAGGATTATGTCAGGAATTGTTACAAAAAGAACTTGGTCTTGCTTACCCCTTACAATTTTTCAATCTGTTTATATCTGATGATATTTTAGATAAAATTACTTTTCAAACCAACCTGTATGCGAAACAGAAATTAAAAAAAATCAAAAGAAATATACTCCAACAACCGTGAAGGAAATAAAAGTATTTATTGGTCTAAATCTGCTAATGGGTATAAAATCACTGCTAAGTTATAGGACTTATTGGAGTGTAAATAAACATCTTCATGATAACTACATCTGTAAATTCATGCCTGTAAATAAATTTGGTTAGCCGCTAAGTCATACATCTAAATCACAACAGCCTGATGCCAAAAAAGGAAAGAATGATAAGCTGGATAAAGTCCGGTCTTTCCTCAATAAAGTAAATAATAATTTTTAAAAATACTACAAACCAACAGCTAATATAACCATCGATGAGTCTATGATAAAGTACAAAGGTAGAAGTACATTAAAACAGTATATGTCCAAGAAACCAATAAAAAGGGGATACAAGATTTGGACACTCACTGATAAAAATGGCTATTCATATAATGTTGATGTTTATACAGGCAAAACAGACAACTAGAACGACTGTAGAACACTCTTTAGTTCTAAGGTTGACAGAGAACTTGAAGGAAAAAAAAAACATGTTTTATTCTTTGATAATTTCTTTAATTCCTATGACTTACAAATAAATCTAAAAGAATTCTGATTTTATTCATGTGGAACAGATATGTTAAACAGAAACCATTTGGTAAAATAACGTGAAGATAAACAACTAAAGCAGCGTGAGTATGATTATCTTGCAAGTAGTGATGGAATAACTTTTATTAAATGGAAAATAGGAGGTCTGTTCATATTCTTTCTAATTTTCATGATCCCACCCGGACAAATTGTGTACAAAGAAGACAAAAAGTTGGATAGAAAATGTTTGTTCTATGTCCTAAGGCTTTGGTTGATTATAATATTAACATGCATTTTGTAGACAGGTTTGAGCAGATGAAGTCTTCATACGAGTTGGATAGGAAAAGCAAAAAATGGTGGATGAGAATTTTTCCATTTTCTATTTCTACAAAAAATATCTTTACTTAACTTTATTTTGTGTGAACTAGGGTCTAGAATATTAACAGACTTCTGTGCTTCAAAAATTGAACCGTGGATTTTTGAGTTGAAAGAATGTAATCAATTTCGTTTCACCTATCAGCCACCCAGGAACGCGCCCGATGGGCGACTATACCCCACACGGGTACACTCGTGCAAAGATACTACTCGTATAGTATAAAAGCTAGTCTCCTAAAATGTCAGAGGTCCTATTTTAGCTTACATCCAAAACTTTCTAAAACAAAGAACTTTTTAAACAAAAGTAAATAAATGTTAACAATCGTAAAATAGTTTCGAAACACAATTCAGATTTCTGCTTTTATCTGTGCTTTCTAAAAATTGCAAAGCAAAACAGACGTTGATAAAGGTGTTAAAAGAGACGTGGGGAATCTAAAATTTGCATTCCACGACACATCTTTTCAACTAAGCAGAAATCCTTAGCGAATTGGTTTCTTGCACTCGTACAGAGTAAATCCGAAAAAAGTGAAAAAGACAGCAAATATTTGATTTCACGCAAACAGCGCCTTTGTATCTGTTAATACGTATTTCGACCTAATAGGTCTCATCAGAACAGTTATTCAAAGGTGTTCTCAACGTGAAAGATCAATATTTCCTGTCTTTTAAGAAGCAACAATAACATGGCTTCGAATACGGACGCACTAGCGACATCTAATTTAACAATCGTAAAATAGTTTCGAAACACAATTCAGATTTCTGCTTTTATCTGTGCTTTCTAAAAATTGCAAAGCAAAACAGACGTTGATAAAGGTGTTAAAAGAGACGTGGGGAATCTAAAATTTGCATTCCACGACACATCTTTTCAACTAAGCAGAAATCCTTAGCGAATTGGTTTCTTGTACTCGTACAGAGTAAATCCGAAAAAAGTGAAAAAGACAGCAAATATTTGATTTCACGCAAACAGCGCCTTTGTATCTGTTGATACGTATTTCGACCTAATAGGTCTCATCAGAACAGTTATTCAAAGGTGTTCTCAACGTGAAAGATCAATATTTCCTGTCTTTTAAGAAGCAACAATAACATGGCTTCGAATACGGACGCACTAGCGACATCTAATTTAACAATCGTAAAATAGTTTCGAAACACAATTCAGATTTCTGCTTTTATCTGTGCTTTCTAAAAATTGCAAAGCAAAACAGACGTTGATAAAGGTGTTAAAAGAGACGTGGGGAATCTAAAATATGCATTCCACGACACATCTTTTCAACTAAGCAGAAATCCTTAGCGAATTGGTTTCTTGTACTCGTACAGAGTAAATCCGAAAAAAGTGAAAAAGACAGCAAATATTTGATTTCACGCAAACAGCGCCTTTGTATCTGTTGATACGTATTTCGACCTAATAGGTCTCATCAGAATAGTTATTCAAAGGTGTTCTCAACGTGAAAGATCAATATTTCCTGTCTTTTAAGAAGCAACAATAACATGGCTTCGAATACGGACGCACTAGCGACATCTAATTTAACAATCGTAAAATAGTTTCGAAACACAATTCAGATTTCTGCTTTTATCTGTGCTTTCTAAAAATTGCAAAGCAAAACAGACGTTGATAAAGGTGTTAAAAGAGACGTGGGGAATCTAAAATTTGCATTCCACGACACATCTTTTCAACTAAGCAGAAATCCTTAGCGAATTGGTTTCTTGTACTCGTACAGAGTAAATCCGAAAAAAGTGAAAAAGACAGCAAATATTTGATTTCACGCAAACAGCGCCTTTGTATCTGTTGACACGTATTTCGACCTAATAGGTCTCATCAGAACAGTTATTCAAAGGTGTTCTCAACGTGAAAGATCAATATTTCCTGTCTTTTAAGAAGCAACAATAACATGGCTTCGAATACGGACGCACTAGCGACATCTAATTTAACAATCGTAAAATAGTTTCGAAACACAATTCAGATTTCTGCTTTTATCTGTGCTTTCTAAAAATTGCAAAGCAAAACAGACGTTGATAAAGGTGTTAAAAGAGACGTGGGGAATCTAAAATTTGCATTCCACGACACATCTTTTCAACTAAGCAGAAATCCTTAGCGAATTGGTTTCTTGTACTCGTACAGAGTAAATCCGAAAAAAGTGAAAAAGACAGCAAATATTTGATTTCACGCAAACAGCGCCTTTGTATCTGTTGATAGGTATTTCGACCTAATAGGTCTCATCAGAACAGTTATTCAAAGGTGTTCTCAACGTGATAGGTCGAAATACGTATCAACAGATACAAAGGCGCTGTTTGCGTGAAATCAAATATTTGCTGTCTTTTTCACTTTTTTCGGATTTACTCTGTACGAGTACAAGAAACCAATTCGCTAAGGATTTCTGCTTAGTTGAAAAGATGTGTCGTGGAATGCAAATTTTAGATTCCCCACGTCTCTTTTAACACCTTTATCAACGTCTGTTTTGCTTTGCAATTTTTAGAAAGCACAGATAAAAGCAGAAATCTGAATTGTGTTTCGAAACTATTTTACGATTGTTAAATTAGATGTCGCTAGTGCGTCCGTATTCGAAGCCATGTTATTGTTGCTTCTTAAAAGACAGGAAATATTAATCTTTCACGTTGAGAACACCTTTGAATAACTGTTCTGATGAGACCTATTAGGTCGAAATACGTATCAACAGATACAAAGGCGCTGTTTGCGTGAAATCAAATATTTGCTGTCTTTTTCACTTTTTTCGGATTTACTCTGTACGAGTACAAGAAACCAATTCGCTAAGGATTTCTGCTTAGTTGAAAAGATGTGTCGTGGAATGCAAATTTTAGATTCCCCACGTCTCTTTTAACACCTTTATCAACGTCTGTTTTGCTTTGCAATTTTTAGAAAGCACAGATAAAAGCAGAAATCTGAATTGTGTTTCGAAACTATTTTACGATTGTTAAATTAGATGTCGCTAGTGCGTCCGTATTCGAAGCCATGTTATTGTTGCTTCTTAAAAGACAGGAAATATTGATCTTTCACGTTGAGAACACCTTTGAATAACTGTTCTGATGAGACCTATTAGGTCGAAATACCTATCAACAGATACAAAGGCGCTGTTTGCGTGAAATCAAATATTTGCTGTCTTTTTCACTTTTTTCGGATTTACTCTGTACGAGTACAAGAAACCAATTCGCTAAGGATTTCTGCTTAGTTGAAAAGATGTGTCGTGGAATGCAAATTTTAGATTCCCCACGTCTCTTTTAACACCTTTATCAACGTCTGTTTTGCTTTGCAATTTTTAGAAAGCACAGATAAAAGCAGAAATCTGAATTGTGTTTCGAAACTATTTTACGATTGTTAAATTAGATGTCGCTAGTGCGTCCGTATTCGAAGCCATGTTATTGTTGCTTCTTAAAAGACAGGAAATATTGATCTTTCACGTTGAGAACACCTTTGAATAACTGTTCTGATGAGACCTATTAGGTCGAAATACGTATCAACAGATACAAAGGCGCTGTTTGCGTGAAATCAAATATTTGCTGTCTTTTTCACTAAATAAATGTTTTTCAAATATTCATGTTGAGGAGTATGGTACTCTCCAGGGGTCTGTAATAAGTGCCACATTATTTTTAATTACTACTAATGAAATAATAAAAGATATACCCAAATCACTAAATCATCATTCTCTTTGTCTTTATCCCCATGCGGGGTCGGCTTCCCTAGTTATATTTTTCCATAAGTGTCCATCTTGGGTCCTATCAATATAAATACCCTTTATCGAAATGTCCTCTTTTTTCTACTTTCAGGAATACACAGATCAGCAATTCTTCGTATTATGTGATTAACGGTTCTACTTTGAACATGACCAAACTATCTGAAACTATGTTCTCTCAACTTGGCAAAATTGGTGCCACACCTGGACACAAAATTTCAGAGCCCAAAACATCTTAAAAACTACCTAATCCATCGACAATTTATACAAAAGACGACCGAAACTCAAACTTCCTTTCTCACCCAAAAAATGACTGGCCCTTGCCGACAGCAAACTCCCTGATGAATAAATTGACATCCTGGAGGCAACTCCTCTCTGTTACCGCCGTACCAACCAATAAATGCTCACTTCGAGCATGCCTAGACAAGGAGAGATCGGTTTTCTGTGGTTTCCCGATCCCATTCCACAATGATACCTGTCGATCAATAGAAGATATAGCCACATATGTCCTCACGTGAGTCAAAATATACATTTTTAGTAATTAAATTCAACTGTATACATAGTTAATTCAGTTAATTTATTAACATATTTTCTGTATAGGACCGTTTTAGCTCAACAACTTTTTTATATCTGATTGTGCAGGATTCTTCTCCGTCGACACACTACGAAGCCATACACCAGTGGAACTCATACAACGAAAAAAGCCAACCCACCAAAGAAAAACAAACTACGTCCTGAAGAGGTTAAACACCTAAAACACGACAACAAATCACAAACGAAAGAACATCCAACCACAAAGAAAGATCATCGAGACAATGCGATATGCAACGCGGCGTCAGTTTCAGCTTAATTGAAGCAGTAACATCTTCAGAAGATGCCAACCCGTAGTGTTAGCGAATCGTCAAGAACTTATCTCAGAAGACAACGGCCTAACAACCCGAACAAACAGTTTAACAAGTTGGACGATGGCCACGAAAATTTAACGCATTCTTTTAATCTTTGTGTCAATCTTATCAATTTGTATTTATTTACTCTCCGTTCCATCACTCGACGAACTTCTCAGTGCCCACTTATTATTTTGAATGTGAAGAATTTTGAATGTGAATAAAGGCCTTAAGCTATCTTTGTTATCATCATCATCATCAACTAGCCTCTAACGTCCACTGCTGAACATATGCCTCTCGCATGCTTTTCCACTTAGTCCGATTTTGCGCCATCTGAATCCAATTTGTAGTCACTCTTTTTATGTCATCTGTCCATCTCGTTAGGGGTCGACCTCTATTTCTGTAAGCTTGTATTCGGGGTCTCCATCACAAAATTCTTTTTGTCCACCGGTCATCAACTGATCTTGCTACATGACCTGCCCAGTTCCACTTTAGTATTGTTATCCTTTCAATAACGTCTGCTACTCCTGATCTTTTGCGTAGAGTAGCATTGGGTATTTTATCACGTAGAGAAATCCCTAACATAATTCTCTTCATTGCTCTTTCCGCAACTTGTAGTTTACTCACTGTTGTTCTTGTGAGCGTTAGGGTTTCTGCGCCGTAGGTCATCACTGGCAAAATACATTGATTAAATACTTTTCTTTTCAGACACATTGGAATCTTAGAGCTAAAAATATCCTTCATCCTTCCAAATGCAGCCCAAGCGAGGTTTATTCTTCTTTTCAGCTCGATTGTTTGGTTGCCTCGACTTATTCTGATCTCATGGCCTAAGTATTTATAGGAGTCAACTGGCTCAATATCTTTGTCTTCTACTGAGAAGTTTTTGTTGTGGACTAAATTTGTCATAAATTGTGTTTTTGAAAAATTTATTTTAAGACCAACTCTTTTTGTGGCAGTATGGAGTTCTTACTTACTTACTTACTTTACTTTATGGAGAGATTACATCTTGATAAGGAACAGGTACAAGAACTCTATTACAGTAGTGAAGACTTACCCTGGAGCAGATGTAAACTCGGACCACAACCCAGTAGTAGCAAATATGAATGTAAGATTGAAAAAACCATTAATGAAAAGATCTAGACCACAAATATGCATTGATAAGTTAAGAGAACCAAATACATATCAAGAAATTCAAATCAAAATAAATCAGAGTATCCAAGAAATAAAACAACAAAATAAGAACACTACAGATATTGACACAAAGTGGAAGAATATAAAGAACGCAATCGAGACTGTGGGACGGAAAACTTTAACATTTACAAAAGCTGCCAAACAAGAATGGATGACACAAGAAATTCTCGAAAAGATGGACGAAAGAAGAACACATAAAAACAAAGATAAAATTAAATATCAAGAAATTAATAAACAAATAAAACAGAAAAGAATACAAGCTAAGGAAACATGGATGTCCATTAAATGTCAAGAAATCGAGGAGTGTGAGGCAAGGTATGACACTTTCAACACCCATAAGAAGGTTAAAGAAATGATTTCAGGAAATCGTAACAAACCAATCGGGATATTAAAAAATGCAGATGGTACCGCTATAACTGAAACGCAAGACAAACTACGTAGATGGAAAGAATACATTGAACAACTATTTTATGATCAAAAAATAGAACAATTATTAGAAGTTAACGGAGAAACCACGGGAACAGAAATAATGAAAGAGGAAGTTATGTATGCTATAAAACACACAAAAGGCAGAAAAGCTCCAGGACCCGATGAAATACCAATTGAACTATCGAAGATAATTAATGAAGATAATATTGATGTCTTGGTAGACCTTTTTAACTCCATATACAAGACGGGACACATACCCAAAGAGTGGCTTCTCTCAACTTTTGTGACGATTTCAAAAATCACAAATGCTAAAGATTGCAATGACTATCGAACAATTGCGTTAATGAGCCACACATTGAAAACCTTCCTTAAAATCATACATAACAGAATCCACATGAAATTAGAACAAGAAATAAGTGATTCACAGATGGGTTTCAGAAAGGGTCTAGCAACTAGAGAAGCATTATTTGGAGTCCATGTTCTGACACAACGATGCCTGGATATGAATCAGGACATATATGCTTGCTTTATAGATTTCAAGAAAGCTTTTGATAGAGTTCAACATGAGAAGCTTTTAAGTATTCTTAAGACTAAAAACATTGATAGTAGAGATCTACAAATTATATCGAATCTGTATCAAAACCAGAAAGCAAGAGTAAGAGTCGAAGCAGAACTGACAGAGGTAGTAAGTATACTTAGAGGAGTTCGACAAGGGTGTATCCTTTCACCACTCTTATTCAACGTCTATAGTGAAGTGATTTTTCAAGAGGCTTTATTGGATATCGTGGAAGGTATTTATGTCATCGGAAATAGCATTATTAATATTAGATATGCCGACGATACTGTCATATTTGCAAGTGACATGGAAGATCTACAGTACATAATACAACATGTATACAATGCATGTGAAAGTTACCGACTGCAAATGAATCTCAAGAAAACGAAATCAATGATATTCTCAAATAAACCACAAAATGTAAATAACCTGATCATCAATAATACAACGATAGAAAGAGTAAAAACATATAAATATTTAGGAACGTGGCTAACCGAAGATGGAGATCAAGTAAAGGAGATCAGATCTGGAATAGAAATGGCAAGAAACACGTTCATAAAATTGAAGAAATTACTTTGCAACCGTAACCTTAATCTTGAGATTCGCACAAGAATGATACGTTGTTACGTCTTCTCTACTTTACTATATGGCATGGAAGCGTGGACAATAAAGCAGTCTGAAATCAAAAAATTAAACTCCTTTGAGATGTGGTGCTACAGGAGAATGCATAAAATATCGTGGATTGAAAAAGTAACTAATATAGAGGTGTTACAAAGAATGAATAAAGAATGTGAAGTCATAAAAACTGTTAAAATTAGAAAGATTCAATATCTGGGACATTTAATGAGGGGTGAGAAGTACGTATTACTGAGGTTGATTATGCAAGGGAAGATACAAGGGAAGAGAAACCCTGGACGACGCAAAATGTCCTGGATAAGAAATTTGAGAGAGTGGTTCGGCTGCAGCTTATTAGAATTATTCTGAAATGCGGCCAACAAAGTTAAAATAGCGATGATGATTTCCAACCTCCGCTAGGAGAAGGAACCCGAAGAAGAAGGAGTTCTTGGAGCATTATCTGTGTCTGATCAAAGCTGTCTGCAATAAGAACGATATCATCGGCAAATTTAAGGTTATTTAAAAATTTTCCATCTACATTGATGCCCTTTTCGTTCCAATCTATTGTTTTGCAAGCGTATTCTAGCAAAGTTGTAAATAATTTAGGAGACATGTTGTCTCCTTGCCGAACGCCTCTTTCAATACGAAAAGTCCCAGTATCTTCATTAAGTCTTAAACAGGCTGTAGCATGTTGATAGATGTATCTGATGAGAGATATGTATCGGTGATCTATTCTACATTGTGTTAGAGCTTGGAGCATTTCACTTTGATTGACCGTATCAAATGCTTTTTCAAAGTCGACAAAGACAAGTATCAGGGGTCTATTATATTCAATGGTTTTTTCAATCAACGACTTAATGGTTTGCAAATGATCATTTGTTCCGTATCCAGCTCTAAATCCTGCTTACTCGCAAGATTGATAGAAGTCTAGTTTTGATGTCAACCTATTAGTTATTATCTTCATAAACAACTTATAAACGTTAGATAACAAGCTAATAGGTCTATAGTTCTTTAGCTCTGTTATATCTCCCTTTTTGTGCATGACTACTATAACAGTTTTATTCCACTGAGATGGTGTAATCTCGTTATCTTTGTTAGAATCTATGGAAATCAACAAATTAAAAAACACAGATACAATTCTGAATGACCAACTTCAGACAAACAGTTCTCCCCTTCTCAACCTATTTCATTATAGATTATAAATTTGTAAACCCAAGCCAAAATAGATCACTTGAGAAAGGCAATCAGCCGAAACAGCTGTAGTGATAATATTTAAAATAAATTTTGTGGAAGTTTGAAAACAAAGTTTTCAGTGTTTTATTGTTACATAAAATAAATTTCCATCAAGTAACGGTCGAATCCATCAATTTTTTTCTCACAAAACACAAAAAATTGTGTTGTATTTACATTGATATTGATGTTCTTTCGATAGTACTAATTTTGATCATATTGATATCGAGTCGAATGTAGTATCGCAAACTAAAGTGTATTGTAAATGTAAGTTTCTAATCTATTGGATTAAAAAAACCGAAAACCAGTGTTTGGAAAAACCGGTTTTTTTGGTCGGTTATAACTGTTAGGTTAAACCGTAAGCAAAAAAAAAACCAGTATAACCGAAAACCGGTGTTTTGTCAAAAACCGCCATCCCTAGTTTATGGAGTCTTAATATCTACTATACATTTAAAGCACACATACATATTTCTGTTCTATTTTATTCAAATAGGGTCTGAAGATGCTGTAAAAAATTTGATAACAGCGAAACTGGTAGCCCATTCTCGTTTAGCAACATTAATAAATACCTCTAATGGATTGTTAGTAGAAGACATATCCCTAATATTTAAAAATAGAGGTCTTTTAGAAACTATGTTACTAGACTGCAAAAAAAATTAAACCAAAAATTAATATTGATGTCTATCAAAATATGAGTGCTTCGTCCGATTATTGTAACGACTATTTTGCTTACCACAGGGTAGGAATATGGGGGACAAGATAGGGCAAACAAAATAATCGAAACAAGTGCATACGGTACTCAGTTGTTTGTTGGAGAGCTGGGTCGTGGATAAGTTGAAGATATTGGAGATTGGATTGAGCAACTACAAAAAAAATAAATAAAGGGGTACTTATACAAATCTCTTGGGACAAACAGAATGAAAATAAACGGAAACACCTCAAGAAATTTAATATAGGGCGCCACTTGAGGTGCCTAATTATACCTATTACAACCACTAGTTGTAACTAGGGAAATAATTATAGAACATCAAAAATATAGAAAAAAAATATCTTTTTCAAATAAAACTCAAAATAGATCAGAGAAACAAATTAAACATTTATTTTTGTCTCTAACAAACAGTTATCAGAATTATGGGTTACAAAACAAACATACTATGTCATAAAACAAAATAAACAAAACTTACATGTCTTAGTTTACATTAAAGATTGTTACAAAAATTCAAATGGGTTCTAGGTTATATTATGGCCAATTAGATTATCAAAAATTAAGGATCCTTGTTAATGAAAACATAATATAATTTAACCTTATATATGAAATATCGTTTCTACGTAATAATCAAATTAAAATTGTCATAACAAAAAAACAAATTAAAGCTTGCTGTCAGGTATCACATATAATTTTGATGACAAAGAACAAAAGTATTAATAGCATAACCATACATATTACAATTTTTTAATTTGTTATGAAAACAATTATTACTTTAGCCAAAAAATATCTGTCTTTACTTTGAAAAATTAATATATTGAATCGTTACCTTAATGTTTTTTTTACACAAACACTTTGAAACTTTACATCTCTGGGGAAGCTACTCGGGCAAAACTTTCAAAACTGGAAGGCAGCAACCATCAGGAACTAGTTCTACACTCCAGGGCAAAACGATTGAAACAGGAACTTGGTGGAAGAATCAAGCCGACTACGGGGACATCCTATATCATACTTCTTAGAAGCTTCCGGAATTTATTCAAATTTGATAGTATTATCATTGACCGGTCCTAAGACATTTAAAAAGAAATTGAATCCTCTTTGATTCAAAACTGGCCCAACATTTCACATCCGCAAAAAGCGTCTACCACCGTTTCAAATAGGTTCTTCGACTCACATTGTAGCACGTCTGATCTGCTTCAAATCTAATCGTCGACTCCTTTGCCGCGTTACATTTTACAAATTCCAAGCCAAAAAATTTCCCTTCCGTCTTACAGCTAGCCTGTCGTCCACAAACTTAAAGCAAACAATCTTCCCCTTGTTATTCGTTCGTAACGATTAAAGCCTTCGTAACCTTTTTTTTTATCAGGAGGCATCATAAATTATACTCCCTTTATATACAAAAAAACTTCGTCGAAATAGATATACATAATACAAATTAACAAAATTGCACGTATTTTAAACCGGAGTTCTACCTGACTTTGTAACAAAATGTTCGATATTTGAATCTAAACACAGACAAAAAACATCTATATTTACTTTTGAATCGGTAGAAATAGACGCATTATTGATTATTCTAACCGGAATATTAGGGGGCTTCATGTAACATAATATCTCTTTGGCGGCAAAAAACTTGTTGTTTCACCTAACATTGCAATACAGAGATAAAACATATTTCCAGCGTTAATACGCTTTTAAAAATCTCGCTAAAAAAAACTTGAAATATTTTTTCGATTGTTTTCTTGGTAAAAACAACAGAAACGTACTACAGAAATCTTTTATATACATATTAAATAAAAAACGCTACATTATTATCAAACCGATGATGGAACCGACGCTACTAGTTTTCACTTTTCTCATCAATCTTCGTAGTCACCTGCATCTCACTCTAACTAAAAATCCCTTTTAAAATCATACAATGGAATTGAGATGAATTCTTTCATCGCTTAAAAACAATTCAAAAATTAGTTGTCGAAAAACAAACAAATCATGTGTTTACAAGAAAATAACTCCAAGATATTCAACCTTCCCAACTTTGTTGAGGGGATTTTCATGTAGGTGATTTAAGTTAAATTGTACATTACGGGGTTTACAGGTTTTCTATTTTATTATTATTAAATTAGGTTATAAGTAATAATCTGTTTTATTAAACCACCTTCTATTTTATTTAATAAGGTTATATCTAGGTACAGAAAACATAGTTAGCAGCACCAACAAAGTCACTGGGTGAAGTGTTTTTTTTTTCTGAGCGTCCAGTAAACTGGACTGGAATCTTCTCTGGCGCCCAAATCATTCTTCTCTCCTATATTCCAGTTATCAGTACTTACGTTTACAATACTTCGTTTG
This sequence comes from Diabrotica balteata, assembly GCA_918026665.1. Classification (NCBI taxonomy): domain Eukaryota; kingdom Metazoa; phylum Arthropoda; class Insecta; order Coleoptera; family Chrysomelidae; genus Diabrotica; species Diabrotica balteata. The sequence goes on along the minus strand of OU898283.1, from coordinate 47,587,108 downwards.
TTTTGGTTATTCTTATATTTATTTAGTTAATATACTTTTTTTCTATTCTTTACTGTTTTCTAAGGGCATGCAAATAGGCGTAACCCTACCTTGAGTATCAACTGGCTAGTCTCCAGCATACCCAGCTAGCCGAACTGCATTCAGTTTCAACTTTTATTTTAATTTAGTTTCAAACTTATCTTTACACCACTCTACAGATCTTATAACATCAGGGACCTTGTCCCAAGTGATCTGCTTACTATTTGTTACAGTAGCGCCCAAAGTGCATCAACATAAATTTGTTACATACTGAGTGTAAATGTTTTGTAATTTATAACATAATATTGACTGTAATCTCTATTCTTTTATAATCGTCCTTGTGTAAGTGGCTTTAGTAGCAGAGCACATTTAACTGAAATAAAAAAAAGTAATATTTTTCAGTTTGAATATATTTCTTTTATATTTTAAGTCGAAAGAAAATGCAAAAAAGTATTTTTGAAGTGTGTATATTTTAGGCAATTCCTAGCTGAGCGCTTTCGGCTTTACAAAGCCATCATCAGAGCTATGGTCAATTTTTTAAATACCACTACAAAGGAGAGATCTCATTTCCTTAAATTTCAAAATTATGATTTTGTAGGTGTTGAAATTCTTAAAACATATAAAAAACATATAAAAAGCCGACACTGGACTTCACAAACACGTTAAAAAATTGAAAACATTTTTGTCATGGTACGAGTTTAAGAACCCGACCATTGATTGATGTGAGGACGTAGACTGAATAACTATTCAGTCTACGTCCTCACATCAATCAATGGTCGGGTTCTTAAACCCGTACCATGACAAAAATTTTTTCAATTTTTTAACGTGTTTGTGAAGTCCAGTGTCGGCTTTTTATATGTTTTTTATATGTTTTAAGAATTTCAACACCTACAAAATCATTTTTTTTTTACATCCTTTATTTATTGAAATCTGTTTCTACAAATAAAAAAAAAACAATAATCAATATGTTTATCAAGTAATTAACATAGGGGAGATCAGTCCAGTGACAGAAATCCTTAAGATAAATTTCTAATATATATAAATATTTGAAATATAAATAACAATTTACAAAGACATTTTACTAACATATTAAAAAAAAATAGCAATATTTAATATTAACACAACACACACAATTATAAGTTGTAGGTATTTGTAGTATAAGTTGTAGCTATAAAATGATATATTATACGTTTATGTATATAAAGGTATAGAGAGGTCTAGAGGATCACGTCGTTTTAGTCTTCCTCTCCTTGGTCGCTTAAGTAGGTCTTGGGCAAGTGTATTTGGATGGTTTAGTAGTCTATTTTTGTAAGTGCCACTGAGTGAGACAACGGTGTCTTTAATATTTTGGATCTGAAGATCTCGGTGTATAACATAATTGGGCACGTACCACAGTGCATTGGTAATATGTCTCAAAACTTTAGATTGGAAACGTTGAAGTTTCAGTAAGTGAGAATTAGATGCTGTACCCCATATCTGTATACCGTAGGTCCAAACTGGCTTTAGAACACATTTATACAGTAATAGTTTATTATGTAGACTTAGTTTGGATTTTTTATTCATGAACCAATACATTTTCCTGTATATTAATCCTAGTTGCAGTCGCTTTGTCCAGATGTGCTTTCCCCAATTTAGTCGGCTGTCAAAATGTATTCCCAAGTATTTAACATCACTTTTTTTGGGTATTATGGCATTGTTTATGCACACAGATGGTACACTCTCTTTGCGTAAAGTAAATGTTATGTGTGCTGATTTGCTGCCATTTACTTTAATTCGCCACAGTTTTAGCCATTTCTCTAGTTTATTTAAATGAATTTGTAAATTTTGACAGGCTGTAACAGGAACCGAGCTAGAAGCCATTATCACAGTATCATCTGCATAGGTAGCGATAGTGCTTTTTACTGTTGTGGGAATATCTGCCGTATAGAGTAAGTATAAAGTTGGTCCCAATATACTACCCTGAGGTACTCCCGATAGAATTGGAGATATGTTTGATACTGCTTCATTGCATCTGACCTGGAAATATCGATTGGTAAGATAGGATCTCAAAAGAGCATACAGAGGATGAGGAAAGTGAGTTTTTATTTTAGATAGTAGCCCCTCATGCCATACTTTATCAAATGCTTGTGAGACATCCAAAAAGGCTGCAGTGCAGTATTCTTTCTTTTCAATCGCATCTCTTGCTACTTTGGCAACTCTATGTACCTGCTCAATTGTTCCATGTTGTTGCCTGAATCCAAACTGATAATCGGGTATTAACTTTTGTCTGTCGATTATAGAATTCATTTTCTGAAGTAGTATCCTCTCAAATATCTTAGAGATAATGAGAAGCAAACTGATTGGACGATAGGATGATAGTTCTTGTGGATCTTTATTTGGTTTCGGTATTAGAATAATTTGTGCCATTTTCCATTGAAACGGAAAATAGCCTAACTTTAGTATAGCGTTAAATATATACATAACCAACCGAAATCCTTCTTCGGGTAAATTTTTGCAGATTTTTCCCGATATTAAATCATACCCTGGAGCTTTTTTAGTATTGAGATGTTTAACTAACTCTTTTATTTCGTTAATTTTGATATTTTCTATAGGAGGTGACATCTGGTAGGGTGCATCTAAGTTCTTGTAAATGAATTCTTCTTCTTCTTCTGAGATAGTTCTGGAGTGTGGTTGAAAAACTTGGCTGAGATGATTAGCGAATGCTTGTACTTTATCTTCATCGGCCTTGGCCCAATCACCGTCTTTATTTCTAATGGGACCGTCATGCTTAATCTGATGTTTAAGTTTCTTAGAGAGTTTCCAAATAGAGTAGTTTGTGTCATCCGTCGCAGTAAGACTTTCAAGAAATTCATTTATGCCCTGATCTTTGTATTTGTGTAATTCTCTTTTAAGCAAACGAGTGGCCCTATTCAGTTCAGTTTTGTTCTCAGGAGATCTGGAAGTTTGCCACTGTTTTCTAAGTTTTCTCTTTTCGTTGATTAAGATTTTTATATGATGTGGATATGGTTCACAGTTATTACTCCGATTTAGATCTGGAGTTGCTCTCCAAGCTGCCTGTTGAATGATTGATGTAAGGTGATGAACTGCTTCCTCAATATTTTCACTTGTTTTAAGAGGAAGATTTAAGTTAATTGTATTTTGAATATTAAGTCTGAACAGACTCCAATTTGTTTTATGATTTGAAAACGTGGGGTATTTATTTGTATTATATACATGTTCCATCACATCAATAAATATGGGAGAATGGTCCGACGAAAGGTCAAAAGAAGGTTTAATGTCTAAAAAGTTGTTACTTATTCCTTTTATGATACCAAAATCAATGAGATCGGGTATTTTATTTCTATCTGTAGGCCAGTAGGTTGGCTGCCCAGTAGAAATTGGAGTCAAGTTATTTTCGTTTAAACTTTTAATAAGTTCTCTTCCGCGAGTTGTTATCAGTCTTGAACCCCATCTTGTATGTTTTGCATTAAAATCACCTACTGCAATAAAGCGATGACCAAGCCCTTTGAAATAACTAGAGAAATGGTCCTCTTTAATTATTTTGCCAGGGGGACAGTACGCAGCTGACATCGTTATGTGCCCTTTACTGAGTTCTACAGATATAGAGGTTGCCTGAATGTTGATTTCACACACTTTATTTATTTCGTGATGTTTTATATTACTTCTAATGATTAAAGCAGTTCCACCATGACCTTTTCCCATTGGGTGTGGTGTGACATAGGTGCAAAAATCTGGCATACTAAAATGGCTCTTGTTTGTCATATGAGCTTCAGAGACCATCATGATATCAAGATTATGTAACTTTATAAATGCCTTAATCTCCTCACTATGGTTTGTGAGGCCGTTTGCGTTCCAATATCCAATTTTAATTTTGGGGTTGAACATTAAGTTTTGATATCATCGTTATGAGGAGGTCGAACATTTTATCCATTCTATCAATAACTATTCAGTCTACGTCCTCACATCAATCAATGGTCGGGTTCTTAAACCCGTACCATGACAAAAATTTTTTCAATTTTTTAACGTGTTTGTGAAGTCCAGTGTCGGCTTTTTATATGTTTTTTATATGTTTTAAGAATTTCAACACTTACAAAATCATAATTTTGAAATTTAAGGAAATGAGATCTCTCCTTTGTAGTGGTATTTAAAAAATTGACCATAGCTCTGATGATGGCTTTGTAAAGCCGAAAGCGCTCAGCTAGGAATTGCCTAAAATATACACACTTCAAAAATACTTTTTTGCTTTTTCTTTCGACTTGTCATAAGTGTGTACAAAAAATATCAGTCTTTTGATTGATTTTTTTATATTTTAGTTAGTGTAAAATGGCTGCATTACGGAATACCTACTAATATACTAGTAGAAAAAGATTTGTAGTCCTTTTCAGGAAACAATTTTCTATTTTAAACATTCTACCATTTCTGTATTCTTTTTAGCGTGATGAACATTTTAAAAATTAATATAATAATAGGTATTAACAATATTACGGAGAACAAAAAAAATCCTAAGGGCTTACATAAATTTTGATCAAATAGAGCAAGAACGAAGAAACGTTTTTTAGGCTTCAACTTTTTCCTTAAAATGAAACATTATATTCAATTAGACCCTAACAGCCCCCAGTGCTAAAGTAAACTGTCTCCCAAAGTGATGGGTAACTATTACGGGGAATGTGTTTGCTAATTCTAACTGACTGACACACATGTATTTTGCGACGCTTCTAAAAGTCCTGGTTAAATATGAGACTCACTTTCACGCTAATGCTAAATCCTTTTACCTAAAAAACTTTCAAGGGAGAGTCCGACATATGTAGGATTTGTGTAGAGTGTCAAAAGTTGGGGCATAACCAAGACATGGTTAGCTGCTCTTTTGTACATAATTAAGGATAATGTGTTTTACTACGGACATTGCCCTTTACATTTAAATAAAATATTACATTGCGCAAATAGTATTTTATGAATGTCTTTATTTGATATATAAAAGGTTAGTTAAACAGAAAATTGTTAAATTTTGATGTTATTAAAGAAGCTTAGCTTGTTTATACAGTAAATTTAAATATCATATATAAGATATTGACTCGTTTGGAAAAAACAAAACTAGATTTGGATGGGTTGGAGTCAATAAACGAAGCCGTTAGAAAACTATTTTTTAATTACTCGTGCTTTCAATTGTGGTTACAATTATTTTAAAGATACAATAAAAACGATCTCATAAAGTGGAACAAATATTTGTAAAAGAGTTGTAACTCACGTGGTAAAACTAGGTTTGTTGATGAAATTGCTGCAAAATGAAGTAAAAAACATTATTAGAATTAAAATTTTTGGTATCCAACAAAAGGTTCTCCTTCTTTTTAAGTTTTTATAAAATTTAAAAAAAAAATTATAAAAAAATTAAATTTTGATGAAATATAAAAAAATTAGAATAGCAACTAATGGGAAGCATGATACAATAACCAACAAGATAGGATCTTTCCGTAGCACAAAATCCGTCGTGTTCGAGCATGCTGTCATTGGAGAGTAGAATTTGAATTCTTGTTAAAGTTTAATGGAATTTGTATGCATTCTGTGATGAAATTACTAGACGAAAATAAGTTAAGAGGTTTAATAATTACAATAATCGTACACATAAGGATATCTCCAAACTATTTATTAAAGATTATTTATTGATACATACAAAAAACTGACATTTTGAACGTGCAACTCTCCAATGACGTCACGACTTATGAGCAATATTTTGTCTTCTTAGTCATAGTATCATGATGGGAAGTACAAATAACCGTTAATGTCATGAATGCCAATCTCGAGAGAAAATTAGTTTGTAGTGTAATTTGTTTTTGATAATTATATTGTCAACATTAAAATATTTAAAAAATTTATTAAAAAAATAAGGTTTATTTATTTTTCACAAATATATATCATATAACTCATTGATACATACAAAAAACTGACATTTCGAACGTGCAACTCTCCAATGACGTCACGACTTATGCGCAATATTTTATCTTCTTAGTCATAGTATCATGATGGGAAGTATAAATAACCGTTAATGTCATGAATGCCAATCTCGAGAGAAAATTAGTTTGTAGTGTAATTTGTTTTTGACAATTATATTGTCAACATTATAATATTTAAAAGATCTATTAAAAAAAATATAACCAAATAGAAACCAAATGCCAGGACAGCGATTTACGTCAAACAGCTCAGAACACTAACGCGTCGAGAGGCGGGGAGTGAATCCGCGGCGAGTGAATTTTGGTTTTCACCTCTGGCTGCATTAAGTAGTTGAGTTACTGTGACCAAATGCCCATCTTGGTAGTTAGTATTCGCGTCTGGTTGAGCTGAGTAACTGAGTTACCGTTGCTAACTACCCATCTTCCTGTATTTTGATTTCTTTTTCTTTGTTCTCCTGAAGAAGCTACATACAATTGTAGCGAAACGTCGAGATGAAACGACTTTTGGGTTACTCACAAATGACACGGTCCAAACCCGGAAGACGAATAAACTATAATTTTAACATACTCGTTTAATCAGTAGTTGTTGTTTATAATTTTTGAAAATATTTTATAGACTACGTCTAATAGCGTTATACCTCTATATATTTCGCACTTCATTTTGTCTAGTGTTTTAGATCGGACAAATAAGAGCACTATTCCATTGTTTCCAAATTATTAGTGTCAAGTGAAATATCCTTTCCTTTAATATTTTACCACTTTCCTTAAAAATCTCAGCTGGAATACTACTTTCTCCTACACTTTTGTTATTTTTTAGGTATCATATTATTTCTTTGACTTGATTCAGAGTTCTTTTCTCATTTCCCTCAAGTTCCTGTTGTTGGTCTGTATTTAATAGATCTTCAAAATTTTTCACCCATCTTTTAATGTTTCTGTTGTTTCACCTAGAAGTAAACCTTCTTTGTTTCTGCAATGCTGTGTGTAATTTCTCTGGATTTCTTAGTTTCGTGGTAAACAATCTTTACCTCTTTATTTACGTAGGCTTTTTCTATGTTTTAATTGCTTTTCTAGCTGTTCTCTTTCTTTTTTATACAAATTCTTCTCACGTCCCTTCTTTTTGCCACATAATTTTTGATCGTATTTTGGGTATTTTCTTTATCTATTTATAGTTTTGTCCTGTTTGTTGTTGCAAAAAATGTCTACATTCTTCATCGAACCCGTCTTGCTGTCTTTTTATATGCTCTCTTTCTACACACTTTTCCACTGCTGTATGGTTGGTGTGTATGGTTTGCCGTTTCATCTATATTCTGGTTGATTGGATTCTCTAGTTTTTTTATTTATTTCTTCCTCTAGTTTGTCTACAACTTACTTCTCTTAAATGCGCTTTAATTGGAAATTTAATCTATCTCTAACAGGTGTATTATTGGTAGTTCTTGTTTTAGTTTTGCTATTATTAGTGTATGGTCACTGTTGGTATTTGCCCCTTTGTAACTAATGCAATCGAATATTGCCGTATTATGTTTGCTTTTAGTTAGGACATGATCTATTTGATTTTTTATTTTTTCATCGTGAGAAGTACATGTTACCTTATTAATGTCTTTGTGATCAAACCTTGTGCTAGCTATCTTCATTTTCTTCTCTGTAGTAAATTCCATTCCTTTTTATACTTTCACATAATGTCACTAATGATCATCTTTATATCGTATTTCTGTATATTTCCTATTACCTAATAGGTGCTTAGCTTTTCGTAGTACTCTGTTTTGGTTTCTAAGTCTTTAGCTTCAGTGGGCGCATGTACATTAATGATACGTATCTTCCTATATTTTCCCCTTTCTCTCAAGTAACATATTCTGTCTAATATTAGTTGAAAATTTACAACTGCTTTGTTTACTTTTTCTTACACCAATAATCCCACTTCAAAATATTTCTTGTGTTCCCCCACTCTTGAATATTGTGCTCTTTCTTATTTTTCTATTATTTAATTTTCCAGTTGTTTCGTTTCTTGTAGGGCACCTTTCCTTTGTAGGGTTCTGTTTCTTGTTGTATCACTCATATTCCACGTTCCAATTTTTATTATATTTTTGGATTTTCCCTTTCTTTTGTGTTTATTTTTCCGTTTCCATGGTTGTATTCCTTTGCCTTGCCGTTATGGTATCATTCTCCCTGGTTGTTTTTCTTCTACTAGTTTTACAACTTCTTATAGTCTATTTTTGTTTTCCTTTACTTCTTTTTTTGCTATTTTAACTATTTATTTCTGTATTTCTTTTTAATTACTGTTAAACTGTGAATAAGCCACAATTAAAGATAAAAATAGGTTTATTGACGTTTCAATTTCCACTTCGGAAATCGTTCTCAAAATACAAACAGTAAATTAAACAAATTTTGTTTTTTGTTTTAAATTAAACAAATGTAACAAAAAACGAAATTTGTTTAATTTACTGTTTGTATTTTGAGAACGATTTCCGAAGTGGAAATTGAAACGTCAATAAATATATTTTTATCTTTAATTGTGGCTTATTCCCAGTTTAACAGTAATTAATTCACAATGCCACAAGAAAATAGCTTCAGAACAATAGTATTTCTTTTTCTTTTGCTGTCAGATCATTATTTATGTACAAGCAATCTTTATGATACAATAACACACCTTTCCGATTTAGTATCTTAATTTTATTCATGAAAGTTTCTGTTTATATGGCATAAACTCTTTCTCCTATTTTTGTTGCGTTCCTTAGTTTTATTTGCGCCTGCAGTTCTTGTGATGTGAATGTTTTAATACTTTCTTTTAGTTTCTTATCAAGATTTGTATCTATTTTTAAAACCGATATAATTAAAAATTTTTTTACTTGTTTTCTTCAATTGTTCCATTTTGTCTTGTAATTGTTGTACGTCGTTTTTTAATTTTCTATTTTCCTCCTTTATTTTCTATAGTTGTTTATTATTTTCCATTTGTTCTTTTTTATTTGCTTTATTTTATTTATTATTTCTTCATTTTTTTCCGATTAGTTATTGCATAATTTAAATCATGACATCCCCTTTCTTTACCTTACTCTTCGCGTTACTTTTAGAAGGTGCACGCTTTGTCAATTTACTTCTTCTGAAATATTCATTCTAGTCTTTTTTCTTGCGTTTCATTTCTTCATCTGTATCCATTTCACTTTCATTCATTTGTCACTTTTATTCATTTTTCTATATTAATTAAACTTTTTTATTACAATATTAATAATTAATATTTATTATTTTAAATTAATTTAATTCTAATCTTACATTTGTGTGGTCGGCGGACAAAAGCAGACAAGTCAATTTTTGAGAAAGTTGTGTTATTTATTAAAATAACTTAAAAAAAATTATCTACCGCTGGAATAAAACAGACAAGTCAAATTTTATACCTGTAGTTCCATATCAGATGGTGATCTTTTCCATACTCACAATTTTATCCATTTTAGAGATGAACTTAAACCAATCAAGACCTTTTATCTGGTTTAGATCGACGTTTACCTAACCAAAAGTTTGACTTAACTGATTAGGTACAGTTATCAGTGAAATTGCTGGCTAGCGAAAAGACTGAAGGAGTCATGAAACAGGATTATATGAATGATTCATTTAATTTGTAATTTGGGTATTGGTTGCATTGCGTTTCTCACGTTGCTTATCTCTTTCAATGTTTTCGTTAATCGTACACCGTGTGAAATGTGTAAGTATGCACATCTCATCAAAATCTTTTAGCAAAGCAAAATACATACAAAAAATCAATAGATATTTTGAGTTTAAAAGTGGGTGACTTAAAAATGAAGCCAGGCAGAGGTAAACTATGTGTAGAACTTTCAACAAAAACGCTTTTAGATAAAGGTGAGTGATATTTTTTATTTCAATAAATGTAGATAATGCTTTGTATTGTAAATTAAATACCATTTGAATCATTCTTTAGAGTATGAAAAATATTTTGCAATATGAATAATGTCATATTATTACATATGTATTACTGTATTAGTAATAACGGTATTATATTACTACTAAACCACTGCATACCTAATAGTTGCTCATACATACATATAAATAGTGAAATAGGTAAGAATATTTTTTTAAATTATTTAAAGTTTTTGTTTTATTTCAGCTGGTCCATCACTTGTCCAACAAGGAGTACCTAAAAATGTTATCCTCAATCCTGAATGCCCACTTGAATCGAAGTCAAATCCAAGCTCAAGAGAGAAAGAAGGTAAGTACTTTTTCATTTCACTTAAAATGATTCAATCAATGAAACAGGATTCAATAATTACAACATCTTTTTTTGGCTTTTTTTTCTTAGAGTTTTCTTGTTTTGGTCGTCCGCTTTTATGCTTGCGCATCTTTATGGCGTTTCCTTGGGTTTGTTTTTAGTTTTCTTCGTGGTTAGTGTTGTTTTGTAGATGATCACTGTGTTTCGTTTTCTTGTGTTTATGTTGTTGTTTGTGAGTGATGTTTTTCAGCAGATACCATCATATGGTTGGGAGCTCTTTCCGGTGTCGATTATGTGTTGCAACTGCGAATTCTCGTTGAAGGGGTATTAGGATGGAAGAGGTATTTTTTAGTGATCTATTAAATACACATTTTAACGGAACTTTCTCCGCTTTCTAGCGCTTTCTCCGTTTGAACTGATATTATTTTTTGTGCAATGCTTGTCACAAATTTACTTAATCCACGACTAATTTGTTACCTGCATTGTAATAACTCAACTCTTATTCCTATTCGTATTGTATTTATACCTTTCTTTTTATTTTAGCGGGTCCAACACATGCGGGAACAACAGAGAGGTTCATCAATGTCGTCTGAGTGTCTTCCATCTACATCTTTTGTTATAGACTCTTTGCCAAAATCTTCATCAAATGATGGTGATTTTTCTGTGACATATATTTTACACCCTGAATATTAACCCTAATCAGAAAACTCCTCAGATAGCGACAATCCATTACAAACATTGCAAATGAAAAATACACATGAAACATCGTCCGCGTTCGAAATAAAACCAGCTTCTATAGAAAAACAAAGCACAAGGAAACGCAAAGCTGAGAAGAAATTACAGCGAAATTTAGGAAGAGGTTATTTTACGTTACAAGGAAGACCAATGCGTTCACGCGAAGCCAAAGTTTTAGGCTCATGTCGAATGAAATGTAAAGATGGCTTTAATGCAAACGAGTTAAAAAACTTTTTAATGAATATTGGGGTTTAGGTTCGTACTCAAAGAGAGCAACATACATGGCATCTCTTATTGAAGTGAAAGAAACTGCTTCACATCGACCAAGAACAATGGATCTGAACAAGGTTAAATGTAGGTCAAGAACTTTGGTTTATTCTCTTTTTATAAACTAAAAAAAGGAGCCTATCTGTCGCCGTTATCTTCTTAACGTTTTCGATGAAAGCAAAAACTTTATTTTAACTGTCGCCAGTAAGAAACAATCTACGATCGCAGGTACTGATATAGAAGATAAAAGAGGAAAAACTATACCAAAACCGAAAATTAGTGAAGAAAAACGAATAGAAATACAAAATCATATACTTTCATTTCCACTGTACGAAAGTCACAATGCACGAAAGCACACTTCGAAAAAGTACCATGTCACCTAACTTTACAAAAAATGTACGAATTGTTCATACAATCCACAACTGCTCCCAAATCTATCAAAATTTATTCACAGGAATTTAAAAAGCTTAACCTTGGATTTAAAAAGCCAAAACTTGATACATGTTTTACCTGCGACAAATTTATTATGCAATTAAAAATTTGTACAGACGACCAGAAGCAAAAAGTCTCTTCAGACCACAAATCCCACTAAATGGAAGCTGATAAAGCATATGATGAATAAAGGAAAGATACAGAAACTGCCAAAACTGTTCCACAGTTAAGGACATACACTTTCGACCTACAACAGTGTTTACCAACTCCAGATTTAAAGTCATCGGTTGCATTTTATAAGAGACAGTTGTGGACGTTTAATTTGATGATTCATGATAACAGTACAGGAGAAGCTGTTTGTTACATGTGGTATGAATCTGTTGCAGGCAGAGGAGCAAATCAGATAGCATCTTGTCTGTACAAACACCTGCAAACGATCGTACCACCTGAGACAGAACATGTAATTTATTATTCAGACACATGTGGGGGACAAAACCGTAATTCTCATGTATCAGCCATGTTGACGTGGGTTCTGCATAGATCCTCATCTAATATTAAGCTAATAGATCATAAGTTCATGGTACCAGGCCACAGTCACTTGGAAGTAGATACTGATCATAGTATAGTTGAGAAAAAAAAAAGAAGAAAACTGAAATTCAAACATTTCACCCGTATGATTGGATGCAACTTGTACGTTCAAGCTGCTCTAAATTCACTGTTATGGAAATGTCACAAACAGACTTCTTTGATTTCTCATCTTTACTTAAAGGTTGCATGATACTAAGGAATAAAGACACTGATGGTTGTCAGTTCCGATGGCTGGACAAAAGATGGCTTCGATATACGAAAGACTCGGCAATCGTTCAATTCAAAGACAGCCTTAATAGAGAAGACCCATTTAAGATTATTGATTTCAACTGAAGAGGGGGGGCTGAGTTGATTTCAACTACCGTCGTAAGTTGCAATTATAACAAATCAACCAGTCCCTATTTCTAGAGAGAAAAAAGCAGACAATATCTTGGTACTACCTCTAATTCCTACCTTATTTCACAGATTTTATCAAGGCTTGCATACTAATGCTACAATTCAAAATACGCACTCCGATATTGTAAGTAGTGATGATGAAGAAATAAATTAAATTCAAACTTGATGCTTTTGTTCTTTTAATATTGTATTTTTAATGTTTATTTCTTAACAGGTAATATTTATGTTTTTTTTTATTTTAAAATTAGCACTTTATTTGTACCTTATAAAGCCGGCCACTCACGGTACAGCGGTGTCGTTCGACATAATCGGACAGCGGCGTTGTTCAATCTGGTGCGCCCACATACCATACTGCGTCGCAGTATTTGTTCGGTTCTCGACCATGTCAAATCAAACAATAATTTTAACGTCTCTTACTCTGTGTATAACTAAGCGTAAAAAGAAACCTAAAATAATGTAGATTTTGGTGCAAAGAATCCAAGTGCAAAATAAATCTCGTCTGCCCCTGCACCTGATTTAGTTGACTGCAATGCTAATTTTAATTCTCTTTTATAGGATGTTCTAAAATTGTTAATTTTTTTCGTACATACTCTTCATTCGCATCTTTGTTTACTTCTTGGAACTTTAAAACTAGAATGTCCATTGCCTGTTTTCAGGCGTTTCTATCGTGATAAAATTTTACGTTTTACCTTTTATTCGCTATAAGCATTCTTGTTATTTAGAATTAAAAAAACTCTCTTAAAAAAATCTCGCTAAATGAAGCCATGTCGATTTTCTATATGATCAATTGATCAAAGCAAGTGTGTAGTTAAAAATGTATTTTTGCAGTATCGACAAATTGTAAACGGTCACACACGCTCAACAAATTGATGAGATCAACTCTGCAGTACTGTAGCAGACAGGCCAGTCTGTCTGCGGCCAAATTGTACGATTTCATTGGATGCACGGTCACACACGATCAAAATCCTTGTCAAGTCGTCGAACTAGACGAAGTTGAACAACGCAGCTGTATCGTGAGTGGCCGGCTTTAGATAAGTCAATAAACCTAACTGGACAAGTCAATCAAAATCCAAAATATTTAACATTTTTGTTGTTTTTAATTTGTACTGTAATACATGTGTGTTATATACATCATTTTAACCAATAAAAGCTGCATTTATTTATGCGTTTAATTTTAAAACAGTTTTTTTCGCTTCCTGAAAAAACTCAAATTTTGACTTGTCTGCTTTTGTCCGCCGACCACATATTTAATCTAATTTATTTGACGGCAGGATCTAAATTTTTGTAATAAAATTATGTGTCTTTTACTTTGATATTTAATTTTTTGTCAGCACTAATTACCTATAGATAAAGTCACGTTCAGATGGCAGTGTACGGATATAGGATAACAGCGTTGCCAATTCTAGTGCCATTGTAAGTTTTGCTACTTTTGTAAAATAAGCAGGGCCAAACTCACGGTAAACTAAGATATGTTTAGGTAAGCTAAAGTTGTTATTAAAAAATTCGTGAATGAAATAAATGGAAATAATTCCTAAAATTCTTTTATACATAATACCGCAGTTAATAGGGAAAAAAATATGAAAAATATTCTACAGGTTTTTTAATATTCTAAACGGTAGATAAGGGATAACTGATGATAATTCCTTGAAGAATTACAGCCAATTTTGCTTTGTTTATTTTTTAAAGAAAGATGAAGTTTGGAAAAAATTATTTTTTTGTCTATTTTGTTCCTCGTGCATTTTAGGGAAAAATGTTTCAAATAAATGTTGCAGATCTTAAAAAGTTTTTTAATTTTTTAGTTTGTAAATTAAAATACATAAACAAATGACTGAGATAATTGCAAAAAACCCCTAATTGAGGCCCCTAGAACACAAGGGTGTAAGTGCAGTTGCTTATCACTTAGCAACTGATATCTAACAACAGGCACGTACTTTTGGCTTTAAACTTTCTACATTAACAACAATAACACCATCAAAAATTACATGTCATTGAAAACATGCTGAAAACTGAAAAAGTGCTACCTAGGTTTTTAAATTTATATCGAACTTTGAACAAAGATTTTTCAAAACTTTGTTTTTGGCACTTATACCCCTTGTGTTGTAGGGGCCTCAATTGTGCACTAATTTATTAAATGTTCATAACTTTATTTTTTGCATAATGACGTCTAATATAACTACTTGAAATTATGTCCCCCAAAAAACAATTTTCAATCATCTTCAGTTTTCAATCATCTTACTGTCCAAAAATTATTCTCCAATTTTATAACATGGTTGAAGTAATTTTTCCAATGTCCATTATTCTGTACTTTATCATAACCTTCATAAATCAATGTTTTAACGTCGTTTTGTTTGAAACTTGAATTCTTAGAGGACACGTACCGTTTCACTTCACTCCACACCATTTCTATTGGGTTCAGTTCACAGTGATAAGGCGGAAGTCTTAAGATATGTACATCTACGCGGCATTGTTCGTCACTGTGATTCCTGTATTTTTCACCAATACAATCAATTTTGTATTTGTCATAAACATTTTTAAATACATTAGCAGTTTCCAGAAGTTCATTTTTTAAGTAATCTTCTTCAAAATAAATGTCCTTTTCATAGAGCCACTCCTTAATTTGACGTTTCACCCAATATTGTTTGGGAAAATTTAATTTCCTAGAGTGATAAGATGCACTGTCCAAGATAATGACATTCTTTTTATTTTTTGGGAGATTCGGTATTAACATCTCTTCAAACCATTTTCAAATAGATCTCCGTCCATCTCTTCATGGTACCTAATCTTCATCACCTTTTTTGGCAAGAAAAGTAATGTCAGCACCTTCAACAAATCCGTCTGTGTTTCCTGCATGGACTAAAACAAATCTTGGTCCTTTTCCGGTCGGAGTTTTTAAACCTGTGGTAAGTCCATTTACGAAAGCCTGTCGGCTATTTTTTATTGTTGTATCTTGCCATACTTGCCCATTGGTTATTCCAGTATTAACCCATGATTTGTCCATATAAATGATATTGGCTCCTTCGTTCCTCAGTTTCTTTATTTCCTGGAGATAGTGACGCCTCCAAGCGACTATTTCTTGTTTTTCTATTAATATTGAATTTCTACCTTGTTTGCCATATATAAAACCCATGTCGTGCAATAGTCTTCTCAACGTACTCTTGGAAAAATTCGGAAGATGCTCCATTTGCTTAATTTTTTCTAGTACTACGTCAAGGGTTGGAGGAATATTGTCCATAAAAAAACCGTGCACTACTTGTCTTATTCTAGACCGAGTTGCTTCATCATATCTATTCTCACGACTATTCAAATAACCGGTTCTTTTTTTTCTTATAGGAGTTACGAGTGAACCATTTTTACTTTCACTTCTATATCGGAATATCGTTCGCTCAGAGACTCCAGTCATAGCAGAAACTTCCCGCACTATTGTTGATACACTTTTATCATTATTACTGTTTGATAAATGGTTAAAAACATTTAACACTATTTTTTTGCATTCACTATTTAACAAATTACCGTTTTTGAATTTTATTACACACGCGGCCATTTTGTCACTGACACGACACAAACGTCTGATATCAACTGAAAATTCTTTTAATGACTCTCAAGTATTTACCTGAATTTATAATTGCTGGCATTAGACAATAATTTTGAATTTATAAATAGGTATATTTTTTTTAATTCTAAATTATTTGTTAATCTCTGTAACTGTAAATGCAGGTAGAGAAAGTGTGTAATTAAAAGGACATTAAGATCAAAATCGGATTATACAAATAATTATTTCATTTCCACGAATTGTAAACAATTTTGAACAGAAGATATAATTCCAAAAAGACCAGATTTCCGAAATATAACTTTCTATTTTTAAAATACCAACAGAAAAATTATATAATTAAAAAAATGTAGTATTTTTCCGTTTCACATTCATAAATATTTCCGAAATTATAATTCTTTTATAGGAGCCGGCCCATAACGTACGATTGTAGGTACGATTAAAAACTGACAACAATGTAGTTATTTCTGGCATATAGAAAGTACAGGCCTATCTCTGTAACGCTGCCATCTGAATGTGAATTTATCTATAGTTTCTTATCTGTCAAAAAAGCAAAAAAAAACGCGTAGGAATGCTTAAGCGGGTCGACCTCTCGGACTTTTTCGAACCGGAAACAGACGAAACGGTTTTCCTCCGAGTTGGCAGCGGATTAGGCAAAGAATCAGTTCAAAACATACGCTCGTCGCCGCAACTGTCGACCGACAAATTTAAAGATCATTTCATTGTGATCTAGTTCTACGTGCTACTCTAGTTGTACGTGCAGTATGCAATATGAGTTCGTCTGATAAAAGCGCTGATGACTTGTTTTTTCTAACAACTGTTGGTTTATTATATAATAAGATAAAAAAAAAGAAAAAGTCGCAAATATTGGCTACACTCCATAACTAATGAGAGGAAAAATAAAGGATTTTTCCTCTCATTAATTATGGGTTGTCTATTATAAAAGATCCATGTTCAAAAAAAATATATATTACCATGAGGAAAAGCATTCCAGTAGAAAAGCTTCGTATAACTTAAAGGTAAGTTACTTGATTTCCTACTTAATTGATATTTCAAAAAAATATATGTTTATAAATATTTTCTCATAAATTATTTTACTAATTGAATAAAAGCAGATTAACTGGTATAGAAATATTTTGTATTATTGGGAAAAACAAAGCAGATCATATATAAAAATTAAAAATAATAAAAAACAATGAAGTTACTAAAATAATGATAATTCTGAATCGGCCTGTGCTATATGGAACTAACCGGCGATAATAAAGAAGTTGCAGGATTTTGCTGATGAAGGCCGGTACCAGTAGGTCCAGGTTGAGGTTGTTGTTATCGAATCGAAGAACTTTGCCCAAACTAGGGGGCTGCACCTTGTTAATTGATGAAATTAAATGGGTTGTAGGACCCTGTTAATGAACCCCAGAGGGCCCAGGTTGAGATTCATGTTGATGAACCGAAGGTCGAAAAGTGGGCTGCATTCCAGTAGATCCAAGCTGAGGAGCTATGTGCGGTGCCACAATAAATTTGTTGATGATTGGCATAATGTTCATCCTTACAGCAAATTTAAAATGTGGCGGAACTGATGTTAAAAAAGTTAGTAACGACAATCAAAATAAATTATCGTCGTTTTTATAATATTTTTATATCTTCTGTTTTTGTCAAACATTGTTGTTTTCAATTGCCTCTAGAAGCGTTCTTTTTAGTAAATTTTCCTTTTAGTTTTTGGTCATTTGAACATCAGAAGGTTCATCGGGAACAGCCACACGATTTGCAGTAGATGGAGGATTTACATCATCTATAGATGTATCTGTGGGCCGACGATGAATCACATCACTTAAAGGTGATGTGATTCATCACAGAACTTCATTCCAGGTATCTAGCAACTAGTTGTTCGTTTGTTAATTTGCACTATACATTTAGAATTGAAAAATCAACAGCAAGTTTAATTGTTCAAGAAGTTTATGAAGCAATATGGACACATACTAGACACATTGCTTTTCCACCATTAACTGAAGAAAACTGGCTCGTTGGCAAACATATAGAATGATAAAACCTGCGAACCGAGGCTCTATGTTCTATAATTATGAACAATATTTTTTAACGATACTTTTTGCAAAGTGCGATAGTAATTATTTATTTACATTTGTGGATATTGGCTCATACTGGAAAGCTAGTGACTCTGCAATATTTCAAAATTCTACGCTATATAAAAAATGGTAAATGGTTCACTTAAAATACCGACAGCAAAGCGGATTGAAGGAGATTTGACAGAATATTCATTTGCTATTTTAGGAGATGAAGCATTTCCCTTATCTGAAAATTTACTTAGACCTTATGGTGAATCAAATTTAACTTTTGAAAAAAATATATTTAATTATAGATTATCAAGAGCTTGAAGATATATTCAATGTACACCTGGTATATTGACTAATAAGTGGAGAATTTTTCACAGACCGCTTAACGTGAATGTTGATTTTGCCCAAAATATAATAAAAGCCTGCTGCATACTTCATAACGTGATCATATTAAGAGACAGAAACCTAGATGATATTCCTACATCAGCTTAAGAAATTTGGGCGCCGATTCACCAACGCGAAATTTACCAACTATTTTGTTAATATTAATCCGTTTTAATGGCAAAACGCGCAAATATAAAATTTATCAAATGAAATAATCAGATGCTAATAATTTTGTTATTATTAAATAATTTTCGAACTTACATAATTACCTATTTTTTTTCTCCTCCTGAGTAATACTTTCCTCAACAAATATATCGGTTACCTCTTCCCAAGAACGTTTCTTTTTTATTTTGTTGGAATAGTCATCTAAATGCATATCCCAAATGGCAGATATTACGTGAATTTCATCAATTAATTTTTTAATGTCCATATTCTCTATAGTAGTTATCTAGTGGCACCGTTGACAGGCTCAAAAGCTACAAAATCACAAAGAGTCAAATCAGAATAAAGTCTGATCTACCGACTAGAGTCATAAAACCGCCGTCGGCACATGATACTTGCGAGAGTATTAACAGCAGCAGCTTCGGCTACTTCGTCGACGACCCAGCATATCTTTTATACAATACAAGATTCACTTAAGAGGCATCGCTTAGGCGGCGGAATGGCCTGCTGACTCGGCGACAACCGCTTCGTCTGTTTGACGTCTTAAATATTCGCCAAAATCAGCTTTTCAATCTTTCACACAATTATTTATTTACTCAAAACTTGTCAAAATTATAAAAATAGTTCTATCTTACTTTTTTTATAGCCCTTTTACTATCCAAATTTTCGAATAAATGCCTCTTCCATTTCTCGCCATTCATCCCTGTTGTATGCTAGGCGTTTCCACATTGGCCCTGCGACTCTTTTGATATCGTCGCTCCAGCGCATTTGAGGTCTTCCTCTTGGTCTTTTTGCATCGTACGGTCGCCAGTTTCCGACTTCTTTGTTCCATCTACCATCTTCGAGACGTTCGTTGTGTCCAGCTTATTTCCATTTTAATTTAGCTGCTTGTTTCGTGGTGTCCTTTATTTTTGTTTTGTTTCGGATTGCTTCGTTCGTTTGCCGATCTATTAGTGAGATACCAAGCATCTGTCGTTCCATGGCTCGCTGAGTTTTTTGAATCTTGTCCATGTTCTTTTTTGTGAATGTCCAGGTTTGAGCTCCGTAAGTGAGAACGGGAAGGATACAAGAATCAAACACTTTGGTTTGAAGGTTTTGGGGTAGTTTTTTTTGTGTTTCAGTATGTATGAGAATTTTCCAAATGCGGCCCATCCCATTCTTATATATATATATATATATATATATATATATATATATATATATATATATATATATATATATATATATATATATATATATATATAATAGCACTACGAGCCTAGTAGGCCCATGGCTTGAGCTGTTATTGTTTTCCATTTCTTCCTATTATTAGCCTTGTCCTTCCATCTTTCTATTCCCAGTGTTTCTAGGTCTTTCTCTACTTCTTGCTTCCATCTACTTCTCGGCCTTCCTCTTCTTTTTTTTGTACCCATTGTATGCATCAGAATCATTTTTGGTACTCGAGAATTTGTCATTCTTTCTATGTGCCCTAGCCACCTGAGTCTCTGAGCCTTTACTACTCCCACTATACTAGGATTCTTGTACATATCTTCTAATTCTTTATTTGTTCTTCTTTTCCATGTATTGTCTACTATCTTGCCTCCAAATATCTTTCTCAAAACCTTTCTTTCCCATATTTCGAGCATACCTGTTTCGCCTTTGTTCAGTGTCCACACTTCACTGGCGTAGGTTACCACTGGTTGTATAACTGTTTTGTAAATCCTTATTTTGGCATTCCTAGATATCTGTTTACTTTTTAATAGCCTGTTTAAGGAGTATACGCATCGGTTTCCTGCCATTATTCTTGATTGGAGCTCCTCTCTAATATTTGGTTTGCATGTGAACATCGACCCCAGGTATGTAAATCTTTCCACTGCTTCAAATATATATGCTTTTTCACCCTCTACTTCTATTTTTAGATTTCCTCCTTTTTGTTCACTGTCATCTATCCATTCCATGTATTTTGTCTTACTTTCGTTGATGGTTAAGCCTATTTTCTTTGCCTCTCTATCTAGCCTCTTTACTACTTCTTGTAGCTCCCATTTGCTTCGAGCCAGTATTACTACATCGTCTGCAAAGGCTAGACATTGGTGCTTTCTTTGGTATAACAATCCCTCTCTGTTGACATTTGCATCTCGTATGACCTTCTCCAAACACAAGCTGAATAGTATCGATGATAGGGGATCTCCTTGCCTTACTCCTTCACTGACTTCAAATTTTTCCGACATTATATTATTTATTTTAACTCTGCTCTCAGTCTTGGACAACGTTATTTGTATCATTCTTATAAGTTTTCTACTGATACCCAATTCTTCTAGTGCTTTGCTCATTTGGTTCCGTTTTATTCTATCGTACGCTTGTTTGAAATCAATGAAGAGGACCCTTGTCGGCAGATTGTGTTGATAACTTTCCGCTTGCAATTCTCTGAGCGTAAATATCTGATCTATTGTACTTCTACCAGGTCTGAAGCCACATTGGTACTCGCCGACAATGTTTTCTATCACTCCTGCCAATTTGTCCTTTATACACGCTGCAAGAATTTTGTATGCAGTATTCAATAGTGATATCCCTCTGTAATTTTGACAATCTGTCCTATCGCCTTTCTTATAAAGTGGGCATATAATTGCATCTGTCCATTCTTGTGGTAGTTGTTCTTTAATCCAAATCTCCTTTATTAATTTGAACATTTGCTCCTCTAGCGTTTTCCCTCCATATTTGAACATCTCTGCAGTTATATTATCACTTCCTGGACTCTTGTTATTTTTTAATTTCTTTATTATTTCCTTTATCTCGTTTCTGGTAGGGGGTGTTTCTTCTGTCTCATTTATTTGGTTCCTATGTTTCTCCGTTCTTATAGGCTGTTGCTGTTCTATCCTGTTTTCGTCATTTAGCAATTCATCGAAGTATTCTTTCCATCTAGCGGCTATTTCATTTTCTCCACTAATGGCGTTTCCCTCTTTATCTTTGTAAAATATTGTTTTTTGTTGGTATCCTCTTTTTTCATTTTTTACTCCCTGGTATAAATTTCTAATTTCTCTATTTTTGTAATTTTCTTCTATTTCTTTCAGCTGAATTTCCATGTACTTTCTCTTTTTCATTCTCAAAACTTTTTTTACGATTTTTCTTTGTTTTTCATATCTGTTTCTTGTTTCTTCCGTATCACTTTTGATCATATCCATCCTTAGTTTACTTCTTTCTTCAATTTCCTTCTGGCATTCTTCGTCAAACCAATCCTTTTTCTTTTTAGTTATATATTTAT
Organism: Diabrotica balteata; assembly: GCA_918026665.1. Taxonomy (NCBI): domain Eukaryota; kingdom Metazoa; phylum Arthropoda; class Insecta; order Coleoptera; family Chrysomelidae; genus Diabrotica; species Diabrotica balteata. The sequence continues at coordinate 47,565,114 of OU898283.1, read as the reverse complement.
TGCATTCTTTAGCTGTGTTACTGATAATCTGCTGAATTTTGTCCCAGTCCTTGTCTATGTGCCCTTCTAGGTGTATTTCATTTAATTTTCTATCGATACCTTTTCTATACATTTCTTGTTCTTCTTGCGTTACAAGCCGCACTGGTTTATTTGTGTTCTTATTTTTTCTTTTGCGATTTTTTTCTTCCGGTATCAGTTGAGCCATTTTAATTCCTAACATGAAGTGATCCGAGTCAGCGTCTGGTCCTCTGTATGTTCGCACGTTCTTTATACATTTTCGGTTTTCTCTCTCTATTAGTACATGGTCAATTTGATTTAATGTTTTTCCATCTGGGGATCGCCATGTTGCTTTGTAGATGCTTTTTCTCTCGAAATATGTACTCATTATTAGCATATTTTTTTCTTTGGCAAAATCTATCAAAAACTGCCCGTTCTCATTAGTTTCTTCGTGTTTGCTAAATTTTCCTATAGTTGTTCTATATATTTCTTCTTTTCCTATCTTTGCATTTGCGTCCCCCAGTACTACTTTAATGTCATATCTTGAAATACTTTCAAATACCCTATTAACTTCACAGTAGAAATCCTCTTTTACTTCAATATCTTTTTCTTCTGACGGTGAGTGAATGTTAATGAATGTGAGTTTTTGATATTTTCCTCTTATTCTTAGACAACATAGACGATCAGATATTGGTTTAAACTCTACAATTGATGCTTTTAACGCTTTATTTACCAAAAATCCTGTGCCTAATATTCTGTTTCTGCCTCCACTATTAAAAAATAAGCTATTTTCAATTTCCAGCATTTCCTGACCCAGTTGCTTTGTTTCTTGTAGTGCCACTACGTCAAATTTAAACTTTTCAATTTCTTTAGTTAAGTGTTTCAGTTTTCCTTCCTCAAAAGTACCCCTTACGTTCCACGTTCCTACCATTAAGTGATCTTTTGGATATGTGCTTCTATTGTCTTTTTTTGTATTTTTTATCTTTAAATCACCCTTTCCTATGACAATGTTACCGGTATTCATGTCCTTGTTCCTTGCGTTGTTCGTCTTCGTATTTTTACTATCATAGCCGTTTTCTAGTTTTTTGAGTTTGTTATTTCCATTTTATCTTCCTTGCTATTCCACTTCCATTCAACACCATTTATCATCATTTTCCTTGCTCCTATTTTGACTTCGTTTCCTTTGTTTCTTTCCTCTTGTGCAATTTTTCTTATTATTTTTTGAATTTCTCTCTCTCTCACCGTTGTGTCATCGTTGATGTATACCTTTTCCTTTTTGACGTCCTTTAACTTTGCTTTATTCTTCATAACTTTTATCTTTTCTTGTTGGTTCTCCATTTCAATTAGGCACGTTTTTGGACCTAGTTTGTGGGCCGTCTTTATTTTGGCCTCTACTGCAAGGTGATCTTTTATAAAATTGCCAATTGCTTTCTTCAATACCAGCTGATCCTGCGTATCAATTGCTAGCCCGTTCATTACCACATTATTTCGCCTTCTCTGTTTTTCTATAATTTCTATGTTGTCTCGTATTTCCCTTAATTCTTTCTTAATCTGTATGTTTTCCTCTTTTAGAATTTTATTATCATTCTTTAGTTCCTTGTTTTCCCTTATTAGATGTTCAACTACCTCCTTGTATTCCTTTTGGTCTTCTTTTATTTGTCTAATGTCGCTGGTTAGGTTGCTCATCATTTCTAGCAATTTATCAAGTTTTGCTCCATCCTCTTTTCCTCCTGTCTTCTGAGGGGTTCTTGTTAGTTTTTTATTTTTTCTGGATCTCTCTTCCTCTTGCTCATCATCCTCTCCTCTATTCTTTCTTTTTGCTCCTTCATCCCATTCTTACTCATCTTATTATTTCGGTAGTTTGGTTTTCTTTGTTTACCTTGATATTCTGACCCAGATATATGTATTCTTCTACATGTTCCATTTTTGTTCCTTGGATGGTTACCGTCGGTTGAGCATCTTTATTCGACATTAGCTTAGTTTTACTCAGATTCATTTTCAGTCTTTTTTTTATGGATTCCGTATGAATCTCATCGATCATCGTCTTCAGTTCTTTCCAGCTGTCGGCTATTACTACTACTTCATCTGCATATCTTAGATGGTTTAAATACTTTCCGTTTATCGATAGTCCCTTCGTTTCCCAAATTAGTGATTTAAAGATGTCTTCAAGTGCGACAGTAAATAGTTTTGTAGATATGGTGTCTTTCTGTCTTACTCATCGGTTGATTTTTATTGGCCTCGTTTTCATTCCGTTATCAATCGTGACTACCATTTCAGCGTGTTGATATATATTATGTATTAATATCCTATATCTAGAATCTATTCTGCTGTTGACCAGTGCTTCCTCAATAGCCCATAATTCTATGCTGTCAAAAGCTTTCTCGTAGTCTATAAATGCTAAACAGATTGGTAGATTGTATTCGTTAACTTTTTCTATTAGGACCTTTAGTGTGTGAAGATGGTCACATGTACTGAACCATTTTCTAAATCCGGCTTGCTCTACTGGTTGATATACATCGAACTTTGTTGTCAATCTATTTGTAATTATTTTTGTGAATGTTTTATAAAGTTGTGATAGAAGTGATATTGGACGATAATTTTTCAGATCTGTATTGTCCCCTTTTTTGTGTATTAATATTCTGTTAGCAGTATTCCATTCCTTTGGTAGGTTTCCCTCAAATAGGCATTTATTAAAAAGTATTTTTAGGTACCTGATGAATTCTTCAGATTTTGCTTTGAAGAGTAGAGGGGATCGTTTCTTGAGCGGTATAACTCAGTATAGAAAGTTTCAACTATGTTTGATATCTGAGCTTTTCTTGTTTCTATTTGGCCTTGTTGATTTTTTATAGTTATAATATTTTTCTTTCCTAATTTCGGTTTGGTATATTTCAGACTTCGATTTTTCTCTATCACTCTTTCTACATGTTCTTGTTGATGTTTTTTAATATCGTCTTTTATCTGTTTTTGTATGTCTCGATTAAGTTCTTTGTATTCTGTGGTATTTCTTTTGTTTAGTGACAGGAGCTCTTTTCGTTGTTTCAGCATATTCTTCGATTCTGCACTTATTTTGGATTTTTTGTTGTTATGGCGGGTTGCTACTTCTGAGCTAGCATTCAATAGTTCTTTTGTTATAACTGAGTTAATTTTATTAACGCTGAGTTGTTCTAGATTCAGTGCTTGGGCGGTTTTTAATTTACTAGCATATTTTTCTTTATCGACTTTTAGCTTTTCTGTGTCTATTTGTATCGTATTATTAAAAATAATTCTACGTTTGCTATACTTAATCCTTAGTTTAGCTCTAACAATTCTGTGATCACTACCCAGAGATACATTATTTATTACTGTTACATCTTCTACGATACCTTTCTTGTTACACATGATGTAATCCATTTCGTTCCTTGTTTTTCCATCTGGTGATAACCACGTTCACTTTCTTTGCGGTTTTTTCTTATAAAATGTGTTTATTACGAAATATTTGTTGCTATGTAGGAAGTAAACCAGGGTTTCTCCTCTCTCATTTTTAACACCATAGCCGAATTCATCAATATAGTTTTCCCTTTCTTCTAGTCGTTGTCCAATCTTAGCGTTGAAATCACCTATTATAAGTGTATAAGTGCTGTGATAGTTCGTGTTAATTTCTATTATTTTCTCGTAGAACTCATATATCTCTTCATCGGGGTGTGTTGAAGTTAGGGCGTACACTTGAATGATTTTTAGGGTGATTTTTTTATTTTCTCGTCTATCTTACTTGACTGATGGTATTTCCTTCATTAACTACTATCACCTGTATGTACTTAACTTTTAACACTTATTGTGGAACTGTGTTAAATTTTCTAGCTTGTAATTCCCCAATTATTTGAAGTTTATAAGCGACAATCAACTAAACTACTATAAGTACTTCAGTCCTTGAAGAAATAATGTAATTATAAATTTTATTAGATTTTGACTTTCTGATCTCTTCAGCTGTTTCGACATAGTGCCTTTTTCAAGTGATCTATTTTTGGTACGCGTTTACACTTTATAGTTTGTACTGAACTAGGTTGAGGAGGGGGGAAATATTTGTCTTAAGTTGGTTATTTAGAATTTTATCTGGGTTTTTTAATTTGTTAATTTTTATAGATTCGAACAAGATAGCCTAAGGCCATTATTTTGAATTTGAAGAATTTAAAATTCGTCATTAGTCATTCGTCATCCTTCCAAAAACACAATTTTCTTTCTTCCTTCCAATTCGGTTTCCAGTTATTAAAAAGTGCATACGATACCATCTTTGAATTTATGGAAAAACTATACTTGGACTTAAATAACGATTATATTGCTGCCGCTGTTTTCTGTGATCTATCTAAAGCCTTTCACTGTGTCAATAACAAAATACTACTTAATAAACTGGAAAGATATGGTTTTAGGGGCACTGGTCTAAAGTGATTCAGTTCATACTTGGAAGATAGATGCCAGTCTGTATCAATTAATGAGCGCTACTCTAGTAATATCTTTATTAATTTTGGAGTATCTCAAGGCTCTGTCTTGGGTCCTATCTGTTTCTTAATATATTTTAACGATATAACTAACCTCGACATTAATGGCCGGTTTACTATATTTGCAGATGACACCACAGTTTTATGGCCAAACCAGGACTCTACGGTACTAAACAAGACTATTAGTAGTACATAATATGCAAAACATTTTATAGTGGTGCAAAGTTAATCATTTGACATTTAATTTTTCAAAATAAATTAATTTGTTTTAAGAATGATCTAAACAACATTACTCTGGGCAATGAAGGCATTTGTTCTGATACCGTAAACAAATTTTTAGGTCTCTATATTGATAATAAACTTAAATTTGAGCAACACACTGTATATTTAAGCAAAAAGATATCATCGGGTTGCTTTGCGGTCAAATCAGTTGCTCACCATTTAGATTTCAATATTGCAAAAAGTATTTATGTGGCCTGATTGAATCTAATTTGAGATATGGTATTGCCTTTTGGGGTCGCTGTTCTCTTCATCACTTCAGTAGAAACTTTATGCTACAAAAGAGAGCACTCAGATATTTATGCAAGGTCAAGTTTGGTACAACATGCAGGCCTCTGTTCCGGAAACATGGTATCTTTACACTTCCTTGCATATATATCCTTGAATTAGCGTGCTTAATTTAAAAAAAAAAAAACATAAAGAGGATATTCGGACAGTTTCCCCTTATAATTCTCGTCTAAATTATGTTATTCCACTTTCAATTCCCTCTTTTACATTAACTAAAAAATCATTTATTTACACTAATAAGAAAGTGTTTAATCACCTACCACTCGATATAAGATCCTCAAGCAATAGTTTTGTATTCCGAAGAGCAATAAGAAGTTTTTATTATCTAAATGTTATTATAGTATAAAGGAATTTTTTGAGGACAGATGCGCTAATTGAAATATATATTATATATTTTGTAATTATGAAAATTTTATAATTAGTATTTTAATATATCTTGTACCTTGTTCTATCTATACCATGTTGTGTTTTATAAATGTAATCTCATTTTAAAAACAATAAACTTCTCTCTCTCTCTCTCTCTCATTAAAATAATGACTATGATTTAGAAGGTGAAGTGCGTATGTAGAATCCGTTTTTCTATTATTGAAAGCCTTTTTATGTTCCTCTATTTGTTTATTAAAATTTTTACCAGTTTAATCGATGTTTTTGGGCAGCCGCCACATTTAAGTTTATATACACCACTGTGTAAGTGGTTTTTATTTGTGCTCTTGTTATTTTTAATATATTTGCCTAAGTTGTTGTTTGTTCTGAAAGCTGGTGTTTTTCTTTTCATTTATATGTGTTTGACTCTTTTTGTTGATATTTTGCCCGTATATGTAATCGAGCAGAAAGTACTGGGTTTTTTTTTTGGTGGTGGAAATGCTAATTCAGGGCTTTCTTGTTTAGTTTTGATTTAAAATTTTATTAACTGTTTGTTCGTTTTATCCAGTGTTTACTGTCATTTGCTTAATGATATTTAATTCTATCTCAAAGTTGTATTGTGACATTGGAATTTCTATTAATCTATGTGACATACTATGATAGGCTGCCAGTTTAGGTTGTTTGAGGTGGGATGATGAATTCTGATAATGAAATTCTGAATGAAGTTTAAATCTAAAAAAATTATGGATTGATTTTGTTCTGTTTCTTTCAATATGACAATGAAGTGAATTAATATACGATAAAAATTGATCAAGATGTCTGTTGGTTCCTGTGAAACATACCAGTACGTCGTCTACGTATCTCCACAAATATAAAAACTGTTGAATATGGGATGTTTTGATATCTTTGTCTCTAGATGATCCATAAAAATATCTCATAGCAATGGGCTTAGAAGATTGTCCAATAGAAGTGCTGCACTGTTATGTGATTATTAAATTCAAAGTAGTCCTGGTTAATGTAAATTTTAAGTAGATGTAAAATTTTAGATATATTAATGGGATTTGTAATATTATGGTCTAAAAGGTTTTTACTAAAATAAAAGTTTCTGTAGGAGGAATACTAGAAAAAAGATTTTTTACGTCAAACGAAATTAATCTAGTGTTGTTAGGTAATTGAAAATGTTGTATTTTATTAACTAGTTCTATGGTATTTTTTATGGTAAATTAAGTTAAAAATTTAGTGTGTTCTAAAATCATCTTTAATAGTTTTTTATATATGACGGAGCTGTATAGAAAGAAACTGAAGTTATTATTGGGTAATCCGGTCTGTGTTTTTTAATAAAAGAGTAAATTTAAGAGGCTGTGAGTTCAATAACTTGAGGTATTCTGTTCTGTTGGACTTAATATTGATTTTTAATTTTCTAACGCTAGCTTAATTTGTTTTTAATACTACTTTTTCGGATCTTTTGAAATTTTGAAAACAAAGTTTTTAGTGTTTTATTGTTAAAATTAAATATTAATTCATTGCAATAAATGCGCTTTAAAACTGCGTATTCGCCAACAGAAATGAAATAGGAATAAGAATGAATAGCCTTAGTCTTAGCCTTAGCCTTAGAATAAGTTTTTTTTATTTGTAAAATGAGGCACTAATGAAAAGCCCAAAATATTATTATGTCTTTAATTTATGTAATTAATTTACTTGTCCAGTAATTATGTAGGAAAATTGTTGTCAATTGAACCTCAAATATCCATTGCATACTCCAGGAATAGTTTCGAAAGTAAAAGAGAATTCTGCGGGTTGAATCAAATATTCAAACAACGGAAGTTAGAGTGCTCGAATAGTTGCAACCTGGCCTGATTACAGGTTGCAAACTTTGCCAGGTTGAATTCGACATACGAAACTTCATTTTGTAAATTCAAATTGATACACTCCAAGTGTGGTTAAGGATTAGCTGGAAACTATTATAAACTTTGCAGAGTAGCCGGTGTGAATATGAATATATATGTTTTAATTATGCTATATATATATATATATATATATATATATATATATATATATATATATATATATATATATATATATATATATATATATATAGTACGTTACATACATTAACAGAAATTCCGATGTCAAAATACAATTTTGAAACATAATTAAATATCATTAATCAAATAGCAGTAAACAATGGATACAACAAACAAACAGTTTATAAAATTTTAAATCAACAACTACACAAGCAAGCCCTGAAATTAGTATTTCCAGCACCAGAGAAAAAACCTGTAACTTCTGTACGATTACAGAATATACAGGCAAAATATCAACTAAAATAGTCAAACACATAAAAAAAAAGAAAGGACCAATACCAGCTTTCATACCAAGCAACAACTTAGGCAAATATATTAAAAACAACAAGAGAAAAAATAGAAACCACTTATACAATGGTGCTTACAAACTTAAATGTAGCGACTACCCAAAAACGGTCAAACTGATAGAAATTTAATTAAACGAACAGCAGAACATAAAAGGGCTTTCAATAATAATAATAATAATAAAATCAACTAAAACAAAAACTCTCCGTTTATTCAGGTCGCCTAAGGAGATACAAAGTGAGTAACAACCGGAAATGTGACAAAATACTTTTTGAGCATGCAGAGAAGTCTTTCTATAGGAAACTGAATTCCACTGTAGAAAATATAAATAAATCCTACCCAAGCCAAAAAGAAATTCATGAGTTTTGGGGAAACCAACTTTCGACACCAGCTACTCATAACAACAATGCTGGATGGATTGAAGAAACGACGAACAACTGTCAACACTACACTAATGTTCCCTATGAACCTTTCACCACTGAAGAAGTCTCGAACATTATCAAAGAGCTTCATAACTGGAAATCTCCTGGGCCAGACGGAATTCAAAACTTCTGGCTAAAGAAGTTTTGGAGTATACACGAGCATTTAACAGTATTAATTAATCATGTTATTTTTAATCCGCAGGAAATAACACCATTTTTTACTCAAGAAACCACTTATCTAATACCAAAGGATCAAAATAACACCCAAGATCCAGCCAAGTACCGCCCAATTACTTGTCTTCCAACTTTGTACAAATTGGTCACATCCTGTGTAACCCAGCGTATCTACCAACACTGTTCTCTAAACAATATCATAGAGCCTTAACGGAAAGGATGCGCTAAGGGTTCCATGGGCTGCAATGAACAACTTATAATCGACTCAGTCATTTCCAACCAGGCGTACAGCAAAAAAAGGAACCTTTTTACCGCCTTCATCGAATACAAGAAGGCCTTTGATTCAGTAACGCATCAATGGCTGATAGATATATTGAAACTATATAAAGTCGATGTTAATATAGTGACCTTTTTAAAGCATATAATGACGGAGTCTTCTTTCTTCTTTAAGTTCCATCCTCTATCGAAGGTTGGAAATCATCATGGCTATGCGGACTCTGTTGACTGCCGCTCTAAAAAGTTCTGCACTACTGCATTCAAACCATTCCCTTAAGTTCTTAAGCCAGGATATTCTTCGTCTTCCCACATTTCGCTTTCCTCGGATTTTGCCCTGCATAATAAGTTGTAATACTGCGTATTTTTGCCCTCTCATCACATGTCCCAAGTACTCAAGTTTTCGTCTTTTAATAGTTAATATTATTTCCGCCTCATTTCCTATCCTTCTAGTTATTTCCATGTTTTACATTCTTTGAATCCATGATATTCGTAGGATTCTTCTGTAATACCAAAATTCAAAGGCGGCCAGCTTATTCAGATGAACTTGTTTTAGTATCCAAGCTTCCAGACCATAAAGAAGAGTAGAGAACACGTAACATCGAAGCATTCTCAGGCGTAGTTCTAACCTTATATCCCGACAACAAAGAAACTTTTTAAGTTTAATAAATGATGTACGTGCTATTTCAATACGTGTCTTAATTTCTTTGGTTTGGTCTACATCTGATGTTATCCATGTTCCTAAATATTTATAGTTATTAACATTCTCAATTGCAGTATCTTCAATAGTCAATTGGATATTTGCATGTGCAGATTTAGTCATGATCATGCATTTAGTTTTCTTTAAGTTTATCTTCAGTCCGTACTCATGACAGCGTTCATTAAGGCGTTGCATTAGGTTCTGTAAATCATTGTTGTTATCCGTAATTATTACTGTATCGTCTGCAAAACGTAAGTTATTCAAAACTTCTCCATTGATAGATATACCTTCTATTGAGTCTGAGAGCGCTTCTTGAAATATCGCTTCACTGTAGACATTGAAAAGTAGTGGGGACAGCACGCAACCCTGGCGGACTCCTCTCTGTATTTTGATATTTTCGGTGTACTGGCTGTCAACTCTTCCCTTGGCAGTTTGATTCCAATATAAATTAGTGACAATATAAAATGACCGAGTGGAAAACTAAAATTCACCTTCAAATACCTGGTGAAAAAAACATCGAAACTGAAGATATCCCAATTAACCGGGGCCTTTTCCAGGGGGACTCCTTGAGTTCTCTTTGGTTCTGTATAGCGATCAACCCACTATCTCACCTACTGAACTCCACCGACTCAGGTTTTAGTATCAAAAATAACAACACTGTTGTAGCGAAGCTTAATCATTTGTTGTATATAGATGATTTGAAATTAATGGCTTCCACTCGAAACCACCTAGACCAGATGCTAAAAACTGTTGAAAATTTCTCAAATGATATTAGTATGCACTTCGGTCTTGACAAGTGCCGTGTCTTAAATATAATCAAAGGAAAGGTTCAGCCTGGCGGATTCGGTATGCAAAACGGCCAGAACATCGAGGCCATGGGTGAAAATGATATGTATAAATACCTCGGAATCAAGCAAGCGCGGAATATTGACCATAAGCAAATGAAAACTGAGATAACAACTGAGTTTATACGAAGGGTAAAACAGCTGCTTCGTTCACACCTTAACAGTAAAAATTTGTTTAAGGCACTAAACACCTACGCATGTTCCGTGCTTAGCTACTCATTTGGTATTGTTAAGTGGACAAAAACGGATATAGAAAATCTTCAGCGAAAAGTACGAACACACCTCACAAAGGCACAAAAACACCATCCTCGAAGTGCAGTAGAAAGAACGACATTACCGCGGTATTTAGGAGGTCGAGGACTTATGGATATAAGCGAGCAATTAGAAAAACAGATTACTAATCTAAGAACTTATTTTCAGGTGCAGGCGGAGACATCTACTCTTAATCGCGCGATTTGTGCAGTAGATGGCACAACACCGATCAAACTGAGGGAACCAGAAATGCGCATAAACCACCTTACTAAGAACGAAAAAATGCGCACTTGGATGGGCAAGCCTCTGCACGGGCGACATCCCAATGAGGTCAGTCAAGACCATGTCGACAGTATAGCGTCGAACTATTGGCTGACAACAGGAAGGATGTCCCCCGAAACAGAAGGTTCACTACTGGCCATTCAGGATCAGGTTATACCAACCAACAATTACCTGAAATATATCGTCAAAGACCCTCAGGTCCAAAATAACAAATGCCGATATGGATGCCAAGCTCAGGAAACCATTCAACATCTTACCAGGGGCTGTCAGTCATTTGCTGCAACTGAATATAAGGAACGGCACGACTCAGTAGAAAAGATCCTTCATCAAGAGATAGCTATCAAACTGGGACTTCGTCAAACAAACCATCTTCCATATTATCAATATGTTCCTGAGAGTATACTTGAGAACGACAACTACAAGCTATACTGGGATCGCACGGTGCTCACAGACCAAACAGCCAACAATACCCAACAACAATAATCTTCGTGTTAAACAGAACGAAAAAACCGTTAAGTACAGGGATTTGGAAATTCAAATACGAAGACAGTGGAAAATGGAAAGTACCCAGACAATACCTATTATTCTCTCTACTACTGGAGTCATTCCAAAGAACCTCCTAGAAAATGTAAAAAAGCTAGGTCTGAATGAACATCTCTACAAGACCATGCAAAAAGCTGTACTACTCTCAACATCCTGATGTGTACGAAAATTTTTAGGAGATACTCCAGCAAACAAAGTCACCTAGGGCTCGATAACACGGAAAGAGTCCCACCAGAGCTCAATCCTTTTGATACCGTAGGTATCTGGGATGAGTGAATTTTCCCCTTAGAGGGAGTGTGAGCCGTATGGCTAAATCTGGGATAAAATCACTTTCAATAAGTGTAAACGCATAGCAAAAATAGATCACTTGAGAAAGGTACTCTACCGAAACAGGTGTAGTGATAAGATTTTATAATAGATTTTGTGCACTTTTTTAAAACTGTCAGTGTTTTATTGTTTTATAAAATGAATTTTCATCAAGTAACGATCGAGTCCTTTAATTATTTAAAATTTATTTACTTCAATGACTGAATAATTTTTTAAATGACTAGAGACAGATATCATTCTATCATTACTGGTCCAACGTGTTTTTAACAATAACAATAAAATAACAAGATATGTTGGACCAAATTATCGCTTTAATTAAAATAGATGTAGGCCGAATAAAAACACAGATGGTTTGTATAATAAAAAAGTTATACGATTTTTGTTCTAAATATTTGTTCTATAATATACAATTTACTTGTAATGTAAACTTCAATATGAAATCAATATTAAATTTAAAATATATTTTACCCACTGCTATAGCTTATATAATACGAATGAAGGGGGTTTAACTAGTTTAATAACACAAAACCCCTCAAATAGTTTACGTTTGGACTGTCAATAAGCCGAAGGGGTAAATTAAACGTGTCCGTTGTGAGTAGGTACTAAATTCGGTTTATTTTCAATGCAGAGGTGGTTGCCGGCTGCCACCCTAAATTGCTTTCTTTCTAGAAAGCTTTCGGGAAAATAACTGATTCAACAAGAGGCAGATAAATTTTCTGGAACTGCGGTCACTTGAATCTACAACCAATACTTTCTTTCAATGGCGTTCCATAACAGGAACATCTAAGGATTATTTTTGTAACTACAAAAATAGATCAGTAGTTTTAATTAAAGCAAAACGTGCTTGTGTTACTATTTTGTACCGTATCTAGTCACGTACATGTTTAGATATGATAATCTTTATTTTTATTGAGTTTTAGACATAAAAATACTGTTTATTGTTAGAATAAAGAAAAGTGTAGGGCGTTACTGGAAAAGAAGCCAATAAGCACATTTTATTTTTATATCGCACTTAAATTGATAATTGTACCAGGGGCGGCTGGTCCTATGAGGCAGGTGAGGCAGTGCCTCACCAGTATTAATCGACTATTTACGTTCTTTAACTACAATTTAAGTTTTTGGAATTTTCTAAATAACTTTATTTTCATTATGATAAAAAATTAAAATAGGTACACCCCTGATGTCTTATCTTTGTATATTTCTTCATAATCTACGGGCCGGACAAGGGACAAGCTTAAACCACAAAATATTAAATAAACAACGGCGCCTATCATCTGTGCATCTCATTCTCTCTTTAAAAATTATAGCCGAGGCAAGCCTCACGGCATTGCTCTGTCTAGCATGTTAGACATCACATTATGTAGCGAAATTCAACATGATTTATTTATTTTCAGCCCACTATTTCACCGAACAGGAGAGGCAAGCCTCTCTCCTCTCTCGTTTGGTGTAGTTCTTTTAATTAGCAGCGTTGCCGTTTTGGTACAAAGGTACCCAATTCGCTACATTTTTTCCCTCGGGGTATAAAAGTACATTTTAAATAAAACATAGATTTTTATTTGCAAATTGTAACAACATTGGAGTATTTTCCTTTAGTAGATGGTACTATACATATTGTTCTATTGTTTTCCGATTTAACAAACAATATTTTTTTTCTATGCATTTACCAGATTAGCAACTTTGGTACATTTTGGAACATTTCTGCAAAATTGTTGTAGTAAGTAGTAGTTAAATTACTTCCTGTTGGCCTGTTGGTGCGGCAGGATCACGTTTGACGTATATCGTGTTGTTTTTCATTAAAAAAGCAGTAAGATTACATGTTATATAATAAGTGCAATTCTAATTAAGTTTTTTTAATAATTTTGGTGGGTTTGTTTTTGTCTGCAGGATTTTCGGTTTTAGTGAAAAATGGATTTAGCACCGAGCACTTCGTCACAACTTTCCCAGGTAAATGTAAATATTCGTAATACTTGTAATCTCGTAAATTTTTTAGTCAAACAGCAGAATTTTTCAAGTCATTCATATGAAGATAAATTATATATAGTTAAAGTAGTAAAACGACCTATTCCAGATTTAAGTAAACATCTTGTTTCTATCGGTGGCGTCGGAAAACCAAATCGGGGATTTCAAAATGCATGGTACGAAAAGTTTGACTAGCTTACGGGTAGTATAACATTAAATAAATTGTTTTGTTGGCCATGCATTTTATTTGCCACAGCTAATACTAGCGACAAAGTTTGGTTCAAAAATGGTTATACTGATTTGAAAAATTTGTCTCGGAGTCTATTGTTACACAATAAAAGTTCTCAACATATTACATCGAATTGCAAGCTTACTCTTATGAGAAAACAAAAGCAAAATATCGCTACAGCACTAGACAATTCGCGTAAAATAGATATTGAAAATTTCAATGCTAGGGTTAAAGAAAATCGGCAAATTTTAAAAAGCCTTATAGATATTACGTCACACCTCTGTATGCAAGAGTTACCGTTTAGGGGGCATGATGAATCTAATGAATCTTTAAATTGCGGGAATTTCAAAGAGCTAGTTGTTCTTGTTGGTAAATTTGACACTAATTTAAAAACATTTTTAGAACATGATAATGACTCTAGATCAGTTTTTTCTGGGACATCTAAAACCATACAAAATGAATTAATCGATTCAATTGCTTTTGTTATAAATAAAAAAATTGAGGAAGAAATTTCAAAATCATTATTCTTTTCCTGGCAGGTGGATGAGACTACTGATATAAGCTGCCATTCACAACTATCCGTTATTTTTCGTTACGTAATAAACAATAAACCAGTAAAAAATATAAAAAAACCCAAAAAAATTAATAAAAAATATATAAATTCAAAAAAAAATATAAAATAATAAAAAATTTACAAAAAAATTATAAAAATACAAAAAAGCGACGGGAGAGGCCACCTAGATCCTTGAGGCTACAACTTGACCGCTAACCAAGGTGCAGGTTCGAGGATTACAGCTCCCTCGTTTTTCGTTCGGTTTTATCTCACGATATGAGATTTCATGATAAACGGGAGTAAGTCGCTTAACGACACCTTGGGTATGATTTAAGTTACATTTATGAGCACCCAATTACACATGGTGCTCATAAATACAGCTCAATCGCGGACTTTTTCAAAAAGCAGTCAGCCCTTATGTTGCACCTTCAGTGCACATAAGGGAGGGTGGAGGAGGGCTTAGGAGAGCTTTGAGGTGAGGATGACTTTTGTTGATCCGCGCGCGTATCGTCAGAAGTCCTTCTCACGCCAAGTCATTGTTTGCTGGCGCGAGAAATGCCTCCTTAGCCGGGTATGACTGGAGCAAAGAGAAGCTAACCATAATAATAATAATTTTCGTTAAGTGTAGTGTGCCTCACCAGCTTGTACTATCACGAGCCGCCCCTGAATTGTACTATAAATTACTCGCACTTAAATTGATAAATGTACACTCAAGTGCGAATTAAATACAGTGTGTCAATTTTAAAACTTACAATGGGCTATATCTCACGATCAAAAGCTGATATAAAAAAATATGAAAGAGAACTCACTCCCATCAACCCCCTAGGCTCCATTAACCACAACTAAAAAAGTTTAAACTGCAAGCCCCTACTCGTAGTACATCATTGAAAAGACTATAAAAAATGCTATCCAATGGTCATCATCATTTTGGCTTTACAACCCTGTGTGGGCCCTAGTCTCTCCAATAATTCTCTTCCAGTCATCCCTATTCATCGCCTTTCTCCGCCAAGCACGTATTTCCATATTTCTCATATCTTGGTCTATGTTATCTAGGAATCTTGTTCTGGGTCTTCCTCTTCTTCTTTGACCAATATGTCTATCAAGTAGCGTTTTTCTAGCTAGGTCGGTTTGCTCCATCCGCATTACATGGTCTATACACCTCAGACGTCCAATCTTAATGTGGTTTATGATATCTGGTTCCTGGTATATTCTATAGAGTTCGAAGTTGTATCGTCTTCTCCAGTCACCATTTTCGTTTACCGCTCCATAGATTCGCCTCAGTATTTTTCTTTCGAAACATCCTAACATGTTTTCATTGCATTTGTTAAAGTCCAGGTTTCTGAAACATAGTTAGGACTGGGCGTATTATTGTTTTGTAGAGTTTTACTTTTGTAATTCTTGATATAACTGTAAATTTAAAAAAGAGGTTAAGGCCAAAATAGCATCTATTCGCCGTGCAAATTTTGCGGTTTATCTCTGCGGTAGTGCCATTTTTAGTATTGACGAGCGTTCCCAGGTATACAAATTCGTTAACTGCTTCGATGACGTCATTTTCTATAAAAAGTGGCCGTCGTATTTGTGGTTGCGGACCTATTTTCATTTATTTCGTTTTATTAATGTTTATTATTAATCTCATTTTTTTAGACGCTTCCTTTAGTGCTACATACGCCTCTCCTGCTGCGTTTTCCATTCTCCCAACAATATTGATATCATCGGCATATGCTAGGATTTGCACAAATTTGTTATATATTGAACCGGTAGTTATGATTTGTGACGTACGTATTTTCCAGAGCTAGATTAAATAGTATACAGGAGAGTGGGTCTTTCTGACGTAGCCCGTTATTTGTATTAAAAGGTTCAGGGAGTTCCCCCTGGATTCCTACTCTGCATTCAACTTTTTCAAGGGTTAGTTTGTTTAAACTTACCAACTGATTTGGTACTCCCAGGTCTATTATTGCTCTAAACAATTATTTTCTATTTACAGAGTCGTAGGCTGCCTTGTAGTCTATAAATATGTGGTGCGTGTCTACACCGTATTCCAGCGTTTTCTCTAGAATTTGTCTTAGGGTTGAAATGTGATGAATTGTTAATTTACCACCTCTGAAACCAGCCTAATATTGTCCTATTATTCGCTCTGCATACGGTGCCATACGATGGCATAGTATATTGGAGAATATTTTATACGCTGCATTTAGGAGCGTAATTCCTTGATAGTTAGAGCATTCAAAGATATCTCCGTTTTTGTGTATGGTGCAAAGTATTCCAATATTCCAATCACTGGGAAGGGACTTCTGTATCCATATTTCTTTTATAAGCTGCTGTAGCGCTATTATGATATCTTCGCTACCTTCTTTATATAATTCCGCTGGGAGATTATTTATTCCAGGTGATTTGTTTCTGGCTAGTTTGTTTACAGCGTCTTTAACTTCCAGGATCGTTGGTGGATTCTCTTTCCTCTCGTCTGCTCCGCTTACCTCACAGCTTTCGTCTTCCGGGTTTTCTTATTCTTCCTCTATATTAAGTATCTAGTTAAAATATTCCGTCCATCGATTTAGTACGTCTGTTCTTGTTGTTAATAGATCGCCATTCAAACTTCTACATTGATTTGTGTTTGCCTTGAATTCTTTTCTGTTTATGTTAACTTTCTTGTAGAATGTTCTGAATTCTTTCTCTCTGTTGAGGTTTTCTATATATTAAAGTTTCTTTTTTTAAGTGGTTTCGTTTCTTCATTCTGTGTATTTTCTTTTCTTCTCTTCTATTTGTCTGGTAATTCTCTACACTTCTTCTAGTCCGGCAGGTAAGCATTTTTGCATAAATTTCATTTTTTTTCTGTGTTACGTCTTTGCATTCATCGTCAAACCAGTAGTTTTTTAGGGTACAAGTTTCTGTTTCTATTTCATCTTGTGCTGCTGGTAATATCTTCCTTTATTATGTGCCAGTAGGAGTCTATATCTCTCTGGTCTTCTTCTCTTGGACTTTGATTTCTGAACCCATTGGTAATATTTTCCCAGTACCGTTTTGCAGCAGTTGCATCTCTCAGCTTCTGTACATTCCATTTCTTTGTATCTATTCAATAATATAAATAATAATTATACAGGATGAAGCAAAAATTGTGAAACTTTGGCTTAAGTGAAAAATTTATTGAGGATTTTGTTGATTGATGACCCTGTATAATTATTGTTCAATAATTATATAGAGTGTTAATATTAGCCGGCTTACTATGACTTTTGTATTTGTAATGCTATCTCCCAGACTATTATTTTTAATGACGGGAAGTACCCGTCGGATGTTTTTTTGTTAAATGAAAACTTAATTTGCCATTTTTGCAAAACAAGTTGAAAATATCTGTTTTTTGAGTTCTGTTAAATTCAATAATTATTTGTTTATTTGAGAATTTTAAAGCTTGTCGCTCATTTAAGCGCGGAGAAGCAGAGAGAAGCGAAGCACGGCGCGTCGAAGTTTAGAAATGAGCGCTAATATGTGCACATAAACGAGGAGGTACAGTACGTTGTTGTTTGGTTTGAAATATAACGCAGTTGCATTTTGGGGTTGAAGTAAGTGTGTAGACACGTGTTGTACGATAGTTTTTGAAGTAATGACATCAAGTAGCAGTTCAGAAGAAGAGTTTGGTATTGCATGTGCAGTAGCTGAAAAAGAAGAACAGAATAAATCGTAAAATATATCCTTGAATTCATAAAATAAATTTAAAAAGGGAAATTCACGGAGAATTTCACCACCTTTATGGCGATTTGCTCAAAGATGAAAACAAATATTTTCAGCTCAGCATATTATTGTTGAATCAGCCCAGAAAAATTTACTAAACTCGCCGCTCTAAACAAATGTTTTGTCATCCATACTGCCTTTACTTTAGATCAGTACCTACAGGTGTAAAATAAAAATACCAACCAACTGTACATTAGCGGTATTAGCACATATTAGTATGTGTAGTCATGGACTTAAACTGAATCATCAATGAAGAGACTCGAAGCATTTGAGAGATGGTACTATAGACGCATGTTGAGGATTTCCTGAATAAACAGAATTACCAACGAGGAAGTACTACACAGAATGGGTAAAGAGCGCGAACTAGTCGTAACCATAAAACGTCGCAAACTAGAATACCTGAGCGATATAATGCGCAATGAACAACGATATGACCTACTTCGGACCATACTTGAAGATAAAGTGCATGAGAAAAATAGTCCAGGACGGAGAAGAATATCCTGGCTGCATAACCTGCGAAAGTGGTTTAACTGCCACTGTCGGACTTTTCAGGGCAGCAGTCAACAAAGTCAGAATAGCCATGTTAGTATCCAACATCCGTAACGATTAGGCACTATAAGAAGAAGTAACGGTCGGTTCTTTTTTTCAATACGAGACACGTCGAAAGTAGTCGATGACAAACGAAATTAAGAAAACTTTCCGCATAACTTCCGTAGATTTCCGCACACTAAGTGCAATGCGAAGCGAGCCGAACAGAATTTCTTCGCCTAGGATTGTACGGTTGCGATCCGTGTCCCTTCTCTTCGTTGCGCAGCGCGTTGCTTCTCATAGATATGCGCGAGTACATTTAAATGCATAAAAAAAAATTATAACCTTTTTCTCCGCGCTTCAAGCGCGTTTTCACGGATCGATTTGGATTGAACGATTTGGATAGTTCGACGATAATTCGATCTGTGCCGAAAGCAAAAAGGTTTACACGGCAGGCGATACATGTTGAATTAATTGTAGTACAAAATGTCGTCACGTGAAATTCTTAAATTAGGTATGCAATTAATTTGTTATGCAATTCGAGAAGAAATCGCCAAATCAAACAAAAAGAAAAAATAAACGAAGGTGACGGACCTGACCGTGGATTTTAAGACGAAATATGAAAATGAAAATCGACTTAACTTGCCCGAAAGTGCGGTTTTTGTAGCTGATTGGTTTCACACAAACAAAAGATTTTTAATTACCATTTATCCCGTGCCCGAAGAATTGTCGAAAATGGTTTTGGTTTATTGGCATCACGATTTAGAATATTTGAAAGACCAATTGCTACCAATTTGTCTACAGTAGATTTAATCGTTCGAGCTGCATGTGTCTTGCGTATTTTTTATTTAGCGTATGGCAATTTGATACACAACATTATCACATATATGTTACAGTCTAACATCTAATGTATTAATATATTCAATCGACGCTGGTGTTGCAGAGGCGACGTCTAGAGGATCTCCATAATATTTCCTCCGAGGGCATTCGGCAATCATATGCTGGATGGTCTGCAGTCGCACTCAGCAGAGGTTCTCATCCTTCATTTATAAAGGGAATCTGCGCAGACTCTATGACCCGTTCTTATCCTGTTAAGAGTTGACCATGATTTTTGGGGGAGGTCAAAGCCTGGTGGAGTTTCTGTGATGCATGGTGTGTTTCTCATTATTGGGTTCGGTCTGTCGCTCTGCATGTTCTTCCACTGGGAGTTCATTTGGAAATTGCTGGAACTCAAGTTTATTGCATCTCTAGTCGGAGGTTTTCTGGAGCGCAATCGATGTGAATTAGCGTCGGCGACATATGTGTGTATAGGTAATTGCGGGTTGTTAAGCAGCTTTTGGAATTCTCTAAGCAGAGCATACTGACGACGAAGATTAGATGGAGGTATATGGCTCAGTAGTGGAAGCCATTCCACAGGTGTAGACTTGGTCGTTCCAGATATGAGACGCATGGCGACATTGAGTTGGGTATCTATAATTTTTGTATGAACGCTATTCAGCCAAACAGGAGAGCAGTATTCAGCTGCGGAGTATACGAGTCCAAGGGCTGAACACCGAAGTGTACCTGCTGATGAGCCCCATGTAGTCCCGCAAAGCTTTTGTATGATGTTGTTACGGGTTCTCAGCTTTGCTGTGGTGTTCTCAAGATGTTTCTTAAAGGAGAGTGTTCTGTCCAGGGTGACGCCGAGGTACTTGGGATTATAGTTGTGCGTGAGCAGTTGGTTATCAATGTATACTTTAAGTTTTGTGTGGGCCATTTTGTTGTTCAGGTGAAAACAGCTACCCTCGGTTTTTTTGCGGTTAGGTTTAAGTCTCCATTGTTTACAGTACTTGACCAGGCGTTCCAGATCTTCCGTTAGGATTGACTCGGACTTTTGTATTAAGGAGCTTTGAGTTGCAAGTGCCCAGTCGTCTGCTTATCCAATTTTTTTAGATCTGGTAGGGGGCATATCCGCTATATACATACTAAATAGCAGCGGTGCAAGTACGGAGCCCTGGGGGAGGCCATTATTAAGCGTTCTCTGTTTGCTCACTGTAGTTCCCATGGTTACACGGGTGTTTCTACTGCTCAGCATAGTATTTATGAGTCGGGCGGTTGCTTTGCAGGGGATTATTTTAAGGAGCTTATAGATGAGGCTATCTTTCCAAACCGTGTCATAGGCAGCCGATAAATCGATGAATGCCACAGACGTCTTCAGTTTTCTTTGGTAACCTGCCTATATGTAGGTAGTTATAGAGAGCACTTGGTCAGTGGTGCTTCGTTGAGGCCTGAATCCTGCTTGTTCAATTGGTATTTTTTGAAGTAGCTTTGGGCCGATTCTGTTCAGGACCAGTCTTTCGAGGAGCTTGTGAGCTGAACTGAGTAAAGCGATGGGGCGGTAACTCGCTGGGTTGTCTGTTGGTTTTCCAGGTTTCAGGATGGCTATGATTTTTGTTTGTTTAAAGAGGTTTGGTTGGTTACCTGTTTTGAGTATATCTGTATAGAATTTAGACAACCAGGTTTTTGCAGATTTCCCACAATGGATCAGGAATTCGGGAGGTATACTGTCTGTACCAGAAGCTTTGTTAGGTTTAATGTCTTTGATGGCGTTTGAGACTTCTTCTGGAGTGAACGGTGCGGAATACTTTGTATCTGATGGACAGGCAGCTTTTAGATGTTTAAGCTCCCTTTTTATAGTAGTGGTAAACTTTTTATCACATGCTCCTCTGGAGGTGGCAACTATATGTGATGCAATTTTATTAGGGTTGAAGTCATGGATTTGTCGTGTTGCTAGTTTGTCACTTCCGAGTTTCCTTAGGAGCGACCACGCTTTACGGCTAGACTTTTTGAAATTTAACGATTCGACTTCATTTGTCCATTTCTTTCTTCTTGCTGCATCAAGGCTCAGGAGAAGTTCGTCCGCAATGTCACTTTCACCGGTTTCAAGATATTCTTCGTAGAGGTTTTTTTTCCTCACTCCATCCTGGTATGTATTGCTTACGATGGCCCCTGGGAATGTGTTTCTTTGCTGTAGCAATTATTGCCCCCTCTAAACCTTTCATAATTTTTGTATGTTGGTGGAATCCATCGTAAGATTTTATCGACTTCATTGGTAAAGGCGGGCCAATTACCTTTGTTAAAGTTCCAGCGTGGTCGTGGAATGGTTGTAACTAGTGGGATTTGGATACCAATCTCAATAATGATCGGCCTGTGCTGGCTATGCGGGAAGTCATGAAGTACTCTTCTCTTGGTTGGTAAAGGGTATCTTTTCTGGTTTTTGCTCACAAAACATAAATCTGGATTGTACTCTTGTTTCCATGCCGCCGATTTAAAAGTGCCCTGGTCTTTGGCATTGGAGACGTGATGCAGGTGGTTACTCTCTGCCCAGTCTAATAGTGTCTCCCCGTTTTTTATCGTTGTTTCTGTATTTCGATTCTTATTGATGGCTGTTAAAATCACCTAAATAGATGGCTGGATGGGGCCTTATGTCTATGACGTGACTTGGCCATGTAATACTTGGGGGCTTATAAACATTTGTCACTTCGATTTCACCTATTTTGTTGACGGTCAAATGTATATTATCTTGCGTGGTGGAAGATATGAAGTGAGCGTTTTCTATGGAGTTTTTTACGTAGTTGGCGGTACCATAAGCATGGTGATAGGTTGCTACCAGAAGATCAAGCCTGGAATTTTGCCTCTACTTGCGAGTTGTTGTTCGTTCGCAGCATGGGTTTCCTGTATAACTACCAAGTCGATGTCGTTAGAAAGTAGTATGTTTGACAGCAGTTCGCTTTTGGATCGGCTAATGCCTTCAATATTTATCTGACAAATCCGGACAATGGGTCCAAGAGTTCTAGTCATTTGGTTCTCATAAGAACCGTTTCCTGGTTGGGCGTTCATGTTTGCAGTTGTGTATTGGCCAGGAGATCGTTGGATAGTTTGGCCGCCTGTTCGTTCTAGGCCGTGTTTTGCGTAATTGGCTTCGTACAACTGCTACAAATTATATCACTACAGGAACAGTGGCTGTTGAACATGTAGATACTAATACGATTACTTTGGGATTGGGGAGAAGCCACAGGGGAGCTAGAAATTTAGGTGCAATTACAACACATATGGGAAGTAACAACTATTCGAAGAAAGCCGCAGAAATCCACGACAATTTTGGTGACTACTTTGTGAGCCCAAGTTCAGTACCATGGCAAAATAAAATGATTTATTAAGGACTAGTACAACAAAATGTATGTTGTTTCTAAATAAAAAAATATTATCTAACTACCATGTTTGATTGGCTTTTTATGCCTCCCATCGTTACTGTACACAGACTACTATCAGCATGTTTAAACCAAATTAGAACCGGTACATGTAAGTCGTCAAGTCCAGAACCACTCTTTAGTGATTTCATTACTTTGCCCAATTCACGATTGTATGTTGTTCTAATATTGTTGATATTATTTTTTAAGTGATTTTCAGACATTTTTAGTTTATTCATATGTTGTAGAATTGCTTGCAATGCTGCTCGCCTCGCTTGTAGATTGCGATAAAGCTCGGTTTATGGATTCCATAATACATCATAGTTTTAATACGCATCCAAAAATCTTGCCATGCCAGCTAGAAGTATTCTACTCAGCTTTCGGCACCTTGTGTTTCTGTTCGACGAGGTGTTTACACATTCGATTCCAGTCGTTCGACATCGATTCGGCGACAATCGCCTATCAAAAGTAGACAGTCTTTCTACTTCCGTCGAATCGACTCAGTCCGCCGAACGGCCAAGTCGATGAATGGTTTACAAATTCAATTTGCTTTCGATTTAATAATCGATCTATATCGTTCAATCCAGATCGACCCGTGAAAACGCGTCTTTTGCTTCATGGTGCAGTGCATAAGTTAGTGACAAGCTTTAATGTCATTAGTTTTTATGATTTGTACGATCGGTATTGTCATTCAGCTGTAGTGATGGTTTACAGCACAGTATAAAGAGGTTCCAACCTCTGGAACCTCTTTATACTGTGATATATAGTCTACCTGCTTCATAGATCATTTTCATACTTGCTTCCCAGAACCAGTGTTATTTACGAATAGCTCAAATATTTTATGAAAGGGATCTGGACAAAAATGTAAATCACAATGTGTGCGTCCGCGATTTGGTTGAAAAGTTTAAAGAAATGCTATCAGTCCAAAATAAAAAAGGGATGCCCCAAGATTACTGAATAAAGCATCCCAAATTGAGATCCTTGAAAATTTTGCAATAGAGCCTACTGCATCAACACGTAAAGTATCTGCAATGGCAGGACTTTTAAATGAGTCGGTTAAAAAGGTGTTGAAATTACATAAGTTTCACCCGTACAAAACACAAATTCTTCAACAACTAGGCGATGCTGATCCAAACCGACGAATTGAGTTTTGTGACCTCATGACTAAAAGAATGGTAATGTAAATAAACAAAACTGTCGGTACTGGAGTGATGCGAACCCGCACAGATTCAGAGAAGCTTACACTCAGAATATTCTGAAAAACCAAATGTTTGGACAGGAATATTAGGCGATACTATAATTGGCCCCTTGTTCATACCAGACAATTTAAGTGGCGACATTTATCATAAGAGAACCAAAGTTTAGATTATTAGACATTAGATTAAGGCTCCAGAAAGCTCTAGATAAAGGTTTGCTGCACTTCCAACCAGATGGAGCATCTCCTCACTATGCTTCACCAGCTTCAGTTAGGCACTGTTTGGATACTAATTATCCGAACAAATGGATTTTGAAATGATTTGGAAGAAGATGTCTTATTGAGTGGCCACCGAGCTCACCAGATTAACTACCACCTGACTTTTACATGGGGTTACCTCAACTCAGGTGTTTATAAATCTCAACATGCGTCACTTGAAGAATTGCAAAAAAGAATTACGCCAGTATGTTGCACTATTACTAGAACAAAATTTGCCAAAGTTCGTGTAGAATTTGAAAATAGGCTGTATTATTGTTTACAATACAACTGAACCCACTGTGAGCATTTGTAGATCAACAAAAGCCTTATTAAATTTTCCATTTAACACGTTGCCTGCTGTCTCGGTCTATGTGACCGAGACGGCACATATAATATTTTTGTAATTTTTTATTTGGCCAACGTTCCGAACGAACAGGAACGCTAAGAAAAATTTTTTATTATATTTTTAATGATGTATCATAAATAGGGGTTTGCAATGTAAAGCTTTTTGACTGTTTCGGGTCGGGCCTATGGGGTTGATGGGGGTGTGTTTTCTTTCATGTCATTTTAGTTCCCCCTTACTATCCTAGAAACGGTTTTAAGCATTTTTCGCTATCAGCTTTTGTTCGTGAGATATATACAGTAAGATTTAAAATTGTCACACCATAGTTTAAAAAAAATATTAAAATAAAAAAAAATAGTTTTTTATATTTTGGTGTTTGGTTTTTTTGGTATGTATAAAAAAATCTGACATGGATCTTTTTATATAACAATTTTTATTTAAAAAAATATGACAATAATACAAAAGTAAAGCCCTGGTCCGCAGAATCTCAAAATATGTGGTAATATAAATTCTAATCTTATTCTCCGAAGTCAAAGTCAGCTTCATCACCAAACCCATCTACGTTATCATCGAAATTTCTATGTTGAAGATTTTACTTAAAGTCCTGGACGTCTTTGGGAATAATAGGTAATAAACTTTTTATATCAGCTAATTTTTTGTCGAAAATAGCTTTTCCTTCTGGATATAAAAGTTTGAAGAATTTTGAAAAATAAAAAATGTGCTCATATTTATGTTGTCTTCCTCTAATGCTTTTTTTTTATGTCAACCTCTTGAAATTTACCCTTTTCATAAGTTGTTGATAAAAAATGGTGAAAAGGATTTATCTTTAATAATTCTAATTACTCTGGCATTTAACTAGCTGACTTTATTACCTAGTATATATATATATATATATATATATATATATATATATATATATATATATATATATATATATATATATATTTCTTTGTCAGTAAAAAGTTTTTAAATTTCCTTACTGCATAGAAAATCTTCTTTTACCGTTTCGTAAACAATAAACTTACGTTTGTTTGAACATTATACCACCACATCCCCTTAAAATCTTAAAATCTTGAAGTGTGTAGATTCTAATTTGTTTTTTAAAATACTTTCAATCTTTACAAAATTAGAGTCATTGGGTTAGTAACTATGGCCAGGTATCAGATATTTAAAACTAACTGTTTTTAATTAGTTAAGTACACCTTTGAGAAATAGGACAATATTTTGTTTCCGGTTCTTACCACCGCAAGAATCAGACCAAGATTTTAGCTCTTCAGTTGCAGGTGAAAGGTACTTATCAAATATAACTTTCCAGCATAAACCAACTTTCTTGCTCTCCTCTTCCAGAAGTACCCTCTTTTCATAATAAATAATTTGGCTGACTATAAGATCCTTGGTAAATTATTACTGTCATTTTTTCTAACATGCAGGCGAAATTTTTCACCTACATGTTTAAGTTATTCATTAAGGCAGCTGTTTCGCTTTTTTTGTTATGATAGCGGGTGATTTTGTGTTATTTGCAACTTTTGTGGCTGCTTGCGCATAACTTATGTTATTGTTAACCGGTGTACTTTGTACAATCCTGCTTCTTGGTGATTGTTGAGCAGGCAATTTCTTTTTGGGTACTATGAAGTGTCCCCTCTAGTTGGCCGTGTGTGTGTCTCGGCACAGTTTGCGCATTTAGAGTCTTTATTAAGCTCGTTGACGTATTCCCTGCTTTTGTGATTATCACCGCACTTTACGCATCGAGAGCCACAGTGACAAGCCCTGGATCCAGGATAGAAGTTATGGCAGTTGTAACATTGTAGAACTTCTTTTTTAGTACCCTTTATGATAAAATGTATATTAATTCTTTATAGTGACTTTCGTTCTGCACCATTATTGTAGAATAGCATTCTATAGATTTAGATAAATATCGAATAATACTTTTATTTTTATTTGTTACTTAAAATAATATATCTTAAGACGCGTATGTCAGATACACGAGCCACTGTTCGTCCTACTTTGGTGGGCGCGCCTATTGGAAGGTTAATTTTATTACCAACCCAAACCGAACTTTTAATTTTCCAAATTTTAAAGTGTTTGTTCGTCCTTGTGTAGTGTACTGTAATATACCGTTTTATATTTATGACATTTTACTCTTATCGGATAAGCTGCAATTGACAAAATGCCCCTGAAGATGATCTAGTGATCGAAAGTACTTGGGCAAGATTAAATTAATACTGTGCTCGATATTTGCCTTTTATATTATCAAAAAGTTCATTTATTCGAGCATTCAACCTTATATCAATTATACGAGAAATGTTCAGAGCAATTAAAGAGATAGGAATACCAATTCAGTTAATAAATTTAACAAAACTAACTGTTGAAAAAGTTGAATGTAGAGTACGAACTCAGGGAGAACTGTCTGAACCTTTTAAAACAAATAACGGGCTGCGCCAGGGAGAACTTCTGTCCTGTTTACTATTCAATCTGGCTCTGGAAAAGTAATGCGTATATCCCAAATCACAACCAATGGTTCAATATATAATAAATCAGTGCAAATGCTTGCCTATTAATATTGCTGATAGAACGGAAAACGCTCTACGAGAGGTATACGTGGCATTAAAAGAATTTGCTACAAAAATGAGTTTAATAATAAACATTAACAAAACGAAGTATATGAAAATAACTATGCAACCACAAATCCTACAACCACTTGTTATAGATAACAAAATCATCGAAGCAGTGAACCTCCTTAATACGGAAAATAAAACTGCGGTAGAGATAAACCAGAATATATATGAAACCGTTAACAAGATTAGAGAAGAACATCTAATAGAAAATGAAGAGGAGCGGATGAATAATAATATACTGCAACGCATGGAAGAAAGAAAAACATATAAGAATAACAAAAGAATTTACAAAAATATTTAAAGACAAGTAAGAACCGATATACTAAAGGCCAGTGAAAAATTATTTAAAAACACAGTGTGAAAAGATAGAGTTATTTGAACAAAAACACGACCCATTTTATATCCATAAAAAGGTAAAACATGCAGCTGGTCTTCAAAAATCCAACACAGCTAGCAAACTGCAATATCAACAGGAGAACATTATCACAGATAATAATCAAGAAGTATGCATATGGGTCAAATACATAAAATAACTCTTTGATGATAATAGGTAAGAACAACCTCCGTCCTACATTGTAATGACCATTTATTAGTCACATCAAATGAGGTGGAAAAAGCAATTTCACAACTAAAAGATCCCTGGACCTGACAATGGTACCTGACTTATGATGAACCTATAAATCTATTTAACACCGACATACTCAACGACTAACAAAAATATTCAATGACATATTTAAACGGAGTAATACCAAGTTCATTGTTAAGTCGTTTACTGCTCTACCAAAGAAAACAAAATCCGTATCCTGCAATGATTTTCGAACCATAAACTTAATGAGCCATATTTTAAAGGTATTTCTAAAAATCATACATTAAAGGATATATAAATTAGGTGAAAAAAATATGAGCCGTACTCAGTTTTTTTTTCGGAACCCAGTGGGTACGGGACAGGCTCTCTTTAGCATTTAAGTACCATTTCAACAATGTAAAGATATGAATTACGATATTTATGCATGCTTCATTAATTATCATAATGCATTTGATACAGTAAAACACGACAAGCTGATGGAGATATTAACAAATATTGAAATAAACACCTGTGATCTAAGAACTATTAGCAATATTTACTGGAATCAAACATCGCCTATTCGTACAGAGACAGGAGAATCTGATATCAAAATCGAACGTGGAGTCCGACACAGGAATGTGTACTATCACCCTTACGTTAAAGAAAAATGTATCAATAACATCAGCTACGTGCATAACACGTGGTATTTGCAGATAGTTAAAAATCCCTTCAGGAGTTACTGTAGAAATTATAGAAGTGAGTTAGAGATATGGACTTTCACTGGACATTAAGAAAACAAAATGTATGATAATCTTTAAGAAGGAACAGCAAATTGAAAGAATCATTGTCAATGGTCAACCAATAGAAAGAGTAGAAAAATACACCTACCTTGTTACGAACGTCAATTAAAATTGGGATCATTCCCTAAAAGTAAAATGTTGGATGGAGAAAGCAACATCTGCATTTCAAAAAATGACTAAGCTACTCAAATGCCACGATTTATTAGTATCCATAAAAATCAGGTAACTATGATATTATATGTTTCCTATACTGTTGTACAAAGTTGAGTCGTGGACGTTTACAGATGCTACCTGTAGAAAATTAAGGCTTTCGAAATGTGATTTTATCCTAGAATCCTCCTATAACGAGCACTTTACTACGCAGGAAGTTTTATTAGGGCTGCAAAAAGGAAAAGAACAGAGAAAGATATAGGTTGCTGCAATTAATTTTTGGAGAAAAAGTAAAACGACAGGAAGGCGAAGAATTTTCTGGCTGAAAAATCTACGTACGTATTTCAACACAACAACCACAAATCTTTTCAGCGCCGCAATTTTCAAAATACAGATTACTATGATGATCACCTACCTCTGAAACGGATAGATACTACAAGAATAAGAAAAAGACATAAATTGCAGAATTTGCACGGCCAAAACACGCTATTTTGGGGTCAATATCCTCCTCATATCCACAATTATATCGAGAAATACAAAAATAAAAAAATCCACAAGGAAAATAATTTCTGCAGCTGGCTGTATACCACGTATCACAA
This sequence comes from Diabrotica balteata, assembly GCA_918026665.1. Taxonomy (NCBI): domain Eukaryota; kingdom Metazoa; phylum Arthropoda; class Insecta; order Coleoptera; family Chrysomelidae; genus Diabrotica; species Diabrotica balteata. Next base: position 47,535,782 of record OU898283.1, on the reverse strand, counting down.
AAAAGAGGTTAGATCTTTGTAAATGGGTATATTTAAAAACCCTTAAAAGGGGTACATCAATTACACGAACGTTTTCGAAATAGTAATTACATCATTAGGTTTAAAATGCCTAAAATAAGTATAATCCATTTAGTTAAAGCAAACGTGGTTTAAAATTTTGACTAAGGTTAAAAAAAGAGCAAAAATGGTTATACTTACAAATTGACATGCCTATGCCACCAAAATATCAGGGTAAAAACCCTGATGTAAAAACCCTGATGAATGTTGTTAATCACGTTTGATGTTTAATATTACAATAAATTTGACTTCAGGTAACATATTCCCATGTCTTAGATGAGTTCCAGTGGTCGGAGAGTAAACCTCTTCAAACGGGCCTCAACTGGTAACTGATTGACAAGATTCCTATGAACAGTGTCGAAAACAAAATCTCAATGTACCATAAAACAATGTTAATTATACATAGTATTACTACAGCCAAAAGATTCAAAAACTTTGATGATGTTAAAAATAACAGCAATCCAGGTGTTGGGATTTAAAAATTTAATTATTTAATTTTGGATATAAAAGATGTGAAATTACCGATGGTATTAAAGGTCATGTTTGAGAATGACGTGTGTATTAGGCAACCTATGTTACTCTTTATCGTGTGGAATGTGGTCTAAAAAGTGTAATTTGTGTTAGATTAGCTAAGATATAAGAAATTGTCCTTTTATGTTGATCACATTTAGGACAAGGTAAAATTGAATAGTATATATTTGTAGCTAATGTAAGACCTCGTATTTAAATGAAATTGTTTTAGACTACACGTATGGTGGAAAAGTTAATATAAGTAAGTCTAATAAATTGAAAAGGGGGGTTAGAAATTTTCCGGCTGAAGAATTAAAATTATAACTTATGGTATTAAATTTAAAATTAAAAAGGTTGAGTTTCTCAGAGACATGACAAGAATCAAAGTAAAGGAAAAAACTAAATAAGAATGGGGAGTTAGAGGAAAGTAAATGAGTTAATCAACAATTAGAGATGATAGAGGTCCTTCAGGCTGAAAGCATCTAGCACCCTGAACAAAATTTATTTTGGTTGTGTTAAATTCGGTTGATAAAAAACCTGAAATTTGATGTGTAAGTAGCTACTAAGTTGATGACCAAGAGAGGGAAGCAATGGTTGATTAGGATTTTTATAATGGGGGAAATAATGAATTCTGATATATTGTTAGATTATGTTTAAATGGTTATTGTGTTTAAAACTAATGAGTAACTGATTGATATATGAAATGATCAAGAAATAAAGAAAGAAAGAAGAATGGACAGGAATATGATGTAGACGTGAAGAGTGGAGAAAGTAATGAAATAGTGTGGTATGATGGGTGTTGCATAGTTATGAAGTTAACAATAGGGTCAGAAAAAAATGGGGAGGGGGGGATGTGTGACGATAGTATAAAGAGAATGATTGTTTAAAGAAAACCCAATTATTGTATAGGATTAAAGGTGTTGATGTTTGTGTAGGAAGGTCGTGCGAAGAAGGTGGGGCAAATTTGAAAAGTGTGGACTATGAGAATAGTTGTCGATGTAAGGGTTGAAAGTTACGGTTGAAAGATACATGACGATTAACGCAGTTAGGGCTTCTTTGCTTTTCTTTGACTATTTCCAAGTCTTCATATAGATCTAATTTTAGAAAAAAAATTTGAGAGATATTGTGTAACAAATAGACGTCTTCTGGGATTTTGAGGGTATGTTTATGTTGTGCGAGATGTTGTGAGAACGTGGAAGTGTTCTCTTTTTAAGTGTATTCTGGGGAACGGGAAATTAGTGATCTACAGGCTCTACCTATATATTTAGCATCACAATCAGATCACTGTAATTTGTAAACACCTCAAAAAACACACAAAAAAATAAAACTCTAGAACGCAATAATATGCCCAGTAGAGTAATCGTCAAATCGGAAGGCATCTAATTTGCATATTATCGCATTGGGCAATGGTCAAAATTTGAGATTTCTACCTAAGCCACGCCTTAGCAGTAAATCATTCCAATACTCAGTAGCGCAGCAGTGCAGTTGAGAACAAGTTGTGTGTGTCAAGTATTATATACTTTTATTTTCAAACCATCTTGCTGAAAATGGACGAAAAAAAAACGTAGTGTTATTAAAGAGCTGGGTCGTCAAATAATATTTAATGTGTATAAATATTTTAAAAATATGAAAAGTGAAATGGACACTCTGCTAATGGTAAAAAATGAGACTGCTGAAGTAACAGGTAAGGAGTTTCAATGCATTTAGTATTAATTTTTGATATTCAAATTTAATGTTCCACTTTTCCAATGTTTCCAAACAGTCTTTACTTTTAGTTCTCAATGTTACTTATTTGTCAATCTTTAATACTATGCTCTTGTACCCCATTTTGCCTACCTTCGCTTTTCTTTTGTATTGGGTGAGTTGAGAATACCATTGATGACATATTTCTTTTTCATTCCTTTAATGTGTCCTAAATATCATATTTTCTGCACTTTCATTGCAGTCGTTATTTTTTAGCTATTATTACATTTACTTCGGTATTTTGTTTACTAATTCTTGGTATGTCTCTCGGTAGTTCTATAACTATGTGATTATCTACAATTCCGTAATGTGTTTCCATTACTACTTAATTTTGATTTACCAACATTTTGAAAATACCAACCACATTTACTGTAAAATAATTTTGCCAAATTGTCATTATTTTTCTAGATAGTTCATTTATTAATAGATAGTCATCATTTTTCATATGTCGAGAAATAGTTCATAGGCTCTTGTTTTCGTAGAAAGCTCTTATTTATTTATTTTTTAATTTTCTACTATCGCTTTGAGTTACTTCTCAATGTACTCTTTTGTTTCTTTATGTTGTCTGTTTAAAATTTGAAGAATTATTTCTGCAACATACCAATCATTTTGACTTATTATTCACGCCATCATCATAATTATTAATGACGTTACAACTCTTCGTGAGTATTTGCCGCGTTTACTATTGCCTTTCATGTTTGTCGGTCCTGTGCCACTATTTCCCATTGTCTCACTACCATTTTCTCCAGATCTTCTCTTACTGCATCTTTCATTTTACTTATACTCTGATTATATTTACGTCATTACAGGTATTTCTGTACGGCCCGTATCCAGAATACTACAAGAGAGCAAACAGTCTCTAGATAATAAAAACAAAGTCGAATTTTCTTCAAAGGGTTCTATACGCAAGTCACCTGTGACAGATTTACCAGAATATCAAATTACAGATATTCGGCGTATAATACACGATTTTCATAGAACAGAGAATTGTTGTGTTACTGTTATTAAATTGAAGAACAAAATTGAGAGAGATTTGGACATTAAAGTATCAGAAGCCTTGCTACGAAGAATTCTTTGAAGTATGAATTTCCGTTGGAGAAGAGCACAGGACAACAGAAAATTGTTGGTCGCAAAGACAGAAATAAGGGCTTGGAGAATCAAATACTTAAGACTTATCAAACATTACAGAAACGAAAACAGACCCATTGTTTACTTCGATGTGACATATGTACACAGTGGACATACTTTGTCGAAAACTTGGAATGATAATTCTAGTAAAGGGTTACTGATGAACATTTCAAAGGGTCAACGTTTACTAAAAGTGCATGCTGGTGGTGAAATGGGATTTATTCCAAACGCGCTTTTAATATTCAAGTCTGGTAGTAAATCCGGTGACTACCACTTAGAAATGAATGCCACGAATTACCGCAAATGGCTAAAGGAAAAACTAATTAAAAATTTACCCCCCTAACTCAGTAGTTATTTGCGATAATGCCTCATACCATTTGGTACAAGTGAATCCTGCGCCTAATAGTAATTAAAAAAAAATGATATGATTGATTGGCTGATTAAAAACAATATAACATTTAATCCTCAAAGTTTTAAACCCGAATTGTATGAGTTGATTAAGTACCATAAAAATAGTTTTAAAGGGTATGAATTCGATGAACTTTTACGTAAATATGGTCACACTCCTTTACGGTTACCTCCCTAACATCCGGATTTAAATCCGATAGAGCTAATATGGGCTGCGATTAAAAATAATATCGCACAAAATAACATAACTTTTAAAGTGGAAGATGTGAGACACCTGTTGGAAAAACGAGTTTCCGAAATAACCCCAGATGAGTGGAGAAAACGATGTCATCATGCAATTAAAATAGAAGACAGTTATTTAACATCCGAAGTCCAAATAGACTATCAAGAAGATACTAATCCCATTATAGTAAACTTAGGAAGTGACGACAGTGACATCGAGTGTTCTTCGGAAGCAGAAAATTAAATTAGATTTTTTTGTTCTTCTTTGAAACATTCACATTAGGTATATGAATTTTTAAAGGGTATGTACATAGAGTTAATTTTATATCTTTAAAGTTTTCATTTACAAATTTAGATGTGCATATATTTTATAATAACAGCAATATTAACGGTAGTCTTTATTATATCGCTAATATATATATATATATAATATATATATATATATATATATATATATATATACAACATATATATATATATATATATATATATATATATATATACAACATATATATATATATATATATATATATATATATATATATATATATATATATATATTTACGGCATAAAGTGAACTCCGCCCATGTTAAAATTCAGGTTCAAGTGAGCTCCGTGGTCAAGTGGACACCGATATACGGAGCTCACTTGTTCATTCCATAATATTGGCTCTGTCGATTCGTTAAGATGTATAGTTTCATAATTCTTAAAAAAATTTTGGAGCTCATAAGTACCCCTGTATCATAAATGTATTTCGCTTAGTTCACGTGTATATATTATAGGGGTCGTTCAGATCTTTTTCACTGTATATTGGAACTATATGTATATCGGTTTAAGTAAGCTCTGATAGTTTGGCAACTATGCACTTAGGCCAGCGTTCTTGATATATATATTTTATATATTTTAAACGGTTCATACGGACTCCTTTTCATACGCATTACAATATGTAATCTTCTTCTTCTTCTTGATATGCCTATCCGTTATGAATGTTGGCGATCATATTGACAATATGTAATAGATATGTATAATACCAAATACCTGTTTTTGGTAGGTACCTGCTATTCTAAAAATAGCTTTATAAATACAAAAGGATTTCATTACCAAGTTGGACGTGTTTTTTCATATGCGAATATTTCCTAATGTATTTTGTTAACATGAATATGTCTTTATACGTTTTATTTAAGAATACGATTAATAAGAACTTTTAGTTAATCCATTGTTTTACGATATCTTGTATACAGCTTTTTTATTATTTTATTTCTGGTTTTATCTGTGTACTACATATAATTCTGGATAGGTTATCTTAAAATAAATATTTAAGTGCAAAAATAGATATTTTTATGTAAAAATTGGTAGTAGTGCACAAAAGAGGGAAGAATGCTTAATTTGTATAAGAAGAATGTACCAGTTCACCAATATTACATACTTCTAAATGTTTTATCTGCTATTTATGGGTAATATGTAATCAATAAACGTGGAGTTAGTGTCAAATTTGCAATAATCTTTGGTCAGTTTTTTCTCGATTTTAGTCATAAATTGAGCTGGTATTCGTTAAGTGGATGTTGCGATTCTAGACTTTGTATCTTTTATTCTCTAGCAGTCTAGCTACTTATCTTCGGATATTAGGTGAATTGATAGCTACGATATTGTAGAGCTTATGTATGGATGTGTGTGTGTGTCTTAATATTCGCTGAATTTGGCTGTCTAATTTATAGCTAAATCTACGTGTTAAATATGTGTTGGTGTCATCCATACTTGCAAGGTATATTCGGTAGCAGAAACATAGAGTGCAAGCGTCTACGTTTTAAGGATGAAAGGATGCTTCTCATTTTTAGCTGACAAGTTTGCAGAGATTATTTTTCTGGTCCTCAGTTTGCCTTTTAGTTTTAAACAATGTTCTATGAATGACAAAGTGTGATACAAACTATCTTCACGGTATTTATAGCAAGTCCAGAGTTTAAAAATTTCATGACACTATTGGATGTTTAGATTTTTAAAAGCATCTCTGTTAGGGACATTAAAGCAGGACATCTGACTTTTTTTGAGGTTTGGCTTAAAATTGATTCATAGTCTATTTTTATTGTGTTTAAAGTATGATTTAGATTTTTCTATACTTCAGCAACAAAAGTGTTGTGCAACAATATAGATGTATCGTCTAAATAATAAAAGTCCTAGTATTTACTGGTATGGGTTGTGTAAATATTATACAGTGTAGGCATTACGCTACATTACGTCACCCCAAAGGAGACCGTTCTTCTGCGTTTTCCATCTGTTATTTTTACCATTGAATGATACGAAAAATCTTCTGTTGTGTAGGCATACCCGGACAATACAAGCCATTGTTGTATTTTTGATCCAAATTTTAGAATTGTTCATTATATACGTAGATAGCAGATCCAAGCTCAACACCGTTGAAAGATTCCCTTAGCTGACTGGTTTTGTCCCCTCTCATTTTAAGTTTTTCTTTTCTTGTTTGCCTATGTTTGGCCCTCAATGTGTTTCCTGCACTAGAAATACGTCACATTTGTGTTAACCGCATATGTCTGATAAAGTTAAGTAAATAAATTACTATTAAACTGGGAATAAGCCACAATTAAAGAGAAAAATACGTTTATTGACGTTTCAATTTCCACTTCGGAAATCGTTCTCAAAATACAAACAGTAAATTTACTGTTTGTATTTTGAGAACGATTTCCGAAGTGGAAATTGAAACGTCAATAAACGTATTTTTCTCTTTAATTGTGGCTCAAAATACAAACAGTAAATTTACTGTTTGTATTTTGAGAACGATTTCCGAAGTGGAAATTGAAACGTCAATAAACGTATTTTTCTCTTTAATTGTGGCTTATTCCCAGTTTAAAAGTAATTAATTTACAATGCCACAAGAAAATAGCTTCAGAACAAAGTTAAGTAAAGTAAAGTACCTATCTTTATCTCTGGATATTCCCTTTTCTAATATTTATAGACATAATTAGGATAGTTGGCATTAAAAAGGCCGATTTGGCCGATCTTTAAACCCTATAAAATATGGCTAATCTTTTACTTTTCATTAAAAATTTTAATTTTACAGTCTGTTACTTTTAGACAATATTTCGATCAGATTTGTATAGTAATAAATGTAGTTAATATATGTAGAGTCTCTTTGTGAAAAATAAATGAGTTTGTAATATCGGTCACAACTCATATATGGATAATAAGGAAATAAACGGTTAAAATAGGTGTACAAAATTTTAACTACATATATCGGCGCCATTGTTCAGGAGTTGGGTTTGTCTCAGAGATCAAAGGTTACGTTACATGCATATTCCAGGTTCTATTTACGTATTTTCATTCCTAAAAAGTATATTTATAATAAAGCCCTGAAGCTACCTTTAGATTATATGAAAAGTAGAATCTATGGAAATTAGCAAATTAAAAAATAAAGACATAATTCTGAATGGCCAACTTGAGACAAACAATTCTCCCGTCCTTAACTTATTCAGTTACAAACTATAACGTGTAAACGCATACATCTTTTATTGTTAGATAAAATGAATTTTTATCAAGTAACGGTCGGATCCATCACTTACTAAAAGGGTAGAAAATGACATGCTTATGCTTTAGAGTACGGCTAGTTTAGTACAAAGTACCCTTTGCTTTTGCCAATTGCTTTCTCACTTTCTTAGCGATGGGCCTGGCTTTTCCTTATCAATAATGTTCTCGTTCGTTATAGTTATTCTAAGATATTCAGATTTCACTATATGCTCTACATTTGGTTTTATCTAATATACATTTACAACTATGACGAAATTTTTATAATATTTTATGCATTGATATTAAACTGATATTAAACTGAGGATATAAAAATCAACAATAAGACCGATAATGACGTACATAGCGGAAACAAGAGCAGATACGGCGAAAACACAAAGACTGCTAGAAACAACAGAAATGAAAGTCTTACGAAAAATAACAAACTAAACTCTAAGAGAAAGACTAAGAAGTGAAGAAATACGAGCGAGATGTGGTTTAGAGGAAATAAACGCGTGGACCAAAAGAAGAAAGCGGAATGGAATCAACACCTCGAAAGAATGACAGAAAATAGAATAGTACGAATAGCAAAAGACAAATCGCCAAATGAAAGGAGACCATTGGGACGACCGAGGAAAAGATGGCCAGACAACGTCAATTGAGGCTCAAAACCGAAGTAAAACAGGCATTAAGCCTATTTATAAAGAAGGAAGAAGAAAAAGAAGATATTAAACTGGAGTAGAGCACTTGGTAGACAATATTTATTTGTTTTGAGTATACTTATTTTACAACATAGTACATAAAATAATAAATATTTGTGTGCTCAGTTTTTTGCTCTGAATTGAAGATTTTATCTCAAAATATGACTGTACTTTATACAAATATTATTATTTTCTGAGATACCGGTATAAATATAAATTTTGAATTTCGCAATGATTTTTTAAAATTATTTTCTTGTGACGTTATGTCAGTGTTTAAGAGTAATGCTGGGAATAAGGTTAAATAGGTTTTTATATTTTATTTGACGTTTAAATATTTAAATCTGAGTTCATTTTTCGAAAAACTATAAACTTGTGACAACAAATTGCTATATAACAGTACGAGGCAATATTCTTATGCTGTGACAAAATCATCATATTTGCTTTACATTGCCGTTTTTCCTGCCGTATCATATTTTAGCATAGTCTTCTGATTCATTTTATAGACAAGCGGTAATGGATATCCACAATTTGTCTAATAATATTAAGTTTTTAAAACAGCTGTGCTTTTATGCTCATTCGTTTACCTTTTGTAAAGCCACCTGAGTTATGAGTAACTACTTTTTTGTATTTTTAGAAGACATACTTCTATCGGGCATATTTTAATGTGTGAATATTAGGGATTTATATAATCTTTTTGTATATATAATTTGTGTATTGATTTTACATTTTAGATAAAATTTCATAATTATAGTTCTCTTCAGTTTATTTTCTATAGTAATACATATACAAACCCAATTCGAAATGGAGAAAAACCAGCGAGTTCTAGATTGAACATAGACATTCGTCTCTCTTTCTCCCTATATGTTATATAAAGGTCATCGTCATCATATAGTCAGAACGCAACAAGGTTCTATTACCTTTTCTTCTTTTTGTCTCCTCATTACTATTGAAAACTCAGCCACGTAAATGACGTTGTAAAAATTTATTTCCCTATTTCTGAAGTGCCTTTCCTGGGATAACTTTTTTAAGTCTAGTTCATTTGATTGCTTGTAATTGATTTGATAATCCCTAACAAATAAGTTGTTGATTGTAGGTAGGATAGCATGTGATTGAACAGGGATGTGTTGATAAGATGTAGGTAGTCTCATTATTCCTAAATCTGACCATATGTTACTTCCCCCCTTCATTCGTGGACGTCCTAAGGGCATTTTTTTCTCGATCCTCCCAATTTAGCTTGACAATGCAGTTATTAGAGAGCCTTTGGATATAGCCAGCGCAACTTTGGCGTTGAGATTTAGTTTCTTGTACGACGTTGCTACCTTTGTATATGTGTTTGACCTTGGCATTAGTTCCGTTTGGTATTGGTTAGTACTCGGACCTATATAGGTTAGAAAATACTTCTGATGACATTTCTAGCAATCCTGATCTAATTACTACTTGAGTTTTACTTACATTGTTTTGACAGTGTTCTCGTCACATATCCACACAGTAGCACTGATTTAATTATCTTCTTATATATCCTGATTTTATAGATTCCTATTAAACTTCTGGATTTAAAAGTGTTATAAGGGTTATAATATATACATCAGTTAGCTACCTAAATATTCATTTTTATTTCTTATGTGAGAACGTTATCTACGATATACTAAAAGCTGCAATGTTTTAAAATGATATGGGTTTATTGTAACATTATGCTCTACTCTATATCATCTTTTTTTTGCATGTTAAAGGACATTTATTTAGTTTTTTACTGGTTATCAGCAAATTTTTTTGGTGCTAATAGCATTATTTTATAGCATTCCAATATTTATTCTATGGATTAAATCTGGATAGCAAATAGATATTCTTCACTTTCTCGGAGAAATAATATTGCTACTAATTTCAAACCTATATTAATACATGGATACGAGTAATAGCAAATGACTAAAGCAAGTGAGGAAGAAGTCCGAATATTTGAAAAGAAAATAATAAGAGACAACGATTTGAACCTTCGTCGAAGCTATAATAGATTTATTTAATTACCAGTCTAATCGCACCTAGTTTTTGTGCTTTTATTTATATCCAGTTAATATTAAAAGTGTAATAAATTGTTGTGATACCGTAAATAACAATGAAGAATAACAATGGAGAAAATCGGTAAGGAATTTTAATCTAATTAGATACTTACTTCAAAACAAGTTCATATTATTTATATCACCTAATGTCATTAAACAACGAAAATGGATGATGTTAATAGTCCAGTGGCGTCGAGGCCCCAAACGTTATTGACATCATATAAAACTTCTTCATATTCTGTAGCGTTAATCAATTAAATTCCAAAATTCCAATATCTACTTGCACTGTGAAAAATTATAGAACCAAGATATATACATTTTTTCATCACGAATTTCAAATCACCGTATTTGTATTTACCTAGCTAGTGAAGAATTAGAAAAAACTGTCATGAAGGCTGACAACGAAAGAATAACTATCAATCATCAAATAATTTATGCTCGACGCTTAATTATACCAAATGAAAGATTAATGATCTCTAATGTTTGTCCTAGTATTTACCACACTTTCATAGAATATAAACTTAAAAAATTAGGCCTCAATTTATTACCTCCAATTAATTTTTTACGAAGAGGTACAACAAACCCAGTATATAGATATATATTGAGCTTTCCAAGACATACATTTATCTTTCCTTTGAAAGCTACATTAATTCCTCCCTCAATTGTCAGAAACCACGATCAAACATCTAATCGTATTTTCTTATCTTTAGAAAACAGATGTGTTACTATTGTAAAAAATCTGACCATTTTGTAGCAAATTGGTCATTCTGTACAAATCCAAATCAGAACTTTACAACAACAGTGCCAACTACTACTATAAATACAGTAGTTAATACTCTTCCACACATGACGTCCAGATCACATCAGCATCTTCAGCGAAGTCCTTTTCCTTACAATCCTCGACTATACCTACTTAATTAACTATACTAATATTAACTCCATCTCAAATATCACCCTTAACATTATTCACAAGTTCTCAAACTACATACACAGATAAAAATATAACAACTACCCAGTTATCAACAATACCTAATATTTCACAACCTCATATATCAATCCCAAACTATTCCTCAACACTTGCATACCCTATCAATAACATATCAATAAATACTGTAATTTAAAAACTAAAATTGCGTAGCCAAGAAAAAGTAGTCATAACCCAAAGTGCTTTAACAAAGGTGAACGAATTATTAGCGTAACAGCTGTTTTGAAAACTAAATATTATGAGACGAATTGGGATATTGTATGACACAAACTAAACCGCTTGATTATGGTTTGTTGATTAAGGAAAATATGATATGACAGGAAAGACTAATGACTCTATAGCTAATTGCCACATAAATATCAATGTAACGCAAATCGTATGATTTTGTATATAAGACAAATAATATTATATTCTAAATTATACCTATAGAGATACAAATAGTAAAACAAACAATAAAGAACTATTATACAATATAGTAAATATTTATTTAGATAAACGTAAAGGTTAAAACATGTTTTTTAATTCGCGATAAAAGATTTATTAGAGTTTAGCACATAAGATAAATTCGGAACAAAATTCATATACCAGTAAATGGTACTCGTTACAGCAGCGAAGTAATTTTAGCAACAGATATGTAGGCTGACCATACCCCTTGACATACAGCAACCACAAAAGAATCGGCGATAGCGCAAAGGGCAGCTACCCCTTAACCAAGACACGACTCTCTTGTTTGGCAGATAGCACTTGTCTCTTCGACGACTAGGCAGCCTTCACCGCTACTGGATAGAACGACTGTCTTTAATGACCAAGCAGTCTTCATCCTTACTGGATGGAATGATTGTCTTTGATGACTGAGCAGCCTCCACTCTTATTGGATGGAATGACTCTCTGTTAATGGGCTAATTATACGGGGAGAATTAAAACATGAAACATGGACGACGAAAAAACAAAATAAGAGCCGATTGAGCATCGCAGAAAGAAGAATTATTAGAGAAATATATAAACCTGTTATCGATAATATTACAAATCAATACAGAGTGCGAAACAACCGCGAACTAATTGATTAATATGACCAACTAGATAAAGTAAAAACATAAATAACATCTTATACGTAATACCTTGTAAAAACAATATTGTACATTTTTAAGAACGAACTCCTATTTGAACATTGAAGCGTTAAATAACATATGTAGTACATAATAAATATTGTGGCATATTTCTTTCATTCTATCCAAAAAATTAAAAAAAAATAAAGTCAGACATATTGAGATGGATTACTGAATACTATTATAGCATACAAGTAGTTTGAGCTACCGGATATTTAAATACATTAAAACTTGGTGTGAACATTTTGGTTAAAAGAATAAATTTGATTTTTATATTACACATGTAGTTGACGTTTCTATTTCCAAATTCTTTTTTAGAGTTCTTTTTATAGACACGTACTAAAGAAATTTTGTTTATATTGCAGTTTCTTCTTTTTGTAGATTTAATAGTGATATGAGGATATCAGTTTGCTACATATACATAAAATACAAATAGACTGACTGTTGCAATACAGGTCCGTTTCCCCAGTGCGACAGAGAAAACTGGCGAAAAGCAGTCCCTGCATCTCTTTCTAATTTGCCAGGTTTATCGAACGCGTGACCTAAATGACCAATGAGAAGGTCACGTGGTCGATAAACCCGTCCCATTAGAAAAAGATACAGATATTGCTTTTCGTCAGTTTTCTCTGTCGCATTGCGGAAACGTGAATGTATGGCAGTATTCAGTCTATTCGTACTATATATCTATGGTTTGCTACATGCATTTTCGCTTTTATCTTTTATGTGACAAAGTTATCAGCGATATCTAAATAGCTCCAATCCTTCAAAAGTATATGGTTTTATTGTTACATTAATGCTCCATTCTATATCATACCTTTTGTCTGTTAATGAACTTTTATTTGGTTTTCTTGTTATTGACTATAACACCGTTTTTTTATGCTAAAAGCATTATTCAATATATTATAATGTGTAATTTCTCTGGCTGCTGACGAACAGAAGTTTTCATTAACTTTTCTTTAATATAATTATGTATGCAGATTTGTATTTTGATCTTCTCACGGTGCTAAAGAGCAAATGTAATAGTTTATTGTATTTTTCCATAAGATTTCTAGTTTTTCACTGTGTCATGGCTCCTCTTATTTCTTTTCCTACGATTTACATTAATTCATTTAATTATTATTTCTGAAATTTCAAGTTTATACACAGTTTCTTTTGTTCCGCATGTTATTCATTCTTATCTATCTATCTATCTATATAAGGATTTTTACAGCTGTCGCCGCCTTCCTTCTTTCAGCCAACGTCTCCAGTCCTCTCTGTTCTGCCATTCTCCATCTCTAAGGTCTCGTTTTTCCATGGCCTCCTCCACTTCATCCCTCCATGATCTTCGGGGTCTACCTCTTTTTCTCCTTCCTATTGGGCTCCAATCCGAAATCCTTGCTATCCACCTTGTATGATCTGTTCATTCTTATCTATAGATGTGCTTATTCCCTATCAATTATCTATCAATATTTGAAGTCTTTTTTTATTTGTTTTAGTCATTGTAATGATTCGCATCCGTACATAAAAATAGGTCTAAAGCTTGTATTATGCTCTAAACTTCTTCAGTGGTAGTATTACCAACTGCGATTATTGTTCTAAGATATTTAATGTCTTCCATACTTTCGAAATTGAAATTGTTGACTTTAACGTTGTATCTAGATTTACTGACGGTCTCTTATGTTTATGCGCTGGTATTTATTTTTCACTTCGTTGATTTTACTTGAAACTTTTTTCGTGCTCTCTAGACTTTGTTTAGTATGTCGTTTACATATTTATAGATGTAATCATCAGCATAACTAGGAGCTGCTTTGTACCTTGGGCCGTTAATGGATTACATCGTAAATCGGCGCTGTTTCTATTTTAATAAATTGTTCTTTAATTTTTTGACTATTTAAATCGAGAATCTGTATTTTATTCGACTGTTTATTAAGGCAGAGTTTCTTGGGGCCAATTTCTCTCTCAAGGTTTTTGTTTCCCGTATCAATATTACAACAATTTTGCTGGATGCCGACATAGGAAACCCGTTGGTATGTACATACTGTTTCGATATCTTTTTGTCCCGTTATAAAGTGAATATTAGTTTATTAGGAAATATGATATTGTCTAATAATAGTTAAGTTGTTTTGCTTTGCTTTCTCAGACTGCTACCGTCGTGCTTTCTGATATTTGATATTTCAACCGTCAAGCAACAATTCCTATATGCATTAACTTAATGCTGATATCCTGCTTCCCCAATCCAGTTAGCAGTCCCGAAACCAATAAAATTGCTACATTCAAGTTTTCTATTAAGCTGCCCAGAACTATAGGTACGCCTTATTATCTTACTGATGTTAGTTCTGCCCCTTATAAGTGAATAAAATATGAAAGGAAGGTTTTGGTAATTTAATAAGATCCTTGTGTTACAATATAATGTCTCCGAGAAAGTAAAGTAATATCAAAACGCTATTCGGATTTAATCCATAGCTAAAATATTAGAATGCCATAAAATAATGCTATATATTAGCATTAATAAGTTTATAATGGATACTAAAGTTTGAAAATAATTAGAGCAAGTAATTTAAATTATCAAAGTGCTTATTAAACATAAAAATAAAATAAAATTATATTAACAATTTATATTATAATATATTTAAAAACAGTAACCAAATATTCTTGGAATTCCTCGATGACTAACCTAGTGGATATTTAAATAAATTTTAAGTTCTAAAATGTACCTGCTCTAAAAATTGAAAATCTACGACTAATACAACTACTGGCAACATCGCAGGAGCTTAGTTGTGTACGCTAAAAGCTGTATACGGATCCCAAAAATGTTTTATCCAGTTACGGAGTCCACATGATCCGACGTGTTGGTCGGAGTCCACATAAAGCGCTACTCAGATAATAGTATACACGGCGTATATTCTCCTGGAGTTAGTATAATACCGTTTTAGTACGGAGCCCACATTAACCGCTAGAAGTATATATATATATATATATATATATATATATATATATATATATATATACTTCTAGCGGTTAATGTAGGCTCCGTAATAAAAGGGTATTATACGAACTCCAGGAGAATATACGCCGTGTATATTATTATCTTAGTAGCGCTTTATGTAGACTCCGACCAACACGTCGGATCAAGTGGACTCTGTAATAGGATAAAACATTTTTGGGGCCCGTATATAACTTTTCGCGTACACTTCTAAACTCCTGCGATGTTGCCAATATTAGTATTAGTAGTAGATTTTAAAATTTTATAGCCGGTACATTTTGGAACTTATTATTTTCAATTACTTTATTAATTACAATTATTTTCAAACTTAAAAAAGTATCTATTATAAACTTGAAAAAGGTTAGTTTCCATTTAATATATTATTTTTTTTTAAATGCATGGGCACTTAAACATTTAGTCTCTAAATGTACGAATATCGAGTAGAGTTATCTTGTAATAGTTGAAGAAAGTAGAAGCCTTTCGGTAGGATTACAATAAACTACATAAGATTAAAGAGAACTCTGAAAACAGATCTTTATAGTTTTTCAATTACTGTAGTTTATGACGTGCAATATTTGTTTCATAAAGTAGTTAAATTTAAACAATAATAATTTATGTGAAGTGTTTAAAGAAGTAATCACCAACCTTTATTAGAATACGGTACAATAAGAAGATGAAGCTTACTATATGTTTACTTATTAAATTCATAAAAAGAATATCTAAAGTAAAATTTAACACATTTCAATGGCCTGGAAGTGAAATTTTACTTCTTATTACGATACCGGATCCTGGACATTGCCCGGTAGTGTGTCATACGGTTTCATCTTTCATATAAACATCGATTATTTTTAGTTAGATGTATTTGTAACATATCTACCTTAAACAGTTTTATTTTACATACGTTTAGCACATTGGCTCTGACAATGACCTTTAAATATACATTGTTAAAAATTGAATACATTAATCAATTTAAAACGTTCTTTGACGTCTTCTGTTTCTTTATCTCCATTTTGTTTATTTATATCGTTTCCACTCATAACAAATATTGAGTAGTTTATTGTTTCAGTAAACTTTCTCCTTATATGTCGGTGTTATATAAGTTGTCTAGTTATTATAGCGTATATAATGTCGTATGTAAACTCCATTTTATTTAACAATAAAACACTGAAAACTTTATTTTTAAAACTTCGACAAAATTAATTCTATCTTATCACTACAGCTGTTTCGGCAGAGTGCTCTTCTCAAGTTTCAAGTTTCTCGAATCCATCAATCAGCCATTGCATTTCTTATACTTTGATTTTAATCCTCTCCAGTCAAAGATTTTGAAGCAGCTTTGCTCCATTAGTACATTTTTGTTAATTTTTGTCACTGTTTCTCCTTTCTCTTTATCATCATCATTACGTAGCGCTACAACACTGGGTGGGTCTTCGCTAACTACTATTTTTCTCCAAGTTGACCGATCTTCCCACGAATCTGCAATCAAATGAAATGTTTATTTTTTAAAATTTGATTGTATGTTGTCTCTCCATTGTATATTGAGATGTTTAAGTGGCATTCTTCTGTGCTAACTTCCTTCCATAAAGTTTTACAAGTTTGACATCTTGGCGTCTATGCATGTGTCCGATCTACCTTAAGCGATTTTTTTCCTGGACAATATCGCTATAAGAGCTTTCTTAATTTAGTATGTGTTCTTATTCGATACGGATTTGTAGTGATATAATAATGAGGTTAAAAATTGTCGTATTATTTTTTATTTATTTTGCTTCAACCACTTAGGGTTATTAGCATAAGAAAAATACAAAAAGTGATAAAGACTTAAGGCATATACCAAATATCAATTACATAATATTGAATACAATATATATTTAAATTATTGATTTAATATCATATTATTGATTAATTTTTATTAAAAAAGTTATTGATTTCAAGAATTCTATCAAGTCAGCTACATATTTAGATTCTCCTAGATGTTCTTTTAATCTTTTTGGAATGTGGTAATATAGTCTTTCAACTAAGTAGACTGGACAGTCAATCAAAATGTTCTTCACTGTCACTTTACATTCACAGACAAAACACACTGGTTCCTCTTTTCTCTTCAACAAGTATTTATGTCTTGTAGAAGTGTGTCATAATATGAGACGTGTTATAAGGACTTAATGTTGTTGCTTTCAAAGCTAGAAGTTCCATGGAAGAAAGGAAGATTTTGTTTCTGTCAATTTAGGTGTGCTTCTATTCCATTGGTTTTGCCAAACATTGTGCAATTTTAATTTTAAGTAAGGTTTTAAATCCAAATGCACCGTTAGATTTTCGACTGATGCGACTGAATTGGTTAGTGCGGAACTAGCTGGACTATCTGCTTTTATGTTACTATCTATTCCAGCGTGTGACGGTACCCAGAGGAACTACTGTCAACTTAATCTGCTGTACATAATGTTGGATGAGAGGGATAAATCTGAGAAATGGATGTCAGATAACTAAGTGAATCAGATATTATAAGAGATTTGGGAAGTTTTTTTTTTCTAGAATAAAGGTTAGGGCCTTATTGATGGCAAATAATTCTGCTGTAAAAATACTTGTCTTAGGAGACAATTTGATAATTTATAGATGGAATGTTCATGTGATATTACAAAGCATGCTCCTACTCGATTTATGGCCTTGATGCGTTCGTGTATATAAAATGGTAATTTTATATACACTAACTTTACACGAATTTTATATATATGGTATATGCTGTAAGTTTAAAGGTTACAAAGCGGAGAGGGAACAACCCAAGGAAAACATAAATTTATTACACAGGTAGAATAAATGGGAGGTAGTTCAATATTAAAATCGAATAAGTATCTATTGGCTCGTTCATATTTCTTTTTTGATAGACCTCCTAGAACCTGTTAGCAACAGCATGATGAAGAGCTGGATTTTTTGGGTTAGATTTTATATTCGAGACATACGATAGACTTCACAGAGTAGACTGTCCACAGGACTGGTGCAATATGCTCCTAGAGCAAGTCTAACGGCTGAACTCGGAAGAGTATCCAAAGTTTTAAGCAATGTTTGATTTGCTGTGTTCACAACACATCCGTAGTCCAGTTTTGATCTAATTAAAGCTCTACATATATTTATTAGAGTTGGAAAATCTGCTCCCCAATTTTGATGTGATACAGATTTCATAATGTTTAGTCCAGCTTGGCACGATAGGCTTAGTGAGTGTATATGACTTTTCTAACTTAATTTTGAGTCCAGTTGCATCCCTAGGAATTTTATTTCTTTTTTATATTCTATAGGAAAATTGTATAAAAATAGATTTGGGAGCTTTTGGGAATCTATAAAAATAGATTTTGGGAGATAGTTGTTTAAAATTTAATATCGGTGTTACAAGTTTATTAGTAATAAAATCTTTTACGGGTTGCATGCTGTTAGCAAGTCTCAGAATTGTCAATAGTTTTGGATTTTTTAAGTTTTTGTATTGGTTTTTGTAAAATTTTCTTTAGGTTCTTGTAAAGGTGGGGTTAAAAGTTCATCAAGGCTACGTGTTTACTTTTTTACTAGGTGTATTAGTTATTTTAAGTGTATTAGTGGTATCTATTAATATCCTATTGATAGGGTATGCAAGTGTTGAGGAATAGTTTGGACTTGATATATGAGGTTGTGAAAGATTAGGTGTTGTTGATAACTCGGTAGTTGTTATATTTGTATCTGTGCATGTAGTTTGAGAACTTGGAAATGATGTTGAGGATGATATTTGGGATTCAGTTCATATTGGTATAATTAATGAAGAAGGTATAGTCGAGGATTGTAAGGAAAATGAATTCGCTGAAGATGCTGATGAGATCGTGACGTCATGTGGAAGAGTATTAACTGCTGTATTTATAGTAGTAGTTGGCACTGTTGTTGTAACGTTTTGATTTGGATTTGTACAGGATGAACAATTTGCTACAAAATGGTCATATGATTTACAATAATAACATATCTGTTTTCTAAAGATAAGAAAATATGAATAAACAAACCAAATGAAAGTAAAATCAATAAACACATTATATACACAAAAATATTATATAAATCCCTAATATTCACATATTAAAAATTGTCTGGTAGAAATTTGCCTCCCAAAAATACAAAAAAGTAGTTATTCATAACTCAGGTTGCTTTACGAAAGGTGAACGAATCAGCATAAAAGCACAGCTGTTTTTAAAACATAATATTATTAGACGAATTGTGGATATCCATTACCTCCTGTCTATAAAATAAATTAGAAAACTATGTTAAAATATGATACGGCAGGAAAAACGGCAATGTATCTCAAATATGATGATTTTGCCACAGCATAAGAATATTGCCTCGTACTGGTATATAGCAATTTGTTGTTATAAGTTTATAGTTTTTTGAAAAATGAACTCAGATTTAAATATTAAAACGTCAAATAAAATATAAAAACCTGTAAAAATAAAAATATAAAGTTGGCCATTCAGAATTATGTCTTTATTTTTTAAGTTGCTAATTTCCATAGATTCTACTTTTCATAAAGGTAGCTTTCAGTATGTAGAATTTAAATTTTTAATGAAAAGTAAAAGATTTGCCATTTTTATAGAATTTTAAGATCGGCAAAATCGGTACTTTTTAGGACAACTATCATAATTATGTATATTAAGGGAATATCTAGAGATAAAGACACTTTACTTTACTTAAGTTTATCAGACATATGCGCTTAACAGAAATGTGACGTATTTCTAGTGCAGGAAACATATGAGAAAGAGGATGAGGAAATAGAAGAATTCTACAAACAACTTGAATATATTCTGGAATCGACCAAAAAAGAAGAGGTCACTGTAATCATGGGCGACTTCAACGCGAAAGTTAGTAAAGTGAAAACTAATGGATGCACTGGTGAATTTGGACTTGGACAACGAAACCACCGAGGTGAACGTCTCGTACAATTTTACCAAGAAAAAGAATTTGTAGTAATGAACACAATGTTCAGATTACCAAACCGTAAGAAGCCGGTTTAAAAACTCCATCACGTCTACAAAAACCTATCCAAGCACTGATATAGAATCGAATCACAATCCGGTGGTGGCGATAGTAAATATAAGATTTAAGAAAATAAAGAAAAGTGCAGCTAAACAAAAGATAGACGTTAAGCAACTGAAAAACGCAACTATACTGGAAAGGACAAGAAAACAGGTAAACAACAATCTTAGAAGCATTGCTGCAAAAAATAGGAACACAGGCAATGTAGAGAATAAATGGACGGAGATAGAAAAAACCCTTATGACAGCTGGTGAAGGCTCCTTACCTCCAAGCAAAATTAAGAAAAAGGAATGGATGACAAACGAAATTATGCATCTCATAGAGGAAAGGCGAAGAAATAAAATAAGACAAAATACAAAGAAGTGAACCGTGATATTAAGAGAAAAATTGGAGAAGCCAAAGAGAACTGGGTTCTGGACAACTGCAAGGAAATAGATAAATATGATAGAAAGTATGATAGCTTTAACATGAATAACAAGATCAAGGAAATAACAGGTAAAAAAGTGAAACAAGCATCCATCGTAAAGGACAAAAAGGTAAAATAATTACAGATTTAAATAAAAAACTGGCAAGATGGACAGAATACATTGAAGAACTTTTTGCAGACGAAATACCCGAAATAACAGTGATAGAACCTACAGACGACACAACAGGGCCTGAAATCCTAAAAAGCGAGGTAGAATATGCTATAAGGAACACAAAAGGGGGTAAAGCTGCAGGACCAGATGAAATTCCTGTAGAATTGTTAAAACTTATAGACGACGACGCACTTGAAATAATAGTGAACCTCTTTAACACAATTTATAGAACAGGCATCATACCAAAGAAATGGCTCTCCTCTACTTTTGTCACAATCCCGAAGACGAATAACGCCAGAGAGTGTTCAGACCAAAGAACTATAGCATTGATGAGCCACACACTAAAAGTATTTTTAAAAATAATTCACAAAAGAATATTTAATAAATTAGAAGAGGACATAAGCACCACACAGTTTGGATTCAGAGGTGGACTGGGAACACGAAAAGTTTTGTTTGGTATGAGTGTGTTAATACAAAGATGTTTGGAAATAAACCAAGACCTCTACGTAAGTTTCATAGATTTTGAGAAGGCCATCGATAAAGTCAGACACCAAAAGCTGTATGAAATCCTAAGAAGCAAAAACATCGACAGTCGCGACATTAACATCATATCCAGGTTGTACTGGGGACAAACAACAAAAATCAAAGTTGATAATAAGTTAACCGAAGAAATTGAGATTCGTCGAGGTGTGCGTCAGGGTTGTGTGCTTTCTCCACTATTATTCAATATATATAGCGAAACAATATATCAGGAAGCGCTCCTAGAGCAAAACATTGGTATGAACATTAACGGAGAGTTAATTAACAATATACGATACGCTGACGACACGCTAATAGTAACAGATAACCTAGCAAATTTACAGTTTTTGATGGAAAACATAAACACTCATACCAATTAGTATGGTCTAAAACTGAACATCAAAAAGACTAAATTCATGATTGTAACAAATAAGCTATACACCAATGTGAATTTAACCATAAATAATCAGCCAGTTGAAAGAGTAACGTCCTACAAATATTTAGGGGTTTGCTTCAATGATACTAATGACCAGACAAGAGAAATCAAGAGGCGAATAGAGATAGCGAGACAATCGTTTGTCAAAATGAAAAAGTTCCTATGCAGCCGGGACATAAATATAAACTTAAGAACAATAATGTTAAGGTGCTATGTTTCCTCCGATCTGCTGTACGGCATAGAAGCCTGGACACTAAAAAAGATAAGCATAAAAAACATTGAGGCATTCGAGATGTGGTGTTACAGGAGAATGTGGAAAATACCATGGACAGAAAGAGTTACAAATCTAGATGTTCTGCTGAAGATGGGGAAGGAATACGAAGTCATAAAAACCATATAATCGAAAAAACTTGAATATCTGGGCCACATAATAAGAGGAGAATAGTACCCTCTGCTTAGACTCATATTCCAAGGAGAAATCTCGGAAAAGAGAAATATAAGACGTAGGAGTATTTCCTGGTTGCGAAATTGAAGAGAGTGGTATGGGTGCAGTTCAATACAGTTGTTCTGAGCTGCAGCCTACAAAGTAAAGATTGCTGTGATGGTAGCCAACCTCCGATAGAAGACTTACTGCAAGAAGAAGAAGAAACATATTGAGGGCAAAATATATTGTATTTGGTATTAAGCTGATCGCTAAAAATCGCATAATAAAATGTCGATAAAGAAGCAAAGAAAAACTTAAAATGAGAGGGGACAAAACCAGTCAGCCGAGGGAACCTTTCAACGGTGCTATGTTGAGCTTGGATCTGCTATCTATGTATATAATAAACAATATTACGGCTCCTAACTAAGGATCTGAGCACAAAACTAACTCTAAAATTTGGATCAAAAATACAACAATGGCTGATATCCAAAGTCTGTAGACAAGCAAAGTAAAGACAAAGTTATTGCCTTACTTAAACCGGCAAAAACTCCACAAAAGCTATCGGCCAATATATTTATTTATTATGTCAGTTATAAAAAATACTTCTGCACGTGATCCTTAATATAATTTTACTGATAATAAAAGAAAAACTCAAATTAAAAGACTAAAGTGGCAATAGACAGGGAAGATCACGTACGTCACAAATACTAAATCTTGCCCAACACAGCAAAGACGGGTAATAAAGATATCAGGTATGAGGAGTGGTGTTTGTCAATCTAAATGCCGCTTACGACACCTTAAATTAGAGGGCATTTCCAAAATCTATGTGACATTGCCTTAGGTAATAAACTCACTTGTATTATCTGCGTATGCCTACACAACAGAAGATTTTTCGTATTACATAATGGTAAAAATAACAGATGGACAACGCAGAAGAACGGTCTCCTTTGGGGTAGCGTAATGGCACCTACACTGCATAATATTTACACAACCCATACCAGTAAATACGTTACGGCCTTCTTAAGCTAATTCTCCAAGGGAAGGTAAATGGTAAGAGAGGACCGGGAAGAAGAACAAAGTAAAGATAGCCGTGATGATCGCCAACATCCGGAACGGATAGGTACTTTAAGAAGAAGATACCAGTAAATACTAGAAATTTTATTAGGTAGACGATCTATATTGTTGCACAACAAAAAACTTTAATGTCCCTAACAGAGACGCTTTTACAAATCTAAACATCCAATAGTGTCATGACATTTCTAAACTCTGGACTTGCTATAAATACCTTGAAGATAGTTTGAAACACACTTTGTCATTCACAGAACTTTGTTTAAAACTAAAAGGCAAACTGAGGACCAGAAAAATAATCTCTGCAAACTTGTCAGCTAAAAATGAGAAACATTTTTTCATCCTTAAAACGTAGACGCTTGCACTCTATGCTTCTGCTGCCGAATATACCTTGTAAGTATAGATGATACCAACACATACTTAACACGTAGATTTAGCTATAAATTAGTCAGCCAAATTAAGCGGATATTAAGACACACACATTCATACATAAGCTCTACAATATCTTAGCTATCAATTCACCTAATATCCGAAGATAAGTATCTATAGAATAAAAAAAACAAAGTCTAGAATCGCAACATCCACTCAACGAATACCAGATCAATTTATGACTAAAATCGAGAAAACACTGACCAGATCAACACATATACACATTGCAAGAAATAAAAAAAAAAGATAAGCTGCTCCTCGCCATCTGTTCCCTCGAGAGGAATTTCCTTATGGTAGTTATCTTCGTAAAATCTGCGAGGAGGACTCTTGCCAGTAAATACCGGTTAAACTGTGCGAATGTAGGGCAGTACAAGATTTATCACACCTTCTTATTTGACTTTGCCATTCAAATCGCTCTTTTCTGAAGTGACAAGGTTTAATTAATTGAATTAAACATATAAAGTACAGTCAGTAAGCTATTGCTTATAAAGATTATTGTAAATTTGACACTAACTCCACTTATATTGATTACATTACCCCTAAATAAAAGATAAAACATTCAGAAGTATGTAATATCGGTGAAGTGGTATATTCTTGTTAGATGAATTAAGCATTCTTCCTTTTTTTGTGCACTACTACCCATTTTTACATAAAAATATCACTTTTAGCACTTAAATATTTATTTTAAGATAACCCATCCAGAATTATAATAATATGTAGTACACAGATAAAATCATAAATAAAATAATAAAGAAGCTGTATACAAGATATCGTAAAACAATGGATGAAATAAAAGACATTCTTATTAATCCTATCCTTAAATAAATCGTACAAAGACATACCTACTCATGTTAAAAAAATACATTAGGAAATTTCAGCATATGAAAAACACATCCAATTTGGTAATGAAATCCTTTTGTATTTATAAAGCTATTTTTAGAACAGCATGTACCTACCAAAAACAGGTATTTGGTAGTATACATATCTATTACATATTGCAATGTGTATAAATGATAAAAAAATCAGGAGTTCGTATAAACCGTTTAAAATATATAAAATGTATATATCAAGAACGCTGGAGCTCTACGGCTTAATTGCATAGTTGCCAAACTATCAGAGCTTACTTAAACCGATATTCGTATGGTTCCAATATACAGTGAAAAAGATCTGAACGACCCCTATAATATATACACGTGAACTAAGCGAAATACATTTATGATACAGGGGTACTTATGAGCTCCAAAATTTTATTAAGAATTATGAAACTATACATCTTAACGAATCAACAGAGCCAATATTATGGAATGGTCAAGTGAGCTCCGTATATTGGTGTCCACTTGACCACGGAGCTCACTTGAACCTGAATTTTAACATGGGCGGAGTTCACTTTATGCCGTAAATATATATATATATATATACAATATATATATATATATATATATATATATATATATATATATATATATATATATATATATATATATATATATACTAGCTGACCCGGCCACGCGTTGCTGTGGCTAAAGTTTTTGTTATATTACATTATAGTAAACAATCTAAGAGGAACAATAAGAGAACATCAGTCACGGAGTCCACTATGCTTTTTCACACACATGGTATTTGTAAAATAATATGGTGATCTCCTTATTTGACTTTCTACTACTATAACCCTTTAGTACAATGAAATTATTTACGAACAAAGGCGAAAATGTTGATGTTTGTATACAAATTCACTGGATTGAGATTTGAAGGGGAAGTACCTTGGGGAAGTACGTTGAACATAATTAATTAAAATGTTCTTACACTTGATATTAAGCAGAAATCGATAGGTACAAAATAAAAATTTATCAGATTTATTATTTCCGTTTAATTTTATAACAAATATAAGTATATTACAGTATAATAGGTACAGTAAATAACATGTGACGCTTAAACTCATGAATGAGGTAGGCAAGGCAGACAGTCTTAAACTTTTAAACATTAATATCTATTTTTTTGAATTATAAATACTTTCAATTTTAATTTAATTTAACACCAATCGGTGCACAATGTTTTTGGTTAACCTGTCTTTAGCTAACACAAATAGATTCGACGGTTTCCCAACACGTGAACACGCAACATATAGTTGCCCATGAGAAAAACATGGATTTTCCAAATCTAAACCACAAATGGACATTGTTTGACCTTGAGATTTATTTATAGACATGGCAAAACCTAAACGGATTGGAAACTGTAGCCTTTTGAAGGGTATGCTAGAATCTGATGGTATCATCGGAATACGTGGCAGCAGGACCACTTTTCCTTTAAACTTCCCAGCCAAAATGGTTGCTTCAAGAATGTTTCCGGTGATCTTTTTGATGACCAAACGCGTACCGTTACATAATTGAGGTGGATTCAAATTACGGAGGAGAATAATAGGGGAACCAATCTTTAATCGAAGATTATGTGGTGGCATTCCAGGGATATCTAATGAATTTAAAAATTCAATCGGAAAATTTACACTTTCATTTTCATCAACAACAGTATCGATTGATTTAAAAAACATCAGATCACCTGGTAACAACTGTTGTATCTGGAAGTTAATTTCGTCAACATCAACGTTTTTGGCTGCCAAAATCGCCCGTTGACTAAGCCATTCATGATTCAAATAATTATTCTGTATATCCGGGAAAATACTCTGAATCAATTCATTTTTATCCTGAACAACAGTGCAAACATTGTCTGGAAGTTTAATGCATTGCGTATTTGGTTGCAGTTCTATTTTACCGTTCCCAATATCTAGTAGTTGTTCGGAAAATATTTGTGCTGATGGATCATTTTGCAATTGTACTCGCATATTTATGGTCAATCGAAGTGTTTCAACACTTCGCCATAAGAATGATTGTTTCAAACATGCATTAATCTCATCCGCGAAAGTAGAGCGAGGTATAACCGGTAAGGTCTGCCGGAAGTCACCAGACAAAAGTAAGATAGCACCACCGAAAAGTTTATTATTGCTATTTAAATCTTGCATAGTTCTGTTTAATGCTTCAAGTGAATATTTGTGTGCCATTGTGCACTCATCCCAAATTATTATAGAACTCTTCCGCAACACTGCAGCTATTCCACTATTCTTTTTGATGTTACACATTGCATCTGGTTTATTACGAACGTCCAATGGCAGCTTGAATGTTGAATGTGCTGTTCGCCCACCATCCAGTAAAGTAGCCGCAATGCCTGACGATGCTACTGCTAATGCGATTTTTTGTTGCGACCGTATTTTGGCAAGAATCAACGATATTAAAAATGTCTTACCGGTTCCACCGGGTGCATCCAAGAAAAAAAAACCGCCTTGTTCAGCTGCAACAGCCAGCATAATCCGATCATAAATATTTTTTTGTTCTGCTGTCAGTAATGGTTCACTGTTCATGATAATTATTGCTAAACTTCCATGGTCATATTGATTTTCCCGTTGTAAATCGGTATTGACTAAGTCGGTGGCTGGACGATTAGGTGATGGCATACCATAATGATTAAGTGGTAAATTTGAAATAAGAACACATAAATCCTCGATCAAGACCAATGCTTCATTGTACATCTCTGGTGTATAATCTATGTTTTGGCATTGATTTGTTTGTCTAATTCGGTGCAAGATGTCTTCTGTCATACAATTTTTATATTTTTCCCACAAACTTGGTGCTTGCGAGGGATAACATGTCGTCAAAATAATTGCAAACAACTGACGAATGTTATTCGGTGTTGATGTCAACGCAGCATCAGCAAGCGTTAAATCCCAATGGTTATCGTCTTCTAGCAATTGCAGTTCACGACATGCATCCTGGTATGTATTGAATACTCGACCATTAACTGTTCGTAAAAATTCAAAAGACGTTGGTCCGGGAACATTCACCAATAACAAACGTAAATAGAAGCACTCACGTTGCTTTGGATGTACCGTGTAAAGTCTCCCCAATGTCTTAGCTTTGAATATGCCTGTAATGGAAGGATGTGGTTTTCCTTGTTTCCGTGGCTCCCATTTTTTACTGGATTTGTTCCATGTAAAATAACGTGGAACATCACCAAACACCAATGTCTTCGCGAATTGGCCAAAAACATCAGGTTTTTGACACAATGTAAAAAATTCAGTTAGAGTCGTTTTCGGAGCTTCGAACGCTCTTTGGAGAACATTTTCTTCAGTGAAGTATACACGTTGACCGTTTTCAAGATGTATTGCCAGATGTTGGACAGCAGGATCTCTTTCGTGGATGGGAAAGCTGAGAATATGCCAAATAGCTTCATTGCTGCTAATGTATCTTCCCATTTGGTATCGTGCTATTTCGTCATTTTTATTTATGTTTTGTACTTCAAATATAGCAAAATCACTGCCTTTGTTTACATATTTACAAATATACTTAATTGATTTAACAGAACTGCAAAGCTCAATATTGATATGAGCTTTGTAAGTTTTTGAAAGTAGTGGTGAGTATGGTACCACCCACTTATTATCAAACTCAACTTGATTTGGAAAGTTCGGCAGTCGCATTGTAAATGTGTGGCCACCATTCTCAGTACTTCTGCGGTGATACATTGGATAACCATCAATATCCGTGATCGTGTCATTCGTATGCGGCTTTGGGAAGTTTTTTTTACATTTTCCATTTTCCATGCACGGTGACGTCATGTTGAAAGCACCGCATGGCCCATGGATCATGTGTTTGGTGACAATATCAAATAATTCTTGATCAATTAATGGGTCTGGAATTTCGGCTGAAATTATTTGATCGATTTCTTCAGGACGGATTCTATCTTTAAGCCAAACCAAAATGTGGGCATGAGGCAAACCTCGCTTTTGCCATTCTATCGTATACAGCCAACAACGTGTGATACCAAAAATTGAATATTTAACAATAAAATCAATTAAGGATTTTAATTTTTGTTTAAATACACGTGCAGTTAAATCATGACGATGAATGGCTTGTTGTCCTGGCAATAGTAAAGTTTGTATCTCTTCCCAATTCGGATTACATGTGAATGTAATAAATAAATCCGGTCGGCCGTAATGACGTACGTAAGTCATCGCATCTTGTATGTATTCCTGCATGTTCCGTGGACTGCCAATGTAGCTTGAAGGTAAAATGAAAGCATTACCGATGTCATTGGGATTTAAATTTCCATCGATGTTTCCAGCAACAGCATCTCGTAAGTGAATATATTCTTCCGATCGTAGTTTTGCCTGGTTGAATCGAAGGAATCGCAAGCGTTCGCTTTCGACCTTAGCATACATATCAACAATGTATTGATGGAACAGCTGACGATATCGAAGGATATAATTGTCTTGATGTTGCCTAACCATTATTCGGTGTGCGTAGTAGTTCATTGAGCTAACTTTATTATTTCTGTAATCACCTAAAAAAATAAAAAATAAAATGCAATATGAAATTAAAATCTATACATACAGTAAGAAAGTAAATAGATCTTCTTCTTCAAGTGCCCTGTCCGTTGCGAACGTTGGCTATTAACATGGCAATTTTGATCTTGTTTGCGGCGCTTCTGAATAGTTCGACCGATGTGAGCCCGAACCACTTCCGCAGATTTTGGAGCCACGAGTGTCTTCTCCTGCCTGGCCCTCGCTTACTGTCTATTTTTCCCTGGACAATCAATTGTAGCAGACGGTACTTATCGTGTCTCAATATGTGGCCTAGATATTCAAGCTTTCTTTGTTTAATTGTATTCACGATTTCTTTCTCCTTTCCGATTCTTTGGAGTACCTCTATGTTGGTGACATGTTCGGTCCAGGATATACGAAGAATGCGTCGGTACACCCACATTTCGAATGCTTCTAGTTTTCTCGTTAGCGTCTCCGTCAGCGTCCAGGCCTCCACGCCATACAGCAAGATCGGAAAAATGTAGCATTTAACTATACGTAGTTTTAGGGGAAGAGACAAATCCTTGCTTATGAGGAGCTTTTTCATATTGCTAAATGCTGCTCTAGCTCGTTCTATTCTCGCCTTAATTTCTATGGTCTGTTCCCATTTTGCATTTACGTTGGTGCCAAGGTACACATAAGATTCTACATGGTCAATTAATATGTTACTTATCGGTAATTGTCGAGCAGGTTGTTGCTTTTTGCTTATCAGCAGCCACTTTGTCTTCTTGAAGTTGAGGCTCAGGCCGTATTCCTCACTAACTGAATAAAGTCTTTCCATTACTTGTTGTAATTCGTCTATGGTACTGGCAAGGATCACCGTGTCGTCGGCGTATCTTATATTGTTCGTTAACTCGCCGTTTATTTTAATGCCCTCATTTGCATTTTCCATACATTTGTTAAATATTTCCTCGGAATACATATTGAATAGGAGTGGGGATAATATACACCCCTGACGAACACCCCTTTTGATCTGCACGCTTTCAGTGAGTTCGTTGCCAATTTTTGCTCTTGCTGTTTGACCCCAGTATAGGTTTGCCACAATTCGAATGTCCTTGTCGTCAATACCTGTCTTTCGCAGAATACCTATCAATTGTTCATGATTGACATTGTCAAATGCTTTTCTAAAATCTACAAAGCACAGATACACGTCTTTATCAACGTCTCTACACCGTTGTATAAGCACCTGGAGAGCGAAAATTGCTTCTCTAGTTCCAAGTGCTTTCCGAAAACCAAACTGCGATCTATCAATATTTGACTCACATTTATCATATATTCTTCTGTGAATGATCTTAGTGAACGCTTTAGTGACATGATTGATCAAGCTTATGAGCCGATAGTCATACCGGTAAATTGTCAAATTTACCGGTGTTTGGATCATATTGTTTGATATTAAGATGATATTCATCTTGTCCTTGCCAAAATATCAATGGATATTGTAGTGCGTCATATGAACGGTGTAGATCCGAAATCGTACTGACAGTGTTGTCTCGCCGTGTAATTTTTATAGATCTTTTGTCAACTGGATCACCAACCATGATAACAGCAACCTCATCAACAGTTGGAGCGTTGAATCTACCAGCATGTTCACCTAATGGTACCTTGTCGGCTTTTATGACGATTTGATAATTGTCATTTTGCAGTCGTGGCGAAACTCTTTTGATCAATTGAATTAGTTGATTGTGATCTTCTAAAAAATTTTCCAATAATATCATAATTGCTCTTTCCTCTGCTTGTTCAATAAAATTATACAGGCACCGAGTCGTCACGCGCTCTTCACAATCGCCCATAAAATAAATTTGGAGAAATTTTGGATTGTTATCAGGCATTGGCATCAGTGATCCGATTTTATGGTACACCTGGCCTTGAATTTTAAATGTAGTTTCAAAATTACGTCCATCGGATGCACGATCGCAAATTTTAGTTGCCCCAAATGACGTCATTTAGAAGCAAGAATTAAATTTGCGTATCTTACGCAAAAATAATTTGGAATCATCTGAATTACCAGTAAGAAATAAAGGCTCAGGCGGAGCGGGTATAGGTGACAGCACAACTTTTCCTGATGCGCAGCACATGCCGGCTGCTTCGTTCCGAAATTTCAATGCCTGACAATATTGACATACTTTATCCATTCCACCGATAGAAATTTTTGAATGCGCTGAGTAGTTAATATCTGGTGCATATTCAAAGGCAAGCCGAACGAATGATGCACGTGTTAATGAGCGGCTGATCCGTTGCCTTTGTCGATCTAGTACTCGTACTGTAGCTATGTTTCGTTCTCGTGCCGCTCTTGTTCTCGTAATATTCTGTTGCAGACGTTCGTCACGCTGTTCTTGAGCTTCTTGTGCACGACTTTCTGCAGTCCTGATTCTTTGAGCTGCATTTCTTGTTTCGATTTGTTCTGGTAATTGCTGAGCTCTTTCAACACGTTTGCGTCGTGACTCTTTGCTGCTCGCGTTGTTGAGGTTAGATTTTTTCGGTGGCATTTGACTGAAAATAATAATTTAATCGTTTAAATATGAGAAAAGAAAAATTGAAAATCATTCTAATTAACTTTTATAATTATGTGATAATACTGACATGTACATATTTTTTTTTATTGAGTTAATGCCTCGACAACTATGATCATTGGCATGGTACAGTCAGGTACCTAGTGTAGTGTGTGTGTATGTGTAGAGTAATTGTCTTGATACTTAGCAAAGTCGACGTCATTGTCTTTGCTAAGAGACGCTAATTGTATCCGAACGTCTGCGGTCCCTCCGGTGAGTACCGATCGCACATGGATTATGGATAGAAATTATTTTCATTCATTATTACACTTATCTTGATTGAGACTGGCCGAATGACAATTGTCCAAGCCAAAACACAAAAAAAAAAATTTAATAAACAAAACTTTCTCTACCCAGATGGGATTCGAACTCACGACCTTTAGTTTTAAAGGTAGGCGCTCTTACCACTGAGCCACAGAAGCGGTTACATGTACATATTTAAATTACAGATTTTAAATAATAATTTCAATAAGAATTGAAATACTAATTTAATCGTTTAAATAAGAAAAAAAATCTGAAAAACTTATTATCATAGCAAATTGAAATAATAATTGCTAAATATTTTGTAATAGAGGTTAAATAAAAACAATAAAAAAAATATTTGTGTAACTATTGAAAAAGTGTAGGAAATTGTGTAGGTATCATTTTTGCATTGACATTTTAATTAAATTTTATAATTATGTGATAATACTTACATATATTCAAATTAAATTATAAAGTTTAGTACAATGAAGCACAAATAAGTAAAAAATAGGATTAATTTCACTGTATTATCTTCATTATAATATGAATTCAATTTACGCTTCAGTCTAAGTAACACATGGCCGGCTATGCTAACACCAAAAATTTAAAAAGTGGAAATAATTGAATTATACGATATTTCGTTCACTACAAAATAAATTTAATTAATTTTATAGCGTGGTATAATTTAATACGTGGTAATTATGCTGTTAAAATGTAGCTTATATGACAGGTTCGTAGATTTACCATAGCAGCGCCATCTATTGATTACTTACTCAACCCAGTCGAAAGGTATCGACATCTGTTAGAATCATTTGGAGTTAACAGATAATTGTGACTGTCAAATAATAACAGACAAATAATTAGCAATAAATTAAAATTGCGACTATAATTTGAGATTTAAACTATCCTATCTCTCAAGTTGGATCGAACTGCACATGGTGTGCGAATTTTATTATAATCGGTTAATTGGTTTAGGAGTCCATTGAGGACAAACATTGTGACACGAGATTTATATATATTAAGATATATATAAATATATATATATATATATATATATATATATATATATATATATATATATATATATATATATATATATATATATATATATATATATATATATTTAAAAGAAACGACAAATCGGATAGGTGCATGAAATTAGGCCTTTCCCAAAGACAGGAATATTTATGTTTGCCTGACTCTATTATATCACTAAGAGGCTTCTAAGAAAAGAATTAAATCAGGTAGAAGATCTAGGTACATATTATTGGGACCGTTCATTAGCATATAAATATCCTAACTTTTTAATATTTTGATATTTTATTGATATTTGATATTTTAGAAAATACGCTTGACATTTAATTGCTATTTTAAAAATCCATTTTATTAAACTTATCAATATTCAGAACATAATAATGCTTTTGTACAATAAAAATATTTTGTTTGTTCATGTATAACGTATTACGAAAGTAGTAGATATTGTTTTGTCCCATCAAATATCTTACTGATCACTTTTCAAATGTTGGATATATGTTTAAACTTATTGAAAACTAAAAAATTTCCTTTATTCAGAATAATGTTTTAGCTGTATCTACTAAATAGTGCGCGCCACTGTCATTTAGTTAAAATTTCAGTAACCAATCACCAACTTCAAAGGCGGTTCTTATACAATTTAGACATGCCTCATAATATGCAAATTAGATGCCTTCCCAAATGACGATTACTCTATTAACATATGGCTTAAAGTCATAGAGTCTAACAATAAGTAAAAAAAACATGTAAGGATGTTTCGACAGAAAAAAACTAAGGATACTCTATGGAGCAGTGAATTACAATGGAGTGTGGAGAAGACGATAGAACTTCGAACTTTATAGGATATACCAGGAACCAGATATCATATTTTTCATTTTTCTAATAAATACATTTTTTATAATGTTCGATATCTCGAAGTCAAATTTTTGGCCAATTATTCTACTATTTCATATCTAATTAAAACTTAAGTTACACCATTCATTGAGAAGAATTCATACTATGCTGGAGCAAATTAATTCGTATTTAAATTAGTGCTTTAGCATAAACTACAATAATACTACAAAAAAAATTAAAGAATAAGCTTTTAATAAGAGGCCATGTGAACCCAGCGAATCCGTAAAGCGCATTATTCTCCTGCACTGAATTGAAGCCCCGCCATCATAAAATTTAATATTTCAATGCTGCTAGAACTTACCTATCCTCTCTTTCGTCTTGCGAATCAATGAAAATCTCTTTTGTGAGAGAAATGGTCAACAAAGGAACAAAGAATGCAATTTTCTGCTGGAAATTTACTTTAATAATTATAAATGTGAAATAAAGTTTATTCGAGAGGAAAGTTGTGTGGATTAAGACTAAAGAGTACATATTTAAGTTCAACAAAGGATTTGTCTGTATTGTTTTTGATAAATGAAGTACGGAAAATAAATGCTTTATGGTGAGTATATTTATCATTATAATTAACTATGTTTTACTACAAATATATAATCATGTACTTACGTTATTAGTTTCTTAAATTCCTTTATTGGCCATATTCTACCAACGCCATGAATTACATATTTTTATATTGATAACAGCAACCTCTGTGGGTTATTAGCTGTACTATAGACACGGTGTTTTGCAACAACCGTCTAATCCACATTTGTTTCCAAATGAGGTTAGATGTGTCAAACTGTTGATCATAATGCATACTACATTATGCAAAAATCATATAAGCCATATCCATACTCATGGAGACGTTTGTGAATTAAGTTCTAAACCACATTCGTCAAATAATATGAAAACAGAAATTTGTAAAAATAGTCTAACCCATGTTTTCATTATAAATATGTGGGTTAGACGATTGTTGCAAATCTATTAAGGGTCTTTGCATTGTGTGCACCAGATGCAAAATATTAAATTAATGAACAAATCTTTATTTGGACTTAGACTCGTCTTATTAAAAGACGATAAATTTATTATTACACTAAACAATTTTATTTAGATAAATAAAATTGCACCAAACTAGAGGCTTAATCTTTAATGGTAAAATACGAAAGAATATTATTTAAAACTGAATTTTCTGTGTCGTCAGCTCGGCAATTGATTAAAGAAATTTTTAAATTCCTTTTATCACAGATAGTGTACCGAAAAGGTAATATAATATGTTTTGCGATTACTCGTGTATTGGTGTCATAAATGCCGACAAAAAATTGCATTAACAAATAACGAAAATTTAACTGTTGCTTGATAGTCAAAATTCTGGTTAGCAAAATATTGTATGTCATTTTAACAAAGAAGTTTGATATTTCAACATATTGCTTACTTAACAGTGCGGCAGGTTGTTATTATTTGTGTGTAATATTTTACAGCAAAATATCACAAACTTGGTGTTCTTACTTCAGTGACTATAATTTTTATTATTCGAGGTAGGTATAAACTTATTTTTACTTAAAATTTTACAATAAATATAAATTTTTATTTAATAAACCTTTTATTTAATATTAACATCAAACGGCAGTTAAACTAATTTGGATCTATGATAGCTGCTCATATTATAATACTTGCACATGCAGAAATATAAATATATCAAGTTTAAAATTAGCTACGCTAGTGGGGTAGTGAGGTTAGATCTTTTTTGCTAACTGCACACAAAAATTTATTTTTTATAGCATCTGTAAAAAATGTTTTATAAATAACATTTTTAACACTTTTTTTAAATAACACTTTTAATATACTATTACGAGGTAACATTTTTACCTCGTAATAATATATTAAAAGTGGGTGTTTTAAGTGATTGCCTAATACTCTTTTTTTATTTTAGACGATGGATATTCCTGGGGATTCAAAAATTTCAAAAAACTTTGACCACTGATCCTCGAGAACAATACACAAGTAGTTCCTGTAGCACTCAGAAAAATATATCTGATGAAATGAATTTTTATGAGCCATACCAGTCCTCTGGCAGTGAATATTTTCCTGAATCCGAGGAAACTGATTCTGCAGAAGAAACGAGAGACCAAGAGGATATGGAAATCTATTTAAATATAACCAAAAAATGATGGCAGAAAGAAACGCAAAAGATCAAGAAAAACACTAAATCAATCAAGACCAGACAGAAAAAAGTTTGCAAATTGTAACCAAAAATATGTTTCGGCAAGAAAGAAAACTGTATTACCTAAAAAGTTTACTGAAGGTTACTCTTGTCCATGTTGAAATGTTGAAGCGAGAAGAAGATTTTTTGACCAATTTTGGAGTATTGGGACATTTAAAGGGCGCTGTGCTTTACTTAGCAAATATGTTGAAGAGGGCAACACGAAAAGATGTTACACAAAACACCAAACATCAAGAAGAAGTAAGTCAAGAAAATACTTTATAGATGGCAATCTCGTTTGCAAAGAAACCTTTTTAAATACACTTCAGATCAACCATAATAGAGTCCGCGTAGCCTTAGATCAAATAAAAAGTAATATTATTAAAGATAAAAGGGGTATACATAGTGGTGAAAAAAATGCAATTGATGAAGAACGAATTGAAAATATTACAATGCACATAGCGTCATTTTTAACATATGTGTCACATTATTGTCGCAACCAGACGGACTCCAAGTTTTTAAATCCTGACCTGACTTACAAAGTATAAAAGCGTCCTTTATTCAAATTTTAATTTAAAGTTTAAGACACCACATAAGGATACATGTCGAATGTGTGATACGTACAAAGCCCAAATTGGTTCTGCACAGGCTACACACAAGGAGAATCTAGAAAGAAATCGCAGGGAACATCCTAAAATTGCAAATGAGTTAAGGAGTGAAATGAAGGCTGATCTAATATACGCGCAAGAGGATGAAATACTGGAGACCCTGACTTTTGACGTCCAAAAAACTCATCCTTTACTAAAAATACCGATTGGAGTCGCATATTACAAAAGACAATTAAATTTACTTAATTTAGGCATTTATGTCGGCAGTACAAAAAGACGTATTTTCAATGTATGGACAGAGCAAGAGGGAGGAAGGGGAACACAAGAAGTCAGTTCATGTCTTCGTAAATATATTAATGAAAATATAAAGGCACCTGTAAAGAAATTAATTCTATGATGTGATTCTTGTGGGGGCAGAATAGAAGTATTAGGCTAATGTTAATGCTTATTCACATACTTCAAAACCATACGTGCCTTGAATCCATTTCGTTAAAATTTTTACTTTCTGGGCACAGTTTCCTGCCTAATGATTCACATTTAGGAGATGTCGAATGTGCTCTTAAAACCCATCAAAGACTGTACACTGACAACGATTACGCAGAAATAATGAGATCTTGCCGAGTAAAAAATAAATTTGTTGTAAACCGTCTAAGATCAGAAGAAATGGTTTTAGTTAATCTTTTGCTACAATCCATAACAAATCGCATAACAGATATAAATAAGGATGTTATTAATTGGTTATAAACACATGTAATACATATTATAAAGGAAAGTCCCACAGTTTTGTACATGAAAAAATATGTGAGAGATCAACAATTTTCGGAGGTAAATATTGAAAAATCAGGTAAAGGTCTAAAACCTGTTTTAAAGAATGTAGAGTTGCCTCCCTTGTGGCCAAATGGCAAACCACTGTCCGCTGAATAAATAAAGGACCTTAAATATTTGTGTAAGTTAACTCCCCAAGATGTCATGCCTTTTTATGGATTTTTAAACAACATCAGCTATGAAGATTTTGAAGAAGATTTGGAAGGAATTGGGTTAAATCCCGATTTCGAGATTGATCAAGATCTAATCGAGTAGAAATTTGATCAGTAACAGTTACTTACTATTAGTAATGAACTCGGATTTGAAGTTTTTTTCTGTGTATTTACCATTTCTGAGGGATAGATGGTTATTGCAAAATGACGAACTTATATTTTTACAATTTTGCAAAAACTGTATAACCCGCTTTAAGTTATTTTTGTAATAAAATGTTTTTACTTATTTTGCTTTGTAACATTTTTTAAGGTAGCCTGTAATTATTAAAATATAAAAATGTGGAAATAAATCCTTATTTTCTATCAGTGAATTTTTTAAAGTAGGTAGATACATTATGCTCAGTTACTCTAACCCATATATATGTGGCTTAGACTATTATTGCAGAACACCCTCCAGTTATACATAGTAGCTTGTTACATATATACTTAAATTTAAGACAGTATTTTTGATTAATTGCTGGGTTTACAGTACGGTTACAATGTTATATTTTACAATTTGTAATTATGGTTTACAGAACATTAATATTTAAGTTTGTTTAAAATAATAATCTCTTTCAGGTAGGTAAACATATTTGTTAATTTACAAGATGTTCCTAAGGATGCTTTTATATTTTTAGGTAGTGAGTGTTTTTGTCTTTCTTGGGACACTCTATTGAAATATGTTCTACATTAATGTCGTAGTTACATAAGTCGCAAATAGGGCGATTTGTATTGAAGATTAGGTAACTGTGAGTTAGTCTACTACCTATACGTAAACAATTCAACTTAACAAATAGCTGACGATTTAAATTTATCTCGTATCAAGATTCGGTTGAGGGCTTTACAATGACTGTGTAGAGTCGATTGTGAAATATTCCATTCGTTTTTCCATACATTTATCACTTTTTCTATAAAGAATAATTTGTAATAGGAAACAGACACTGCTAACACTGAAGAGGAACTGTCTTCTGCGTGTTCTTCTTGGCATGAAAATCTGCATGTTTATTTCCTTGAACTCCAATGTGTGATGGAAACCATATAAAGCGTACTTGCTGCCTCGCGTTGTTTACCAAATGTAATTGTTCTTTTATTAAAATACCTATGGGAATATTTGTATATATCTGTTCTATCGTATGTTATGCAATAAGAGAGTCGTTAATTATGACAGAATTTGATATTTTTTGGGTACGTTTTTCTCCTGGGTAAATAATACAACTGGAAGATACTTTAAGCTGTAATCCAATGTTGACGCAATGCCTCATCAGTAGTTTTGGATGAATCTGTATAGATATGACAACGATCTGAGAAAGAAGCAAGTATGTTGTAAAATGATTGAATAGTTGTTGCATGGTGGTCTCAACATTATTTTATTTAGAACGAGATTACAGATTGCAGGAGGTAAGGTCCAGGGGGAAGGTGTGACTGTATTTGTCTAATCAAAAAATTTTGGTAATTGAATATTACGGAGAGAGAGAGATATCTTCTAATTCTTACGTAAAAGGCAGGGTTCGTTCTTTTTTTATTTTGCGTTTAAAGTTTCTTTGAAACGTTCAGCGATAGTATGATGGAAAGTGGAATGCGATTTTACCGCACAAATGGATGATGCATATGTTAATGTACATTCTTCTAAAATTTAAAGATGGTTCCCCGGTTAAACAATGTAGACTTTTAATGGGACTAGTACAAAATGCTCCTGTAGCTATTCTTAATGCTGTATTTTGTATGACTTTCAGTTGCGCCAAAACATGATATTTTTAATGTACATAGAAAAGTGAAAGAACTTGCAGGTACACAAAAACGTAAGCAGCCAAATACCCTGTATAATGTCAACGGAAACACAATAACAGAACTAGAAGAACAGTTGAAGTCATGGAAATAATATATCAAAGAACTCTTTGCAGATGATAGACAACAATCTGAGCTAAGTAACATACAAGGAGACGAAGGTCACGAAATAACGGAAGAGGAAGTAATGTACGCACTAAAAAGAATGAAAATTGGTAAAGCTCCAGATCCAGATAAAATACCAACGAAAATTCTTAAACTAATAGAAAAAGACTCGATTCACATCTTAGTTGAACTTTTCAATAGCATTTATACATCAGGAAAAATACCACAAGAATGGCTTTTATCCACCTTTGTTATTATACCAAAAAAGATAAATGCCAAACAATGTAGTGATTACTGTACAATCAGTCTGATGAGCTATGTACTGAAAATATTCCTGAAAATTATACACTCTAGAGTACACAGAAAACTGGAAATGGACATCAATAATTCCAAGTATAATACAAAAACATCAATAATACCCTAATACAAACAAAACTGAGACAAGCCTCTTCCGTCTCACAAATCAGCTTTCGAATGACACCCTTAGCATCACCTTCAATGGCGAGACTTTGAAACATAATAACAACCCTAAATACCTGGGTGTAACGCTCGACAGATCACTGACGTTCAAAACCCATCTTACGAATGTAGCTGCCAAAGTGAGAACCCGTAACAACATAATAACAAAGCTTGTTGGAACGACATGGGGTGCCACTACGGATACACTTCGAACCTCCTCTCTGGCCCTGGTGTATTCTGTCGCTGAGTACTGCGCACCGGTATGGCTAAATAGCGCTCATGTCAACAAGATTGATGTTCAACTAAATTACACTATGAGAGTAATATCGGGTACTATTAAATCAACTCCACTAAGATGGCTTTCAATTCTGAGCAATATAGCACCTCCAGATATTCGACGAACGGCAGCACTTGTCAGAGAATATCAGAAAATCATGGCAAATAATCGTCTGCCAATTCACCAGTATATTCCGCACGCCGCACGAGACCAACAAAGACTGAAGTCCAGACGACCCCCTGTCCAATCCGTTCAGGGAATGGGTGATAGCTACAATAAGCAAGAGCAGTGGACGAAAAGATGGATGCCAACAACAGAGCCAGACGTCATCAAAATAACAAGTACGTCGATCGGCTTCACTGGATCAAACCTGCCACGCCCTATATGGACAAAATTAAATCGCATACGCACGGGTCATGGCAAATGTGCCGATTCTCTATACCGATGGGGTCATGCAGAAAGCCCACAATGTGATAGTGGATCCCCGAGACAGACCATCCAACACATCATTGTGGATTGCCCAATCCGCAGATACAGCGGAGACCTTTAAGATTTTGCAGAGTGTTCTCCTGGTACAATTAAATGGCTGTGCAATTTGGACATTAATATTTAATATTTAACTTAGGTTACAATTCCAATTTGAACATAATTATTATCTAAATATTACTTTTATCGTATTGTATTTATCCATACGCTAAATAAATAAATAAATGGATTCCGAAATAGACTCGAAACAAGAGAGGCATTGTTTGCACTGAACGTTATGTCTCAAAGATGTCTTGACATAAATCAATATGTATTCATGTGTCTCATAGATTACAACAAGGCCTTTGATAAAGTGTGGCATGATCACCTAATCAGACTCCTGACAGAAAAGAATTTAGATAAACGAGACATTCGACTAATAGCAAATATGTACTACAATCAGAAAGCAGTAGTGAGAGTAGATAATAATACCACGAAATTGAAATGAAACGACGTGTGAGACAAGGGTGTATACTGTCACCAACCCTGTTTAATCTCTATTCCGAAGACGTAATAAATAGAACACTCTCTGAGCAATCCGTAGGTATTAAAATAAATGGTGTTAGATTAAACAATCTGAGATTTGCCGACGACACCGTTTTGATCGCAAAAACACTTGAAGAGCTACAGACATTGGTGAACAAGATAGCAGACTGCAGCAAAGAATATGGACTATCTTTGAATATAAAGAAAACTAAATTTATGGTAATATCGAAATCAACACAAAATGTCCAAAATTTATATTTACACAATGAAATTATCGATCGAGTTAGCAAATACAAATATTTAGGCACCTTTATAAATGAAGATAACGATAGCTCAGCAGAAATCAAAATAAGAATAGAAAAAGCCAGATCTATATTCACTAAAATGAAGAGAGTGTTCTGCGGAAGAGATATGAGCCTTGAAATGAAACTTCGCCTGATGAGATGTTACGCACTTTCTGTACTGTTCTACGGAATGGAGTCATGGACGTTGAGAAGAATGAATAAAGAAAAGGAAGTCATATTTACAATCAAAAAACGAAAACTGCAATACTTGGGACACATTACAAGAGGCGAAAGATATGAACTGCTTCGAATAATTATGCAAGGGAAAATAGCAGGAAAAAGGTCCATAGGAAGAAGACGAAACTCCTAGCTAAAGAATCTACGGGAATGGTATAGCTGTCGCAACAACGAATTGTTTCGGTCAGTAGTTTTGAA
This sequence comes from Diabrotica balteata, assembly GCA_918026665.1. Classification (NCBI taxonomy): domain Eukaryota; kingdom Metazoa; phylum Arthropoda; class Insecta; order Coleoptera; family Chrysomelidae; genus Diabrotica; species Diabrotica balteata. Next base: position 47,493,639 of record OU898283.1, on the reverse strand, counting down.
AATACGTATAGCTCTGATGATCGCCAACCTTCGGAACGAAGATGGCACTTGAAGAAGAAGAAGAGTTCTCCAAAAAATACAATAAAAACATACTAAGTAAAAACAATCTAAACGAGATTCTTGAACGAGACTACCTTAACTACACAAATATCTTTACCGATGCCGCTAAATCTAATGATGGCATTGGTTGTGCATTTGTTGCTCCTATGTCTACTTTCAAATTTAAACTACCGCCCAGCTCAAGTGTTTTCACGGCTGAATTGTTTGCTTTGTACCGTGCCCTAAAACATGCTAACCTCTCAAGAATTTTAAAACCTCTGTTTCTCACCGACTCACTCAGCTCTCTTCTTGCAATACAGCATCTGTATCCTAAGCAGCTCCTGGAGCAACTAATAAAAACTGAACTACAAATCGCCCAAGAAAACTACATTACCTCTAAATTTATATGGATCCCATCGCATATAGGAATTATCGGCAATGAAGAGGCAGACAGTAGTGCTCGTGGTGCAGCAACAAGTGCGGAATCGAAATTAGTGCGTGAGAGTGTATGTAAAGATGTCAAAACGTTTTTTAAACAAAAAGTGATTGGTCAGTGGCAGCGCGAATGGTTTCTATCGCAATCTAAATTAAGATCGCTAAAACCAAATACACGACAGTGGAAAACTAGTACTAGTACACGGTTTATTCAAACGGTTCTAACGCGCCTATCTAACACACTCATATCTACTTTTGGCCAGTGAACGCCCCCTGTGCGACCTATGTGCTACGCCTCCTACCATCGTCCATTGGTTAATTAAGTGTCTAAAATACCATAGAGTAAGGCTGTTTTCGCAGTTATATCACACTGCGATTTGAAGTGGGCGTATCACTTACTTTTCTACAGTGCTTATGTCAGACCCTACGGGACTTCCTAATTTAAAATCTGCAGTTTGGATGTTTATTCAGTGGCGCCGGCCCACGGGTTGTTTAATGACAATAAATGCATTATTTTCCATTCAAATTAGTTTTGTCGGAATAATTTTTTTTGATTAATTATCGTAGATAATGTTTTAAAAAGAATTAATCACATTTTTAATTTATATGTCTTAGCTAAACATAGTATTAAATAACAATTTGTGAAACGTGACTGCAAAAAACACCATGGTGTTTATTTATAATAAATTTAAAATAACATAAGAATATTATTATCAAAAAAATTACAATTTGTTGTCACAAACAAAATAAACAATTTCGCAGTTATAGCTTGAAAATTATTTCAAGAAGTTATTTATTTGTTAGAGAAAACTGATATTAGCGTAGTAAAAATTAAACAAAAAATATTTTTATTTATCTATAAAAAATTGGTACCTGCGAAACCATCATAATAGTAAATGTATTTATCTGGCAAGTATTTCGAGGCGACGCACTGCGAGGAAAAATTTCTCTGCATTATTTTAATATATTTATAGGTTGCAGTTACATAAGAAAAGTATCCAATTGATGAATAAAACACAAATCGTGGATAGTTATTTCATCATCATTAGTGGCATTACAGCTAGTCATGAGCCAAAGGCTTCTTCAGAACAATCTTCCATTCACCCCTGCCTCTGGCAACTTTCTCCATGCTTTAACTCCGATGGATTTTAGATCATCCTCTATGTTATCTTGATACCTAAGTTTTGGTCTTCCTCTGGATCGTTTTCCCACTGGTCCTCTTCGGTCAAAAATTTTTCTGATCGTTTCATCTTCATCTCGCCTAATTACATGTCCTATCCATCAAAGGCGTACTAATTTAATAAATTTTACAACGTCAGGTACTACACCTGAAGAAGCATCATAGTTTACTTTATACGATCTTTTTGACCAAGCACCATCAGCTATAACGGTTATTAACCCATTTCCGTCGGAATCTACTTCACCAATTTCTTTGTCTAAAGCTAATTCCTCCCGTCCAGCCTCCTCTAAGGAATCACAAAGTGTTTGGCCGATGATATCTGCAACTGTTTCCGTATGTTTTGCATACTGTTTGTAGGACATCACAGGTATATTTAATGCAGCGTGCTGCTGCTGTATGTCTGAATAACCAGAGCCATTCAATTTCAGTGAATTGTTACCAGAATCCTATGTTGCTATCTCCTTTTCAATATTCCACATTTAACATTTAAAAGTCAATGTACTTATCAATCCGTCCATTTTTTCTTTGATAATCTCCATATTAGAAAAGTTGCATGAAAATGGAGAATGATTATTCAAACCTTGAATAGATTTAATGAAAAAGTTTATGTCCACTATTCTTCTGCCTTCTACCGAAAAAGATGGTTTTTGCGGAGAGGCAACCTTAACTGACTGAGAATGACAGCTATTACTAGAAATAACGATAAACCTTAAAGTATTTTCTGCAAATGATATTATTTGTTATTATTATTATTTAAGAGTAAAACATTGGTAATATTTTGACCATAAACAAATAATATGTAAGGTCATGAACCCTCTATTTACTTACTTTACGGTAAGTAAATAAAAAAAAAAGTAAAAAGGGTTACTTACGAATCGACACTACAACTAGGTAAAGTAGATGTTTCTGCTAATTCTTGATGGAATGAACCCTGATACTATGAATAACAAGATAGGCTCTTCCCGTATCACAAAATCGGTCGTGTTCGCGCATGCTGTCATTGAAGAGTAGAATTTGAATTCTTGTTAAAGTTAAATGGGATTTGTATGCATTCTGTAATGAAATTACTAGACGAAAATAAGTTAAGAGGTCCAATAATTACAATAATTGCACACATAAGGATATCTACAAACTATTTATTAAAGATTATTTGTTGACACATACAAAAAACTGACATTTCGAATGTCAGATATATATATATATATATATATATATATATATATATATATATATATATATATATATATATATATATATATATATATATATATATATATATATATATATATCGTGTGAATCAAAGAACACCTCAATAACCCAGAAAAATCAAACTTTGGATATCACATTAAATTTAATAATCATTCCTTTTCTCCTTCTGAAAACAGTAAAATTTTACACAACATTCCCAATAAAAACTTTAGACTCATGAATCTCTTGGAAGATCTTGAGATATCCAAAGAAATGAAACTAAACCCTGATTGTTGCTTAAACACACAAATCAACCTCAATTGCAATCATAAACCTCTTTTTAAATTATTATGGGAGACTTTAGAGGAAGAAGGGTGACCTCAAGCAATCTTATTATATTTTTTCATAATTTTATATTTTTAAACAAAATTTTAAACTTTATTAGAAATTTACAACATTCTGTATTTCATTTGACAGTTATTCTTAATTGAAACATGAAAATATATTCTTTAAACATTTTTTTATGCAAATTTCTTACAAATTTCCATCAAGAGATACAATTCTCAATACACTTAAGTAGCAGATAATGTAACATTAATACCATGTTTCTTCTTTATATTATTGTTGAACAATTTGAGCCCTTGTTTCTTAAGGATGACGGTCAGATTGAACATACATTGACCTTGAGCAATGACTTGAGTGAATTTACAAACTAATGTCATTCTGTATGATGTGATGAACACATAAGATTTAATTTAAAAACTTAAAAACTTACTTTTTAGAAAGTCTTTGATGACTATTAGTAATTCCAAACTATTAAATAATGTTTTTATATGTTTTTTATATGTTTTTTATGAATTTTAACAACTAAAAAATCAATATTTCTACATATAAGGAAATGAGATCTCTCCATTGTAGTGGTATCTATAAATTGACGTCAGTTAAAAAATTAAAATCTTCACCAATTAGTACTTATCATCATCATCATCATCATCATCATCCAGCCTCTATTTATCACGTCCACTGCTGGACATAGGCCTCCCTTAAACTCCTCCATTCCTCACGATTTTGTGCTCTTTGTTGCCCATTTTTAGTGATACGCCTGATGTCGATGATTAGTACTTATAAGAACATTTTATTGTAGCATATCTCCGATGATGGCTTTGTAAAGCCGAAAGCGCTCAGCTAGGAATTTTTTAAAATATACACACTTCAAAAATACTTTTTTACCTTTTCTTTTGAATATATAAAGAGTAAGCCTAATCCATGGGGAATAAAACTGTTTCTACTGTGTGGAGAAAGTGGACTGATATATGATTTTATTTTGTATAAGGGAAAAAAAGACTAACATTGACCAAACTTTACAAAACAAATTTGTACCTGGCGCTGCAGTTGTAATTTATCTTAGTAAAAGAATTGAAACACTTATATACAATTATACTTTGACAACTTTTTTTCATCCTATGCGTTATTGCAGTATCTAAAACAGAATAATATTTATGGTGCTGGAACTGCATACTAAATAGATTTGGACAACCACCTTTTCTCCGTAAAAAAGAACTTTCCAAGAAACCCAGGGGTTACATGGAACAGCTCTGTAGTAAAGACAGTGACGTTATTTTAGTCAAATGGTTTGATAACAGAGATTTGGAGATAAAAATATCTCCTATTGGAACAATTTCCAGCTGTTCTCCGTGCGTAGAGGTTTTCTCTCCGGCTCTGGAACTCAATTTTTGCAATGCATGTTACCTGAAGTCATATATAATTTAATAATGAACATCACAGTTTTCTAACAACAAGATGTATAATCTTTTATAACTATATGTAATTTAAAGGGTTTTTACCCATGTATTTTTGGTGGCTCAGGCATTTTAACCTAGCGATTTAAAACCTGACGATGGACTGTTAAGTCCGAAAACGTTTGTTTTTCTTGATGCAGCCCTTTTAAGGGTTTTTAAATAAATATACCCACTTACGAAGACTAACCTCTTTTTTGTGATACGTGGTATACAGCCAGCTATAGGAATTGTTTTCCTTGTGGATTTTTTTATAAAAATATCGTTAAAAGATGGGACAAAATAAAAAAAACATTTGTAGATGTTGAAAGACTAGAGGTAATCAAGCGTTATAATAATTCTTCTATGGGCGGTGTAGATCAAATGGATTTTTTATTAGGCTTATATCGCATATTTATCAGATCGAAGAAATGGGCCCTTCGTCTTTTCTTCCAAGCAATAGATATGGCAATCTGCAACAGTTGGTTGGAGTACAAAGAAGACTGTAAAATACTAGGTGTTGACAGCAAGAAGATTCTCGATCTTTTACATTTTCGAATGGATGTTGGAAATTCCTTGGTACTTGCTGGTACAATGTGTGGTAAAGACAAGAAAAGGGGTCGACCAAGTTTAGAAGACGTAACTTTAGAAACAAATTCAAACAACACAAAAAGGTGTAGATTTGAAACTCGTCTCATTGACACAGTTCAATTAAATAATGTAGATCATTTGCCTGTTCACAGTGGTAAGAAAGGGATTGGGCGCTGCAAACAGAACAACTGAAAAGGGCGTTCACAGTTCCGGTGGCGCAAGTGTAATGTTAATTTGTGTCTAGGAAAGGAGAGGAACTGCTTTTTGACCTTCCACTCGAAATGACTTTGTATTTGTGTTAGATTTTTTTTGCTATTACTAAATTTTTATGTATTTTAATCTTAGATAGATGTTAAATATAAAACAAATAATTATTACTTGTTTCGGTTTATTTTTAAAGCTTTTACATAAAAAATACACATTTTTACCATTTAGCCCAACTACTGTTTGGTACTAATGTACACAAACGTGTACCACAAAATGTTTACATCTGGTGGGGGATTTTTGTTTTGAATTTTATTGTATAATCCCATTTATTTATACCTATTTAACTAAATTCAACCGGTGTGTGAAGGGGTAGTGAAGTGCAACATATGATGCCATATCCTGTTGGCCTCACTTAGCCTCTCCTACTCAATTCCTATCTTCACCTCCAAGCTGGTACACACCGGTAACCTAAGCAACCCCATTGGAGATTGGGTAACCAACCCCCAATGGAAGGTGGGGTCAGGGCTGACGAAGAAGGGAGTCTTGGTCCTTCGACGAATAGGGGGTTGGGCTGAAGGTTAACTACCTTTTCCTAGAAAAACCATGAGTTATGAACGTTCAAGGAAGAAAAGCCGGACTGATTAAACGACGACGACTGTGCGAGAAAAAGGAACACGATTTGAGGGTTGCGACATGGGATGTTCGAACATTGTACAGATTAGGGGCTCTCCAAAATCTCTTAAACGTACTAAGTAAATACAAAATTGACATAATTGCCATACAAGAAATGAGGTGGATTGGAAACAATATTATGGAAAAAAAGAGCCATACCATTTTCTACAGCTGCGCTCCTAAAGATCACATTTTGGGCACTGGATTCATAGTTCACAAGAGAGTAAGACATATAATAAAAGACTTCAGAGCCATCAGTCCCAGAATGTGTATTTTAAGAATTAAAGGACGTTTCTTCAACTACAGCCTAATTACTGCGCATGCCCCCACAGAAGAAAAAGAAGAGGAAGTCAAAGAAGAGTTTTATGATGAATTAGAGTCCGCATACCAGTCATGCCCAAAAAATGATATAAAAATAATTTATGGAGACTTAAACGCAAAAGTTGGAAGAGAGCAGCAATTCCAACCCACAATATGTAAGCACAGTCTCCATGAGCAATCAAATGACAATGGCAATAGGTTGGTAAACCTAGCAAGATCACTTAACATGGTGATTGCCAGCACATACTTCGCTCGAAAAGATATACACAAAGGCACCTGGAAATCACCAGACGGACTTACAGTGAATATGATAGATCATGTTATTGTAGACTCACGACACCAATCCAATATAATAAACGTCCGTACCAGAAGAGGGGCAAATGCGGATTCTGATCACTACCTGGGCGAAAGTAGGATAAGGGCTAGAATTTCAAACATCAAAAAGGAAAGAGGCTCTAAACATGAACGATACAATATAGAAGGACTCAAAGAAACAAACAAAAATAGAGAGTACAAAGAAAATATAAGCATCAAACTAGAAAACAGACCAAAACATGAAAACCTAAAGGAGGAGTGGGAAGAGTGCAGAGAAATCATAAAATAAACAGCTAAAGAGGTGTTGGGCATGGAAGGTAAAGAAAGAAGAACAAGAACGAATCACTGGTTTGACGAAGAATGTCAAACTATAAGAGAAAGAAAAAACAGAGCATATCTACAGACGCAACAGAGGCACAGAACCCGACAAGCAGAGGAAGAATATAAACAACTACGTAAAGAAGAAAAGAAAATTCACCAAAGAAAGAAGAGAGAATATATCAACAAAGAACTACAATAACTACAAGAACTAAGTAAACCAACAGAGACAAGAAAATTTTACCAGAAACTCAACAAAATCAGAAAAGAGTTCAAACCGAGAACAACGATGTGTAAAGATAAGGAGGGCAATATATTGACAGAACAGCAAGAGATACTTAGAAGATGGACAGAACATTTTAAGGAAAAGCTTGGGGTGAATAGGACGGAGATGAACCCTGATATACCAATAGACCAAGCAGACAACAGAGAAAAGAGTCCACCAACAATAGCAGAGATTAGAACAGCAGTGGACAAATTAAAGAACAATAAATCACCGGGATCGGATCAAAAATCATCGGAGCTACTAAAAGAAGGAGGAGACGCATTACTTAAAGCCATACATGAGCTGATAAGAAAGATATGGTTGAATAAACAGCTACCAAAGTAGTGGAATAGCGGCATTATTGTACCACTACATAAAAAAGGAAACCAGTTAGAATGTGAAAACTACTGTGGAATCACGCTGTTGAATGCGGCATACAGAATAATGTCCAACGTAATGTATGAAAGACTTAGACCATACGCTGAAAAAATAGTTGGCAAATACCAATGTGGCTTCTGTAGACAGAAGTCAACAATAGACCAGATATTTGTTCTGCGACAGATCCTTGAAAAAACAAGTGAATATAACATCGACACACATCATCTCTTCATAAACTTCGAAAGCGCATATGACAATATAAACCGAGAATTCCTAACAAAAGCAATGAAAGAATTTAATATACCAACACAGCTAATAGAATTGATAAAAGAAACACTAAAAGTAGAAAGTAAAATCTGGATATAAAACGAATTAACGGAAACAATAGATGTAAAGAAGGGACTACGCCAGGGAGACGCTCTATCATGCATATTATTCAACATCATACTTGAAAAAATAATAAGAGACACAACAGTTAATACCCGAAGAACAATAATTAATAAAAGCGTTCAAGTACTAGCATTTGCAGATGATGTTGACATAATCGCAAGATCAAGAAGAGAAATGATAGAGGCATTCACTCAAATAGAACGAGCTGCAAAAAATAGTGGTCTTAAAATCAATCAGACAAAAACAAAATATATGCCTGCAAATAAAAACGCACAAATAAGGCAGCTGCCAAATTTAACAATAGGAGAATACAACATTGAGGCGGTAAAAAACTTTACATACTTAGGATCCCTAGTTACGTCTGATAACAACGTTGCAGAGGAAGTGAAGAGGAGAATATTTATTGCCAATAAATGTTACCATGGCTTAATTAGGCAACTAAGATCAGATAACGTCTCCAGAAAAACAAAATGCCAAATATACAAAACCTTAATAAGACCGGTACGCACATACGGTTCAGAAACCTGGACACTCTCTAAAAGGGAGGAAACGTTATTAGCCACCTTTGAAAGAAAAATCTTGCGACACATATATAAGGGCACAAAAGAAAACGGGATTTGGCGGAGAAGATATAACTTTGAACTATACAACATATACCAGGATCCGGATATCATAACATTCATTAAAATAGGAAGGCTACGTTGGATTGGACATGTGGAAAGAATGGAAGAAGGCGAAATACCAAACAAAATATTCAAACAAGTGCCAGTAGGAAAAAGAACAAGAGGAAGACCGAAGCTGAGATACGTAGAGCAAATAGAAAATGTTATAACAACATTAAAAATTAAAAACTGGAAAAAAAAGCACGAAACAGGTCAGAATGGAGAAGAATCCTTGAATAGGCCAAGACCCAAAAAGGGTTGTCGAGCCAGTGATGATGATGAACTAAATTCAACCAAATTTTTTTTTCTCTGTCTAATAATATTTCAGTAGCTAGTGTAAATCTAAATGCCAAATTTTTTAGGTAAAATGTAATTGTCATAAGCATTAATTGTGGCTAATTTTCATATAAACGTAGTATTTAACCTAGATATGCCACAAGAAAACAGTTTTGATATATAATTAAAAAATTAAAATTAAAGCGAGATGAAGTCGTTGTTAAAAGAATTCACTTTGAGGAAACATATTGCACATTATTTTCTGATTGAATCCATGCATTATGTAATGCTTGTTCATATAGCAAACTTTGTATATTATTTAAAAGTAACGCATTATTTTCTTAACTAATATCGTCTCAGTTGATGCCCAAATATATGCATTTTAAAAACAATTGTTCCTTTCAAAACAATATTGACACAAAAAAAACTTACTTATTAATTCAACTATTGTCAAAGTTAGGAAAACCTCATACCAAATACGAACAACCACAACCAATGATTAAGGGAAAAATTAAAGGAAAACGCCATAACGAAAGAAAGAAGAAATCGTGGCATATGAGTATAAGAGCTCGAGTAGAACTGTCATAAGCGCTCTCATAAATCTACCCCAAAATAAACAATACTTTGCAATATTTGGCCCTAACTGCCATACTTGTTGCTTAATAGATAAGGTTTATAAAAAGAAGTAGTGATATTAAAGTTTTGTCCCCTATTTTTAATTCTCTTTATGATACCATGAACTTCATTTTGCATTGTTTGATCATTAGACCCCCAATATATTTATGCTGCATTTCAGAATACAGCCAAGATCTACTTACGAGTTACGAGTCTTGCGTCAAACAAGTGAGTCGTTTAGTTTCAAAACCAGATACATCACTATTTTCATAAAGTTAAGATTAAGTCGTTTTTGGCAAGTTAAAGGCTACATCCATGTAGCTGATAAATCTTACGGTTCAATAACATATACTTCTCATTGATTTTGGCCTTTAAATTTTCGAGTTAGTTTCAAAACCAGATAAGTTATACAACGTCCGATTCAAAAGCAGATACATCACAGAAGTAAATATGGCTTGCGTACATTTGAATTACGTCAGCCACAGCTGGATTTCTCAGCAATGTGTCAGTCAGTATTACTCACAGGCTTGTGTGTGTTTGTGTTACTCTTATCATCTAAAGTGTTTTCTTTCTGTAAATTTGATTGCTTGTTAAAATACAGTGCGAGAGTGAAACTAATGGAAGTCCATCCTTCAGAGACGGAGAATCCTCGGAAATGAAAGCGAAATATAAATTCGTGGGCAAGGGAAGCAGTTAAAAACAACGGTAAGTTTTAGGTTAGGTTGTATTAAATTTTTTTTACTAATGTGGTTTATGGCTTTCGCTACGTAAAGGGCAATTAATTAGCCAGCATACTTCAGATAATTAGTCAGCACACTTCAGACAAGTTTCGCAATCGATTTATCTTACAGAAAATGCGTTTTTAAGTATTCACTTTTATTTGTTTACAGATATGGTCCTCCTTGTCCACCAAAGAATATAACTTGTCGAAATGGAAAAAAAGGGTCAGCTTATCGTTGCGGAGAAATATAACATTGTAATCAGTTAATATTTTACAAGAAATTTTACAGGACAAGTAGTGAGAGATCCTTAGACTTAAAAAGTAAACAAGACTCATTATGTAGCGTTATAACTGCTACATTGCCTGCTTTCTTTCTTATGTTAATATATTTCGTTAATTCTATTCTCCAATTTCCGTATCTTCTGTCATAATTCATATTCTTCTAAATCCTCCATTGTATCTCTTATTTTTCTATATATTTTCTAGGATATAGATTGTATCAGAATTATGTCGTTACTTAATTAATTCATTATTCTCTTTTCATTTTTACTGGTATTTGGTATAATACCAGTAAAATACCATATATTTCAATAAATATTGGCAGTGAAACAATATCTGCACTTGTAGACTCTGGTAGTAATGTCTCTATTATTGGCTCTCCAGCTTTATTTCTTCTTAAGAAGCTAAATTTACATCTTCACTATGATGTTTCAGTACAGCTAACTACTGCTGATGGTAATGTCCAAAATACCTTAGGTTATGTGTTTTTACCTGTTACCTTATCTGATAGCACACAAAAGTTAAAAGTTTTAGTGGTTCCTTCTATCTCACATAAAATGATTTTAGGTATGGATTTTATGAAATTGTTTAGAATTTCTTTGGATTTCTCAAATTTTTCGTATAGTACAGCTAAACTGTCAACTTGTGTTGTTAATACTATAGTAAGTTCAGAGAATTTATCCACCTATCAGCTTTCACAGCTACATTCGGTAGTCAAACTGTTTAAGGAAATAGGCCCAACAGATTCTATTGGTAGAACCCACTTGTATACTCACCATATAGACACTGGTGATGCGAAACCAATCAGGCAAAGACAATATCCTCTTTCGCCTGCTATGCAGAAAATTCTCAACGAAGGAGTTGATGAGATGCTTAAGTTGAAAGTCATCGAACCATTAACAACCAGTACACCTTGGTTGTCTCCTTTGTGGTTGGTTCCGAAGAAAGATAGTTCCTATAGAGTTTGTTTTGATGGTCGAAAACTTAATTCGATAACAGTTCCTGATAGTTACCCCATGCCTTTAATAGATTCAATTATATCTAAAGTAAGAGATGCTAAATTTATTTCGTCGATCGATTTAAAACAAGCTTTTTATCAGATACCTTTGGATGATCAATCCAAATTAAAGACTGCATTTACAGTTCAAAATAGAGGTTTGTTCTGTTTTAATGTATTACCTTTTATCTTAAATAATAGTGCACAAGCTATGTGCAGAGTTATGGATTCAGTTATAGGTCCTTTACTGGAGCCTTATGTTTTCTATTATCTTGATGATATTATTGTTGTTACTCCTGACTTTGATTGTCATATCAAAATTCTTAAAATGTTGTTTAAGAGACTTAAAGATGCAAATCTTACAGTCAATTTTGAAAAATGTCAGTTTTGTAGACCTTCTCTTAAATTTCTTGGTTTTGTTGTAGATCAACAAGGGTTAAGAACTGACCCAGCTAAAGTAGAAGCTATTTTGGAATATCCAGTTCCAAAAACTACTACTCAAATTCGTAGACTTATCGGATTGATAGGTTATTACCGTCGATTTTTGAATAATTTTGCATCCATTTGTACTCCCATTTCTGATTTACTCAAGGGTAAAAAGAAAGGACAGTCTATTGTTTGGACTCCAGAAGCTAACTTAGCTTTTAGTCAGATTAAACAGGCACTAACATCTGCTCCTGTTCTTGCTAGTCCAGACTTTGACAAACATTTTTATCTTGCTTGTGATGCAAGTGACACTGGTGTTGGAGGTGTATTATTCCAAAAAGAAGATGGTTTAGAGCATCCTATAGCTTTCTTTAGTAAAACTCTTTCTAAAGCTCAACGTAAGTACACTACTACTGAGAAAGAACTGCTGGCTATTTTATTATCTATTGAAAAATTTAGGTGCTATATTGAAGGAAGTGAAAACTTCACTGTGATTACTGATCACTCATCCTTACAGTGGTTATATTCCATGAAAAACCCTTCTCCTAGAATTGCTAGATGGATAATGAAATTATCCTGTCACAAGTTCACTGTCATTCACCGTAGTGGTTCTTTAAATGTTGTGGCAGATTCTCTTTCTAGAATACCTGAACAAAATCCTGAAATTTCTCTTTTAAATTTATCTAATCTTAAAACAGATTCTTGGTATGATAATATGGTACAAAAAGTACAAAATAATCCAGATCAATTTCCTGCTTTTAAAGTTCATGGTAATGTTCTTTACAAGCATATCTTTTCAAGGAATAAGTTTTCAGATCCTTCCCCAGAATGGAAAATTTTCGTTCCGTCTCCTCACAGAAAAGAGATTTTGAAACTCTTTCATGATGATCCTACTGCTGCTCACCTAGGAGTATATAAAACGCTCTCTAGAATCACGGAATTGTATTACTGGCCTAGAATGAGACTTTATGTCGCAAACTATATCAGTAAGTGCAAAATCTGTGCTGCTAGTAAACCAGGAAATGTACCTCCGGCTGGTTTAATGGGAAAGTACAGGGATATTAATTTTCCATTTCAGTTCTTATCTGCTGACTTATTAGGTCCTTATCCTAGATCTAAAAATGGAAATCGTTTGCTTTTAGTTGTTGTCGACTGGTTCACGAAATTTGTTTTTGTCCATCCAATGGCAAATGCTACCTCTACAGCTATTGTTAAATTTATTGAAAATCAAGTTTTTCTTATCTTTGGGGTACCACAAATTTTCGCAGTTGATAATGGGAAACAGTTCGTTTCCAATGATTTTAAAAATTTAATGAATAAATATAAGGTACAAAAAATCTGGTATAATGCGAGATATTTTCCTCAAATAAATCCTACTGAGAGAGTTAACAAAACTATCGTAACAGCTATTCGTTCTTTTATACATGATAATCATAAAGATTGGGACAAAGAAATCTTTAAGATTGCCCAGGCTATTCGCCTTGCCAAACACGAAGTTACACAATTTAGTCCTTCGTTTCTAACTTTTGCCAGAAATATCCCTTTGGACGGTTCCTTCTTTGGTGCAATAGAAGACAAAGCAAGCAATGTCACTAATATTAATAACAAGCTATTCGATCCAAGACCACTAGAAAATATGTCTTCTATTTTCAAAGAAGTGCAAAAGAGAATACGTCACTCTTATGCGACGAATTCTAGCAGGTATAACCTTCGTAGACGTGATGTCAAATATCACGTGGGTGATAAAGTCTGGAAGAAAAATTTTGTCCTATCAAAAGCTGTCGATGATTTCTCTGCAAAACTAGCACCAAAATTTGTCCCTTGTATTGTCAATAAAGTTTTGTCTAAATTAGTCTACAATTTAAAGGATATAGATGGAAATGATCTTGGAAATTTTCATGTCAGGGATATCAAATTAGATGTCACTGATTCTAGTGACGATGAAAATCAGTAATGCATATTAAAAATATATCTTTTGAGTAAAACTTGCAGTTATACTATTATATCTTACCTTTAAGTGTAATTTAAACTTACATATATCTTGTATTGCATATATTTTAAATTATCTTCTTATCTCTTTTGTTAAGCTTATACATATTTTTTATTACCTGCGTTAACAAATCTTCGTTATTTATGGACTTTTCAATAAAATATTTGGTTATGAGGTTATGAGAACCTTTGCTAGAAAATTTATCTACTATCTTTCACAAGTTTGATTGTTACTTACTTTTCTTTATCTTCGTTTAATAACACATTATCTATTACCTTTGCAAGTTAGCTACTTGTATTACCTTTATAGTGTTATTAAAACTATTGCGGTAATAACTTATGTCTAATTTTCATACCTAGTGCAAGTGTCTTGTTTTTCCGTTAAATGGGTTCAAATATGAGATTTGTTCAGACAAGCACATAAAAATTGCCTAGGATGATTTATCTTCGCGGGACTTGAGGTCACTGCAGGAAAACTATTAACAAGGGCGTTAATATTTTCCATTTACCCATTAGGGGTGTTGCGTTAGGCATATTTCTTTATCTTTTGGAGTGAAAGTAATCTTATGCATATATCTTCTTTTAATAGAAACCTCTGGTGTAAGATTATGAAGCTTTGAAGTTTTTGATTGCATTTGAATTGTCTTTAACATTTTAAATACATACGTCTATATTTATGCAGTTCTAGTTCTATTTCTTTTGTGTAGATCCCTGGATAGTGTTTAGTGTTATAGCAATTTTATATGATATTACTACCACAACTTGTCTTATCTTTGCTTTGTATTTTCCTTTATCATAAGTAAGCCAAATTTTATGCAGTATCTTTAATTTCTTTTGTGTAGAACTTTGACTTACTAGGTATTGTGAAGAATATACTTATCTTTATCTAACAATCAAAATTACTTGTGTTACTTAATTATCTTGATATTTACCTACCTTTAATTTTTGATACTATTTGGTACAAAAATTACTTTATCTTATACTAGCTTAATGTTAATTTGCTGTTTTATTGACTTGCCTTAGTCCATAAATATATGCAATATGCCGAGAATTCATTCTCATTATCTTATCTTTAATAAACAATGTAATTGTTTCCAGACCATACTGTCTATTGAAGTTTAGTCATAATAAGTTTCTCTGATTTAGTTCACAATGATTGCCCTCATCAATGCATAACTATAATGGATTTTCTTTTTCTTGAGTGTTATATTTTATTGAAAATTTTTTTTTATTGCATTTGCAAGGTAGATTTAACCTTATGCATACTACTATTTAGAAATCTGGTGTAGGGTTGTGTCTCTTTGAAATGACAATGAAAAGGTTTTGTTTTTTATACCCTCTTGTATAACTTTGCTCTATACAATTTTTCTGTATAGATTACTTTATTATTCCAACAGGTGCATAACGTTTGGATATAAATCAAAGTATATTTATGACTAATTTTTCTTCTTCAGTTCAACTGAGTATAATTTTGCGCAGTTTTCTTTTCATCTTGTGTAAATTTTATACTTAGTAGATGTCTAGATTGGTCTTACTAAATTTTTACTTATTTCTTTTATATTTTGACGTTTACCTTATCTTTCTTAACTGCTTATAATGTTCTACTCATACTATCTCATGCAATATATGCAACTAAAATCTAGATTAGTATTATGATAACTAATATTTGGACTTATATACCTACTGCATTACTGATGATTATGATATCTTATCTTTTATAACTTAATGATTATATGCATATCTAGTGATATTGCTAATATCATAATTACCTATGCTTAAAATTAGCTTCCCTTAAGAACTAACATTCTTGAAAGAATGTCTTTCTAACGATGTTTATCTACATGAATGATAGATACATCGCCCCCATATTAGTTGTTGTTGTATGATATATATGTAATTACATATATATGGGACCGAACTATGGTGGAGATGTACATTTATACCACTGGATCTTCCTTTAATGGTAAGGTTGTCTTTAGGGTATGGCGTCGGGGGGTTCATAGTACACAGGATTGTCGTCTCTGAGGAGCGCTTTCGAGGTTTAACCATGGATTATGGGCTACTGCGTTCATACCAACATGATTTCAATCGACCCAGTGTATAATCGATGTACAGTACCAAAGGTTGCGGATAACCCTTAACGTAGCTTTTCTCCCTCTTGGTCTACGACCAATTTTAGTGTGACGAATACTACAATTCGTTGGGATAAAATATTTCCCTGAGTATTAACTCTAAAGCCTTGTAAGGAATTGCTATAAGATATAGCATAGGATTATTTACCTTACAATTTTAGTGTGACGAATACTATAATTCGTTGGGGATGAAATAATACCCAGAGTTCTCACTCTAAAGTCATTTAGTGTATAAAGTATTACAATACTGTAATACATAGTTTATAATTATGTAGTTAAAATTTTAGTTTAACGGATACTATAATTCGTTGGGTGATAGTCATTTATTTTTTGACTTAGGTTAATATAAGTATATTAATTTTTATATCTTATAACAAGTTAACCATTTTCACTTTATTTTGTTTAAATAATAGTATCTAAACTTACAAGTTAATATACCTATATCTAGGTATCTACATAACTTTATTATTTGGTAAAGATTACCTTTATTATTATTTTGATGATCATAACATATAATGAGTTTAGTGATGAGAAAAATTTCTCAAGGTACTTTCGAAATTTTTCTACCGGGTGGTGGAAGTGTGTAGCGTTATAACTGCTACATTGCCTGCTTTCTTTCTTATGTTAATATATTTCGTTAATTCTATTCTCCAATTTCCGTATCTTCTGTCATAATTCATATTCTTCTAAATCCTCCATTGTATCTCTTATTTTTCTATATATTTTCTAGGATATAGATTGTATCAGAATTATGTCGTTACTTAATTAATTCATTATTCTCTTTTCATTTTTACTGGTATTTGGTATAAAAACCAGTTGGCGTCCAAATCTATCTTCTTTATATATATATATATATATATATATATATATATATATATATATATATATATATATATATATATATATATATATATATGTGTATATGTGTGTATATGTATGTGTATATATATGTGTATATATGTATATATATGTGTATATATATTTTAGTATCTACCTTTCCTATTTTCTTAATAATCATCATTTTTATCTTTTACTCAAGTTTCTAAAGAGTGAATTTTGTTTTCATCTCTATTTCTGTTACTTTGGAACGAGAGGTCCCATCTTTATTCTCTGTGACATTTATTTTCTCCTTCCTGTTCGATACAAAAGTCGATATAAATGGCTTTTATTTCTAAAAATGTCGATTTTCTTCATGACTTCTCTAAGAATAGAATAACCAATTGTTGTGTCGTCTCCAGATTTGGAGTCAACCTCCGGGATACATTTCTCAGGTGCGTGTCAACTTTTTACCATCCAGAAGACCAACCGGCCTGAGAATGGAACCATTATTCCAATAGGAGAGTTGACTCCGGAGCAAGAAAATCCACCACTACCAACATGGCTTGCTAACAACCAGAGCAGAAAAGACCAGAAAAAAACTTAGGATTTGGTGACAAAAATTCTTCTTTCATATACCTAATGTAACACTGTAGCAAGAAGTCGAATAATTTTTATTTAAATTCAATACGATATTTAACATTTATTTTTCTGTTTTTTTTATATTTCAATAAACATGTGTTAATTTAACTGTGTATTGTTTCTTCTTTTTACTTGTTTGTGTATGTTGCTCCAGAGTAGGCCATATTCACGTCCTGAGTGAGCTAGCCAGGGAGTGTTTCGTATAACGTCTAATGTAGCAATTTTGTAATTGATGCATTAGGGGTTATGACGGTAAAAATTGGTCCCAACGGGAAACGATTTGTCACTCCAACGTTGTCAGTGATGTTAGTCAGGTTGTAGCAGCAAACTAAGGTTTGCGGTTACAGGTTGACAACAGCAGCTCAACGTTGGGATGTTACAAATTGAGCCTCGAAGGGTTACAAATTGGCACCCAATGAATATTTGTTGGCACGTCATAGATTGACGTCCAATGAATGTTCGTTGGAACGTTACAATTAAAATACACGAATGCTTTCGCTCCAAAAAAATCAAAACTTATTACCAACACAAATGGACATAAATCAATACTGTGTCATAAGTGACACAAATATCAATCAAATACTGTGTCGTTTTTTATTTTCTGTAAAAAATAAGAAAGAAAAGATTCGTGTATGCCAAAAGGCATTTTTAGACACTTTGCGCCTATCAAAGAACAGGGTAACACGTGTTGTTACTCGACATTCTAACTCTGGTACAATGCCTTCAGAGACTAGGGGAGGCAATCGAAAATACAAACCATATGAAAAGAAAAGAGAATCTGTAATAGCTTTTATAAAAAAAAATACTGTAATCGAAAGCTATTATTGCAGAAGTAAAACCTGTAACCGCATGTATTTAAGTTCGGATGTTAATATAAATAGGATGTTTAGGATGTATGATGCTGAAAAGACTGACGGGAGTAAGAAAGTTAAAGCTTCGTATTTTCGTCACATATTTCGTACAGTATCTAATATTGGTTTTGAGAGCCCAAGAACAGATGAATCCTCAACATATATTTCCTTTCTGAGAGAATAAAAAACGAAAAACATCGAAATAATAAAGAAACGCTAATGACTGAAAAAAGGTGCCACAAACTTAAGGCTAAAGCATTTTATTCATTTTTAAAGGAAAAACGAGAAGATCTCTTAATAATGTCATTTGATTGCCAGAAAAATCAAGTTCTTCCTCGAGTTCCAGATCAGATTGCATACTATTCGCGACAACTGTACAAGTATAATCTTACTATAATCGTTGGTAATTCGAAATGTTCACAAACTAAGGAAAATGTATACTTCCACTTATGAAGGGAATGGAACCGATCATAACAAAGGTCCCAACGAAGTATGTTCTGCTGTGTACCATTGCCTAACGAATATCAACATACCAGAAACTATAAGAGTTGTTCGTTTAGTATCAGATGGGTGTGGGGCACAAAATAAAAATTTCGATATGATGGGTATGTTGAGTTTATGGTTTTTGAAACATGCGCCGCAAGAAATCAAAACTTTAGAATACATATTTTCAGTTGTTGGACATTCGTTCTTACCCTATGATAGGGTTTTCGCGCGCATTAAAAAAAGAATTAAAAAATCTAATATTATAATAAGTCCCGAAGAGTACACCAAACTGTTATATCACTAACAGGAATAAAATTTGATTGAAAATCCACCATTGGAATGTTTCTGCGTCCACCAGGGTCGTGGCATTTTCAATTTAACCATGCTAAAAGATTCATTTTTAAATCCTGTTAAAGTTGGAGTAAAATTATCACCTTTGTAAGAACGAAACGTATCTGCCTTACTTACAAAGCATATTGGAAAGGACTGGCAGAATTTGGTGTCGCTGTCGTACTACAAAAGCATAATAATTCCAGGTCAGGATGAACACGTTGGTCAGCAGGAGAACATAGTAGATGAAAATGAGAATAAACAGCAAAGGATGCAGTGGAAAAATATGGAAGATCAACAAGACAAAGAAGAACAGTGTGAGAATCCTTTGGACGTTCCCATCTAGTTATTAATTTTAACTGTGTCTTTAGTTTATACCCTAGTAAATATTTGATTAAAAACATTAAACAGAAAGATTTTTTAGTTGAAATAACACATTTTTTAATTATACCAAACATTTTCTTATTTTTTAAAAAGTATTTAAATGTGTATATCTAAAATCTGTATATAAAGTTTCAAAATAAAAGTTTAAAATAAATAATTTAAAAAAACATTTTAAAAACTAGATGTATCTACAACGTTTGGTTTCCAAACCAGATACATCCATCTAAAACACAGTTATAACTTCTTTCATAAAACACACACACACATACACACACGCGAAGCGTTCAACCCAACCCCTAGTGACATGTGTATACCACTGCTAGTCAGTGGGATCCACATGTCCGAAGATCAAACCGGTCTCGCTCCAGAAGAGCTAATCATTCTGGATCGGTACCTATCTGACCCCCAGGTTTTTCCTCCACCCCTTTACTACGTGTGACATACGTAGCAAAGGCTTATGAACTTTACGTCGGGCTATTTGGGTAATGAACAAAACCCTCCGTATCGACATGGTTGTGGTTAAGCCACCTGAAATTTAGGGGTAGCTAGAAGCTTTTCTCCCCAGTTACTTTACTGAATTTACTTGGTATGAGCATTACTTTGGACCTGATGTCCCTAAAAAGTGTGTGCCCCTGCACGGAGAGGCACCAACCTAAGTTGGTGCCCCTGCACGGAGAGGCACCAACCTAAGTTGGTGCCCCTCCGTACAGAGAAATGTGTGTGTTCGGACACTCAGCTGCCGATTTGGCAAAAATTAATTTGTTCTCCTCACCAGCTGAGCACCCGACCGGTCCGGCCACCGAGCTTATGTTTGCCGCACATGGTCTCGATGCTCGGGAGTCGCGCTGCTGGTCTTCCAATGGACCTGCCTTAAGGGCCTAAGCCAACAAGTTGGCTGTACGAGGAGAGCATAAGGCTCTCTATGTACCATTATCGCGTATGTTTATATGTGTGACAGGGGTCAGTATCACTGTCACGTATCTTAATTTACTCGCGAAGTTAGAAGGTATTTTGTCGGGTTTTTATACTAATACTAAGACTTAAGACTCATTATTTTTTTGGTGAGTAATTCCTGGTGTCTGGAACTCTAAATTGCTAGCCCCCCTTTTTTTTCTACTTCTAATCCGCGTTGGTTTTGACTAGTCTGTGCCTATCTCTGACTTTACTCTATTTTATGCTACTGGGACATATTCTGCTATTTGTTGTTTAGGCCGCCTATGTGTCGTCCTAACGTTTGCATCATAATCTGTTAGCTCTCGCAGCTTTCTGTTGGGGTGGTTTCTTATTTCATTAAAGATGTCATATGCTTTTTCATTCATTGTATGAAGAATTCTTGTCTGTTTTGTGTCCCTATATATGTATCGTAATGGTACATATCTTGATACATTTAGTGCATCTCTGATTAGCTGATTTTGTACTACTTGCAGTTTCTTCCTGTTTGTTTTACACGTATGTCCCCAGGCTGCTGATGCATAAGTTAGCGTTGGAAGTATTATACTATTTGCTACCCTTATCTTCGTCCAGAAGTTTAATTTGCTTTTCTTGCCTATTAGTGATGCAAGTTGTATATTTGTTAATTTTGCTTTATGCACTACTTGATTTACGTGTTCCGTGAATGTGAGCTTGTGATCAAGGGTCACTCCTAGGTATTTAGCTTAATTGCTCCATTCTATATCTTTATTCGCTAGATTTAGTTGTATATTGGGTATTTGTCTTCGTTTTCGTAACGTGACGGCCTGTGTTTTATTTGGATTAAGTGCGATTTTCCACTTTATGCACCATGCATATAGCCGATTTAGAGAGCGTTGTAGGTCTCTGGTTGCAAAGTTTATGTTTCTGTTGGTAGTTGCTAACGCTGTATCGTCCGCGTACAAGCTGAGCAGCGTTTTATAGTCGCTGGGTGTATCTGCTGTATATATGGTATACAGGTAAGGTGACAGCACAGTCCCCTGAGGCACACCAGCCTCCAGAGTTCCGACCTCGGATAGGGTAGACCCTATACGAACTCGGAATCTCCGGTTTGCTAGGTATGATGCAAGGAGACATGTCATCGCCTCAATGTATCCACTATGACTCATTTTGTATAGTAGGCCTTCGTGCCATACTCTGTCAAAAGCTTTACTGACATCAAAAAAAGCTGCAGCT
The DNA here is from genome assembly GCA_918026665.1 of Diabrotica balteata. Lineage (NCBI taxonomy): Eukaryota > Metazoa > Arthropoda > Insecta > Coleoptera > Chrysomelidae > Diabrotica > Diabrotica balteata. Next base: position 47,471,814 of record OU898283.1, on the reverse strand, counting down.
GTGTACATTTTTTCATTGTAACCTTTGGTAATGAATTCCGTTAATCTGAGTACTTGTAACTCACAGGAGTGCCTGGATCTAAAACCGAACTGTGCTTCTGGAATCATTCCGATTGCTTCAGACTCTGTTTGAAGTCTTTTTAAGATTATTCTTTCGGCTATTTAGCTTAAACATGATAGTAAGCTTATGGGTCGATAGTTCTGTGGAAAGCTCGCATCTTTTTCCGGTTTTCCAATCATTATTACTTCCGCCTCTTTCCACCTATCTGGAAAGTATCTTACTCGCAGTATTCCATTTATTATGTTTGCAATGTACACTGTGATCTTATTTGGTACATTTTTGATTGCCCTGTTAGTGATTTTATCAGGACCTGCTGCTTTTTTAGGATTTAATATTTTGATTAGTTCTTTGATCTCTTCCGGACTTGTATGCTCTAGGCCTATGATGCCTTTTCTTCTTCTTAAGCGTCTAGCGCTTCTTTCTACTTCCTCCGTGAAGTCTAAATCTTCTGCCGAGTGAAAATTTTGCGTATTATTGGTTTCGAGTGTTTCTCTCATTACTTCCGATTTTTCCTGATCAGTAAATACTCTACCGTTTGTTCCGTGTAATGGTGGTATAGGTTTTTTATCATTTCTTAGTATTTTTGATACGACCGAACTTCTTTCATAGAAACATTTCATGACCCTAAATATGGCAAAAACATACTATCCCCCACCTCTGTTACCAAAATTTAGACGTGGTAATGTTTTATTTTCAAGTTCTAATCAATTTTCGTGTTTCCTGTAAAATTTCAATTTCATGATGTATCTGGTTTTGAAACCAAACGACTCAAGTCATGTGCATAGGCCAATATCAGGGTAGATTTATCTAATATTGTACCTTGGTTGCATAGTTATGAATCTCTTATAAACTTATCGAGAGCAATATTAAAAAGCAGTCATGCCAGCGCATCCAGATTTACTCCTGTCTTGGTTTTGAATACTTCAGTCAACAATTTATCCATTTTTTACAGTTTATAGTTTTATTAGCTATTATATTAACCTCCTTGTTCCTACAGATAATTTAATCCAAACTTAATAAAAATTGGACTAATAATCATATTTTTTTCTAGTTGTGATGTCTTTATTAAGTGTTTCCTACGCCTCTTTGATCTTATATCTCTCATATTCTTTGCATGTAATATTCTTATACGTAGTTTTTTTCCTATCGAAAAATAATCTAAATCTGCATTGGGGCTCCTATAATTACGGATATCCAGCGGGTTAGAAAAGTGTTTACTATCAATAAGAGCTGTCTGAGTCTATTGAAATATGTCCATGATACCTCGTATATCTTTCTGTAGGAAAGAATGTGCTAGCAACCATCATACCTCTTGAGACTTCGAAGTAAATTTCCTAGCTTTTGTTTTTAATTATGTCATCATGTAGATCTAAATGTACTAATATGTGCTTAATAGCAGTCTTATTTACCAATTTGGGCCTTTAGGTAATCAATCACAAATAAAGTTTCACTTTGAAAGAATGTGTCATAAGCAGATTCCATTTCTTGTCGTTAAATTGCTTCTATTCGCTTTTTTTTCTTTCTTCAGTTGGTGCATGGATATTGACTATATTAAGATTAAATAATTTTTCCTTTTTTCATATTTTTATATTTTTGTACAGGTGTTGTACTATTTTTATATATTTTTTTTTTATTTCTTCTTTTTCGAATATTACCTAGAGCATTAAACGTAGTACACTATCTTATGTCTTTGTCAGATGCATAAAGGCAATATAAGTTGAAAGTTGAGTTATAATCTTATCTTTTCTCAATAACCTTCTTTAGAGAAAATATGCTGTCTATACAGGATCTTCCTGCACGATCGCATTTTTGTTAATCTATATCTCCCATTTTTTTAGTTTAATTTTTTATTATTTTTCCATACAATTCTGAGAATAAATTTATGACACTTAGCCGACTGTAGTTTAAACAATTCTTTTTATAAAATCCGTAAAATAGTTTCGAAACACAATTCAGATTTCTGCTTATAATCTGAGCCTTCTAAAAATTGCAACGCAAACAGACGTTGATAAAAGATGTTAAAAGGGACATGGGGAATCTAAAATTTGCATTCCACGACATGTCTTTTACAACTAAGCAGAAATCCTTAGCGAATTGTGCTTCTAGTACTTATACTAAAAGTATATCCGAAGATAAAAGAGTATATCCGAAATAAAATGAAAAAAAAAACAGCAAATATTCGATCTCACGCAAACAATCCCTATGTATCTGTTGATACGTATTTCGACCTAATAGGTCTCATCAGAACAGCTATTCATAGGAGTTCTCAACGTGAAAAATAAATATTTTCTGTCTTTTGAGAAGCAACAATTAAATGGCTGCAATACGGACGCGATAGCGACATCTAATTACAAAATCCGTATCCTTTTTGCAATTTTTAGAAGGCTCAGATTATAAGCAGAAATCTGAATTGTGTTTCGAAACTTTTTTACGGATTTTGTAATTAGATGTCGCTATCGCTTCCGTATTGAAGCCATTTTATTGTTGCTTCTTAAAAGACAGAAAATATTGATTTTTCACGTTGGGAACTCCTATGAATAGCTGTTCTGATGAGACCTATTTGGTCGAAATACGTATCAACAGATACATAGGGATTTTTTGCGTGAAATCGAATATTTGCTGTCTTTTTCATTTTAATTCTTTTTATCTTTGTTTTTGAAAATGATATGCATATGTGCTTTTGTCCACTCTGGAAGAAAGTAATTCCCGTTATGGGATGTATTTTAGTAATTAGTTCGGCATCTCTTGTGGTCCATATGCTTTTCGATTTCTAGAGTGCATACTGCATTTTTTATCTTACTGTAATCTTTCTTTTTACTATCTAGTCTTTTTACCCAGATATTTAGTGGCTCAAAACGTGTATACCTAGACACTGATGGTACAATATGGATTCCAAAAAGTTTTATTGTGTGATATAGCCCGATTGGCTTTTTTAAATATATATCTTTTATAAAGGATTTTATTAAATTTTGTTCTGTACTGTTATTGCGGGTTCCTAACCCGAATTAGAAAGCGGTAGGGTAAATGGATAGCGAACGGGTCCTTATAAAAGGTAAGAAATGCATGTCTTCATTTGTAGACGACACTTGTAAATCTTACCCAGGAAGGGATGTGTGAACGCGAGTTATTCACTGTCTAAACCTAGGCAACATTGGCTAAGCAGTAAACTTAAATAGAAAATCCTGTTCCTCCTATTACGGTGTTGGGGCGCAGGGCCTACTTCTCTTCAGTTGTAAAAGAACCCACTGCAAAAAATGATAACATCCAGCCTCGAAACACGGACGAGAAAACAACGAAGACGATATATCAAATGAACATGTACTTTGAACATAAACATATGAAATATTTAAGGGTGGAGAACCAAGTCAGACGAATTTATAGAAATAAAGAAAAATACAAAGATAGAAAAGACGTGCGAGGTTTTATACATATTTATGGTGGAGCAGAGGAAGACGAGAGCACAAGTTGGTAGTAAAAATTAGGCGTCAACTTTTATATTAATTTGCTCAGACAGCTCAAATTCTGTGGCTGTGTTTAAAAAACAATCAAAAACTATGTGTGAATAAATCAATGTAGCATTCGCTTGGGTTAACGGTCATTGTGGTATAAAATAAAACAAAACTAATGCAAAGTCTAAAGGAAACAGTAAAGAAGGAAAATATGAAGCATACAAATTTCAATATACTAAAACTTTCTGACATGTTAAGCTAATATTTGAATTAGTATTCGAAAAGGTAATTTATATAAAAGTAAATTGCAAGTTTCAGCGCAGAGTAGTTGTCAAAGTCAAACCTGACAGCAAGTAAAGGATTTACTTCAGTTATAAGCAAAATAAGATTTAACCACGTTTGAATACCTCAACACATGTACGCTACTGGCATTGAACGAATGAAGCTCGATAAAGGTGTCTTGGAGATTTTTTCCCAAGTTTCGTAATTTGATCCAAACATTAATTGATATAAATCAGAAAATTGAGAAAAGAGAAATACAATTTTGTGTCGACTGTTAATATATTTTTTTCCCGCTTCACAAAGCATATTGCAGATAATTAGTGTAATATATAGTGAATCTGCCGGATCTTTGCACATCGTCATCATTTTTATTATTATTTACTATTTATAACTGGGAATAAGCCACAATTAAAGATAAAAATACGTTTATTGACGTTTCAATTTCCAATTCGGAAATCGTTCTCAAAATACAAACAGTAAATTAAACAAATTTTGTTTTTTGTTACATAGTGAAAAAATTCTTCTAATAATTTAATTTTATCTGACTCATTTATATTGACAATTCAGACATACATTATGCATTTTAAAGTAGACGACTTTAAAATGATATTGTCAATATTGTTGAGTTGCGCTCCTGGGACGACTTTACTTATAAGATAGTTCATTCGATTACATGAAATCAACTTTAACTTGAGAATATCCGTCAGAAAAAAATCATACCATGTAATTCGTCTTTAAAAAGACAAACACATGACATGATGACAGTAAAATTCTCCTGTTAGTGATTCCATAGTAAATTATGAGGAAAATCCCAGTATTAGTAAGTCAGTAACATATAGCGGATACATCATTTATGTTTTTTAAATAACGTAACATATAAAATCAGAATTTTGATGTTTGTTGAAGGTAAACTAAATTCACGAACAAATACTTACAATGTCGGGATAGTATTATGAGGTTTTTTTCCTGGTTTTTCCCTCATAATTTACTATGGAATCACTAACAGGAGAATTTTACTGTCATCATGTCATGTGTTTGTCTTTTTAAAGACGAATTACATGGTATGATTTTTTTCTGACGGATATTCTCAAGTTAAAGTTGATTTCATGTAATCGAATGAACTATCTTATAAGTAAAGTCGTCCCAGGAGCGCAACTCAACAATATTGACAATATCATTTTAAAGTCGTCTACTTTAAAATGCATAATGTATGTCTGAATTGTCAATATAAATGAGTCAGATAAAATTAAATTATTAGAAGAATTTTTTCACTATGTAACAAAAAACAAAATTTGTTTAATTTACTGTTTGTATTTTGAGAACGATTTCCGAATTGGAAATTGAAACGTCAATAAACGTATTTTTATCTTTAATTGTGGCTTATTCCCAGTTATAAATAGTAAATAATTTACAATGCCACAAGAAAATAGCTTCAGAACAACATTTTTATTATAGAAAATATACCAAAACATGTGGGCCAAATGTATATCGGTTATTAGAGTTAGAAAATGGCTAACGGACATTTTTGTACTGCTTTTTTTATTTTATTTATCGCATTTTGAAAACTTGGTATGCATATTTGTGAACGTGATTTTCCAATTTTTAAAAATCTATAGGTTGTTCAATATTATCAACAGTAAAAAAATATTTAAACCGTAGTAATCAGAATTTAAAGTATTTTTATTCAATATAATCAAATACAGTCACCTCCCGTTTATCCGTGCGGTTGAGTGGTACGGTTGTTGCGTATATCGAAAATCACTGATAAGCCGTAAATGAAAGTCAAATACATAAACCGTAAAATAGTTTCGAAACACAATTCATATTTCCGCTTTAATCTGTGCTTTCTAAAAATTGCAAAGCAAAACAGACGTTGATAAAGGTCTTAAAAGAGACGTAGCAAATTTTAGATTCCCCACGTCTCTTTTAACACCTTTATTAACGTCTGTTTTGCTTTGCAGTTTTTAGAAAGCACAGATTAAAGCAGAAATCTGAATTGTATTTCGAAACTATTTTACGGTTTTATTGTAAGATGTCGCTATTGCGTCCGTATCGAAGCCATTTTAGTGTTGCTTCTTAAAGGACAGAAAATATTGATCTTTCACGTTGAGAACACCTTTGAATAACTGTTCTGATGAGACCTATTAGGTCGACATACGTATCGATAGATACAAAGGCGATTTTTGCGTGAAACCAAATATTTGCTGTCTTTTCACTTTAAATACATAAATGCAAAAAAATAAAATGTAGTTTTACCTAAAGCTTTAATTTACAATTTTCAATTTGTACTTATATTTTAAAACTTTTTAAAAGAAGTCTGTTACTTATTTCTGCTTCTCTAAGTAGAACACGTGTTTATTTATTCTACATTGCACTTTACGTAGCATCACTTTTTCAGCGAGTTCGGCGCATCGTCTTGGTCCTCTGGATATTCTAGAAGTTAATTCTCATGACACAAGCTTCGTAAATTACTCGTCCACCAGATACGAACTCCTCTTTTTCTTTATTACTTTCCTCGTTTTCTCACCGGTAAATTCTAATGGTCTCTTCATCTCTTTAATGCTTAAATCCCGGGTTGATAGCGTCGCAGTTTAAACACTGTTGAGGTTTGTTGCATTCACATTCTTACCCTCAGCAACTGAGTTTAATAAACTTGTTAGGACAGGCAGTTTATTTTATCTTTTCCAACTTTTAGTTCTTCACAATTTTCGATTGTTTTAACAGTTTCCTCCATAATTTCACAATTGTTTGAAGTCTTTACAGATTCCTACACAGATGCAAATGAAGCCGATAATAGTGAATGACTTTCAAAAGTGTTTTAAGTCATATTTTTTTTTAATTATTAAGAATAGTAATTCAATCAACTTAATCAACTTCAGTTTGTGACTTTCTGTAGCATTGCTACAAGACATATTCATAATAAGTTCTTTGCTGGATTTATGGTCCCCTGCTTTACATTCACACCAAAAACAGCGGCGCTAACATAAACAAAAATTAAAGTTAAAGGACTAAATAAAAAACCCATGGAATACTTGAACAGAAAAAGAATGTAAGAGAACATTTCTGGGAATCAAATATTAGAAAACGATAACATAGAGGAAAGCTTGAAAACTAAAAATAACACAAATAACGCAGCAACAAAATTACTTATAGAGGGGAAAGTAACGAACATAACATACCAAAAAGAAAACCTCACAACGAACTAATAAAAAAAACACATTCAAAAGAAAACATGGGCAGACTACTTTCGATCCCTATTTGCTAAAATTGAGGATAATAAACCACCAATACCAGACGTAACGGCAAGATGAACAAATTATCAAGGAGAAGAGGGTAAACGAAGCATGTAGGAGCTGGAAGGTAGTATATAAATTGGAGCTGGGGGATAAGATAATAAAACAAGTGTTGGATTTTAAATATCTAGTCATCACATTGTCTAGCTACAAAAAACTCGAAGCAGAAGTGAAAGATCAGAGGAATAGAGCAAACCGAGCAGCAGGTTGCCTAAATGAAACAATAGGGAGAAGTAAAAATATTGAAAAAAAAAGCAGAATTTAAACAGTATTAGAACAGTAATAACAACGATACGGAAAAACGTCCTAATATAAAGGAGACAAAAAAAATGTTAGAAACAGCAGAGATAAAATCATTTATTAAAAAATTTCTAGCTTAAGACTATAGAACAGAGCTAGAAGTACAAATACACAAAGTAGGTAAAAGGTAGACATCAGTGACTGAGTAAGAAATGGAAGAGTAGAATGGAAAGATCATATGAGTCAAATAACAAATACAGTGGTAAAGACGGCAAGAGAGGGTTCCCTACTAGGAAGACGACCAATAGGAAGACCACTTAAAGGATATAACGACAATTTACTTGAGGTACAGTTAAGAACAGATAGAGTCGTGTCTACATAAAAAAGAACAACAAGAAATAGTTATTTAAGCGGAGTAACTAAAAATATGGTTAAAGTTAACGTTTGTTGCTTTACCAAAGAAAACAAAATCCGTATTCTGCAGTGATTGTCAGACCATCAGCTTAATAGACCATCCTTTAAAGCTTTTTTTTAATCATACATCAAAGTGTGGCTTATTCCCATTTAAATAGTAATTACTTTAAAAATGCCACAAGAAAATAGCTTTAGAACAATATAAAGAATATATGGACTACGCAAAGAAAGAATATTTCATTTACAGTTTGGGTTTTGGAATACAGTGGTTACGAGAGAGGCTTTCTTTGGCATAAAAGTGCCATTTTAACGATATAGAGAAGTGAGTTGCGATGTTCGATTATCAGGTGTTCGATACAGTAAATCGCTACAAACTGTTGGAGATATTATGAAATATTGGAATAAATACCTGTGATCTAATAATTATTGGCAATATTTACTGCAATCAAACATTGTTTCTTCCTATAAACGCAGGAGAATTCGACAATATAAAGATCAAATGTGAAGTCCAACAGAGATTAACAAATTATAATAATAATGTTTATTTAGAATCCGTAAACTAATTTTCGAAACCAAATTCAGATTTATCCTTTAATCTGTGCCTTCTAAGAATTGCAAGACAAGGCAGACGTTGATAAAGATGTTAATAGGGACACGGGGAATCTAAAATTTTCATTCAACGACATATCTCTTCAACTAAGCAAAAATCTATAGCAAATTGGTTTATTGTACTCATACAAAGTATATACAAATAAAAAGAAAAAAGCAGTCAAGATTTTATTTCTCGTAGAATGCGTCTTTGTATCTGCTTATACGTATTTCGCCGTAATAGGGTTCATCAGAACAGCTATTCACAGGCGTTCTGAACGTAAAAATTAATCTTTTCTGTCTTAAGAAGCAACTCTAACATGCCTTCGTATAGACGCAAATAGCGACAACTGATATTAAAATCCTATTAACATCTTTATCATGTCTGTTTTGCCTTGCAATTCTTAGAAGGCACAGATTAAAGCAAAAATCTGAATTTGGTTTCGAAAATTTGTTTACGGATTCTAATATCAGATGTCGCCATTTGCGTCTATACGAAGCCATGTTAGAGTTGCTTCTTAAGACAGAAAAGATTTATTTTCACGTTCAGAACGCCTGTGAATAGCTGTTCTGATGAGCCCTATTAGGGCGAAATACGTATAAGCAGATATACAGACGCATTGTACGTGAAATCAAATCTTGACTTTCTTTTTGTTTTTAATGTTCATTTACTTTCCATTAAACGAAAAGATGGAAAATTACAGATATCTTAAAATATTGTTGAGGCAACAATGAAGAATGGAAAGTACCCAGACGATACTGTTGGTAACTGTTCAGTGGAAAACGGGAATCTTGAATTCTTCCAGTTACTTATTGCTAATATTATTTGGACTTCCCGTGGTTTTAGTAAAGAACACAAGACCGTATATGCAACTATTTAGTACTTCTACGTGACTGTTATGATAGAGAAAAGAGACTTAATTGTTTGTAATAATACAACTAAAAAATATTACAAATATAAATTAATACTACATGTTGTTACATCGATGACTGGAAACGGAATAATGCTGCATGAGGGTTACTAGGTAGCCTCTCAAAGGTGGGTACTTTCCAAAAATATATCGTAACGGTTAGTTTATTTATGTGCGATGTCCATTTGAGTTGACAGTCGAATGTTATTCCCAAAAATTTAATTTCGTTTATTGTTATAAGAGTATTTCCATTTAGTTTTAAAATTAAGTGGTGTTGTGTTTTCCTTTTGTTAAATATTATTACTTTAGTTTTTTCAGTTGAAAATCTCAAGCCTATATTTAAAGACCGACCACCCTTTTAATTTATTTAGTGTATTTTGTAATATTGATGCAGCTGATTGTAGGTTTTTACTTCTCATATATATCACAAGATCATCGGCGTAAAGGTTTGCCTTTACTGGAAGCATAAAACGGTTAGATATGTTGTTGATTGCTATTTAAAACAGCAGGGGGCTTTATACAGATCCTTCAGGGATACCATTTTCCACTGATTTCTTAGTTGACATGACTCCGTTTGTTTTAACTTTTGCACTTCTGTTCTACAGGAAGGTGAAGGCTAAGAATTTGCCATCTATTATCCATCTTTTCATTGTTTTTAAGATGTGATATGTCCATGTGGTGTCAAATGGTTTTGTGATGTCAAAGAATATTGCTACTAATTTTTGTTTATGTATAAAAGCTTCGTGTATTTCAGATTTTAATGCTATATTATCTACTGTAGACCGTTCTGATCGGTACCCACTTTGGATGGATGTAAGGAGATTTTTCTTTTCCAAGTACCATTTTAATCTTTTGCTTAGAATCTTTTCCAATGATTTGCAGATGCTACAGCTAAGAGATATTGGTCGATACGAAGAAGATAAGTTTTTTGATTTATTGTCTTTTGAAAATGGTATTATAATTGCTTCGCGCCAGAAAGATGGAAATTGATGGGTCGAATAAATTTTGTTGAAAATCTCTACTAAAGTAACCTAGGCGCTAATAGGTAGTTTTTCGATGAAAATTGGTGGTATGCCATCAGGTTCTGGTGAGGTATTTTTGAGGTTATTAAGACTTTCATTTAATTAATCAAGTGTTATGGAAGTGTTTAGTGGACCAGCAGTATCTTCCATCTTAATTTTTGATGCTTCTGTTCTTTTTTTATGTTCTAAGAAATTTGAGTGGTATTGCTGATTGCTTGAATACAACTAATAGTGTTCTACTAAAATTTCTGTCATTTTATGTTTGTCCGAAGTTGTTAGATCATTTGTAGTTTTTTGTGTCAATATGGTTAAGTGTTTCTAAACCTTTTATTTTCGTTATTTTTTGCCATATATCCCTTATGGGCGTAGACGAGTCAATTGACGACACTTAATTGGTCTAGCTCTCTTTTTTTGCTTTCTTTAATAAAAATCTAGATCTGGCCCTTAAAGATCTAAAATTGTTATTTAGGTGTGTAATACTTCTTGTATATATTTAAATGATGCTCTGTTTGCTTTAAAGCGGATGCGATTTCTGTGTTCCGCCAAGGAAGAGGAGCATTTGTGATATTTTTGGTTTTTCCTATAGAATCTCTGGCTGCGTAGACGCAGCTGCATCTAAAATTATACCGTTGAGATATGATAGAGTAGTGTCTATATTTTCTTATATAAGGAGATTTGGTATACGTATGCTTACTAAGTTCGAGTATTTTTCCCAATCAGCTGACTTTAATTTCCACGTTTCATATGGTGTTGTACAGGTTTTTTCATCTTTGTCATGAGGTCACTGTCATATAGGTGGTCCAATGCATTCCACTGTAAAAATGGAGATAAAGTTAAATCATTGATAGATAAGTCTATGAAGAAAAATGTGCCATTAAGTGCATTGAATCTAGTAGGTGTTCCTGTATTTAACAAAACTAGTTTTATGTTATTAATTGCTTCTAATAATATTCGTCCATTTTTATCTATTTTTTGAGATCCCCATGCGATATTGTGACAGTTTGTGTCACCCAAAATTAATTTTGGAGATTGAATTTGTTTAATTAATTACATTTTGAAGTTCTAATATAATAGTTTCGTCAGGATGTGGTAAATATACGTTTCATATATTGATTTTGAAATGATGTATTACCGAAACTGCTACTGCTTCCAGATTTGTCTTTAACGGAATTTATTTGGATTGGATGGTGAAATGTATAAAAATTCCGACTCCACCACTGGATATTTGAAGTACTTCTCGATTTTTTGTATAGGACATATAATTTTTTAGTTTTGCATGATTATTGGAAAGACGAGTTTCTTATAGACATATTATTAGTGGTGACAGTTCATTGATTAGCTTTTTTTAGTATGTTTTCAATGTGGCTATAATAGCCATTCAAGTTCCATTGAAGAATGAATTTAATTGGACTACTGAGATAAATCGTAGTCGCTTTCTTCAGTGAGGGAAGATTCATATGTTGGATTTATTTTCTTTATAGTTCTTGTGATATAATTTTTACGCGTCTACCATTTAACTTTCAGTGAACAATTTTTAATAAGGTGTATAAGCCGTCAAAATCTTCTGTATAGTTTTTAGCTGTGACTTCAGGAAATTTTGATCCCATTGCGTTTATAATGAAGTCGCCTAATTCAGAGAAATTTAGCGTATATGAAGGAGATTGGCTTTGACATTGAAAGCCTTTTTCTTTTTTTTTGGGTGCGGATTTTTTTGGAGTTATAAAAGTTTCGTTTAAGTTTTTTGGTTCTGAGATTTCAGGAAAGGTTGAAATTTGCCTTTTTGCTTGATTGGTTGTTTTAGTATTATTGCTGTTAGCTGTAGTTAAAGGTATATTGTGTACTATAAGCGAATCGTTTGCCGTCGAAATATCTGCAGAAATAGGGTTGGAACAGTTGGTTGTATCATCTGAAATATTTGTTGTTGAATTATTTTGATTTACTTTCATGGGTTCGAGTTCTGAAATATATGTTTGTATTACTTGAGATGGATCTTTAAGTGTTTCTGTACCAGTTGATGTTGATGTGCAGTTTTCATCTTTGTGGCTAGTAGTATTACATCTAGCGCAATTTAAACCATCTAGGGATAGCAAGATTATGTAAGGAGTGTTGTCATAGGTTATTAAGGTTGTATTTGGAATAAATTTGGTGATTATCGGAAAGACAAATACTCAGACTCGGGCACACCAACTTTTAAAAACGTTAATTTGGATACTGCAGTTAGTTCTAGTAGTTTCAGTTCGTCTTCTAGAATACTTTTTGGGATACTGGGGTAGATGTTTGATATTACTAGTCTCCTTGCTGGCGTAATAAGTCTTCGAATTAGCAATCTCATTGCCTTGGATAACTACAGTTTTATGGTTGTTTAGTAAGGTATCTACTATGCTAGTATTTGTTCAAGTAAATGCAAACTTGGTTGTTCGCTATTCGTGATGCAAAGATAACATTTTTTGGTCTGAGTAGAGACCCTATGGCTAATATGTATTCATGTCTTTAATACCTTGGATAGCTGATAGAATAATGGCTTGTTCTTTTGAAGGAAAATTGAAGTTTCTTACTGTATTGTCATATTTCGATGTTGATAATGTAGTAGGTATGCTAACATTTTCAGAATCCTGTATTGAATCGTGATTTTCAGTGTTGTATTGAATTATGGGTTGTGTATAATATTTAATAATATTGAATTTGTATTAAATTGGTAATGTACTCACAGTTTGTTTTTTGCGTGAAGAAACTTTGTTGTTTAAATATACTATTTAGCCAACAATATTTTACGTTTCTTGATTATAAACCGCTGAAAAGTATATATTAGTAAGAGCAGATTTTAATTGGCACTATCAACTAAGCGCAGGGTTGGAGTCGGTAATACATTTTGTTAATATAGTTTTCCAAATAAAACATAAACAGAAGAAATATAACATACCTGACTCCCTAAAAGATGCTCTCATCATCAATTAGCCTATGTTTATCCACTGCTGAACGTAAGCCTCCCGTAAAATTTTCCACCTATTTCTGTCTTGAGCTTCTTGCATCCAGATTGTGGTGATGCGCTTGATATCATCCGTCCATCTACTCGGTGGTCGTCCTCTGCTTCGATATGCATCTTGCCTTGGTCGCTATTCCAGAATCTTTGTGGTCCATCTGTCATCCGTTAATCTGGCAACACGTCCGGCCCAAGCTCATTTAGCCCTGGCTATTTTTTTAACTGCATCTGTGACTCCTGTTCTTCTTCTTATTTCTAGGTTTGGTACTTTATCTCTGATGGTAATACCTAATATTGAACTTTCCATTGCGCGTTGTGTAACTCTTATTATATCTATTGTTCTTTTTTTCAGAGTTAGTGTTTCTGCACCATATGTAAGAACCGGTAAAACGTACTGGTTAAAAACATTTCTTTTTAAACAAACTGGGATACTAGACTTGAAAATGTTATTCAATCTACCAAAGGCAGCCCATGTGAGACCTATCCTTCTTTGTATTTCAGTTGTCTAATTATCTCGGCCTAGGCGAATCTCATGCCCTAGATATTTGTAAGCTATTACTTGGTCGATGCTATGACTCTCAATCAGAATTTTACGCTGACTTCAAGGTTGGTCATAAATTTTGTTTTTGAGGTGTTAATTTTAAGACCAATTGTTTTTGACACTTTATAGAGCGTGTGCAGCATTTTTGTAGCTTTATCAACTCTATCAGATATTAAAACGATGTCATCGGCAAATCTTAAATGGTTCAGATCTTTACCATTTATATTAATTCCCATATTATCCTCTCGTTCCATTTGCGTGAACATATATTCAAGAACAGCTTTAAACAATTTAGGGGAGATAGTATTACCCTGTCTAATTCCACGTTCTAGTCGAAACTTCTTGGTATCTTCATGAAGGCAGACACAAGCTGTATCAGTTTCGTAAATACTTTTAATTAAGGCAACATATCGGTAGTCAATGCGGCAGTCAGCCAATGCTCGAAGCATTTTATGATGATCTACAGTATCGAATGCCTTTTTATAATCTACGATTATAAGAAAGATATGCCTGTTATACTCTGTACACTTTTCTATTAGCGTTTTTACAACTTGCAGATGATCATTTGTTCCGTATCTGGAGCGGAACCCAGCCTATGCACAAGGTTGGTAACTATTCAGTTTGTTCACAAGCCGTTGTGTTATTATCTTCATAAATATTTTGTATGTATGTGAGAGCAAACTAATAGGTCGATAGTTCTTTAGGTCTAAAATGTCACCTTTTTTGTGCATTATGGTTATTATGGCATTATGCCACTAAGAGGGGGTTATGCCTCTTGTCAAACAAGCATTGAACATCTTTTTCAACACATTTAGTAACGTTCCTCTCCCTTCTTTGATTTGTTCAATGACTATCCCATCTTATCCAGGTGATTTATTGTTTTTCATCTCCGAGAGAGCTGATTTTATTTCCTCTGTTGTGATATCTAGAAGATGCTCTAGAAAAAATTAAAAATACCCAAGAAAAAAAAGATATACTTATTACTTTGTGAAATTAATTTTTTGTGTGATTATATTATTTTAATAAAAACCGTATTCAGTTAATAATATTAATTTATGAATATTAGTCCAACTATCATCATCCTTGTGAATATAAAGACTATAGATATACTTGTATTTAAAAATATGTCCATAAGTGAAAAGTACAAAAGTTCCAAATCAACTTTTATGTAAAACAAAACGTTATACACACAATTTATGTTCTGTAACGAACATGATGTATTTCAGAAAACTGACATATTACACATCTGCGAAACAATAACATTTAAAGAGTGGAATAATTTATATACTTTTCTTGTTTCAAATATCAGTTACCCTAACAGTTACCGAATATACAAATTTACTTCAACTTTTACCGCCAAGGCAGAAGACAAGTAAAAAGCAATAAATTGTTGTGTCAGTATTCCTTGTAAAAAAATGATAATTGTGATAAACTTTTAAGTAGTAGATATTATTTATTATAAATGTTTATTTTTATTTCATCAGTAACTTTTGCTTTTTCGTATAATTATATTTATTTGCAATCTACATAATTATTTATAGTATTCAGTAGGTATATGTGTAACAGCTGAAAGAGAGACATCCAATGATGTTTCACCTTGTTCTACTTTGGTTTAGTTTTGAAGTAGGTTATGGGGACAAGTTCTCTTACTAGCTCATTTTTATGATCAAACGGTACGTTGATTTTGTGACTTAGTGGCTCGATGGATTTCTTTCCTAGTGAAAGGAATCTTTAAGTCGCAGTGAAGTTTGATTACTTACTTATGATGGTGCATTTACTATCGATCTTAGCACTTTAGACTGGAATGTTTGGATAATATTCAGCGACGTTGGCTTTGCACAGCCCCTTGGTGTAGTCCGTAGAACCAGATAGGTTTGAGTATGGCTTTGTATAAAATAATTTTGTTTTGGATGTCAAGTTTCAATTAACGTCCAAGGAGCCAATATCTACATCTGCTTAAATTTTAAGTCGAGCTGCCTTGTTTTGGTCTGGATAATATTTCTTTCAAGTGAGACGTTGGTTAAAATGGAGGCCAAGGTATTTAGCGTCTGTTACTGTTGGTATTATTACATTTTGCATTCTTAAAGGTAGGCTTATATTGTGAGGGTTGGTAAATGTTATTTGAGTTGATTTTGTTTTGTTTAGTTTTGTTTTCCATTTTTTATACCAATTACTACACATCAGGTTTTGTGATGCTTGTATGGGATCTTTATTTACAGCTTTTTTATTAATTTTTTGTACACACAACAGGCCGTTAAGGCCTAGGGCATTTTTTACAACATAAACTAATTACAATTATTTTAAACACAACTTTATCTATATATATATATATATATATATATATATATATATATATATATATATATATATATATATATATATATATATATACTCTGAAGGACCTGGTGTACAATATTTCTCCATTCGCTTCTATTTTGCGCTTTTATTTTCCACTCCCTCACCTTCACCTGTTTAAGCTCTTCCTCCGCTTTACTAATCCACCTCGTTCTGGATCTACCTATTCTTTTGGGGCCGATTTATTTTCTGGTTATTACTAGTTTAGGCAATATGTTTGTTGCCATTCTTTCCACATGTCCCAACCATCTGGTTCTTTGTGCCATGACGGACTTGGTAATGGTAGGTTCTTTGTATAAAGCCATTAATTCATTGTTCGTTCTTCTCTCCCAACCATCTTCTGTCTCCCGTACTTCCATTATGCGTCTCAATATTTTCCTTTCTCATCTTTCCAGAGTACCCCTTTCCTTCTTATTTAATGTTCATGTCTCACCGCCATATGTTACTGTGGGTCAAATTACTGTTTCATATATTCTGAGTTTACTTTATCTAGAAACGTCTTTTGAGTTTAGTAGGGCTCTTAAACTAACTAATTTTTTATTCCGTTTTGCTATTCTGGCTTCGAGCTCCCATGTCTCTTTTCTATTTTTATCAAAAACTACTAGATTTAGTATTCAAATTTGTCCAACCTTTTCAAACTATAGCTTTTACCACTTACTCATCTCACACTAAAGTCTTCTTTTTTCCCTTCTGTCCCTCGCGTGATCATATATTTGGTTTTGTTTTAATTTAGTTCCAATCCGAATTTCTGTGCATCTTCGATGATTTTCTTCACAACTCTTCTTAATTATTTTTCGGTTTTTGCTAGGATCGTTAGATCGTCAGCAAATGCCAAGCAGTGGTGCTTATTTTTCATAATTGTTTTTTCCACCTTCATGCTGCATTTTTTGATTACAGTTTCTAACACTTAGTTGAATAGTGTAGTGGAGAAAGGATCTTTCTGTCTCAAGCCTTTTACAACCGTAAATTGATCTGATATGTAATCCTGCCAAGCAATTTCACACGTAGGGTTATTAAGTGTCATTTTAGCTAGCCGGATCAGTTTCTTTGGTATACCCAAATATTCCATGGCTCGATACATTTTGACTCTATCGACTCTATCATATGCTTGTCTAAAATTCATAAACAAAACATGCAGGGGAACTTTACCTTCATAACAAGTCGTTTGTATCTCCTTTGATGAGAAGATTTGCTCTACAGTAAATCTTTTCTTTCTAAAGCCGGCCTGATATTCATGCAGGATCCATTCCCTCTAGCAATTTAGTTAATTTCTTACTATTCTTGCCAAGATTTTATATACCGTGTCTAATAAGGCTATACCTCTATAGGTGTCACACTTCAGTTTGTCTCCTTTTTATGCAGAGGGTATATGCAGGTCTCGTACCACTCCAATGGCATTAATTCCTTTTCTCATACTTGCACTATTAGCTGATATATTTTTCTTTGTAGTTGTTCTTCACCAAACTTGATCATTTCTATGCATATGTAATTTTTACCAGGACTTCTGTTATTTTTCATTTCTTGTATTGCTGTCACCACCTCCTCCTCTGTAGGGTGCCTTTCAACTATTGCATCTTCTCCAACTGTCCAGTTGTCTAATACTTCGTGATCCTCCTCACCATTTAAGAATTCTTTTAAATGCTTTTTCCATTTTGTCATTATTTCTGCCGGATCGCTAATTAAATTTCCGTCTTTACCTTTCATATAACTACAGTGGCTTTGGTAACCTTTTCCCATCTTATTAACTTCTAGATAAAATGACCTCACCTCTTTGTTTTTAAACTTCTCTTTTATCTCTTTTAATTTCAACTTATTGTGGTTTCTCTTTTTCCTTCTACACAGAGCTTGGAGTCGCACTTAATTATTTTCTCGCTAGCTTTTCCTACGGCATTTTTAATTCTTTTCCAGGCTTGATCTGTCTGTAAATTTTGGTCATATTGTTGTAGAATTTTATTAATTTCTTCTTCATATTTATTTTTTATTTCTACTTCCTTAAGTTTTTCATAATTATACTTTCTCTTCGTTTTATTGTTCGATTTCTCTTTGTCTTCAAGTCTCTTCCCAGATGTGACTTTAACGAGGAAATGGTCCAAGTCGATTTCAGTTCCTCTCATACTTCTTACCTTCTGAACGATATTCATATATTTACTTTCAATTAAAACATGATCTATTTGATTCACCGTCCTTCCATCTGGCAAGACGCACGTACCTTTCTATATCTCTTTTCGTTTTAATTGTGTGCTTTTCACCACCCTGTTTTTCTCCAAGACAAATAAGTCTCCAATAAGTCTTTGACCATTATCGTTTATTACTTCGTGTTTAGAAGAAGAATTATTTCGCGCAGCCTTCTTCGTGTAGAAGAATTATTTCGCGTAGCAGCCAACAGAGAAAGGTTTCAGGAAATTGTAAACATGATGACGGCCAACGTCTGAATACGGCACCCAAAGAAGAAAAAGAACTTCGTGTTTACTGTAGTTACCAGTTACTGCAGTGTACAGAGGTTCTTTTCCCACTTTAGCATTACTTCTTCTTCTTCTTAGTCGCTAACCTGATGCAGGTATCGTGATATCATGAAGCTGTTAGGTAATTTTTCCAATGTTCCTCCACGTTTTTCTATCTTCTGCCAATCTAGCACATTCTGACAATGGAGCGCCAATGGTAGCAACAATATGGTCCGCGTATCATGTAGGAGATCTACCTCTACTTATTTTGCCTTCTACTTTCCCCTGGATGGTAAGTTTTTCAAGACCATTTCTTCGAAGCACATGTCCAAAATAGCTTATTATCTGTTCTGTTATTTGTGTTCTTAGTCTTTTCTTCATGTTTAGCTGGACCAGTATGGATTCATTTGTTCTTCGGGCCACCTATGGTATTCTTTAGCATTACAATCACCCATTATTATTCTTACATCACGTTTAGGTAGGCGCTCGTATTCACCATTTAGCTGTTCATAGTAAAGTTCTTTTATTTCGTCGTCTTTGTCTTCTGAAGATGCATGAATATTGATTATACTCCAATTCCTTTTCTCACTTTTAATTCGTTTTAAACACATCCTATCAGAGATAGGATTAAAAGCTATCACTTTGTCCTTGATACAGTCAGCTACTAAAAAACAAGTTCCAAGTATTCTATTTTTACTTTCACTTTTGAAAAGCACCATATCTTCTATATCAGTTATTTTCGATCCTAATTGTTTTGTCTCTTGAAGAGCCATTATATCGATTTTATGCTTTCTTGCCTTATTCATTAGTTCTTTTAGCGTACCTTCATAAAAGGTTGCTCTGACATTCCATGTAGCTAAATGTATCTTGTCATTCTTCGGGTTTACCTTTGTATTACTGTCTTGTTTTGTTTCGTTTTTATAGTTCGTAATCCTTTTCTTCGCATTGTTCGTCTTCATTACTTTCCTTTTCATGCTGGTGCTTACTTTTTCGCTTTGGTATCTACCACCAACGTTTGGTTCAGGCCATCCCAGCGCTATATTTCCTGATCAGAATATATTTTCTTATATCCTACTTTCACTTTTCTTCCTTTCTTTCTTAGTTCTTATGCTTTCTGTCTTACATATTTATGTACAATTCTGTCCTTCTTTGACAGGTCATTATTGATATAAACTAGACTTTTTCTTCGGTTTTTTAATTTGCTTTTGTTTCGCATGACTTTTTTTTGTCCTCTTCCTCTTTAAGCTCAACCGGACAGACTTTTTCTCCCAGCTTCACAACCTTCTCTATTTGAACATCGGCTGTTAACTCCACCTGCATAAAATTGTTTATTTCGTGTTTAAGAGTCTCTAGGACATTCGTATCTATGTTAAGGTCTTGTGTAACTATGTTTTTACGCGTTTTTCCATTTTCAAAACTTTCAAGCCGTTCTTCTATTTGAAAAACTACCTTTTTTAGTTTTGTGTTTTCTTCTCTTAATGTTAAATTATCTTGTCTTTACTATCTTATTTCTTCTTTATATCCCTTTTTTCTCTACGAATTACGCTGAGTTCTCTTGATTGATCTTCTATTTTATACTCACTTCTGTCATCATTTCCATAATTTTTTGTAAATTTTCTTCCATTCTCTCCTTTTTGTTGATGGGAGATTTCCCTATTCTGCGACTTTTAGTAAAAGCACGTTGTAACTCTTCCTCTTTATCTTCTTTTATTTTCTTGTCGTTTTCGTCTGTTGTAGTACCGTCGCTTTCGAGATCGAAATTCGAAATTCGAAAATGATATTTGTCCTTATCTTCTCTGCTCATTAAAATATTGTGTTTCACCGCGATAAAGGTCTCGCCCGGATCGTCTCCTCTGAAGCTTAACCCTTCTCAGTGTAACGTTTTACTTTATTTTCTTTATTTATTTTAATAATTGTATTGAGCAGTATATACTATTTCGAGCCTCGCTAGTTACTTCACTTTGCTGTAGGTTTGGCAACACCGCTTCCCAATCAATCAAGGTTAAACAAAGTTCAACCCAATATTGGTGACGTTTTTATTGTTTACGTGTTACTTTTACCTGGTGTTTTTGCCAATTTCAAACACACTGTTATTGTTTTGATTTTTTTTTTCACTATGCGCTAAGATTACTTACTTAACTTTCCACTTTATACTTTAAATACAGTTGATTTACTCTGCACTTTGCGAAAAATCGGGTTTAATACAGGAGAAAATACAATTTTAATATTTACACGTTTAGCGCTATGTTGCTCTGTATCTGGTATCTGGTATATCGACTGTATATCGACTGTAGCGATAAAAGCAGTGGTCCCAGAACACTACCCTGCGGGACTCCGGAGTTGATAGAATAAAGGTTGGATAGTTGGTCTGTAAATTTTATAGGGAAATATCTACTTGATATGTAGGGTTTAAGTAGGAGAAAATAATTACTGGAGAGTATTATTTTTACTTTGTAAAGCAGTTCTCTGTGTCAGACTTTGTCAAGCGCTAGTGAGATGTCAAGAAATATGACGTTAAAGTTTTTTTTGTGTCCAGACTTTTTGATATTTTATTTGTCATTTGATAGACTTGTTGGGTAGTGGAGTGGTTTTTCCTGAAAAACATACTGATGTTTTGGTAGTAATGTTAAGAATTTATGATCGGTGTAGCAAAACTTTGTAGCAAAAAAATCTTTGAAAAACTTTGCTTACAGTCGAGACTAGGCTGATGGGCGATAAGATGTTATTTCATCGAGCTCTTATTCTGGCTTGGAGATTATAATGATTTTAGCAAATTTCTTTATATTTGGAAAGTATGATAAGCTTAGCGTTGGTTAAATATAACTATTAGCAAAGTAATGGTCTTGCGAGGAAGTTGTTCCTTGCAGTTTGATTTAAGTTGGTTTATTGTTTTATCTTCTATAGGAGTAAAACTTGTTTAAAATATGTTTGTAAGGTGTTCAGCAGAGACGTCAACTTTTCCTTGATTGGAACAGTCATATTCGTCATTTGATTTACGAATGGGAGGGATAGTTGCGTATGGTTTCTTAAGCTTCTTAGTTCCCTTTCATAATAACTGGTCATTTACTGTAAGGTTTGTATTGTAATATTTAAAGGTTTCGTTGTTTGCGGCTTTGATAGGTACTCCAAGTCGTTAACGTAGTCTATTGAATATATCTATGTTGTTTATCTTTGCCAGGTTCTCCTCGTACGACGTTTTTCAGCAATGAGTTGACGAATATGAAGGAAAATATTTGTGGTATGAGTAAATTTGCGTTCAGTTTGTGGTGTAGATTTCCATGCCGCTTTTTGCGCAAGTGTGGTGAAGTATTAAGCTGCGGTATATATATATATATATATATATATATATATATATATATATATATATATATATATATACATATATCATTGTTGTTAGAGATTACGACCTTTTGCTCTTGTGAGTTTTGAGCTCCAGTGTATGTGTTTCGAATTACAGTCTTCCTAAGCTACGGATTTACTGCCAAGTGATTTAAAAAGGGCTTTGTGTTCATCTGTGGAAATTGCGTGACTAGGTGGGGCCTATACATTGAAGATATTTTAAAGTGCCATGGCGTTGCATTCACCTAAAAGATTGCTGCTTGTATTTTTTCTTTTAAATATTTCAGCAATTCATGATATGACATGCATCTGCGGATGATTACCTCAGAGTCACCATGAGCTGTACCATAGGGATGAGTTGTGCTGTATGTGGCATAGAGCGGAATATTAAGCGTAGTTAGACCGGTAAAGTTGGTTTCTGTAATTAGCAGAAAATCGATTTTATTTAGGTATAAGAAAGTAATTACTTCCTACTTATGGTTTAGTACGTGATTTCCCGTTCCATGTGACAACTCTAAGTATGTTTAAGAATTTCTTTGGTTAATGACTTTTAAGTTTAATATCATAATATTTTAAATCTTGAGTTGCCAAAACATGTTTTTAAACTCGTTTAAGGAATGTTAATAGTTGTTGGATGTATTGGACCCACACAAAAGAAAATTAATTAATTTATTAAGCCCAGAGCAAATATAGAAAACTACCGACCAATAAGCTTATTGTCACACCTTTACAAACTACTAACCCGAATAATAACAAATAGATTGACAGCTAAACTAGATGCATACCAACTAGTGGAGCAAGCAGGCTTTCGTAAGGGTTTTAGCACTATCGATCACTTGCAAACAATTCGGACCATTATTGAAAAACCAATAGAGTACAACATACCACTACATTTGGCATTTGTCGATTATCACAAAGCATTCGACAGTATCGAGAAATGGGCTTTCTTAACAGCATTGGACGACGCCAGAGTAGATTCAAGATATGCAGCCCTCCTTTAAAATATATACGATGATGCTACTTTTCACTTTTCGTAAAAATAGATGATGATCTGGAAACTATGAAAATAGACCTTGGCAGAGGTGTGAGACAGGGAGACACCATCTCACCCAAGTTATTTACTTTGGCATTAGAAAATGTTTTCAAACAACTAAATTGGGCCGAAAATGGATTAAAAATAGATGGAGAATATCTTAACCATTTGCGTTTTGCAGATGACATAGTACTAATAAGCACAGATATCCATGAACTAAAATTAATGCTACAAGATTTAAATCACAAATCGAATCAAATAGGATTAAAAATGAATCTCGACAAAACAAAGATATTAAGCAACAGCCTAGAAAACATCACGATAGATAACATCAATATAGAAAAGGTAGAATAATATATCTAGGATATGTACCTAATTAAAAACGAAAAGGAAAATCAAACCCTAGAAATTAAAAGAAAGACACAATTATCATGGGCTGCTTTTGGTAAGTTGAGCTTCATTTTAAAAGACAGAAAAATCCCAATTCATTTAAAACGAAAAACCTATGACACTTGTATACTACCAGTTGCAACTTATGAATTGGAAACTATGGCAATAACAAGAAAAATGGCAGAACAATTAAGACTAACTCAACGGGCCATGGAAAGGGCCATGTTAAATATAAGCCTCAGAGACAAAATTCCTAACACCGAAATACGTCGAAGAACTAAAGTAACCGACATCATGGGAAAAATAGCGACATTGAGATGGCAATGGGTAGCACATGTAGCAAAACAAGACACCAACAGATGGTCTCATAAAGTGACATTCTGGAGACCTCGAGAAACAAAAAGAAGCGTGGGAAGACCTAAAAAGAGATGGATAGACGATATAACTGCTGTAGCTGGAAAGCAGTGGATGAGAATTGCAAAAGATAGGGAAGCGTGGAAGCAATTGGAGGAGGCCTATGTCCAACATTGGATAAATGAAGGTTGAAGAAATAGAAGAAGAAGAAATCTTAAATAGGGTGGCTAATAAACTACAGACTTATCTCAAATCTTTAGCTGTGTTCAAATTTGTCATTTGCTTTCACGACTGTAAAATCGACAAGCTTTAAATATTTTACAGAATCTGTTAAGGCTATTATATGGGATTCTTTATTTTTCCATACTATTTTTTCAACGACATTTTTCAATGTTTTTATTCTACTATTATCTGTGGTGGATCGTCCAGTTCTTGTTTATGCTAGTACTATAGAATTTTAATCTTTAATATCTACTTCTACTGAGTTTCGTAATATTTTTGAGTATAAAATATCTATCTCTTAGTGTTGGTAGATCTGCTAGTCCCCTATAATTTGCTGGATCAGTTTTTATATCTGTGTTCCGTATTTGATAGATGTAGTACTATTTATATTCTTCTAAAACTTGTTTGCCATTTATACACCTTTCAAATAATTTACAAAGCATTTTAGTTAGTTTGTGTAAGCCATTTAGGAGTACTGATAATATTCTTCCTGGGCTCGGGGATTTTTTTTAGACTGCATATCTTTCCTGTTGTATTTTGAACTTTATCCTTTTTTCACCTACTTGTTTCTTTCTTTGTGGGAATTTTTATTTTTTATCATGGGAATCTCAAAGTGTTTTATCTATGTCTCGTCATATTCTAGTTGTCTATATATTCTTAATTTTTGCCCAAGGCTATTTTTTATGATTACTTCTTGTTATTTTTTTTTCTATTTAACTCTTTATATTTTACCAATAACTTTGCCCGTTGTATACGATCGGGGATAAAATCAATTGTCATCTACAGTCAGCCATATAATCCAAGTAAACATAGTATAAACCAAGTATATTCTGGTGCACTTCTGACCTGACATCATGTTTTTTTTACTACACTCTGTATATATATATATATATATATATATATATATATATATATATATATATATATATATTAATGGTACGGAATATACATTATATGTACTATACGACTTACATCATTTGATTTGATGTATCATATGCTAGTATTACGCCAGTTGTTTATTTTGTAATCAATCAGAGGCCCTTTTCAGGTAAATAAAGCAAATTTACCGTTTACGGTAAATTTACGGTAATTTAAAGTTCACAAATTTACGTTCAATAATAACGAAGACGATGTGTAGTGCCCTTTTTGGTGGTCTCTTTATTTGTTTTTCTATCTAAATATATTCGGTATATCCCCCTTTCATTTGGTATGTCACAGGTTAGGATTCGTTCAGTTGCTTATTTTGTACTCAGTATTGTGTCAGTATTGTGTTAATAACTCAAAATTTGTCTTATGGTAAATCTATTTTTATCCATATTGCCCCATGATATCTCCTATATCGCTATACATTCATTAATAATAAAGATACTTTGTAGTGTCCTGTTATTAGTTGCTTTGTTTGGTTTTTTGCCATGTTAGGATTTGATTAATTTTTAATTTTGTTTACAGCCAGAGGCCTTTCTTTAAGTCAATAAATCAAAATTTGTCTTATAGTAAATCTATTTTTATTTATAGTGCTCTATAATATCTCGTATATTGCTATAAGTTCATTAATAATAAAGATATTGTATAGTGCCCTTTTGGCAGTGTCTTGTTTATTTTTTTTATCTAAATACATTTGTTATATCCCCCCTTTTATTTGGTACGTCGCAAGTTATGATTAGTTTAGTTGTTTATTTTGTATTCAGACAGAGCCCTTCTTTAAGTAAATAAATCAAAATTTGTCTTTTAGTTAAACTATTTTTATGCATAGTGTCCTATGACATCTTATATGTAACTATATGTTCATCAATAATGAAGACACTGTGTAGTGCCCTTTTGGTAAATGCTCTTAATATATTCGTGATATCTTTCCCGTTCATTTAACGTATCAGACGCTCCAATCAGACCAAACACAAAAAAGATATGATGTAATGCCCTCATAGCAAGGCTGAGATGTGTTTTTTCTGTCTCGATATATTTTCTACCGCCTCTCCTTTTTTATGATGTATTATATATCGTGTTATTAGACGATCCTACAAACTGTTCTACCCCCTCCACAAAAAGCTTAAAAAAATATTTTATTTTTCCTAATTCTGCTTAATTTAATTTAATTTAGTTCTGTTTCCTTTTTTTAATTTTATTTAATCTTAATTAGTTTAAGTCTTATTTTATATATATTTTGGTAAAGCGTTGACATCTGATCAACATAATTTTATATTTATAGTAAGTGTATGTTTACCTTACCCAGTGACATATAATAAATATAATATATTATACGTCATTGATCTTACCGTACAACTACAGTAACCTGTATGTTTAGCAATTTTAAAAAAAATTAGTTAATTCAGATTTCTTTGTTCAGATGGCGTTATGATTTTATACCTAAACTAAAATAAAGCTTATATTTCATTAATATAAAGCTTAAATTCAATTATTTATTCAATTGTCATAATAAGCTTCAATAAAGCTTAAATATGGTAGTTCATATTTCTCTTCTAGATGGCGTCGTAGCGATACTGGACAATGGGTACGACTTATCATCATAGCTTTTTATATACGAGTAGAATGATTTTTGTTTGTCCTCCTCCCGTTTATAAAACTATTTGATAGTTCCTTTAAATTTTTAATTGGTCAAAAATCAACGATTTTGTGTAAAATAATAAAATAGTAAATAGACAGTCGACAGAAAATCTATTTAACAAACTTTTCTGGACTTTACCTACTTAACTTATAGTTTGTTTTACAAATTTTGTTTAGTATAACTTTCTGCAGTAAATTATTTCTCTGAACAATGAATATTTACGAAACTTTTTGCTTTCGGCTTAGTGTCAGTGAACTAGTTTTGCATACAACTTTGTATTGATATATAGCTACAAAACTTTTGCAAATTACGTTATAGTTAAACATAATTTTTCTTTCGCGTCATGTATCAGACAAGCTTAAAGGTTGGACTTTTATCACAAACCAACCTACAGGGATGCTATATACAAGATGACTGGATAAGTTTTTATTATGCTTCGAACCACTTTCAATACAAACAATTATCAAAAGCTGAAGAGGGTTTAAAACAAAAAAAACTATTAAAAAGATAATGTACACAACATTTAAGGGTGCAGGTAATAACGACATGAATATATCAGCAGGAAAAACAAAACAGTAGGCTAAACAAAAACAAACTTGAACTAAATTGATTTAAAAGAAATAAACAAAATAACTATAATAAAAACAATTATAATTAAACTAAGTTTTTACGGAACTGTATTAGCAAATTTCATGCTGGATTACTTCTTTTTGGCAAAATAGAATTTTAAATTAAAATTCTCTCTCTATCTATCTATACAGCCCTTGCTGTATAATTTTGGACATAGTCCTCCTCTTCCTTCTTCCACGTCTCTCTATTGTAGGTAGTGTTGCCCAAATGCAAGAACAAGACGAGACTTAGACAGTCCTGGCCTTGGTCTTGCGCCAATACACCTGGTCTTGGTCTTGGTATTGCACTCTCGGTTTTGGTCTTGGTCTTAGTCTTGCAGCAAGACTTGCAGCAAGTCTTGCAAGTCTCAGAGTTACCCATTACCAATTTGCTATTTATTAAACGGTGCTTTAGATCTTAGAACAACGTAAAAGAGTAAGTACATTTTTAGCTTGAAATAACATAGCAATAACAAAGACCAACCAAATTAATTAATGTCTTATTAACTGAGACCGGGTGGGGTTTGAAACCACGATCTAAGCGATTCGTGCCTATACTTTAACCAACTCTAAGCTATCTACCAAGCCCCACGAAAGTCAATCCTTTTTTTAATAAACGTTTGCATTTAATAAGTTTACATGTGCTAATACATAGTTAAAACATAAAGAAAACAAATTAATGACATAAACTTGACTGTATTTTAAAGAACATTATCTGTCTAGAAAGGAATTGATGGACCTCCACCATATATGAAATGGTAATCTTAAAAAGATTAGTAGGTGGCAAAAATCCACATACTTGTATCAAGGGCCCAGATTCTTTGGATGATAAGATAACAAACTATAAGCCACTTATTAAAGCAAAATACTTTTATATAAAAAACTAACTTGAAAAAATAAAGAATCGGTAAAAAAGCAATAATAATCAAGTTATTTTAAATGAAGGAGATACCTACTTAATAAATACATTAATTTACCAAAATAAAGTAGTAGATACATAATATATGTAATTGGTAATAAGGTAATAAATATATTTCTTTACATGTCTACTTTTTCCATCAATTATTAAAAAACTTCAGGTTTTCAGGTTTTCAGGAAGAAACATTTGTAATTCTTTTTTGTGAAAAGATATTAGATGCTTGCTTAAATTTGACGTGTTTCTGTTTTTCATTTTTATTTTAGTCTTTCTAGTTAGGCACAATTTGCACAAAGCAATTTGGGATGCATGAATTATTTCGAAAAATTCATCAAATTTGCTTTTAGGTCTTTTAGATCTAGAACTCCAACTGTCACTACTCCGACTAGAACTATTTAAATCTTCGTTCCTCATACTCTGGGAACAACAAGAATTAGATAAAAAATAATTATTACATTAGCCTCGAAGGAAAGCTAAATAATGAAGTTAAGTGATGTCGAAAAAGTAGTTACTATAATATGATTGTTACTATCCAATACCCTAAGAATTATATATCGTTACATCGTTATTCTAAATATTTCTGTATTTTGTTTACACGGTAGCTGACATTATCTGTTATTAATTTGTCTCGTCACATTTGAATATTAGCCGGCACTCTTTCAGCAAATTAATTTTGTTTAACCGAATGATATCATCGCACACTCAGCAAAAAAGATGTTTAGTCAAGCCCATAAGATTTGTTTATTTAAATTCCCCCTATCTCAATTATAATGGGAAAAAAATTAAATTATTGGATGTCTGTAACAGTATTATATCATATTTTTTATTAGCTAAGCTGACATATTTTTAAAAAGTTTCGATACGATATTACTGTCGGTTATTCCATAGAATTCTGGGCGGTATTAGACGGAATGAACAACGCAAGGATAGATTCCAGATATAGAATGCTCCTAAAATACATATACGACAATGCAACTATGCAAATAAATGTAGCAGAAGGCCTAACAACAAACAAAATAAGATCAGAAAGAGGTGTTCGACAGGGAGACACCATATCTCCAAAATTATTTACTCTTGCATTAGAAGATGTGTTCAAGAAGTTAAATTGGGAACAACTCGGAATTAAAATTGATGGCAGGTTTTTAAGCCACCTAAGATTTGCCGATGACATAGTACTCATAAGCAACAATACAGAGGAACTAATCTACATGCTGAAGGAGCTTAAACAAGAATCTGAAAAAATCGGTTTAAAAATGAATTTAAATAAAACAAAAGTAATGACAAATCAAAATATCACAATCGACTTAGATGGAAGTGAGATCGAAAGTGTCGAAGAGTATATATACCTAGGTCACACCATCAAACTAGGCAAACAGAATCAAACAGCAGAGATAACTAGAAGAATCCGAATGACTTGGGCAGCAGTAGGCAGACTCAGTGATGTGTTGAAGAACAAAAAGATACCAATAAATCTAAAGAAAAGGGTATTCAACAGTTGTATTCTACCGGTTATGACTTATGGAATGGAGACCATGACACTTACAGAGTTGTCAGCCAACAGATTAAGAACAACACAGAGGGCCATCGAACGAGCTATGTTGGGAGTATCACTGAGAGAACATATACGAAACGAGGACATACGAAGCAGGACGAAGGTGGAAGATGTAATTGGAAGAATTGCACAAATGAAATGGAACTGGGTAGGGCACGTGGCACGGCAAAACAACGACAGATGGACGAAAAACATTGTACATTGGAGACCACGCGAACACAGTCGGAGTAGAGGAAGACCACAAAAACGATGGCTAGACGACATCAAAGCAAAAATGGGGAGAAACTGGCACCAAATAGCACAAAACAGGGAAGAGTGGAGAACTCATGGGGAGGCCTTTGTCCAGGAGTGGATGCAAACAGGCTGAAGAAGAAGAAGAAGAAGATTACTGTCGGCGTCGCAATGCAAGCAGATGATTTTATGATTAGAGGGCCGCTATTCTCAAAATCTGGACAATAAATTTTTTAGCGAAGAAGTCGTCTGCTGCGAAAGAATGTACAAAATATTTGTTTAATTACATTGTAACTATGACCTCTGAGCACGTGTCAAATGTGTCAAATGTTCTTTTAATGAATATTTTGATTCGGTATATATGTTTATGGCATTGTTCGTAATGCGCATAAGTCCAGTTTTTTAAATTTTTATTACATATTTTTTTGCGTCTCACAGAGTCTTCAAGAAGATACTCTGAACTGCTATACTCGCTAAAAAGACACTCAGTACTAACTGCAAAACGTAAGAGTCTCGCAGACTTAGTCTTGCTCTTGCTTAAATCTTGCATGGTCAGTCTTGGTCTTGGTCTCGCTAAAATTAGGCGGTCTTGGTCTTGGTCTTGGTCTTGGTCTTGCGAAAATGCAAGAACAAGACCAAGACTGCAAGACCAAGACCGATTTTGGGCAACACTAATTGTAGGTAGTTTGTATCCCAAACTGTTAAAATTAGAAAGATTAAATATCTGGGACATTTAATGAGGGGTGAGAAGTGCGTATTACTGAGGTTGATTATGCAAGGGAAGATACAAGGGAAGAGAAACCCAGGACGACGCAAAATGTCCTGGCTAAGAAATTTGAGAGAGTGGTTCGGCTGCAGCTCATTAGAATTATTTAGAAATGCGGCCAACAAAGTTAAAATAGCGATGATGATTTCCAACCTCCGCTAGGAAAAGGAACCCGAAGAAGAAGTTTGTATCCACTTCGGGCCTGCGTGTTTCTTTAAGTCATCTGATCATCTCATTTGTGGCCTTCCTCTTTTTCGTTTGTAACTGTATGTCTTTTTTTCATAATTTTTGTGAAAATTTTATATATCATGTGTGACAGCAAACAAATGGGATGGTAGGTTTTTAGAATTATTATGTCTTCTTGCTTGTGTAATAAAATTATAACTGCATTGTGCCATTGAGAAGAATTTTTTTGATAAATGCATTAGGTGAAAAGCTTGGCCAAAAACTATATAATTTTATTTTCACGTAGTTTGATCGCTTCAATCACTACTTCTTCACCACCAGGTGATTTGTTATTTTTCATTTCTAAAAGTGCCGTTTTAACTTCGTATGGAGTTATTTCTGGCATTTATTCTGATCCCTGATTTGTGATATTGAGCAGAGGCTGATCTTAGCTTTTGTCGATGCTCTTATAGATTTTGCGATAAAAATATTCGACAACCTCAAGGATTTTGGTTCTATTCGTAATTAAATTTCCATCTTTGTTTTTTATTTTTTACATATTTTTGTTACCTTTGTTGTTCGTATTTCGCCTCAAAACTTTTAAACTTTTGTGTTTTTGAATTATTTCATTTTCTCTTGTATTGGTTTCTCTTACTTCTTTTTCATTGTTTTGTATTTGAAGTCGTATTTTTTTGCCAGGTGTCTTCTTTTACCTATTAGCTCTTTAGTATTTTGGCTTAGTTTTTCTTTCTTAGTCCGAGCGGTTGGGCAGCACTATCTTTACATTTGCTTGATCTACATCTTCTGTCTCATCTCACAAGTCTTGTACTTATTATATATTATCACATAGTTATTTGATACAAACTACAAGTTTAGATAAAATAGTTAAATAAGAACAAGTAGGGACATAATGTATATCATTAAAAATAAATATTAAAACCACTAGTATAAAATCCTTACAGCCCTTACAGTAGAAATACTGACCTATGGTCTATAGCCCATAAAGCGAATAAAAAAATGCATTTAAACATCAAACGTCCGAAAATATTTTTAGGATATAAAAAGGAAATCAGCTTCTAATTCTTCAATAAAATGAGGCTGAGGTGAAATGTCTAGCAACTAAACATAGCCTCTAAGCTAAGTAGCAACAGGACGATTTCTCCTTCAAATCTTCCAGTCAAAATGGTTGCCTTAATAATATTTCTTGTGATACCTCTAATGACCAAACGTGTGGATCATCTGGTTGGTTTTAAATTGCATAACAGAATAATTGGTAAACCAATTTTCAACTGAAGATTATGTGGTGACATATACATGTCTGGTATATAATTCTGTTGGATAATTTATGGCTTTGTTTTCATTAAGAATAGTGTCGATTAATTTAAAAGATATCAGATCACCTAATAACAACTGTTAAATCTGTAAGTTAATTTCGCCAACACCAACATTTTTAATTAAAGTAATTATTCAGTATAGCCGGAAAGACACATACAATTAATTAATATTTGTTTCCAACAAAAATGCAGAAATTATCTGAAAGTTTAATGTATTATGTACTTGGATGCAGTTTTATTTTACCGTTTCCAGTATCCAGCAAATGTCTGCAAAATATTTGCGCCGATTACTTATTTTGGTCTGACCGGTCATTCCTCAAAGAGAAATCTACGTTGGAAGTTACCAGACAGTAGTAAGACAGCAGCACCGAATAGTTTGTCGTTGCCGTTTTTTAAAACAACAAGAAAATTTTCAAAATACAATAAAACTAATAAAAGTTTATAACTGATTGTATACGGTATAGATCAGTATAAATGTACTTACAACTGTTTGTATGGAAAAATAAAACTTATTTCCTTATAATCTTTATATTTTCTCGAGTTTATGCGAACAAAAAAACTAAATGGACATGACGTTACATTAAACGTCACTTTATGTTTAAATGATACCACTGTATGAGAGGTAGAGTCTCAATAAAACATTTTGTATAGGGGTATAGTGTAACTGTTTGTATTGGAAAATAAAATCGCTGTCTTTAATATTCTCTTTATAATTTCATCATATTTTCTCACCTATTAGACATTTCTAGGACTTCAAGTAATTATTTTAAATCCAAAATAAGCTAAATCGATTCAGTCGTTCTCGATTTATTAAAAAAAATATATAAAAACATAAAATGGCGTCTGCTCAACGACATTTTAAGATATTGTATAACTCCACGGAATAAATCAACTAAATCTGTAGACGTGACGTTGTATAAAACATTCTGAATTTACAAAAAATAGGTGTAAGATAAATAGGAAAAGTATTTCTGTAAAAACCAAATAGATAAGAATAAGTAGTTTTTTTTTAAGTATGAACAGTATAGGGATATCGATATGATAGCAATAGTCAGTTTTTATTAATCAATTATGTCAAAGGCACAGGTAGGATAGGCGTTCCTTGAATACAAAATAGAAAAATATTATACGCAGAATTTTAAAAGCAAGGAGAAAGCTTTTAGTAAATGATGAGGGTAGGTAATAATCTTCATATTTAGTTATATTTTAATATCGAGACTTGTAAACAAAAAGAAAAAAATTATTCATGAAATTGTAAGTACCAAATGATATAAGGGCATGAGGACAGCTAGTTTATTTACTAAGAAAGTATTAAATGTGATTAGTTGGAATTTGAGGTGTGGAGTGTACGATGCTAAAATCTGTTTGGTAGAAGTGCAAGGTAGATACAAACAACGACCTAGCCGATTTTGCGATGCTGGAGGAGAGGTGAATCTGTTCTTAAGTACCGAAGAAGCTCGTTGTTTTGTTGCTCCATGACCTGCAATAAAAGTGAGCAGAGTTGCTTGTTAATAAAACTTGTATATAGTTATTGATGTGTCTGTGGAAAAAGTCAAAGGAGTGAAAACAGTTTCAAAGCGGAATTTACCTCCTGTAGTAAGGAAAACAGGTGAAGCATATATGTAGTACTAATCGGTGAAGTGGAAATTAGTAAAAAGTTTGTTCCTGTGGGATTCGTGTTTATCCAGGAGGTGTTTTGGAGAAACGTAGCGGCGTTAGTGTGTGTGAGAGACTTTCACCAGCTGATGAGAAAGAGGGGTATGTAAAGCATCTAAGAACATGAAGCAGTAGATGGTCAGTTCACAGTCGGAAAAATTGTGCAAATAAAAGGTCAGTCTAATATATAATGAATATAGGACTTTTAACCACACTCGTAACGATACCATAACTAATTTTATCCTTCTAAAGTTTTGTTCAGCGAATAGCTTTCGTAATAAATATAAAATTTAATTAAGAGATCTTCTTTTTTAGCTCAAGTCGTAATAAGTATTGATAATTTGGGTATGAACATGAAAAAATATTTGTTATAATTATAACTTTATTTGATTTAATAAATTAAAAGGAATTTTTTAAAATGTTTTGATTATTTATTATCACAAATTTATTTAGTTTCATTTATTTTCCCATTGTAGATCTTTTCCTCAAAGGCAATAGTATAGATATTACTTTAAAGCCATGTCGAAAATTAACGATAAAAAATAGTCATTAAAAAAACTTGAGACTGGAAGGAATCTTTCAAATCGCATTATTTCTCACAATATTGATTGCAGAATTAAGAACCCATTTTGTGCTTTGGCAGAGCATGTAATCGACAAAGACCATATTATGGATTTTGATAATATTAAAATTTTATGTAGTGAAAGTAATAAATTCAAAAGAACTTTTTTGGAAATGGTTTGTATTTGCAAAAGTGATAATAATTTAAACCAAAGGTCAGACATTCAAAATCTAAACAAAATTTATAATTATATTATATCTATGTAGTTTATATATTTATAAAACCATAAAATATCACATTTTGATTTAATTTTCCATGTATTTGTTACATTTTTTCAGGCATCTATCAATAGTGAATAAATCTTCTTCTTTTTTGTTACTAAACAAAAAAGAATTTTTATGCAAAATTTTATTTTTGGCAATATAATTGTCAAAAATAAAAAGTTGGTATTTATGACATTAAGACTTAATTATAATGGTCACTATTCAAATTTATTAATAAATTCAATTGTTTTTGTTTTAAAAAACTTTTTCAAAATTATATTAAAATTTCAGAGAAACATTTTATTAGATTAGAACATTTTTATATTAATATTTTTTAAAATATGTTAGCAGCATTTTTATATAAGAAACTAATTTTATTTTGTGTTAACAAATAGCTAATTAATTAATCAATTAAACTTCTATCATACTATTTAATTCTCTTATCTCAGGGTTATACTCGTGCTTCAATATCTATTCTTTACATATGATAGGTAAGGTCCAAAGAATACCGGAATAATAAAAAAACATATTATATAATACAACATTATATAAGTATTGAAATAAAAATATATTGAAATAAAATTCACACTCAAATATCTTTAATGAAAATATCTTATATAATGATTATCAAAACTTTGTTTTTCGTTCAATTATTTGAATTATTATATTTTGTACTTTGAACTATATTAAGCAAACCAATATTATTTTCGATTTTACATAGCATAACAATATGTATATATATATATATATATATATATATATATATATATATATATATATATATATATATATATTTATATATATATATATATATGTATATATATATATATATTCTTATATATTCTTACATTATTCTTATAAACCTATAAACAATCTTCTGGTTTGTGCCACCATGTAAACGTCAAGAATAACATAGTGTTGTCGGAAGTTCTTCCCTAGAGGGATGAAGACGTAACAAGATTGAAGTGTTGATATATATACGATATTGTTCTCCTTCATCACCTCTTATCTTTGCTATAAATTTTACGAGCGCGATGTCTTGTCCCCGGCGAGAAAGCATTGCGACAGCAACCAAGAAAACTAAATCGGGGTCCAACGTTTTGTAGCAATTTAGTAATGAACACAATTGCTGGATTTTACTTTTACGATCATAATAAAAAGTATGATAGAGCGCTGAACACATACAAACTAAATGCCTTGTTATTATACTTTTTTCGTTGGTTTCAAAATCTGAAGCAAAATGTATAGTATAGGCAGTTTAAGCTTTAATGTTTAATTTATACGGGACAATTTGTATTTTTAATGCTTTCTGGATTTTTTTTATATGTAATTTGGATTTTTTCTGCTTTAGCATTTAAAAATATAAGTAGATCTGAACAGTAAATACTTTTAGTTTTTAGTATACGAGTTCTAACACCATTTTTTTAAACAAAAATAAGATGTTTAGTAATGCAAATTAAAAAATTTAATTATATAATTCTCATGATGCTAACTCGGAAAAACCAAGAAGATAATTAAATAAATATACGTAAACGGTTGGCGTTGGTATTTAGTTTGAGTCTTCTATTCTATAACAGGTATTTCTGGGTCTACCCGTCATCAGAGAGACTTATAAGAAGACTCAAACCAAATCAAAACGCACTGAAAATTATAGGAAAAATAATTACAAGAGTAGACTACTAGCCACCTCTAACGCGGGCAGATAAAGTAAAATGTCGATATAATTAAAGTAAAATATACAGATTGAACGAAATAAATTCGGAACATGCGAAATATTATGTATTTCGGCTCAATTCTGCTGTAGCTGGTTGACCAAAAATAGGTTGTCAAATAATTATAATATAAAAATTCAATACTTCAGCGGGCTGCTGGATTCTGAAATCATAAAAATTGAAAGCTACACATAAATCGACGATCAATTTTTTCGTCCTGCGTGGATTGACTTGAAATTTTAACAGAAGGTAGGTAATAGCCAAGAATCAAAATTTATATCGAACCAAAGTGCGCCAAAGCCTTAGGGGTGGTTGCTACCCGATCTCGGGGGTGAAAATTTTTTTTTTACGTTTTAACTACAGGTTTCGATTAAAAAAGTGATTTTAAACAAAAAATGTTCCATACATTTTTTTTGTAAAACTGATATTTTTCAAGTTATTCCCGATTGAAAGTAACAACTTTTAGACGAAAAAATCGACGTTTTTAATCGATTTTTCGCGAATAACTCGAAAATGGTGCATTTTATTAAAAAAATTGTAGAAAACAAATTTGTAGCTTTTAAAAAGACAAATACAATTAATTTTTTAAAATGTTTTTGCGATATAACAAGAACCGAAATATCGTGAAAATGATGCATTTTTGGAAGAAAACTCACAGAACCTTTTTTTCGAGCGCATAAATAGACATATCATAAAAAAAAAACTCTAGCTTAAAAATTGAGTGAGTTATGATAAAAATAAGGTCAATACCTCATTTTTTTACGAAAAAATCGATGAAAACAACCCCCTAACCACCCATTTGCAATTCTCTTTGTACATGTATCGTTAATACGTCCAAGAAGTTTGACCCATTTAAAATGCTTAGTTTTAGAAAAAGTACAGAATAAAGCGAGAGACGATTTACAATTTCATATTTTTTACCCTTCTTTTTCTAAATATCCCCGAAAATACTAAATATATGAAAAAAATAAAGATGTACTAAATTGTAGATTTTTTTTAATGACTAAAATTTTCCTTTATTTAGATTTGTTGTACAATGAATATTTGGCGAGATA
Source organism: Diabrotica balteata (assembly GCA_918026665.1). NCBI lineage: Eukaryota > Metazoa > Arthropoda > Insecta > Coleoptera > Chrysomelidae > Diabrotica > Diabrotica balteata. Next base: position 47,434,517 of record OU898283.1, on the reverse strand, counting down.
TAGCCGTTTAAAGCATCGATTTACGATCAAGCACCATCTTTTTCGAGCCCTTTAAACTCACCCCATTTAAAAACCAAGGGTTCCAAAAAGATTTAATTCACAGATCCTTGTAGCTCTTAAAAACCTCTACAAAACCGATTTTGCAATAACCTTCTATCGTTAAAAATGAAGGAAATACGTTAAAAAAAGCAATTAATTTTTTTTCCGGAAAATTCCATTAGTATAGTACAGTACATTTCGGAGCGTAATAATCTACAAAACCGGTATATTAGGTAGTAAGGCGTTATACATTCGAAATTTTAAGCGTCCTTATTTTGAAATCACATACAACAGAATAAAACATCTGCTCATATGTCTATGGCTTGACAATGACAATATCAGAGCAACAGATTGGGGATGGTATTCCAAAGATGGTTTGTTATTAAGCGTACGCATGAACAAACAACCTGCACCCGATGAACTTTTGTTGTTGTTGTTATAAATGTAAATATTTTCAACTATTTATGTAAATGTATAAGAATATATGGTGCCTTTTTATGTTGATAATTTTTTTTGTATTTGATTCTACTTTTTTCAATTTATATCTATCAAATTAGTTTATAAAAACTGCAATGTTATAAAGGGTGATATTCAAAAGTTGAAAAGTTGCAAAATTTTGGCAAAAAATTGTTTTCACCTATAGCACTCATAACAATTGATATTTAAGGGCTGAAAATGTATGAAATTTTATTTTAAAGTATAAAAAAATCACTATTTAACCAATCCAAACCAAATTTCACTCATCTTAAGATTTGTAATGTTATTTTACAATTTTTGAAAATTAGGGGTAGTTTTCACCCCTTGGAACAATCAGGGTTCATCGGCATGACATAAACTATAAAGTAAAGGGTCAGTTGAGCTTAATTTCAAATTTTTGTCCAAATCGTTCCAAGTCGAAATCATTTTCTTCGCATTACTACTTTTTTTACAATAATCTCTAACAAGGGTCGCTTTTTAAGGGTTGAAATATGATGGAACTTTATTCAAAAGCACGAAAATCTCATTTAATTAATTCGAACCAAATTTTACCCATATTCAGGTTTATTATGTTATTTTATAATTTTCGACAACTAGGGGTAGTTTTCACCCCCAAAAACAATCAGGGTTCGTCGACATGACATAAACTATAAAGCAGTGGGTGAATTGAGCTTAAATCCAAATTTTTATCCAAATCGAGCCAAAGCGAAATCATTTTTTAGAATTAGTAATTTTTTTACATTAATCTCTAGCAAGGGTTGCTTTTTAAGGGTTGAAATATGATGGAACTCTATTCAAAAGTATCAAATAATAATTGTTTAACTAATTTAAACCAAGTCTTAGCCATATTCAGGTTTAATATGTTATTTTATAATTTTTGAAAATTAGGGGTAAATTTCACACCTAAAACCCTTTAACGCACTTCGGTTCGATATAGACTTTGATCCTTGGGCTATCATCTACCTTATGTTAAAATTTCAACTCAATGCATGCAGGACGAAAAAATTGCGAAGTTTTAACTTTTTTCGAGCTTCATTTCCTGAACTATTCTCGCTTCTTTTACATTGTAACATTGTTGCGAGACAGATAGTTAAACGATATTTTATACAATGTCTATACCCAGGTATGGATTTATTTTTGTCCAAGTTTTATATTGGTCCACTATTTCAAATGCAGTTCAAACAGGCATATATTAAATTGTATGATCCGTTTTAAATTCGATCAATCTGTATACCCAAGCTTACCAATATAAATTATCATAATTTTTGTACTGATTTCGTCAAGTGAGGACCATTACAAAATAAATATACGTAGACGGTTACGTTTGGATTTAATGTGAGTCTCTTTCCATTCTCTCACGTATTTCTGGATCTACCCGTCATCTAAGAGATTTGTCAGGTAATTTTACAGAAAACGATAAAAACAATGTTAACAAAACTGATTTTAGTTTTACCTACACATTGTTAAACTGGTTTTAGTTTTAGTTACACATTGTTATTTAAATACTTACTAAACGCGTTTCGAAAAGTTTCTAGTGCATATATGTTTATTTAATAATATTCATATTCTTCTTCTTCTAGTTCCATGACCGTTATAGTTCTTTGGATATTATATAGGCTATCGTCATTTTATTGATAGCAGCTCTGAACAACGATGTACTCATTTTTCCTTACCATTCACTTATATTTTTCAGCCTTAATGTTCTTCTTTTATCATTACCCCGTTCACCTTGGATCTTTCCCTGAATGATCATATTTTTTAGGTTGTCTGATATTGTGACTTATTTCCTGTATTATATCAGTATGGTCTTTCATATATTGACCAGTTGTGTTGTTAGTTTATTATTATATTAGAAACAAACCATAAATATGCTTTATTATATTTACCAGTTGTGTTGTTTGGTTTATTATTATATTGGAAACAAACAATAAATAAAAGACAGATATACCTAGTTCTCATTCTATGTTTACAAAAAATCAAGTTAATACATAAGATTTGCACTAAATGTTGTTTATCTATCACTACCTCTCCTTGCAGGGATAAAATCCTTAAGTATCGTTAAGTTTTGTAGTTTTTTTTTATGTACTAGAAGGTTTGAAGTGAGGAGTTTGGCTACATTCCATTCCTTAAAAGGCAACTAAATCTGTGTAAATCTGAATACGGAAACTGTGATTTTTTTATCCTCCTTAAAACTTTTGTATTTTGTGACTTTAAAGTCTTTAACGGTTTTTATAAAGATAGGTTGGAAATATGAACAAAAGTCCCCTATCATTCTTAAACGGCCAAATCAGATGGCAAAGATCAAGCCACAACGGCTCTTCTTAGAGCCAACACTGACAGTAGCCAACATAAATATCGAGGGCGTCATTACAGCCAAACAAGACATCTTATCAGAATTCTGCAAGGACACGATTAGTGAGGTATTATTTATTTAGAAAACCCACAGAGACCTAACTGCAGCGAGACCGACAGTTTCTGGTATGAAACTGATTGCGCAGGTACCACACAATAAGCATGGGAGCGCGGTATTTGTGAGAACTCAAACCATAGTCTTATCTGTGGGAACAACAAATCGTCGTTAGGAATGAAATACCTCCAATGTACAAATTTCTAGTAATTCAGATTTTAAACGATTCTGAATCGCTGTGAATAGTTTTACAGTCCAGAAAAATATCCAATGTGCGTACCGATTTCTAACTTCCCTAATGTATAAAAATGCATTACTCCAATGTAACATATTATTAATTGTTGGACTGAAATAAATCCAATGTGCTTAAAAAACACATTGGAGCTATTATCTATTATAATATCTGCTCATTGGCGGTATTTCATCTGTCAAATTCCTATCCTCAAATTTTCTCAAATAAGCTATTTACCAGTGCAAAATGACTGTTTTCAAGACAAGAACTAAAATAGTTGTACAAAATTCACCTAAGGAAGATCGGCAAAATTCTATCCAAACTTTTGCTCCTATTGAAAATGAAATTTATAATGAAAAATCCAAAAACTATAATATTATAAAAACTATATTGGAACAGGAAGAAGGCAAAATTTGTTTTTTGGCGATGTACAACATATTACCAGACGGAATGGCATGTCAGTTAAGGAGCGATGTAACCATATTATAACGCCAAAATGTTTCAAAAAACACTCACTTAGATATTCTTTAATTACGCAGGACGATAGACTACGAATTTTTAAAAAAATTTGAACATTTACGTAGTGTGAACATAGAAGCACTTATGTTAAAAATCTTGTTCGGGCAAGAGTAGTGCAAAGGCGCCGAAAAGATATTCAAAATTCAGACAAACGGTCCAAAAAGAAGAGTGCTCGTGACTTTTTTGTTTCTAAGGACGGAAGTTACCTCAAGGTATGCCGAGTTATATTTTTGAACACATTAAAGTTAGGAGAAGACACAATGAAACGATGGGTCTCAAGGGAGCCAGCCACTCATGAAATTGATACTTCTAGTGAAAGTCTACAAGATTCCAACATTCAACAAGATTACTCCAAGAAAAATGAGACAAATTTGCAAAGAAAAGAATGTTATGGAATGGTTGCAAGATATTCATAAAGTTCCTTCACACGATTGTAGAGCATCTACTAGGAGAATATATGTTGACAACAGTATCATAACAACAAATTACATGTACAGACTATATAAAGAATGGTGCGATGATAGAAAGCAGTCAGTTTCTCATATCAAGTTGTTTAAAGTTGTTTTAGAAGCAGAGAAAATTGGCATACATAAAAAGATGAAGACAATAAGTACTGAAGATTATGATCAGCACATGTCAAAACAGAAAAAAGGAAGACAAGCAAAAGAGTTATTAAAAAGTAGCGCAAATTCTAAAAAATTGGTTCTCACAGTTAATATTCAAAGTTTCTTAACGTGTCCAAAAGTATTAGCTTTACAATCGTATTATAAGCTCAAACTCCAAGTACACAACTTCACCATTTATTCTCTAAATGATGAAGATGTCCAGTTGTACGTTTTTCATGAAGCAAATGGTGGAGTCAGTAGCAATGAATTTACATCTTGTCTTATAGATTATATAAATAATATTCCTGCTAACTATCAAACTCTTGTATTCATCTCAGATGGATGCAACTACCAAAGTCGAAAAAGAACTCTGGCTAGTGCTTTAAGTGATTCAGCAAGGGCAAAATCCCTTACAATACAGCAGTTATATCTTGAAAAAGGCCATACTATGATGGAAGCAGATTCAGTTCATTTAACTTTGGAACATTACTTTCAGACTCGAATTAATTCACCGATGGATTACATTGCTAGAATGCGTCTTGCTCGGCCAAAACATCCGTATAATATTAAAAACGTAGATTTTACGTTCTTTAAAAAGTACGCTATTGGTAGTAACTTTCGTTCGATAAGACCTGGAAAAAAATGGCAAAGATCCGCAAGTTGTAGATATAAGACAATTAAAATATAGTCCCAATGGAACCACTGATTACTCAGATAACTGGAAGCTACTACCACATAGAAGAGAAAGCCAAGTCCTGTCGGTTTATGAAAACTCGCTCTTAAAGACACCTCCTGAAATATCAGAAGACAAGTTCAAACATCTGCAAGACCTCAAATCAGTTATTGAAAAAGATCATCATCACTTTTACGATACTCTTCCTAAAATCAACAAAAAATAATACTTTCGGTAACTGTAGTGGTCCTCACCCCGCCTTCTCACCACGATGTCCTCACAGAAGCGCTTATTCCGCAAACTACAACCAAACCCAACCAGTACACACAGAAAAACAAATCCCATCCTACGACCTCACCTCTGACATGAAATCCCTCATCCACTTTACATCCATGCTCCTATTCAACGTCTTCCCTGAAAAGAGAACCGCAATAACCCTATACCTTAACCAAATTTCCAACGCAATGTATGGATGTGCCATAGCCACTTCATGCACAAACAATCTAGTCAATCAAACCTTTAACCACCTCCACATCTGAATATCACACTTCACATATCAACACATACTCATACACATACCAACTACACCCATACACAATACTTTACCTTTCTTCAGCTCACAATCCAAATTAATAAACACCTAATCCCATATCTCAATAATAAACACAAAGTCCAAATTAATAAACATACAAAACTCCACAAACACACAACACAACACTACACTGTTAGCACCGACTTCACTCCTTAAGAGTCGATTAAATATACACAAGGACAGGGGGAGATTGGTTTTCTGTGGTTTCCCAATCTCATTGCACAATGATACCTGATCCTAGGTGAGGACACAGCCACAGCTATCCTCCACGCGTTTTTCCAACAAACAATAATGGCCAACAATCTGAAAGGAATCGTTTTTCCATGGAACTTGTACTTCGTGACAGACTTGGTATACCGGGCTAACTCTTCCGGAGGGTACGATTTCCGCCTCTTGCCTTCTTCTTGTTCTCGGCTATCTCCCGATCCTTTTCCTACTCTCTCTGACTTTTGAACTCTGAAGTCGTATGAACGAAAGCTGACATTTCAAGCCAAACAAGCATAAGCACCCAAGTAACAAACCCATCTTTGAAGAAGCATAGAGCTTAAAGCAAGGTAAAAACGCATTGATTGATTGGTGGTTTTCGTAAAAATATCATACACTGATACTACATGTCGAAGTTTGTTTATTTAAAATAAAGATAATACAAATCACTTTACTGTTTATATGATTTTTTTCCCTAATAACACCAAATTCAAGGTGTATAGTACTATGACATGCCATACACAATATTTGAAATTTCTGCTATGTACCGGTTCAATCATTTATAATTTCTCCAATGTGCGCGTTTGTAATATTTTTTTTATTAGTTTAATATTTTGTACTGATTTAAGGAATCAATTTCACCTTAATATCAATATCAATCTTAGTTTGGCCAAAAAAATCATTTACTAATTTAATACAATATAAAATAGCGTTATTTAACTGTTTTTTGTGTCTCCTGTAAAATTAGTATATTTTTACATTGGAGATATTTCATTCCTAACGACGAAATGTACACGATATAAAGATAATAACCACTCAGATAGTAAAATGCACAATAACCTCAGTATACAAGCCCCCAAACCAGCCTTTTATATTTTCACCCATAACTAATTTTCCATTACAACCCAATCAGCTTGTACTGGGAGACTTTAACAGTCACAGCTTACTGTGGGGCTATGCAGAGTCGGACGCAAATGGAGATGCAGTAGAAGCATGAGCCGAAACGAAACGAGTGGCCTCACGTTAATCCATGATCCTCAACTTTCACCATCTTTTCAGAGTAAAGTTTGAAAAACAGGATATAACCCGGATATCTATTTTTCAAGTAACAACCTCGAAGACCTATGTACCAAACTAGTATATGGCCCCATACCAAAATTTCCAAAATAGACCAGCATAGACCAAATGGTATAAATATCTTTCCAATTGTCAGATAACAAGCTATTCCATTCAGAAGGAGATTTACCTTCAAAAAGGCAAACTGGCAAAAGTATGCAGACATGCTAGATTCTGAACTACTACGTCTTGAACCAAAGGTAGAGAACTACAAAAAATTTGTAGAGGTATTTAAAAATGTGTCTAGAAAAACTATCTCTAGAGGATGTAGATAACAATATGTTCCTGAGATGTCCAGCAAGTCCAATGACAGCAGTCTATGACACAGTAAGGCACAAAACATTGCTCCGCAAATTATACGACACTCTCAGTGACCACCATCTGAGAAAGGTCGTATATTCCTTAATGCAAAATAAACGTTTTTTCTTTATGCTGGAGGGTAAAGTAAGTAGGTAAAGAGTTAAAAAAACGGCCTTCCACAGGGAAGCGTTTTAGCACCAATGCTCTTTAACATATACACAAACGACCAACCTACTCTGACAGAAACCAAGCACTTCTTCTATGCTGACAATCTTGCAATATGTGCTTAAGGAAATAGTTTTAAAGAAGGGAAGAAGAAACTCGAAACTGCCTTTGAAACAATGACAGCGTACTACCTGCAAAATTCTCTGAGATCCAATCCCTATAAAACCCAAATCTGCGCTTTTCACCTTCGCGCGAAGGAAGCCCAGCGAAAACTCCAAGTTGTGGTGAATGCTAATACATTAAAACACACAAACCAACCTATATATCTTGGACTAACTGTGGACCAGTACCTCACCTACAGACAACATTACATAAAAACGTGAGAGAAAGTACCAACTAGGAACAATATACTGAGAAAGCTAACGGGAAGTAAATGAAGCGCACGTCCTGGTGTTTTACTGGCATTTGCTGAATATGCGTGACCCATTTGGAGTAGATATGGCCACACCAAACAAGTTGATACTGCGTTAAATGAGACATCTAGGACAGTCACGGGGTATATGAAACCAACGCCACTTTCATATCTATATAGAGCAGTGGGTTTTGCAAAACCCTCAACACTCAGAGGCGTTGCAGAGCACATAGAGAAAATGAAACAGATCTCGGACGAGCGGCATGCCCTATACAAAGCTCGAACACCACGAAAGCGACTAAAATCTAGTAAAATCTTCCTTAGAACAGTGCAGGATGAACCGCCTGAGTATTTTTCACTTCCCAGGTTTAATGGAGCAGCCAGACCCTAGACTTTAAATCGTGGAAAATTATGAATCAAACATGGCAAAATGAGGAAAAATAGACCAAGATGATGCGAACTGTGACTGTGGAGAAACATAGAATATGGAACATCTTTTTACATACAGAAACTGTCCTCGTCAATGTACTCTTGAAGATTTGTGGCTCGCCAACAAAGATGAAACCGACGTAGCCCGATACTGGGCCGAAATTTTATGAATGACATGTCCGGACATGATAAAGTAAAGTAAGTCAACATAGTGGTTTAAAAAAGTTACTGGCTCATTCGCACTTCGCACCCTTTTTCCTTCGACTTCATTGTACGTGTACATTAGCAAATATATCACGAAAATCATGTTTATTCAAGTACACTTTAAACAGTAATATTAAATGGATATTTTCAGCTTGTATTACATATTTTTAAAGCTGAATGAATATAGTTAAGAAACAAAGAATAATTTTTTATCCCAACATCTCTAAAAATGTTAACATTTTTTTAATAAAAATATTATTTTTAAATATTATATAGATACGTAATAATAAGTACGTAAATAGTAATATTTACGTACCTTGCAACATATTTCCCTGCTATTATTAAAAAAAGATAAGGATCTTGCACATTTATGGACCAAATTTGTAAATTTCCTACGAATTCTTGCTTTTATTTCGATTGAGATTTTACTTGTATATAAATTTTTACAATCACATTCATAACCCTACCTTGCAGGGATATTTTTTTTGACTTTGGAAATATAAGCCAATCCTTTATTGAGGTTATATTTCCTCTCAACACTTTTTCAGAGATGATTGTTTATTTTATTATATTTTGTTTTATTCTACTCAAATTTAGTATCACTATTACTATAATGACAATTAGAATGAGAACTGTGTAAAAACCGGATATAACGAGTTTTCACTCCCAATGATCGAAATGGATATACGATCTTGCCATCTAGTGGCAAAACTATTAACCGGATGTGTTGAGTTCTCACTCGAATACATGTATTAGGTCTTCATGAATAGTTACGTAAAAACCAATTTAAAATAAAAAGCGGTTTTTACCGACTTATTATACTGGGGTACAGAGTTATACAGTGTGTAAAAGCCAAATGGAATAAATTCATTATTTAGGTTACTGTACATATTTATAAAAAATCCCGAAACACATCAAATTTAAATTATAACTTGACATTCTTTAACGTGAAAATGCAACCCCTACCTTTAACCCCCTTAGAATGACAGGTACAACCTGCAATTTTTAAAATAGGAAGTATAGGCTTGTGAATATCGTTTGAAAGGTCTTTTCATTCTCCATTCAAAAATGTTGTCGCCTTCAAATTTATTAAGATTAATTAAGATAAACTAAATTAAAATCATGTGTTTACCAAGATTCGCTAAAATATACTCAAAATTTATTTCCCGTTTAGGTCTTGCTAATGAGAAAGTGAACAAAAACCATAGCAATGTGGTTTTTAGATGGTAACCATTAAAAAACTTTAAAATTTAAGTTGTCCGTATTTTAATTTAAGTAAAAAGTTGGTTCAATTCAATTCTGAAAAATGGTAAGATTAATGGAAATGCATAAAATAACAGTTTTACAAATGATTGGTAACGGAGATAACACCCGAACACAATAGGAAGTAACTCGCCTATTTCATGAGAAATTTCCTAATTTACCGCCTATATCCCAAGAAACAATAAGTAAAATAGAGAAGCAGTATCGCGAGTTTGGTCATGCAAGGCAGATAAAAAAAGCAGCTGCCAATGCACTGAGTGATGAACTTAAATTAGATGTGTTGCTTGAGTATCAGGAAAATCCACATACATCGAGTAGACAGGCATCCACTACGTTCAATGCTAGCCATGCATCGATAGTAAACATATTAAAAGAAAATAAATTGCATCCCTATAAGATGATACCTACTCAGGAGCTCCTAGAAGACGATTTTGATAGGAGAACTTTTTTTTGTGAGCAAATGATGGACATGTTGGATAACAATATTATCCAATTAGAAGACGTTAAGTTTTCTGATGAGTGTACTTTTTCACTTAACGGTCATGCTAATCGGAAAAATTGCCGCTAATGGGCCACGGAAAATTCTTATTGGATGAGAAAAGAACACACTCAATTCCCCTTAAAAGGTTAATGTTTGGGCAGGGATTGTAGGAAACACTATCATTGGTACCTTTTTTATTGAGGGCAACTTGAATGGCAACAGGTATTTGGCACTACTTCAAAATGATGTGATTACAACGTTAGCAAATTTATATCCTGATCCAGGAAACCCTCAAGTTCCAGCGAATATGATATGGTTCCAGCAGGATGGAGCACCACCAACTTAATGTCCGGCAGTACCTCGATACAATATATCCCAATCGGTGGATGGAGAGGCCGGGATCGATTGAATGGCCAGCGCGATCACCTGATCTTACATTATTAGATTTCTTTTTATGTGAAGAGCCATGTGTACAAAACTAAACCTTCTGATTTAAATGACTTAAAAGAACGAATAACGCTTGCAATTAGGTCGATCACGCCTGTTATGTTAAATAATGTTAGAAGACAGTTTGATTTGAGATTAGGATGTTGCCAAGACGTTCACGGTGAACATTTTGAACATCTACTTTATTAAAATTCACAGTTTTTTTCGTGTTCTACATTTTTTTTACGTTTTGCATTACATTTTAGTTTTTGATTGTATTGTAGTGAAGTAAAAACATGATTTTAATTTATTTTATCTTAATTAATCTTAATAAACTTGAAAGCGACAACATTTTTCAATGGAGAATGAAAAGAACTTTTAAACAATATATCCCAAGCCTATACTTCCTATTTTAAAAATTGGGGGTTGTACCTGTCATTTTAAGGGAGTTGAAGGTAGGGGTTAAATTTTCACGTTAAAGAATGTCAAGTTATAATTTAAATTTGACGTGTTTCGGGATTTTTTATAAATATGTACAGTAACCTAAATAATGAATTTATTCCATTTGACTTTTACACACTGTATATAAAAAGTAAATCTTTTCAATTACAAATATGTTTTGAATTCTCTGAAGGTATTAGAAGATCAATAATTATCAAATGGTATGTATTTTTTAATTACTGACTTCTATGACTATTAGTCACTGTTGGTAATCGATCCCTAATTTACTTCACTAAAACAAAGATTAATTATGATTAAAAGATTAAAATGCTCAGAATATTGATTAATTAGCCTAATGGGCCACACTCTTAAAATTTTCCTCAGAACACTTCACAACAGGATTAAAAGCAAATACGAAGAAGATCTTGAAGATACCCAATTTAGTTTTAGAAATGCTATGGGAACCAGGGAGGCAATTTTTGCGCTTAACATCCTATTACAAAAATACCGTGATTAAAAAAAAGATGTATTTGCATGTTTCGTGGACTTCGAAAAGGCAATCGATAAAGTACAACATGTAAAATTAATGCAAATACTAAAAAATATCGGAATAGATGACAAGGATATTCGTGTCATTAAAAATTTGTACTGGAATCAAACTGCTATCGTAAAAATTGGAGATAACTACACCGACGAAATCCCCATATAATGAGGAGTCAGACAAGGTTGCATTTTTTCGCCAAAATTGTTTAAGGTTTACTCGGACCAGCTATTTAAAAAGGCACTTGAGAGACCACCATATGAAATAAAAATCAACGGGGAACTACTTAATGTGATTAGATATGCAGACGATACAGTAACTCTATCGGATAATATTGAAGGTCTTTAAATTCTGCTTGATCGTATTTACGAGGTGAGAGAGGGAATGAGCAATAAAATAAACTCAAACAAAACCAAATTTTTCTGCTTAGTCGTGACCCACATCCCGATGTAAAGCTTCAATTGAGCGGAGTCCAAGTTGAGAAAGTTCACAAAATGACATATTTGGGAACTGTAATAACGGACAAACTAGATCCAGACATAGAAATAAAACGTAGAATGGCAATGACTAAAACTACTTTTATGAAAATGAAGTCATTTCTTTGCAATAACCATCTCAGTTTATAACTAAGGCAAAGAATGATTAAGTGTTATGTTTGGTCTGTACTTTTGTATAGTGCAGAAGTGTGGACACTAAAAGTATCGATCATGAACAAAATTGAAGCATTGGAAATGTGGGTTTATTGACAAATGCTGAAGATACCTTGGACAGCAAGAAAAACTAATAAGGAAGTACTAAGGAGCGTCAACAAAGACAAAGAATTGCTAAAGACTGTTAAACGTCGAAAAATGTCTTATCTGGGACATATAGTAAGAGGAAGTCGATATAAAGTTTTACAACTGATCCTTAAAGGCAAAATGGAGGGCCGTAGAGGTGTAGGAAGAAAACAAGTTTCTTGGTTATAAAACATTCGTGAATGGACTCAGATACTAAATGCTGGACAATTATTCCATATTGCAGAATATCGAGAAGCCTTCGCAATGGTAATCACCAACGTCGTATAGTTCTGATATGGCACGCGAAGAAGAAGATAAAATCAGATGTTATTGTTTTCTAACTACCAAATACTAATTTATAATGTTCATAAGGATAATATTAAGTAATTATAATAAAAAATATTGTTGATAAACTTTGTAGATAAAATAGTTTCTAAATAAATATTTATTATAAAATATTTATTGGCTACTTAATTTTAACTTGTACTTAGTTAATAAATGATACATAAAGTATTACAAATTCAGTTACAAAGTCTTTGATGAGGACATCTGCTAAAGCATTGCACTTACTTTGCCCGTTCTTTGATATACTTAAATTGCACTTATTTAGAGTGCTGTAATTCTTACGCCTGCCTGAGTATGTACCAGGTCAGGGTTTTATTATAAAAGTATTTGAAACGCTTAATATTTTTAATAAAATTTTGATTAACTTCTTTTAGGACAAGACAAGACAAATTATTTAAGGAAAGGTTAGTTTTCAAAATTTTACTTGACTGAACTAGCGTTAATCAGAGTGGGTAAATAACTTTGCGGTTGTTATTGGTGGATTTGTAATTTACAAATGATTTTGGTAAATATAATTTAATATAATACATAAGTAAAATTTCCAATTGGTCCAATTAATTTTATTAACTTCTATTATTTCCTGTTCCGTGAATGACGTTCCGGTGAGTTTGCTTAGATTGTTAAGTACTGTATACAGGGTGAGTTATAACTATTGGGACATAGACTAAGGACAGGTTATTTCGACCAAAATATGGCTATTGGGCCCAATATGCCTTAATAAAATGTTGCTGAGAAAAAAGATACAGGGTGTTAAAGTGGAGATTTAAAATTTTATTTTTGGCTATAACTTTCATGTTTGTACACATTTATGTATAAAAATTTACAGCTAGGTACTATTGAATATCAGCAATTATAATTTGATGCACAATTTAATATATCTAATAGAGGGCGCCACATATGCCACATACGTGGCATACATTTACACTTAACTTTTTTGCTCTTTAAGTTACCGGTATTCTTGATAAAAAATATTACAGATACAATATTTTAACAAAAAAAAGGTATACTTGGTAATAACTTCAAAACTTAACAGTCACTAATGAAAGAAAAATAGATAAAAACACCAATACTTTTGAATTTTGTTATAAAATACCTTAAATAAAGTAAATAGTTAACGATATATTAAATAAAATAAATATATCAGTAGGATAATTAATAATAATAATGTTATTTTAATAACAGAATAATCCAATTATTCTGTTATTAAAATAACAGAATAATTGGATTTTACATTACAAATTTTACGTTTTGTATTAAAGTCATAATCAAAACATTTTATTTACAAACGAAATTAAAAAATAGTTAAACTAAATAACATTAAACTTTTTGTCAAAGTAAGTGTTTGATATGCCCACCATTTTCTTTAATTCATTTGTCAATACATTCCATAAAATATCATCTCATATTAAATAAATAGCTTAATATAATAATAAGCAATTTTTTGAAATTTTCATGAATTAAATAATTATTATTATCTCACCACAAAATATATCAAAAACTAGATTTATGATCATCAGCAAAAATAAAGTTAGAGACGCTCAACTACTTATCAATAATACACCAGTGGACCGAGTAAAACAGTATAACTATCTTGGAACAACAGTAAATGAACAATGGGATCACTCACAGGAAATAAAATGTAGAATAGAGAAGGCTAGGAGTGCATTCAATAACATGGCCAAACTCTTTAAAAGCCACAATCTTAATCTGGAGATAAAAGTTAGGCTCCTACGATGTTATATCTTCTCAATATTGTATTACGGAGTTGAATCCTGGACACTAACTGAAGCAATGAAGAAAAAACTTGAAGCCTTCGAGATGTGGCTATACAGGCGAATTCTAAGGATATCATGGACAGACAAGATAACCAACGAGACCGTATTACGAAGAGTGGGCAAAGAAAGAGAGGTGATGTATACCATTAAAAGGAGAAAGTTGGAATATCTCGGACATATAATGAGAAACAACACTAAATACAGATTACTGAAGGTAATCGTACAGGGTAAAGTATTCGGAAAGCGAGGAATTGGGAGAAGGAGAATATCATGGTTGAAGAACCTGAGGAAATGGTTCTCCACAACAACAACGAATTTATTTAAAGCATCAGTTAATAAAATAATTATAGCCAGAATGATTGCCAATATTCGGAACGAATAAGCACTGAAAGAAGAAGATCTCACCACAAGAATATAACTACCACGAACAATCCAACGTTCAAGAAAGTGTATTTAAATACTGTATCACTCCGCTTTCTCTGTAATGTAATGGTGTACCATCTTGTAGAAACCACATATTTCGCCTTAAGTTTTATAACAATTCTTCCAATAAATCAATAAAATCATTTTATAAAAAATGTAAATAAATCTCGACATTCAGATTGCAAGGTAATTCGCATATCCGAAAAAAATAATTATCAATGGTTCCAAACCATAAGTAATGAATTTTAAATATGAATTTTGAATAATATTTTACAGATATACGAATTACCTTTCAATTTAAATGGTGAGATTTATTTACATGTTTTATAAAATGATTTTATTGATTTATTGGAAGAATTGTCATCAAACTTAAGGCGAAATATGTGGTTTCTAAAAGATGGTACACCATTACATTACAGAGAAAACGGAGTGAGACAGTATTTAAATACAATTTTCTGAACGTTGGATTGTTTGTGGTAGTCATATTCTTGTGGTGACATAATAATAATTATTTAATTCATAGAAATTTCAAAAAATTACTTATTACTATACTTAAAACAACTATAAAAAATACTGCAGCAGTTTAGAACCAATGATGCTATTTAATGTGAGACGATATTTTATGGAATGTATTGACAAATGAATTAAAGAAAATGGTGGACATATCGAACACTTACTTTGACAAAAAGTTTAATGTTATTTAATTTAACTATTTTTTAATTTAGTTTGTAAATAAAATGTTTTGATTATGACTTTAATTTAATACAAAACGTAAAATGTTTGATGTAAAATCCAATTATTCTGTTATTTTATCAAATCCTATTATTAAATACATTACTGATATATTTATTTTATTTAATATTTCGTTAACTATTGACTTTATTAAAGGTATTTTATAACAACTTTCAGAAGTATTGATGTTTTTATCTATTTTTCTTCCATTGCCTGGAGTCATTGCATTAAATTAGAATTATGCAGTTGATTTGTTAAATGCGATTATCTCGAAAGCTGCTCAGTTTTGAAATTATTAAAAAGTATACCTTTTTTTTGTTAAAATAATGTATCTTTAATATTTTTTATTAAGAATACCGGTAACTTGAAGAACAAAAAAATTAAGTGAAAATGTATGCCACGTATGTGGCATATGTGGCGCCCTCTATTAGATATATTAAAGTATGCATCAAATTATAATTTCTGATATACAATAGTACCCAGCTGTAAATTTTTATACATTAATGTTTACAAACATGAAAGTTATAGCCAAAAAAAAAAATTTTTAATTTCCACTTTAACACCCTGTATCTTTTTTCGCAGCAACATTTTATTAAGGCATATTTGGTCCAATAGCCATATTTTGGTCCAAATAACCTGTCCTTAGTCTATGTCCCAATAGTTATGACTCACCCTGTATAGTTAATGAGCAATTAATTAGTACAAAATTAGTAGGTACTTTATTATATTATTAATTAAAGCAGTTGATCTTTCTGGTACTTTCTGATGATCCAATTCATTCCAAGATCGTTTTATTGGTAACACAATAGGTGAAAGATACCCGACAAGGCACGTGGCAATAGCATCGCGTTTCCTTTTACCGTAGTATATTTTTCATGCCACTGAATGAATTTCTTTCTGTATTTTATTATTGATCTTCCGAGAGTGATCCAATTTGTAATTTATTACATATTCAAATTAAAAACTTTTTTTGTTAAAGTCTAATAATACTTTTGTTGCTTTTTCACATACGATGGACTCTTTTTAGCATATAAGTGAACACTTCAAGTAAACATTGCAAGAGAAATAAACGAACAAAATTATATATATATATATATATATATATATATATATATATATATATATATATATATATATTTTAAAGAGTTTGTACCTTTTTGTATTAGCATATAATTTTGTATTACAATATTAGCATATTGACCATATAATATTTCGTTGGTTTAATTGTTGCTTTTTGAGTCACGTTGCATATTTTAAATTAGAATTAAATGTACATTTAATTTCCTTTTCGTAATAAACAGAGAAATACGCCTGTCAAGATTAATAGTAACGAACAGCGGAGATGTGTCGTTTTTACGTGTAATGGAGCTTAAAGGATATTCTGAACAAAATGGCGAAATTAACTCATTTTGTGAAATTAATGGAGATGTGGCCTTTTCGAAATAACCGATTCAATTGTTATATAAACTAACGGCATAAAACCATATTACAACCAATATGTTAAATAGATATTATAAACGAGATACAAAGGTAAAAAATATCTGAATATTAATAATGAAGTAAATTAGTAATAAAGTTTAATTAACAATGAAATAAATAAACCTTCTTAAGCGCTCCTAATTATACTCAAAAAATAATAGGGCTAAAATGAACTACAATGCTAAATGGGGTTTTATTATTTTATATGATGAATGAAAGAAGTTTTTGACGAAGGAGTTAATTTTTCCCTAAACACTTTTTGGTGCTTGGATGAATTCCATGCAATTTTTAAACATCTATATCTACAGAAAAATTGTTCAAAATTAAATGTCACCTTGAGAGTAAAAAAATTTTTTTTTTCATAAAAATATATTCAAGAAACGGACCAAAAAAATAAGAACACACGCGATTTTTCTTTTAACCTTTTTAATAAGGCATAGGTTCAAGAATTGTTTTGAAAAAAAGTATTATTCTTCCTCTTTAAAATGACGTCTGGTAAAAGTATCTAAGATTTACAGTATCCTAGATACCATCTTACAAAGTTCGTCACTCACACCAATTGTTCACTGTTTTTCTTATTGTTTCGCTAACATTGTTCTGTAACTTTTTTTTACACAGTTTTAGGTATATGGATATATCTAAAACTATTAAAACTGAATACTAGGACTAACTATAAGTCAAATATGGTTCTTCAAAGTTTTTTATATTTAACGATTTTTGTATTAGTTTTAAATAAAATATTTTTTGTAATAAAGTTTCTAGAGTACAGCTTTGTATATATATATATATATATATATATATATATATATATATATATATATATATATATATATATACGTCTTCATATCAACGCGAGATCCGTTTAAATCGAGGACAACCCGAGATCCACCAATAGGAAATTAATTAATGGAGTATATTGTTCATAACTATCTTTATAATTAACATATTAATCATGGCACACTTAGAGGGGAAAAGATTTTTGAACTTAAATTTTATTGATAAATTTACAACAAAATGAGATCCGTAGCTGAAAAGGGAAGGGGAAGACTTATATACGAAATTTTAGATATTTACAGATCAACGCGAGATCAGACACTGTTGCCAGCTCTAAAGAGTATTAGTCGAGCGACCAGAGCTCGTGTTGTATTGCATATTTCCTACTCAAACAGTAAAGTAATTTGCGGTTATGGTGTTTTGTATTTTAAAAATATTGCAAGGGCAGCGGTCAGTTGAAGTAGTAAAACAAAATTCAAAGATAACAGAAGCTAAGTAATGATTATAATTTTTATGTATATTATTAAATAATTCAACATAAACTTTTATAAACCGAATTACTAAAATGCTCTGTTTTATTGAATTTGTAAAATCTATTCTCAAAGCTCTTTTTGTTTATTATTTATGTACAAAATTAAAAAGGAAAAATTATTTAAACTAAACAGTTTATCTGTATAACAAAAGCTATCATTTTAACATTCTAATCGTGTTTTAACATAAAAATATTAGTTTTGTACAAGAGTAAATACAATTCCATACTGAAGAGTAAATATACTGGAAAAAGGCTTCTAGAATAGATTTTGGTGGGCACTTTGTTGCTAAAATGCAAAACCTATTTTTATTCGTTTCTAATATCTTTCTAATGCAAAATCACTTGGTCGTCCAAAAATCGTAGCGTGAGGGGAGTGGTGGGGAGCCTTACAAAAAAGTGCTAATTTGTTTTTCGTCCTTTTTCGGATCTACGATATCCGAAAATTCATTCTTCAAATTTGCATATCGATCCGGACATTAGAAATATTTTTATTTTATTTATAAAAATACTTCAAACCATTGTTGTATACGGAGTGCCTTCATACAAAATGACTTAGAATGAGTCTGAAAACCCATATTTTTAAAATCGTTTCTCCTCGCTCTACCCCGAAAAATATTGGGTCTAGCAAAAAATGGCTTTCTATAAAAGTTATAGACCAAACATCGGAGAACATGTCGGTTTGTTTATAATGTCGATTGGATAAATAGTTTAAGAAAAAATTAAATAAATCGAAAGGCATGTCACGACGCACAGTGTCGTGACTGAACCTCAAATCAACTTTAGTAATGGCGATGTTGTTAGGGTCGATTTTACATTGAAATTCTGTTATGTTGTATATTCGATTGCGAAAGTGCATCATTGTGCATTATTTTTTACTAATAGCACGAAATCCACTGAGCTGAGATTTTTAATATTAGAAGTTTTAAATTATTTTAATGAACAGCAGCAGGTATGACAGTGAACTTGAGTCAAAAATCAGATTACGGCATGTTTCTTTCCGTAAAGTCCATTTCCATTTTCGTTTGCTGAAAGAAGCGGAAACTGGAGAATACATTTTTGTTCTAGTTTTAGAAAAATGTACCCCTACTTCTTTCCATTTGACCATGTGAACTATTCTTTTTGGGGAACATTACATTTGTTGGACATGTACAAACTTGCTGATAAGGCTCCAGAATTGCATGAAGACTTTATGAGAAAAAGTTTTGTTGTGAAAAGTTTGAACAGAAACTTTAACCAACTATTTGTAGATCCAGCTTGAAACATAATACAAACTCAAAAGATGCAGGAGGAATCGTGAGATTGATTAAAACCAGCACTAAACTAGACGAATGGTTGTTAAGCTACAATATGATTGGCATGATGGTAGATGAATTTCGTGCATTATGAGACTTAAGCAACCACTTAAGTCAAAACGTAGATAATAGAAAATAAAAACGGATAAATATTGACGAATATTCTGTACAAAAACTACATGATCAGTTTTTTACGATTTAATGTATTTTTCAAAAATGTAGATCGTCTTCTCGTAATTTCAGCTAATAAGATTGCATCGCCAAATGTTCAAATACCCTTACTAAATATACAAAAAATAATGGAGAAGAGCCTAGCAAAATTTCTTCCTACTGTTAGATCTCCCAATTTTTATCAGCATACAAGAAGTACTTTCAAAATTTCCAACACTATAAAACTGTCTCTGAAAAGAAAAAAATTATTAATGCTGAGCAAGAGCTTTTCTAAAAAAAAACAACAACCAAGGCAATTGAAATTAACATAAATATTATGAGAATATTTTCAGATATGAATTTACAGCATATCCAATGTCACTTGTACCTGTAGGAGTTTTATCGATACCATCAAATAAATGTGCCTTAGGTTCTATAATAGGACAGTTTACAGTTATGTCTAAATATCTACCATTACCATTATAAAGTAACAAAGGTGTCACATTCTTAAAGGTATGAGTTTAATCCAAGCCGTTTGCAAACCCTCCAACTGCAAATCATTTGGCGACTATGCAAGAATTTTAAAATCAATAGTGTTTAAGAACCTCTACAACCCTAAAAGGATTGGTTTTGTATTTGACCAGTACTAACAATCTTTGTACTGGTACATATAAACATATAAACTTTCTCCTACTTCAGACAGTATAATATATAATATTCGTGTACATACTCATAAAAACGAAGGTATGAGTATGTAGTGTGACACCAAGACTTTGACTCTCGAATCTGTTGCTAACTGGCTGGAGTAAAGAAAATGTAGAGCTGGTACCAGTTTTAAGCACGGAATCCAAGTTGAAGTAACATACATACCTATACTATACTCCAAATAGGTATAAAAGATGAGTTTATTTTTACCTTTTTGTGACGAATAATTACTATATTGGTTTTTTTCTAATTGTCAGACTGTACAGGGGCTCCAATGCTCATGTAAACGGAAACGAGATCAAATTCATTGGTTCTTGTAAATATATTATGGCCCAAGTGAAATGTTACAAAAAAGGTGATAAACGTGAACAATTTTAACCATAGAGAGTGTTACTTCTTTTTATAGTAATGAAGAGTCTAACATAGAGTAAGATAACTAACACAAGATAATAATTAAGAAATAGGTACATAGATTTAATTGTTTTTATTACTATCTCTTGTTCTTGAACGTGAAATTTGCTGCCAGGGAAAAACCGTTGCAATTTTAGATGTTTTATATATCACAAGCTTTTGAATTTTAACGCCGTTACAACGTCCTTAATAAGGTTTATATAATGCTAGATAATAATGTATGAAAATTTTTGGGACAAACCCCGATGTACCAAGTCACCTAGGACTCGAACACAGAAAGAGTCCCACAGGTCAATCCTTTTGATAACGTGGGTATCTGGGATGAGTGAATTTTTCCCTACGAGGTAGTGCGAGCTGTATAGCTAAATTTGGATTTTCTTCAGTAAACGAATTTAAAGAAAATATAAAGTTAATTTGTTTATAAAGCTATAGCTCGTAAACTATTTGACGTACAGTGTCCAAGTTTAGCATAAATATATTGAAACACATATATTGATAGCACATATATTGAAAAATATTCCCGTGGAATCTTAATATAGTACGTGAACAGCATAGTTGGTCGCTTAATTATAAATGATATGCAAAACAGATTTTTTGTAACTCTCATTAAAATTGAACGCGGTTAGATTTATTTTGTAGGTCTTTTAAAAGCGATTAAAATAAGTTTTTGACATTTTTTGTAAAACAAACAGTGGAGAAGATATGCGAAGAAAAATTGTAAAAAAATAATACTACAAATAAACAATGTCTCCGAAATTTTTTAGACTTCGAGTACTTACCAACGTGTTCTACACAATTTTATCTAAAAAATTACTTATAATCATCTAACTCCTAAAAATGTCATCAAAACGACGATTTTGAAGTTCTTCCCAGTGGTTGGAAAGTTGTGTATTTTCAACTCTAAATTTCTAATTTAATTAATTATTCTAATTTTATATCTATATCCATAATAGTTCTAATCTAATTTCAAAATGTTTATTTAAATACAAATGAAGGGTTCCAGTTGAAAATTCAAAGTTGCTACACCCACCGCGTTCGCAGGGAGAATAAGAACCCTACTATTGCATAAGTATATAGATTTTGAAAAACCATTAAAAAAGAATTCCCAAGTTTTTTCGATACGACATCTAGTTCTCGAGATATTTGACAATCGCCTTTCTGGACAGAGCTCTTTAATAATGTAAATAATATTATTCAAACCGGAAATAAGCCGAAGGGAGTGAGAGGTCTGACTGTAAAATTCATTTGCGATGTTGCCAAATTTACCGGATCTCGGGTTGTCTACAAAATGTATATTTAGCATATACACAACGGATCGCTCGCACTGCCTCTACAGCGGATTTAGTGGAACTACTGCAATATAAAATTCACCAAAAGGGGTGCAAAATGAGGTCCAGACAAAAATCGATTTCTTTGTACCCCCATCATTGTTACATCGAGATGTCACTATATACACGTGAATACAAGGTGAGATCCAAAATCGGATCTCGCCTTGCAAAACGGATCTCATTTTGTATAGCTTATGATACAAACGGATCTCGCCTTGATATGAAGACATATATATATATATATATATATATATATATATATATATATATATATATATTTATATATATGTGTATATATCAAATTTAGAAAGTGTAATAACAGAACAGAGACTGAAAAATTTTACAAGAAAACCAAGCGAGACACTCACGGATACATGACAATAGCAACAGTGTGCAAGAACAAAAACCGGACAATTATCAGCCAGAAAAAGGAACTAATGAAAAGGTGAAAGGACCATTTTCACGAATATCTTAAACCCAGAAAAAGAACCAAACTAATCTGCCGCATATGGACACTAGAAGTTATCCTAGAGGATTGAAAAGTAAGAGTCATATTTTCCATGTACAATGTACATGTACTCCAAAGTGGTAGACAAACAACTCTGTGAAAATTAAATTTTAGGAATATATTTAGGATATTATCAGGAATTATATACAGCCATCGTAAATCAGTTTCGGAAGAAATAATTTGTGAATACCAATATAGTTTCAGACGAACGAGGTTAATTACAAACGAAATACAGTTGTTGTTAGGATCTATCAATGTTAGAAATACTAAAGAAGTTAGTTAAACATGACTTGATGTTGTTTCAAAGCCATGTTGAGAATATATGGAAATATGAAAGAGGCATTTAATATCGAAAATGGAGGTAGGCAAAGTGATGCCATATTAAGAAAACCTTCTAATTTAACTTTAGAAGCTATTATTCAAAAACTAGATATGTAAGGCTGTAACAATACAAGTTCCACTTAAATATGCTCATATGCGGATGATGTTACCATAATAAGCCGCAATAAAAGGGTATTAACAGAAAAAAACTATAGATTTGTTACGAGAAGCTGTTGCATTTATTTTAAATATAACTGAAAACAAATTAAAATATATGGAGTGCACAAAGTCGAATCGACATAAAAATCTAAAGGTAAACAACCATACCTACGAATATGCCTCCACCTTTCCTTACCTAGGCTCAATAGTAAATGGAAGCAACAAAGTCAGTCAAGAAATATAAGCACGGATTATAAGTGGTAATACGTGTTTTTATAAATGCAAAGACTAATGAACTATAAGCTGGACGCATAATGCAGAGCGCAGATATTGTTAAATTGGTAAAATCACAAAGACTAAACTGGCTCTACCAGTTACAAAGAATTCCAGATAATCGAACTCCAAAGTAATTTTTAAATAAATACCCCACGCAAATAGAACAAGAGGAACGTTCCGTAAAAGGTGGATAGAAGATGTAGAGGAAGATCCTAAAACCAAGAACATTTGGCAGTGGCGAAGAAAAGTAACAAACGGCAAACCAAAAGAACGTTTTTAAGCAGGCCACGACCTATAAGGGCTTGTAGTGCCATTAGAAGAAGAACAAGAAAATAATTTGACTGTGAACATAGTAACTAATACGTGTTTTAAAATCAGGCTATTAAAATTTTTACTATTATCAAATATTATTTTGGAATATAAGCATTTAACCGACAAAAGCTAGGAAACTTATAAATACTAAACTTGTTATACTACACAGTATGAAGGTTGTTTGCCAGAACCGTATTCCAATTACAAATGATTACTTAAAATGGATAGTTCTATTCAATCTGAAATTCCTTCAACTTATAATATACCAAACAGCTCATCATTAAATCATTTTAATGGACCACCTACATATTCTTCCCTAATTAATCAAATACCAAAATCCAATATATTTTCATCAATAAATCAAGCAGTTATTTTTGATTCAGTTGAAAATACCAACCTAGATGATTGTCTTTGACTTGTCCGCTCCTAGTTCTCTGATACAACTAACCCACATCATCTTCTGTTCAAAATTATCAAATACTAGATTATGTATGTATTCAGCAAACGAAAACCTAGCTTAGGATTTTATAAACAAAAATAAAAAAAATTAAATAAACCAACGTTTGTCCCTTAATCCTACACTCATTCCTATATTTGCATTAAAATCACATGGATTAAATCTTCTGTCACCTATAAAATTTCTAAGAATAGGCATACCAACACTATAATTTTATCGTATTTTTCTATTTTCGTTTCTCTGTTCTAATATCACACATGGAAAATGATATACAGGAGTTACCTATCATTATATAACCAAGCTTGCCAAACTTTTAACCAAACCAGCCACTTAACAAAAAACTGCCAAATGTCTACTGCGAATACAACAAATAATTCAACAGCATATAGTAGAGTTCTAAATATAGACCCAATTGAAAATACAACTAATTTGTTAACTGAAAAACCCAGACAAACAATAAACAACAACAATCAAAACAAGAAATCGCACAAGAGACTTAACCACAAACTACCCAACAACAAAAACCATTCCCATTTTCCATTTCCCATTTTTAGGTCGAAAAATAAGCGACCTAAAAATAGATCTAGAAAATAATGCAACCCATGTAAACTCTGGCAAAGTACAAAACAAACGCAAAATCTTCCAAATCTTTCCACCAGCTACTACATCTACAGAGGAACCTACTTTTATTACACCAAAAAATAACAAGAAAAAAATAAAATCAGATAAAAATCTCAAACCACAACAAACACTATAAGAAAAGATACTGTAAAACTTAATTTGATAACCCAAACTTCACCTACCCTTTAATTTACGAACAGTTATTACACTTTTTTGAAAACTTTGAAAACTTACCAGACTTCCACGAGGAAACTAAGTTCCTGTAGCTGGCTGTATACCATATATCACAAAAAAATTTGTTAAAATCCTGTTGTTATCAACAGGTCCTCGTAGGCACTTCGTCTCAGGACCATTTTACTCATGTAGAGTCATACGCCGCCATGTTACCTATCCAACGGTAACTTAACCATCACAAATTAGAAACACTAATAATGTAAAACAATTTCAAATTTATAACTTTTAAGGGGTTTTTACCCATATATTTTGGTGGCTACTAGCATGTACAACCGTTTGCACTGATGATGGATTGTTTAATCCGAAAACGTTTTGCAATGTGTTTGTGATAGCCCGTTTGAGGCAATTTTATATACCTTTTATAAAGGATTTTAACAAATTTTTTTTACCAGACTTGTTAAGCATCGCCAAAATGTATACAGAAGAAACAGCAGAGGTCACAGATCTATTAACTAATATATACCCTTATCTGAAGGACCAAAAAATTAATTTCAAATGCCCTCGAATAAAAAACAAAATATTAAAGCAAATCAAATCAGACCTTCAAACAGACTTCTAAAGCGATGTCTACACAGAAACTTTCATTATTCCACTCCATCAATTCAATGGAACTAAAAGGGTATTATACCTATTTAGAAATGTTAAAATTATTAATTTCAAAACATAAACCTAGTTTGATATGTTTACAAGAAACCAACTTCAAAAACCACAAAGCTCATGTCTTAAAGAATTTCAATTGTTTTTTTTTAGAAATCAAGAAAATGCCAAAATTGCTAGCGAAGGGATAGCAATCTACATAAAAGATAACTTTGACGCTACACCAATTAAACTCACAACAACTATTAAAGCAATTGGAATTAGAGTTACAGACAATTTCTTTTTCAATTAGCAATATTTACATTCCCGCCAATAAAGTATCCGATTAAAAAGAAATTCCAAACCTAATAAATCAACTACCTGCTTCACAGATAATAATTGGAGATTTCAATGCACATAATCTGTTATGTGGTTCGCCAAAACTAACATCTCTAGTATAGATCTCCGTATTTGCGAATCATCAATTACACATACTCTTACGTGGGATGTGTTACCAGATTTATATGATAGTGATCACTACCCTATCATAATAAGCAATGATCTACAATCAACTATCTCGCAACAATTAAAATGTAACTTAAAAGGCGAAAATTGGAGAGAATTTCAAAATTACGTTGAAAACAATCTGCAAAACCTAAATGAATGTATATATATATATATATATATATATATATATATATATATATATATATATATATATATATATATATATATATATATATAAACAAAACAATATACTCTCCTCGTCTCTCTGACAAACGTAATCACAGAATCAGCAAATAAGTACGCTGGAATAATTAGGTACGATCACAAACTTTAAGCGTTAAGTTGGTTAGATTATGACTGCAAAGAAGCATTAAAACAATCAAAACAAGCTTTTATACGACAAAAAACTCAAGAAAACTCTATAAAATTAAAAAAATTAGGAGCAGTCCCTAGATATACTAGTAAAAGAGACAAACGTGACTCTTGGAGAGAATATGTCACCACAATACATAGTTCAACTCCTATAAAAACTATATGGAAAACAGTCAAAAAAACGTTTAGATTCAAACCCGATAAATCAATCAACTTTCTAACTCAAAATAACACCATTTATAAAAACCCATAAGAAATATCCAATATACCAGAATCTACTTATGAATATAACTAAAGTAACTTAAATTATACTTTCAATTTCTTGGATATCCAAATAAATGAAGAAAAAATTCTATAGAACATTACGATCAAAGCAATAACGATCTAAAATAGCAATAACAGAGAAATAATTACAAAATTACATTTGAGAATTGTAAGAAAATTTGTTCTGGACCCGACAATATACCGTATATATTTCTTAAAAATTTAAATATGTAATATAATCCTATCCAAAAATGTGTTTTCTAAAACATGGAAAAATTCAATTATACATAGAATACCTATTCTAAAAACCAACTAAACCAATATTAGATCCACAAACATATCGACCGATATCAATCACATATGAGCATGAGTTAACTATTAGAAAAAAAAAATAAACAATAGGCTTATGTGGTATTTAAAATTAAAAAATAGTTTGGAAATATTTAATCATTAAAATACTCAGCAACTGTTTAATAAGGGGTAACATATTAAAATACGTTTCAATTTTTTTTTTTTGAAAAAAGACAATTTCAAGTTCTTGTTGACGGAACACATTCTCAAATAAAAATTCAACAAAATGGCATACCACAAGGAGCAAATTAAGCACAACTTTATTTTTATTAGCAATCAATTCAACTACTGTCATTTGCAGATGATATCGATCTAATAGGAAACACACGATTAAAAATGAAGGAGACTTTTGTGAGGTTCGAGAAGGAAGCAGAGAAAATGGGGCTGCAAACCAACGAAAACAAGACGAAATATATGTATATGAGACGCAATAACCAAAGCAGAGACAGAATCGGTCAGAACATCTCCATCGATGACTTTAACTTTGAGCGCGTTAGAGAATTCAAGTATCTTGTGCCAACAATAACTGAAGACAATAACGGATCACCAGAAATAAACAACAGGATTCAGGCCAACAACAGATGTCTTTTTGCCCTCCAAAACCTTATAAAATCGAAACAACCAACAAGACGTATGAAGATACAGGTCTATAAAACAATCATACGACCCGTTGTGATCTATGGAAGCTAAACGTGGACGATAACAAAGGCAAACGAAGAGAGACTATGTGTTCGAGAAAGAAAAATCCTAAAAAAGATTTTTGGTCCTGTGCTGGATGAAGCTCGAAGAACTTTACCCAGACGCCAACATCATAAAATAAATAAAGTCCAGAAGACTCCAATGGGCAAGACAACTCAGAAGACATTCTGACGAACGAACAGAAAGACTAGTGTGGGGGGAAGTCTTAACTGGAAGGAGACCGCGCGGACGACCTCGTCTCTGGTGGCGAGATAATATAGTAGGAGACCTAAGCACTATGGGAGTGGAGAATTAGATGGAGGCTGCTCAAGACAGAAAACATTGGAGGCATGTTGTCGACTTCGCTAAAACCCACGAAGGGTTGTAATAACACATAGCAAGTAAGTAATCAATTCGATATTAACACAAATTGAAAGCCCAGTCAAAGCTAGATTATACGCTGACGATCTAGTTATGTTCTGTAGATAAAAAAACATACCAACAATTTACAATCAGATTCAAAAAGCGTTAACACACATTAAGAAATGGTCAGCTACAAATAAAATTTAGTTTAACACTTTAAAACCAATGCAATATGTTTCTTAAAGACAAATCAAATCCAAACAAAAGAATTATATCTATACGAACAAAAATTAGATTATGTAAAAGAAATCCGATTCTTGGGTATGACGTTTGATAAAAAATTAACTTCAAAGACATATATTCAACAGTTGATAAATCCTGTCTACCTGGTATAAATTTAATACGATCACTTGCTTTTATTAAAGTTTAATACTTATTTACAAATCCATAAAAACTTGACCACGGAGACATTGTCTTCAACTCCTCCAAAAAAACACATTTAAAGTCACTAGATACTATCCAAAATAGATGTCTACAAACCAGTCTAACAAACCTAAGAAAATCAGAGATATCATTAACCATTATTAAACAAAAGTTTCATAGACTATTAAACAGATATGGTAATACCTACAACGTATACACCGATGCGTCAAAAAATGAAGACTGAGTTCAAGCAGCAATTTATTCGGAAGACTTCTCAGTTAGTTTCAAATTGTCTTTAATTACAACCATCTTTTTGGCTGAATTATACGCAATTCTAAAATCACTATCGTTAATACAAAACAAAAACAAAAAACGATGTATAATAATCACATATTCTTTAGGTTCATTATCCTCACTTACTCAATTGTACTGTGACAACCCCCTTCTACTTCTTATTAAAAAAGAACTTAAAACCACCTCCAATAAGAAAATCCAAGTTCACTTTTTATGGATGCCTTCTCATGTCGAAATTGAAGGTAACAAAGTTGTAGATAAACTGGCTGGAAACTCACCAACAAATCCGATGTCCAAGAAAGTAACATATTGGTACAAATCGATTTAAAACCATACTTAAAAGAAAACATAATTTAAAAATGGCAACAAACTTGAAAAAAAAAAAAAATTCCATCAAGGATATACGAAGTCAACAATCATCCACATCTTTGGGAACCAAAAATAAAAGACAGAAGTGATATTTACCCGTCTCCGTATCGGTCATACTCGACTTACTCATGATTATTTATTACAGCGCAAAAATAAACCAGTGTGTGAAGTGTGCAACAGTGTTCTAACAGTAAACATTTGTAATACAGTGTCTCAAATATAACACTGAACAACTCATATATAGCATACCCAACAACCTAACTCCCTAAGCGGTGCTCTAAAATAAAATACAGATACCCAAAAAATATTTTCTTATCTTAAAGACTACCAACTACTTTAAAAGATCTAAAACATACATTGTAATACAATGCTTTGACCGTACCGATGAACCGTACAATGTACAATGTACAATGAACCGTACCGATCAGTGTAGTGTGTACGTTTGTATGTAGGCAATCCCCGTCGGCATTCAGTGAGGGATCAGTAAAATTGATCACGAAGACATCTCGTGGCCTGTCGATTCACAATAATTGAGTGCTTTATTGTTATTCGGGAAATGGAGTGGAATGAAGAAAATACACAAAACCTACTTGAAATGTATCATGAGCTCCCCGTTCTGTGGAAACGCCGATTGGCAGATTATAAAGACCGGAACAAACGTCGCGATGCATTGTTGAAAATAAGCGAATCTTTTGGAGTGGAGAAAGAGGAAATCGAAAAAATATTAGATATCTCTTAAGTCACTTTGCACGGGAAGAAAAAAAAGAGAAAGATTCAGAAAAAAGTGGTATTGGAACCGAAGAAACTTACAAAAGTAAATGGTTTGCGTATAAGTTAATGGAATTTATGAAGGATAAAAATAAACCTATTGTAACGCAAGATTCAGAGGTATGTATATCATATTTACACTGTAGTAGATACTTTATTCATTCTTAATAATTGAGTTCATATTTATACATAAATTTGAAAATATTGATATAATCATATTGGTATATCGTATTTCATTTATCATATTGAAAAAGCAATGCTCCTTCTTAAGAAATGAAGAATTCGGCCAATTCGTTTCTCACATTTTGTGCCGCAGCTCCACTCCTTCCTGCCCTTCTGCCAAAACTGAACAATTCATTAGAGGAAGCATTTCGTTTCCAAAGCCCAGGATTAATTGCTCCAGTATCCGAACATTCTACATCAATCATTCCAGGTGGGGTGTAAAGATTTCTTGAAGTGTTTTTCGCAAGAAATTGTGTAGGTGAATTAAGGCCAAAACTACGTTCGTTGCAGTTTCTGGTTCCAACAACATGGGCCTACGAAGCACTCGGAAAACAGCACTTAAAATGCCAAAAGCATTTTCTGACACTCTTCTTGCGCGGCTCAATCGATAGTTGAATATTCTATTTTTTGAACCTTTTTCCTGATGTCTTGCGAATGGCTTCATTATGTTTATTGATAGTGGGAATGCGTCATCCGCCACAAAAACAAATGGAACATCAGTGCTTCGTCCTAGTAATCAACAAGCAGGTGGAAGGTTTAGGGTATTTTCTTCAGGGCACTCTTTGAAATATGAATCGTTGAATACGCCCCCGTCCGATATTCGTCCCTGACATCCCACTTTGCATATATAAAATTATAATTTGCATCTACAACAGCGAACAAGACAATGCTAAAGAAGCTCTTGTAGTTGAAAAAATTGGTTCCTGAATTTATAGGAGCTTGTATTGATATATGTTTGCCGTCCATAGCTCCGATAGTTTTAGTCATCTGAAAATAAAAGTTACATACCATAAACAGACGAACGAACTACAAATTTCAAAGCAAAAAAGTGGATTAATTTAGAAACTAATATTTTGTTTCAGGGTAAACGAAAACGAAAAGAGGAAGATTTACAAGAAGTAGAAACAGACGATGGAGAAGACTTACTACAAGTATTGGAACAGAGCATTGATGTTTCCGAAAATGAGGTTGGAACAACAGCACAATCTCAATCTAAATCAAACTCAATTAACATTGTGAAGTTCAGCGGTCGAAAAAGTATGGCGACTAATTTACCAATTGTAAACGAGGCAGTGAATTTTATGCAATCCATCACTAATAAAAGGGCGGAAAAGGATGAATTTCCATTGTTTAGTGAACAAGTTGCAATAAAGCTTCAAAAAGTTGTGTCGACATTTGCTAGATTTTCCGTTCAGAACATAATTAACAATGTTCTATTTAAAGCAGAAATGGGCAAATACTAATTGCTCACATTGAAAATATTCACTGCAATCACTCAATGTTGCACATCATTTAATACCATTTCCATTCTCCACGACATTACCCCAATACATTAAGTGGTCGGAGTTCGACATCAACTTGTACTATTAATCAAGATGAGGACATTTACACTGTCTTATTGCAGTTGTACTTTCTTATATTTTTAAATATATAACAATATACGATGAGCAGTTATTTTTTCTTATCTTTACATAATCTTGAAAAGCATTTATGAGCGCTTTGCACACCTCTGCAACATATTTTAAAAAAGTTTGCTTAGATATTTTAAAGGTATCTATGAAAGAATGACAGAAATCTTCACTGGCAAAAAAAAACGTAGCGTAACTGCAAGTCGTTCAGAGGCAGAAATTGCTTTTCTAAATTACGTATCTATATTTGAAATAACAGGTCCTATCAAATCTAATAATGTTTGGTAATCTGTTTTGGTCATTCGAAAGAAATTCTAAATACTGCGTCACATCTATATTAAAAATTTAATTCATCTACGTCTTTAGAAATCAAATCTTTCATAAGATCCGTGGCACTGTACTTATACCGACTTCTGAGGCTTGGGCGAACCCAAAACCTCTTAGGACGTTTATATGAAGTAGAAGCAATTATTACAACAGCTGCAGATGCAAGAATCATATCATCCTCTTCTGAACTCATTATTGACACGTAGCACTTTACAACTGCTACGTATACACTACAAATTTTGCGTGGACACCAGCGACACCAATCGGTTTTGCCGATCGGCATAACTTCAATTTATTTTTAATACGATGTTTTATTAAATATTTATTAGATTTTGATTTACAAGTTTTCGGCTGTTACCTCAATATTGAAAAAAGTGATTGCATGTTTGCTTCAAATAGAAAAGACAAAGGATTCATTGACTAGATTCCAAAATAAAAAGAATCTCAAACCATTGACAGAAGAATAGATAAAACACTACTTATATACTGAATTGTATATGTATTTTTAGACTTTCAAAGTGAGAGATACTTTTACTTAAACACACTCCTTATATTTGATAAGTTAAAAATAAAACAAATGTCTACATTAAATGATTTTATACCAATTTTTTTTTTATTTAGAAATTATAGCCGCATCCACCATAATGGTTATTAGCGGCGGCTACAGAATTACAAAATTAGAGTTTATAAAATAGTCCTATAGATTTTAAGAACTTTACAATATTACTAGCTGAGAAATTAGTGCCTAATAAATTACTTAAACTCTTAGGTATGTTAAATGTAACACGAAAATTGGCAAATCTATGGCATTCATTTAATAAATGGTTAACGGTTAATTGTACATTACAAGTTTCGCAAATAGGTGGATCACTTTTGGTAAATAAGTATGAGTGAGTAAGTCTCGTGTGTCCAATTCGTAATCTGGTTATCACCAATTGTTCTCTTCTGTTTCTTGTTGAGGGTTCCCAAGCTGCAACGTCATTTTTAACTGGCTTCAGTGATGTTTGAGAAGATTGCCATTCGTTTTTTCACTTGCACAAAACTCGATTCTTTATAAAGGCTTTTATATCACTCGCGGTATTTCGATACTCGGCTTTTTCTATATTGGCACATTTAGCAATTCACTCGCGCACTGGTCCGCACTTTCGTTGCCAGCAATGCCAATGTGGGAATATTCCATTGCAGTAGTTTAGTGAATTATATTATATTAGAAAAAATACGATTTTAGGGGTTAACCTGAGCTGACTCGCTACACGCGACACCTCGGATTCAGAGGTGTCGTTACCCAAGTGTTGGAGGATTTTCTTTCTTAAGAAGGTGATATGACGTTTGGTTGATCTATCTTTTAATTGTGGATGAACTTCAGTTAGCATACGAACTAATCCCACAAGGTCAGAAGTAAACTCTTGAATTATGTTAGAAGGATCCTGCACGCCGCTAACATTGCTTAGAAGTAGATTTAGTTGGTCAAAATTGAGGACAAATGTGAGTAGATGATTTTGGATAAAATCTTTGGCAGGCTCAAGGTCATATGATTCTGTTGATTTTATGCATGTATGCTCCCCATTGCTTTAAAGTTTCTTGACTCTAGGTTTGGATGTAGGTACGGCAAATGATTTTTCTACTGTTTCAGAAGTTGTTTCTGGAGACGTAAGAACATCGATGATACTACGTTTCGGCTGGAGATCGATATTAATTACTTTGCAGCTTTTCATGGTGTTAACTTCTTCTTGACCATTAGCAATGTTAGGATTGCTCAGATTGTTTGCTAATTTTTCTTGGACGGAGATTTGTTTGTTTGATATGGATGTTGCTGCAGGTTGAGGCATGATGTCAGGGGAGGAAGAAGTAGTAGATTGACTGTTATTAGAATCAATTAAGTTTGTTGTTGATTCTAGTTTATCAGGACAGTTGGTGGCGATATGTCCAGACTTTTTGCAGTTATAACAGGCCATAGTTTCTTGAGATAAGAATATTCGATATGTTGTATTATCGAAGTCTAAGGTGAATGAGTTGGGTAAGGAGATAATATGGGGACTGACGTATATTTGTCTTCTGAAACTTAAAATATGATTATATTCGGAAAGAGTGGAACTGATTTTTAGAAAAGTGACAAAAGAGACCATATTAAGTCCAATACTTTGTAGATAATCAACTAACAGACTGTGTGGTATTGTTGGACATACGTTTGAAAAAACAATACGTTCCGCTGGTGAGATTAATCTTCTAGCTTGTACAATATTGTTCTGGATTTTTATTTGTCCATGATTTTGCATGAATTCGTCCACGACTTGTTTGTTTGCAAGGTACATGCAAATCCGATTATTGGATAGTCGGTAGGAAAATATAATATTTTTGGAACGAATTAGGTTACCCAAAGGAATTAAGCAATCTTGCAGTCGCGTATTTTC
Organism: Diabrotica balteata; assembly: GCA_918026665.1. Classification (NCBI taxonomy): domain Eukaryota; kingdom Metazoa; phylum Arthropoda; class Insecta; order Coleoptera; family Chrysomelidae; genus Diabrotica; species Diabrotica balteata. The sequence continues at coordinate 47,400,047 of OU898283.1, read as the reverse complement.
TAAAGCGCTGAAGACAATTGCTTGATGTTTTGAGGGAAATTGTGTAGAAGCTGCTAATAAATAGGTTTTATTGGTATTTGTCTGTGATTGCAATACATGTGGTGTGTTAGAGAGACTCTGAATATTAGGTTCCATTTTTGATTTTAACACGGGACATGTGTTTAAAAATAATACGGACCTGACTAGTAATCAAACAGGTAATAAAACTGGAATAATATTTCTTGAGTCGTATCTTATTGATAATTGTTAAATTACAAATCAACAAAAAACTGGTTGATCACGTTATATTAATGAAAACTAATATGATGTGTTCACTTACTGGTATTTCATGTGATTGTTACTTAACGATTTATAAATAAACTGTTATAGTTACTGCATAAAATTTGCAAATTTGTTGAGACTAAAACAAACCTTTCGGTATCTCATTTAGGGCCGAACTCCATTTTATACCAATTGTCTGAAGGTATTATGGCCTTTAGTTTCACCTTTTACTTTTTGTTTTGGTTCACTATCGTTTTTGAAATACATTCAGCTATTTTATTAAAAATCTCGCAGCCCATTTCTGAACCAACTCGGCCCACATTAGTTTCAAATAAAATCTTTTTCGTAATGAAATTTTTATATACTACAGCTTTTATATCCTTTGTAATAACCTTATATAGCCCAAACCAAATTTTCTGCTGTTATAGCCTGACCATTCAATTTACTTATTCCGATAAAATAAAAATCTCTATTCAGTGAAGTATCTCCACAGGAGGTAAAGCCTCAGGCGTTTTTTTCATAAAAACAAAAATCCGAATGTGTATTCTCCAAATCTTCCCTCGGTTACTTCTCATTCCGTTATTCCCTTTTCTCCAAAGGTATTTCTCGACGAGGTGGTTTTTTCCTATGAATTATGTAGAGGTAAACAAAAGATATTTTTAATAAGTTTTTGTGTTTATAAAACATTATACATTGTTTGTCGTTGACCAAGAAAAGATATTCTTTTTAAGGATTTTTTAGTTATTTTTGTTATTCCACGATTCTAGTAAATATAGTGTATTATAATGATAAATCAACAAATATATAAATTAGTAGAGACAATTAATACAATACTAGGATTTTTACCAAAAATGCAAAGATCACAACGTTTAACGTACGAGCAAAATTACTCTACGAAACTTTAATTACTTGTTAATAGCATCTCCCATCGAAAATTGCTCAAAAACAATCGCAAAAAAATTAAACGTTTTTAACTTTGGCGGGCGCGCATTAAATAATTTTGTGTTATATTATCGAGAATATGTGTATTGACAGCTAATGGAGTTACGTCCCTGGATTATCCAATGTGTAGTGACATAATAGAAAGACTATATGCGTACCTCGGAGGTAAAGGACACTATGTCCATTTTTATCGAAATTTAGATTATTGCACTTTTGAGTATAACTTTTCTGGCTCTACACATAGGTAAACCATACTATGTCCAGAGACAATTTTACGGCAAGTTACCGACTTTTTAATAAACACTTAGTGATGTAACGAATATTCGCATTCGCATTCGCATTCGCGAATATTCGCATATTTTTGCATATTCGCATTTGCATTCGCATTCGCAAAATTTGTGCGAATGTTTTGCGAATATGAATAAAAGAAAAATAATAATTTGAAGATTAGGTTAATAAAATAAAAATCCATTCTTTTCTCAGTTTTTTTTATTAACAAAACTTACTTTGTTTTACAAGCTATATTAATTTTGTGTTTGTATTAAACAAAAATACTGCCCTCTCTTATTAAAAAACAACAATTGTCTGTTTTTACTTATTTTTCAAGTTTGTTTTTAACAATAAATAAAAACAGAGAACTGTTATTTATTAATAATTAAAATTTAATAGAGGAATATTAAACTTTAGAAATAATAGCTTTGACGCCTTTCCTCCTTCAAGTCTGTTTCGATGTGGCGTATAAAGAAGTCCAGCGCCACTAAACAAGCGCTCGCTCGGGACACTCGTTGGTGGTGTAACTAAATATTGCCGAACTACAGGAAAAAGAAGATCGTACCTTCCCTTATTCACTTTCCACCATGTTAGAGGGTCAACGTCACCTGACACGCGTTTTTCCGATGAGTATTCTGTGACAGTTTTACGGATTAAAAAATGGACAGAGTTTTGAAAACCAGGAAGAGCCATGTCATCTTCTTCACTATTACTCGTATCCATCAGTAAACTCATCGTTTCTTTTAAGGATAGACTGTTGGCTGTTTCGTAATCTTCGCATTTATTATTTAATCTAACACGCTTTGCATTCTGGTAAAGTAAATTGGTAGATATGTCGGTTTCATTGTCTCTGAGCAAATCCAAAATATGTTCTATGACAAGCTCTTTAGTCGACGTATTTTTAAAAAATTTTGCTTTGTATCTTGGATCAATAAAGGTCGCCGTGGCAAACAATATTTCATTCTCTAAACCAGAAAACTTGCGAATAAGCTCATCTTTTATGACGGTAATCGTATCACCAATGTGTTCATCGGATGAATCAAGATCATGAACAACTTTTTCTAGAGTAGCAATTAAGGAAATTACAGAAGAAATAGAAACATCGACAGCACTTAACTCTCTGGTCACTTCTTCAAATGGTCTTAGTAAACCGATAAGTTTTTCAACAATCATCCACTCTTCAGAAGCCAGCTGAGGAATTTTATCATTTGACGAAGCGTACAGACATAATGACTCTTTGACTTGAAAAATACGCTCGAACATATAAAAAGTGCTGTTCCACCTAGTAGCACATTCTTGAATAATCTTAAGAGGTTTTTGATTAAGTCTCTTTTATATATTGGTCAACTCATCTTGGGCAGCAGTCGAATGATGAAAATGAGTTGCCATCTTTTTGCATTTTGTTTTGACAGCCACGACAGATTCTTGAGCCTTCATCCCTGCTTGTAACACATTTTGAATCTTGTGAGAAGTACAGTCAATATGTTTAACATTTAATAAGTTAACACCTTTTTTGATATTAGCACCTGCATCGCGAACTACACATTTCACTTTTTCTTTAGGTATTTCCCAAACCGACAAGATATCTTTAAGTTTATGAGCAATATTTTCTCCGGTATGGCGGTCTTCATTAAACACTTCTGCTTTTAACACTATCATTTTCCTTTCAAATTCTTTTGTTATCCCATGACAAGTTAAACTCAGCAATGAAACTCCAGAACAATTATCAGACCAAATGTCGGTAGTAAATGATAATTTTTCGAAGGATTTTAGTAATTCAAGAATTTTCTGACTTACTTTGCCAAATAATTTATCGCATATAAATGAAGTGAAATACTGACGCGACTTTAAATTGTAAGGCGGACACAAATGCTTGATAAGTCTTGTGAATCCAACACTTTCCACGAAACTAAATGGCAAGTCCTCCAACGCAACCATTTCACTTATAGAATTATCCACTGCCAATGATTTCAAAGAATTATTATCCCACTGTTTCGTTTTATCGACAAATTCTTGAAGCGATATTTGTTTCATGGCAGATTTAGTACCTTGATGGGAAGATGAGGCCTGTTCAAGTGACTTAGAAGCAACATTTTTTCGGTTTTCACACTCTTCTAATTTGGAAAACTCAGTTTTATGCAGTGCCTTTAAATGATTTCTCATAGCCGTTGTAGTTCTTCCTTTTCTCGAATATTCTTTGTGACACAGCTTGCATTTAGCTCGTTCAGTATCAAAAAGTGGTGAAAAATAAGTCCATATTTCACTATAATTTGATTTACTCATAGTAATAAATCGCTAATCACACTTTAACTAAAAATTCACCTGTATTTGTGCACGAGCAGAGCAGGGCAAGTGGAGTGACTTGTGTCCCGTGAAATTTTTATTGGAACTATAACCAGAGAACTTAGTTCTCTGCTATAACTTTCTCTCTATAACAAGTCAAATTTGATTATAACAAGAGAAAATAAGATCGAAAAACGTGCTTTCTACGTTTTTGGCCCGGACGTGACTATAAATAAATACCTTTTTAAAAGACCCCTCAATAAACTTAACCGCCTACAATAAACTTCTTTACAATAAATACAACTGTTTCACATCTGTAGCAAATATGATAGAATGATACTGGACAATTTAAAGCAGTTAAAAATGACAGACTTTTTCCAATTGCCTACACACCTCGCGCAAATGAGACTGCCGGCAGTGCCGCAGACAATTAAAATTGCCAAATTAAAAAAAAAACTGAATATTCGCATTCGCATTCGAATTCGCGAATGTCGGTGGCATATATTCGCATTCGCATTCGCATTCGCGAATGTTTAAAAAATGACATTTGTTACATCACTAAATAAACACCAAGTCCCCTTCCAGTCAGAGGTGTGGACTTGTGGACTTGGTGTTGTTTACCTCTAGTAAATGTGTGCATTGTCATTTACCATCCGGACATAGTGTTATGAATTCTGGTACCTGGTGGAATTGTCATGAATTAAAATCATTGAAACATTTTTATTTAGATCGCAATTTTATTAGGTTGATAAAAGTTGTAGAATAAGTTCGTTGTTTAATAATTGTAAAATGGATCCGAACTCTCGTGGAAAAATAATATTACAATTACTATCATGTAATATCACAAATAAAATAACACTTACAGGTAAGCTATTGTTTTTTAACACTGATTTTGTATTTTTCTAACCTCAAATTTTTAGTATTGTATATTATTTTCTATAGGGCTCAGAATTTCAAACTGTACATACATTTTTTCTATCTACCGTTAAAATAGAAGTATCAGTTAGTATGTTCTTGTAACTAGTAAAGAATTTCGTCTGTCTTTTAAATGACCATAATATGGTATGATTGTTGTCAGTTATTTATATAACATGCATTGCCATTTATGTTATTGTGTTTTAGGCATAGACAGGAATTTACCAAGCAATTATCAATATATACTCGTATGAACAAAATACTACAAGAGATTGGGTAAAATTTATTTACCGTTAGGCGTAACCAGTACCCCAAAAATTATTGTTGTTGTTCATACCAACAGATTAGGCTAAACAGATGTTGCCAGATCTATATTTTTTTAATGAAAGTAACGGAAATTGCTCAGTAAATTACGGTCTTTGGTTATAAGGATTATTTTTGTGTTAGCCAATTATAGGCCTATAAAATTAGTCTATAATTATTATTACAAGGCTGGATTTCTTTTAGAACCACCTGGTCACTACAGTAACTTCCAAGGTAATGGTAAGGAAGTAAACGAAGATGATAATTTGTTTGGAGATGATAATTCGGATATTGATATAACCTATGAGCCTCTAAGCTCAGAATCAGACGACAATAATATGAGACGTATAAGTAAACCAGCGAAAACAAAGGTGAAAGAGAAAGCTAATATTAGTCCTACGACTTATGTGGCAATAACAAAAAATCTTCTTAAGGACGATTTATTCCTAAGCAGTGATGCAGGCAATTCCAGTGAACATAATGAAGTTATTTTAGAAGAAGAGAAAAGTGTTAAAAGAAAGGTACAAAATGAAACTAAGAGCAAACAAAAAGGCAAAAAACGTGTAGTAAATGAACAAAATTGGGTCTGTAATATTCGCAAATCAAAAATAGCTGGTGGAAAAGAGTATCTCAGTCAAAAAGGCAAAAACATGCCTGCAAAAATGTTAAAGCTTCCTTGTATGTGTCGCATGAAATGCTCTAAAAGATTACCAGAATACGAAAAAAAAATTTTTTTAACTCATACTGGACTGATACAAACGTTTCAGATGTTAAAAAGCAATTTATCTTCTCATGTGTCGACATCCAACCTACTCTTCGATTAACAAAAAAGACCTAAATTCTACAAAATCTAAAAATAATACACTACACTACCATTTTACAGTGAACAATCAGCGATTGAGGGTGTGCAAGGTTATTTTTTTAAACACACTTTGTATATCTAATTTAGTAGTAGTAAATATGTTGAAAAAAATTGAGCCAGAAGGTTTAATAAAAGCTGATCAAAATGGTAGACACACGCTAATCAATAAAACTCCTACCGAAACCATAAATAGTATACATCAACATATTACATCATTCCCAAAGTGCGAGATTTACGAAAGCTAGACAAGCTTTCGTAAAATTCAAGAAGGTACTGACTTGTTCTGAGTTCGATCTTCAACTGAGACTAAGGTTTACTAAGTGCTACGTATGGTCAGTGCTGCTATATGGCGTAGAGGGCTGGACACTTAAAACGAGGGATATAAACAGATTGGAAGCTTTCGAAATGTGGCTTTATCGCCTTATCCTAAAAATACCATGGACAGCGAAAATCACAAATATAGATGTCCTTAAAAGAATAAAACAAGAACGCCAACTTTTCGAAACCATCAAGAAAAGGAAAACGGCGTATCTAGGTCACATCATGCGAAATGAAAAATACCAGTTCCTCCAACTTATAATCGAGGGTAAAATTGAAGGCAAGAGAGGCATGGGACGCAAGAAAATGTCCTGGCTCCGAAACATAAGGCAATGGACAGGGATTAACGACATGCAATCTCTGATACATATTGCAAGAAATAGAGAGTTAATGGAAAATGTGATCGCTAACATCCATTAGTGGATTTGCATCTGAAGAAAAAGAAGAAGAAGAGATTCATTATTCCAGAGAAAGGAGTAAGAGAGATTATCTTGGCACAGAACTTACGATAGAAAAGTTGTATCAACTGTACTTTGATGAGTGCAATGAAAGACATGTAGATCCAAAGCTCAGAGTAAAAAAGTAATTCGACGCAGATATTTTTAATAAAGATTTCCAAGTTTTCGTTTGAAAACTTGGAAACCCGAAAAAGACACTTGCAATACATGCAGTACATTCACAGCTTAATTGAAAAATAATCCTACTGCAGATGAACTAACCAGTGTACAGGCTAATCATGATACTCACCTAATTGAATTTAATACTCGGAAAAACTTTTGGACTTTTTAATGGCTAAAGAGTCACCAAAACACAAAGTACTATCTGGTGATTTGTAAAAATGTTTGCTTTCACCACTAACAAACAATTGTATCAGTTTCTACAAAAGGAAGCTTTTGTAGAAGCAGTGATTCTTCTGTACAATGTATGATGTGGGACGAATCGAAAGGGTTCCGAGGTGCAAATGAAGTTGCCTCGTGAATTTTGAAATGGACTGACAATACAATTCCAGGTAGTCAAGTAAAGTTAACCACTCTTTGGACCAATAACTGCTATGGACAAAATAAAAATATAAGTGTTATAATGTGCTATTTTTGGATACTGCGTACATACCCTCAAATAAAGACGATCACTCAAAAGTTTTTACTGAAAGGGCACACACATATGGAAGCAGACAGTGTTTATGCTTTAATCGAGAGAAACAAAAAGAAACTCTCCAATTTGACCATTTTAACACCATGGAACTGGCAACAGCTAGTTAGGTAAACATCAGGTAAATACACAGTGTACAATATGGAACTTGCAGATTTTAAAAACTTCAAAACGCTGTTTGATAAGAAATTGTCACTTAATCATCCTTTTGTAAGTAGAAGAGAATGTTAATGAAGATCCTGTTCTACTGTCAACATGTGTTGACTCCTACAAGTCCAACAAAAACACATTGGGAAGCTCGTTTATAAGACCGATTTCAATAATCAAAATATGTATGAAGTGGACTTCATGAGGTATCGAAGACAGCAAGTAACGTTTCCAGCTCAATTAAATCAAGTCTCAGTAAACCCATTACCAATCAGAAAACAAAAGTTCAATGACTTCATTAGCTTACTGCCTTTTTCCGTCAGTTTGTCATGCACTTTATCAAAATTTAACATTTAGCGATGTAGCCACAAACGATTACCCACAAGAAGATGAAGATGATATGGAGCCTCTTTAACAATTTTGAAACTTGTCGTCTATAATTTTACTTTATTTAACTTTTCTTAATTTAATTATTATAACATTATAATATTTACCTCTAATAAAATAATAGTATAAGCTGTTTAGTGTATTTGTATTGTTTATTTCGTAGACACCTTAACATGCAATGTCACATTATTTAAAAAAGTTATTAGAGGTAAACAACACTATGTCCAACTACACATTTAAAAAAAAAATAAAATGAACGGTAAACTTCAGGTACATAACACTTCATGGAAGGAAAAACGATTATACACACCACAATAATACTATATTAATCTTGGTTAAATATAAGAAACATTTAAGTATCTACTGATTTAAAATTTAAAAAATGTTAAAACTGCTCTCCTGAAAAAGTAAGAAAATGGACATAGTGTCCTTCACCTTCTAAATACGGATATATACCAGTGATTAATTAGATTAAGAGCTTTTTGTTTTGTAGTTGTTACCGTACCTGTACGTTCTCAAAATAAATTTTGTTACGAAAAATAAAATTTTTAAAAAATCAGTTTTCGGTCTTGAATTTCGTCACTGGCACAGTCATTCGGATTTTTTGAAATTGTACAGTGTTCGTGTTAACCTTGCCGAATTTTGCGTACAATTTTCTTTTTAAAGATTAACGGAAAGAATCCACATTTCGGGTTCGGTAACAGCCAAACGTCCAGGGCTAGGAACAAACATTGTCCACAACCTATTGGAGAAGCCAAGACCAGGGAGAAGGAACCAGCATCGCCCATAATCCTATTGGTGCAGACGGAGCAACAAAAATAGTCTGAAGTCTATGAAATCCATATTTTTACGTATATATTAAATATTTTTTGATTTACTGTAGACGATATTTTAGATAATTTAGCAAACTTAACATTTAACGAAATGACTCAACGTAATTTTCAGTTAATTAAATATCAAGCAGATAATATTCCTACTTTTGATGGCAATCCGAAATAAATAGATTTATTAAATCATGTGAAAATGTCTTAAATAATCATAGCAATCGAGATGCAAATAATCCTATAAATGTTTGTTTATTTGATACTGTTTTAAGTAAATTAACTAACAAAGAAGCAGACCTTATTGCATCAAGAATAGAACTTGATTCTTGGGCAAAAGTTAAAGATTCTCTTATAGTAACATTTTCTGATCAGAGATCAATTGATTGTTTAATACAAGATATAATTTCAATGAAATCAGAAAGAAACGAAAATGCACAAAATTTTGGTTTAAGAATCCAGGATGCTAAAAGCATTCTTTGTTCAAAAATAAATATGTCCAATGATTTTTAAAATTGTTTTAAAAATCTGTTTTTGATCTTGAATTTCGTAACTATGGTCATTAACACAGGTACAATTTATATTCATGTTTACATGGTTAATACTTTACGTTGGGTACAAGTTAGTTACAATACATTTTTTATAATTCATTTTGTTTTAAATTGAATTAAATAACTTTGTGTTTTTCTTTTAAGTTTAATACATATTTATGGCTGCTGCTGTTTGAGATACCTATATCTTTTAGGTTGTTACCAAGATTGTATTTTCTTTTGGCCACTAGATAGTGTTGATAGTCAAGAAGTATATGTGTTACGGAAGTCGTGGTGTTGCAGTACTGGCACACAATATGATTACTGGAATTCATTAGGTGTCCATTTGTAAGGCTTGTGTGTCCTATTCTCAATCTTCGAATGATATAAATTTTCTTTCTTTTCATTGGTGGAAGCTTGTGGTAGAAAATGTTTGGTTGTAGAAAGCCTCACTTGGTATTGTTTCTTTTCCAATGATCATTCCAAAGGTCCATTATTTTATGTTTGAGTGTTCTTATTAGATCTGATGATGATTGACTGTCTTTATTATATTAAAATAACATGCATGTTTTGGTGCTTGGTTAGCTTTTTCGTTACCGGGAATACAAACGTGTGATGAGATCCACAATAATATTATTGTAGTTCCCTTAGTTTAAAGACAATACATATACAAATTACGATACAAATACTGTGGATTTCTTGAACCATTGGGTGCACAAAATGTACATTTTGTATGGACTGCATGGAGAACACAGAGTGCATACAGATTGCTCTAGTTTTATCATCGTTGAGTTGAGTTTTTACCGCTTGTAGTATTCCATATAATTCAGTAGTATAAATACTGCAATTGCTGGAGAGTCGAAACAAGTTGACGGTGGTTGTAGTCGTTGTAATAGCACAGTCAACACCCTCTTTAGTCGTAGATGCGTCCGAGTAAAGGATCTTATCGAAGTTGCATTAATAGTATTTCATAAAACCTTTGTTTGATAATGGAAGGTGATATTTTATTATTGTTATATTTTAATAATTCTATATTGAAATTTGGAAGTTTACATATCCATGAAGGAGTTTAAGGAACCGTGAGAGGGCTGGACAACAAAAATTGATATCTAAATAAGGAATTAACCGTATAGTAGACGGTACCATTCTAGGATTTTTAGTAACTGGTACCTTATTGTCTATTACATGCTTTCCACTGGACTAGATCCTAATGCTCCTAAACAATGTCAAAGGGAAGTATTTTGCACTATATTTAGTAAACGTAGTAGTGATTTACTTGATGGCATGTAGAGAATACTACCATAGTCAAGTTTGGAGCGAATAGGAGCTCGAGATATTTTTAGTAGTGTTTCTTCATCGGCTCTCCAACTATAATGAGCTAGTGATTCATGGAGATTCATTATTTGAAGGCAGCTACCCTTTATAATATAGTTCTCAGAAGCTTTATTTGGTCTACTACTTGGAAAAAATTTCCATTCAGAGTAATAGTTGGAGATTGGGTATTTTGTCTTTTGTTACAATAAATAATTTTGGATTTGGATGGGGAGAAGTTAAGATTAAATTGACTGGCTGAGTTGTTAATTTTACTTAGCGTGTTTTGTAGTAAAGTATTTGTACTGGATGTGACCTTTCCATGACAGACTAATATTATGTTGTCAGCATATATTCCGTATTGTACAGCATCGTATATAAATAAACTAAAATCGTTAATAATAAGGAGAAATAGTGTGCTGCTTAGGACAGACCCTTGTGGGACACCGTTTGTGGTTGTGTGTTTAGAGAAAGTTTAGTTTAGTTTGTTTAGTATCACAGAAATCGGTATCACAGAGTCAAAAGAGCTGTCGATGTCAAGGAAGATTAAAACGACTTTATTTTTGTCAGATAGCGCAGTCGCAATTGTTGATTGCAGAAGTACAAGATTGTCCATGGTGCATCGATTTAGTCTGAAGCTTAATTGAAATTGGTCTAGGATTTTATTTTGTTTAAGGTACCAAAGTAATATTTTAACCATTTTCTCTAGGAATTCACATAATGTACAGGTGAGAGAGATAGGTTTGTATGGGTTTAGCGTGTCTGTTCCCATCATAGTGATGGGAAGTTTTGAGAGGACTAAATGTTATTAAACAGTTGGAATATTTTCTCGTATGTATTTTGGTAGGTTTTCTAAAAATATAGAGGGAATATCATGTGCCAGACCGGCCCTGGCAAGGTGTGGTTAAGTTGTACTGATATCGTACTCCTAGTTTTTAATAAAAACAAGTGGTTTTATTAAATATTTTTTTAAAATTAAAGTGTTTATCTACTAGATACTACTACGTAAGTTATCTATACGTAATTATTATTTTATTAGTGTGAAAAGAAAACGTCAATAATAAATATATACTACCATACAATCATTTTGTGAGGTTAGCTGTTATAAGTACCTTATAGTAGCATGCGGTTAGTTTTTCACTTACCAGAGTCGGAGTAAGGCCTTCGCCGAAATAGCTTAAAATGACTTCACAGAATGTAAACACACCTTCCGATCTAACCAGTTCCAAACAGTTATGCACCAGCCGCTTCTCATATTTTTTTCCGAGTAAGACCCTAGCAATAGTATTTAGTTGCATCGATATTGCTAAACTGCAGGATTATCTCATTCCTTTGGGCACAATCATCAACCCAAAAAATAATATTTTTTCATCTAGATTATCTCATAATAGACTCTGCATATATTTGGCAAACAAAACCGTAGTAGATAACTTCATGATACAACATGGCTCTATAGAAGTACTCGGCGAAGTTGTAACAGCACGAAGACTTGTCTCTCCAGCAGAAACACTAGTCTTGTCTGAAGTCTGCCCATCAATTCTTCATCAAGTATTAGTTGAAGAATTACAAAATATCGGTTTAAAGCTTATTTCCCCAATATCATTTCTGAAAATTAGCTCGACTCTCCCCGAATATAGTCACATATTGAGCTTTCGGAGGCAAGTTTATATAAGCACTATAACATCACCAATTCCAGATTCTATTCTAATAAATTTCGATCTAAAACCTTACCGCATATTTTTGTCACAAGGTACACTTACCTGCTTAATTTGCAAAAATACAGGACACATATTATCCCAATGCAATAACAGTTCAATAACGGAATCAACTCATATTGAGTCAAACAATTAAGTACCAAATCAAACAGCTTCAACAAGTATACTACACAAGGTACCAAACACCCAACAGTCATCAAGTTATCCATTACCAAATCCAAGCAGATTACCTCCATCTACCAATCTCAATGACAAAGAAATTACTAACGCTCCTACTCATAACAACACTTTTAATCAACCTTATTCAGTAGCAATACCGTTTTTACAAACTTCGGAACGAATATTGTCCAATCTGTCAGCTCCTTTGTCATTAGATACAACTACAGAAAATTCTAATAAAACTGATACATCAAGACAATTTTCTGAAACAACCATTTCAACCAATCTTACAAATAAAACTTCAAGCTCGAGTTCTGTCACTACCAAGGAGTTTGCTCCAGTACTTCCATATGTAATAAAGCCACAGCATCTAAGTGAAAACTCTAATAACAATTTCGAAAACACAAGTTCTTCCATAAACGCAGTATTGGTGAGATCGTCACGCTTCCTTCAGACTCAGTAATTTCAACAGAAAATCTGTTTGCTAAACCTAAACCCTCTAAACTAAAAAAACCGCGCTCATATAAAGTCCCATCTACAGGGAAACTCTTGAAAATTTCATTGATAATCATACCCCACCTTTCGTTTAAAATTACCACCAATTGCCCTTACTGATTGATAATGTCCAAGGCTCCTCCGACACTATTAGCGTCGTCAAAGAATTTACAACTGATATCGATGGTTTACTCTATCTTTTACAAAGCAGCTATCAATATGCAAATGATAGATCTACAAAAAGCAAGTTCACAAAACTTCAAAAGAAACTATACAACCATTTAGAGAAAGAGATTTCTGACTTAGATAGTGACTCTTCTGTAGACAATTGTTCAGTATCACTTAACTCCGAATCTGTTAACAACATTTAACTCGATACTTTAATTGAACATTGATGGATTTTTTCATCGTCTTCCTATGCTACAGCTTCTTTTATCTAAATATTCTCCAGATATTATTATTTCTTATGAACATGGAAGAAGCGTCCAATTTTTATGGGTTCCCTCAAACGTCGAAATAACAAGAAATGAAGAAGCTGACAGGACTGCATGAGAGGCAATTTTAAGTAAATTGTCAAAGCCCATAGACAAGTGTGTTTTTAGTGACTTAGAAGCTTATTTTAAAAATAAAGTGTGGTGTTTGTGGCAAAATGAGTGGTTTCAAATTAATTCCAATCTAAATAAAATCAAAAATAATGTGTCTCAATGGTTTCCATCGTCGCTCAATAGACGAGAACAAATTGCAGTTGCGCGTTTACGCCTAGGACATACCAGATTAGCGCACTCCTACCTTTTCACAATGAAAAATCCACCTATATGTGATCAGTGTAACGTCCGATTAACGGTCGAACATTTTCTAACAATTTGTAGTAAATATGACCAAGAAAGACAGCGCTACAAGATCCCAAACGCTCTACTACAAGCTCTAGGTTAAAACTGTTCCTGTAACAATATAGTGAATAATCTTAGATCCATAAACATTTTGTACAATCTGTAAGTGTTTAACTTTGTTTTTTATATTTTGTTCCGTCGCTACTAACCTTTTGGTGGATGCGACATCTTTTTCTAGTAATAATAAAAAAAAAATATCATGTAGGTCTGCAGCTAAGCCTTTTGTCGAAATAATGGCATCGTTAAGTTCTTGCAAACTAAAAGGTATATTAATGGATATGATTAGTATTGCAAATTTTTTTAAGTAGCATAAATTTCGTTATGTGTATTAGTAGGATTATTTGATTTATTGAGAAGGTGTTAGGAAAGCCTATCACTGATTTGTTGGTATCTTTGGTAATATAACTGGTGAAATAATTCCATGAATTTTGTATTTGCTCTGAGCCTTTTAAAATCTATTAGGTCAGCTAGAGTGCGAGATTTTCGGAATCTGTTTAAAGCTCTTTTGCTTTCTTGAATTGCTGTTTTGCATGAGTCATTCCACTAGAAAACCTGTTTTTTATTGGGTTAATTTAATATTTGCCGATACACTCCTCTGCGGACGAAACTATACAATGGTTTAGTTGTTTTGTCTTCGTCTATGTTATTTTAATATTTGAATACATCTGTTGAAGAGTTCCCTATTAGCATCCGAGATTTTCCATCATGTTTTTGTATATTCCGATTTGACTGCATTATTAGTAATGATAATGGGAAACTCATTGCTATCGAATAAGCTGTCTAGATTATGCAAAGTTAGTAACGGGTGTATTTTGAGATCACATGAGCTTAAGTGAATTGATGAGAAGCTTCCTGACTAAATATGAAAGTATATAGTATTTTTTGTATTTAAAAAGTTAATATCAGTATTGATCATGACATTTTCGATTATTTTACCGCTACCATATGTATTTTTGGAGCCCCACATAGTGTTGTGTGCATTAAAATCTCCAACCGTAATGAGTCAGAAATTTGAGATATTAGGTTTTCTAATTCAGTACTTGTCAATGTATAATTTTAAAAAATATATAAGCTACATATTGTAATTTGTTCTGGACACCATGTTGTTAAGGCAATAGCTTCTAATGAAGTGTTTAGGTGAAGTTTACGGTGAAACGTTCAGTTGATATAAAAATTGGTGTTCCTCCGCTAGCGCGTCGGTGTGTAGTTCTGATATATGGTGGTAACTAAAAAAGTATTTTAGATAAGGGTTTGTGTATTTCTGTAAAGTTTGTTTCTGGTAAACAAATAAAGTCAAGATTGGTTTCGGAAATAAGTTGTTATATGCGTGCCAGGCGAGGATAGAATCCATCTCAATTCAATTGAATAATTATGAATTTGTTAAAAGGAGTTTTAAGATGTCTGTGAGTTTTGATATATATCAGAAATCTACCCACCATCAGTTGTTTTGTGTGATAAGTCAAGATTGGGTAGTTTTGTAGACTCACCTACTAAGAGTTCGGATTTGTCCTTAATTTTTTTATAAGGCGAGTTAGTATATTTTTGGTTGATTTCTCATTAAGGTGTGAATAAATTTAGTATAATGTAAAAATAAGTTATTTTATATATGGTGTGAATTTTAATGCTTCTGCATATAGATTTCTACTACCGTAAAAGTTTTCAAGAAGAGCAGTTATGTTATCTGCTGGAATTATAAATATTTGTGGAGTTTCTTTACAAAGTTCGTGTTTGATTGTTTTTGTTATTTCGTACAGGGTTGAGTCACAATTTGACCGTTTAAGTTTTTTCTTGCTTTGTGGTTTGGAAAACCTGGCATGGGTATTAGTTTGTTCACTATGAGTAGATTCTTCAGTTATGCTAGTTCTGTCGCTAAGAGAAGAAAGTTCTGAGTGTGTGCGTTTATGCTGTGTGTGTGTCTGTCATATGTTGACTTGGTTGTTCTAAAGAGGAGTTGTTATTTAAGGATGCAAGTGGTATATTATTGACTATGGGAGATATCTTTGTCGATGTGAAAGGTACAGCGTTTTCAGTAAAAAGGTTTTCTGTGTCTGGGCTTTTTTTAGTATACGTGGCTTTGGTTCTTAAAGGAGATAAAACAATTGTCTGGTTTTGATACCTTGATCTTTTACAGACGAAACATTCTATTTTGCCAGTAGACAGGAAGATGCGGTTTGCATTATCTTCAAAGGGCCGCACAAGAGAGGTTTTAAGCTCAAAAGTTTTGGAGCTTTAAGTTTTAAGGGTGGAAACACATAAACTCATCTCCTAAAGCTAAGGATATATGAGAATTAATTTCTTTCCCGGAATGCCTACTTTCAGAAATTATACTGGGGTAGCAATTTTTAGACCTAGGCTTTTAACATCGGTTTCTATAATTTTATGTGCGGTATAAGAGGAGACATTGGATATTAATATTCTCTTTGTAAGAGAAACGAATTTACGTATGTTTAAAGTTAGGGAACCAATTTGTATGGTAGGATGAGATTTAAATTTATCTACTATGTTTTTATTAGTTAAATATATACAGTCCCTATTGCTGAATAATCTAGAGGCCAAGCAGATGTTTCTGGGTTCGATAATATTACCAATTGCTTTTATATAATCAAATAATTTGAGGCTGTCTTCGTCATGGAGTACGATTGCTTGTTCTTTCTTTGGGTAGGTTGGTTTCGGTGTTGTTTTTCCTACTGTTACATGTATTTAAAAAGTGTTGTTGTTTGGTGTATCTTGTTTGTTGCGGATTGTTGAATCTTGTTGTAACATTGTTGTGGAAGGAATAGTTGGTTTGATGGTATTTCATGTGCTGCTTATGTATAAATAAGCTGCATTTCAATTGTTAATATTTACAGACAATTTAATTTTTAATGAATTTAATGCCTGTCCTATAGGACTGGCAAATTATTTGTATTAACAATAAAAAACTCAGGTGTTTACTGATAAACTTTTGACTTTTCGAATAGGACTGTACCCTTTTAGGACTTCTTAAATCACAAAAATTCAGGAACAACTTTTAAATGCGTAATTTAATTTTGACAGTTATTTTGACACCCTTAAATAATTAAAAAATTGATTAACTGTATCGTTATTTTTATTTATTTTAATAAAAAATAAAAAAGTGGATGCACTACATTTTGTACACTAGTGATGCCACTTTCACAAAAATCCGAAATATTAAGATTTTTAGAAATTATAACGAAATAAATTTATTTGCATTTAAATTTGGCAACATTGTTGTATATTTAGTTCAGCAACAGTATAGTGCTTTAAAAAGAATCAGTAGGTTCACCCTACCGCCAATCCTTTGTTCTTCATGTTCCATTTTTTTCACGCGCACATGCTCCAGGCGCAGATAAATTCCAGTTTTTGATACACTGCTCAATATAATTTTGAATACACTGCTCAAAAATAAATAGGAAAAGTGTGACTTGTGGCGACCTAAAATTTAATTAGATTTTCGGAATAATGAATACTTTCCTAAATTTAGCGTTTTCGACAATTACCAATAGTTTCCAAAAAATTACTACTGTTTGCCCTTCAAAATGTTTTATGTTGAATCCATCAGTTTTGATTAATCGAATATTAAATTTTTTGTATTCATTAGAACATCACTCTATATTCACTGTTACTGGTGAGAAATCTCATAAAACGAAGAGCTTATGAGGAAACTAATTTCTATAGATGAAAAAATAATAATACAATCGAATTATAAATAATTATATTTTGAGGATTTGAATTTTACAATACCAGTTATAATAAAAATAGGATTATAAAAAACACAAGTAGCGAACTATAAATACAAGTTAGAATAGAATATATATATTTTCACAATTACAACTTATTAATAACAAAATAATGAACTAAAAAAATGTCATATAGCATAAAGATCCCACTGTAGGATCACTACGTTCATAACGTAGTTAGTCAAGCTCACATTTTTACGTACATTTAAAATTGGGAGAATCTATTTATATAAAAGGCTAGGATGACAAGTCGCACTATTTGTTCAGAATGGTAACTATGTCACCTAGGAAAGAAATCTGAACTACCAACATCTACCAAAATTAAATATAATTAAGTAAAAGCTGTAAAAATGCTGTTGAGACAGAAAAAATTCACATTTCGGCATTGGAGCGTGTGATACGTTAAATGAAAGGACACTACATAGTATCTTTAATATTAATGAACGTATACCGACAAACGAGATATGATAGGGTACTGTGAATAAAAATAGATTTACCATAAGACAAATTTTGATTTTTTGACTTAAAGAAGGCCTAAGGTTCAGTACAAAATAAACAACTGATTGAATCCTAACATGCGATATGGCAAATAAAAGGGAAGGATATAACGAATATATTCAGATAGAAAGCATAACCAAGGCGACTACTTAAAGGGCACTATGCAGTATCTCCAATATTAATGAACGTATAACGACATACGAGATATGATAGGGTACTATGAATAAAAATAGATTTACCATAAGACAAATTTTCATTTATTGACTTATAGAAGGCCTCAGGTTCAGTACAAAATAAGCAGCTGATTAAATGCTAACATGCCACATGGCAAATGAAAGAGGAGGATATAACGAATACATTCAGATAAAAAAAATTTCAAGGCCTCAGACTGAGTACAAAATTAATTGATCGAATCCTAACATGCAATATAAATCTTCCCAGCTATTTAATATTCTTTTTTAAAAGGTCCAAGAAAGTTATGTTTTTTACATAGCTTAAGTTTTTTAAGTTTAAAATTTAAGTTTTGTTTTTAATACTAAAGCATGAAGAATCAAACCAAAGCTGGATTTTAGGAGGCCTGTTATATAGTTTCTGCAAATAGGTAACACTTAAATTCTTGCAGAATATAAAATAGTAGAACATATGTTACACCCAGCTAAGATACCTACTCACAGACAGGAACATTAACAGTCGAATCATAATTTTGAAAGACAAAATCAGATTCCACTTTCAGACAACGATGGCAAAGTGATAGCATAATATATCGCTGTTCCGGAAGTATAATGACATAACTGTAAAATTTTGAAAAATGACTTTGTGAAAAATATTGTGTTGGAGGGATCAAAACTGCATTTTCAACATATTTGTAAATCGTCGTAATTGTAGTTACGAATTTCGCCATGACCGGTGATTCCGTAAGTACAGTTATGATGATTTAAAAATATATAGAAGATGCAGTTTTGAGCCCTCCAACACAATAAAGTCATTTTTCAAAATTTTACAATTATGTTTTTATACTTCTGGAACAGCGATATATTGATTTCCAAGGACGTAAATATTCTTTATGATATCATGCTTATCTGTACTACAGTTCTACAAGTACTACTTCGTACAAATCTATTTCATTTTGACTTAATGAACTTTGGAGGAATGATTAGTTTAGAGCCCTCAACATAACCAAATATAATTTCCTCAAGGCATCGAGCAGTGTTACAATTTTTTTTGTAAAATATGTATGTAAATGTTTAAAATATAAAGTTACTTTTACGAAATTATAATTTGTGTTATGAGAAAATACAAGTTTTAAATAAGTATAAAAAAGCATAAATAAATATTTTTGTGTTACCTTAAATGCAGTTAAATAATTTAAATTATTCGAAAGCACTTTTCACATCTTGTCCATCTATTAGAACCTTCTTATTATTATATTCAAATGGTCAACCCCCTACAATAACACTTGCGAATCATAAATTGTAAATTTCCGAAGAAGTTTTTATTGTATATCCATTTAATTATTATCTTTAATTTAATTAAAATCTTTGAATTTTTATATAATTTCAATGCATTTCTATAATATTATGTGAGTATGAAAAAACTGAAGATATGGCAACTCTGACACAATTTAAGCTTACATTAAATGTCAAATACAAGTTTGTTTATGATGGTTGCCCTAAACTACTGCCCAAACTTTGTGTTTTGTGACTCGTTTTAATTTGGAGGTTGATTTCAGAATGTGTTTGTTCTTCCTTTTTTCCAACTAGCACTGTTGCGCACTTTTTCTCTCTCTCTCTCTCTCTCTCTCTTATGGTTGAATATCTCTTCCTTTTCTATTGTCCACTCATTCTTAAATGATTTTATTTCTTCTTTAATTAGATTCATTTCTTCAGCTTTCATTTTTATGTTCAATTTCAGTTCTCTTATACCTGCTTAATGTTTTGATGTTCAAGAATGAGTTAAAATTTTCAGTTTTAAATTACTTTTATTGGTCTTAGTCAAAAGATCTGACGTCTTGGTTTAAAAATTTAAGAGTATAATAAATTATTACTCTCACAAACAGTGCTGTTAGATAATCTACCGAAAATTCCTGACAAGGTTTTGGAGGTTCTATATTTAAAAGCACATTTTTTAAATTTTTTCCAATGTCTTGATTTATGGCCATTTCTGGAAAATTTTTTAAAAACACATTCTCTAGGGCATGGATGTATGTTATAACATTCATATTGGGTATTTGTAAATTACCAAATGTATCATTTTCTGTAAATGACAAAGAGTTTAAAGAAATCTGGACTGATTATTTTAAAGAATTATTAAGAGTACAAGAGGACGAAGACTTAAATGAAAATGTGGAACAAGAGACCACGATGATAGAAACCGAGCTAGAAAAACTAACGAGAGATAAAATTGAGGAAATTATAAACAGTAGTCGCAACGGTAAAGCACCAGGTATAGACGGTATAAACATGGAACTAATAAAATATGGTGGGCATGAACTCAGAAAAAAAATATACCAATTAATAAAAGTCATATGGGACGAAGAAAAGATGCCAGAAGAATGGCACAAAGGACAAATTATCACAATCCATAAAAAAGGAGACCAACAAATGTGTAATAATTATAGAGGACTGACATTATTAAACACAGCGTATAAAATCATGTCAACCTTAATACAACGAAGACTGGCCAAAGCGACAACAAATATCATGGGACAGTATCAATGCGGATTTATTAGGGGAAAGTCAACAATAGATGCCATACATACGGTAAAGCAAATTATGGAGAAAGCTTATGGATATAAAATAGAAATTGAACTGCTTTTTATAGACTTCCAACAAGCATTTGATTTAATAAACAGAGCGAAATTACTTACAGCTATGAGAGAAATGAGAATACACAACAAATTAAGACGATTAATAAAAACGACAATGAGCAAAACCGTAGTAACTGTAAAAACACAAAAAGAAGACACAGAAGAATTTGTTATAAATAAAGGTGTACGTCAAGGAGATTCATTATCTGCAACTCTGTTTAATCTTGCCCTGGAAAATATAGTCAGAAAAATCAACAAAGGTACACTTAGAACAAGAGAGGGACAAATAATAGGATATGCCGACGATATTGTGATAATAACAAAGAACAGAAAAAAATGGAAAGTATGTTAAAAGAATTGGTAGCAGAAGGAAAAGTAATGGGATTAGTAATAAATCAAGAAAAAACAAAAATAATGAGATTTGACAAAAAATATGAAAACAAAAAGGTTAGACTGGAAGAATATATATTTGAAGAAGTAGAAAAGTTTAAGTATTTGCGAATATTATTAGCAAACAATGGAGAAAGGGAAACAGAAATTAAAGAAAGGATAATTACAGCAAATAAGACATACTATGCAAATAAAAAGCTTTTAAAAAAATAAATTACTGAGCAAAAAATCGAAAATGAAAATATATAAAACAATAATTCGACTGACTATGATGTATGCTGCCGAAACCCTTAGCATGACAAAAAAACAAGAGGAAGACCTTAGAATACTAGAAAGGAAAATACTAAGAGCAATATTAGGACCAATATAAATTAATGAAAACCAATATAGACAAAGAACGAATCATGAACTACTATACGAAATTAAAGAGGATATAGTTTGTAAAATAAAACAGCAAAGGGCAAAATGGCTAGGACATATATGGAGATCAGGACCATCTACGACAATATTCTCAATATTGGAATGGACACCAGCTGGTAAACGAAGACGTGGAAGACCAAGATCTACATGGCTACAAGAAGTAACAAACGATCTCAACAGGGCGGGCGTACGACAATGGAGAGAAAAAACCAGAGATAGGAAACAGTGGAGAAAAATAACAAGAAAAATTAAATAAAGAAAATGAGGACTGATATACCTCGTAAAATAGATCTGGAGAGCTTAAGCGGCGTAACCCCGTACGGGGTGTTTAGCCACAATATATATATATATATATATATATATATATATATATATATATATATATATATATATATATATCATTTTCTGCATTTGGGTATGCCTTAAAAAAACTATATTATATTGTTGAATCACTCAAATCAGTTTGTTTTTTACTATATTGTAAATATGAAGGACATTTGTGTTTCTCTAAAATTTCTTTCATGAAATAACCTCCTACATATACAAAACCATTTTTTTCGCTTATGTTTAAATTGTTATAGTCTCTAGATTCTATTTTCAGAGATTTGAAAATATTTGGCTCAGGTATGAGTATCTGACATCTTTCAATTAGGTACTTCTGGTGTTATATTGGTCAAAATTGTATCAAATTCATCAAAGACAATTTGTACCTTCAGAATTATTAAAATAACTAACCGCAAACATTTTTTTGAATGCTCTTTGAAACTGAATTGGTATTGGATTCCGGTAATTTCCACTTTGCTGTCTGATTTTACCAAATAAATTCTCAAGACAATCCTGGTTCAATTGCCTGGTGAAAATTTGGTTAATTTGCCTGGCCTTCAATACATCCCATAACCCTAGCAAAGATGATGTGGTTAACCTCCAGCCAAATGTAAATTTTATTCTTTTTGTTACATCTCTGTTGCCTTTAAGAACTGTCAAAGTATTAAAAAATTCTGACATTTCCTTCAGAAATTTTATTTGTATAGAGGTTCCCATAAAAGTCCTATTAAAACATTTGGCTTTACTGAAAATTAATAGAGTTCATTAAGTCAAAAAGTTTGTCTATTTTTTCTATAAATTCTGCAGTTTTTGTAGCTGGTGCTGGCAGTTTTTGGAAAGAAATGTAGGCATTGATTGCTGCTGCCAATGTTGCAATAAAAACTTGTGCTGCATATATTTAACTTTCATTTTTTGAAAATTCGTTGGAAAAATATGACAATCTGTAATCTTTGGGACCAAACGAAATTTTTGTTGTTTGTCTAAGGCATAAAATGTCTCCAAATATTTTTTTTATCAGTAAGACCACTGTCAAATTTAAAATTATACTTGAAAAAGTTATTTCTAGTTGATTTCAAAAAATGAGGTACATCTGTTAGGTATATAAAATTTTTTGTCAGAGTCACAAATAAAATAGGGTTTATCTACTAGGGTTTATCACAATTTTTTTTTTATTATTTAATTTTTCAAGTTGATAAAAAGTTGTTACTACCATCGTAGATCTACCAAAAAAAAATCTTTTTGAATTCCAACAATATTTAAGTCTCACGGAATGTACAGAAAGTTTATAATTTTTTGTAAAAAAATACGTTTTTGAAAAAATAATTTACACAGTTTATAAATTACAAATGATGTAATCAAGTTAAAAGTGTGTATTTTTACATTTAATTTGTCCCTAGTAAACATTTTGGTTCTAAGTTAAATTATTTAGGTAACCTGGAATTACCCTAATTATATCACAATTTTTATATTTAATTCAGGTTTAACATGAATCAGAAACAGTAAAAAAATTCTAATACAATCATTACAGTGCTGGATTTTAATTCAATGGGTCAAATGATGATGGGATGATGATTCTCGCAGGTATTGACCAAGCAGAGACTAAAAAAAATTTAAAAACGAAACGAACGGAAGGAAAAGTCCCTGCAATCTAAATTAAGTAGGAATGTGTAACTAACTACTCCACCTGATTTAATAAATGTGGATATTCTTAGTATTGACTCTAATGATGAATCCATGGAAGAAGAATCAAGTAGGCCTGACGAAAAATTCAAGGTTCTAAAATAACTTCTCTAAGAAACAAAATTGAACGTCCAAGCGTGAAAGTAAAACAAGGCCTGCCAGTGAATCTGTCATTGTTTTCTAGGGCATGTGATCGCAGAGTCATTTCGAACAGAGCAAGTGCTTAACTAGCAAGTGCTCTTCTACAACATTTGAATGTCATATCACCAGAAAACTAAGCCGCAGTTATTGACAAGTCCGAGATTTTTCGTGAAAGGTTAAAGTAACGCAGAAGTATTAATGCCTCTCGCACAAACAAAATAATTGCTTTTTACTTCGATGGTAGGAAGGATGAAACCATAATCAAAGAAATTGTACGTGGGAAATCTGTCCGTAAAACCATACAAGTAGAACACATATCTTAGGTCGAGGAACTAGGTTCAGCATATTTCGCTTATGTCTCATGTCGGTCATGTCAACTCCAAACAGTGGATCTGGGAAAGATATAGTATCATCAATATTAAGTTACATGAGTGATAACTCCATTGATAACTCAAATATCAAATCGCTTGGATGTGATGGTACGGCAACGAATACTGGAACATCGCAAGGAGCAGTTTTGTTGTTTGAACGCGCATTGAAACATCCGGTCCAAGTAGTAATATGTATGTTGCACTTAAACGAATTGCCTCTGAGGAAAGTTTTTGTTGCTCTTGACGGTCCAACCATAGGACCAACATCATTCAGTGGGCCAATAGGCAAAGGTTTGACCAACTGCCAAGACTTTCCGGTTGTTAATTATGACAAAATAGATAGCACCTTCCCAGAAGTCGATAGTAAAGACTTAAGTACGGACCAGAAATACCTTTGGGATATATGTCAGACTGTAGTCAAAGGTGAATGTTCCTCTGAGTTGACCAGTAGAAACCCCGGAAACTTGTCCCACGCCGGGTGGCTGACATTAGCAAATAGAATCTTACGTCTGTATATTTCAACTATTAAACCAACCCCACAACTTAGAAAGCTTGCTGAGTTCGTCATGAAAGTCTATGCTACCTCATGGTTTACCATAAAATGTCGTCCTAAAATTATTCACGCATCACAACACTTTTTCTTCATCGTGCAGTGCACCAAGTTTTTAGACAGTGAACTGAAGGCTGTGGCTCAGTCTTCCTTGCAAATAAACGCCTTTATGGCTCATCCTGAACACATCCTTTGAGGGATGTTGTTTGACTCTCGAAAACATATAAGAGCTTTGGCTGGCAAATGGATAGAAAAAGCTCGACAGAGGGCACAAGGGCACATCCAGTCTTCAAACCACCACGAGTTAATTTTGAGGCAGTAGACTACCTCGATCTCATTGACTGGCAATCCACCACAGTTAAAGAACCACCACTTATAGCTGACTTCAGCAAAGAAGAGATTGGGATGATTGTTAATTCATGAAACAGTGGTAGAAAAGAGTTCAAAATACCACTTCATACTCAAGCGGTAGAACGAGTTGTTAAGGAAGTTACTGAAGCTTCTAAGCACGTTTGTGGCGTTCAAGAACGAGAAGGCTTTATAAGATCAAGATTATTGGGCAGAAAGTATCTTCCTAAGTTTGAAACTAAGCGACAGTACACATCTGCTACAGCTGTATTGCAAAAATAAATTACAGGTAAGATTTATTTCATACTTATTTAGGATTACATCACAGCATTCTATTTTGAATAGTTACTTAGTATTAGTATTATAATTACAATCTGACACTTGCCCTAACAAATTTCCTTTGTCCCGATCGAAGAAGCATTACAATACTTGTAGCTTTGAAGGCTAACTTAATTTGTTTAGCAACATCCTTTAAGATTAAATAAAGAACCATTTTAAAGATTTTTCTTTGTGAACTTTTTATCTGTAGTCTTTAAACAGTCTTTTATTGTTTTAACATAAAATATCCTAAAGTTTAAATAAGTAAATATGTAATTTATTGTTCATTAATTATGTTATAGAATGCTAATAATCCTACTAACCTAAGTAGAAGCAACAGACAGGTTTAACACTTAATCGTTAATCATAATAAAGAGAAGATATTGATTTCTCGTTGTTACAATTGAGATTTTCATAAAGATTCCGGGTGACTTTATTCTTAGTTACAGATATTATCCTAATTTTTATTGTTCACTGTTATCACGTACTTAATATTTTTTAAGTTGACAATAAAAATATAAAATTTAATTTTCGTTAAAAAAAAGATGAAATCGTGTTTTTGAGAAAAAAATCTATAGTTTAAGTTGATTCCGGGAGACCTAAATATGTTTTAATTAAAACAAAACTTTTTTTCCATGAAAGAGTAACGTAAGAGGCAACTTTTTATCAACTTGAAAGTTTGAATTTGGAAAATTCATTATTTGAGTATTTATTATGATACACCCTATTATCCACTAATATATTAAGCTCTTTAATTAAGCTGCAAAAAATACTGCCATGGTCTGATATAACCGAAGAAACATTCATCCCAACATCTTTCAATTTTCTAATTTTTGCAAAAAGAATAGTTTTTGAGTCATAAACTGGACAACTTGAATTTACAAAAAAATAAGCAATTGGCTGTTTCCAGTTTTGATTAATACCTCTAGCCATCAACACCAAAACATTTTGAGCAGGTTTAAATGACTTTTTTAACAGAGTTTCATGAAATCCAACAATCTCATCCTGAGCTATATTATAAAATAATTGAGATTTTAGAGACATTTCATCCAGGCATAAAATGCAATCTCTGAAAGTGTTGGGTAGCATTTTAGCTTTCATTTTAAGAGCGTCAAATAAAAATTGGTTGAACCCAGGCCTTATATTCCATTTGGCAGTAATCCTTTGTAATGTACTCTTTGAAGACAATCGAAATATTTTTGAGAGAAACTTGTAGACTTTAGGCCCCAAAAAGTGTACTGTTAATGCAAACTGCTTAAAATCATTAGAATTATTTGATCCTTTTGGTGTTTTCTTTGACAAGGATAACTGCATCTTTAAAAACTTAGCTAAGTTGGCTGTAACATTTTCTTGGAGAAATCGAGAAACCCTTTCCATTGTTAGATTATGATCTTCTCTTGTGTCTCTAGCTTGAGGGATATTTAATTTCCTTCGAAGGTTTTTTATTGTTTTTCTCAAGCGGGCTTTCCTGGGAGTTCCAAATGACAAATTTGTTGGCGTTTGGCTGCCTAAAAAATAGTCTTGATTTGAATGCTGTTAATAAGTAAGTAAGTAGTTAAAAAATAAGTAAATTTTCATTAAAACGAGGAAACAATTGATTTACCAGGGTTTCTACTATCAAATATTCTAATAAGAAGTTGGAGGCACTAATCGATTATTAGATTCGTCACAAATATGAAGAAGTGAATGCCATTATATATATTGGCCTTACCTTTTGATTTGTGACCTATCTCTTGA
Source organism: Diabrotica balteata (assembly GCA_918026665.1). Taxonomy (NCBI): domain Eukaryota; kingdom Metazoa; phylum Arthropoda; class Insecta; order Coleoptera; family Chrysomelidae; genus Diabrotica; species Diabrotica balteata. The sequence continues at coordinate 47,372,966 of OU898283.1, read as the reverse complement.
TATATCTGAAGATATATTTGGTGTCGTTGGTGAGAAAACACACTCTCCAACATTTTCAGCATCTGAAAATTATAAATAAAAAATTCATTATCAAGAAACTAATGTTTTAGTGAATCCATTAACTTATCTTTCTGTTCTTAATGTATGTAAAAACTAATTTTGGATATCCCCATAAAAAACCTATTGAAAGATTTGGTTTTACTGAATTTTAAATTCATCAAATTGAAAATTTGGCTTGTTTTTTTCTATATATGTTATAAACAACGGTTTTAACACTCTTATTGGAAGTTTTTGTATATATATAAAATGCCACCGAAAGTTTTTCTCAGTAAGACCATTGTTAAATTTCAAAATATTATTTGCAAAAGTTATTTCATGTTGACTACAATAAATGAGATACATCTTCCATATAAAAATTGTTGTCAGAGTCACAATTAATTTTAATAATATATCATAAAAACATTTTAAATTAAAAAAATTTAATTATTGTCATTCACATAATTTAATACCACCCTACATTCTTGTGCTAGTGTTCTAGTCCTTCTATATAATAGCCTAGACCCCATTTTAGACTCCACACTCATTAGTCCATATTGTCAGATATTTATGAAGGGGGCAACCTACAGAATCTTCAAATTTCAGTTATTAAAAGTGAGTCTATTTAGTTAAAAAAAAAACAATTTAAAAATCTGCCAGATAAGCATATTGAAAGTATAATTAGAAAAGCTATTAAAGATATAAAGATCATGAGATCCTTTAGTATTGTTCTGAAGCTATCTTCTTGTGGCATTTTAAATTAATTACTATTTAACTGGAAATAAGCCACAATTAAAGATAAAAATACGTTTATTGACGTTTCAATTTCCACTTCGGAAATCGTTCTCAAAATACAAACAGTATATTACACAAATTTTATTTTTTGTTACATAGTGAAAAATTCTTCTAATAATTTAATTTTATCTGACTCATTTATATTGACAATTCAGACATACATTATGCATTTTAAAGTAGACGACTTTAAAATGATATTGCCAATATTGTTGAATTGCGCTCCTGGGACGACTTTACTTATAAGATAGTTCATTCGATTACATGAAATCAACTTTTACTTGAGAATATCCGTAAGAAATGTAATTCGTCTTTAAAAAGACAAACACATGACATGATGACAGTAAAATTCTGCAGTTAGTGATTCCATAGTAAATTATGAGGGAAAAACCAGAAAAAAAACCTCATAATACTATCCGGACATGGTAAGTATTTGTTGGTTTATTTAGTTTACCTTCAATAAACACCAACATTCTGATTTTATATGTTTCGATATTTAAAAATGATGTATCCTCTATATGTTACTCACTTATTAATACTGGTATTTTCTTATTAATAACTTCCTCTTTCAATATTGGTAACCAGATCCTACTACATTCTGCCAAGGAATTTGCGACACAATTGACCTCATTTAGCATAATTAGAGCCGCTTTTTTGATTTTTCTTTTTTTACCATCCGTTTCTTTTAGGACTACATTTGAATTATTCCATTGAACCCTATGTTCATTATCCCATGCGTGTTTACATATTTGAGATCTATCAAATTCTATATTTTTAAAATAAGACTGATGTTCACTTATTCTAACATTTAATTTCCTTGATGTTTCACCTAAATAAAACTGATCATATATGAACTGTACATAAAAGGATTATCAGAAAAACTTAAGAGGATAGGAAATAAATTCAACATTTCAACAACATTCAAAACAACAAACACGTTGAGATCTATTATGTCAAAAACTAAACCTAACAATGAATAAGAAAGGACAAAGAATTGCATTTATAAAATACCTTGTGAATGCGATCAGTTTTATTTACGTGAAACATCAAAGCCATTAAATGTTAGAATAAGTGAACATCAATCTTATATTAAAAATGGAGAATTTGATAGATCTCAAATATGTAAACACGCATGCGATAATGAACATAGGGTTCAATGGAATAATTCAAATGTAGTCCTAAAAGAAACGGATGGTAAAAAAGGGAAAAATCAAAGAAGCGGCTCTAATTATGCTAAATGAGGTCAATTGTGTCGCAAATTCCTCGGCAGAATGTAGTAGGATCTGGTTACCAATATTGAAAGAGGAAGTTATTAATAAGAAAATACTAGTATTATAACGTTTTTTTTCCTGGTTTTTCCCTCATAATTTACTATGGAATCACTAATTTGAGAATTTTACTGTCATCATGTCATGTGTTTGTCTTTTAAAGACGAATTACATGCTATGATTTTTTTCTGACGGATATTCTCAAGTTAAAGTTGATTTCATGTAATCGAATAAACTATCTCATAAGTAAAGTCGTTCCAGGAGTGCAACTCAACAATATTGGCAATATCATTTTAAAGTCGTCTACTTTAAAATGCATAATGTATGTCTGAATTGTCGATATAAATGAGTCAGATAAAATTAAATTATTAGAAGAATTATGTCCAAAACTAAACCGAACAATGAACAAGAAAGGACAAAGAATTGCATTTATAAAATACCTTGTGAATGCGATCAGTTTTATTTGGGTGAAACATCAAAGCCAATAAATGTTAGAATAAGTGAACATCAATCTTATATTAAAAATAGAGAATTTGATGGATCTCAAATATGTAAACATGCATAGAATAATGAACATGGGGTTCAATGGATTAATTCAAATGTAGTCCTAAAAGAAACGGATGGTAAAAAAAGAAAAATCAAAGAAGCGGCTGTAATTATGCTAAATGAGGTCAATTGTGTCGCAAATTCCTTGGCAGAATGTAGTAGGATGTGGTTACCAATATTGAAAGAGGAAGTTATTAATAAGAAAATGCCAGTATAAGTAAGTCAGTAACATATGAAGGATACATCATTTATGTTTTTTAAATAACGAAACATATAAAATCAGAATTTTGGTGTTTATTGAAGGTAAACTAAATAAACGAACAAATACTTACCATGTCGGGATAGTATTATGAGGTTTTTTTCTCTCATAATTAGTATGGAACTACTAACAGGAGAATTTTACTGTCATCGTGTCATGTGTCTGTCTTCTTAAAAACGAATTACATGCTATGATTTTTTTCTGATGGCTATTCTCAAGTTAAAGTTGATTTCATGTAATCGAAAGAACTATCTTATAAGTAAAGTCGTCTCAGGAGCGCAACTCAACAATATTGGCAGTATCATTTTAAAGTCGTCTATTTTAAAATGCATAATGTATGTCTGAGTTGTCAATATAAATAAGTCAGATAAAACTAAATTATTAGAAGAATTTTTCACTATGTAACAAAAAACAAAATTTGTTTAATTTACTGTTTGTATTTTGAGAACGATTACCGAAGTGGAAATTGAAACGTCAATAAACGTATTTTTATCTTTAATTGTGGCTTATTCCCAGTTAAATAGTAATTAATGAGATCCTTTTACAGAACTTGGTGTAGAGCAGACCCATCTACTCTTCTTCAAGCATATTACAGCCTAATAAATTTCATCTAGATTTTTAAAGTAGCTTCAAAAAATCAGCATATAAATTATTATTAGCCATCAAAGCTGCAAACAACGAAACCTTTGAATATTACATAACAAATCTTACAGCAAATGACCAGACGTTATGGAAGGCCACTAAGAAGCTAAAGAAACCATACACAACCATTCCTCCTATCCGTAAACCAAATGGCGAATGGGCCTGTTCCAACAAAGAAAAAGCTGACGTTTTTGCTGAACATCTGACAAACGTATTTCAAACAGAGCCGGCAGACCCTGATGAAGAAGTGGAAGAACTAATTAGCGCAGCATGTCAAATGTCCCTCCCAATTAAAAGTTTTACTCCTATAGAAGTTAGGAAAGAAATAAACAAACTCAATTCACGAAAGGCCCCAGGTTATGATTTAATCTCGGCACAAGTACTAAAACAACTTCCTCGTAAGGCCATAACTTTGCTAACAGTTATATTTAACCGCATGCTAAGCTTATCATACTCTCCAAAAATATGGAAATTTTCTGAAGTCATTATGATCCTCAAGCCAGGAAAAAAACCCAATGAAGTAACATCTTATCGACCTATCAGCCTGCTCCCAACCGTAAGCAAAGTTTTTGAAAGATTGCTACTTCAAAGAATATACGCAGATCATGAATTCCTTACATTACTTCCAAAACATCAGTTTGGTTTTCGGGAAAATCACTCCACTACCCAATAAGTTCATCGAATGATAAATGAAATATCAAAAAGTCTTGAAGAAAAGAAATACTGCAACGCTGTATTTCTAGACATCTCACAAGCGTTTGACAAAGTTTGGCACAGAGGTCTGCTTTACAAAGTAAAAATAGCACTATCCAGTAACTATTTCCTCCTACTTAAATCCTACATATCAAATAGATATTTCTCTGTAAAATTCAAAGACCAACAATCCAACCTCTGTCCTATCAACTCCGGAGTCCCGCAGGGTAGTGTTCTAGGGCCGCTGCTTTTCTCACTCTACACAGCCGATACACCAGAGACCAATAATACTACAATCGCTTCTTTTGCTGACGACGTAGCAATACTAGCCGTAAATGAAGATCCCATACAAGCCTCACAAAACCTGCAACATCATCTGAACATACTCAGTGATTGGTATACAAAATGGAGAACAAAAGTAAATAAAACAAAATCAACTCAAATAACATTTACCAACCGTCACAATATATGCCCACCTGTAAGGATGGAAAATATAAGAATACCAACAGTAACAGACGCTAAATACCTTGGCCTCCATCTTGACCAACGACTCACTTGGAAGAAACATATCCAGACCAAAAGAAAGCAGCTCGACTTAAAATTCCGACAAATGTATTGGCTTCTTGGACGTAAATCAAAACTTAACATCCAAAACAAAATTCTTCTATACAAAGCCATACTCAAACCTATCTGGTTCTACGGACTACACCTATGGGGCTGTGCAAAACCAACGTCGCTGAATATTATCCAAAGATTCCAGTCTAAAGTACTAAGATCGATAGTGGATGCGCCATGGTACGTAAGTAACCAAACACTCCATAATGACTTAAAGGTTCCTTTCATCAGAGAAGAAATTCATCAAGCCACGGAGTCACAAAATGAACGTACCATTCACCACGAAAATGAGCTAGTAAGGGAACTATACAACAATGGACCAGCCACAAGAAGATTACATAGAACCTGGCCTCAAGACCTTCTTCAGAACTAAACCAAAGTAGAATAAGGTGAGACATCATTGGATGTCTCCCCTTCACGCGCAAAACCTGTCATCACATTTACTTAATACTCTTTTTTTGATGTAGATTATAAATAAACATAATTATAAAAAAAAAAATATATAAATTATTAAAAAGTTAAACCCAGTCCAATTTCAAGCTTTAAGCGTAGAAAAAGGCTATATGAAATCTACGCAGACAAATGCTATAGAAGTCAAAACAGATGAATGATTTCTAGAGTTTAGATACAGATAGTTATGTATCTACCAAATGCATGACCAAAATTTATAATTTACCATAAATATCCAACAATTAATCTCAAAAATATATGCATACCTTCAATACTATACATCATAGATTCCGCAGAGGTACTTGCTACTGCCTGCAATTCCTCTACAGCTAATGTCCCTAGAAAGAATAACATATGTATCATATTAAGTAAAATATATTAAAATCATATTGAAATTATATTGATCAGAAGCATTGAATTGATCATAAAGGATTTTTTTAATTCAATTATTCTTATTCGCATAATTTAATACCAGATAATGTGACCCTACTCTCTTATGCTAGTGCCTAGTTCAACTATATAAAGCCTAAGCCCCATTTTGAACTCCACTCCAATTAACCCTTATTGTCAGATATTCATGAAGGGTGAAACCTCCACAATCTTAAAATTTCGGTTAATAAAAGTAAGACTATTTAGTTTAAAAAAAAATAATTTAACAACCCATCATATAAGAATATTGAAAATATAATTGGAAAATCTATTAAAGGTACAAATATCATGGGATCTATTTGCAGAACTTGGTGTAGAGCAGACTCATTTACTCTTTTTTAAGCCATTACAGCTTAGTAAGACCCATCTAGATTTTTGAAGTATCTTCATAAAACCAGCACATAAACAATTAAAAAGTTAGACTCCAATTTCAAGCATTAAGCTTAGGAAGAGACTGTATGAAATCTATCCAGACAAATGCTCTACTAGCCAAAATAGATAAATTATTTCTAGAGTTTAGATTTGGATAGTTATCTACCAAGTTCATCACCAAAATTTGCAATTTCCCACAAATATCCATTAATTAGTTTTAAAAATATATGCATACCTTGAATTCTATATGTCAATGATTCCGGAGTACTCGCAAATGTTTGTAACTTCTCCACAGGTGTGCCTAAAAAATTAAAAAAATTAGTTTTATTATTATTAACCTGAAAGAAAGAACATACCTTGAACTGGAATGTTTAATCTCACAAGATGAATAGATGGTTTTGCGTCTTTTTTCAACCTGCTTTTTAGCATTCCTGCAAAGGCCGGTTCCTTAAAATGTAAACTACATATTCTAAAGTGATAATAACAGTATTGAGCACTGTAGATGGCAAGTTTTTCACATTGAACAATTTTCTTCCATTCTGCAAACCCAAAAATACAACACCGATGATGATGTCAATGATATTAAATAGAGAATTTAGTTCTTACCGATTTTCATTCTTGGGAAACCTGAAGAAACTCAAGTTCAAGTTGTTATGGTCTCTGGAATTTTTTCTACATATACAGCAAGAATAAACTCTTTTGGATGAATTTATTATAATCCGTTGTTTAAAATAATAAAACCACTTAGAAAACTGAAGAAATATTACAGTAATATGTATTAAATACGAAATAAACTTATAAAACCAACAATACAACAACAAATAAATAAAATTTATATATAAATTACTAAAATAACTGTAGTTTCACAGCATAAACACAAACACGTGTTTGGGTAAAATCAATGTTGTCAAATGTAATCAATTAATGGATAGATACTTATGATTAATTATTTGAAAATAGATTAAGTCAATTAGGCAATATGATTTTTTAAACTTTAGAAGTGTGTATAGTTGGTATGTGAAGAATTTTACCATTTATGAAATTTATTTTCCTCTTTTTGAAGAACTTCTATAATAATTATTTTATTATAAATTTGAAATATTCTTTGAAACTGATGGAATATTTTAAATCTTGCAATAGCGACATTTTTCGCCAAATCCATTGCGCACGGTGTGGCACGGTTCTAGGAGTGGATTCCAAATTGGAACCGTGAAAATGCGAGGGTGAACCTACTGATTATAGTGGCCTAGCTATACTCTCTCTCAGTTAATATTAGAGATATATTGCATAGTCACTTTTGCACTTGCTGTATTACAGCATTCGTTATTTTGACAGTAGAGCATGCGCAGATGTGATATTTGGCTTACGCTGCGATATTGAAAATAGGGAGTTTGTGTAACTACCTAACGTAACGTTTCTCCCTATAGGTAAAGAACTTACGTATCGACGAAAATTAAGGTTAAATTGAGAGTTTTTGTTCTGCACGTAACGTAACGATGGTGTTGCCCTCATCGAATTAGTGATAAACTAATAAGTTGACAGCGTCAGTAGTCTCAGTGTCAGTCTTGTCCTTGTCACTTATCGCTAAACAAATATTTTTTTGAACAATTTTTAATTTTGGAGATGGACGCAATATTAAATGTAGGTGCCTTTATTGATGATGAAGAAGACGAAGACTTAGAAGATGCGCTTCTTCTCCACATCTTGCACGATGAAGAGCAATTAGGAAATAGAGCAATTCTATATGGCCGCTTTAGTTTAGATAACATGTCTGATATAGAATGTAAAAATCTTTTTCGCTTTGCCAAAAATGATATACCGAGGCTTACTAGGGCTCTTGTTTTACCAGATATTTTACAAATTGAAAATGTCACGTTTGTATCAGGTAAGGTTCACTGCTGCAGTCTACACAATTTTTTAAGTTTGATGAGTCAAATCAGTGTAATTTGTTTTAGGAATCGATGTACTCTGTTGCGACGATTTACGTTCCCTAACAGACTTTCAGATCTAGAGCCTCTTTTTGGATTTTCCGGATCTATTTTATCACAAGTGTGTACATACACTTTAAACATAATTGCAGAAAATAAAGGTCACATACGAGTGGATTTAGGGAATGTTCCACATTTAAACTATGAAAAATTAAGTGAATATTCTCATGTTAGTATAAAAACGTTCTTATAAACAATGGAAGTTTTTAATATAATTAACTTTTAAGCTATAAGAAACATGGGATGTCCACTTGATAATTGTTGGGGGTTTATAGATGGTACAGTCAGACCAATTTGCAGACCTAGCATTAACCAACAACTTTATTACTCTGGACATAAAAGGCTCCATTGCCTTAAGTTTCAATCTGTCCTCTCTCCAGATGGAATTATTATTAGTTTAAAAGGTGCTTTTGAAGGCCGGCGGCATGACTCAGGCACCCTTAGAGAATCTGGATTATATGAAGAACTGGAGCAAAATATCACATTTCCAAACCATCGGTTTTATTTGTATGGAGATCAGGCATATGGTTTGAGAGAGTAATTACTTAGACCTTATACTGAACATGAAATTAGAGGAAATCAACAGAGGCAAAAGTTTAACACAGCCATGAGGGGGCTTCGTGTAGCAGTAGAATGGGATTTTGGTAAAGTGATACAGAACTTTGAATTTCTAGATTTAAAAAAAAAAGAAAATTCTCCTTTAAGAAATAGGGAAGATGTATAGTATAGGAGTGCTATTAACAAATTGTCACAAATGTCATTATGGTGGAGAAATACCATAAAATTTTGGCATAGATCCTCCATCATTAGAAGAGTATTTGGGTGCAAATAATTAAAGTATGTATTTTTTAATAATCAAACAAAATATTTTTTAAATGAAATGAGGTTGAATGCTCGAATAAATGAACTTTGAAAATAAGGCTATTATCGAGCACAAGTTAATTAAATCAAGCCCAAGTACTTTCGCTTAAAAAAGCATCTTCAGGGGCATCTGAAATAAGCCAAGAAAACGTTTTTTAGATGAAGTAAATTAGTTAACTTCGATAAAAAACTCGAAGTTAATGGATGAAAAAAAGTTTTTGAGATTAACGTTTTAGACTTACTTCGTCAAAATAAGAACTATCCGGCAAGCGTAGGATGTGGAAACATTAAAACTAACATAAATTATACAAAACACTACACTAAAACGAGGACAAACAGTTTAAAATTAGACAAAATTACTTCTACGCTACATTCTCTGTCAGTTTCTGGAGGGATAATGATCTAAGCGGAAATGATACGGTGACATATGACATATGACAACTTTGATAGGCAATCAAAGTTATGGATCTGTGCTCAACAAATATTGAAATTCTGTATAAGTTGTCATTGGCCAAAGGTCCAACTAGAACTACTACTGAAAAATCAGCTGATGACGTATGACATGTAGAATATTTTGATTTAAACTAGATTGCATAATCCAGATCTCACACTCACACCCGTCTATAATATTAAGGTTGTAGGTTTGAGGCTAAATGAAGTGTACATAAAGTGTGAATGAAAGAAATAGACCAAACGATCTATTGGACAGTGGGTAGTTGACTACAATAAAATGGTCTACCTTACACTGTCAATATTGCAAAATGAGAAGAAAATTGACTATAAAATTGAAATATTAAAATTAGATCAGAATTGAAAGCAGTGTGTAAATGGTTATAGTTAAAGTAGTTCAGTTAAACCTCAAGCCAATGGGGAACTATAAAACTAATATGTAATAGCATTACTAAAGACCAACCGACCAACAGGTGTTGAAATATAAACTGTGGAATTAGTATATATAAGTTATGCAGAGATATGAAGAGTGAAATCAACTCCAACTGTGGATCAATTGAATCTGAGCAAGCTAGTTGTGTAAATTGTTAAATACAATAGTACTGCTGAACAGAGCTTGAAATTGGTAGATTCTTAATGTATAGACTCAGTGCAGGAAGTCTAGACAGCCGAGCTGGGTCCACTACGAGGTGAAGCTGTAATAAAGTTTTTAAAAATAGGTTTAAATTTAGTACAGTTTAAATTAATTTGAGTATTAAGACAATGAGAGTTTCCATTCGTTTCCTTTGTGATCTCCAAATCTTCCAATAGATCCAACTCCAAATAATTTTTCTTTCTACTGATGTCATGCAAAATAGATGACCCAGTATTGATGTTGAAATTGTGTTTGGTAGACTCTAAATGTTGACCAAAACTTGAAGAGTTTGGTCTTTTTAAATGTTCTGATATTCTAGTAGATAGCTTTCTAATGGTTCTGCCTACATAAGAGGCATCACAATCATCACACTTTAATTTGTAAATACCACTTTTGTCAAGTGTGTTCAACCTGTCTTTAGTGTTAATTAAAAAGGAACCTACAGTGTTGTGTGACTTAAAGGAAATTTTGATGTTTTCAACTGTAGAAGTAAAAAGTTTGGCTATTTTATTAGAAATGTTACTAATATAAGTAAAAGAGAAATATCTGATATTGTTAGAAGCATTTTGCTGGGGAAGACTTTGTGATGAATATGCAAGCTTTTCTGTAATTTTGAGTTTAGCTCTATTTAGAAGCTTATGGATAATGTTGGGATCATAACCATTATTTAAAGCAATTTGTTTGAGAGTGTTGAGTTCTACATTAAAGTTATCATTTGAAAGTGGAAATTTAAGTAATCTGTGAATATAACTATTGAAAGCTGCCATTTTATGTTGGGTTGGATGGTTGGATGTCTCATGTATAACATGATCTGTTTGGGTGGGCTTTCTGTAAATATTGTACTCAAGAGAATCTTTATTGCGAGATATAGTCATGTCCAAGAAGTTCAACTTATTATCAGATTCTGGTTCCAAAGTAAAAGAGATGTTGGGATGAAGGTTATTAAGATCTTCCAGAATCTGTAAAGCATCATCTTGGGATCCTTGTATCAGAGCTATACAATCATCAACGTACCTTGACCAAAAAATTATTTTGTTGTTGTTGTTAACAAATTTCTGTTCTAAGCTGTCCAAAAAAATATCAGCTAAAAAAGGTGATAATGGAGAACCCATTGCTAAACCTGTAGGTTGTTTGTATATTTTTTGGTTAAATTGGAAGAAGTCTTGATCAAGACAGAATTTGAGCATAGTTGAGATAGCATCTCTGTCTTTGGCCGGTATGTTGTAATTGTTTAAAAGGTTGTGTACTAAAGGTAATGTTTCATCTCTTGGTACAGAAGTAAACAAATTGGAAACATCAAAGGAAACCAAATAAAAACTCTCTTCTATTTTGATGTTATGTAAACGTTCTATTAGATCTAAAGAATTTGTAATGGAGAACTTAGGTTTAAAATTAATAATAGATTGGATTGTGTTATAAACAAACTCTGACAATATAGAAACTGGAGTGTTGCAAAAACTTACAACAGGCCTAATGGGACAATTGTGTTTGTGAATTTTAGGAAGTCCATATAACCTAGGTGTTATAGGGTTAGATACAATTAACTTTCTGTTGTTATATTTAGAGATAGTATCATTAAACAATTTAACCATTGCTTTTGTTTTATTAATAAAGGTGTTAAGTGGATTTTTTTCTAAAACTACAAAATTATTATCTGACAGAAAAGATTCTACTTTTTCTATGTATTGAGTTTGTTCTAAAATTACAACACAATTTCCCTTATCAGCTTTGCTAAGGACTAGAGAATCTCTATCGATTTTTTGTTTAATTGATTTTAGCAAATCCTTATGTTTTTTAAAAGAATGATGATTTCTATGAAAATTACGTTTGTACTTACATTGTTGTTGTTGAAGTAAGCTAATGCAAGAATTTCTCAAATATTGTTTAATGTCAGCATTGTTTGTCATACCTTCTATTAGCGTGTCCAGCTCCACTGCAAATCCTCCCAGCACTGAGTCATTTAACCTAAAATTCTGACAAGAAAACTTAAGGCCTAATCCTAAAAAATACAATTCCTCCTGTGAAAAGTTGGTGTTACTTAGATTTAAGACTCTAGGATGAAATTGATGATCTGAATACTTATGCATAAGTGTTGAGTTGTTTCTTTGTTGTTTTTGTAAAATCAAACGGTTTAGTTTGTTGTTGAGACATCTCTTCTTAGTGGATTGTAGACGGGAGACCTCATCTTCTATGTTGTTGAAGGAGTCATTGACAAGAAACCAAGGATATTGTTGTAAAATTTGGTTATAAGTAATCTTAAGATTTATATTAATATAATGAAGTTTTGTATAGTGCTTCTTAAGTTCTCTTTTCAGGATTTTTTTCTCCAAAATCTGTCTTTCCTTGTCAGATACGTTTCTTGATGTTTTAACCTTGGCAAAAGTAGGAGTGACTTGATGTAAAATGCACTGCCTAACGAACCAAATGTTCAAGAATGTGATCATTCTCTTGCAGGATAGTCTTCTGTAAGAATCAACCAGGACTGCCATAGTCAATAATAAATGAAATGAGGTTGAATGCTCGAATAAATGAACTTTGAAAATAAGGCTATTATCGAGCACAAGTTAATTAAATCAAGCCCAAGTACTTTCGCTTATGCCCCTGAAGATGCTTTTTTAAGCGAAAGTACTTGGGCTTGATTTAATTAACTTGTGCTCGATAATAGCCTTATTTTCAAAGTTCATTTATTTGAGCATTCAACCTCATTTCATTTATTATTGACTATGGCAGTCCTGGTTGATTCTTACAGAAGACTATCCTGCAAGAGAATGATCACATTCTTGAACATTTGGTTCGTTAGGCAGTGCATTTTACATCAAGTCACTCCTACTTTTGCCAAGGTTAAAACATCAAGAAACGTACCTGACAAGGAAAGACAGATTTTGGAGAAAAAGATCCTGAAAAGAGAACTTAAGAAGCACTATACAAAACTTCATTATATTAATATAAATCTTAAGATTACTTATGACCAAATTTTACAACAGTATCCTTGGTTTCTTGTCAATGACTCCTTCAACAACATAGAAGATGAGGTCTCCCGTCTACAATCCACTAAGAAGAGATGTCTCAACAACAAACTAAACCGTTTGATTTTACAAAAACAACAAAGAAACAACTCAACACTTATGCATAAGTATTCAGATCATCAATTTCATCCTAGAGTCTTAAATCTAAGTAACACCAACTTTTCACAGGAGGAATTGTATTTTTTAGGATTAGGCCTTAAGTTTTCTTGTCAGAATTTTAGGTTAAATGACTCAGTGCTGGGAGGATTTGCAGTGGAGCTGGACACGCTAATAGAAGGTATGACAAACAATGCTGACATTAAACAATATTTGAGAAATTCTTGCATTAGCTTACTTCAACAACAACAATGTGAGTACAAACGTAATTTTCATAGAAATCATCATTCTTTTAAAAAACATAAGGATTTGCTAAAATCAATTAAACAAAAAATCGATAGAGATTCTCTTGTCCTTAGCAAAGCTGATAAGGGAAATTGTGTTGTAATTTTAGAACAAACTCAATACATAGAAAAAGTAGAATCTTTTCTGTCACATAATAATTTTGTAGTTTTAGAAAAAAATCCACTTAACACCTTTATTAATAAAACAAAAGCAATGGTTAAATTGTTTAATGATACTATCTCTAAATATAACAACAGAAAGTTAATTGTATCTAACCCTATAACACCTAGGTTATATGGACTTCCTAAAATTCACAAACACAATTGTCCCATTAGGCCTGTTGTAAGTTTTTGCAACACTCCAGTTTCTATATTGTCAGAGTTTGTTTATAACACAATCCAATCTATTACTAATTTTAAACCTAAGTTCTCCATTACAAATTCTTTAGATCTAATAGAACGTTTACATAACATCAAAATAGAAGAGAGTTTTTATTTGGTTTCCTTTGATGTTTCCAATTTGTTTACTTCTGTACCAAGAGATGAAACATTACCTTTAGTACACAACCTTTTAAACAATTACAACATACCGGCCAAAGACAGAGATGCTATCTCAACTATGCTCAAATTCTGTCTTGATCAAGACTTCTTCCAATTTAACCAAAAAATATACAAACAACCTACAGGTTTAGCAATGGGTTCTCCATTATCACCTTTTTTAGCTGATATTTTTTTGGACAGCTTAGAACAGAAATTTGTTAACAACAACAACAAAATAATTTTTTGGTCAAGGTACGTTGATGATTGTATAGCTCTGATACAAGGATCCCAAGATGATGCTTTACAGATTCTGGAAGATCTTAATAACCTTCATCCCAACATCTCTTTTACTTTGGAACCAGAATCTGATAATAAGTTGAACTTCTTGGACATGACTATATCTCGCAATAAAGATTCTCTTGAGTACAATATTTACAGAAAGCCCACCCAAACAGATCATGTTATACATGAGACATCCAACCATCCAACCCAACATAAAATGGCAGCTTTCAATAGTTATATTCACAGATTACTTAAATTTCCACTTTCAAATGATAACTTTAATGTAGAACTCAACACTCTCAAACAAATTGCTTTAAATAATGGTTATGATCCCAACATTACCCATAAGCTTCTAAATAGAGCTAAACTCAAAATTACAGAAAAGCTTGCATATTCATCACAAAGTCTTCCCCAGCAAAATGCTTCTAACAATATCAGATATTTCTCTTTTACTTATATTAGTAACATTTCTAATAAAATAGCCAAACTTTTTACTTCTACAGTTGAAAACATCAAAATTTCCTTTAAGTCACACAACACTGTAGGTTCCTTTTTAATTAACACTAAAGACAGGTTGAACACACTTGACAAAAGTGGTATTTACAAATTAAAGTGTGATGATTGTGATGCCTCTTATGTAGGCAGAACCATTAGAAAGCTATCTACTAGAATATCAGAACATTTAAAAAGACCAAACTCTTCAAGTTTTGGTCAACATTTAGAGTCTACCAAACACAATTTCAACATCAATACTGGGTCATCTATTTTGCATGACATCAGTAGAAAGAAAAATTATTTGGAGTTGGATCTATTGGAAGATTTGGAGATCACAAAGGAAACGAATGGAAACTCTCATTGTCTTAATACTCAAATTAATTTAAACTGTACTAAATTTAAACCTATTTTTAAAAACTTTATTACAGCTTCACCTCGTAGTGGACCCAGCTCGGCTGTCTAGACTTCCTGCACTGAGTCTATACATTAAGAATCTACCAATTTCAAGCTCTGTTCAGCAGTACTATTGTATTTAACAATTTACACAACTAGCTTGCTCAGATTCAATTGATTCACAGTTGGAGTTGATTTCACTCTTCATATCTCTGCATAACTTATATATACTAATTCCACAGTTTATATTTCAACACCTGTTGGTCGGTTGGTCTTTAGTAATGCTATTACATATTAGTTTTATAGTTCCCCATTGGCTTGAGGTTTAACTGAACTACTTTAACTATAACCATTTACACACTGCTTTCAATTCTGATCTAATTTTAATATTTCAATTTTATAGTCAATTTTCTTCTCATTTTGCAATATTGACAGTGTAAGGTAGACCATTTTATTGTAGTCAACTACCCACTGTCCAATAGATCGTTTGGTCTATTTCTTTCATTCACACTTTATGTACACTTCATTTAGCCTCAAACCTACAACCTTAATATTATAGACGGGTGTGAGTGTGAGATCTGGATTATGCAATCTAGTTTAAATCAAAATATTCTACATGTCATACGTCATCAGCTGATTTTTCAGTAGTAGTTCTAGTTGGACCTTTGGCCAATGACAACTTATACAGAATTTCAATATTTGTTGAGCACAGATCCATAACTTTGATTGCCTATCAAAGTTGTCATATGTCATATGTCACCGTATCATTTCCGCTTAGATCATTATCCCTCCAGAAACTGACAGAGAATGTAGCGTAGAAGTAATTTTGTCTAATTTTAAACTGTTTGTCCTCGTTTTAGTGTAGTGTTTTGTATAATTTATGTTAGTTTTAATGTTTCCACATCCTACGCTTGCCGGATAGTTCTTATTTTGACGAAGTAAGTCTAAAACGTTAATCTCAAAAACTTTTTTTCATCCATTAACTTCGAGTTTTTTATCGAAGTTAACTAATTTACTTCATCTAAAAAACGTTTTCTTGGCTTATTTCAGATGCCCCTGAAGATGTTTTTTTAAGCGAAAGTACTTGGGCTTGATTTAGTTAACTTGTGCTCGATAATAGCCTTATTTTCAAAGTTAAAATATTTTTTATAAATTAAAACCAGATTTATTTAAAATTGCATCAACTAATTTTTTTTGGTTACCGAACAAATCTAGCTGCACTTGCATCTTTTTTATTAATCCTCATTCCCATTTCTCAATTGAAATTGTTACTCCTGTAACATTTCCTCGCTTGAAGTGCCAATTATGAGAAGTGACAACTAGTCACCACTAGTTCATAAAGACCACAGTAATGTTCAATATTTCTAAAGTAGAAAAAAACATTGTGTAAAAGATGTTACTTATGACAAGAACAACACTCAAAATCAAAGAAATGAAAGAAAAATATATATCAAAAATTGAAAATCAACTAGGACATATAAAAGAACTAGCTGTGGAAAATATGGATTCACAAGATAAAAATATTATGAGTAAACAGCCAAAAATCAGAAGTATTTGAAATGAAGAAAGTTGTAAGACAGGGAGATCCTCTGTAACATAGTATTGGAAAATGTACTAAGAGATAATAAAATTCATAGAGAATGAACAATATACCATTTAAGATCAGTGCTTGACATAGGTTGACAATTTGACTATAGTAACGAGAACAAAAACAGAAGGTAAGTAGGTTATAATAAAATTCATAAATACCATGAAGAGATATTTATGGTTTAGAAATAAATGAAGAAAAACCTACATTGTGACGAGAAATGGCAAAAAAGCAGTAAAAACACTTAAAATTAGTAGCAGTGCTGAACAAAAAATCAACAAATGTGGTAACAAAGATCATTTCATTTATCTAGAAGTGAACATAAAAATATAGAAAGAAGAGAAATCAATGACATAATTAAAATCCAAGATATTATCAAGAAAAATAAAAGAAAGGCTCTACAGAACTGTCATGAGACCAGCCGTGCTTTTAGAAGAGACCAAAGAAAAAAAAATACGAAAGGAAAGGCCTAGAAGAAAATGGATAGATACAATAGAAGACAATTTAAGATAGGACACTGGAAAGGAAATAGGAAACATTTATAGTATAGGAATGTTATTAACAAATTGTCAGAAATACCATCACATTTTGGCATATATTCATCATAGGAAGAATATTTGGGTGTAAATAATTAAAGTAATAAATATTTTTAGTATGTTTTTTTTTATTAATTGACAAAATATTTTTTATAAATTAAAACTAGATTTATTTAGTATTGCCTCTAGTAACTTTTGTTGGTTACTAAATAAATCTAGTTGAACTTTCATTTTTTGTTCTTCCATTTCGACACGTTTCTCCCTTTTTCATTTTTCTAATTTAAATTGTTGCTCTTTTAAACTTGTTTCCTTCTCTTATAGTGCTAGTTCCCTACTCCGGATTTCATACCAGCGATTATTTTTTTTGTTGATACTCTATGGTTAATTATTTTAAACCAACATTTCGTCTTTGTGTGGGAGCTACAAATAAATGATAAATTTACTTAAATAGTTTCAATGAATTAAAAATAACGTACTTAAAATGCTCATTTTTTTTCTCTGGTGTATCTTTAACATTCTGTGTCCGACTTGGTCCTGGCTCCTCAATATTTTTTGACCATCGCTCTCTATTATTTCTTCATTAACTGTAATATAAAAAATGTTTAAAATAACTTTGTGTACTTTATAGACAGTCTATAACTTACCATCAATTGTAGATGTGTCATCGAATATATTTATTAACGCATTTTTCCTTATAGCTATACCCTCTTGGTGGCTGTTGGCTTGACTTTTACCCTTGACAGAGGGAAAAACTGCAAATTCTCTTGATAATACAACTACATGATTTAATAGATCATCCATTTCAGAAACTTCTTCTTCAACTCCTGATCTATAAAAACAAGGACAACTTCAGTGCTTGTATTTAATTTTGTTTATTTAAATGTTTATACAAGAGTACATTAAAAAATACAACAATGTTTACACAATATAGAATTAATTCTATTTAAAAAAGATAAATAAAAATGATGATATATTATTGTTTTAATTACTTGTATTTAAATATAAACATATGCTTTTATCTTGGTTTTAAATTTTTTTTATTTTGTTTAGACCTAATAATCGTGAAGGTATATTATTGTACATCATAATTTAAATAGTTTTCTCCATAATTTTACTGAAATAAAGTCATTGTTTAGTAAAATGATTGTGTTGATCCCTATATTTCTTAAATACAAGATTTGTTTGTTTTATAATAGATAATAAGAAAATTTTAAAAATAATATATGAAGTTCCAATAACGAACAAAGCATAATTACTTAAATGATCAAAATAACCAAACAAAATGTATACTTACTTAATTTGTAGTTTCTGATCCCTCTGACTAAACTTAGTTACTAAGTTTTTTATGCGATCTTTTATTGCTCGTAAGCTCGCATGTTTACCAGTAATTTGGAGCATATTTACTTGGATTAAATTCCACCTTTCAAAATTCTCATACGGGTTCTGGCCTACGACTTCCTTCAACAAGAATAAATCATCTTCATTGCTGAAGTGAAGTCGTTTCCTACTGCATTCCATTATTGTGATAATTCCACAAACAAACAAATATTAAAAAAAAACACGTGCCACATGTGCTGCCGATGAAAACGAAAAGTGGATGTTGATTTTGTCTATTTTGGTAATCGGGTTCGGGTAAGATCCCTTTGTGCATTCGGTAATTTTCGGCTCGATAGAGATGCGTATGAACGTAACGTACCAGCTCGTTACGTTAGGTAAGACGTATCTAGATACGTTGGTTCAATCATTAATGCGCATGCTTATATGTCAAAAAGATACGTTACGTATACGTATTTCCTTGCACAAAAACTCCCTAATAAGGCCTACCGTTATTAAGGGAGCCGTTACGCTTTGCGGAATTCGTTGGCGCAATTTTTTTTCTTGGTTATGTTTGTTGTTTGTGCAAAGATATCTCTGTATTTGTGTCATTTAACTAAACGAAGTTTATTTCTAAATTTTTTTTCAAAATGAGTACATCAGACAGTAGCAAATGGATCAGATTTACGTCTGATGACGATTTGTGTTTATTAAAACAAGTTTTAGGTCAAAATCCATTGACCTATCCAGAAAATTGGAGGTTAGTTCATAAAAACATGAGGAGTGCAACAGGAAAATCCTTTATTATAAGAACTCTAAAGGATCATTTGTTTCTTTTGCTGGATATTTAAAAAAACTGAAGCAGACCAGAAAAAGTTTGTTTTGTAATCCATAAAATTAACAAATAAGACTCATGATAATAAATATATGTCTCTGTTCAGAAAAAACACATTTTGAAAGAGTAGTGTACATATTGTATGATATCTAGACTATTTTGTATTCAACAAAATATAACAATTAAAGTTTTATTTTAGACCAGGAATAGAAGAAGTGTATAGTAAAAGGGACAGATGTTTGCAGGAAATAGCAGATAGGCGTCCGGATTTAACTTTGGTACCTCCTTCGAAAAAGAGGCGAACTGTTTCTAAAGAGAAGCAAATAATCGAATTGGGTCGGAAAATGAGGGATAATCATTCCTCAGTATACCTAGAAAGTGAGACCAGAGATAAAACAGAAGTAGTTGAGGTTGATCATAGTTATGGTAAATAATATGCCTTTCTTTTTCATAATAATATTGTTTAACATAACTATTTTTCAGTTATTTTACCAGAACATCGAGGTGAAGAGGTAATTGTAGACAATTTGGTGGCCGAAGAAGTAGAGTCAAAGCAAAATACACTATGTTAGTATTTATTTATATTAAAACATATATCTTCTTAAACAAATGTAAGAAAGATGCAAAAAAATGATATTCAGAAAATTTGCTTATTTCACTAACTTGTTTTATTATTTTAGATACTCCAAGAACTTTAGGTAAGGCAGAAGACAATAAAAAACAATGGGTATGTTTATTTTTACAAAGTGTTTAATAAAATAAAGATAAGTGGTTACACTTTAAATTTTTAGGATCAGTAAAAAGGAGGCAAAATAAAAGTGTGTTGTTGCGTACAAATGGTTTGGACTATCTAAACAGAAAAAACGAAAAAGATTTTAATATAAGAGCCAGGGAATTGGCTTCAGAAGAAAAAAAAAACTGAATTAGAAGAACGACGATTAAATATAGAACAGGAAAAACTCAGATTTCAAAGATTTCAGGAAAACAAAATGGGAGAATGAATTTAATGAAACAAAATTACAGAGGGAATTTGAAAGAGAAAACATGAAAGCAGACCTGGCCGAAAAAAGAGCACTATAGCTCTTATTGAATCACAATCAAATATTATATATTCTTTATTAAAAAGATTACAAAAATATGAAGATTAATGTGTAAGTTTTATAAATAAAAAGCTAAAATATTATTATATTTTTATTATTTCCCTATATGTAGGTAGTTTTTATGTTTTGGTGTTGTTTTTCTTCTACCTTTAGTCATAATTTCCCTGTTTCCAACATAATATATAATTTTAGGTGTTTATAATTATAACACAAATTAAGAATGAACTAACGGACCAACTCGACATCGAGTTTTTAAAATGAAATTTTTATTTTGCGAGAAAAATTAAGAGATCAATACAAACAATATAAGCAAGAATATACATAACATTCATCAATAATATTGCAAGTAAAAGGTGTATTAAATATCACGAAATATTTCATCGGAAACAATGTTTTTTGTTACAATGTCTTAATTTTCTGAAAACCTTTGCTTGGCACCAGGAGTTATGTAAACTTTTACTTTTTAATAAAAACGAATCCGGAAGTCGACCTCAAAACCGGAATGCAATTTTTAGTTCATCAAATGTTGACATGGATATCATTTAGCAGTTAATTTTGCATGCTGATCACGAATCCGGTGTCACATTTGCTCTATCTTGACGTTTTATGCGCGTTTTGGGCCACTTCCATTGTCGGATCGCAACCGGAAGTACATATTTAGATTTGTCTCGACGACACCTTTCGATCCATATATACATTGTGGGGTCTAAAACTTAAAGTAAATTTTAACTTCCGGTCATCTCAAAACCGGAAGTAAATTTTTGTACCAAAAGTATATCTTGGTAATCTTATACGTTTTAGTATATAAGATTAATATAATATATAAGTAACAAACAACTTAAAAGAAAATATTGAACAAGCAAAAAATTTGAATTTACATCCTTACTGTAAGCTACTGCATCCGTAGGTAGTTTTCTAATGTTGGTGGTACAACGCCAAAAAACCTGGTGGTTTGACTGCCATACCAGCAGGTATGGCAGTTGTTTAATATAACTCCAACTTTGTACATATTTTGTAAATCTTGTAATAGGAGTCTTTGGTTTTTCTTAAAATCTAGAAATGCAAATTGGGTTAAAACTTTCTGAAACCTCCATTCTACAGCAGTTCTAATAACTTTCATTAAGTTATTAAATGCCTGTTGATGTTGTGGTAAACCCTGTCTATTAGGATATGAACATAAAAGCAAGTTACTTATGATATAAGCTTGGTCCCCATATAAAAGATAATTTCTATCGCCAAATGTAGTCAAAGCTTCTAATTCATTATATATATATATATATATATATATATATATATATATATATATATATATATATATATATATATATATATAAATATATATATATATATATATATATATATATATATATATATATATATATATATATATATATATATATATTGTAGCTTTGAGTTTCTTGAACCGTATTATATTTAATATAAAATTAATGTTTCTTGGGTTTAGGTTTAATAAATATACAGTGTAGGTAAAATTTTATGGTCGGTATGGTAAAACTTAACAGGATATCTAACACAGATATAAAATCATATTTTCAGCGAATAGACAAAGATAACAATCATATTCCCCCTTGGTCTCCCCTCCATAAATCTTCTTGACGCCCATTTTGCCTGTTAGTGAGACGATTAGTTCCGATCAGAGATATTTTACATATTCTGTGGTTCCGATCCTCATAAAGCTAAGAAACTAGAGGTGGGTCCTTTAGTTTTTTAAATTTTTATCGGAACGGTTTTTCGTAAACTGTAACTAGTTGATTGTTTACCAGTATTCAAATTAGCGAGTATACAAACATATTGGCTATTATCGTTTATGTGTATAAGTATTAAAGTGAAAGAAACTAACGAAGAATATATTTATTATAACTTGAAAAATAAATTAAACAATACAAATAGTACTTACATTTACATGGACTTAAGTCATCTTTATCAGTTTCTTTTTCTTGTACTAGTCAATTTTCAATAGTATAATCTTCTTTTTCTTTTTTTTTTATAGAAGTAACCAGCTTCAACCATCAACTAGTTGATTTTAACGAATTTAACCGAAAATTTAGAGTTTAACACGGTTTAATTAGACTGCTGCCATTTTTCTGGAAACCATAATTAAGAAAACATCGCTTTTAAAATTAGTGAAATTATTATTCAGGGGTCTAAAACAAAAAGTAAATTTTGCAGTAACTGATAATGCCTCAAATATGGTCATAGCTATTAAATATGCTTTGGAATGAAAACATTTAAATTGTTTTGCTCATACGTTAAATTTATTGATGGAGGACGCACTTAAATGCTGTCGTGTACAAATAGATAAAATAAAAAGTCTTTTTTTCGACAATTCGGCAAAAAACACATTTCAAAAAAGTACCTTATCTTCAGAAACGCGTTTAAAGTATCAATTACAACATAACAAAGATCCCAAACGGCCAATCCAAGACGTGGAAACTAGGTAGAACTTCACCTATTACATGTTAGAAAGAATGACGGAGTTAGAAGAGGCAATCCGTTCCACATTGGTATCAGTTAATACAGACTTAGACTTAGATGAAATCTAAATAATGAAGACTGGATTATTTTTTCGTAATTGTCCTAAATTTTACGGCCTTTTAAAGAAATAACAAGTACAATGAGTGGCCAAAAATACTTGAATGATAGTTCAGTGATTGTTCTGGTACGCTGCCTGCAAAAATCTTGCAATAAAATTTTAGCAAACAGTAACCTTACATCCATAGTTAGTATCCGACGTAGTACGGGTTTTTATTACTAATTACGGGATGATTACTAATCTCGGGTTTAGCAAAAAGATTTAGAGGGATAGAATACAGTGGCATATTGTCATTATATACGTTTATGGATTCACGATTTAAAGTGCAGGGATTTTCTGATAAAAATGACGCTAAAAAAACAAAAGAAAGAGTTAAGAAGCTGGTTACTTCTATAATTAAAGAACAAGAAGATTGTACTATTGAAAATCAACCAGTATAAGAAAAAGAAACCGATAAAGATGACTTAAGTCCATGGTGTATTTTTGATCAATTAATTGGACATGACTCATCTAAACGTACACCTGTAGCGAGAGTCCATTACAATGGTGAAAAAACCATCGCCATGTATCTCCTAACTTAACCACTATATTCATAAAGTATTGTAAATGTGAACACATGTTCAAAATCAGGTTTAATTTTAAATAAAAGAAAAACACAATTAATAAGAAGTAAAGTAAAAAAACTTATGTTTTTAAATGTCAATTTAGACGATTCGTGATTTAATAATAACGTGTAATGTAAACGTAGGTACGATTTACTATTTGTATTGTTTAGTTTAGTTTTCAAGTTATAATAAAATCTTTTATTAGTTTCCTTCACTTCAATAAATATACAGATAAACGATAATAGCCATTATGTTCGTTTATGTAGGTAGTTTCTTACTTGAAACTACTATTAAAAATCATAGTTACTTGTTTACGAAAATCGGTTTTGCGACGTCAATGACCCACCTCTATTCGTAAATACATACCTGTTTACCCTTTGATTCGGTGATTTGACCACGCGACACGCCACGTTGGCAAATAGTTTTGTACGAAGCTTTTTTATTTATATGCAGTTTAATATTTTTATTGGAAATAAGTCATAATGTCACTTTAAAATAAGCTTATTTTGATGTTTAGATTTTTAATTCGGAAATCGTTTTTAAAATACCAAACATTAATAAATTTTATTTATATAAAACGATTTCCGAAGTATAAATCAAAATGTTATATTACACTTATTGTAAAGTCAAATTGTTTCATATTTCCAATAAAAAACAATAAGCTGCCATTTAAATCCATTTCGCCCAAATTTCATTATCTTGGAGCATTGTTCAAATGCGAAAAAGACAACAGGTCAAATAAAACCAATAAGTTTGGCAACGTTGAATTTCCCCTTTTTATTATATCCACTCCATTTATGTTCGGTGATATAAAAGGCGGACACCTAATATATCTCTCTCTTTTTAAACAGTTGTTTCTCACTCCATCTCATATAAGGTCCATACCGACCATAAACTTTTACCTATACTGTATGTTACATGTGGAACTAGATTTTATTTTCCATTGCAATAAATCAACGTTTCGGCAGGAAGCCCATGCCTTTGTCAAGATTCTAAAATGTGTATATATATAAGGACAAACAGATATTTTAAAATATGTATATATATATATGACTTACCAAAACGTAAAACGTGACACAGACATTAACGAACTGACATATAAAAGTTGATATCTGATATCTCATTCTTTACTGTCATTAGTAGATAATTATTTTTATATGAGCGTATCGTTGATGTTTTCGAAAAAAGTAAGGTGGAGATATGTTATGACTTTAAGAGCTTTTTATGATGTTATATTATTATTATTTAAATCAGATTGAAATATATTTTATTTAGGTTTTGTGTATCTTTTTTGTCATTTATTGCGTTGGTGTTTCTTTTTATTTCTATTGATTCGTATATCTCCCTCTTCTTTTTGTTTTTTTGTTTTTAAAATTCTGATGTTTTCAAAATCAAATTTATGCTTCTTCCCGCTTTTATGTTTTGTGAGCGCAGTGACGTTGTTCTTGTCGTATTTGTGAGAACGAATTCTGGATTGAAGCAGATACGACAAGAACAACGTCACTGCGCTCACAAAACATGAAAGCGGGAAGAAGCATAAATTTGATTTTGAAAACATCAGAATTTTAAAAACAGAAAAAAACAAAAAGAAGAGGGAGATATACGAATCAATAGAAATAAAAAGAAACACCAACGCAATAAATGACAAAAAAGATACACAAAACCTAAATAAAATATATTTCAATCTGATTTAAATAATAATAATATAACATCATAAAAAGCTCTTAAAGTCATAACATATCTCCACCTTACCTTTTTCGAAAACATCAACGATACGCTCATATAAAAATAATTATCTACTAATGACAGTAAACAATGAGATATCAGATATCAACTTTTATATGTCAGTTCGTTAATGTCTGTGTCACGTTTTACGTTTTGGTAAGTCATATATATATACATATTTTAAAATATCTGTTTGTCCTTATATATATACACATTTTAGAATCTTGACAAAGGCAAGGGTTTCCTGCCGAAACGTTGATTTATTGCAATGGAAAATAAAATCTAGTTCCACATGTAACATATATTTATTGAACCTAAACCCAAGAAACATTAATTTTATATTATATATATATATATATATATATATATATATATATATATATATATATATATATATATATATATATATATTAGAGTCCCTAAAAATCCCAGCATCATGTCGTCGTCCAATATATGCTCCTTTTAAATTAATAATAATTATATCAGGGCACATGATAGATTGGTACTTCAGACAATACTGTCCTTTTTGACCAGAATAATACTCTTCTTGATTTACTGTTGGTCTGTATATTGCTCTTGTTGTTCCATCTATAAATCCCCAACAGTTTTGAACAGCACCACCTCTTGTACGTACAGCCTAAAACATGACACAAAAACCTGCTTACCAGTTAGACCTACTTAGAAGTGTGTACAAGTCTTACAGTCTTTTTCAATACAAAATTCAATACCTAAGTCACTTTTTCAATGAATAAATTTAAAAGTAGATTTACCTCAGTATACATTCCATTCGTCCCTCATTTAACCATGACACATTTCTCAGATCTGTTAAATGATCTGCATGATTTTCATAAATAAATGCAACCATATAATTAATAATTTGAGTTAATGATTAAGGTGACAAATTGAATAAAAGCTGAAGGTCTTTAAGCCTGCTGGTGTATGCGAGCCTTCTTAATAATATGCACAAAGCCATCACTCCTAAAAACAAAAATGTTCCTTGAAAGTAACAATCAAAAGCTCGTTCCTTGGTAACAGCACGAGCTTGAGAAATTTGTCATGAAATTATGAGGCATTCATCAATGTCCGAAGGATATTCAGCGGATAATTTTTCGAAAAAAAAATCATAACTCAACATAACGAAATATTTATTTATAAAAAGTACAGTTAGTAAAAGTACAATTATTAAAATTTAAGTTAACATTAGATTCGTTGCTGTTCTCTACTATAGAAGATCTATTACTACGCATAATATTTAATATCTTGTTGTGGTGTTCTTGATCGAGATTCAAGTATGGTTTTATAGAATTCTGATTACCATGACCAGTAATTTTTAGCAATTGTTGTTCTTCTACACCACTTTTTGCTAATTTGCTAACAGTAGTTGATCTATTCGAGTGATTTGTTATCTATGTTATTCTCTGTTTATTCAACTCATATTCTCGTCCGCGGCAAAATTCCATGAATATTCCCCAAATATATTTGTGACTGTAGGTTGTATTTCTGGTAATTTTTTCTTTGATTAGCGCATTTATACTTTGAACATTCTCATTGCCGAAATGTGACGTTTTGAAATTTATTTGGATCAAGTTGTCAAACTCGATCGTGTTGTCATAGGGATTGAAAATTCCACTGAATGCAATTATCAGTCTAATGTTGACATGATTAGGTGAAATTGTTCCACATTACACAAAATGACTAAATTTGACTGGTTGTTAAAACAGTCGAAAAATTATCAAAATATTTTGCGAACAAATGAAAATAAAACATCTTAAATAACACAACAAAGTGTGCATAAATTTAAGCAATATCTTTATTTGCGATATGTCAGCCGTATGTCAAAACTGTCAAAATAGCGCGGTGTAAATAGTGCAGTGCAGGCACTGTTAACTTTGCAATAACTCTCTATAATCTAGTTATTACGGCGTGTGTTTTTTGAAGCTTAACAGGTGCATCCAGTCTATTCACGAGAAGAGTTATCTTGGCTAATAGTATTATGTATCTGGGTATAATAATGTTTTATGGCGATTTAGTGGGGTACATCTTACATTATCAGTGATTTTAATAGTTAAGTTATGCATTTTTGGCAGTAAATTTGAGTGGCCAAGCACTGTATCTTAAATATGTCCGTCCGTGTTATAATGATTGGCCTACTGGCCAATGACTGTATCTACTTCGAATTAAAGTATTTATTATACTTTAGACTTTTTTGCCTAGTTTGATGCAAAAAAAGAGATTTCAAACATTTTTTCTTATTTTTAAAAGTAATAACCAGTGGTTGGCCAACTGCCAATCACTAAACCATAGGGTGGTCGATAACTGTAATGTGTAATAAGAATATATTTTGGCCGGATTTGTATTTATAAAATTACAATTGTTTTAGTTCTTACAAAATTACGGCTAATGTGTAATTTGGAACGTCCGTATAACGTAAGATTAAACGTATCACAAAGAATATACAGAACAAGATCTTCAGTCTGCTTTTCAGGCCATAGAAAACGGCTTGAGCAATCGAAAATCCGCTGAACAATTTCTTGTGCCAAGAGCAACATTGCAGTTTAGAGCAAGTGGAAAATTTAATAAAAAAACTACCCTTGGTCCCAATCCTATTCTTTGTTTGAAGGAAGAGTATCGTTTAAAGCATTGGATCATAACATGCCAAGACAAAGGTTTTCCAATAAGAGTGGAAATATACAAGACTTGGTTAAAAGTTTTCTTGACGTAAATCCACGTAATAATCCTTGTACTTACAATCAGCCCGGAAGAGATTAGTAAAGATCCTTTTTAAAGCGACACCCAGATTTAAGTGAGAGAACTTCAGAAGCAGTAACGGCAACAAGTCACATTTGGGTCTGAAAAAGATATAGTTCACCGGTGTTTAAGAATACTTGCATCGTAAAGGTTACATTGATATTTTTCAAGACCCTTTACGCATTTAAAAAAAAGAAGAAACCTGCTTCCTCTTGTGTCCCAAAAATAAACAAGTGTTGGCTGTAAAGGGAAGCAAAAATGTATATCAAATACCCTTATAAACGAATTTCAAGCAATATTTTAAATTTCGCTCCACGAGAATGGGGCATAGGATAAAGCGATACCAGATGGATGAAGAAAGAAAACTTTTATGAATACATAGGAAATGCCTTATAAGTACCTAGTTGCGAAAAACACTAATTTTGTAGTCATTTTGTTCTTTGATGGACATAAAACTTACTTAACCATTTCACAAACCAGTGAATGTTGTTCGAAGTTACAAATTATTTTAGTATATTTATATCCCAATGCAACCAGAATTATACAACCTACAGATATTGCTAAATTTAAACCATTAAAATCAAATTGGAACCGGACAGTATTAAAGTTTAGACGCGAAAACCCAAACTCAGTAGTTACCAAGAAGAATTTTGCATTAGGACTAAACACAGCCATTAGTCGATTAAAATCAGATTCCATAATTAATGACTTTAAAGCACCTGAATTGTATCTATAGCAGTCTGTAGCAATAGATTATTCCAGAAATATCAAAGACCCGCATAAAGGTATTAATCACACTATTTCTATGACACAGTTGGAGCCGCAAAAATATTAGAATTTCAAAGTTTGGATAATAGCGAAGAACTAAGTAGAGATTCAAAATTGCTGTATAATATATTTAATTTATTTCAAAATACCATAGATCTACTCACGATTCAGACTACAAGGACAGGTGGAATCACAAATGATATACAAGATACCTCTACTATCACAAAAACCTATATATCTTCAAATATTACACTTAACCCTGTAGGTGACAATAAAATCTTATGCAACTTACAAGATATTTCTGTTATTACAGAAGAAAATCTACTTTCGAATTTTCCAATTCAACTTCCAGAAAACGTTGATTTTATTTATAATATAAAATATGTCACAGAATATACAATGACAGAAGATATTCAGTCGACATCCAATAATCTGCCTTTAGTAAATCAAGATAACTCATTATCTAAAGAAATTGACAATTCAATCAACAACTTTTTTTGCCAAAAATCCCAGAAAGAAAAGGCAAAAAGCTAACATAAAGGTTGCCTTTTGTGCTCACTTCTTCGTCGTCATCGTCAAAATGCAGAGAGGCGTAAAATTGAAGAAAAGGCAGAACAAGAAAAAATAAAATTAGAACGAAAACAAAAGCGATTTGTGCAAAACAAAGTGGAAAACAAAGCAAAACTGTTGTGAAAAATAAAGAAAATATTACAGTAAATACAGTTGATATTGCAGATACAAATATTTTGAAAAGCGACACACTTATTGATCATACAATTAAAAAAACTACTTTGAAAAGTGGAGTTAGAGTACATATGCGAGATGTTGATGTCCCCAAAGAAAAACAAGAATTGCCCCGAAACCAATTTCCTGATTCTGTAGAGGAAAACGTTAATCTGTCCACAATTGATAACATATTTTTGGTGTCTGCAACCATATGAATTCATCAAATTTGATGAATACATCCCAGAGCAAATGTACAAATTTGGAAACTAGCAAAGAAAAACTTGTTGGTGAGTGGGCTAAAAGAAAGTTCTTTTTTGAAACTGAGGGATATCCATAACATGAAAAAATACAAATTCTCTCAGGTATAACGGTGAAACAATTAGACGACACCAACCCCACTGTAAATAACCTATATGATTGTGTTGTTCTTGTTCCTATAATATATCTAAATTAAAAGTGTCTATTTTGTGTTAAAGGCTACCATATTGGTACTTGTACAAAGAAACAACAGGAAATTGAAAACTTAAACAGTTTTGGGTGCCTTACCTACACGAATAAATTAAGAAAATAAGGAATTTTATAAATGGCCAATGACTGTAATTCTATATGCCAATAACTATGTGTGTGTGGCAAATAACTGTATAGTTCTGTAAGTTTTAAAATTTTTGTTTATTTTTACTATACATTAATATTTCTAATTAAAATAACCTAAGTTTTTATAACATCTGATGTTTCATTAATATTAAAAAACCCTTACAAAATATTTCACTTTAAAAGATACCAATTTCCAATTTTAATTCAATTAGTAATTCCATAAGTGGCCAATCACTCTACCCGTTACTCTATACCACTTAATTTTTTCACTGTAGCAATTGCAGCATTTACCACGTTAAGCAGGATTTTTATTTTTTTGATGAGAAACTGGTTGCTTTGAAAACATCCTGAAGATGACCTCAGTTGTATCATATGGAAGTATTTTGATTTGTAATCTTGTATGAAGGTATTTTTTTATTAAGTTCATTGCAAGGTTTTGGGAAAATGTTTCATTTTGAGTAATTTTCCAGAATTTGCAGCAGAATGTAGAAACAAGCATTAATGCCGATAATATTTATTAAATATAGAATATAACAAACGGATATCCTTCCGTAATTCCTGAAACACTGTATGATAAACATAATTAATCCATGGTAGCAAACCCTTCTTTTGTTTGGTTGTAATTTAAAAGAGGAGGTTTCTTAGTAACTATATCAATTTTACTTTCGTTGTGCATGGACGATAAAAATATGACTGACTTACTTTAAAGAATATATAAGAAGTAATTACACAATCGTTTTAAAATCTAAATACGATTCATTAAACTGCTCTTGATTTATGTGAAAGAGGTTCTTGAGGAAGTTCTCTTTTATTTTTCTTCAGCGTCCAAACCAAAGTAACTTTCTGTTACAACAAATATTCAGCTAACGGAAAGGTAGTATTAAAAATTTCTGTTGTTATGTTTCCTTTCGTCATTTCCATGAACTTTATTTAAACGTAACTTGTCTGGATGGAAAGTGAGGGATGGAAAGATAATAAGAAAATCCAAGTGTTTTGAAGGACACAACGGTAGAAACCTTTGATTTGAAATTAAAATCTACTTATGAAAGTAATATAATTTGGTACTAAATGAAAAGGAAAATATTAAAGTCGCCACCTAATCCTTTATTGATTGACTTAAGAAGGATCTTCTTCTTTTAGTCATCATCATCATCATCATCATTAGCCATTTTGCGTCCACTGCTGAACATAGGCCTCCCGTAAATAATTCCATTGCATCCGATCTTGAGCAACTTGAATCCAGTTAGACTAGATGCGCTTTAAATCGTCCGACCACCTTGTTGGAGGACGTCCTCGACTACGATAAGCATCGTGTCTAGGCCTCCACTCTAAAATTTTCTTTCTCCATCTTCCATCTCTGACCCTAGCAACATGTCCTGCCCAGTTCCATTTCAGGGTTGTAATTCTTTCAACTGCGTCCGTCACACCAGTTTTTCTCCTTACTATCTGACTCGAAACTCTGCCCCTGAATGATACGCCCAACATTGACCTCTCCATCGCTCTCTGTGCCACTTGTATCTTATTAATTACTTTTCTGGTAAGTGTCAATGTTTCTGCTCCATATGTCAGAACTGGAAGTACACACTGATCAAAAACTTTTCTCTTCAAGCACATGGGAATAGCTGATTTAAAGACTTCCCTCAGTTTTCCGTAAGCTGCCCATGCCAGTCCTATTCTCCTTTTTAACTCTGTTGTTTGATTGTCTCTTCCCAATTTAATCTCGTGGCCCAGATACTTATAGGAATACACTTGTTCAATTTGCGTGCCATTAGTGGAAATGTTTTTTGCCAGTACCAGGTTGGTCATGTATTGTGTTTTGGAAAAATTAATTTTAAGGCCAACTCGTGCACAAGAGCTCTGAAGGTCTTGAAGAAATTGGCATGCATGATCTACCTGATCTGCAATAAGGACTATGTCGTCTGCAAACCTCAAGTTGTTCAAAGTACCCAGTACTTTGAACAACTAAGTACCTTCTTTTAGTACCCAGTCCGATTACCAAAAGTTTGCGATCATATTAGCAATAATAACTTTGGTTACGGCGGCTCTAAATAAATTAGCGGTAGCTTCTTGATACCATTCTCGGAGATTTCGGAGCCAGGATGTTCTTCTTTGGCCTGGGCCTTTCTTTCCGGCAATCTCTCTCTGTATTATAAGGTGTAGAAGGTGTAGAAGTACCATGTCGTCTACATAACTAAGATTGTTGACGTTAATTCTGTTGATTTTAATGCCTGTATCTTCAACTAAAGCTTCGTTGAAAATTAATTTAAAGTAGATATTAAAAAGTAGAGGCAACAGAATACATCCTTGCTTCACTCCACGTCGTATTTACACTGCTGCCGTCGTGTTATGTCCAATCCGTATGTTTGCACATTGATACCAATACAAATTTTAATAATACGGAGGTCTCAGTCATCAATTTCAATCTGTTGCAAGACACCTATAAGTTTGTCATAGTGAACTTGGTTAAAGGCCTTTTCAAAGTCGATAAAACAAACACACACATCTATATATGTATATATATATACACATATATATATATATATATATATATATATATATATATATATATATATTGTAGTTTTAAACTTATTTATTGAATTTATTAAACCTAAACCCAAGAAACATTAATTTTATATTATATATATATATATATATATATATATATACATATATATATATATATATATATATATATATATACAATATATATATATATATATATATATATATATATATATATATATATATATATATATATATATATATATATATATATATATATATATATATTGATTGTTCGATATCCCTACATCTTTGAATCATCACCTGCAAACTGAAAAGTGCTTCTCTAGTTCCAAGGTTGTTTCTGAAACCAAATTGTGTTTTACTTAGTTGTACTTTTATTTTGTTGTAAATTCTCGAGTGCTGTATTCTAAGGAAAATTTTCAATACATGACTCATCAGACTGATAGTGTGATGATCGCTATAAATACTGTTTGGCATTAATTTTTTTCGTTATCATTACAAATGTTGACAGTAGCCGGTCTGTGGGTATATGTCCTCTTTCATATATTTTATTAAAGAGGCTTAGGAGATAATGTTTACCCTTATCGTCGAGTATTTTGATTATTTCGCTTGAATTTTTATCTGAGCCGGCCGCTTTCCTATTATTTGATAGTTCTATAGCTCTTTTTATTTTAATAAGTGTTGTGTTTGGACCAGTTAATATATTTTCAAATTAAATTTCTATTTGATCGTCATCAAACAGCTCCTCAATATATTATTTCCACCTCTCTAATCTGTCTTGTTAATTGACTATAATACTTCCTTGTTTATAAAGTAAACTACTTGCAGTTGATCTATATGTTTTAGATATTTTTTTAACGTTTTTGTACATATTAAACGTGTCAATCTTTTTGTGCAGTTCTTTTATTTCCAGACATTTCTTGCTATTTCATTTTTCTCCTGCATCCCAGATTTCTTTTTGATCCTTCTGATTTCTTTATGAATTTTATTGTATTTTTCAGTGTTTTTATTTTTCTATTTCTGATTTTTATTAGTCCCAATATTTCATTAGTCATCCATTGTTGTTTGCGCTTATTCATAGTTTTATATATTCTAGTTGTTTTTTTGCATATTGCTTTTGACATGATTCCAATGGTCTTCAATGGCATTTGTTTCTTTCGATTTTTCGAAGGTCTTTTCTACCTCGTGTGTAATTTCATGACGATTATTTCGAATATAGTCAGTGTTTATTCACTTAGTCGGTTAGTGGCGTTTTACTTTTATATGTTCGAGTTTTATGTCACTGATTAATAAGTTAGGATCTGAGGGGTTATCGTCTTAAGAAGGATAAAAAAATATTCTTAATCTCTAAAAAAAAACAGTATGTATACATACACAAAAAAAGACTACTAGAATTTGTCAAATGTTGATGATGCTGTAATATAATTTTTTCTACTCTCTTACTAGTAAATTGTATATTACCTACCATTTGGATGCTAAGTAAATGCATCATAACAGATACTGACACGTAATGACTAGCACGTAATAAAAAAAATTACGCTTCAGTTTTATAAAAATGTGTAATATCACATAAGCCTCGTAAGTCAGTTGGTCGATTTACCATGGAAACGAATAAACAGACGTTATTTTGACAGATTAAAAATTATTAATCTGTCAGTGTAAATATAGTGGTAATTTAATTTTTTTTTATATAAACGAAAATAATAGTAGAAAAAGTATAGTACACAACTTGAGTTGTAGGCTTATTACATGCTTGTAAAATTACTGCGCTCGCCGCTATGCGGCTCGCGCGCAAATATATCTACCAAATGTAATTTCGCAATACAACAAATTTATGGGATTAGTCGACTTGATGGACAACAACATTTCGAACTATAGAATAAAAATACGTGAATAAAAGTATTACTTTCCAATATGGATATGGATGCTGGATGATTGTGTAACTAATGATTGGACATTATTCTTTGTTTCAAGTTCAGAAAATAACATTACGCTTATGGAGATCAGTGTTGCCAAAACTCTCAGACACTCTCTTTTGCACGGATGTCCAAGATATTCGCTTTGCTTAATTTTTGAATTTTCATTTTCAATTAACATTTAACTGTAAAGTCAGAATAACTACTAAATAAAAGCCTTATTATCATTATGTAGTCAGAGAACGACATAAAATAGCTGACATACACACATCGTATTATTTTAAGTTGCAATTAGTAACTAGATATACGCATTCCAAGCGGTCAATATTTTCTACTGATTTCTATGATTCATGGCATATCGTATTCTCACCGAAAAACAAATAAACTGTCGTTACTATAATTAAAATAAGATAAAATAAAATTATCTTTTGTAAATACTATTTATCTAATTAAAATCATTCTCCCTACTTTTCATCTCTTGTTTCGAATCGGCACTTTTGGTCAATTACGGTAAAAAACATTAATTTAATTCATGTTTGTGGAAACAAAAATACAAATTATACAACCCTAAATTGTGCTTGTGTGTGTCGTGGCAACGCCGCGTTGCTATCGTCCATAAGAAATACATGGCCCTATCTCCGCAATATTATTTTCTAAACGTGGAACGTAGTATAGCACGACAATTTGGATATGAAAATGATAGCTTAGAATTTAAAAGATATATAGCTCGTACATTATTCTCTAATTATCAAAAAACAGCCCATTCTACTAGACCATTTCTGCTCCATTCACTTCAACACGGCATCTAATTATTACTGGTGCTCGAAGAAGATGTCGTGTATGTTAAAATAAAACTACAATGCTAGCATGCGGTAGACGTGAAATCCCACTCCACGATTAATCAAAACTATTTTAGGCCTTAATAATATATTTTATAAATAATATAATTAAACTATGCCTGCTTCATTGTATTTATTTTAGGGAGTAACTGTTTAATTTGTTAGAAAAAAGTAAAATAAAATATCATTACGTAAAATTTATTAATTTTATTTTGTACCCCCATGTGCCCAACAGGTCGTTAACGACCCAACATTATAACTTATATTAAAAGTATTATAACTATAATAGTAAGTATATAAGCGAGTATTTTTATCTTCGTATGTATATAACGCTCGTTATCTATAACTAGACTTCGGCAAATATGCAAATAAAAATGTAGAAAATATGCGAATAAATATGCACGTGTTTAACCGAAAATATGCAAATATTTTACAAAATATGCATAAAAATAAATAAAAAAATCGTAAAATAGTAACAATTTTATTTAAAAAAAAAGTGTACATAACTAAATATTTCCTACTATTCATTAAGATATACATTTATATGAAAACATTATAGAGAAAAACAACAACAACAAGAATATGAAAGTGTTA
Organism: Diabrotica balteata; assembly: GCA_918026665.1. Taxonomy (NCBI): domain Eukaryota; kingdom Metazoa; phylum Arthropoda; class Insecta; order Coleoptera; family Chrysomelidae; genus Diabrotica; species Diabrotica balteata. The sequence continues at coordinate 47,336,847 of OU898283.1, read as the reverse complement.
AAAACGCTAAATAGCAAAGGCCGACAACAAATACACCAAATAAAGGATAAAAATGGAATCATTAGAAACGACAAAAATCAGATAATAAACATTGTCGAAGATTATTATACAGAATTATACTCGTCCAGCGTAGCAAAACCTGAAACCCATGATACGGAACGAAGAATACTAAATGTAGGATCTGAAACACTACCAGAAATTACTACCGAGGAAGTTGTAAAGGCCTTAAAGCAAATGAAAAATGGAAAATCTCCTGGAGACGACGGAATAACAAAAGAGATGATTACAGCTGGAGGTCAAACTACTATGGAGGCAGTTAAAATCTTACTGAACAAGTGCCTATTCGGGGGTGCTATTCCAACCTCTTGGCAAAACGCGCAGGTACTTTTACTACACAAGAAAGGAGACAAACACAAACTCGAAAATTACAGACCAATAAGCCTGTTACCACATCCATACAAACTGCTTACCAAAATAATTACCAACAGACTATCAAACAAATTTGATAGTTACCAGCCTGTTGAACAAGCGGGTTTCCGCAAAGGTTATAGTACAATAGAACACCTACAGACAATAAGGACACTTATTGAAAAATGTAACGAATACAATGAACCTCTTCATTTGGCATTTGTGGATTGCAATAAGGCATTCGATTCCATAGAATTCTGGGCGGTATTAGACGGAATGAACAACGCAAGGATAGATTCCAGATATAGAATGCTCCTAAAATACATATACGACAATGCAACTATGCAAATAAATGTAGCAGAAGGCCTAACAACAAACAAAATAAGATCAGAAAGAGGTGTTCGACAGGGAGACACCATATCTCCAAAATTATTTACTCTTGCATTAGAAGATGTGTTCAAGAAGTTAAATTGGGAACAACTCGGAATTAAAATTGATGGCAGGTTTTTAAGCCACCTAAGATTTGCCGATGACATAGTACTCATAAGCAACAATACAGAGGAACTAATCTACATGCTGAAGGAGCTTAAACAAGAATCTGAAAAAATCGGTTTAAAAATGAATTTAAATAAAACAAAAGTAATGACAAATCAAAATATCACAATCGACTTAGATGGAAGTGAGATCGAAAGTGTCGAAGAGTATATATACCTAGGTCACACCATCAAACTAGGCAAACAGAATCAAACAGCAGAGATAACTAGAAGAATCCGAATGACTTGGGCAGCAGTAGGCAGACTCAGTGATGTGTTGAAGAACAAAAAGATACCAATAAATCTAAAGAAAAGGGTATTCAACAGTTGTATTCTACCGGTTATGACTTATGGAATGGAGACCATGACACTTACAGAGTTGTCAGCCAACAGATTAAGAACAACACAGAGGGCCATCGAACGAGCTATGTTGGGAGTATCACTGAGAGAACATATACGAAACGAGGACATACGAAGCAGGACGAAGGTGGAAGATGTAATTGGAAGAATTGCACAAATGAAATGGAACTGGGTAGGGCACGTGGCACGGCAAAACAACGACAGATGGACGAAAAACATTGTACATTGGAGACCACGCGAACACAGTCGGAGTAGAGGAAGACCACAAAAACGATGGCTAGACGACATCAAAGCAAAAATGGGGAGAAACTGGCACCAAATAGCACAAAACAGGGAAGAGTGGAGAACTCATGGGGAGGCCTTTGTCCAGGAGTGGATGCAAACAGGCTGAAGAAGAAGAAGATACATTTATTTTAAGTAACTACATCATTCTTAGGTATGAATAAACTTATTTAAAAATTATGGTAACAATAAATGACCAAGTGGTGTTCAAAATTTTCTAACAAAAACTTGTGTCTGTCTTCTGTCTGAGTACATATACTAACATTTATTTTTTTCCATAGTAGCTTCAAATTTTTTTTAAAATATCTTTTCCAATATTACCTCTAACGTTCCGACAACATGACGCAAATTCTTTTATTAATGCTGTACTTTCGAACAATGACAGTTTTGGTGATTCTAACTGAGTAATTGTTTTTTCAAAAGAGATTGGGAACTTTCATCTGTTAACGTATCAATTATGTTCTTTATTTTAACAAAATGATCAACATAAAAATTAGCTGCTTCTAACCATGTTCCCCATCGCGTTAAAATAGGTTGTGGTGGAAGAGGAATGTTAGGTAGTATTTCTTTATAAAGTTGAATTCTTATAGGAGATTTAAGAAATACTGTTTTGACACTGGATATCATGGTATTTACAAGAGAAAACTTTTTTCGTATTTCCTCTGCAACTCTGTTTAATCCATGCGCTACACAAGTAACATGTATTAAATCTGGGAAAAATATTTTTAAATTTTGTCCTGCTTTCACCATATAAGGAGCAGCATCCGATAAAATAAGCATTAATTTATTAGAAGGAATAGTTGTCGGAAGAAAAAAAGTTGCTAATGTTTCTTGTATAAAACGCGAAATTGTTAAAGCATTTGTTTTCTCAAGTTGCTGGCATGAAATAAGATGAAATTTTGGTAAGGTATCTTCTTTAAGAACACCAATCAATAAATGAGCAATATACTTTCCTGAGGAATCAGTGGTTTCGTCTACAGATATGTAAAAATAATTATCTGCAATTTCTTCCTTAATATTAATTAACACCGACGAGTATAGCCCGTTCACATTATTTCTTCTTAGAGACCGATCACTTGAAACATTAAGTTTGCAATATTTTTTTAGAAACGAACTAAAATTTACATTTGCTAATTTTAAAAGCGGTATGTTTGCAGACACTAATGCGCGACGCAAGTCTTCATTAAAAGTTTCTTGCTCATCTAATTTTTTTGCAGTAGATTGGAAACATTTAGCCATTGGAGTTTGATGTTTTCCTCCTATTTTTCCTTTTTTTGCAATGTGTAAAGCAGTTCTCACATGTTGGTCTATCTGAAATTTCTTCTCACTTGCTATCTATAAATAAAAATAAAAACCTTAATTTTAACCCAACCTTTAAAATATAAAAATATACAAGGTGTTTTTGGTTAATCAAATAACTTTTTTGGAAAAAAAAAACACTCGCTAAGTGTTTTAAATGCAGTATTAATCCACAAATTAGTTTTTGTTACTAACCATTAGTACATCATATAACTTATTTTAAAATTCAACAAAAGATTTTTTTTTTTGTTAATTGAATTACAATAAAAATAATTGTGTTTTAGAATAGCCGACTTCATAAAAAAAAGTAAAGGTGAAAAATTTTTCTAAATACACACCATTGTATTGTACCATGGACAATTTTTTCTCACTAAAGGAAGCTATTTTTCATTTAAAAACAACCTACGAGTACTAAATTTCAAGTAAATACGTTTATTGGTTTTAAAGTTATTGTTGTTATTAACTAAAAGAATTTAATTTTTTTAAATTTTAACACCCTGTATCTCGAAAAGTAAATAAGTTTAACCCCTCATTAACTATATCGTTTTGTTCAATTTTTCGCGAAGTATTTACAGTCAAACGTTGTAAGTGTCATTTGGAAACACCCTGTATGTATGAAATATTAGATATTTAATAGAAAATATTAGATACTTACAATTTTGCCACAGACTGAACAGTAGATTTTTCCCATATCCATAGACAGCTTTTTATAAGGTTAATCCAAGTTGAAGCACTGGTTGTTTTAGGCATTATAAAATTACAATCTTCCTTTTTGTTACGCACAACGAGTGTTTACGCTTTGAATATCAAAACAAAAATGATTTACAAATCTGAGCATCAAATTAGAAATGTTTAGGTACCTAATTCAATAAACTGGGAGATTTTGGAAAATCCCTAAATTAGGAACAAAACTATTTTAAAAACTTATTTTATATTAGCCGTTTACCTACTGTTAAGATACAATAAATTGTAGATAGATTTGAAGATTAGATCATAAAATGCAAATGAGCGAACCCTTAGCGATTATCCAATGACTGAATGCCTCAGTGACCGAGACTTTCTAAGAATGTTGAGGGCTACTTAAATTGATCTTCTTTGAAATTGTAAATGTTTTGTACCTGTATAGATTACGTACTTAGATCATTTCTTGATTAAAATGACTACAAAATTTTATACAAGAATTGAAATAAATTGGTATGTTAAAAAATTTTCAAATACAGTATAAAAATCTGAACTTTTATGCACTTTATGCAAACTTTTATACAAATATGCCAAAATATGAAATATTTGCATAAAATATGCACAATATGCAAAATATGCAATGTGCATATTTGTCGAAGTCTATCTATAACAAACATATGGAACCAGTTAAAAGATTCCACTATCTTGGTTGCTGGATAACAAACTATCTTGACTACGAGGTCGAAATACGTGCTCGTATAGAATATGCTGGGTCCGCATTTCAACCAATGAAAAAATTCCTAATAAACTCTACGTTATGTCTTGGATAGATCACGTGACCAACAACAAGGTGCTAAAAAGAATGGATACTGAGAGAGAACTCCTAAATATTGTAAGAAACAGAAAAACGAGTTATCTAGGACATATTTAAAGAGGAGAAAAATACAACTTCCTACGACTTACAATGGAATGAAAAGTGGAAGGAAGAAGAGGTCCGGGAAGAAGAAAATGCTCCTGGTTGAAGAATACAAGAGACTGGACAGGCCTGAACACACATTCGATACTAAGAACAGCTTAAGATAAAGAGCAATCTGCTTTAGTTATAGCCAACCTTCAGTAATGGAGAAGGCACCTAAAGAAGAGGAAGATATAACGCTACAGAATATTATGTTGAATGTGATTTATAAAAATAGTGAGCGCTTTAAAAGACCATAAAATTTTATTAAAAAATTTGCTAGTTTCTGTTACTTTTTATTGTTTTATTTATTTAATTAATAATGAATAAATTCGTTATTTTATGGACGAAAAAACAACTTTTTTATTTTTGGTGAACTTGCACCAATTTAGAGAAATGTGAATTTAAAAAAATTGATATTTCATTAAACTTGTTCAATAATTTGTATTACATTATTCTAAAACCGGAAAGCTTAAATCCAAATTAAGCCTAGTCCGGGGATTTTTAGTAGTTATAATAATTTAACTTTTAATGAACATAAACATTATTTGATTGATAAAGTATTTAGTTAAAAAGAGTCTCTTGTCTTCGTAGATTTTTATTTGTTTTCATAGTCCCAAAGACATAGTACAGTCCGTCCCAAACCCTTCTTTCAGTGCGTCATAGTTAATCGAATTCTCTCTAACGCATTAAGCTAGAAGTGACAGAAAAAAACATGAGTCTGTGATTATTATACATAGAACTTAGAAAATTAAGTATTTTTCACGGGTATTTCTTATATTAAAGCGAATTCTACTAACGGATGTATAATTGGTTGGAGTTTAAAATACGTTAACTAGACATTCAATCAATCATGCACATAAATAAAATTTGACGAAGGTGGTCTAGATCGTGACAGTACTTTCACAATGTCAACTGATAAAATAAACTGATAAAAATTACTAAATTATTTTCAATTAGAAAAAGAGCCTGGGACAACTTCATTACCAGTTTCTACCATTCTTGAAGTAGGTTTTAAATTATTCTAAAAAATATTAATAGTGTTTTAAATACTATACATTTTAGCGTATTGCTGAGGCGTTAGGAGTTTCGTTACCAACAGTAAGACGATTGGAAAATAAAAGCATTCAAACAGATGCTAGTTATTCTGTGGCAATGAGTACTTCAGTATGTGATAATCTAGGACCTTCATTAACCAATAAATATGAACATGTTATTAGAACTCGTATATATTAGAACTGTTTAAACTATTTCCACTTCTTCTTCTTAGGATGCCTGTCCGTTCCGGACGTTGGCGATCATTCTGGCTATGATGACTTTGTTGTCTGCTATACGAAATAGCTGTGTTGAGGTCTTTTTATACCATTCTATCAGGTTAGCAAGCCAGGATATTCTTTTTCGTCCTGGGAACCTTTTTCCTTCAATTTTACCTTGTAAAATGCATTGAAGTAGCTCGTATCGGCCTCAATTTCTCATCACATGTCCCAAGTACTACAGCTTACTGCCCTTCACGATGTTGATCAAATCCGCAATTGTGTTCATCCTCCGCAGTAATTCTTCATTGGTGACTTCGTCTGTCCATGGTATCTTTAAGATTTTTCTGTATGACCATAGTTAAAAAGCCTGTAGTTTTGATAGAGTTTCCGCCTTCAATGTCCACGTTTCTACTCCGTACAGAAGCACTGAGTACACATAACATTTAAGGAGCCTTATTTTTGTATCTAGGGTGAGATCATGGCTCTTTAACATAGAACTCATAGTCAAGAGTGTACTCTTTGCCTTTCCGATGCGACATTTAATCTCTTGGGTATTGTCCCACGACTCATTGATTATAGTTCCCAAGTAGTTGTATTGTGAGACTCGTTCAATTCTCATTTGGTTCACATACAGATTTGCTCCAGGTATGTTTTCCTTGCTGATGATCATTAGCTTGGTTTTGCTGGTGTTTATATCCAGTCCATATTTTCTATTTCCATTATTTAATGATAAATCTTCACAAAATTAAACTATTGTCTGCCACATAAACTTATCGCAAAATTACTTATCAGAATATGACTGATTTCAATTATTGCTATTTTACCACAGGAATGTTTGCCTTGATACCTTGCAATTGCCAGTAAAATTTTTTATCTCGGAGTCAACTCTTAAAAGATTCTAGGAGCAAGCTTTATATTAAATGTACAAACATTCCAATTCCATAGTGTTTGTAATAAATGATAATAAATCCATGAATACATCTTAGCTAATTAATCACTTTCCTTGGAATAGTAGTATATGACAAACTGCTGTTCCAATATAATGCACAATAAAAATTTATATAAAGGATGGGACCTCTAATATGTAAATTTAAAAAAAAATTGAATTGTTAAAGTTTTTATTGCACATTTAAAAAAAAATAACGTTTTCACATTTAGCCGATTACGATTCTGCAACTGTAGATTTAACTAAAATGTCATGCAATAGTTCTCGACATTCTTAAAATCCTATATGACGTCAAAATTAACGACGCACTGAAAGATGGGTTTGGGACACACTTTACCTAATTCTCCTATTATTTTTTTTTATTACATTTCATTTTATTATTTAGCTATAAATATGTAATTATCTAATACTCTAAAAATTTAATGTAGATGCTTGTTTTCTTTCTTTTTTAGGTGTAATTAATCTAATGAATATTTATAAAACACACCTAATATATCCTTGTTAAATCCCTTCGCGACTTGTTAATCCAGACATCAACCCATTTCTGCACCATAATCATTTGTGACAAACGCAACTCCCCGCTAACTCCCTTTAAACTTGCCTTTGCCGATCCCCTCCTGGTCGTGCCTTTGGGACGTCATCTATCCCTATTTAACTAATTCCTAAGTGTGGTGAGTGCATACTGCACCGCGCTCGCTTCCTGTTTGCACCATGGTTTGGATTATGCGGCTAATATTGTGCGGGTCCACGTTCCATCATTAATTCAAGGATCTTTTTTCATTCGGGGCTGTTTCTATTAACCCCTCGGTCAACGGCTTTTGTCCGTTACAGATGACGACATAACTGTCACGGTTGACGTGGGCTCTGACAAGATGTATAGGTCAGGATAGATGCGCATTAGTCTGAGAGCAACGACACAAAAATAAGATTATAAAAATATAAAATAGGTTTTTTCTGTGATAAGAAGTACGTTTGACATTCTATTTTTGTTGGCAGGTAACAAAATAACTCTTTAATGAAATTACTTTCTAACACATAAGTAAAGATAGATATTTAATTATAGAAAAATATAAAATACAAATTAGTTTTCCTTTATATCAACGGAATAATTATTAAATGTGCATTGCATAAATAAAATCCTCCTTGAACTATTTAATACAACAATCTCATTTTGTTGTATTGCAATTATTTTTTATTCTGCCATGGACACAACTTCCATTAATATGTATCTGGTCGCAAATCGGGTGTTTATAAAACTATAATACGTTTTAAACACATTATTGACTATTTTTGTTCTGTATGCCCAATATTTGCTTCAGCAATAATTGGTCACTTCTTCTTCTTCTTCTTGTTCTTTTTTTGGGCTATGTCCTAGACAATTTACCCAGTTTACTTGGGGGTAGACACTTTTTGTCTTGTTTCAGCAATCAGTGTCCACCTACACTTATATTCTTCCTTTGTTTGTGTTGCATTATTCCACATGTATACTTGTGTTGGTATTTTTCTTCTTTATGTTCTTCACAGGCTAAAATTTTAGTAAGAACACAACAAAGGTATAAACTTTTCTCGCTCGGGGTAGCCTCCAAGCTTTGCACACACTAGAAATGCTACCGTCGGATAAAGTAGAAGCACCCAGGACTGAAACAAGGAAGATCATAGTTTACAATTTAATATTGCAGGTAGAAATAAAGTTGAATAAGGTGTTTATTGTATTTTCATTAATATTTGTGAGGATTGTGCAAATATTTATGGGAGTGGGAAGTTTAGTTTTAGCTAATTCGGCATACAAGTCGAAATGTGGGTTTTGGTTTAACCGACATTCTAATAAAATATGGATTAAGCCTCCCACTTGGCCACATTCGTAATGAGGATCATCTTTGACTTCAATTCTAAATAGATGAAGAGGGGATGAGCAATGACCTGTTCTCATACGGATGAATGTAGTTAAATGTCTCCTACTGATATATGCAAATTTATTGAACCATGTAGTGTGTGAATTCGGTTATTAATTTTGACATAGAATTAATTACTTGAGCCATATCCTTCGTACCATTCAGCTGCCCAGTTAGACCAAATCTCTCTTTTTAAGTAGGGTGTAAAATTTAAAAACTGTAGCTTGATATTCATGGGAATATTCAGGGAACGACCTATATTGGCAAGTTGGTCAGCCTTGTAGTTTCCAGTAATATCAGTGTATCCTGGGATCCATGCTAGTAAGATTCTGATATTATTGTTCCTTGCCAGGATAATTCCTCTTTTCGTTAAATACAATATATGTTCTGTGTCTTTAGAAAACCCTGTTTTTTTATTTTTTGTAGTGCACTTTTGGAGTCAGAAAAGATAATGCTTATGTGATATTTTGTTCTAGTATATTTTGGACTGCATGATTGATCGCGATTACCTCTGATGTACATATTTGAGTTTAATTTCGTAGTTTAGATGAAAATGAATAGTATATATCTGGGGAAAAAACTCCAAAACCCGCATTTCTCATTGTGTCCGTTGAGCCATCTGTAAAGAATTTTTTGTATGAATGGAATTTTTTAACTAAGTTCACAAAATTTATAAGGTTGAATTCATTTTTTGTAGTTTTTCATTTAGAATTCGTATTATTTGAAGTTGTAGTTCCAGTTCATACTCATGGTAAGGAAGAAGTTAACTGGAATATAGGTTCTGCAAATAATGTTGGATTTTTCTAAGGGTTGCTATCAATATGGGTTTTTCCTTATTTCTCCAGTATTTATTATCCATATTACAAAATGCTTCTAATTCAACAATTGATTGAATGACAGGGTTGTTTTTAACACTTAGGTTTTTTAGCAAAAATTTTGTTGTGAGCCATTTTCTTTTGTATTTTAATGGCAGTTCTCCAGAATCTGATAACAAGGCTTGGATTAAAGTTGACTTCATGCATCCTGTGATAATCCGGATACTTTGATAATGCATCTGATCTAGATTCTTCAATATATATTTAGGGCATGTAGATAGGAATTGGCCCCCATAGTTCAAAAAACTTAGAATAAGTGCTTCATGGATCAGTTTTAATATTTTTGGGTCACTGCCCCACCATGTTCCACACAAGGCAAGCATTACATTCAGTGCTTTACCTATTTTTACTTTCAGCTGGTTAATGTATGCGTTCCATTTAAGATTCTTCTGTAAAACCATTCCTAGGTATTTAATTTTATCTACCCACCCTATATGTTATCTCTTATAATTGATGTTTCCAGGCATTATTTTGGTATTACCCTTTGTAAACGAGATAGCTTTAGATTTGCCCACAGAGATGTTCAAATTATGATTGTCCAGCCAGACCTCAAGATTGGCTAAATATTTGTTTATATTTGATATCATATTTTTAAGGTTCACTCCCTTGACTAGAATTACAAACTTGTCAGCATACTGTATGACTTTGGCATTTTTGGGACCACATCGTGTAATGAGTAGGTATATATGTTAAATAGCATTGGACTTAATGGTGATCCTTGTGTGAGTCCAGTGCTAGTGGTATTTGGACCATGTACTAACCCAGAGTTATCTTTGACAAATAGTTCTGTGCATTTTACAAGTTACTGAGAAACTTATTTGCAAGTTACTAAAAAACCTATTAAACTGTATAAACAGAATAACATACCAGTCAAAATTGCGGTCAAGAACGCTAAGACTGTTAGAAATTTGTTTTCAAAAACTAAAACACCCTTGTCCACTTTGGAACAAGTTAACACAATTTATCATGTTCCCTGTGCTGGGTGTGATTCATGTTATATCGGTCAGACTAGGAGATCATTAAAAGGTCGTCTCACTACACATCGCAGTGACATTAATCTATCAAAGAACACTTGTGCCTTGGCACAACACGTCATCAATACTAAACATAGGGTGGATTTTAATGAAGTTAAGATTCTTGGCATGAACGCAATCTCGTTAAAAGACAGTTTTTGGAAATGTGTTTAAATCTTAAACACCAGAATGCTCTGAATAAGAGAACTGACATAAGTAACTTGAGCCAAATATATCATGCTTTAATTTTGCAGAATTAGGCTTAACTAGCTATTTACTATATAATTGTCTTATAAGGTGTACATTTTAACACATTTGTTTATTGAATAATTTAAAATATAATTAACATATTACAATATAAATAGATTTCATAACATAAATAAAATATTTCAATATTTTTACTTAACTTACATAGACTTATGCAACTCAAATTGCATTTATTTTCATTATCTATTATACAAAGATTAGTGTGAATTGTTTAATGATTACATATTAATACAAATAAAGTAATTGATTTATAGAATCGCCCATAAATTACAGTTCCAAGTGTTTGAACCTTGGACTGTTGGAAATTATTGTCGTTAATCACCTGTGGCTGAGTATCCAGCTACAACGTTGACGGTTTGTTACTTATATATGAGGTTGACTGACTGTGGCCTGTTTGTTCGTTCTAGACTGATTGATGGGAGGAATTGATGTTATCAATACCAATTTCTTTCATTGTTTCGTCTCTTACAGACGGGTTGTCACCCAAACTCATTTGAATTTTCTAAATACACCGCCCTATAAATTGGGTTGGTATTTCTACCTTGCAGTTCTGTCTAATTTTTTATGACCTCAAGGTTGGCTATCTTTTCACTCTGTTGGCGCTGTTTCAATTAACGCCATTTTACTGGCGGCAGTGGTGAGGCTCTGATTGGTAACTTCATTATTCACTATAATTTTTCAATTTTTAATACTTATCTCTTTAATAATGCTACCAAAGGTTAAAATCAAACCATAAATATTGCTCATATAGTTGGAAGTGAATCTATGATATTCTTAGATTTTCATTCACTACTTAATGTTATGATAAAAAAAAAACATTACATGTATATTAGACCACATATGTTCTTATGCTGTGCTAATTTATAATAAGTTGCTAATTGTTGTTAGTTAATTGATTTTTCATACAATATTACCGTATAATGTCCACTTACTTGAGCTTACTCACATACTTTTTTAATATCATTGACTGCTACATGTCTTCTTAAGGTAACTCCTGTAACATCTTTTCTATATTTGTGTGGTTCTCATATTGTACTGTTGTAAATGGACATAATACGCTGATTTTGTAGTTACTTAACTGTTTATACAAAATCAGCGTATTATGTCCATTTACTTAGTTTCATTCACATTATTGTTAATAACATTGACTGCTACATATCTCTTTAAGGTAACAATTAACATCGTTTCCATGATTGTGTGGTTCTCATATTGTAAAATTTTTTAGATGAACTGATGATGCTTTCAAAACTCGAAAGCGAAACGTCTTCAAAATAGATAAAGTAGCCTATCAACTTTGTCTTTTATTTCTCCACCTAGAGACCGATATAAGAACCCACCACTCGTCTGAGTGATCCTTATATATATATATATATATATATTATATATATATATATATATATATATATATATATATATATATATGTATATATATATATATATATATATATATATATATATATATATATATATATATATATATATATATATATATATATATATATTATATATATATATATATGTATATATATATATATATATATATTATATATATATATATATATATATATATATATATATATATATATATATATATATATATAAATCTCGCTCGCTACCCTTAAACGAGTTTTTCAGAAAATGTAAAAAACTTATTAGGTCTGACTAATTAACTTAAGTCAAATGAATTCGTCTGCTTGTGAAATATTATCCTAGTCTCGATAAAGAAACTAATAAATAAAAAATAAGAAGTAATATTTTAATAGAAAAATATTAGATTACAAGTTAAAACGAACGAGTTTTGCAACAAAGCATTGCATTAAAACACTTTTGCTGCGAACCACCAAAAAAACAAACAACATGCATCGTAATAGTTGTAATCCAACTAAATAGAAAATAGTAGATATAGTAGACAGTTTTTAAAATACTTTATATTTGTAGAACTTATAGAAAACAATATTATTTGTTAAAAAAACGTAATGATAATAATTTTATTATTATTAAGGTCAAACAAATCTTAAATAGAGCCCATTAACTTCCTCTATTATGTCAATGTGCTCCTCTTCATTGTTTTCGTCTACTCGTTTAAAATTATTATCCACAATGGGAAAATAGAACTGCAAATTGTCGTAAGTTCTTCAGTTCTCACTAAAATGAGATTTTTCTACATCTTTAATTTTTTTCTTTTACAAATATGACGTTGTTTGGAAGCAATCTGAATTATTTTCTTTCCCATTTTTAAGATTGGTTGCTGGACGCCTAGATTGTACCTGTAATTAATTTCATCCCGCACAGTCAAGAATTTTTTTTAGTTTTTTCTTTTATTATTCTTTTGGAAGAAGAAAATTTAACGTGGAGTTGGCCTGGAGGCTTTACAACTATAGCAACTGCACTTTTCCAGTCTTGAACAGCTGCCTGGGTCTTTTCTAACTGTGCTTAATTGGGAAAACAAGTTTCAATACTTCACTAGTTTGTATTATTGTGAGCTTTTTTCATTTTTTTTTCAATCATTCCGAATACCCTATCAGGAGGAATAGAGAACTGTCCAACGACAGGATAAGTAAAAGTAAAATTTTATTGTATTTTTCAGTGTTTTTATTTTTCTATTTCTGATTTTTATTAGTCCCAATATTTCATTAGTCATCCATTGTTGTTTGCGCTTATTCATAGTTTTATATATTCTAGTTGTTTTTTTGCATATTGCTTTTGACATGATTCCAATGGTCTTCAATGGCATTTGTTTCTTTCGATTTTTCGAAGGTCTTTTCTACCTCGTGTGTAATTTTATGACGATTATTTCGAATACAGTCAGTGTTTATTCACTTAGTCGGTTAGTGGCGTTTTACTTTTATATGTTCGAGTTTTATGTCACTGATTAATAAGTTAGGATCTGAGGGGTTATCGTCTTAAGAAGGATAAAAAAATATTCTTAATCTCTAAAAAAAAACAGTATGTATACATACACAAAAAAAGACTACTAGAATTTGTCAAATGTTGATGATGCTGTAATATAATTTTTTCTACTCTCTTACTAGTAAATTGTATATTACCTACTATTTGGATGCTAAGTAAATGCATCATAACAGATACTGACACGTAATGACTAGCACGTAATAAAAAAAATTACGCTTCAGTTTTATAAAAATGTGTAATATCACATAAGCCTCGTAAGTCAGTTGGTCGATTTACCATGGAAACGAATAAACAGACGTTATTTTGACAGATTAAAAATCATTAATCTGTCAGTGTAAATATAGTGGTAATTTAATTTTTTTTATATAAACGAAAATAATAGTAGAAAAAGTATAGTACACAACTTGAGTTGTAGGCTTATTACATGCTTGTAAAATTACTGCGCTCGCCGCTATGCGGCTCGCGCGCAAATATATCTACCAAATGTAATTTCGCAATACAACAAATTTATGGGATTAGTCGACTTGATGGACAACAACATTTCGAACTATAGAATAAAAATACGTGAATAAAAGTATTACTTTCCAATATGGATATGGATGCTGGATGATTGTGTAACTAATGATTGGACATTATTCTTTGTTTCAAGTTCAGAAAATAACATTACGCTTATGGAGATCAGTGTTGCCAAAACTCTCAGACACTCTCTTTTGCACGGATGTCCAAGATATTCGCTTTGCTTAATTTTTGAATTTTCATTTTCAATTAACATTTAACTGTAAAGTCAGAATAACTACTAAATAAAAGCCTTATTATCATTATGTAGTCAGAGAACGACATAAAATAGCTGACATACACACATCGTATTATTTTAAGTTGCAATTAGTAATTAGATATACGCATTCCAAGCGGTCAATATTTTCTACTGATTTCTATGATTCATGGCATATCGTATTCTCACCGAAAAACAAATAAACTGTCGTTACTATAATTAAAATAAGATAAAATAAAATTATCTTTTGTAAATACTATTTATCTAATTAAAATCATTCTCCCTACTTTTCATCTCTTGTTTCGAATCGGCACTTTTGGTCAATTACGGTAAAAAACATTAATTTAATTCATGTTTGTGGAAACAAAAATACAAATTATACAACCCTAAATTGTGCTTGTGTGTGTCGTGGCAACGCCGCGTTGCTATCGTCCATAAGAAATACATGGCCCTATCTCCGCAATATTATTTTCTAAACGTGGAACGTAGTATAGCACGACAATTTGGATATGAAAATGATAGCTTAGAATTTAAAAGATATATAGCTCGTACATTATTCTCTAATTATCAAAAAACAGCCCATTCTACTAGACCATTTCTGCTCCATTCACTTCAACACGGCATCTAATTATTACTGGTGCTCGAAGAAGATGTCGTGTATGTTAAAATAAAACTACAATGCTAGCATGCGGTAGACGTGAAATCCCACTCCACGATTAATCAAAACTATTTTAGGCCTTAATAATATATTTTATAAATAATATAATTAAACTATGCCTGCTTCATTGTATTTATTTTAGGGAGTAACTGTTTAATTTGTTAGAAAAAAGTAAAATAAAATATCATTACGTAAAATTTATTAATTTTATTTTGTACCCCCATGTGCCCAACAGGTCGTTAACGACCCAACATTATAACTTATATTAAAAGTATTATAACTATAATAGTAAGTATATAAGCGAGTATTTTTATCTTCGTATGTATATAACGCTCGTTATCTATAACTAGACTTCGGCAAATATGCAAATAAAAATGTAGAAAATATGCGAATAAATATGCACGTGTTTAACCGAAAATATGCAAATATTTTACAAAATATGCATAAAAATAAATAAAAAAATCGTAAAATAGTAACAATTTTATTTAAAAAAAAGTGTACATAACTAAATATTTCCTACTATTCATTAAGATATACATTTATTTTAAGTAACTACATCATTCTTAGGTATGAATAAACTTATTTAAAAATTATGGTAACAATAAATGACCAAGTGGTGTTCAAAATTTTCTAACAAAAACTTGTGTCTGTCTTCTGTCTGAGTACATATACTGAGTACATATATTTATAAATGGAAAAACTTCGTTCAACATCAACTGATGTAACGGGAGCATTTTTCAAACTAACCAAAACATTTGGTTCTAAATTAATTGTTTCCGAAATATTTTCAGCTAGAGCACTGACTACTTCAGAAAGAATATGGTAACATTTATTTTTTTCCATAGTAGCTTCAAATTTTTTTTAAAATATCTTTTCCAATATTACCTCTAACGTTCCGACAACATGACGCAAATTCTTTTATTAATGCTGTACTTTCGAACAATGACAGTTTTGGTGATTCTAACTGAGTAATTGTTTTTTCAAAAGAGATTGGGAACTTTCATCTGTTAACGTATCAATTATGTTCTTTATTTTAACAAAATGATCAACATAAAAATTAGCTGCTTCTAACCATGTTCCCCATCGCGTTAAAATAGGTTGTGGTGGAAGAGGAATGTTAGGTAGTATTTCTTTATAAAGTTGAATTCTTATAGGAGATTTAAGAAATACTGTTTTGACACTGGATATCATGGTATTTACAAGAGAAAACTTTTTTCGTATTTCCTCTGCAACTCTGTTTAATCCATGCGCTACACAAGTAACATGTATTAAATCTGGGAAAAATATTTTTAAATTTTGTCCTGCTTTCACCATATAAGGAGCAGCATCCGATAAAATAAGCATTAATTTATTAGAAGGAATAGTTGTCGGAAGAAAAAAAGTTGCTAATGTTTCTTGTATAAAACGCGAAATTGTTAAAGCATTTGTTTTCTCAAGTTGCTGGCATGAAATAAGATGAAATTTTGGTAAGGTATCTTCTTTAAGAACACCAATCAATAAATGAGCAATATACTTTCCTGAGGAATCAGTGGTTTCGTCTACAGATATGTAAAAATAATTATCTGCAATTTCTTCCTTAATATTAATTAACACCGACGAGTATAGCCCGTTCACATTATTTCTTCTTAGAGACCGATCACTTGAAACATTAAGTTTGCAATATTTTTTTAGAAACGAACTAAAATTTACATTTGCTAATTTTAAAAGCGGTATGTTTGCAGACACTAATGCGCGACGCAAGTCTTCATTAAAAGTTTCTTGCTCATCTAATTTTTTTGCAGTAGATTGGAAACATTTAGCCATTGGAGTTTGATGTTTTCCTCCTATTTTTCCTTTTTTTGCAATGTGTAAAGCAGTTCTCACATGTTGGTCTATCTGAAATTTCTTCTCACTTGCTATCTATAAATAAAAATAAAAACCTTAATTTTAACCCAACCTTTAAAATATAAAAATATACAAGGTGTTTTTGGTTAATCAAATAACTTTTTTGGAAAAAAAAACACTCGCTAAGTGTTTTAAATGCAGTATTAATCCACAAATTAGTTTTTGTTACTAACCATTAGTACATCATATAACTTATTTTAAAATTCAACAAAAGATTTTTTTTTTGTTAATTCAATTACAATAAAAATAATTGTGTTTTAGAATAGCCGACTTCATAAAAAAAAGTAAAGGTGAAAAATTTTTCTAAATACACACCATTGTATTGTACCATGGACAATTTTTTCTCACTAAAGGAAGCTATTTTTCATTTAAAAACAACCTACGAGTACTAAATTTCAAGTAAATACGTTTATTGGTTTTAAAGTTATTGTTGTTATTAACTAAAAGAATTTAATTTTTTTAAATTTTAACACCCTGTATCTCGAAAAGTAAATAAGTTTAACCCCTCATTAACTATATCGTTTTGTTCAATTTTTCGCGAAGTATCTACAGTCAAACGTTGTAAGTGTCATTTGGAAACACCCTGTATGTATGAAATATTAGATATTTAATAGAAAATATTAGATACTTACAATTTTGCCACAGACTGAACAGTAGATTTTTCCCATATCCATAGACAGCTTTTTATAAGGTTAATCCAAGTTGAAGCACTGGTTGTTTTAGGCATTATAAAATTACAATCTTCCTTTTTGTTACGCACAACGAGTGTTTACGCTTTGAATATCAAAACAAAAATGATTTACAAATCTGAGCATCAAATTAGAAATGTTTAGGTACCTAATTCAATAAACTGGGAGATTTTGGAAAATCCCTAAATTAGGAACAAAACTATTTTAAAAACTTATTTTATATTAGCCGTTTACCTACTGTTAAGATACAATAAATTGTAGATAGATTTGAAGATTGGATCATAAAATGCAAATGAGCGAACCCTTAGCGATTATCCAATGACTGAATGCCTCAGTGACCGAGACTTTCTAAGAATGTTGAGGGCTACTTAAATTGATCTTCTTTGAAATTGTAAATGTTTTGTACCTGTATAGATTACGTACTTAGATCATTTCTTGATTAAAATGACTACAAAATTTTATACAAGAATTGAAATAAATTGGTATGTTAAAAAATTTTCAAATACAGTATAAAAATCTGAACTTTTATGCACTTTATGCAAACTTTTATACAAATATGCCAAAATATGAAATATTTGCATAAAATATGCACAATATGCAAAATATGCAATGTGCATATTTGTCGAAGTCTATCTATAACAAACATATGGAACCAGTTAAAAGATTCCACTATCTTGGTTGCTGGATAACAAACTATCTTGACTACGAGGTCGAAATACGTGCTCGTATAGAATATGCTGGGTCCGCATTTCAACCAATGAAAAAATTCCTAATAAACTCTACGTTATGTCTTGGATAGATCACGTGACCAACAACAAGGTGCTAAAAAGAATGGATACTGAGAGAGAACTCCTAAATATTGTAAGAAACAGAAAAACGAGTTATCTAGGACATATTTAAAGAGGAGAAAAATACAACTTCCTACGACTTACAATGGAATGAAAAGTGGAAGGAAGAAGAGGTCCGGGAAGAAGAAAATGCTCCTGGTTGAAGAATACAAGAGACTGGACAGGCCTGAACACACATTCGATACTAAGAACAGCTTAAGATAAAGAGCAATCTGCTTTAGTTATAGCCAACCTTCAGTAATGGAGAAGGCACCTAAAGAAGAGGAAGATATAACGCTACAGAATATTATGTTGAATGTGATTTATAAAAATAGTGAGCGCTTTAAAAGACCATAAAATTTTATTAAAAAATTTGCTAGTTTCTGTTACTTTTTATTGTTTTATTTATTTAATTAATAATGAATAAATTCGTTATTTTATGGACGAAAAAACAACTTTTTTATTTTTGGTGAACTTGCACCAATTTAGAGAAATGTGAATTTAAAAAAATTGATATTTCATTAAACTTGTTCAATAATTTGTATTACATTATTCTAAAACCGGAAAGCTTAAATCCAAATTAAGCCTAGTCCGGGGATTTTTAGTAGTTATAATAATTTAACTTTTAATGAACATAAACATTATTTGATTGATAAAGTATTTAGTTAAAAAGAGTCTCTTGTCTTCGTAGATTTTTATTTGTTTTCATAGTCCCAAAGACATAGTACAGTCCGTCCCAAACCCTTCTTTCAGTGCGTCATAGTTAATCGAATTCTCTCTAATGCATTAAGCTAGAAGTGACAGAAAAAAACATGAGTCTGTGATTATTATACATAGAACTTAGAAAATTAAGTATTTTTCACGGGTATTTCTTATATTAAAGCGAATTCTACTAACGGATGTATAATTGGTTGGAGTTTAAAATACGTTAACTAGACATTCAATCAATCATGCACATAAATAAAATTTGACGAAGGTGGTCTAGATCGTGACAGTACTTTCACAATGTCAACTGATAAAATAAACTGATAAAAATTACTAAATTATTTTCAATTAGAAAAAGAGCCTGGGACAACTTCATTACCAGTTTCTACCATTCTTGAAGTAGGTTTTAAATTATTCTAAAAAAATATTAATAGTGTTTTAAATACTATACATTTTAGCGTATTGCTGAGGCGTTAGGAGTTTCGTTACCAACAGTAAGACGATTGGAAAATAAAAGCATTCAAACAGATGCTAGTTATTCTGTGGCAATGAGTACTTCAGTATGTGATAATCTAGGACCTTCATTAACCAATAAATATGAACATGTTATTAGAACTCGTATATATTAGAACTGTTTAAACTATTTCCACTTCTTCTTCTTAGGATGCCTGTCCGTTCCGGACTTTGGCGATCATTCTGGCTATGATGACTTTGTTGTCTGCTATACGAAACAGCTGTGTTGAGGTCTTTTTATACCATTCTATCAGGTTAGCAAGCCAGGATATTCTTTTTCGTCCTGGGAACCTTTTTCCTTCAATTTTACCTTGTAAAATGCATTGAAGTAGCTCGTATCGGCCTCAATTTCTCATCACATGTCCCAAGTACTACAGCTTACTGCCCTTCACGATGTTGATCAAATCCGCAATTGTGTTCATCCTCCGCAGTAATTCTTCATTGGTGACTTCGTCTGTCCATGGTATCTTTAAGATTTTTCTGTATGACCATAGTTAAAAAGCCTGTAGTTTTGATAGAGTTTCCGCCTTCAATGTCCACGTTTCTACTCCGTACAGAAGCACTGAGTACACATAACATTTAAGGAGCCTTATTTTTGTATCTAGGGTGAGATCATGGCTCTTTAACATAGAACTCATAGTCAAGAGTGTACTCTTTGCCTTTCCGATGCGACATTTAATCTCTTGGGTATTGTCCCACGACTCATTGATTATAGTTCCCAAGTAGTTGTATTGTGAGACTCGTTCAATTCTCATTTGGTTCACATACAGATTTGCTCCAGGTATGTTTTCCTTGCTGATGATCATTAGCTTGGTTTTGCTGGTGTTTATATCCAGTCCATATTTTCTATTTCCATTATTTAATGATAAATCTTCACAAAATTAAACTATTGTCTGCCACATAAACTTATCGCAAAATTACTTATCAGAATATGACTGATTTCAATTATTGCTATTTTACCACAGGAATGTTTGCCTTGATACCTTGCAATTGCCAGTAAAATTTTTTATCTCGGAGTCAACTCTTAAAAGATTCTAGGAGCAAGCTTTATATTAAATGTACAAACATTCCAATTCCATAGTGTTTGTAATAAATGATAATAAATCCATAAATACATCTTAGCTAATTAATCACTTTCCTTGGAATAGTAGTATATGACAAACTGCTGTTCCAATATAATGCACAATAAAAATTTATATAAAGGATGGGACCTCTAATATGTAAATTTAAAAAAAAATTGAATTGTTAAAGTTTTTATTGCACATTTAAAAAAAAATAACGTTTTCACATTTAGCCGATTACGATTCTGCAACTGTAGATTTAACTAAAATGTCATGCAATAGTTCTCTACATTCTTAAAATCCTATATGACGTCAAAATTAACGACGCACTGAAAGATGGGTTTGGGACACACTTTACCTAATTCTCCTATTATTTTTTTTATTACATTTCATTTTATTATTTAGCTATAAATATGTAATTATCTAATACTCTAAAAATTTAATGTAGATGCTTGTTTTCTTTCTTTTTTTAGGTGTAATTAATCTAATGAATATTTATAAAACACACCTAATATATCCTTGTTAAATCCCTTCGCGACTTGTTAATCCAGACATCAACCCATTTCTGCACCATAATCATTTGTGACAAACGCAACTCCCCGCTAACTCCCTTTAAACTTGCCTTTGCCGATCCCCTCCTGGTCGTGCCTTTGGGACGTCATCTATCCCTATTTAACTAATTCCTAAGTGTGGTGAGTGCATACTGCACCGCGCTCGCTTCCTGTTTGCACCATGGTTTGGATTATGCGGCTAATATTGTGCGGGTCCACGTTCCATCATTAATTCAAGGATCTTTTTTCATTCGGGGCTGTTTCTATTAACCCCTCGGTCAACGGCTTTTGTCCGTTACAGATGACGACATAACTGTCACGGTTGACGTGGGCTCTGACAAGATGTATAGGTCAGGATAGATGCGCATTAGTCTGAGAGCAACGACACAAAAATAAGATTATAAAAATATAAAATAGGTTTTTTCTGTGATAAGAAGTACGTTTGACATTCTATTTTTGTTGGCAGGTAACAAAATAACTCTTTAATGAAATTACTTTCTAACACATAAGTAAAGATAGATATTTAATTATAGAAAAATATAAAATACAAATTAGTTTTCCTTTATATCAACGGAATAATTATTAAATGTGCATTGCATAAATAAAATCCTCCTTGAACTATTTAATACAACAATCTCATTTTGTTGTATTGCAATTATTTTTTATTCTGCCATGGACACAACTTCCATTAATATGTATCTGGTCGCAAATCGGGTGTTTATAAAACTATAATACGTTTTAAACACAATATTGACTATTTTTGTTCTGTATGCCCAATATTTGCTTCAGCAATAATTGGTCACTTCTTCTTCTTCTTCTTGTTCTTTTTTTGGGCTATGTCCTAGACAATTTACCCAGTTTACTTGGGGTAGACACTTTTTGTCTTGTTTCAGCAATCAGTGTCCACCTACACTTATATTCTTCCTTTGTTTGTGTTGGATTATTCCACATGTATACTTGTGTTGGTATTTTTCTTCTTTATGTTCTTCACAGGCTAAAATTTTAGTAAGAACACAACAAAGGTATAAACTTTTCTCGCTCGGGGTAGCCTCCAAGCTTTGCACACACTAGAAATGCTACCGTCGGATAAAGTAGAAGCACCCAGGACTGAAACAAGGAAGATCATAGTTTACAATTTAATATTGCAGGTAGAAATAAAGTTGAATAAGGTGTTTATTGTATTTTCATTAATATTTGTGAGGATTGTGCAAATATTTATGGGAGTGGGAAGTTTAGTTTTAGCTAATTCGGCATACAAGTCGAAATGTGGGTTTTGGTTTAACCGACATTCTAATAAAATATGGATTAAGCCTCCCACTTGGCCACATTCGTAATGAGGATCATCTTTGACTTCAATTCTAAATAGATGAAGAGGGGATGAGCAATGACCTGTTCTCATACGGATGAATGTAATTAAATGTCTCCTACTGATATATGCAAATTTATTGAACCATGTAGTGTGTGAATTCGGTTATTAATTTTGACATAGAATTAATTACTTGAGCCATATCCTTCGTACCATTCAGCTGCCCAGTTAGACCAAATCTCTCTTTTTAAGTAGGGTGTAAAATTTAAAAACTGTAGCTTGATATTCATGGGAATATTCAGGGAACGACCTATATTGGCAAGTTGGTCAGCCTTGTAGTTTCCAGTAATATCAGTGTATCCTGGGATCCATGCTAGTAAGATTCTGATATTATTGTTCCTTGCCAGGATAATTCCTCTTTTCGTTAAATACAATATATGTTCTGTGTCTTTAGAAAACCCTGTTTTTTTATTTTTTGTAGTGCACTTTTGGAGTCAGAAAAGATAATGCTTATGTGATATTTTGTTCTAGTATATTTTGGACTGCATGATTGATCGCGATTACCTCTGATGTACATATTTGAGTTTAATTTCGTAGTTTAGATGAAAATGAATAGTATATATCTGGGGAAAAAACTCCAAAACCCGCATTTCTCATTGTGTCCGTTGAGCCATCTGTAAAGAATTTTTTGTATGAATGGAATTTTTTAACTAAGTTCACAAAATTTATAAGGTTGAATTCATTTTTTGTAGTTTTTCATTTAGAATTCGTATTATTTGAAGTTGTAGTTCCAGTTCATACTCATGGTAAGGAAGAAGTTAACTGGAATATAGGTTCTGCAAATAATGTTGGATTTTTCTAAGGGTTGCTATCAATATGGGTTTTTCCTTATTTCTCCAGTATTTATTATCCATATTACAAAATGCTTCTAATTCAACAATTGATTGAATGACAGGGTTGTTTTTAACACTTAGGTTTTTTAGCAAAAATTTTGTTGTGAGCCATTTTCTTTTGTATTTTAATGGCAGTTCTCCAGAATCTGATAACAAGGCTTGGATTAAAGTTGACTTCATGCATCCTGTGATAATCCGGATACTTTGATAATGCATCTGATCTAGATTCTTCAATATATATTTAGGGCATGTAGATAGGAATTGGCCCCCATAGTTCAAAAAACTTAGAATAAGTGCTTCATGGATCAGTTTTAATATTTTTGGGTCACTGCCCCACCATGTTCCACACAAGGCAAGCATTACATTCAGTGCTTTACCTATTTTTACTTTCAGCTGGTTAATGTATGCGTTCCATTTAAGATTCTTCTGTAAAACAATTCCTAGGTATTTAATTTTATCTACCCACCCTATATGTTATCTCTTATAATTGATGTTTCCAGGCATTATTTTGGTATTACCCTTTGTAAACGAGATAGCTTTAGATTTGCCCACAGAGATGTTCAAATTATGATTGTCCAGCCAGACCTCAAGATTGGCTAAATATTTGTTTATATTTGATATCATATTTTTAAGGTTCACTCCCTTGACTAGAATTACAAACTTGTCAGCATACTGTATGACTTTGGCATTTTTGGGACCACATCGTGTAATGAGTAGGTATATATGTTAAATAGCATTGGACTTAATGGTGATCCTTGTGTGAGTCCAGTGCTAGTGGTATTTGGACCATGTACTAACCCAGAGTTATCTTTGACAAATAGTTCTGTGCATTTTACAAGTTACTGAGAAACTTATTTGCAAGTTACTAAAAAACCTATTAAACTGTATAAACAGAATAACATACCAGTCAAAATTGCGGTCAAGAACGCTAAGACTGTTAGAAATTTGTTTTCAAAAACTAAAACACCCTTGTCCACTTTGGAACAAGTTAACACAATTTATCATGTTCCCTGTGCTGGGTGTGATTCATGTTATATCGGTCAGACTAGGAGATCATTAAAAGGTCGTCTCACTACACATCGCAGTGACATTAATCTATCAAAGAACACTTGTGCCTTGGCACAACACGTCATCAATACTAAACATAGGGTGGATTTTAATGAAGTTAAGATTCTTGGCATGAACGCAATCTCGTTAAAAGACAGTTTTTGGAAATGTGTTTAAATCTTAAACACCAGAATGCTCTGAATAAGAGAACTGACATAAGTAACTTGAGCCAAATATATCATGCTTTAATTTTGCAGAATTAGGCTTAACTAGCTATTTACTATATAATTGTCTTATAAGGTGTACATTTTAACACATTTGTTTATTGAATAATTTAAAATATAATTAACATATTACAATATAAATAGATTTCATAACATAAATAAAATATTTCAATATTTTTACTTAACTTACATAGACTTATGCAACTCAAATTGCATTTATTTTCATTATCTATTATACAAAGATTAGTGTGAATTGTTTAATGATTACATATTAATACAAATAATGTAATTGATTTATAGAATCGCCCATAAATTACAGTTCCAAGTGTTTGAACCTTGGACTGTTGGAAATTATTGTCGTTAATCACCTGTGGCTGAGTATCCAGATACAACGTTGACGGTTTGTTACTTATATATGAGGTTGACTGACTGTGGCCTGTTTGTTCGTTCTAGACTGATTGATGGGAGGAATTGATGTTATCAATACCAATTTCTTTCATTGTTTCGTCTCTTACAGACGGGTTGTCACCCAAACTCATTTGAATTTTCTAAATACACCGCCCTATAAATTGGGTTGGTATTTCTACCTTGCAGTTCTGTCTAATTTTTTATGACCTCAAGGTTGGCTATCTTTTCACTCTGTTGGCGCTGTTTCAATTAACGCCATTTTACTGGCGGCAGTGGTGAGGCTCTGATTGGTAACTTCATTATTCACTATAATTTTTCAATTTTTAATACTTATCTCTTTAATAATGCTACCAAAGGTTAAAATCAAACCATAAATATTGCTCATATAGTTGGAAGTGAATCTATGATATTCTTAGATTTTCATTCACTACTTAATGTTATGATAAAAAAAAAACATTACATGTATATTAGACCACATATGTTCTTATGCTGTGCTAATTTATAATAAGTTGCTAATTGTTGTTAGTTAATTGATTTTTCATACAATATTACCGTATAATGTCCACTTACTTGAGCTTACTCACATACTTTTTTAATATCATTGACTGCTACATGTCTTCTTAAGGTAACTCCTGTATGATAATATTTTTTGCAACTTAATGCAACTTGCAAAATATACCAATCACAGTAATGTTTTAATTTTGGCCGGGGCAGCCATCGTAAAAAATCATTATTTCCTTTATTTCTGAAAGGTCTTTATTTCTAAGACGATAGTATAAAATCAAACCGATTATATTAGACCCTTTATATCATTGGTGTTCACACCATATACAAGCATACACCTAACCAGGATTTTGAAAACTAGAAGAATTTCCCTCACAGATGGTAAAATTGTAGAGGTACAGTTGCCTGCTGGAATAGGCAGACTGGTCTGGAACATGTGGCAATACAAGGTTCTTTTGACAACCAAAAGAAAGTTTAAGTACAGAAGGCCCGTCGTCTTTTTGCAGTATGGAATAAAAAGTTTTTGCCTTCATTTTATGAACCGCATCCTCAGCCATAATTTTAACCTTCCTGGGTCCTGCAGGCATCGTTTTAATTTAGCATAGCATTTCAGACGAATGCATTGCAAACAAGCATCTGTTCTGGAATTTTGAAACTAATATTAAAATAATAGTTTAAAATATACACGAAGTAAGAAACACCTGCAGGTTATCAATTACTGATTGCTTGGACTGTATCCAGAGTTTTTTTCCTGTCCAATTACTTGGTATATCGTGTCTGGTGCTTTTCTCCCTTATATAATGGGACTTCACAAACTGTACTGATTTTAAGAAATTTGAAACAGCCTATTTCTTACTTTTAAATTTTTCTTGTCTCCTGTGTTTTTTTGCCACCTTCACTTTGTTCTCTTGGAGACTAAAATTCTAAAAGATACTTCTTGCCAATATTTTGAAAGCGGTATTTGGAAATACCCAAAATTGTAAGAAAAGCTTTAAAGCAAACCTGTATTATTCCTTCGAGCCGGATTGACACAAAATGTTTTAGCAGCTTTAGATATACAGCTTTTCCTGGATATATAACGATATCCAGTCTTTTATAATTTTTTGGTTTTCTATTCTTTACTGAAGCTAGTTGCTTCATATGTTTTAAAATAATCTTGGTCCACCTTATTTGGTGTCTCATAAAAAGATTCCCCTTCCATGTATCTTTAACTATTCTTATTTTCTTCGGTTTAGGATCCATTACTAGAATCACTGGGTGGAATGCATAAAACGTAGTATCTGCTAATGCTTCAAGTAATTCTACATTTGTAGTACTTGCTACACTTACAAAGCAGTTTGCTTTCCTCAGTAGTATTTGCTAATATTTAGCAGATACATAGAAGGATGTACTACGCTTTTGAAGTATTTGCTAGTTTAGTAGAATTTGCTTCAGTTTAGGTGAAGTTGGTGGATGAACGACTCGGTGTTTTTTGTTAAAAAAATGGCAGCATTTATGTTCGTCCTAGAAAAATCTACAAACGAGGAAGAATATAGAATGACGATATTTATCGTAAAATATTCAGGTAATTATCATGAATCGTGCAGTTGTGTTCATACAGTGCGCTGGAATAAGTGTTACCCGCCATATTAACTCATTTATTTTTAATATATAAGCAACACGCTCGGAGAGGTCGATTTTTAAAATAATCATAGTATATTATAGCATCAATGTTTGGAACTTTAAGCAATCCTTCTTCAGGTGACAGTCATAACTTTGATTTTTTAAATTGGAAAGTAGGAAAGTAGGGTGAGGCTAAGACTTATTTCAGCGCACTGCATATGTAGGTATATATATTTAGGTATTGATATAAAATCTGTATAAAAAGTTACTTTCATATCTTTTGTTTTAGATTCAACAGAGAAAATGTAGAGTGGCTTGCTAGTCATTTTTTTGACGATGACGATTCCTTAGGAACAAAAGGTGGAGTCTTGTCACCCACTCGAAAAATGGAGATATTTTTGAGAAGTTTAGGTTAGTTTTGGAATTAAGTTGTAAACTTTGAAAAATATAAATATTATCTTTATAGTAGATCTTGGATATCAGCAGGGATTTGCTGTTGATTTAAATGTGAACCAAAGTACTGTATTCAGAACTTTGATCAGTGTTTCAAAAGCAATTTACTTAAAGAGAAATAACTGGATAACATTTCCTAATACTAACAGGTTACTTAAAGTTACTATTAATCAGTGTGCAAATACCAATAAGCAAATGTCCAATGTTATAGATTGTACCCATGTTAAAATAACAAAGCCACGTATCCATGGTAAAGAATACGTGAATAGAAAAGGAGCATATTCCATAAATGTACAAGCTACTTGTAACGCCCAAGAAATATTTACCAGTGTCGATGCGAGTTGGCAGACTCCGTGATCGATAGTCAAATTTGGCGGAAGAGATACCTGAAGAAAATCAAGCACAAATTTGAAATCGAGGCATACAAGGTAGAAGTGAGATTGCGTAGGCTCTATTTAGTAACGCCAACTAACACATATATTATTACCATATGTCTACAGGGTCTAATAAAGATTCGTAACGAATATTTTGATTTTTATTCTATTAATATTAAACAAAATATGTAATTACTTCTTCTTCTTCTGGCATCATAACCCTGGATGGGTCTTTGCCTGTCTGGCTATGTCCTTTCATTCGGATCTTTCTTGTGCCCTTCTTCTCCATTGTCTTATGTTCATTGTTTTCAGGTCGTCTTCCACGTCACCCAACCATCTGGTTCTAGGCCTTCCTTTTTTTCCCCTTCCTATGGGCTTTCATTGTAACATTTTCTTTGTTGTTTCTGCAACGTTTTGTCTTTGCACATGTCCCAGCCATGACAGTCTTTGACTTTTCACAAATCTTACAATGTCGTAACCTTCATTTAACTCATTAACCTCGTCGTTTCTCCTGATTCTCCATGTGCCATCTTCCTCTTGTACCGGGCCATATACTTTCCACAGTATTTTTCTCTCGAATGTCCTGAGTTGGGCTTCATCTTTTTTCGTCATTACCCAAGTTTCACATCTATAGGTTACTACGGGTCTAATCAGTCTTCTGTAGATAGCGGTTTTGGTTCTTTTGTCTAATAATTTTGATGTCATCAATCTTTTATTAGCATAGTATGTACGATTCCCTCTGAAAATACGTGCATTAATTTCGCTACTTGCGGAGTTCTTCTGATTGATTTCTGTGCCGAGATATGTAAAGGCATCCACTCGTTCGATAGTATAGTTATCTATTGTGATATTATTTTCATTGTCAGATATTCTTTTGACTATCATATACTTCGTTTTTGCCTCGGTTATTTTAAGACCTCTTTTTCTTGCTTCAGGATCAATTTGTTTGAACACTTCCATTAGTCGTGGCTTATTCCTACTAATTATAGCTACATCGTCTGCATATGTAGTAATTTGTACTGATTTGGTGTTTATATGGCCGGTTATATTGGTTTTTCTGATGACTGCCTCAAGAACTACGTTTTATAGCATGGTTGATAGGGCATCTCCTTGTCTTACTCCCATGTTGATTTTAAACAGGGGAGTCAGTTTTCCATCTAGTCTGACTGCTGCTTTTGAACCCTGCAACGTCATTTTTATGAGGCTAATGTATTTCTTAGGTATACCTAGATTACAAAGGTCTTCCAGAATTCTGTCTCTTTTCACACTATCAAAAGCTTTTCCATCCATTCCAAAAGCTTTTTTTATTAAAAAAGATCCATTGTGATAATCACCAATTATATTTTCGGAGTATTCTAATAATCTATTGTAGATTATACCATAATATATATAAATACATAATAACATATTTATTTAATATTTAGTTTATAATTTTTTTTTATAAAAATACATATTTACATACAAATTTTGTCACTGTACCATATTACGTGTAACTGTATGATTGAATAATTGCTCATCATCTTCAGCAAACTATATCAATACATTCGCGGCTTGTTCCTGAGCTTTTGTCGAAGACTGTTGAGCTCGAGCACAAGAAATTTGAGCTTCGGCTTTGTTTTCGTAAGCAGGTCTTCTGTAGTTCAACCAGCGACTCCTCCTTCGCAGTAGGATATTTGGGAGCTCTGCATGTTAGTTTTTGGCAACCAGAATTGGAGCTTAAATAAACGTTTTCATCATTATATTTTTTGTGGTGAAACCCCAATCTCCTCTGTTACACTGGCCTCATAAGCACCTGGTATCCTGTGCAAGACTGGATTTTCTCCAATGTTCCATAACTCATAGAATTTACTGACTGACAACAATACGATTTTTTTGTTACCAGTTTTTTTTACGTCAACAATTTTTTTAAACTATGTTTTCATGTTGTTGAATTTCTTCATAATTTGTTTTGAGTCCAGGTTTTTTTCGATAATTTTATTAAAGGCAGCAGTTAATTTATTTAATGCAGCTTCCTTTTCATGTTTAATTTTTGGGATCATGCTTTTATCAAATAAAATTTGATAATTTTCAAGGAGTACGACCATCTAAATTTAAATAAACAATGTGAGTGAGATTAAAATCTGACTTTAAATGAGGATATCGGTCAAGGAGAAATAAAAGATGAAAAAAACCATTTCAATCATTTAATAGAAAATGTTTCGTGAAGTATTTCTTCACTTCTTCAGTTCTAATGATTGTAAAGTCATATATAGATATCAAACATTGTCAAATTCATATGTTGAGGTGTAACAAAATACAATAAATAAATACAATAAAAGTTACAGTAAAAAGATACATTCAGAGTTTTTTTTATTTAAAATTATACAAACATGTCACAAAAACACAAAAACAGAAAGAACAGTATAATATAATACAATACTTGTATTCTATCGCTGGTGTGCAATATATCGAAATATGAAGCCAGGAGAAAAAAGTAACTTATTTTAATAGAACTTGGTGAACAATTTAAAAAAATATATTTTTATTGAAAAAAGCATGGAAAGTTAATTTTATTGTTAGAGACACCAACGTAATTCAAAAAAGCAACTATTTTTGACAGGTAGGGATCTGCTACTTGGAAGAGAAAAACAAAAAATAATATTTCTTTGGAAATCGGTCTTTGTACGAAAAATCAACTAGATGACAAAAATACTTCATTATAGGACAGAATAGAAAAGTCAATTTATTTATAAATCTTATATAGAAGGTTGGAAATAAACGGCACCGATGACCATTGTTGGGGAACCTAGAATTAGTAAATATAAATGAAATATAATGTAATATGAATTTGTTTAACTCACCATAGTTCTTTTTGGAAAGGATTTTACATCGAATGTAATGTATAAAAATTGCTAAAGTTCTCGTTGAAATGAATATAGGGATTTAATTAAGAAATATCAAGGTAGAACCGATGGTAGGTACTTTTTTTCCCTACAGGACAAAAACCGAAAAGTTTAGGCCATGTCCTGATCGGAGTTTTTTTTCCTAATATGTGATACATTTCAAGGGAGGATCTCTTATAGATATTATTCTCAGTTCCTAGAGATTTAATAATTTCAATGTCGATTTGCTGGTTAAGAGAGATATAGTGGGTACTGAGAGCACAAGAGTTCTTGTTGCATCTGATGTTACTTTTATGGGATATGGCACGCCCTTTAAGTGTTCTTTTCGTTTGGCCAATACGCTATAAATGACAGTCTTTGTATGAAATTTTATATACTACATTTGATTTCTCCAAAATATCTAAAGGTGTTTTGGTACGTGAAAAGAGATTTCCAGCTGTTTTTGTTTTTGATGCCTATTTTAGTAGATAGGGGTTTAAAAATTTAGTAAGTTTCTCTGTAACCTATGGGAAATAGAGTAATGAGCAATATTTAGGAACAGACTCAGATGTGAATACCTCATTAAAGAGGAGTTGCAGTAAGGACCTTGCAGTAGAAAAAAAAATCTATTAATAAAAAAAGTTAAATAAGAATTATCGGATCGGATAGCCAAACGGGCTGGGCGGCTGGCTTCTCATTCGCTTCAATGCGAGAGATGCCAGTTCAAATCCCCAGCTCGGTGTTCAGAAAACAAAGAAGCTAACGCAGCAGTTTAAAATTCTAAATGAATCTGCGGCTTAGTCTAGAATATGCTGGTATGTAATCGGCCTATGGTGGAGCAGTACAGCAAGAGATAAGGGCTTGCGGCTCAGTAATACTCCTCCATAGATCCCTACCAGAAGGACGTGTGCCGCCTAAATACCGG
The DNA here is from genome assembly GCA_918026665.1 of Diabrotica balteata. NCBI lineage: Eukaryota > Metazoa > Arthropoda > Insecta > Coleoptera > Chrysomelidae > Diabrotica > Diabrotica balteata. Next base: position 47,304,913 of record OU898283.1, on the reverse strand, counting down.
GTATATATATATATATATATATATATATATATATATATATATATATATATATATATATATATATATATATATATATATATATATATATATATAAATAAGAATTCTCAACTAATATAGTTTTGATTAACTGAGTGGCTTGCCTTCTGTATAAAAAATGTGACAACTTATGAGTCCTTAAGGCTAATCCCTGTGTTTGATTCTTATAGGATGAAAGGAATAATAGTTAAGGAAGCGATTGTTAGCAATGCTCTTTTTAAACCATTTGGTTCTTAGGATGTTGTCAACACCTCTTACAATTGCATGTTAAGGAACGGAATGGTGTAATATATCTCAATCTCGCATCTGAACTGCAACGCAAAGTTAAAGATATTTAGTGTATATTGTACCTTGTTGTGTGGATCAACCATAATTAAACCAAAGTAATCGACATAACTGGTTATATCTATTTTCAACTAAATAATAAATTCTGTAAACAAAATTTTGGTACAGTAATGTTTTAACTTTTATTTCTGAAAGTTTTCAAAACAAACATTATTTTCAAACAAAATTTAAAATCCACAGTGTGGTAGAGATATGTGTAGATGACGTGTTCATAATATGGCCTCGTGGATCAGAGTTGTTTTACGTATTCCTAAATCAAATAACTATGGAAAAGCAATATATCACACTACCTTTTTACGATATTTTAATCTTAAAAAGATACACTAACAGATATCTTAATTTCATATCAAATCTAACATCAATGCTAAAAACAGAATTATTAAATCCTTATACGATAGAGCCAAAAATATTTGTTTTAACAAAAACTTTGTCGAGAAAAAAAAAAGTTGTTACCCTCTCTTTTATTACAAAATTACTATCGTTTGTCTTTTATAAATAAGGAGATTTTAAGAATAGATCAAATGGAACACAACAACTTAGAATGGGATTAATTACTATTAAACTGGGAATAAGCCACAATTAAAGATAAAAATACGTTTATTGACGTTTCAATTTTCACTTCGGAAATCGTTCTCAAAATGCAAACAGTAAATTAAACAATTTTTGTTTTTTTTTTTGTATATAAAAGCATTGCTAACAATCGCTTCCCTAATTATTATTCCCAGTTTAATAGTAATTAATTTACAATGCCACAAGAAAATAGCTTCAGAACAATATTAGAACGGGATCTTATAACATTAACAAGAAATAATACAAGAAAAATTCCAATACAATACATCGAATGGTTAAATAAACGGGTTATCGGAAAAACTTAAAAAGATAGGAAATATATTCAGCATTTCAACAATATTCAAAATAACAAACAAATTAAGATCTGTTATTTTTTTAAGTAAGCCTAACAATAAACAAAAAACAAACAAAAAAATGTACATATAAAATTCTTTGTGAATGCGAACATTTCTATATCCAATTGTCTCGCAAATTCCTCAGCGAAATGAAGTATGATCTGATTACCATACTAGATAAGAAAATAAATAGAAGGAAAATACCAGTATTAGTAAGTCAATAACATGTTGAGAATACTTGTTGAGAATCTTTTATTTTGAGATAAAATACATATATAAAATCTGTGGCTAATGTGAGTTTGCTGTTTTAAAAATAAATGTAAGACAATGTCGGGATAGTATCATAAGGTTTTCTTTCTCATTATTTACTATGGGGTCACTAACAGAATTTTACTTTATTCATTGCAATTGGTTGTCTTTTTAAAAACAAATTACATGCTATAATTTTTTATTGGATATTTTTTAATTAACGTTAATTTCATGTAATCGAATAGACTATATTACAATAAAGTCGTCCTAGCAACACAACTCAAAAGTATGGGCAATACCATTTTAAAGTCATCTACTTTAAAATATATAACATATTGTATGTCTGAATTGCCAATATAAATGAATCAAATAAAATTAAATTATTAGACGAATTTTTTATCAAGCAACAAAAACAAAATTTGTTTATATTTATTTGTTGTAATGTCTAAATAAATTATTATTATTTTGTAATTTAAAAACGATATCTGAAGTGGAAATCAAAACGTCAAATAAGCTGAATTTTAAAATAAAATTGCGGCTGCTTATTTTAAAAAAATTATATTCAAATTTTTGGCGCGCACTATTCTCATTGTGACTGTTTCGGAAATGTCTATATTTTATCGAATAAATTACCAAGGTACCAGGAGACTTTTTTTATTTGTTTTAAAATACAACCTGTTACATACAAACAAGTAACACCAAGAATTTTTCTTGTATGAACATAATAGGTACCAGGAGAATAAGAGAAAAATAATTAATATTAATCTTTTGAACACAGCACCTATTTCCCCTTGCAATGCCGCCACACAGACGGCAGTTTTTATGGTGGACTTGTACTTGGGGACGGGTGGCACATATATTGGTGAGAATAAAGAAAATAAGGACATGTTTGATAACTGTTTAATAAATAAAGACATATTTTTATATTCTTTATTTGAAAAGATGTTTTATACATACCTTTTATTAAACAACGTTAAAAAAAATCAACTCAAAATGTTTGGTTCACTTTCTTTAGTACGATATTTCTCGAAGCACGGAACTATAGACAAACCTATGTCATATTTTTTACACGTATAACTAAAAACCTTTTATTTTTTGTTTCTTTCTTTTGCATGGAAACACACAACACTCTGGATGTGATATGTGTCCTTTCAGTCGTTAATACTTATTAAAGAAAAACACACCATTTTTTTGTAGAATTTTTTATTAGCAGCACGTTCTTTTTTTTTAAATCCTTATAATTTTTGAACAACCAGGCAACTAGCAAGGTGTAAGTTGAATTAACTAAATTTAATTTTCTTTAATTTTCAAACTTATTTTTTATTAACAAAAATATTTTCCAAATATCTGACATTTTCAGTCCTTCGACACATTATTTTTAGTGTAGTATTTTATTGGTAAAACACTTTTGTGGCCAAACTTGATATTTTTAAATTATCTGTACACCAATTATTATAAAAATACATAAAAATATTTTATTGAGTCATCAAATTTTGTGAGTAATGGTGCGATAACGAACCATTGGCGGAAGTCGACTTAGAATCTTTTTGGTCAGGAATTTTAAAGTGTCACACGCAATTGACTTAAGTGACTCACATTATTATATTTTATGTGTTAGAAATTAATCAGCGAAGAAAATATCGAATTATTTGTCCTTTTATTCAATCGCATTTATGATACAGGTAAAATACCCCAAGATTGGCTGGAGTCAATATTCATCCCACTACCAAAAAAGCCAAACCCACGCATTTATGATACAGGTAAAATACCCCAAGATTGGCTGGAGTCAATATTCATCCCACTACCAAAAAAGCCAAACCCACAACACTGCAATGAGTTCCGTCTGATAAGCCTTATGAGTCATGCAGTGAAAGTCCTACTAAAAATCGTACATAATCGTATCTATAGAAAGTGCGAAACAATCATCGGAGACGATCAGTTTGGATTCAGAGCCGGCATGGGAACGAGAGAAGCCCTGTTCAGTTTACTAGTTCTCGCCCAAAAATGCTACGACCAACAGAAAGATATATATATATATATATATATATATATATATATATATATATATATATATATATATATATATATATGGTGACCCGATAGAGCCACTACAATCACTGGCAAAATTTCTGGCCGACCAGCTACAACCATATGCAGAGAAAGCGGATTCTTACGTCAAGAATGCAAGCCACTTTATCGACCGTATCAAGGACGCTGTTCTGGAACCTGAACACCTATTAGTGAGCTTTGATGTAGCCTCATTATTCACCAATGTGCCAGTAGAAGAATCATTAGAAATTATACGCAGAAAATATCCAATACCACAGGATACATTAAACCTGACGAGGCACTGGTTAAACAACACCTATTTCATCTACAAGGACCAGAGGTACAAACAAGTTGAAGGGGCAGCGATGGGTTCACCACTGTCACCCGTAATAGCCAACCTTTTTATGGAAGATATAGAATCAAAAGCAATAGAAACAGCAGAGCATAAACCCAAACTGTGGCTTAGGTATGTTGATGACACATTTATTATCTAAACACATGGAGAAGAGAAGCTTAACGAGTTCCTACAACACATTAATAATATCCACCCAAAAATACAGTTTACCATGGAACGGGAGAGTAACCAACAACTTCCATTCCTAGATGTGTTAGTTATTAAGAAAGAAGACGGAAGCATAGGACACACAGTATACCGAAAACCAACCCATACTGACAGGTACTTACACGCAGACTCACACCATCATCCTGCACAATTAAATTCGGTAATAAAAACCCTAATAACAAGATCTGAGAAACTGGCAGATAGGGAACATAAGAACGAAGAAATGCAGAAAGTCAAAACAGCTCTAAGAAAAAATGGCTTCTCCATGTATACGATTGAAAAGGCACAGAAATCCCGAAACAAAATCAAAGATCCAGTAGAAGAGGAAAAACCAGTCGGAAAAACTATCCTGCCCTATATAAAGGGTACGACAGACAAAATCAGCAGAGTGCTACGTAAAAACAACATAGAAACTATTTTTAACACCGACAAAAAAATCGCAACAATATTACCATCGGCAAAAACAAAAGTTGCATTGGAAAATCAAGGTGTATACAGAATCCCGTGTGAGGACTGCGATAAATCGTACATCGGACAGACAAATCGAAGGATACAAGTTAGACGCGAAGAACATCGAAACGCCATCGAAAGAAAACAGAAAACTTCATCTCTAGCACAACATGCCATCAACACAGGACACAAAATCGACTTAAATGGAACAACAATGCTAGCCAATATCGAAAATAAGGCCAAACGTGTAATCAGGGAAGCCATAGAGATCGAAAAGCATCCAAAAAATTTAAATACCAGAGACGATGCCCAAAGACTCCCAAATACGTGGAAACATATTCTACAGAAAAACGTAGAAATTAAAATAGCGAAGAAGACCCCGCCCACTCTGCGCACAGGACCAATAACAAGAAGCGCTTCAAGGTATTTAAACTTAGCGAGCAGCGACCGAGAAATCAGTTCTCCTGAAACATCAAGACGAAGCAGAACTAATCTGACTTGACAATGGCAAGTGTGACCTTGCCGAAACGTCGTCAAAACAATGGTTTTTCTAAAAACCAAAATTACTTAACGCGGAGTCAAACCCGGAAAACAACTGAAATCACATATAGCTCCCGCGGAAGTTTCAAATCCAATATATATATATATATATATATAATATATATATATATATATATATATATAATAATATATATATATAATATATATATATATATATATATATATATATATATATATGCTTTATAGACTTCGAAAAAGCATTTGATAGAGTAAGACACGACCTACTATTAGAACGTTTGCAAGAAGTCGGTTTAGATGGAAAAGACATCAAATTCTTAAAAAACTTGTACTGGAACCAAAAAGCCAGAGTTAGGATAGAAGATTCCACATCCGCAGAAGTAGAAATTAGGAGGGGAGTTAGACAGGGATGTGTTCTGTCGCCTCTGCTGTTTAATCTTTACTCCGAGTTTCTATTTAAAGTAGCATTGGAGGATTCCAAGGATGGAGTCAAGGTGAATGGCGTAAATATCAACAGTATCAGATACGCCGATGATACAGTGTTAATTGCGGATTCCGACTCAGGTCTACAACGACTCATCGACAAGACCAACTCGACCTGTGAGCAATTTGGTATAAAAATAAACATTAAAAAAACCAAAGTGATGTCAATCCGAAAAAACCAAAACGTACCTCAACCTTGCACAATAAATGGGCACATCTTAGAACAGGTCAATAGATTTAAGTACCTGGGATGTTGGATCGATAGCAGCCTAAATCCTGATCAAGAAATAAGATCGAGAATAGAACAGGCTAGAAAATCTTTCGAAAAAATAAAAAAACTGCTTTGTGATTCTCGAATAAAACTCGAAATTCGACTACGTTTATCAAAATGCTACGTCTGGTCGACTCTTCTATATGCAGTTGAAACGTGGACCCTTAAAACATCAATCGTAAATAAATTGGAGGCCTTTGAAATGTGGATCTATCGGAGAATACTCAAAATTTCATGGACATCGCATACCTCAAACGAAGAAGTGCTGCATAGAATGGGCAAGGAAAGAGAACTTTTTAACACAGTAAAAGTAATAAAAACATCATACCTAGGCCACATACTGAAAAACAATAAGTACCAATATGCCCAACTTATAGTGAAAGGAAAAATCGAGGGAAAGAGAGGCCTAGGAAGGAAAAGACTATCATGGCTCAAAAACATCCGACAATGGACAGGGCTAAATTTTGAACAGCTAATAAGAACAGCTGAAGATAGAGAAGAGTTTAAAATTGTAGTAGCCAACCTTCATTGAGAAGAGGGCACTTTAAGAAGAAGAAGATGTGTTAGAAAGACGGGTATTTTAAAATTTAGTTTTGTTGTAATCTAGGGTTGTGAGGTGGTGTAATAATATTGTAGATTATATGTCGGTTTGGAAAAATAACCCTAAAATGCCTTTACCTTTGTAGAAATTAAAAGTCGAATTTATAGAATCTCAGTGATAATGATGATGAAGTTGCAGAAATAGCTATAATGTCTCCGGACTGTGACGAATTGACAGATGAAGAAATGATTGTTGATGATTTTGTAACAGGTAAACTATTTACTATTTTTTAGTTTCATATCATCCTATTACGTGACATTGTAGGTGACAATGAGATTCGAGAGATTGCTAGTACATTTAAAAAAGATACCGTTTTGTAAGAATCTTCTACAAGTAAATCCGAAGTTGCTCACTTTGTAGAGATTCCTACTAGGGAGTCATTCGACGTCGAATCTATAACTTGCAAATCAAATAAAAAACGTAAAGTATGTAGTATAACAACTTTAAAATGGTGTATAAAAACTGATTTGACATTTTCATTAGCACCACAATCACACGAAATAAAAAAGGGATAAAAATTAAGAACCGTATCGCCTGAAAAACTCCTTACGGATGCTCTCAGCCCTTTTTGATAATAAAGTTTACAACCTCATTAATAAATTTACTATGATATATGCCCACAATAAGAACTGTCACGATTTTTATTTGACAAATACATTACTGAAAAGGTTTTTGGGAATACTCGTTCTTACAGGAGATCAAACCTTGCAACAAATGGATATGTACTGCTTCAAGGACCAGGATAAGAATTTGACATATATTAGAAACTGTATGCGCAGAAATCAATTTCGGCATAGCAAAAAGTATATTTAAGTAAATGATAATACGCTGTTTTCAAACACAATGAATAGAAAACTCCTGCAATTTGGTATCTTCGCATTTATAGACGAAGAAATTGTACCGTATTTTAAAAGGCACTCAGCAAAAAGGTTCCTAAAGGGAGTACCTGTACGTTTTGGGTATTAGTTATGGCGCCTCTGTTCATATGATGGATACCTATTCCAGTTTATCTCCTACAGTGGTGATAGCATAACAATATCAGATTTAGGCCTAGGTGCTGGTGTAGTATTAAAATTACTAAGTGTTGTAGAAACTTCCTCTAACCACAAGTTATTGTTGACAACTTCTTCTCGTTTTATAGATTGTTCACAATATTAAAAGAAAAGGAAATGTATGCAACTGGCACAATACGAGAAAACAAGATTGAAAAGTGTCCACTGAAAACATAAAAAATTATTTTTTAAAAAGATAGAGGGTCGTTTGACTTCGTTTTTGACAAAGAAGCTGAAGTATGTTTAGTTAGATGGAATGATAACTAAGTTAATAACTGTCCGATTTAGTTTTTTGCAAAGAGGTACGACCGCAAGTAGCGCAAAGAAGTAAATATCGGTATGCTGAATGTTATTCAAGAATACAATAGATGTATGAGCGGCGTTGGCTTACATGACAACAGCATTGCGAATTACAGGATTGCTGTAGGAGGATAGAAATAAAGGAGGCATTGTTAATGCCTGGAAATTTTTCAAATTAGCAAACGATAGCTCCATATCCCAAATCGTTGTTCGGTCATATATTGTTATTTGTCTAATAAAATGGAAAGATAAACAAAAGAACCAAAACAGAATAAGAGTGAAGAATATAAAAAGTCAACTGTACCGTTGACAATAAACCTAGGCAGACCGTCGAAAAATAGCTTACTACTGGTTACTTTTGTGATGCTTTTGTATATAATCAGTTACAGTATTAGTGTTTTTGTAACAAGTAGATACCTCTTTAGCACCTCTAGAGAGTGTACATGCATTGATCACGCTTTTCTTGTGTTGACAATCTACATATTTTTAATTAAGGTATACTAATATACCTTAGTATAGTACAGGATTCTAGTATCTTAAAATAGGTCATAAACAAATAAAAGATATACAATAAACAAACTGGTTACATTATGACAAAAATGTAATACACGGTTTATAAAAATACGACTGATAACTCTTTATAGTCATACATTAACAATTCCATAAATCTTTATAGTCATACATTGAGAATTACAGTATATTCTGATTATACAAAGACCAAAAAGGGTTATTTTTCAACACCTGAAAAGGCCAAGACACATTATAGAGTGTTATAAATACAAGACTCAAAAAGTTAAATAAAGTATTTACAGCAATCTTTAAGAAGACTGAAAACAAAAATTACATCTATCCAAAATTATTAAAGATTTATAAAAGCCCGACTTATGTCCTTTCTTGTTGAAATGAATATTTTATCACGAAGTCAGTTCAGCTTTTTATCTATTAAATGTACCAGTGATGCTATGTTTTCTCTACTACATAAAGTATATCAAGCACTAAACAATAATCTTTACACTGCCACTCTTTTTTGTGACTATACCAAATCTTTTGATTGTGTAATTCACGACATAGTAATAAAAAAACTAAATTTCTACGGAATTCGAGGTATTTCTTTGAATTGGTTCCAATCTTGCTTAAGAAATAGGAAACAAACAGTTAGAGCAAATTATACTGACTCTAGTCACAAAAGCATTATATGTGGAGTACCACAATGTTTAGTACTGGGTCCTCTACTTTTTCTTATCTTTAACTCTTCATGTAATTATAACTTCTGATCAACTTAAACAAAAAAACCTGGTCTGACTATAATTCACCCGTCTTTTAACAGGAATTAGACAGTAGCATTATCATATGAAGGAGCTCTTCAACCCTTGCTTCTTAATAACAGCCTGATGAGTATCGTTGTATCTTTAAAACTTTATTGTATTTTTACCGAGAGCAACCTTAAATGGTTCCTTTTTATTGATTTGTTATGTAAGAAACTAGTCTTAGCCAGCTATGCAATAAGATCTGTTTCGAAACAGAATTTAGCATCTTCCAAAATAACATATTTTGGATTCTTGGATATGGCCTTCCTTTTTGCGGTTCTAGTAGAGCTACCCAATATAATGTTATTTTTAAATTACAAAAAAGAGCAATACAGTATCTTTTTGGCCTCAGTAGAATAACACATTGTAGAAGCTACTTCAAATGTCACGGGATTTTAACTCTTCCCTCTTTGTATATCCTAGAAACTGTTTTCTTAATTGGTAAACACCTACATGTTTTTCCAGCAAGACCCAATCATGAAAACTCCACCAGAAGTTCAACTTTTGATATGTATTTATTGATTCCGTTCACTGAGTTAGTAAAGAAATATATATTACATTCGGCAAAAAAATTATACTATTAACTCCCTTTGCAACTTAAATCTACAACTTCTTTCCTTAAGTTTCGTAAATTAACAAAAGCCTATCTATCTGAAAGACCATAATATTCAATGGAAGAGTTTCTTAACAAGTAACTAAGAAATTACGGTACGTTTAGGTACAAGCAACTAAAGTATTATACATTTGGGTATCACATGCAGCAACTAAAACTTATTCGTAAACTACTTCGTAAGGTTTTATTATGTTTTATTATGCAATTTGCAATTTAGTTAGATTTTGCAATAAATTGTATATTTTACTATCTTTTATTATGTGATATTGACAATTTTGGTAATTTTAGTAAATTTTAATTGTTATTGTTATTTCTTTTACTTTCTGTAAGCTTTGTCCATAAAATTGTACAATTTTCAGTGACAATAAAGCATATTTCTATTTTAAATTCCTACCCGTTCCATAAGGTTTAAGGTTTAATATGTTTATATATTGTTGTATATGTGGTTTGTTGTTCATGTTTTGTTAAACAATAGTTTATGTTTTCTTACGTTTATTAATATTTTTTAAATATATTCCTGAACTTTTATATTTCTTCTGTCTTGTGCTATGTCCAACGTGACATACTAATGCTGCCAAATAACAATTAATCTGGAGCAATACACCATAATTCAGTATATTTTTTATAATATACTGAATTAAGATACCATAAGTATCACTCACTGTATAAGAGAACATACTCAATACCACGAACAGGTTAATGTTTGGGGAAGAAGTTTTTAAACTTTTTATTGCTTGTGTATTATTATAGTTTAAATATAATATTATATAAAGTACTTTGCGATTTTATTTACCCCATCTTTATTATTTTGTGTAAATCAATTTTTCTAAATATAAGTATTTCTATATAGTGAAAATTAAAATTATTCATCGTTCGTTGTTTCTCACTTATTAGAAATATTTTATATGTTTGCGATACTAAAAATAAAAGCAATCAAACTAATAGTCATTATTTATTTAAATAAAAAAAACTGCTTCAAATGCCTTTCAATTATTGGGAGATACGCCGCTGACTAAACGGGAAATATCACAGTCTGTCACCTCGCCTTTATCCCCTCGCCAATAAACTTTTCGACTTCAAATTTAGGCGAACAGAGTGCAGAGCATGCCCAGTCCATCTTTATTTATACGTCCATGATTTGATCCCTGAAAAATAAAATTACTAATAAAAATTTTTTACTAGGTTTTGTTTATAAAAAAACACGCGTGGCGTATTTTGTATACCACAGGGAACAACCAATAATGAACAGCTAATTACGATCTTCCCAAAATACCGATTCTAACAAAACTAAAACCAGTTGTAAAACACCTTCCAGTGATAGATTAGATAGATAAACAGGGTTCTGTCTTTAAATTTTAAAATGTATTTACAGTAGAAATATTATAACTGGCGTAAAATATACACCACAACGTGCAGTTAAAGGTTATATCTCTAAAATTGCAACTCATTGTTAAATGTCTAATTACCAGTTTACTATTTTCAAACATATAAGGTATGACGAGAAGGTAGCAGGAAATCGATTTTACACATTAAAAGTTTTTTGTCAATCTTTTTGTCTTTTTCTAGTAATATTCTATTAATATCGAAACAGTGCCAGAACTGACCGTGATGTCCGGTTCAAATGAATGATGTGCTGTCGTTGTACAGTCCCGTTTTTTTTAAGTCGAATGGATTTTTCCATTTCGGTTCACAAGCAAAATTAAAACGACAACTGATATACTACATGCGCAAGCATTAAAATTGGTATTTCATGTCCCGTCAGAAACAAATATTAGCCTTGGAAATGTAACTTTTGTTCTAGCAAGTTGAATACACTACGTTTTTTTAATAAAAGTTTGGTTAGGTTTATTTACGTACATATATACAAAAATCAAAAAAAGCAATACAAAATCACACACCGTTTTAGGAAACAGAATATACAGTGCTTGTGTTTGAAATTAATCTGCTTAAAATTACTTAAAATTGTAGCATAAATTAACTGGGGCGAATATTAAGCTGATTTTTTATGCAAGTCTTTTTTTTTACAAACTACTCGTATTTCAGCCAATCGGCTTATTCTTTATCTTTAAATTAGTCATATTACCTGTTTTGGAACCTTCTACCTTCTTCTAAAGTTTTCGTATATGAGTACCACATATTTTTAGAGTCAATTAGTATCTTTCTTTCAACACACTTTCAAAAGTGTGTTGCTCTACAGGAAAATACGTTTTAGTGTTTTAGGGTTTCTTCTACCAGGTATGTAGCTTAAAAAGTGATACGCTTTTATAAAAAGCACCATTGTATTTAGGTATATCCGTTTTCTGTGAAAGTTATCGTTTGTTATTTTTTATCTATCCGAAGGTACAACACCTCTTAGAATTTTACTCAAAAAATCGCTATTTATCCATAAGTTCGAGGTCTAATTGGTCAACTTTCTAATTAGGTTTTGTTACCCAGCGCCAATTTAGAAAAATATATGGGTCAGTTTTAATAATTTCTTCTTTTTATATAAAAACAACTATCTGTTTTTTAATGTGCCTCCAATAAGTTGTCATTCCATCGTTTTCGTGGTCTTTCTACTGATCGTCTTCCTATTGGGGAACCATCTCTTGCCGTCTTTACTACTCTATTTGTTGTCATTCGGCTTACATGATCGTTCTATTTTACTCTTCTATTGCCTACTCAGTTTTTGATGTTCTCCACCTTGCCTCTTTGTCGTATATCTGTACTTCTGGCTCTGTTCCATAGTGTCTTTACATCAATTTTTCTAAGTGTTTTTATCTCTAATTGATGGATTCGATGGATTCGTTTTTATCTCTGCTGTTTATAACAGCTTTTTGTCTCTGTGTCAGGTCTTGTTTCTGCCGCGTATGTTATTATTGGTCAAATAACACTTTTGTAAATTCCGCCTGTCGGTTCTTTCTTGATATTTTTATTTCTCCATATTGTTTTATTTAGATAACTTGCGGCTCTGTTTGTTCTATTCACTTTATCTTTTACTTCGGTTTCGAGCTTTCCATAGCTAGATAATGTGATGCCTAGATATTTAAAGTCCATCACTATTTCTATTATCTGACCTTGCAGCTCCAATTTACATTTTAGTAAATTTGCTGTTGTAACCATGCATTTTGTTTTTTTTTGGGGGAAATTAAAATGTTAAATTTTCTGGCGGTTATATTAAATTGGTGGTTAATCATAATATGTGCTCGTGAAAATGTGACACATATCTTCATTATTAAAATACCATCTTACTTACATTATAAATAACTCAAAGATATTTTTATTATACCTTGGCACTTTAAAATTTAAAACGCCTCTAGTCGTAGCTTGTAGCACAACTTATCTAAAAGCATTTCATGAACACACGAGTTGCTTGTTTTTCTTTTAGGAACGTCAAGTTTACACGCGAAACTTGGAGTAAACAATAGCGTGTGCATCTTGCTGCAATTACCGCTTAAATAAGAAATGAACAACTATTTCTAAATGTCTGGAGAAATCTTCGAATAGAGACAAAGCTTTAAACATGGTATAACTTAATTATCTCACTAAACTAGGATTAGAATTATTGTGAAATGGGAATTACAATTACAATTGTTACAAAATTTTTAAAAAATACAAGACTACTCAATCAATTTAAATATTGTTTATATGGTATTAAACCACTATTTGTTGGTATGCGTGCAAAGGGGTACAAGTATACATTTGGTGAAAAATGAAAAAATTTACTACACTGTAAAAAACAAGTTAATCTGTGGTTATCGACATAAGTCAATAATAACTCGTTATCTAGATACGAGTTGGTGCCCAATGACCCTGAATCAAAATTTTATCATTCATTGCGTGCAAAGGAGTATAACTTGACTTTTGTCCAATAGCACCACTAGCGCATCCCGTGCGTTTAGTGATAAGTCAACTTTCGTCTCTTGACATCAGTATTCAGTTAACTTATATCTGTTGACACGTGGCGTTTTAACCTCAAAATAAATTAACAACTACGGTTTTAGGTTCAAACGCAGCTCTATCAATTTTTTAGTTTCCAACTGACATACTATATGGTTTTGATGATGATAGTGATATTGACCCTTCTTATGATCTAAAGGAAGATTCTGACATTTTATTATCGTATGAATATGACATTTTAAGACCGAAAACACAAAAAAGCCCAGCGGAAAATAAAATGAAAGCAAATCAAACGTGGTTGGTGTGAGCCACGTATATTTAGAAAATACAGTACACATAATACCAGTGAAACAAAGTAGGAATATTCATATAAAAAATAGCGGAAATAAACTTATAAAAGATGACATAAGAAAACTAGGGTTAGAATATAAATCGAAAAGAAATTTATCCAAAGCTACAAAACTAGAAAAGGCAAAGAAGTTGAAGCGAGACAGTGCAAATATAGAGCCAGAAATAGTTTAATGATGTTACAAAATACACTTTATTTAAAGAATATTGGGACGCTCTCCTAAAAGAGTTGCGTATTTAGCTAGTCTTGTAAACATCGTTGAAAAGAAAACATCAAAACAAAAAGTTGCTGAAGAATCTAAACAAAAATTTCGTTTCTTAACCTATCAATATCATCTTTAGATTAATTGTAATTAATAACCAACATGTAAGTCGTGCTTTCAAAAGACTTTTGGTGAAAGCAGTAAATTTACAACTAACACTTTACTCCAAAAGGGCGCTTCTAGATCTGGAATAACACACGACGATAATAGAGGATCCCATAAGCCATGGCATACATTATCCGATTAAGTTACTCAAGCTGTTAAATATCACATTTTGTCTTTGCCTGCGTATGAAAGTCATCATTGCAGAAGCCAAACAAGCAAAAAGTACTTTCCACTGCACTATACAGTTGCAAAGATTTATGAAGAATATCTTAAATACCAACCTGTAAGCAGAAAGGTTTACGAAAACATTTTTAACAGCATGAAAATAGCTATAAAGGCACCAAAAAAGGATACATGTCAGACATGTGACCAACTGCATATAAAAACTAAAACAAATGCTGAAAACAAAGACAAATTATGTAAACAACTAGCCATTCATCAAGCCGAAGCAGACTACGCATACAAATCAAAAGTAAATGACAAAATAAACAATAAGGACAACACCTCTACAAAAGTATATACCTTAGATATGCAACTGCCTTAGATATGCATCCCACATCTAATCTAGTTACATCCGTTGCGTTTTATAAAAGACAAGTGTGGACCTTTAATCTAACTGTTTATGATTGTATTACCAGACAATCTTTTAATCATATGTGGCACGAAGTAATTTCCGGAAGAGATGCAAATCAAATTGGTTCATGCTTGTATAAGTATCTTGTTGACCTTCCTATGGATATTATTCACGTTATATTGTACTCAGATACGTGTGGTGGTCAAAATAAGAATATTTACATTATGGCAATGTTTTTTACGTTACTACAAAACAGCCGACATTTGAAAACCATTGACCATAAGTTCCTTGTCGCAGGACACACACATATGGAATGCAACACTGACCATTCCATGATAGAGAGAACTAGGAAGAGATATGAAACCTCCATAAATCATCCCTATGACTGGATGCAACTAGTAACACAAACAGGAAAGGGGAAACCATTTGTCGTAAATGAAATGAAAAAGAAAGACTTTTGTGACTATGATTCACTGTTAAAAACTTCTCTACAGCAAAAGAAAATGAACGAAGAAGGCAAAAAATTTATTTAGACGAATGTAAAGTGGTTACGATACAACAAAGAACAGTGTGTAATTTTTTATTATAAAACTTCATTAAATCCTTTGGAACCTTTTAAGAAAGTCAACTTTCAGCGAAGACGCCGCAATACAGTGTCTTTGACTCCAACCCACATTTGTCATGAAGGCCCGGTAGCTATTTCCGATAAGAAACAACAAAACTTAATAGAATTACTTCCTTACAACTCATTTTTCATGACTTCTACAAAAGTTTGCCTTGTGAAAGTGATGTACATGATGTATATCCCGATTCTGTCAAAGATGAAGATGAATTTGATGCAGATTAGTACTTTGTAATTTAGAACTTTTAATTTTGGGTTGTAATGAAAATCACATTTTTAACTAATATATGACGTTTCGATTTCCACTCCGAAATCGTTTTTAAAAAAGATTATTATACAAATTTTGGAAAATGTATTACCAAAGTTTTTTTATTAATCGTCTCATTTTAAAATTGACATACTTGTCTTCAATCTTGTAGGCAAGCAGCATGTAATGGCTGAACAAAATTAATACATAATAAGAACATAATAGGAATATCAAATGTTTTTACCTAATTGTTTTGTGTATTTTTTGTTATACATAATGATTTGGTTGCTTGTGTAAGTCTATTTAAAACTGGATGAAAAAAATAAATAACAGACTTTCACAAAATCTTTTTATTTAGTAAGCGACGACCGCTTTTGACCACTACCACAGTTTTCTGGCCATTATCAGATCACCTGTAAAATACAATCTTTAGAATGCTGAAAAAAATATAATTCTACCAATTTAAACAATCCTTATATCAGGTATGGCACAAAAGGGGCCAATATTATTTAAAAAATAATGGGACGGATTGTTTAATTTGTTTAACAAATGTATAGATGAAATTAGTATAATATAATATATGCGTTACTTACATTCCGGTACAAGGTCTATTGTTAAGAAGCGTGCTTTTAATGCTCATTTATACTAAAGTGAGTTTGTCTATGGATTTTTAAATTATTATACATTGATCTAGTTTTTTTGGGGCTAGAAATTTATAAAAACCGTACCAGGTTAACCTATCCCTACGGATGGCTGGCGTGTATTGGATTCAGAGTAGAGTATTACATGGAGGTTCATTTTTCTTCTTAGAAAAAGGTTTTGTAAAGAGATGTTTTTCTGTTATTCTGTCTAACAACTAAAGACACTCTCTCCTACTTGTGCGCAATTGACTACTACTCGTACCTACAGTATCTAAAAGTGGGATGGCCAGCCACTATAAGGCTGACGACACTTTTGGAGCTCTCCCTACTCTTATTGACATCTTATCTCTGTTATTGTTCTGGCTGGTGTTTTTTTTTTCATTATTTTTAATAACTACTCCAATACAATCTTGTACACTATTCCATGTCCACTTATTCCCCGCCATCTTCGCGATCATATATCTCACAGTCAAAGGGTTCATACCTATTTTTCTATACAATGCGTTTCTCTCCACTATTCATCTATTACACTTCAGCATCAGGGGAGTAACCGTGTCGGAGTATTCGCAGTATACGCATCTTGGCACGCGATCAGCATCTTGATCTACTGGGCAAGATCCGTATCGTTTTACTCTTGTTGACATCTTTCCATTAATCTTTCCCTTGTTTTTACGGTTGTTGTCAAATGCTCTCTTTGTGTGGCGCCACTTAAAAGATAATCGACTGCACAACATAGTATAAGGCCCTTCTCCTTTCTGAGTTAGATCCACCAATGTTAAGCATAACCCTTCCCATCGCAGCCGCATCCTTCGCTGCCCTCTGGGCTACTACCCGTATATGCTTTTTCCATCCGCCATATTGGTGTAGCGTTACTCCTAGGTTTTTGACACATATCTTTGATGTTAGCTGTACACTTGCACATTGTAGTTTCATCCCTTGTCTGTTTTATTTACCCTTTAGAATAATGATTTCGATCTTTTCTGCTATGAGTTCCAGTCGGTGATCTTTGTCATTCAATCCTTAACGACGTTGCTCGTATGTCTAACCTGAAATCGAAGATCTGGCTAGTCCCGTGCTATTATATAATAGCACGGGACTTTTGCTATAAGCGAAGGGAGTTATACCTTCTCCATATTTACAGTTCATGACTCCGTCATATGCCTTGTTCCATAGCGTCGGACCCAAGACCGATCCATGTCTGACTCCTGTCGTTACGTTCACGAGATTGCCCTTCTGAACCCTGATCTTTCTCTAGGAAAGATATTCTGTCATCATATTCATCAGTTAGTTACGACAATCCCTCTTCTTTAATACCTGCATCACCTATTTTTACTGGAGAAAGTTAAATGCATTTCTAACATCAAATGTTGTGCAATACCTTGATTAAACTCAAAACTGCGTCAAGTGTGTAGAATCCGAATTTTGTAAAATTTCTGCCCAGTTTTGAGAAGTAGTATCAACATTGATGTCATCTATGCCTCAAGCACTGCATTCATATGCTCCAAAAGCCACCAATGTCTCTCGCGTCCTAGACCCTTTACTGCTTCTTGTTACCTTAAGCTTTTTGTCTATTGACATTTCGTATGAGATACATTTCAATTTGCTGGATTTTCTTGACGACTACAGAGTATATTTTCTGTCACTTGCCCTAGTTATTCTTCTTCTCGTGGATGTGCATTTATTTTGGAGCTTTTCGATGTCGGCACTCCACCAGACCTTGAAGATCGCCCTGAAGGTCTCAGAGTCAATGGAATCATCATTAACAATGTAAGACATGCCGATAACACCGTAGTATTAGCAGAAACAGAAGTCCAACTAAAAATATTGATGAACAAACTATCAGAAGAAAGTCACAGACTAGGTTTGGATATTAATCTTTCCAAAACCAAAATCATGGTATTCCACAAGAAGCTCCATGAACAAATTACACCCAACATACAAATCAATGATATCTCCCTTCAGAGCTCCCAAAGCTTTATATGCCTGGGCAGAGAGCTAAACAATCAGCTAGACCACTCAAAAGAAATTAGAAGACGTATCGAAATAGCAAGATCTGGCTTCATGAACATGCGTAAAATGCTCTGTAACCCCAAGCTATGAATCACAATAAGGTTAATAACACTAAAGTGTTATGTGTGGTCTCTACTACTATATGGCTGTGAGACCTGGACATTAAAACAGTATGACGTCAACAAACTGAATGAATTCATTCGAAATGTGGATGTACCGGCGAATGCTAAGAATAAGCTGGACCATCAAAACTACAAATGAAGAGGTACTGGAAATAATTAACACACGACCTCATCTGGTTAAACCAATCAAAATTAGAAAGACGTCATATCTAGGACACATAATGCGCCATAAGGAATTTGAGCAGCTCCAGGTAATATTGGAAGGCAAAATCGAGGGCAAAAGAAGTATAACAAGAAAGAAGAAATCCTGGCTCCGAAACATCAGAGATTGGATTCACACAACAGGAAATGACTTAATCCATTAAGCCCAGAACAGAGAGAAATTTGCCATATTGATCGACAACCTCAATAGAGAAGGCACTTAGGAGGAGGAGGACTCCACCAGTATGGCATCATGTTCACCTCTTGACAACCTAGTCTACTTCCTTCTATAGCTTTTTTCATGATTTGTTTTAGATTTTCCATCGTTGGCGTTAGGCCCTAGTCATACCTACTCTCAATTGAATAAGTTCCTTATATGTTTTCAGTCATTTCCATTGCCGCATCCGACTCCGGACATCCCGGACCCACAAGCCTTATTAGTAGATTCTGTTCCGGTTATCAAGAATTCGATGTATTGATGTTCGGTTTCGGTATAGTCTGGCAATACTAACCAGTCTTTTATTTTTACTGCTACTCCCTGTGGAGGTATGATAATATCAATGTACGAACCCCTCTTTCTGCTTACGAATGTGAGTTTTAGACCAGTGTTCAGTACCACTTAATCCAAAATTATCACACAATCAGATAATATTCTACCTCAAGTATTGGTGATGGGGGACCCCCACTCCGCCCAGCTTCTGCGTTATAATCTTCCACTACTACGCAATATTCTCCTATGCTCATTACCTCCTCCATAATCTTATCCATCTGCCTCTCATAATAAACCACAGTTATATTAGACGAGAGATAGCCGCACATCAGCTACAATTCCTTCATCTGGACGATCATATAACATTCCTTTGCCTTTATTTTATATACTCGCAGCTTTCTGTTACAAATCCGTACATCCATCCTTTCAGTCGCGTCCTCAATTCCACAAACATGTCCTCTTAATCTCTCCTCTTAACCGCTGTTTAGTTTGGCTCCGCAGTAACCACTATGTATATGTTGTATTATAAATCGACATAAAAAAAATGTTTCTTGAAAAGCTGCTCTAGAATGGACTTTGTATTGTGATGGATTGGAAACAGATTAAATGTTATTGGATGATTATTTGTAATTGTATCAGTGATGGGTGGGCACAAAATTTCCACCCTTGTTAAAACTGGTTATTAAAGATTTAATTAAAAATCCTTTGTAAAAGGTATATTTTAGGCCCAAACGGGCTAAGTTAAAAAGACAAAACGTTTTCAGAAACCATGTTCCATCATCAGTGTCCTAGAAAATAGTTAACCACTTAATTAAAAAGAACATAGGTTGAAATTTTGACTAAGGTTAAAGAACAATGTGGTTAATACTTACTACTGGGGTACATGAATGAAGCCACCAAGATTAAATATGTGGGTAAAAACCCGATTACATATGTTTAATTACATTTAGTTTTAAATTAATGTTGAAATGATATAAGATTACAGAGTTACCGATGGATTTGGTAACATGGCGACATATGACTCCACGTTGAAGTTGCTAGTCCTGAGACGGTATGTCTTCGAGGACTATATGAGTGCAACTGATTGGCAATGACATTTGATGACAATATTGTTAAGTTATGACGGAAATAATCACAGAGCAGTCAATGTAGCTGTATGTTTCTACTTAAGACAAAAGCCAACGTTATTTAAAATTGTGAAAATTAAGTACATTAATATAACAGTATCAACCATCAAAGTTGTAGTTTTTAATTTATGAAATTGAGATGATATAAGGGGGCAAAATTTTTATGGTTGTAGTTAGGCAACCAACTATGCATGTATGTAGTAATGAAATATAGAAAAATTTTTAATTATATGGCCCTTTATGTTACTTAAACATTTGGTACCCAGAAAATATAAACTAGACACATGTTGAAGGTTGAATTATAGAAAATATTGATGTTAATGGTTGGATCTAAATATATTTATTTATAATTGGAGGTGTTCTTGTTTGAATAAAATAAAACTGTTTTAGTGAATGTTCACATGTTATTTAACTTTCAACTCAAATATAGAGGTCCTGTATGTCAGAAGCAACATTTGGTACCTAGCAAATGTGAAAATTTATTTTGAGTAATAAGTTCATGAACATAAATGTCTGATAAGGTAGTAACAGACTAAAAGGTGTGGAAGTTTTATTGTATTAACTATTGTATGTAATGAACGAAAGATTTTATTTTGATGGTTGGAACATGATTATGTAGTATGTTGAAAGTGTGGTAATCTGCTTATAACTTAAGAAAGGTCCTATCTGTCATAAGGCAACACTAGGCACAAGAGAAATAAAAAGAATAAGTTATAAGTTAGGTTTGTTGGAGGTATAAGTTGTCTCAAAGTGTGATGGTGGTATGGTTGGCTTTGTTGATATTAAGTGAAACTAAAAAGTTTTTGCAGGGTCATCTTTGCAGAAGAATAAGTTGTGTGATTGGATATTATTCAAAATGGATATGAGGATCTTAAGGTGTTCGTTCAAATAATGTGTGAAATTAACAAAATTTGAAGGTTGAGATGTGATTATGTATTATGTTTTTCATACAGAATTCGAATTATAACTTAAAAGGGCCCTATCTGTTGTAAGACAACACTAGGTACATGAAAAAATTTTAATGAATAAGTTATAAGTTGAATCTGTCTGCTTTGTGTACTGGACTTAACTTGAAAGATTAATAGATAGCTATGTTTAAATTGAATAAGAAAGAAATTTATGGTTGTTTTGAATGGATGGTGGGATACTGGACCACTGCAGAAAGCTGAGATCACCAGAGGTCCGCTACCAAACCCTACGGAAGATGTGAGAAAATGTAAGAAGGGGACTGAAATGTTTGTCAGAAAGGGTTGCTGAATAGTTTGAGATTTTTGGGGGGCTAACAAGAAGCATGGACAGTAATAGATAAAGAGGGTTAGACTTGAAGTTTGGTTTAATGAAGAGAAGAGGGAAGAGCTGAAGAGTGTGTTAAGTTGAAGTAAAAGTTTTGGAATGGACTGAAGTTTATTGATAAATGTGAATTTTAGTTGAGAGGTAAATTAGTGGTGAAAAATTATGAGAACAGTTGGCGATGAAGAGGAAGGAAGTCTCGATTAAAGGATACATGACGATTGACACAATTTGGGCTTTTTTGTTTTTCTTTTAAAATTTCAAGATCTTCATATAAATCTAATTTAAGGAAGTTTTTTTGGGGGATGTTGTGGATAAGTGAAACGTCTTCTGGGATATTGAGGGTATGGTTATGTTCTTTGAGATGTTGGGAGAAGGTGGAAGTATTTTCCCTTTTTATGTGTTCTAGAGAACGTGAGGATAATGATCTGCATGTCCTACCCATGTAGGAAGCATTGCAATCTGAACATTTTAATCTATATACTCCACTCCGATCCATATAATTGATGGGATCTTTGGAATTAGAAATGTGTTGACCCAAATTGTAGGGTACTTTAAATGACACATGGATATTTTCAACCGAACGTTGGATGAGATTTCGAATATCTCCAAAAAGACTTTCTTGATAATATGGGAGTGAAACATAATTGGGCTTGGTAACAAGGTCTCTGGGGAAAGCAGTCTCCTGCAGGGTCTTAAGGCGTTTTTTACGGATGAGTTTATTGATAATGTTATGGTCATATCCATTGTTGACTGCTATTTGCTTAAGTATGTTTAGTTCTTTTTTGTAATTTAAGTCTGAGAGTGGAATGGTTACTAGGCGATGGATGTAACTATGAAAAGCTGCGTATTTATGCGACATGGGGTGGTTGGATGAGAATGGAATTATGTGATCAGTCTGTGTAGGTTTCCTATAGATACTGAAGTCGAAGTGGTCATTTAATCTGGTAATAGTGAGATCTAGAAAATTAATAGACATGGAAGATTCTAGTTCCATGGTGAACTTGATGTTGGGGTGAATTTGATTGATTTTGGCAAGTAAAAGATCAGCTGAATTGGAATTACCTGAAATGAAGACTAAGCAGTCGTCAACATAGCGAAATCAGTGGAGTATTTCAGGGTTTTTCATGATATGTGTGGATTCTAAGTGATCCATAAATATATCAGCTAGTAAAGGAGAGAGACAGCTGCCCATGGCTAAGCCATCAGGTTGTCTGTAGTATTTGTTGTTAAAAACAAAGAAATCTTGATCTAAACAAAGCTGTAATAGTTGGATAATGGAGTTGGTGGTAGATAAGGTGATGGAGTTGGCTATGAGAAGAGAATGAACCAGATTAATAGTTTCTTGTTTAGGGACATTTGGTTCATTCTCTTCTCATAGCCAACTCCATCACCTTATCTACCACCAACTCCATTATCCAACTATTACAGCTTTGTTTAGATCAAGATTTCTTTGTTTTTAACAACAAATACTACAGACAACCTGATGGCTTAGCCATGGGCAGCTGTCTCTCTCCTTTACTAGCTGATATATTTATGGATCACTTAGAATCCACACATATCATGAAAAACCCTGAAATACTCCACTGGTTTCGCTATGTTGACGACTGCTTAGTCTTCATTTCAGGTAATTCCAATTCAGCTGATCTTTTACTTGCCAAAATCAATCAAATTCACCCCAACATCAAGTTCACTATGGAACTAGAATCTTCCATGTCTATTAATTTTCTAGATCTCACTATTACCAGATTAAATGACCACTTCGACTTCAGTATCTATAGGAAACCTACACAGACTGATCACATAATTCCATTCTCATCCAACCACCCCATGTCGCATAAATACGCAGCTTTTCATAGTTACATCCATCGCCTAGTAACCATTCCACTCTCAGACTTAAATTACAAAAAAGAACTAAACATACTTAAGCAAATAGCAGTCAACAATGGATATGACCATAACATTATCAATAAACTCATCCGTAAAAAACGCCTTAAGACCCTGCAGGAGACTGCTTTCCCCAGAGACCTTGTTACCAAGCCCAATTATGTTTCACTCCCATATTATCAAGAAAGTCTTTCTGGAGATATTCGAAATCTCATCCAACGTTCGGTTGAAAATATCCATGTGTCATTTAAAGTACCCTACAATTTGGGTCAACACATTTCTAATTCCAAAGATCCCATCAATTATATGGATCGGAGTGGAGTATATAGATTAAAATGTTCAGATTGCAATGCTTCCTACATAGGTAGGACATGCAGATCGTTATCCTCACGTTCTCTAGAACACATAAAAAGGGAAAATACTTCCACCTTCTCCCAACATCTCAAAGAACATAACCATACCCTCAATATCCCAGAAGACGTTTCACTTATCCACAACATCCCCCAAAAAAACTTCCTTAAATTAGATTTATATGAAGATCTTGAAATTTAAAAAAAAAACAAAAAAGCCCAAATTGTGTCAATCGTCATGTATCCTTTAATCGAGACTTCCTTCCTCTTCATCGCCAACTGTTCTCATAATTTTTCACCACTAATTTACCTCTCAACTAAAATTCACATTTATCAATAAACTTCAGTCCATTCCAAAACTTTTACTTCAACTTAACACACTCTTCAGCTCTTCCCTCTTCTCTTCATTAAACCAAACTTCAAGTCTAACCCTCTTTATCTATTACTGTCCATGCTTCTTGTTAGCCCCCCAAAAATCTCAAACTATTCAGCAACCCTTTCTGACAAACATTTCAGTCCCCTTCTTACATTTTCTCACATCTTCCGTAGGGTTTGGTAGCGGACCTCTGGTGATCTCAGCTTTCTGCAGTGGTCCAGTATCCCACCATCCATTCAAAACAACCATAAATTTCTTTCTTATTCAATTTAAACATAGCTATCTATTAATCTTTCAAGTTAAGTCCAGTACACAACGCAGACAGATTCAACTTATAACTTATTCATTAAAATTTTTTCATGTACCTAGTGTTGTCTTATAACAGATAGGGCCTTTTAAGTTATAATTCGAATTCTGTATGAAAAACATAATACATAATCACATCTCAACCTTCAAATTTTGTTAATTTCACACATTATTTGAACGAACACCTTAAGATCCTCATATCCATTTTGAATAATATCCAATCACACAACTTATTCTTCTGCAAAGATGACACTGCAAAAACTTTTTAGTTTCACTTAATATCAACAAAGCCAACCATACCACCATCACACTTTGAGACAACTTATACCTCCAACAAACCTAACTTATAACTTATTCTTTTTATTTCTCTTGTGCCTAGTGTTGCCTTATGACAGATAGGACCTTTCTTAAGTTATAAGCAGATTACCACACTTTCAACATACTACATAATCATGTTCCAACCATCAAAATAAAATCTTTCGTTCATTACATACAATAGTTAATACAACAAAACTTCCACACCTTTTAGTCTGTTACTACCTTATCAGACATTTATGTTCATGAACTTATTACTCAAAATAAATTTTCACATTTGCTAGGTACCAAATGTTGCTTCTGACATACAGGACCTCTATATTTGAGTTGAAAGTTAAATAACATGTGAACATTCACTAAAACAGTTTTATTTTATTCAAACAAGAACACCTCCAATTATAAATAAATATATTTAGATCCAACCATTAACATCAATATTTTCTATAATTCAACCTTCAACATGTGTCTAGTTTATATTTTCTGGGTACCAAATGTTTAAGTAACATAAAGGGCCATATAATTAAAAATTTTTCTATATTTCATTACTACATACATGCATAGTTGGTTGCCTAACTACAACCATAAAAATTTTGCCCCCTTATATCATCTCAATTTCATAAATTAAAAACTACAACTTTGATGGTTGATACTGTTATATTAATGTACTTAATTTTCACAATTTTAAATAACGTTGGCTTTTGTCTTAAGTAGAAACATACAGCTACATTGACTGCTCTGTGATTATTTCCGTCATAACTTAACAATATTGTCATCAAATGTCATTGCCAATCAGTTGCACTCATATAGTCCTCGAAGACATACCGTCTCAGGACTAGCAACTTCAACGTGGGGTCATATGTCGCCATGTTACCAAATCCATCGGTAACTCTGTAATCTTATATCATTTCAACATTAATTTAAAACTAAATGTAATTAAACATATGTAATCGGGTTTTTACCCACATATTTAATCTTGGTGGCTTCATTCATGTACCCCTAGTAAGTATTAACCACATTGTTCTTTAACCTTAGTCAAAATTTCAACCTATGTTCTTTTTAATTAAGTGGTTAACTATTTTCTAGGACACTGATGATGGAACATGGTTTCCGAAAACGTTTTGTCTTTTTAACTTAGCCCGTTTGGGCCTAAAATATACCTTTTACAAAGGATTTTTAATTAAATTTTTAATACATGGTATACAGCCAACTACAGGAACGTAGATTCCTTGTGGAGGTTATTAAAGATTATTATATAATTTCTCGTTGGCAATAATTTGTTTAGAGTTGCCCCTTTTTTCATAGAAATTTAAATAATAAACGGATTGCAGTTGTCGCGCGCTTCTTATACTTGGCTTCTTTGTTTTGTATAAATGCGTATGAGCTATTAGTGCTTGTTTATCATGTTGTGCTAGGTAGTAGTGAACGCAATTAATTTAAACTGAACAAGTATTGTGCTAACTGTACATAAATATTTGAGTAAAACAGGTATAGCATACTTGGCTCAACCTCCAAGAATTAGTAGACCATCGAAGCAAAACATCTTCCGATAATGAAAAGGTCTTCGTAACAAAGGTATCATTACGTCTACTAAAGCGTCACTTTTAAAATTTCTTCACGATGACATAATCGACGTAATTATCTGTCACAATATTTAGGAAGCTGAAAGGAAGAATATGACAAAAATTCACAAATCTGCATTACTACTTTTTACTGATATTTTAATTTTGATGGATGTAAATGCGGATGCTAAACTGAACTGTCATGATTTGTGGCCAAAAGAATTTGGCAGGACTATCTACGTTTACTATTTTACTCCCGAAGTGAATGTCGTTATTAATAAGATGCTATCACTTTAGATTAGAGGCAAGTGTTGTTTTGAAGTTTTTATGAAAGATAAACCAGGAAAGTATGAGATTCTCATTCAGATGTTAGCAGATTGTAAATCTCGTTACCTATTAAAAATGGAGGTTTATTCTAAAAGGGTGAAAAACATAATATCAGAGTCTAGCGAACCAAATATTTTTGTAAAGGATCTAGTTAAAACAATAAAGAATGCAGGTCGCAAACCTTATTAGAAATTACTATTACACTTCCATAGAATTAGCTTAAGAACCATTTAAAAATTTCAAACTCATATTAGTTGGTACAATGTCAAAAACCGAAAACATATACCTGACGTTATCAAAAGAACTTAACACAGGAAACAAATCAAATATGTTCGCGATTAGAGATTTCTAGTCCGGAACTTCACTAATTACCCTTCTCTAGGATAAAGAACACACAATAAATACTAATTTTTTGATCAACACGACATGGTGATGACGTGGTGAGCAACGATGCTAAAAATAAGTCTAATATAAATCTATTTTATAACGTGATCAAGGGTGGAGTCGACACAATATACCAAATGTCTAAAAAATACAGGTCCAAGAGATCTACACGAACACTCACGTCAACGTAAACGTCACTCTTATTTACACTTTATTATTAGTTATTATTTCCTTAAGCGCATTGATCTTATTTACACTTAACCATTCACAAGGGTATATAAATAAACTTAATAAAAGGGTTTTTTTTCTTTGGGAGCTAGGCATCTAACTAATAAAGGCTCTTGTTTAACGAAGGGCTGAGAATTTGAAGCGTTTGCATCTTTACAATTATTTAGATACAATGGAAGGTATCTTGAAGCTGTAAAAAAACGACGACGAAAATAAAGACGATTTTGTTTATTTTCGTGCTAATATCGGTGAAATAAGACACAAGTTTTTAGAAAAATTAACATTTAATTATGATTTTGCATGCTTTTTAGTCTATATTACATTAACCAAAAATAGAAATTTAAATGAAAGAATATTAATGCTAAAAAAGTTAGGAATTTTAAAGTTACAACACTTTTGCACGGAGAAAATTGTACAAAGAGTAGACACATTTTCTATTAGTCGTTGTCCTCTTCTAGAATATCATCTTGGACTAAAATATTTTTATAAAAAGTATGGTGGGCTTCTGGTTGCATACCCGAATGACATAGGTATACCAAATCTTTTTTTTTGCCATTTGAATTTTTTGCTGTTCTTTGTAGGAAGGTAGCATTTCTCGTATATTATGTGTAGTCCATGATAATTTTTTTAGATTAAAAGAATTCCATATTTCGTTATCATGGTTGTACTTAAAGAAAAGTACAAATACCTTGGAGCATGACTCACAGAAGATACTTATCAGACAAAAGACATAAGATGCCGCATTGAAATTGCATGGTCGACTTTTATTAGAATGAAAAAACTTTTTTGTAATCGCGATATCAATATATCGCTTCGGATAAGAATGCTTCGATGTTATATTTTCTCTACTCTTTTATATGGGGTTGAAAATTGGACACTTAAAAAATCCAACATTAAAAATATAGAAGCATTTCGGAGCAATGCTTCTAGCAAGCAAATGCGAAGTTTTAAATTCCACAGAAATCAGAAAATTGGAATACTTGGGGAACATCATGAGAGGTGAAAAATACGAACTACTAAGGAATATAATGCAGGGTAAAATCAAAGGCAGAAGCGTAGGAAGACGTAAAATCTCGTGGCTACGCAATCTCCGTAAATGGTTTGGATGAAGTTCCATTGAACTAATGAGGCGCGTAACCAACAAAATTATAATTGCCAGAATGATTTCAATCTCCGATAGGAGCGGAACTTAAAGAAGAAGAAGGACTCAATTTTCAAGGACTATAATAAAAATATGCAAATCAGGCTACCTTGAGTACAGTGATTAACAAAAGGATTAAAATTCACTACCTTAGTAAAAATTGGGAATTACGGAGAAACAATATGATAAGAGAATTGCCCTGAATGGTTACATGAAGATTTAATTCAACTTTGTTATTTAGTTTTTATAGAACAAGTTTTCTGAGAATAGATATTTTGAACCTGTCAGTGTTGTTAATACACAAGTTTTAAGATAACTGTTTTTTCTTTCATAAGAAAAAATACTTTTTGGCTGTAAATAATTAGCCTTAATTTATGTGTTTTTAAACACATAAAAGTAAATGGTCAAACGACATTGCACACATTTCATGGAAAATATAATGTCACACAAAGGACACAAAACTTACATGGATAAATTGGTCTCGTAAATTTTTGTTTATTGTCTCGGCCGTTAATGTATTACGTAAACACGCTGTATATTAAAATTAAACACCAAAAACATGGATATTTACATAACAAATATCTTACTTTTTTCGTGCCTTTTATTGTTTGTTATCGAAACCATTGCAATGTTCCGTGCAAAACTGTTGTAACTCTCGTACATTCGAATTACAACAGTTTTGCACAGAACTTATGTACAAAACCGTGAAATAGTTAAACTTTTTTTGTTGTAATATTTGGCCGGTTAAGCATTTTAAAGTTACTAAAGTTTTACAGGGGATAGATATGCATGTTTACAATCGAATTCCATGATTACTTCATTTTTATAAAATTTTGAGCTACTGCAGTCT
The DNA here is from genome assembly GCA_918026665.1 of Diabrotica balteata. Taxonomy (NCBI): domain Eukaryota; kingdom Metazoa; phylum Arthropoda; class Insecta; order Coleoptera; family Chrysomelidae; genus Diabrotica; species Diabrotica balteata. The sequence goes on along the minus strand of OU898283.1, from coordinate 47,275,529 downwards.
TGCACTGTAATATATATATATGTATATATATATATATATATATATATATATATATATATATATATATATATATTCTTGGCCGAACATTCTCGCCATGATGTTAGTTTCTATATAATTAAGGTATGACTTTCAGTTGAAAATGAAGTCGTGTAACTGATATTTCAGTTTAAATACGTTAACCTCTCATATGATTTCTGACATCAGTTTTGTCTCCGTATACATAACCATACATTGCCAACTGATCAATTCAAATTAATCCATAATACATACATATATTTATTATTACCAACACCATTACAATATATGCATGATTCAATTAGATTAAAGTCTTTAGTTCAGTTGTTTAATTACGTAATGTTTAATTAATAAACTATAATACCATACTGACATCATGATGCGTTACTTGACCTCGTTATCTCTAACGAGGTTTACAAGCAAGACACACTAAGTCAAAAATAAGTGTGCCTGTCTAGGAAAGATACACTAATTAGTGGATTTTCCTTGAACGAAAATTAAGAGAACGGAGCCCGACTTCCGAATTATTGGATTTTGCTTAACTGTGACACGTCTGAGCCTGCAGAAATAATTATATATATATATATATATATATATAATATATATATATATATATATATATATAATATATATACATATATATATATATATATATATATAATATATATATATATATATATATATATATATATATATATATATATATTAGGCTACTTTATCTATTTTGAAGACGTTTCGCTTTCGAGTTTTGAAAGCATCATCAGTTCATCTAAAAAATTATTACAATATGAGAACCACACAATCATGGAAACGATGTTAATTGTTACCTTAAAAAGATATGTAGCAGTTAATGTTATTAACAAACATGTGAATGAAACTAAGTAAATGGACATAATACGCTGATCTTGTATAAACAGTTAAGCAACTAACAACATATATGAACTTGTAAAAAATTAGCACAGCAAATGACCATGTGGTCTAAAGTAAATTCAATGTTATTTAATGTTAATAAGTGAGTAAGAACCAAGAAAATCATAAATAACTTCCAACTATTTAATGGATATTAAGCTTTGATTTTAACTTTAGGTAGCATTATAAGTGATATTAATAAAATTTTAAAAAGTAGTAAATATGAAGTTACCGATCAAAGCTCTATGAATGTCGCCGGGAAAATGGCGTTTAATGAAACAGGAACGAACTAAACCGCAAAAAGACAGCCAACCTTGAGGTCAAAAATACTTTTGACAGATCAACAAGGTGTAAATACCAACCCAAATTTTGGGCGGTTAATTTAAGTTTAACTGAGTTTGGATGACTACCCGGTTGCAAAGGACAACACAGTGAAAAAAGTTGGTAGTGTAAACACAACTCCTCTCACTAATCAGCCCAAATTTACAAACAGGAGATTTTCATTCAACCTCATAAGTATGTAATGACGTTAATCATTATGGCTAGTTAAACAGCCAGGTGGTTAACGATTTGATAATTTCCAAACAGCCCAAGGTTCAATATACTTGTAGCTGTGATTTGCAAAGGATTCTATGAATCAATTACAATAATTGTATTATTTTAATATAAAATTTGAAACACTAATTAAAGTAATTAGTGTATTGAAATGCAATGTGGGTTGCATATGTAATAGTAAAATTAAGTAAAGATATTAAGTTATTTTATTGATATATTTATTTATTTTATTTCTATTTATGTATATAAATTGTTTTATGAAAATGGAAAAAAGTTCAACTAGTACACCTAATATGACATTAATGTAGTGAAAAGATTAAGTAGCCTAATTCTGCAAAATTAAAGCATGATATATTTGGCTCAAGTTACTTATGTCAGTTCTCTTATTCAATGCATTAGGGTGTTTTAATATTGAACACATTTCCAAAAACTGTCTTTTAGCTAGATTGCGTTCAGTGGCAAGGATCTTAACTTCATTGAAATCCACTTCATGTTTTGTATTTATCGCATGTTGTGCTAGGGCACAAGTGTGTTTCGATAAATTAATGTCGCTACGATGTGAAGTGAGACGACCTTTTAATGATCTACCAGATTGACCAATGTAACATAAATCGCAATTAGCGCATGGAATTTTATAAATTGTGTTCACTTGTTCCAAAGTGGACAAGGGTGTTTTAGTTTTAGAGAACAAATTTCTACCAGTTTTTGCATTCGTAACAGCAATTTTAACAGGTATATTATTTTGTTTATACAATTTAATAAGTTTCTCAGTAACTTGAGGGAAATAAGGTAAGGAAGAGTAATGTGTGATAGTATTCTCAAGAACGGTATTATGCAGAACAGTGCTATTTATAGAATTATTAGAGATGTTTCTAAGTTGGTCACCATCGGGTATGTCATAAATTGAGGATCCATAACTATGCGAATAAAGGTATTTATTGATGATAGAGGAAGGATATGAATTCTCTATTAGAATATTTCTCAATAACTTAAAGGATTCCCTTCGATTAATTGGATGTGTCAATTTATTTAATCTATAGCTCAAAGCTTTTATAAGGTTTAGTTTGTATTTCATGGGATGACAAGAATGGTAGTTAAGGAACCTATTAGAGGCCATTGATTTTCTATACCAACTTGTGGTTAGGGTGTTGTCTCCCATTCTGATGACAAGCATGTCAAGGAAGGATATACTATTGGTGGTAGTGTCCTCAAGTTCAACAGTGAACTGTAAATGAGGATCAAACTCATTAAAGTGGGATAGGGTACCCTGAACCTTGTCAGGTGGTAGGGTTAGTAATAAATCATCCACATACCTTTTAATAAAAGGGATTTGAAAATCCAAAAGACCCAAACGGTCAGAAACCAAATCATCCAATACAAAGTTAACTAGGATGGGAGAGATTGAGGAACCCATAGGTGTACCAAATGTTTGAAGGTAAAATTTGTCATCAAAGACCAAAAAATTAGTGTCAAACACAAGTTGCAACAGTTCTGCAAATATATCCCAAGACACCGGGCAGTTAGGTTTATTAGAATTCCAATGGTTTTTTAAGGAAGTAGTTACACTGGACAGAGGTAAGTTAGTGAAAAGAGATACCACATCAAAACTTACTAAAATGTAGCCTTGAGGTAGTTAAAAATTGTTAATAAATTCACTAAAGTTGAAAGAATCAACAATGTTGAAATCATTGTTGTAATTATATGATTTAGACAAGATGTCTGTTAGAAATTTAGCTATTTTTATATTAGGTGAATTAATAGATGACACAATGGGTCTCATGCTCAACGTAGGTTTATGTATTTTTGGTAAACAATAGAATCTTGGAGCATATCCATCATAATTATGTAAAGATTTAGCTAAAGGTTGATCTATGATCTTAATATTTTTTAAATGTGTTATAAATTTATTTATTTTATTTGTGAATTTAGAACAAGGATTAGAAGAAAGTGGTTGATAGTATCTATCTTCATCTAACAGTGATTTACTCAAACTGAAATATTGATCTTTGTCCATAAGGACAGTAGCATTACCTTTGTCACTCGTAAGAACGAGAAGATTAGGGTGGGTTTTTAAAAACGATACCGTCTCCCTGTAAATCTTATCTAACCCTGATAAGGGTTGCCTAGGGCGTTTAGTGAAATTCAACAAGATGTTGTTAGAAGAAGACCTAAGAGATAGAAGGTCGGAATTGTCCGCATGAGACAAAATATTCTCAACATCTGCTAAGATTCTACTAATTGAGTAGTCCTTGAACGAAGGTTGAAGGCCAAATTTAGGACCCATAGATAACAGCTTCAGTATGTCAGGAGGAACCTCAATATTAGATAAATTCTTAATCCACTTAGGATTGAATGGGATTTTCTTGAAATCAGGTGTGTCTAAGTTATTAAGTTTATTTTTAAGTTTTATCATGGATTTATTATAAATGTAATTAAATTTTCTATGTAGAGAAGCCTCAAAAGTGTCCAACAAAGTGTCAGGTAGAAGACATTTAAGATGCTATGTTTTCTCTGTGTTGTTGTACGGGTCGGAGGCATGGACGCTTACAGACACCACAATTAAAAAACTTGAAGTATTTGAGATGTGACTTTATAAAAGAATGCTGAGAATATCATGAATAGCAATGATCACGAACAAGGAAGTTCTAGGAAAAATGGAGAAGGAACCAGAGATTGTGTTTACGATCAAATGCATAAAATTGCAATATCTGCCTGTTTAGGAAAAATACACTAATTAGTGGCCTGCAGAAATAATTATATATATATATATATATATATATATATATATATATATATATATATATACATATATAGATATATACATATATATGTATATATATATATATATATATATATATATATATATATATATATATATATATATATATATATATATATATATATATATATATATATATCTATATATAAAATTCGGATTTCACATCTCTTCAGTATTGTAAAGTGGACAGTGTTAGAGTAAGTCGCAGAATAAAGCGTGTGGATAAAATATTTAAGATGATGATGGAACAGCAAAGTTGTGCAGTTAAGTAAAATTGTTTTAAATTTAATAGTTTAAAAAGAATTCTGAATCTATTTCAAAACAGTCAAAAGCTAAATTTTTCCAAGAAACAAAATTTCGTGATATTATGATTGATTTAAAAAAATCACATTCTCCTATTAGTAGCCCCTTTTTCTGGTTATAATTAAACGGGTAGTAAATATAGATATCAATATAAGGTTGAATGTTCGAATAATTAAACTTTGAGGGTATACAAGGCAACTATCGAACACGGTGATTAATTTAATCTTGCCCAAGCGCTTTCGATCAATAGATCATCTTCAGGGGCATTTCGTCAATTGTGGACTATCCGACATACTAGAATGTCATAAATGTAAAAACTGGACATAACAATACAAAATACACTACACTAAGACAAACAAACACTTTAAAATTTATATGGCGAAGCTACATATTGTGAAGAAGCCAGAGACAGAATGAGTATGTCAGATTCTGTCTCTGGCTTCTTCACAATATGTAGCTTCGCCATATAAATTTTAAAGTGTTTGTTTGTCTTAGTGTAGTGTATTTTGTATTGTTATGTCCAGTTTTTACATTTATGACATTCTAGTATGTCGGATAGTCCACAATTGACGAAATGCCCCTGAAGATGATCTATTGATCGAAAGCGCTTGGGCAAGATTAAATTAATCACCGTGTTCGATAGTTGCCTTGTATACCCTCAAAGTTTAAATATAGATATATTGAAAAGATAGAATCGTTACACTGTAAAAAATTATAAATAATAATGATTCATTCATTCGATACTTTAAGTTGTTCTTCTTTTTTTATATAGACCTGACTCTGTCTATTATTTATCAATGTGCCTCCAGTAAGTTGTCGTTCAACAATCGTTTTTGTGTTATTCCTACTGATCGTCTTCCTATTGGGAAACCGTCTCTTGTCATCTTTATTACTCCATCTGTTGTCATTCGGCTTATATCATCATACCACTCTACTCTTCTATTTCTTATCCAGTTTTCGATGTTCTTCACCTTGCATCTATGTTGGATATTTGTACTTCTAGCTCTGTCTTACCATAAATTTTTCATTTGATCATTTATCATTGGTCTGATGACTGTTTTGTCAACTCTTTCTTCCGTTTCTTTCCCGATATTTTTATTTCTTCATATTGTTTAATTTTGGCAGCCTGCGGTTCTGTTTACTCTATTTACTTGATCTTGTACTTCAGTTTTCAGATTTCCGTAGCTAAATAATGTGATGCCTATATATTTAAAATCCATCGCTTGTTCTATTATTTGACCTTCCAGCTCCAATTTACATCTTAGTAAATTTGCTATTATAACCACTGTTAAACACTGCCCGAAGTGATTGCGGGGTGGATTAAGTAGCTCTGCGGTTACTACAGCCGGTCCCAAACCCAGATAAAATGTGGAGAGGGATTGGCAAGGTTAGTAAACTACCAATCGTAAAAACAAATACTACTCAAAAAAACAGTACTTTAAGTTAAAATCTTTAATAAATAAAATTTAATAAGAAAAATTAAGTTAGGATCTTTACACTGTAAAAATTATATGTAATCATGATCCATTCTACTTTAATACAAACAAAGTTTTTGTTTCTTTTAGAAACCACTACCCAGATCTGCTTAGAAGTTAACAATAGAAGTATACTCCACGAAGTAAGACCTACAATCTGATTTTTTTATAACTGCATTCTTCATTAACGTCTTCATGTGACATAAAAAATTATGATATGAAGGATAGTTTTTTAGGGAACAAAATTACCATTTCAATGTCGTTTAAATTCTGTTTGTGTTGTACAAAGTATTTTTTTAGGTAAAGGAAATGTTTTTAAGGGAAAATAGGAAAAATAGCTCATAACATTTCTAGCTCACACTATATACAAGGAGTGCCTTTTAAATTTTTAGAAAGACTAAAATAGAAACGAAGTTTAAAAGAAGTGTTTTATTGCGTTTAAAAATATTTTCCTTTAGGACCTACATGTTTGCATACATTCAAACTCCAATTTTGGAAATATTTTCCACTGTGAATTTTATGTTTCAAAAACATGATTGTGAAAGTCCTCAACAGCTTCCTGGGGGATGGAACTTGCTGTCCGCGCATATTTTGTTTAACAGGGAACAAAAAAACGTCATAGGGTGATAAATCGGGTGAATACGGACAATATCACTTTTTAACGTTTTACAGTGTCTACTTCTCAAACCTGTTCAGAAGAAGGTACTATGGCCTATGATTCAAATGATTCAGTGATATACTGTGATTACATCAGAAATTGAAACCGAGGAATCTGTCGGTAATGAAAAAGATGAGCAAGATAATAAGGAATGGGACACAAAAAAAGGAATACAGCAGATGGAAAAAGAAAAAGTAGATCGAATACACCAAGACCTTTAACGTCTTCGTCTTCTTCAAGTGCCCTGTTAGTTGCGAACGTTGGCTATTAACATGGCAATTCTGATCTTGTTTGCGTTGCTTCTGAATAGTTTGACCGATGTGAGCCCGAACCACTTCCGCAGATTTTGGAGCCACGAGTGTCTTTTCCTGCCTGGCCCTTGCTTACTGTCTATTTTTCGCTGGACAATCAATTGCAGCAAAACGGTACTTATCGTGTCTCAATATGTGGCCTAGATATTGAAGCTTTCTTTGTTTAATTGTATTCACGATTTCTTTCTCTTTTCCGATTCTTTGGAGTACCTCTATGTCGGTGACATGTTCGGTCCAGGATATACGAAGAATGCGTCGTATTTAATTTAACGTAGAAAAGAAATATTGAAAGGAAAAAAGAAATATAGGGCAACCGTAAAAAAGGGAAAATACAGGCGCCCAAGATGTGTCAACCAGCAGATGGTTCAAAGTGTCGTTACAAGTGTATGACAATATTTTCTGAAAAAGATCGCAAATTATTGTGCCAAACATATTGGAATTAAACATATCAGAGACGAAAATACTTTATACTTATGCATGTAATTTACTCGTAGACCTAAGAAAGGAGAACAGAGTAAACAAATGAGTAATTCTATATCATATTTTTTTACCTAAAAAGATTCTAATCAACAGATGTGTCATAAATTCTTTTGCAAAACTCTATGTTTATCAAACTTTCTCATACATAATGTAGTTTAACATTAAAATGATATAGGAGAGTATGCTAATGTAAACAAATAGTGCAAATAAAACTCCAGAAGAAATTAAAACTACAGTGAAGGAAAGTTTTCCCGTTACTGAAAGTCACACCTAGAAAGTTTTCCCGTTTCTGAAAGTCATTGCATAAAGAAATCAAGTAAGAGATCGTACGTAGATACTAACTTAAACATCAAGAAAATGTATAACTTGTTTCTGAAAAAATGCAAAGAGAATCAGTGGTCAACTGTAAGCCTAATGACCTATCGGAGAATATTTTCTATAGAAAACATTATGTCATTTTTTAAACCAAAGGAGGATCAATGTGGTACTTGTAGTAAATACCAGAATACACCTATGAAAGAAAAGATATCAGTGAAGGTAAAGTACAAAGAGCATCTTAAAAGAAAATCAATGTCTTTAAAGTGAAAGAAGCAGATAAAAAAAGTCTGTTTTTGATGCAAAATTTAAATCTATAACATGTGACATGCAAAGCGTGCTTTAAATTCCTTCTGCTTAAGTTAGTTTATTATACTACCTGTGTAAATTAATTTTTTATAACTTTACGATTTACGAAGCTGCCTCATCAAACGATGCCTTCTGGTATTTGTGAACAGAAATAATTGGAAAACGTGGTAGTTGATTGTTATTATACATAAAATCACTTTCTTATGAGGTACGACATTTAACGATTTTTTTCTGATACATGCGGTGGGTAGAATAGATTGGAGTTTTACCACTGTATACTGGCATTGACATGGAGGTCGATTCCATGCATAGCTCAATTGACAGAGCAAACCGAAATGTTGATATTTTTAGCATACATGACAATAAAAATATTTTTAAACTGGCGAGGGATGGTAGAAAACGTTGTACTTATCCCAATAAGACTAGAGAATTAGAACTTAGGATTTCTTTAGATATAAAAAAACTAGTTCAACTTATAATACACAACAAAAAGAATATCAAAGAGGTAACATGGTGAACTGGTTGAAAGTATAATGTTTCAAATTTGACAAGAAATTCCAAACATAATTCATTACAAATATTCTTTTAATAAAGAATATGAACAGATTGACATTGTATATCTAATCTAATGTACATCACTCTCTAACGTATACATTTTTTTAGTATAGGCATTTTTTGAATAAGCAATAATTTACAATTTATAGTATAAAATTAATAAATAATACAACTACTACATACAAATAAATATATTGATAAAACTGAATAAAATAAATTTGGCTAAAATAATTGTATAAATTTAAAAATTTAAAAATATTTTATAAATTAAAATAACAATAATTCATATTTAAATTACAACCGATACATACAATGTATTTTGGCTGCATTTTTAATGGTACTGTTCATCAGAAGTTTTATTATTTATATACTTCATCTTTATTTACTTAAAAGCCATTTATTTTTTAATTGTTTTCACCAGTTTTGATTACCATGCCAAGTACATAGTCAGCAACGTAGAGGTAAATCCATGACACTTACCCAAGCTTTATAGAAAGCATCACCATCGGACATAAATACTTAAGAAGTTATAGATCCTATCTTAGTTGTAATGATTTCAAAAGAAATGGGCCCAAAGAATGTATCTGTTTTAAAATCATGAATGTGTTGCTTGTGTGAGTCCATTTCAAATAGGTAAAAGAAATAATAAATAAGACTTACTCACAATCAGTTTAATTTAACTATTTTGATGACCAGATTCTACAATATGCAATAAGTATCTTCAGGTCTGTCGATACAAAGTTAATTAAATGCTGAAATAATAAAACCCATATTAGGGTGTTTTCTTATAAAGATAAACAAAGATAAATGATATAAATTACAGTAATTGTGCCAATATTACATGTCTGTGGTTTTTCAAAAAATGAATAAACTATTTAAGCAGACAAAGTAAGACCCACAAATTGGTATAAAATTAGTCTATTGAGTTGTAATAAATTAGTAAATAAACAAAATATTACTTACATGCCTGTACAATATTAATTAATGGTTGGAAGAATATAGTTCAGACTATCCTGTATTGCTGAACGGAGAACTTCCGTTTTACTATTGTTATTGTTTGACAATAAACGGGAAAGTTTCTTGAAGAGATAGATTTTATCCAATGAAGTAGAAAATAGGTGTAATGTGATTGTTTGTTAAATGAGAGTGATGTTCTATATTATTTAATTCTTTAAAAGTTATTTATATTTATTTAAGAGATATTTTTATGAAATGTGTGTAATTTGTTGAAATTTTTTTATTAATGTGACAGCTAGAGACATACAGAACACACTTATTCTTTTTCTTAGCCTTCTGTCATCCATGTTTGGACATAGGCCTCTCCCAACTCCTTTCATTGGTTTCTATCATGAGCAACATGTTTCCAATTAACCCTATTCATTTGTTATCTTCCTCTTGGTCGTTTTCTTTCGTAAGGTCTCCAATGTTGTATTGTAGTATTCTTGCCTGCAAAGGCAAAACAGTATAATGTGAAAAAAGTGAGTTTTGAGAATAAATGACTTTTTGTTATTTTACTGTGCCGTTTTGTCATTTATAAAGTTAGATAAATGAAATTTGGAATATAAAAAAAGTATGTTATTATAATAATTTTTACAACAACAAATACGTGTAGTTTTTTTAAATGTGCTTGTCAAGTCACATATACTGTTTTACCTTAGTTTAATCTATGATATTATATTTATATTACTAGAAATAAATAGTATAACTAATTCACAAACAGTTTTACCATGGGAAAAAAAAGAAAATATATTTAATAAAACATCATTATAAGTTGATATTACAGCTGATACCCATTAACTAACAACAAAAAAAGATGAAATGCACTGTCACTAACTTTCGTCACATACAAAATATATTGTCACTAAGTTAAAATGAGCTAAACACCTTCATTTATTAAATCTACAGATGTCTCGTTTTCTGGAAGATCGACCCAAAACTGCTTCCTACTTGCAGGCATTCTCGAGACAAGCTCTGCCACAATTTTTGCTTTCTTATTAAGAGATATTCCTCGGTCTGTTGTCATCGCAGTAGGCATAATTAATTTTGCTTTTCTTTTGAGCGTATTTTTTGTGGATAAAAAATCACCCCTAGGAGACGTTTTGTAAGTAAAATCTGTTGATCCACGAACAAATTTTGCACAAACAATGTCCCTAAAAAAAGGAATAGATTCCTCGCCTTGATTCGATCTTCGACAACGAATTATATTTTCGAATTTATAAAAATCAAAATATTCTAAGACTTTTATATCTGCGCGACTTGAAGATTTTGCGCAAACTTGTTTAAAATCATTAAAGTCGCAGGTGTTCTTCACCTTCCGCATACCTTGCTCAATTCGGCCATGTAATCCATCAGCGGCCATGAAGGTATGACCCTTAACTAAATATTTTAGAATAATTTCATGAGTTGAACAATACGGAGAATTGATATAGCAGATAATTGATGAATATAAAGCAAAATTTTTGTTCTGTCCTGTGCAGTTATCCATCCAAATAATTATTTTATTTGCATCTCTATTTAGTTTCAAAAATGCAACAAAGGCACTTGCAACGTCTTCGGCACGACGACCAGCTATCCCCTCATGCCATAAAATTAAATTATGACGGCCCATTTTCTTTTGCATGGAAGCGAATGTTTCGTTGAAAGTGATTAGTCTCGATGTAAAAAAAGATTCTTTGACATCAGGCATCCGTGGTAGTAGCACGACCTTCTGCATATCTGCAGAAAAACAACGTGCTTCGGCATATGGAATCTGCTGGTCGTTTAAATATTCTTCTCTTATTTGGTCAACCTAAAAATGTATATATTATTACATGAGGACTAAATTGTAAATTAAAATGTTTTACCCTCAGTTTGTGTTCAGCCTTACGTTGTATATTTTCTTCTGACTCGTTAAGATCCATTTCTAGAGAAAAGCCGCACTTTTCTGGAGTCGCTTCATAAAAGCCAATATTCATTTGGTCTACCATTTGTCGGTAAACTTCATAGCATACTTTATTATCTGGATGAGAGCTGTTATAATCATTGTGCATAAATTTAATAGTTAAGTCTGGAGGCAAATATTTTCGATTGGGAGCGTGTTCCCTTGCATAGTGCGACGGCAAAGGAGTTTATATGTGCCACAATGAAGTTTCCATCTTTTTTATTAGACGGTGGATACCTACCACGCTGATCTTGTCGTGGTACTAATCGTTTGTTTCCATTTGCATCAGTTAAAGATAATCGTAACGATGTTAGCACATTTGCATTGCTGTATCCCAGGGTACTTAAAAAAAACTTTTGGCAAACATTCACGATAATTATTTCCCCATTTGGATTTTTTTTTTGGTAACACATATTTTCTTGTAATATTTCTTCGACTTTCTGCTTGAAGTTTTCTTTTGGAAAGTTCTTCAGTAACCTTAGATGAAAGCCATATTCGTTGTAAATGTCGATTCATATTCCAGTAATCTTCATTGATAAGAACTCTATCTTCAGCAGTGATCTTATCGCAGCATTTCATTTTACAATTACAGGATTATCTTATCGGATGTTTATTTTTGTTGCTTGCCATTTGGGTGTCTAAAGATCTATCCCGTTTTTTCTTTTGTCCCATTTCCTCCAAATTATTGTCCTCGTTTATATCATGCCCAATGACATCCAGGTCGTTATATTCGTTTGAATTCTGTTCACTTTCCTCCAATATATTTTCTTTGTTTGCATCATCTTGTTTATTTTGTACGTACGTTAAATTTTCCATGCCTTGAGCGTCTTTAAATTGTACAATTCTATCGGAAATAATAGCAATTTCTGGTGAAGTAATAATTGTTTGATCTGAATATACTTTTCTTTCTATTTTGTCAAGTATTCCCATTTTTTCCTGAGTTTGCTGATTAGTATATTCTATTTCTCTGCCTAGATTAGTTTCAGAACTTCCGGTTACATGACGCAAATCGACTACTATTTTTCTCAAAATGTTCTGCGTTTCTACCATTTTTGTTTGCTCATTCGTTTCCATGACAATTTTCAAACCATTCCTGTTTGTTTTTTCAGGAGATGCGTGGCTATTCTCGGCCTCGTTTTTTTTATTAGTTTTGTAGGGTGAATACACTCTTCTTCAGAATCATCACTGCTCGAAGTAGGGTTAAAGTCTGGATCATTATCACAATCATCCATTTCGTCATCACATAAGAAAGAATACTCCGTAGGGACAGTATCTTCCGGATCTAAAAACGATGTCTATTTTTAATAGAGTAAATAAAAGAATATCTTTCATTTTAGCCAAACTATACATGATATACATAAATACTCTATTGAAACAATATATACTGTTTATCACCTTCGGTATATAAGCAAAGTTAGGTACATGTTTCTCTACAATGAGTAAAATGGAAATTTGAAAAAGAGAAAGATTTGCCCAATTCTTTCCCGTACGATAAAAAATAAAAAAATGATGGGGGTTTAGTTTATACGATGTCTCCTGGTAATCTACAAAGCTCTCTAAGGCTACTTGTTACTATGTAGTAATATATACCACCTAACTATTATAATAGTTTAACATTATGCAGTTTAACTTACCTAATATACTTACTGCTGATTCATTTATGCTGACTATTTCGACATTCTTACTGTCTCCCAATTCCTGAAAGTAAAATAATTCAGACGGTTAAAAATTTGTACAATTTCTCAATTAAGTATTTGATTGCCAGGGCTATCAAAGAGCCGATTAAATAGAAAAAGTTATAAAAAAGCAGTATTATTGTATTTCATACCTCTTTTTTGTATTAGCAAAATGATATTCTAACCTCAAATTATAACAAATAAAAATATCTCTATACTTACGGCACATTTTGCTTTCCTAGCATTTGATAATATTGTCAGGGTTCTAGACGACATAATGCACTAATATTTTCCACTTAAAACAACACTGAAAGTTACTTTTAATCACAGAGTTGTAACAGCAACGCCGACAAACAAACACAAACTGTTTTTGATACACTGTCAAAAGAGTATATTAAGCCTTATCCGCATGTACCGTTGAAGGAGATAAAAATTCCTATTGGTCATACCATGGTAAAACAGTATATGAAATGTTATACTATTTTAGCATTGGATTTTGGACGCCGTTTTTATGAAGTTGTTACGGTATAACAGCATATAACACATATATACTATTTTACCATAATAATTTAAAAAATAGATAAAACTATATACCAGGGATAACAAAGATATATGCTTATATATTTTTTTGTCATGGTAATTTATAGCTGTATTTTCAATCAAAGCAGTGTAAGATGAGGTATACTATTCTGCCTTTGTAGAGTTTGTCGAATATACTGTTTTACCATAGGATAGACACAAGTACACGTACTCATATACTGTTTTACCAGTGACATATTTCGAAAAATAAATAAGATAGAAATTATCTAAAAATTGCATAAGAAAGAGCGGAAAAAATAACCCAGTTTCGGCGGCAAATTCAAAAATCGATTTTTTCACATATACTATTTTACCTTTGCAGGCAAGTATTCCAACGTTGGTCTTTCTGTCCAGCAGTGTGACCCGCGAAGCTCCATTTAAGTTTGGCAATTTTTGTTGTTATGTCCTAGACTTTTGTTTTAGATCTTACCCAGTTGTTTCTCTTTTTATCTGACAGTCGTATACCTAACATTGCTCTTTCCATTGTTCTTTCTGTTGTGGCTAGTTTATTCATGTTTGCCTTGGTTAGGGTCAAGGTTTAACATCCATATGTCATGATAGGAAGGATGCATTAGTTAAAGACTTTGCTCCTCAAGTATTTGGGTATTTTGCAGTTCTTAAATATCCAACTAAGATTTAAAAATCCTGGCCATGCTAGTCTTGCTCTTTTAGTAATTTCCGCACTTTGGTTCTTTTTTTCAAGACTCAGGATCTGGCCTAGGTAGATATATTCCTGAATTTGTTCTATCTCACTGCCGTTTATAGTTATATGTCTGGGGTCATCTATGTTTGTCACTATTTTTGTTTTTTTCATATTCATTTTTAGGCCGACGTATTGGGTATTGGGAGCTAACTGCTAGTTCCCCCAACATAATTTGCAGTACCTCAAATGTGTTCGCTTTAATCACTATGTTCTCAGCGAATCTAAGGTGGTTTAACTTGTTGCCATTACCGTTAATGCCATAGGTTGACCAATTTGTAGTTTTGAAGACGTCTTCTAGGGCTAGGTTGAGAAGCTTTGGCGATATTACGTCTCCTTGTCTCACTCCACTCTTAATGGGGATGAGATTTGTATTTTCATCTAGTTATACCATCATAGTTGCATTTTCATATATGTTATGTATTAGTTGCCTATATCTCGAATCTATTTTACAATTATTAATAGCTTGTTTTATGGCCCACATCTCGATACTATTAAACGCCTTTTCATAGTCGACAAAGGCAAGAAATACGGGTAGTTGGTATTCATTTGGCTTCTCTATCAATGTTCTCATTGTCAGCAGAAAATCTAATGTACTATATCTTTTGCGAAAGCCAGCCTGTTCAACCGGTTGGTAATTATCCATTTTGTAGGTTAACCGGTTATTAATAATTCTCATAAATAGTTTGTATACTTGACTGAGCAATAATATAGGTCTACAATTCTGTAGATCACATTTGTCCCCTTTTTCGTGTAAGATTAGTACTAGACTCTCGTTCCAGTCTTTAGAGATCTGGTTATTATGGAGACATATATTAAATAGCTCTGTTAGTACAGGAATTGTTAATGTCTTGCTGGTTTTCCAGAGCTCAGCAATTATACCGTCGTGTCCTGGAGCTTTATTATTTTTTAATTCTTTTAAAGCTCTTTCTATTTCGTATTCTTTTATATTTGGTAGTACTTATGATCCCACGTTTTTTATTTTTCTTTTGACGTTCTCCTTTGTTGTTTCATTTGGCTGGCTTTGCAAGCTGTATAAGGATGTGTAGAAGTCTTCGACAATATTTTTGTTATTTTATATTTGTCCTTCTCTACCTTATTCTTGGCGTCTTTAATTTTTTGCTGATTTTTTTAATTCCCAGTGCGGGTTTTAGACATTTTAAGCCGCTGTTGTTCTCAATGAATCGCTCTATTAAGTTCTCGTTACATTTTTGTATGTCGCGTTTTAGTTCTTTTCTAATTGTTTTATTAAATTCGTTATATTCTTGAGTATGGCGTTTGTTTTGCGCTAGAAGTTGTCTTCTTTCCGTCATTAGCTGTTTAGTTTCTTTGCTTATTTTGTCTTTTTTAGTCCTTGTTTTCTTTGCGACCCGTAGTCCTGCGGCGAGAAGGTTTTTATTTAGGTTTTTATTAATCTCGTCAATTTGATCTTGATTATGTGAAGTATCAGGTTCGAAGTTATCCGCTAAGACCTATCGGAATTGCTCTTCATTTGTTCTTAATTTAAAGGCATCTATCTTCGTTGCTTTTTTTAAATCCTTTTTCTCTCTTCTTTCTTGTTAATATTTATTTTTGCTCTGACTATACGATGGTCACTACCCGGTGTTACGTTGTTTATTGTTGTGACGTCTTTAAATATTCCTTTGTTGTTTGAGAGAAAATAGTCTATTTCATTTTTGGTAGTTCCGTTAGGTGCGACCCATGTCGCAACCCACTTTCTGTTAGGTTTCTTTTTGTAGAAGGTATTCATAACATACATGTTTTCTTATTTCAGGAATTCCATAAATTTTTCTCCTTAAACATACTTACTTAAACTTAACACACTCCAAAAGGACAAAACAGACATTGAATTTTAAAAAAGGGGGACTTAAAAGCCGTACATCTCTGACTTGGAGACAATGAGTTTGTTTGTTATCTATTAGATTTTAGAGGTAAATTTGACAATCTAATGTTGGTTAAAGTGTGACAGTTCTGTTCTTCTTGTATTTCTCAGTACTGTAAGTTAAGTAAACCAGTTTGTTAAAGTAAGCAGATATTAATGAATGTCTCTAAAATTTTTAAATAGAAAAAAAAAGTTAATATGTTTAATATTGGCATGCTTTTAACAATAATTAAATAATTAAATTAAAAAAGAAGACAAGACAGTTAAGATTTAAATAAATTTAAATCTAAATTTAAATGTAACAATCTGGATATTCAAATAAATTTTCTATTATAACTAACTCAATTTAGTCAAAATTACAGAACTAACTTAAGTGATTATTTTGTAATTAAATATGTACAGTTTTAATCAAAATCATTAATAAAGTTACAAAATTTCTTTGAAAAACTATTGTTGGTGCGAGAGAGTTATCTGTCATGGTATGTGTAAATATTTTATTTTAGTTCTAATATGTTAGTATGAAAACTAGAGCAATAAGTAGATAAATTGTTGATGGTAAATTCAAGAAATTGACTGAATTATTACGAAGTCAATTAGTTGGTAATTCTAATATCTGACAGTTGAAACCGGAAATTGGTCTAAAAATCAGGTAAACGATTCTCTAATTAAACGGGTGTAAAGCAAATTTATTCTTATTTCAAGTTTTCATGTACCATCAAAAAATATATCCTTACACCGACAAGTACATTGGTAAGTTTGTATAATAATTATCTGTAACACTTTAACATTTTCACATTTATGGCCGTGTATGGTTAAAAGTTTAGTATTTCTATTTGACAACGTAAATTTGCATATGCTTAGGAATTATAAAGATTTATTTAATTATTAATACTAGTCTGAACGACTCTTCCATGTTGTGTTGGAAACCCTCAAACCACGTGTTGACTTGAAATAAATTTTTTGTAAAATGAGTATATTTCCCGAACCAGATGGGATATAATAGATATTTTTTTTTTTGGGTTAAATAAGTTAAGGTACCATACCAGTTTAATACTGATATTTAATATAGTTTTAGGAAAAATATGGTTTCTGGTAATATACTAAAGAAAATTCTATGATCAAGATACCTCTTGGGGTCCAGATTTGAAAATGTTTTATGTTGAAAATGTTTTATGTTGAAGAAATACCATCTCTATAATAGGAAATCATAACTATTTTTGCCATGTGTGGAATCTGTATAAATGATGTGTTTACCAAATTTGTTTAATAATTCAATCTGATACTGGGTCATTAAAATTAGAACAATATCGTCTTACTTAAACATATTATTTTCTGCTACTGTCGATTGTAATTTGTAATAAATTACAGGTGATTTATGTATACAAAACTCTTTCTGAATATTTTGCAGATATTTTTGATTCAACAAATTCATTCGTTTAATATTATCACTAGCAGATTCTCGAATGTCGTTCAATATTTTTTGGAAAGATACCTCCATTAATCATTTTCCTATAAAATGAATTAATTAAAATTATGTTCAATTACATCTTTTATAAAATTACCTGCAATCAGTGACCTTTCATCTTTGGATAAATTTACAAAATGAAGCGATTGGTTACGTGTGTGAGGGGTAAAAATTCAATTAAATGGTTTAATTGATGCTTCAATTGAATTTAGTTATTTGTTTTCAATTAATTTGATAGTTGAAGAACATGCTGAATTCATTTTATAAGAACCTTTTCTTCTCATCGGTCTTTTTCTTGTTTCCTCTGAAACCTATTTTGGAGATCCTGATCTGTGGCAAATATAATAGCTAATTTTCTTCTGAGATGAAATATTTCTATTTGGTTTGGAATAAATACATTCATGCGGCTTTTCTTTTGATGCTTTCCATTTATTAAAATCTAGAAGATTAATACACAAATATAATATTATACCTAACAAAAAAAATATATAAATAATTAGTAATGAAATAAAAAATGTTCTCACAATCAATTGATTTGATTTAATTGATTATGAGAACGGCTTTTATTTTATTATTAAATTAGTATGTACTCACATGCAACTCATGTAATATTTAAAAATACATCTTTTTGCATTTTTTAAAGCCCTTTTTTCTATTCGGATTGCCGAATATAGGCCTCTCCTAATTCTCGCCATTCATCTCTGTTGTTTTGTAAGATATTTCCACATTGGCCCTGCAGTTCTTTTAATACCGTCGCTCCATCGCATTTGCAATCTTCCTCGTGGTCTTTTGGCTTCATATGGCCGCCAATTCCCGATTTCTTTATTCCATCGGCCATCCTTAAGATGTTTGTTATGCATTATGGACTTTTTGCATTGTGGACTTACAATTATTCATGGATATAAAATTACCAGTGTGCTAAAAAATATCCATCTGATGTTCAGCAACCAGATGATCTCGAAAATCGTCATAATGAACAAAATTATTTTGCAGTAACCACACTTTAATTTACCATAACTCCCTGCATTGACTTTTAAAAGCTCTAGTTTATAAACTGTTTTTTGTTGAGAGTACAAATATTGTACAAAATTACATTTAAATTCTTTACCACACGAATCACATAGACTTTTTCACTTTCCATGCTGTTTTGTTTGTTTGAAATTCGAAGTCACTTACTTGTGAATTTTAAATAAACTAACTTTTCATTTGTTCTTATTTCAAAATTGAAACGAAATTACATGGCAGCTTTTTGGTTACAATTATGTCCGTCATGACGCTACAATCGCGTCCACTAGATAGCTAGCCGCTCGTCGGCGGAAGACATGGCCACATAGCCTCCCAAACAATGACATCAACAGAAGATCAACCTTGTCTTAAATATTAGTTCTATAATTGTGTTCGTAAATTAAATGTATATAATGTTCTTAAACATTTTTTTGAAATTTGTAAAAGAAACAATTTTCTCTCCAGTAACTATTGACAAAGGCAACAACAATCCAATCAAATTTATAGGCAGAGACAGAACCTCCTTATAACCTACTTATGACTTGGTCACATATAATTGAAAAAAAAATACCAAATATTTCCATATCCGAATGAATGGATTGCTTGAAGGTGTTGGTGATTCACAAAATTTCATATAATAGAAGAGCTTTCTTGTATCTAATATGTAAGTTATTTCTTATATATATATATATATATATATATATATATATATATATATATATATATAATGTATTTACCTTGTTACATATAAGTTAAAATTTAAGATACATGCCCTATAACAATTATTAAACGACTCAATGTCTCAATGTCTCAATGTATTGTATAGTACGTCAACCCTTACACCAAATAAAATTTTTACAGTTATCATAATAATATCGATTATATCTGTACCTCAACAGAAAAAGGGCTAATGTCCATTTTTACTGTTTGGAGAAAATGGGGTTAACAGGCTTGGAGTATGTTGTTTATTCAAATATCTAATCAGTTTATCAAATGAGATTTTGGTGATTTTTTTTAAATATGTATGTCAAGCTTTATTTCACTAAATACTATTTTATTATTTTTCTTTATACCTAGAAAAACATGGACATTGGCCTTGTGCAGATTTTGCCGGATAGCGACATTGGCCCTGAAACAGAGCAGTAAAATATTATGATTTAGAGGAAAATTTTTAATTTTTAAAATACAAAATACAAAAGAAATTAAACTAAACCCCATCTTCTAAACTAAACTTTGTTATTTAAACCCTATTGTCCTTGATGTCTGGAGCTGAAATAGTGTCAGCATTTTTCACTTTCCTTTCGAATTCTTCTTCTTCCTTTTGTCGTTTTTTAGACAGTCTCTGCTATATATTGATCTTGTCCATCTTTTGATAAGCTATAAAAACCTTTAAACCATCTTTTTCTTTGTTCTTCAGTAAATTTTTAATAACATTTTTTCCGACAATTACATGGACGTTTTATTTGCTTTTCCTTTTTAATCGCTCCTTTTTAGATAAATATTCTTTCCCGTTCTGTTTCAGTTCTCTTGTTCTATTTTTCTTCCACGATTTATTATTCCCCATTAGCTTGATTGTCCTTTCCAGTTGTCACTTATCCATTTATAATACGTATAATTATGGTATGACCTAATGGTATTATTATTATTAATAACGGTACAATCTAAGTCAGGGGGAACACAACTTGCCTTCGTTAAATAAAATAAATCAATATAATAATTTGTATGTTTACAAATAATAGTAATACCTTACCATTTTTAAAAAACAATGTACAGTTTTCTAGAATTTGTAGAGTTCTTTTACTCATAAATTATTGTAAATTTTATAATAATATTATACCCTAGCAAGACATGCAAAACATAACATCAGAGCCTGGTAAATTTTTTGAGGTTGCAAAACAACTGTCACAAGCACTTAGTTAGGGCCCATGATACTATGACTTCCAAGATAAAACCACTTCGCAATCGAATTTTGTACGTCGATGCGCATGACGTCACTTGGCGATAAAATTTTATCTTTAATTTAATATTTTAAAATATATTTTATATAAAGTGCACACATTTATTTGTCAACGTATTAGATACACGATAAAACAATACTAAATCTGACAAAAGTCCATGCAAAAGAGAACATTTTGTGGTGATATTTGTCGCCAAAAGAGATAGACTTTATCTTTAGTTTATAGCATCATGGTTAGGGTTAATGTCCACGCAAGAAATGAGTAAACGGCCAATATTCAGGAAGCTAGACATTGGCTCTGTTTAAAATAATAATTTAAAGGCCAAACTCCAGTGATATTTCCATTGGCTTTTTTTCATTTTATGAAAAATGGACTTAGGCCAAATTATTTTAAAAATAACTTGAAAATTAAAATATATTTGGAGATTTGGGCTATTTTTCTGATAAATTTGTGCAATTTTGTCTATTTCAGTAGTGATGTTAATAGCACATTATATCATATTTTGGACATTGGCCCTTTTTCTATCAAGATACAGATATATAGTACCAAGATTTAATTCAGGTTGTAGTAGTTTGCTTGATTTTTCGCTTTGATTGTAATCTTTGTTTTATAAGTTTATCCCTTTTTTGCCCGACGATACTCTGAAGTCCCAAAATTTTAAATCGTTATGATTTTCTTATTACGGCCGAAGTTGGCGTAATTCCTGACGGGACGGACGCGTACAACGGTTATCTAGCATAAGAGAATCTTTCACCGGGTGTATTCGTTGACAATCGTGGGTAATCGAATTTAGTGTAACCGTAACTGCTGGCGGTGGACGTTTGTTGATGTAAGCATAGTTAGTCGTGTTTACAATTGTTTATGCTGTTTCTGCGGAATTTTATTTGTGAATCAGACGCAATATACTTTAGGGTAAGCTCCAGTTAAATATTTATTTTGTTATGATGATAATTACGTCTCATATTACTACACAATGCTCTGGGACTCTCAAGTCCCGTCAGGATTCAAAACATGTTTTTATTTTATATTACTCCCTTTTAGAATGTCACGTAAGTGGAAGGATTTTATGAAAAAGCCTTTATCAGAAAAGGAACTAGAGGAACTGGCAATACAAATTCTGGACCTACCAGATGATGTCGACATTAGTGAATTTAAAGACAGCGATTTTGACGATAATGAAATAAGAGATGTTAGTCCCTCTGCAGCTGAAGAAAGTGAAGTAGTTGAAAATGATGTAGGTGAGATTGAAGAATCAGGAACAGAAGAAGCTATGGTTGAGGACGAACTAAATGAAAAAGTTGAACTTCTTGAAGCTAACCGGAAATGGCATAAGAAAAATGTCATCAAAATTATTAAAGTTACCACTTAGAAGAAGGAGCAGTGAGTCCAGAGTTCGCAGGTTGCACAACGCCTACAGATGTTTTTCTTAGACTACTTGGAGATATTGTGGAGAAGATAACCTATCAAAGTAATTTGTATGCAGTGCAGAACAACAAGACACTGAATATGAAGGAGGGTGAATTACTGGCCTTTATAGGGCTGAACTTTTTAATGGGGTACCATCAACTGCCCTCGTGGAAAATGTACTGGAATACTTCAGAAGACTTACATGTGCCTCTTGTTTCGAAAATCATGTCAAGGAATCGTTTCGAGATGATATTAGCAAATCTACATGTCAACGATAACCATCAAATTTCCAAAGACAATAAAGATAAGGCATTTAAAATTCGACCAATGATAGATACTCTAAACAAACAATTTACTAAATGTTGTCAGGGTACAAGAAAACTAAGTGTGGATGAAACTATAATCGTATTTAAAGGGCGAAGTAGCTTGAAACAATATAATCCGAAAAAGCCCATCAAAAGGGGCTACAAATTATGGTTTTATTTTACAGTTTGACTTATATCAAGGCAAAAACGAAAAATTGCAGACCAAATTCGAGAACTATGGTTTAGGAGAAAGAGTAGTCTTATCATTAACCAAGATGTACTGGAATGAAGGAAGAATTATTTATTTTGATAATTTCTTTACGAGCGTAAAATTACTAGAAAGATTAAAACTAGAAAACACATTAGCATGTGGTACAATTCGTAAAAATAGGAAGGACTTGCCTCGAAATGTAAAAGAAAAGCAGTTACAGCGCGGAGATTTCGATTATATGTATTCTAATACTAACATCGGTTATTTTGTGTGGATGGATAACAGAGCAGTTCACATTGCAACTAACTTTCATGGATCAGAAGTAAAACATGTTTCCAGAAAACAAAGAGATGGTTCGAGTATAAACTTACCATGCCCTAGCGCTGTGGAAGACTACAATAAAAATATGGGCGGCGTTGACCTTGCCGATCAACTACGTTGTTCATACTGTGTAGATAGAAAATCACGTAAATGGTGGCACCGTCTATTCTGGGGTATGTTGGACATTGCCTTTGTGAATTCATATATTACATATAATGAATTATACGAAAAAACCAGCCAGCTGGAGGGAAGAAAATCGGTTGCTATGGGACTTATAACATACGCAACTGAAGCAAAGAAGCGAGGTTCCCGAAGTTTTGAGTCATCTACACCAAACAAATGGAGGAAGTATAAAGACAGCGTGTTGGATGACGTCAAATTGGGAAATTTGGGGAAACACTGGCCTGTTTTTACCACCAATAGGGGAAGATGTGAATATTGCAGCACACTAGCATTATAGTCTAGACCTCAATCAAAGTGTTCATTTTGTGGTGCCTATTTGTGTTGTAATTCAAATAAAAACTGTTTTGCGATGTACCACAGCCTTCCTACTTCGTTGTAAGTTCTGTTTAATAGTAATCATTTATAGAAAATAATAAAAGCTTTTATTTTTAGCATTTTTTTTTTCTATAGCAACAGAAATCGCTAATAGTTATCTCCTGATAGAATCTCCTATCCTAATTCCTGACGGGACTTGTAAGTCCCATCTCTTTAAAAAAAGTCTTTGTGGCAAAAAAAATAAAAAAAAAATTAAATTATGCTTAAGCTATCTTATTATATCGATACATGTAAAAAAAATTGTTTTTTTTTGAAAAATCTTAATTTGGGCAAAAAAGGGTTATTCTTTGTTTCATGCTGGTGTTCTTTTAGCTTTTAGTTTTTGTAAAAAACAAAGACCATGTAATGAGGCATGATGAGGCACATATTGTACGCCTGGAACCCGGTAGTCTAGAAAATCTACTATATAATTCACATTGGCAACCATTTCATCAAAACAAAAAAATTGTTTTTATTTGTACTGTTGACTAACTAGCCGTACAAAGTATAGTACTATAGTTTTTTCTTGTCTCATTGGAATTAGAGCAAAAAAGTTTTGATAAAAACTTTAGAGAAAAAGTCGAAAGCTTGGCGTCACAAAACTCGAAGCGGTTAAATATGAAGACTGGCTAAGCTTAATATTATTTTTCTAATAATTTTTCTCATAAAGTTTAATTTTAAGTTGAATTGTATAATTCGAAAAAGACTTTTTAAAGCAAGTACACTAAACACTTTAAAATATTTTATGACTCTTTTAAAAATTTAGAAAAACATGATTTTGGCACTTTGCGTTACTTAGAAAAATTTCAAAAAAGAATACCTGCCTAGTGTGTACACAATATCCGCATAATCATGATTGTACAAACATTACATAAGCACTCAATTCGGTGTGTCCCAACATGTCCCAATATCCCAACGTGTACCCTGGGACGGCCAGTTATTTGCCGTTGACGATTACGGCCCCGGAATTCCCGGAAATGAGATGAGAGAGTTGTGTTCGCATTGTCGGATGTTGCGGAGATTAGGGGCGTACGTGAAGGGACCGAAGGAGAAAACAAGGGACTAACTATTTAATGTCATTATTAACTTTGGTACTATTGGTATAAAAGAAATAAAATAAACCAAATATATTATAGATTATAAATGACAAAGAAACTTATGACGTATATATATATATATATATATATATATATATATATATATATATATATATATATATATATATATATATATATATATGAATGAAAAATGAAAAATGAAAAAATTTTTACTTATACATGTGAAAAATTAGAGAATATTTTTTTTTTAATTAATGTGTCTCGGCTGCAGTGGCCATTGGCACAAACAATATTGTGTACAATAATTACAATAAGCACATGATACTAATTGCCAGTTAATCTATAAGCTTAGAACCTATAACTAAATAATACAATAATTTTATCACTAATTTATATATAAGTTAAAGGTAAAGTACATGAAAAACAAGGGGTCATATTCTGTTGAACAACTGAATCTCTTTCAAGAAACCAATTGGGTTAAATTTAGGTGATCTCGCCCGATCACCAATTAGGTGATCGGGCGAGTTTAACATAGCCATATGTTTCACAGTTAATACACTTGAGCAGATTTGGCAATTGGGCTTCGGCTCGGATTTCATTAAATATCCATGTGTGAATCGGGTATGTCATATTATTTATCTTTGGATGACAGCTTTTTCGTTTCTAGACATTTTTGGAACTTCAAAATTTTCAACAGTCTGCCGGATCTCATGTAATGCACTCTTGATTATGTTCCAGTGAGTTTGCCAGGTATGATACGGCTGTTGTATTGAACATTTGCTTTAGGTCATTACGGATTTGAATATGTTGAGCTTTTGAGGATTGACTGTTTACACAAGAAGCTTGCTTGGCTGCTTGGTCTGCTTTTTTATTACCAGGGATGCCGCCATAGGATGGTAGCCAGATGATCGTGACATCTACACCTTGAAAACCAAGTGCACTGTGTCTCCTATGGATTTCTTGAACTAAGGGATGCTGAGAGTATAGACTTTTAATCGATTGTAGTGACGACAGGGAATCTGTGTATATTGCTTGATTTTTATGATCTGTTTTTAGTTTTTTAAAAGCCTCTAGTATCGCATAAAGTTCTCCAGTGTATACGGCTGCATAAACTCGGTAAAAAAAGATGATTTTATTACTTCATCATGTGTGGTAACAGTACATCTATTGCCTGCTGCGCTTTTGGAGGCATTTGTATACAGAATTGTTTGGAATTGGTTCTTGCTCAGGAAATGTTGCTTTATGACAAGGCTTGAGGTTTCATGTTTACTGTATTCTAATAGAGAAGTGATTGAATGTGGGATTGGTCTATTCCAAGGCGGAGTATCTGGGATTGGGAAGAGATGTGTTTTAGTAAGGTCGATGGTGTTTCTTAGAGTTAATTTCTGGATGTCTATTATTGATTGGATCCTTTGCGGGGTCTCTTGAGGCGATGTTAAAGTAATTAAATGGTAGACTGGATTGGATGGGTTTGTGGATACGGAAGCAAAGTAAGATTAAAGAAGATACTCTCGTCGAATCCAAAGAGGTGATTCATTAGCCTCGCAGTAACGGCTATCTATGGGACTAGATTTGAAAGCGCCGAAGCAAAGACGAATAGAAGTTAGCCTACTGTCAAACGTTAAACCAAGTATTTTTTGATAAGTAACTAGTTGCAATGGAGTTCCATTAAGGGTGATAATTGGACTTTGGCTGCAGGGCCTTCTGATAAACCGTATTAATTTCGATTTAGTCGTTGAAAGAACTAATCCGGTTTTTTTGGACCATTCGCTAGGTTGATTTACAGCGGTTTGGAGTACGTTGCATGTGGCGATTGTACTTTTTCCCTGACAATATAAAATAAGGTCATCTGCATATATTAAGTTCTTGACTGGTGGACGAATACTGGAACAAATATCATTTATTGCAAGAATGAACAGTGTTGTACTAAGTACTGAGCCTTGTGGAACTCCATTATTTCACCCGAATGTTTCCAAAATTTCTCCATTTGTTTTCACTTTGAACGTTCTTTGTTGTAAAAAGTTTTTTATGAAGACATAAATATTTCCTGTTATCTTGTATTGACGAAGCTTTTCAAGAATGGCTTGGCGCGAGATAGTATCGAAATCTCCTTATATATCAAAGACAGTAGCGATTAGATCCTGTTTGTTTGAAATAGCGGAAGCTATTTGTGTTTGTAATAGCACTAAATTGTCCAAGTTTTAACGGTGACGTCTGAAGCCGGAATGCGCTGAGTCAATTATTGCATATTTTTCGAGAAGCCATGTTAATCTTGAATTAATCATTTTTTAAAACAATTTACATAATGAACAGGTTAGAGAGATAGGTCTGTATGACTTTGTTAGGTTTGAGGGTAGATCAGATTTTGTTATTGGTATGATAATTGATTCAAGCCACAGTTTGGGTAATTGCTGTGTATGCCATATCTTCTTCTAGTGTAAAATTGTTAATTCTTCTAGTGTAAAAGGAAGGTTAATAGCATCAATGTCGTGTCTACTAATTTATGTAACAAGAGAAATTTGTATATTCTATTCATTTGGACTTTCAATTTGTTCGACTTCGGACCTAAATCTCCATGAAAAACTTTCAGCCATGATTTGAGCAATTGTTTGGTTATCTGTTATAACTTTTTCTTTCAATGATATTGCTGGAATGTTTGGAGGAGTTTTATGACCTTTCATTTGTCTTATTTTTATCCAAACTTGAGATGGAGGAGTATCACTGGTAATTGTAGAGACAAAATATTGCCAGTAATCATTTTGCTTTTGTTAAGGACATATTTCGCTTTAGCTCTTAGCTTTTTCAAATAGATTAGGTTTTCTTGAGTTCTTCTTTTTCGATATCTGTTGAGGGCCGTTTTTGCATTGACGTTAAGTTAGTTCACATTCTGAATTCCACCATGGTACTGCTTTTTTAGAAGGGCATATTGTTATTCTTTACATGATTTTCTGCAGACATAATAATGCAGTTATTAAAGAGAGTTGTTGTCTCGTCTATATCTTCAGATTGTTAAAGTAACAAAATATGATCTTCGGCGCTAGTTTGAAAATTATTCCAGTCCGCTTTAGCGATATTCCAATTAGTAATGGTGCAAAAATTTTTATTGCTATTTGTTACGACTATCAAAAAGTCGTTACTATCATATAAGCTATCTAAAGTATACTATGAGAGTGAATCGGCAGTTAACATATGTACTGGCTCTACTATTCATCAGACAAGTATTATTGCAATTCAATACAGTCTCTACGAAATTAGAGAATAGAATTAAATTCATATTAGGTGTTATTTGTATTCAAAATGAAATGGATTTTACTCGACTTTGGACGTAGTGAATTATGAACTTTAAAATATTGGGAGAATTCAAAATATTGGAACTATGAACTTTAAATAAAATTAAATGTAAGAACAGTGTAAATATGAAATGTTTCGTTTTAAAATTCAGGAAAAAATTGTTTGTAGTTGTTTTTAACGATGGAAATTATAAAACAGCGACTAACCATATTAAGCTATTGTCCTTCAAATTGGGAAAACACAAAAAAGTTAATTTATTTGTTAAGGTGTACAAAAACCTGAAAGTTATAAGTGGATGGATTTCTGAGAAAGTGGAAATTCTACTAGTTTGTTTAAAATATTAAAAATATATTGGTTGAAAAGAGAAAATGGTATAGTAGTTGGGTATTTGTATGTTTGATGAAAATTTAAAAGCGGAGAAGGGAGCATTCTCTTCTTGTTTGTGAAAAGAATAACATCTGAAGTGAAAAATATATTACACGCTAATGAAGTTGAACTAAAAAAAAACAAATAAAGTCACATATTGAAAAATTGTGAAAAAGCAATGGCGTTTTTATGTATGCTGATTGGTAGTCTATTGTTAACAGTATTTTCAAGTTTAAATAAATTATAACGGCAACTAAAATGGCATGGAAGAAGTTAAGGCTAGGAAAGTTTAGTTTTCAAAAAGATATAGGATTTTTGATTAGGACGTGAGATCGAGATCGGTCAAGAGATCGGTATTGGGAGCAGATCAAAAAAGTGAGTTTAGCTAGCGACTTGACAAGACAGTATTCGGATCAATTTTAGAAATAAAAAAATTGGAAGTAAATAGGTTTATTAAAACTTAAGAACAATATTACACATATATAAAGTTTTAAAACGGATTAGTGAATAGGTAAATATATAAAGTTGTTTTTTTATATATGCTATGTAAAGTAGTATACGACATTTAGCAAAGCCAATAAATTTGGGATACGCAGTGTTCAATTGTTACAATAGGGACGGAGCGATATTATTTATTATAATAAATATATTGAATGTAAAAACACATATCCGTATTAATTTTCCCATCATTAAGAAGTGGGATATTGAAAACATTGCTATGACGTTTGTAACGATGTGCTGAACGTTCAAAAGTTCAAACCGTGGGAGTGTCGATAATCACACATCCATTACCACGACAAGACGACCAGGTGGGATCCGGAGCGGATATTTAAAGCGAGCAAATGGCGGAATTAAACAAGTGTCGTAGCTAACGCTCTAGGCTCCCTGGCTCGCTAATGTATTGAATCTGCAAGCCGACCCGGACAGAGAGACTTCCACAGTGAGGATTATACTCTGTCCTTAATCAAGCAGAACCCGTGTGTATCGTGGATTGAACGTTACCGTCAACGTGGATCTGCAAAACCGAATATTTTGATTGCGAAAACGTTTGGCGCTTCCGCTGGACTGAGGTGGAAGCGAGTAAAAGTCTTTTTCTACTCTCTTACTAGTAAATTGTATATTACCTACTATTTGGATGCTTAATAAATGCATCATAACAGATACTGACACGTAATGACTAGCACGTAATAATAGTATATTACATAACGAGAGTTGTAAGAAGCTTATTACATGTGAGTAAAAAAGTTGTGCGCGAGCCGCGTAGCGGCGAGCGCAGTAATTTTACAAGCATGTAATAAGCTTACAACTCAAGTTGTGTACTATACTTTTTCTACCATTATTTTCGTTTATAAAAATAAAAATTGAATTACCACTATATTCACACTGACAGATTAATAATTTTTAATCTGTCAAAATAACGTCTGTTAATTCGTTTCCATGGTAACTCGACCAACTGACTTACAAGGCTTATGTGATATTACACATTTTTATAAAACTGAAGCGTAATTTTTTTTATTACGTGCTAGTCATTACGTGTCAGTATCTGTTATGATGCATTTACTTAGCATCCAAATAGTAGGTAATATACAATTTACTAGTAAGAGAGTAGAAAAAAAAAATTACGCTTCAGTTTTATAAAAATGTGTAATATCACATAAGCCTCGTAAGTCGGTTGGTCGAGTTACCATGGAAACGAATTAACAGACGTTATTTTGACAGATTAAAAATTATTAATCTGTCAGTGTAAATATAGTGGTAAAAAAATTTTTATTTTTATAAACGAAAATAATCGTAAAAAAAGTGTAGTACACAACTTGAGTTGTAAGCTTATTATATGCTTGTAAAATTACTAGTCGGCTCGCGCGCAACTTTTTTACTCGCATATAATAAGCTTCTTACAACTCTCGTTATGTAATATACTATTAAGCGATCGAATTGGCGTATTTCAGTTTTTGTTAGTAATAATATTTATTTTTTCTTTTACAGGCGTCCGCAGGGGAATGCACTTTCACGGGATCCTGGCGGGGATACAGAATATATTTTATTTTGATTTTTGTACGTACGTTAGAATTAATAGATTTATTGTTATTTTAACCTGTGCTTTACTGAGTCTGTCGCTTGGAAAGAGCTACCTGTCACACGATTTTCTTCTATTTTTTAAAATCCTTTTTTTTTGTATATTTTTATTAATTCTTCAATTTTTATTCTTTTTGTATGTTTTTTTTATTTAGCATAAAAAATATTTATTTGATAAAATCCACAAGGAAAACAATTCCTGTTGCTGGCTGTTTACCATGTATCACAAAAAAGAGGTTAGTCTTCGTAAATGGGTATATTTATTTATTTATTTATTTATTTAAATATACCCATTTACGAAGACTAACCTCTTTTTTTTTATTTATTTGATAAGCCATAGGCCTTAGAAATTGTCATTGAATTCTTTTTCTATTATAGTAACGTATACATCTCTATACAGTCCAGAAACTTTTCTGACAACCAAAGACTGGAGGCTCCTCAGATAATTTTAAGACAATTTAACTTACTTGACCTAGTCCAAAAATGCTTCCTAAGGGAGCTAGAGCTCTTTGAAAATAGTTGCTCACAATTAGTTTTTTTAAGTATCTCCAAAACGCTTTTATTTAGATAAATAGAACCTGGTAAGATTATTTCTCCACCGGAGTTAAATCGACTTTATTAATTTCTAATTTCTAGTACAAATCATAGCCGTCCGTTTTGAGTAGGTCAATGGTTTTTTTAACGCATAACTTTTTTGTTTTTAACTTTTAAGCAGTTGCGATACTAGATTATTAGATTTTCAGATATTCTAGTACTAAAATGTACTCTTATTTTAAGTAGTCGATGAAATACTCCAATTTTCCGAAAAATAGATTTCAAAATTTCTCTTTTTTTCCTGATGAAAGTTAGATTACTATTTTTTGCACTAGTTGGCTTTGAAATGTCAACAGAATTACAACCTACGTTTTCTATTGTCAAATTGTTGTTAGTTCGTAAAGTTTCTCTTTTAGTTTCTACTTTGTGGCATTCAAAGACAATCATTTTAATTTAACAAAAATGATTTTTACTAATGAAGAATACGCTGACACGCATTTAGTTTATTGCGACATGAGGTATAACGCTCGAGCAGTGATATAGATACATTGAAAAATTTCCCGATTAAGAGAAATAAGGTATATGTTCCCAAAAAATTATAAAACCGGGCGACATACTAATGTATCTGCAGCACATGAAGATGTTATTTAAACAAGTAAACAAGCACTGCTACAAGGAGATTTTCCGGCTTGTGAGGAAATCGTACTATAGGGTTACAAAATCATAAAAATCAAACTAAAGATTTTTTTACATCGATTTTTTTTGCGACACAGCTACATTCACAAAAAATGGATTTTTTAATGTACATAATGCACATTATTATTTGTACGTTAATGACAATCCGCAATGATTGTTTAAGCATTTAAGCATCAGCATAGATTTAGCATAAACGTCTGAATAGGATAAGTTGACGATTATCTACTCGGACCCGTGAAATTACCTGTTCGTTTAAACGGTGCTGATTATTTACATTTCCTGCAAAATATTTTATCTGATTTGTTTAGTGCCTTTAAATATTCGGCAAAACTTATGGTTTCTACATGATCGCCGTCCGGCCAACTTTAGCAGGAATGTATGAGAATTGCTTGACAATAACTACGAAAGCCTCTGGATTAAAAGAGACCCTATTACTTTGCCAGCAAGGACACCAGATTTGAATCCTTGCGATTATTGTATTTAAGAATATATAAAAGCATTTGTTTATTCCATTGTGATACAAAATCGTTCACAACTCTGGCTAAGGATACAAGATGCCTGCATCAAATTTAGTAAGAACTTGGAATTTTCCAAGAATTCGGCGTTTTTTAAGTAAAATAGAAAATGTATGCATAAAGACTAACGTTTATCACATTGAGCATATTTTTGTACTATCTACCTTTGATACTTGTTATTTTGTGGTACTCGTAGTTTTGTTTAATCGTAATAAATACTTTGTTTTTAAAAACTTTCAAATACAATTTTGTTTCAAATTGATTTTTTTCTTCTTTTCCCAAACTTTTTTTACGAATTGTGTGCAGCATTTATTAAAACAATGGCAATTTACAAAATTAACCAAGGTACCTAATAATTTAACTTTTATGAGTAAAAAAAATTAAAATAGATTTTTCTACAAAACGGTGTAGGTATCTAGTATCACAAATTTGTAAAATGTAAGCACAAAAAAGTTATGCGTTTAAATTACCGTTGATCTACCCAAAACGAACACCTATGAATCGTACTAGAAATTTGCAGTTAATGGAATCGACTAAACTCTTAAGGATAAATAATCGTACCAGTTTTCGTTTTTCTTAATGGAGGTATTAGAAACAAACTACTTATAATGCGCCATCTTTTAAAATTATAGTGAAATCTCCGGTTTTCGTTTGTCAGGAGAGTTTTTTTTGACGAATAATAAAATATTTTAGAAGAGTAAATGAAAAAATTATTAAAATCTGTTTTTACAGCCCAAAAGCTTAAAGGGTTTATTACCAATGTCACTTATATAAGTATTAAACCTTAGAGATCCATCCAAAGTAACTCTTAAGTCTTGTATTGATGTAACATGATTAAGCACCTTATTATTTTAATAATAAATAAGAGGAGATTTGCGTTTTCACCAACTCATACGGCAGCATTTGTTGATATTTAGGGAACTTTTGTTTTGCTGGCACCAATGCAAAAACTATTAAATCCTATTGAAGCAGTTCGCAGTCTTAAACGTTTTATTCACTTAATTTTTCCAAAAAGTATAAAATCGTTAGCATATATTTGCCATTTGAGACATTTGCCAATATCATTAATAAGGAAGTAAAAAAAATTGACTCCCCTGAGGGAGAACACCATTTATGTTAATAACTTGATGAAGATTTGATAAACAGCTTGAGGTCCAATCTAACAGTGAACTAACTATTCCCAGATATGATAACTTACTTATCCACATTAAATAATTTACTGTGTTAAACGCCTTATAGAAGTCGATGTAAATGGCATGTACTTCTTTTCTATCCCCTAAGGTATCGGGCACGAATTTTTCATAAACCTTCAGATTAATTGTTATAGTTGATCTATTCTAGCGAAAAACATATTATCCCGTACATAAAATATTATTAAACCGAATTGTTAGGTAACAGGATAAAAATTTTTCAAATAATTTACCAAATAAAGAGCACTTTAAATTTTTGTATAGTTTATATCTGGATTGTTGCGATTTTTAAATATAGGAGTAATACAACTTGTCTTCCAAGCTTCTGAGAATTTTATTATAATTCTCGATATAACGAATATAGTATTATATCTCCAAGAAATCTCTTGAAATACCAACTGGACTAGGTTTCAATTTAATATTCGTGCTCTCCAAGCAGTTTTACTTATCCAATAAATTAAGAAAAATATAGTCTAAGATATCAGTAAGATTATGGTAAGACAAATCGAACTATTTGTAATAAATTATTAAAAGTAACCTTATAATATGACATAGTATTTGGTGTGTTGTTTTCCTTATTTGTGTCACGAGCATAACTCCACAACTTTGAACTGAGAATTCAGAATTTAATTTTCAATATCCGAAATACGTTGGTGTTGTTGGTAATTAAAACCATTTTGCATTTGTTTTTTAAACAAGAGTGTTAACATAATTATCTATAGAGTCAGAGGACTTTAAAGCGTTTTAACCTTTTTTTTTATTATGAGTGTGTGATACTGTTCTGAAGCTATTTGCTTATTACACCGTAATACAATTACTATTTTCGTTAAAAATAAGCCACAATATAAATTTAAAATAAGTTTATTTTGACGCTTCGATTTCCACTTCTAAAATCGTTCTCAAAATAAAAACGTTAATAAATTAAACAAATTTCGTTTTTTTACCGAATGAAAAATTCTTCTAATAATTTAATTTTATCTGCCTTATTTATATTGACAGTTCAGACATATACATTATATTAAAGACCAATAAAATCAAATTATACCTGAATGTGATGGTATTGTGTTATTGTGTTATTCATAAATCCGATTGTGATGGTAAATACATAAATACACAGCCAATTTTAACACTTATGCCTTTCAACTCTATCAATAAATGTACCTGCTCCAAATCAGTACAATGTATATTTAATTTTATGACTATTAGATTTTGTTTTATAGCTATTAGCACCTTGCTACCACTATTACATTCAATAGTGTTACTATAGCGATCACATCTAAAAATAAAATAAATCAAATATAAGAAAGCAATTAAATCTAACAATAAATAAAAGCAAAGTTTTTTTCATTAAAGTTATTTTTAAACCAGGTTTCTGTAAACAGTAGTATTCGTCCAAAAGTATAGTGTGGCTATGGTCCTGAAGTTTGGTCAATAAACGTCTGGCATTTTAATGTTAATACTTCAGTTGGTTAGATTCTAGATTGCCTTGAACATCGTTTTCACTATGGTGCTTACCTTTTAACTTCGTTGTATTTAAGCGCCCACTTATTCGGTTTCTGACGGCGTTCTCTTCCCTATGAAAAACCGTGTTTTATGGCTGTACTAGGCCACAAATCACGTTTCCAAGCATTATTTAATTATTCCTGCCGTACGATTATCTTTATAGATGCATATCGTACCCTCAGTGCAAGACTGCAGCAACTCAAAATTTTATGAAAATGAAGTGATCATGGAATTCGATTGTAAACATGCCGGCTAAATATTACAACAACAGTTTAACTATTTTACGTTTTTATACATAAGTTCCATGCAAAACTGTTGTTACTCTAATGTAACAGAGTTACAACAGTTTTGCAAGGAACATTGCAATGGTTTCGATAACAAGCAATGAAAGGCACGAAAAAAGTAAGATATTTGATATTTTAATATCTATATATGTGGTGTTTAATTTTAATATTACAACGTGTCTCCGTAATCCATTAACAACCGAGAAAATAAACAAAGATAACAGAATAAAAGATTTACGATTTACCAATTTATTCATGTAAGTTTTATATCCTTTGTGTGACATTATATTTTCCATAAAATGTGTGCGATGTCATTTGAATATCTATTTATTAGATTGGATTAAAAATACATTAATTAGGACTAATTATTTACAGCCGAAAAGTATTTTGTCTTATGAAAGGAAAATCAGTTATCTTAAAACTTTAGTATTATTAGTACTGACAGGTTAAAAATATCTATTCCCGGAAAACTTGTTCTATAAAAACTAAATCTCAAATTGTATTTAATATTCATGTAACCTTCCGGGACGATTGTCTTATCATATTGCCCCCCCCCCCGTAACTTTTACCAAGGTAGAGAATTTTTATCTCCTTTTGTTAATCACTGTACTCAAGGTAGCCTGATTTGCATATTTTTATTAGTCCTATTGTTTTAATTTTAAATAAAAATATTGAAAGTTTTACAAATAATTTTTCTACCCTATTACGACATTGTCATTACAAGGCCTAGGAATTATGGCTATCAGAAACATGTGCAGACATAGAAAGATTAAATTGCCACTAGCAATGAGCCGTTTTATTAGGTACCTAATTATTCTAGGTACTTATCTGATTTCTTGGAATCTATTAAATGTAAAGTTTAATACCATACTATACCCCGATTGCTGTTGGAAATTATTTTTTCTTTACTTACCCGATGATTTATTGCCATTCGGGTATGATACCAGAAGCCCACCATTTTTTTTATAAAAATATTTTGGCCCAACATGATATACGAGAAAAGAACAACAACTAACAGAAAATGTGTCTACACTTTTTACAATTTTCTCCGTGCAAAAGTGTCGTAACTTTAAAATTGTAATACTAAATGTGTAGTGATTAACACTTTTCTCCGTTCAAAAGTGTTTGTGTGCAGGGATCAATAGGAAAATTCAAGGCGGGGCGATGCGTCTCGGAGTGCGTACTAGTCGCGCTCGAGGATACTACTATGGTTTTTTTTATAAACGTTTTTTCCACCCCTGAGTGGTGGTGGTGACCACCCTCAGAGGAAAAGGTCCGAAACATAAAACTACCAACTCTTTCAATAAATCAATTGCGGCTCGAACTGTGTGACATCTTGCGCCGTCTTGTTGAAGCCACAGGTTTTGCATATCATAGTTGTTCAAATGAGAAATAAAAATTTCAGTAAGAATGGCTCTATATCGGTCACCATTGACTGTAATGTTCTGACCAGCATCGTTTGTGAAGAAATACGAAGCAATGGTTCCACCAGCCCACAAATCACATCAAACAGTCAGTTTTTCTAGATGTAATGGTGTCTCAACATACACTTAAGGATTATCTTCACTCCAAATATGGAATTTTTTGTTTGTTGACATAGCCATTTAACCAAAATTTAAAGGCCTTAACAAAATTCGCTTATGAAAATCAGGATTAACGGCAATCTTGTTTTGGGGCTATTCACAGAATCTACGTCCTGCTAGGCGATAGTGTAGCTTCAATTCTTATACAAGTTGGATTTTGTAAGCACGCAAACCAAGATCATTTCGCAAAATCTTCCATCAAGTAGATGGACACATATCTAAATGCTGTGCACGATGGCGGATAGACCGATTTGCGTCTTCCTCTATGCTACCCTCTACATTAACAACAACTTTTTTTGTACGCACTGTACTTCATCTCTGTGGATGCGTATTATCATTTAGAGTAAATGTTCCATGGTTAATCGTATTATGTTGACCATAAAATCGACGTAGTTCGACATACGTATTTCGAATAGAACCATGATTTTCAAGATAAATTTGCACAATTTGGAAGAGTTGTTAGAAGTCAGTCTATTCATGATAAAATGACAAACCAAACTAAACATAAATAAGCTTTCTAAATGGTAGCCAATTATAAAACTGTTTCCAACTTAAATTTCCCTAACTCTTAAAAAAACACCCTTTATTTAAGAAAATTTCTAAATACTACTAAGATAGTCTTCTTTGTTTGATTCGTTTAATCTAATTTATTTACTTAGTTTTTCACTTGCTTGTCTTAAGTAATTGCTTTTAGTTTAGTTACTTTTTTATTTATTAGTTCCACTATAATTTTAAGGTGCTTTCTTAATCTGTGATGATTTAAGTTTTACACATTTTTTTCGAATTTTATTTTGATTGATTTATTATTTAAAACATTTAAGAAAATAATTTTGTAATTTTTTTTTTTGTATAAAAATGGTATAATCTAGCATATCAGATGTTATAATTTACAATACTTTTGATTAAATTTTATCTTTATATAATGTCAAATTGTCTTACCTTCTTTTGTAAAATAAAATAGGTTGACAAGACTTAAAACACACATAAAAATAAAAAAAGAACTAAAGAGAACAAAATATAGACACTATATCAAATACTGCATCTAGGATGCAGCAGACACTTACTAAGAAGACAACATGTTTCGGATAGTAACCAATTGGACTCCACTGTGACCAAGAAGAAGAGGAATGCCCAGAAAAATGAATAAATGACATGGTAGATGACATAAAAGCCACAAAGGTTATAAATTCGAAAGCTGTTTTTAAAAAATAGGATTGTTACAGAGTTTTTAAACTGTAGCACAATTTAACAATTTTTCATCCCAATATTATTTATATTCAATCGCTAAAAAATATACTTTAAACTATATCACAATCCCTTTCTCTTGCTTTTCAGATTATGGTGTTGGATGATGCTATGTTTTTGACTTTTCTTAAAATTTAAATTAGGGCTTTAATTAAAGATGAGACAACAGCACCGTGATTTGATTTCAGGACTTCATCTGCAATAAAACTTCTGCAAACTTTTTTCATTAAAATAAACAGGCAGCTAATTAAAAGTTTTTTCACTATTTACAATGTTATGTATGACTTTTTAACTTCTTTTATCAATAAATTCTTATTTGTTAGATATATCTTAGCAGAAGCTTAAAAATAATTTGAAAACTTGTATTTTTTACAATATAAATATAGAGTTGATATATTTAACTAATAATCCCTAACTTATATAAATACAGCATTTAAAGATATTTATTATAATTTGTAAATAATGGACAAAATAAATGTTAAAGAAATCCAACGTTAAGTTGTACCAACAGAAGTAATTTGTAGAAAAAACATAATATCACAACGAAGGACATAAACATGAAAGATTACTTTAATGCTTTATTGACCAACGGTTCTTACAAGTAACACTTTATAAAAGAGTTCCTTTTATAAAATCCATGTTTAATTTTACAGATACAAAATTGTCTGTTCGTAATCTTGCGTAACATTCTGACTATCGAATAATTATAAATTTTTATAATTATTAGAGCATAGGTAGATAGTCTAGGTGCCAGCTAGGTCACCATTATCATATATGGCTCTCCAACCCTGGGTGGGTCTTGGCATGTTCAAGAATTAGTCTTCATTCCCCCCTATCGTTCGCCCTGCGTTCGGCGTTCCAATTTCTGACTCCTGGATTTCTCAAGTCATCTTCGACTTGAGTTTTAAATCTAGATCTTGGCCTGCCTCTCTTCCTAGTTCCTACTGGCTCTTGATATAATATCTGTCTTTGGATGTCTCCAGTGTCCATTCTTTCAAGGTGTCCTAGTCACCTTAGTCTATTAAATTTAATAGACCGGACTAGTTAGGTCAGCTAGGTCACCGCCGTCTTTTTATTTTGCATGGGTCTACGCCAATTTTTTAAATATATTTTTGGCTACTGTGTGACAGTCCAGTGGGACTGTCGGTAGGCATATATTTACAAAAGGAACATTTTTATTCTCTAGAAAGAAAAAAAGAGAAAATATATCTTCTGTCTCTCTCTTACCTATATCTTACATATATGTAACGATTTTGCCGATACACTCTTGTACAAATTTACAATGTCAAACGCGCTTATAGAAGTATAACTTTAAAAGACAAAGGAAATGGGGTTAACTAAACGTTAATCCAATAATTAGAAATGCCAACACAATCTTAATACTTAAGAAAGAAGACCGAACAGACCTAAACAACTACCGTCCTATTTCCCTTTTGTCACAACTATATAAAACCTTCAACTAACGAATATCATATCCCGCTATACATGGCATTTATTGACTTTGAGAAGGCATTTGATAGTGTGGAACACTGGGCGGTACAGAATTCCCTACAAAACAGCAGAATAGACTACCGATATACCGACTTAATTACAAATATATACAACAATGCAACAACAACTATTAAGCTAATGAAACAAACGGAGCCTATTAAAATAAACCGAGGAGTAAGACAAGGAGATACCATATCGCCCAAGTTATTTAACCAAGCGCTAGAAGATGTTTTTAAACGACTACACTGGGATGACTTGGGAATTAATATAAACGGGCTAAATCTGAATCATTTACGATATGCTGATGATATTGTATTAATAACAGAAAAAAGTGAAGAATTACAAAGAATGATGGAAGAACTAGATAGAGAATCGACAAAAATTGGACTCAAGATGAATTATAGTAAAACAAAAACCATGACTAATCAACCAGAAGAACTTATGATTACAGTGGCACAAACAAAAATAGAATAAGTAAAAGAGTATATATATATATATATATATATATATATATATATATATATATCTAGGCCAAATCACTAAATTAAATAAAAAAAATCAGACCGAAGAAATAAAGAGAAGAATAATATTGGCCTGGGCATCATTCGGAAAACTGTCTTATATTCTAAAGAATTCAAAATACCCCCACTACTTAAAAACGAGAGTCTTCAATCAATGTATACTCCCTGTCCTCACATATGGCTCTCAGACATGGACGTTTACAAAGGAAAATATGGAAAAAATAGCAAAGACAGAAAGATCCATGGAAAGGCAAATGCTGAACATTAAACTATCAGACAAAAAAAGAAACGAATGGATCCGTAATAAAACAAAAGTGAAAGATGTCTCAACCCAAGTAGCAAAGCTTAAATGGAAGTTCGCCGGACACACCCTAAGGCAGAAAGATGAAAGATGGACTAAAACAATTATACATTGGAGACCATGGAATCACAAACGTAAAAGGGGAAGGCCACAAATGCGATGGTCAGATGACCTGAAGAAACACGCCGGGTCAAAATGGATGCAAATTGCCCAAGATAGAGAGGCATGGAAGAAGGAAGAGGAGGCCTATATCCAAGGATGGATTTTAAGGGCTGTATAGATAGATATAAAACCTTCACAAGGATAATAAACAACCGACTAACCTATAAACTTGACAACTACCAACCAGTGGAACAGGCCGGATTCAGGAAAGGATACAGCACAATCGATTATCTACATGCGCTTAAAATCTTAATTGAGAAAACCAATGAATACAACCTTCCGCTGTATTTAGCATTCGTAGATTATGAAAAGGCTTTCGACAGCATTGAACACTGGGCGGTTGAAGAAGCTCTGGTCAATAGTAGAATAGATTCAAGATACCGACAATTTATACATGATATTTACCAAAACGCAACCATGACCGTAATTTTGGACGACAAATTAATAATGGATAAGATAAAAGTTAAACGAGGAGTCCGACAAGGCGATATAATTTCACCTTAACTGTTTACCTTGACCCGCGAAGACATAATAAAATCAACAGATTGGGAAAACAGTGGAATATGTATTAACGGAAAATACCTAAATCACCTTAGATATGCGGATGATATGCTCCTGATCTCCTCGGAACGCGACAAAAACTGGAATTAATGCTGAATGAACTTCATAAAAAATCACTGCAAAAAGGCCTAAAAATTAAAACACTGAAAACTTTGTTTTCAAACTTCCACAAAATTTATTTAAAATCTTATCACTACAGCTATTTCGACTAATTGCCTTTCTTAAGTGATCTATTTTTGGCTTGGGTTTACAAATTTATAGTCTCTAATGAAATAGTTTAAGGAGGGGAGAACTGTTTGTCTCAAGTTGGTCATTCAGAATTATATTTGTGTTTTTTAATTTGTAGATTTCTATAGATTCTAACAAAGAATCTATAGAAATCTATAGAATAACAAGAATCTATGAAAATCAACAAATTAAAAAACACAGATATAATTCTGAATGACCAACTTGAGACAAACAGTTCTCCCCTCCTCAACCTATTTCATTAGAGACTATAAATTTGTAAACCCAAGCCAAAAATAGATCACTTGAGAAAGGCAATCAGCCGAAACAGCTGTAGTGATAAGATTTAAAATAAACTTTGTGGAAGTTTGAAAACAAAGTTTTCAGTGTTTTATTGTCACATAATATGAATTTCCATCAAGTAACGGTCGAATCCATCAATTGCCTAAAAATTAACTTCATCAAAACAAAAATAATGACAAACACGGAAGACCAAGAGGCAATAAAAATAAAAACAGAATTTATAATTTATAAATTCTGTTTTATCTGAATATATATTAAACAGAAAAAATAGAACAGGTAAATGAGTATATCTATCTAGAACAAGCAATCAGAGCTAACAGAGAAAATCAAACAGCCGAAATATCGAGACGAGTAAGAATGGGATGGGCAGCGTTCGGCAAACTTTCTTACGTTCTAAAAAATCAAACAATCCCTCTTTACTTACGAAGCAAGGTATATAACTCCTTTATAATACCGGTGTTCACCTACAGAGCACAGACATTGACATTTACATAGGCCAATTTGGATAGGATAATGAAGGCACGAAGAGCGATGGAGAGACAAATGTTGGGTGTATTACTTAGAGATAGAAAACGTAACCAGTAGATCAGAACCAGAACAAAGACAGTAGACGCGATAGAACAAACAGCAAAACTGAAATGGAAATGGGCTGGACACAATGAACGTCTCCTAGACGGACGATGGAACAATGCTATCGGAAAGTGTCGTCCACACAATGCAAATAGATTAAGAGGCAGACCACAGATGAGGTGGAAAAATGACATCAGGAAACAAGGAGGTCCCACATGGCAGAGAACAGCTCAAGATAGGGAAAGATGGAGAGAACTGGGGAAGACCTATATTCAAAAATGGAAGGATAGAGAATAGGTTCAAAAAAATATCCAATAATAAGAAGCCGAGATATTGTAAAATTAGTACAATGATGGTTTCAAAATAAGTACCTATTATTTGTTAAGCTTTTTGCAATCGTAACGGCTTCTGTGCATGAAAATGAGCTTAATTTATTGGATTTTAAACAAAATTTATTGTTATTTTTTATTTTTATTTGTATTAAAATAATTACACCTGTTTGAAGTTTTGCCCCGTATTTTTTTTTAATTTATAAGCTAATGATTTGCTTATAAGGATTTTATAGGCAAATTTGAACAATAATTATTTACACTACTTAAAATAGGAGTAATGATAAAAGTACCCAAAAAGGAACATTTTAAGCATAGAAAAATGTTCGTAGATTTATTTTTGGCCAAGATATTTTACTAGCACGCTCTGAGTCAAAAGATCAGCTTGTAACGAAAATGTACTTGCGCGAAACGCTTGATAAAAATTATGGTTAATATAAATATGTTATCTTCATTTCTAATGATCCTAATACAATTTTGTCATATAATTCTTATAACTGCCGCAATAACCAAAGCAGAGACAGAATCGGTCAGAACATTACCATCGATGACTTTAACTTTGAGCGCGTTAGGGAATTCAAGTATCTTGGAACAACAATAACTGAAGACAATAACGGATCAAAAGAAATAAACAACAAGATTCAGGCCGGCAACAGATGTATTTTTGCCCTCCAAAACCTTATAAAATCAAAACAACTAACACGACGTACGAAGATACAGGTCTATAAAACAATCATACGACCCGTTGTGATGTATGGAAGCGAAACGTGGACGATGACAAAGGCAAATGAAGAGAGACTACGTGTTTGGGAAAGAAAAATCCTAGGGAAGATCTTTGGTCCGGTGCTTGATGAAACATCAGGACAATATAGGATAAGAACTAATAAAGAGCTTGAAGAACTTTACCCAGACGCCAACATCATAAAAGAAATAAAGTCCAGAAGACTCCAATGGACAGGACACCTCAGAAGACATTCTGACGAACGAACAGTAAGACTGGTGTGGCAGTTAACTTAATTATAATAGTAACTTAATTATAATAAAATAGAACTCTTTTATTCTACTTACTTTTTACCTCAATTTTTGGTACTAAATAAGAAAAAAAACATGAAAAATTAAGATTTATACATAAAATGCGAGTATTTCTTTATTTTATAAATGTATTAAATATTTTTAGCATACCTGCACAAATAATTGAGATTACAATTTCTTTTTTAGATCTGAGTGGTTCATGGCTTAGTACTATTGTTTTAGTTTTTTGAGGTAAAACTGTCGTAATAAATTCTTTTGTTTTGATATTAAATCTGTAGACCAGTCTTTTCAGACTATCTGTGGTCTAGTTTTTATTTTATAGGAAAAAATTTTATTAAAAAAAAAACTTTTCTACTTTTTTTAGTTTACAAACTAGAGCCTTATAATTATATAAAATATTTAGAACATCTGTTTAACAATTCGGCCGTTAAATTTCGTAATTAGCAGCCAAAAATACATTAAGAAAACTTGGAGTGGACCTATTCGGATTGAGAAGGGTACGGAGACCTACCTAGCCCCTAGACTAAGAGGCCGAGGTAGTCTTGATTACAGATTCTTAAATTTTATTGCACGTGTCTTGAAATCTAGAGGTAACAAATCTGGATACATTCTTGGTTAGCAATTATTATCATGGTCTAATTTAGGTCATGTTTAATTAACCTCATAACTGTTTTACGTACACAAAATTATGACACAAAACTCACAGTATCAGCACCTTTTGTTTCTGATGATTATAATAAGTATATGGGAAGTATAAATTATGCTGACCATGGTGGCAAAAAGACTAAATGAATTAAGAGTAATTGCACAACATAATCGTTATACCCCAAAAACAAGATGTCAGGAATTAATTGCTATTTAACTGGGAATAAGCCACAATTAAAGATAAAAATACGTTTATTGACGTTTCAATTTCCACTTCGGAAATTGTTCTCAAAATACAAAAAGTAAATTTACTGTTTGTAAAATAGGTAAAGAAATAATACATAAGACTTACTCACAATCAATTTAATTTAACTATCAGACGACCGGTTTCGCTTTCTACAATATGCAAAAGCATCTTTAGGTCTCGATACAAAGTTAAATAAATGCTAAAATAATAATAAACCCTTATTAGGGTGTTGTCTAATAAAGATAAACAACGTAGATGTTATAAAATTAC
This sequence comes from Diabrotica balteata, assembly GCA_918026665.1. NCBI lineage: Eukaryota > Metazoa > Arthropoda > Insecta > Coleoptera > Chrysomelidae > Diabrotica > Diabrotica balteata. The sequence continues at coordinate 47,230,901 of OU898283.1, read as the reverse complement.
AATAATTATGCGAATATTACATGTCTATGGTTTTCCAAATGAATAAAAAGGTATAAAAAGTTTTAACAGACAAGGTAAGACCCACAAATTGTTATAAAATAGTCTTATAGATTGTAATAAATTAATAAATGAGCAAATAAATAAAACATAACTTACATGCCGGTACTCTACTAATTGATGGATGGTAAAACATGGTTGAAACTATCAGGCGTTGTTGAATGGAGAACTTAAGTCCGCTATTGTAGTTGTTTGACAATAAACGGGAAGTTCTTGTGGTAATAGATTTGATCCAATGAAGTAAAGATAGGTGTAATGTGATTGCTTGTTAGATGAAATTTATGTTATATAGCATTGTATTATTTAAAAATTATTTATACATATTCAAGAGATATATTTATGAAATGTATGTTATTTATTGAGTATTTATTTTATAAAGGTGACAGTATTATGACAATGAATAAGATTAGATGTACAAATTGTGTGGGTGTGCAATGCTTTTAACTTGTAATTATCAAATTTCTCTGATAAAGTTCTATTGGCAAAATGGTAGATTATTGCAAAATCAAGTATATAAAAATAGTAAAGTTAAAACCATTAAGGACATTTTAAACACACAGGAACATAAAACACTTAGAAGGGAAATAACAAACATTAAATTTAAAAAGGGAAAGGACTTTTATGCACTACATCTCAGTCTTGTAGACAATGAGTTTTTTTTATGTTATCTATTAGATTTTAGAGGTAAATTTGACATATGTAGGTTAAAATGTGACAGTTCTTCTTCTATTTTTCAATACTGAAGGTCAAGTAATCCAGTTCTATGAAATATCCTGACATTAATAAATCTCTCTAAATTGTTTTAATTAAGATATCAAAAGTAAATTGATGTGTTTAATATTGACATACTTTAACAATCTTTAATTAATTAAATCCAAATGTAACAATACGAATAATTGAAATATATTCCCCATTAAAACTAACTCAGTTTAGTTCAAATTACAGAACAAATTACAGTGATTATTTGGCAACCAAACATGTACATTTTGTAATCAAAACGTATAACAAATTTACAAAATTTATTTGAAAATATTGTTGGTGTGACTCATCTGTCATGGTGTGTATAAATATATAATATATTTTACTGTTTGTATTTTGAGAACGATTTCCGAAGTGGAAATTGAAACGTCAATAAACGTATTTTTATCTTTAATTGTGGCTTATTCCCAGTTAAATAGTAATTAATTTAAAATGCCACAAGAAATTAGCTTCAGAACAATGTCAGGAATTATATTCAATTTAAATAGATGTTTACTTGCGCAAGTAATAGAGGTGTATATTGGGTTATGTATAAAAATATTCGTAGTACATCTGAAGTTTGAAGTACAACAAATATCCAGTCTTGGCTTCATTGGGTATATTTACTGTATAGTATATTTTTATACTACAATGAAAAAAAGTGTGTTTTTGTTTTAACAATTGCTAACTAAATTTTAAAATCAAAAGAGTATTAAGGTTTCTAATAGCCTTATTTTTGATTATGTATAAAAATTTAATAATTATTTTTGTACTTAGGTATCAATGTAAGTACAAATAGGCAATATAGTATACCGTATTTTGCTAATGTCACTTAGATTTTTGTAATAAATTCCCATTTTCATCTCCCAGCCGGTAAATCAGAAAAACTTGAAAAACTCTACAAAGGACTAGTAATTAATCTTAGGGGAAAATACAGGATCAAGGTTAATAGAAGAGAGAAAATGTTCTTCCTCACGGAAGATCAAAAGACGCGTCCTGAACAGTGTCTATAGGTATATAATCCAATCTATAGGTACCGGAAATAAGGACATGGAGAAGACTGGCCCTAGGTGGGAAAAGCTAAAAGGATGTTTTACGGAAAGTCAATTTTCATCAAAGTAGCATTGGAAAAAGAACAGGCAGTGTGTAGTACATTAAATTTAAAAGTATACCATATATTAAAAATACTCAAAGAAGGTGAAAAAGTAGCTATGATAACGGCGGCAAAAATGGTTTAATAAATACATTCAATAAAATATTAACTAACTACAAAAAGGAGGAATCAAACAAAACTATACTTTTGTATTTATTCTTATTAAGGCCACTCGGGATAAACGTGGACAGATGCAAACGATGACATCATAAATAAAATCGTTCATAAAAGTGCTATGTTGAATTTAACTTTGTATTTCCCTTCTATACTTAGGTGACATCTACCAACAATCTACGAACTCACAATACAAAACTGTTATTTTAACACACATGACAGCGAAACTTAACCTATAAAATATTTGGTGTATCGGTTTGGTCGGCTGTTACGGTAAGTACTGGTACTTACGTACCTAAAACTAATTGCAATATGGTAGAAAAATACATTAAAAAAAAGACCAGAGAAAATCTACACGGCAGAAAATGTAAAAGCTGAAGTAAACGACGTTAAAAACCACAACCGTTCTTATCGCTCTGCTGCAGAATATTATAGAGTTCCAAGAAGCGGTATATTTAACCGAATAAATGAAAAAAAAATTCACTGGAATCTTTCGGTGCTGGTCGGCATAATGCCCTTTTAAAAGAAGTTAAGGGTCAACTTGTAACAAGAATGACTTGGCTGAGTCGCCAATATAACAAGAATGTGTAGCAAAAATGTGCAGTGTAGCAATAGGGTAAACTCTAAAATGTACCTTGATACACCAACAGACTAATATCTGAAATAACAGAAGATGGAAGGGATTAGATAGAAATAAATTATGTAAAAGAAATAAATAAAGGGTAAATATGAATATTTAAAATATAATAAAATTAATGCTGGCTAGCGACTATGCAGGAGAATGACCACTCGACACTCAAAGAGGGATTCGGCCAATTTGCATGCCCTACAGAGACCGTAAGATGTAAGAATTAATGACTAGAAACTACCAAGAAATAAACGGATGAAAGATAAAGTTGCTCTACTGAATGTTTGGGCGCCAGGAAGTTAAATATTTTCTTCCGAGATATGTTGTATTGCTGAAATAGAAAAAGTTGGGTACTAATTGAAATATTAAATTTTAACCACAACTTTAATAATTACCCAAAACTTATGTACAGACTATGTTAAATACTTATCTATAACCCACCACCTCTTATGTACAGTTAACTTATCTATATTTACAATAAAATCCCTGAATATAATGATAAACAATTTCCCCCCTAACGTACCTATTAATGTTAAATTTTGACAAAGGTTATACTCAATGATTATGTATAAATAATATAAAATGAAATATAAGATAATATAAATATAAAATACTACTCACTAATATAATAGTTTAGTTTTCGTTTAATAAATGCTTAAGTTTTCAAATGAAACTCTCCGGATATGTGTGCACACAATAACCTAACAAGGAGAGATTCAAGGGAGAGTTAAAACCTCATCCCTTGGTAGACAATAAATAATTAAATTAAGTTACAATGACTATTGTTTTAGAAAAATTGAATGGATTTATTATTAAAGATATATATTTAAATTAAAGTAAAGCAAAAGTTAAAACCTTGAAGAGGATGTTGCAAAAGTTATAAAAAATATTGGAATGACAAACAAAAAACAAAATAAGTTCTTCCTGCCGGTTTCCGTAGGTTGCCCTGGAAGATGATCCGGTGAAGAACTAGACTCCAGTGGGTAAAAGTACACCAAACCTGGATTCCATGTATATATAAAAAAATCTTCTTTAAATCCCCATATAACTTAAAATTTCTTCCCCTTCTCCTTAATAAATATAACCCCAAAACTAAAGGTTTCTTCCCTGACTTGTGACTGGATTCCAGAAGTTGGGCTAAAAAGAACAGTTGTGTTACTCCAAGTCTTTTGTTCATACAAAAAAGTAAGGACAAAAAAACACACAAGGTTTATCAACCTTGAAAGGTGATACAAGAAATGTCAGCAAGTGACCTTAAATTGAAATAAAAACCTTAATGGTTTTGGTAAATAGTGACCTTCGAATGGTGTGACAATGTTTTTTATAAGATAGTTTTAACGGAAAGTATGATCTTTATATATTATTGAATAGGAAAAAAAAAGAAATATTAGCCGGTTTAAACGGTATGAACTTGAAATAAATAATTGTTTGCTTTCACCATTGGAAAGAAATAAAATTTGAAATGATTATAAAATCTAATACTTGTAAAGTATTTAGGTATTAATGAAATAAAGTAAAATGAGACATATATAAGATGTGTGAAATATCTATCGAGAAAGGATTAAAATTTATTTGAATTTCGCTAACAATGGCGGATGATCTGACATGGTTTTTCATATAATTTATTTATAAGTTCATCTTACCCGCTGAGGTGGTCCAAAACTTAAAGTATCCTCGTACAAAACACCCAAAATAACTCAAATTGTTGCCTTTAAATCAACAGTTCTTCATAAAAAAAAATAAACTTAAACTAAATTCCTCAAAAATGGCACCTCCCAGCCGCCACTATGATCGATCGAACGATCTTACTTCGATCGAAACCAGTCACCAAGTGCTCTGTTAAGGTTCTACAGCCGTCAAGTGGATGTACTTTCAGAATGTTACACCAGGTGGCGCGATTTAATGCCAACCTTAGAGAATAAAATTTACTGGGAGTTATTTAAATATTCAGTTTAAGAATATTTCAACTATGAATTTAATTTAAAGTTAAATTAAAAGACTCCAGTCACAACAAAGGTAAACGGTTATTTGAGTAACGGAGTCGTTACAAACTAGAACAGCTAATTTTAGCGAGAGCCGACTTTGGTTATTCCATGGATAAAGAAGAATTATTATCCTTCGTTCAAAGTTATTGTCAAGATTCTAATATTTCCACTCTTTTTAAGCAAAATAAATCCGGTCAAGATTGAAATAAGAATTTTATGAATCGACATCCTCGATTATCATAAAATAAACCACAAAGTTTGCAAAATAAAAGGGACTTGTATTGTGATCCTTTTGCTGTAGAAGAACATTACAATAAATTACAAAAAAATGTAAATGACAATTTATTTGACCAAATAAATTTTCATTTATTTTTTTCGTTTTCTTCACCTACGACGAGTCTGGATTTGTACGGATCCTTCCAAAATTAAGGGTATTGGCCAAAAAAAATAAAGCGCTTTATTAACGCATTCGTATTACACGTCGTAAGAATATATCAATCAACTGTTGTATTAGCGCTGATGGTTCTTCTTTACCACCTCACATAATTTTTCAAGGAAGTGCAGTCTTACCAAGATGGACAGGAACTGGTTTAGATTTTCCGGAGACCACATATTTGGCAACTTCTAAAAGATATATGAAAGAGCCAGTTTTCTTTAATTGGTTTGCTAGTCAGTTTATACCCATGAGAAAAAAGGTAAAAGATCACTGCCAAATGTAAAGCTTACTCAAAAAGCACTATTAATGTTTTATTGACACAATAGCCATATAAGTGTAAGACTTGTACAAGCTGCCTAGTAATTTTAATCTTCCTAGCCATCTAACGCACAGACTGCAGCCTCTGGATTTTTCTGTTTTTAGTCCTCTGAAAACTAAATGTAATAGAATATTACTCACAGAAATGATACAATGTTTGGGTGTTATTAATAAGAACAAAATATTAAAAAAAGATCTTTCTATTGCCATCAAATACATACGGATAAAATATCAAACTCCGGATATCATCGTTCCGGGATTTGTTGGTACAGGTTTTTTGCCAGTGGACCAAAATAAATTTCCAGAGGATGATTATGACCAAGTTGCGTTAGCTATGCACAAATCTACCATTAAAACATATAACTGCCAGGGACACAATAACCACAAGTTTGGAAAATGTTGATACCAGTCACATGACTTCTGGTTCCATCGTTTCCAAAAGGAAATTACCAAATAATAATGTAGAAAGTTTGGTTACTCCAACTTCAGTCAAAGAAAGACAAATACGGCTTAAGCAACTTTAATATGGAGAAGTTTTAACCTCCAAAGAAGTTTTAGACTGACTGCGTCAAGAAGAAGAGAGAAGATAAAGTAAAGTTATAAAACGACAACCGGGCAAAGAAGATAAAACTCCACAATCTAGAACAAAGAAAAAGGTTCTAAAGAAAAATATTTTAAAAAGCGAATCTAATACCAAAGAAAATTTGGAAAAAGAAATGCAAGAGAATATGAGAGAGAGTGAGAGCGATATAAGCTTGAATTATTAAACCGAAGATGATACGCCTGGAAATTTTTTAAAAGATGTTAGTTCGTCGCAGAAAAATACGATTGATTTAAGGCGAGAAAATGCGCAGCGGGAAGAACAGATTGCAACAGATAAGCCATCCACTAGTAATATTTTTCAACTATCAGGCTGCAATGATAGTTGCCAAGATTTTCTTATTCGTTATTTTACACTAACAATCTCGAAAACATGTTACGTTAGTCTGGTATCGGAAATTGTTTACGATAAAGAAGTAAAAATGACATTTTTAGATCGACTAGGAAGTTTTTTTAGAAGGTCAATGCATTTGAAGTTTAAGAATGTAGCGGTAGAATCAATTATAATAAAGGTTTTTCTAGAAGACAAATATCCCGTAACATTATACTTTCTATTAAGGACATTGAACAAGCTTGGAACGAGGAGAAGCTTTCTCACAAATAGTATTGTTTTTATTTAATTTGTTCAGTGTAAGTTTGGTTAATCACTTAGTTAATCACAATGTACGTAATTTGATACGCAATAACTTTTTAGCTTTTGTCTTCATTTACCGATTTTATTTTATAGGTGAGTTGTTTCGTGTAAACTTGGCTTCTTACTTATCTTAATCATACAATATAAGTGCTTATTTTATAAAATGTGTTCCAGTTTTTAGTATTTTTTTGCCTTTTTGCTGAGCCGTTTATCGTCTCCATCAAATAAAATAAAATAAACATTTTTCACATTATTGCTTAACCACAACGTCTTACTGTAGATACTTAAGTCAAACTTTCGTGTAAAGTCCAATCGATTTTTCTAACCACGTTGCAGTTATTTTAAAATAAATATCGGCATAAGGCGTTAATTTTTTTAATGTTTATCTTGTCTCAAACTTAAATATATTATCTTATATAATTTAATAATGATAAATAACTATATAACTTATCTCTTAACTCAAAAAAATTAGGTTAAGTTTAATTAAGTCACATACCCTCATTGCCATTTCTTAAGACTTAAACTTAACTCCCTCAACACAACACAACTATTTACGCGTAATACTTTACCATGGTATATTATTTTACGAATGGTTTTATTGTAAGTATGTGTTTTAATAGACTATATCAGCGCCTTAGCTGCATGTCCGTAGGGCGATGTGATTTGAACATATTATAGTTAGTGTCGTTTTCATGGTAACCATGACTTTATCGGGTGTTATGAATTAAACCCCAAATACCTATATTGCGGACGCTCAAAGTAAATGTAATTATTTTAAAATTTAGTCCGGTTAGGTAAATATATTTAAATGGAATAAAGTTTAAAAAAAAAGTGATTGAAGTTTCAATATAAAAGTGTGAATATCTTCTTTTTCTTAACGTGTCCCATCCCTAAGAACATTGACCATCATCATGACCCATTTGACTCTATCTGCATCTTTTCTGAAAAGTTCTATTGACGTTTTTACACTCCATTGTCTCAGATTCTTCAACCAGGACGTGCGTCTTCTCCACGGTCCTCTTTTGCCTTCCACCTTCTCTTGTATGACCAGCCACAATAATTCGTATTTCTCGTTTCTTAGTATGTGACCAAAGTAGCACATTTTTCTTTTCTTGATAATATTGAGTATTTTTTTATCTTTTTTTATTCTTCGTAGCGTTTCCGCACTTGTTATGTGTTGTGTCCAAGATATTTTTTACATTCTTCCATAACACCACATTTTAAAGTTAATGAGTCTTCTCTCTATGGCCTCTGTAATTGTCCAGGCCTCAACTCCATACAACAGGTCAGAGAACACGTAGCATCTTAATACTTTAGTTCTAGTTTGTGGTTTGTTTTATTTGTATTCAGTGTCATACCTTTCGCAGTATTGGGTAATGCGATTAACCAAGATCTGTAGTCCTTCTTTCCTGTCCGCAAGGAGTATTGTGTCATCTGCGTATCTAAGATTATTCAGAAATGCTCTGTTAATAAATATACCTTTATTTACGTCTTCTAATGCCCCTTTTAACAATTGTTCTGAATACATATTAAAAAGTAAATGAATAAATAAATTTCTTTCGATTTTTGTTGGTCTATTTGTATTATAGCTTTCTGATATCGGTATAAATTGGCAATGATTCTTACGTCTTCGTCATCTAATGCTGTGTCATCATTATCATCATTTTGGCTTTACAACCCTGTGTGGGTCCTAGCTTCCCCAAGAATTCTCTTCCAGTCGTCCCTATCCATCGATTTCCTCCGCCAAGCACGTATTTCCATATTTCTCATATCTTGGTCTATGTTATCTAAGAATCTTGTTCTGGGTCTTCCTCTTCTTCTTTGACCAATAGGTCTATCAACAAGCGTTTTTCTAGCTGGGTCAATTTGCTCCATCCGCCTTACATGGCCTACCCACCTCAGACGTCCCATCTTAATGTGTTTTACGATATCTGGTTCCTGGTATATTCTATAGAGTTCGAAGTTGTATCGTTTTCATCAGACACCATTTTCATTTACCGCTCCATAGATTCGCCTCAGTATTTTTCATTCGAAACATCCTAACATGTTTTCATTGCTTTTTGTTAAAGTCAAGGTTTATGAACCGTATGTTAGGACTGGGCGTATTATTGTTTTGTAGAGTTTTACTTTTGTATTTCTTGATATAGCTGTAGATTTAAAAAGGAGATAAAGCCCAAAATAGCATCTATTAGCTGTGCAAATTCTGCGGTTTATCTCTGCGGTAATGTCATTTTCAGTATTGACGAGCGTTCCCAGGTATACAAATTCGTAAACTGCTTCGATGACGTCGTTTTCTATAACAAGTGGCCGTCGTATTTTTGGTTGCGGACCTACTTTCATGTATTTCGTTTTATTAATGTTTATTACTAAACCCATTTTTGTAGTTCCTTCCCTTAGTGCTACATACGCCTCTCGTGCTGCGTTTTCCGTTTTCCCATCAATATTGATATCATCAGCATATGCTAGGATTTGCACAGATTTGTTATATATTAACCCGGTAGTTGTGATTTGTGACCTACGTAGTACTTTTTCCAGAGCTAGATTGAATAGTATACAGGAGAGTGGGTCTCCCTGACGTAGCTCGTTATTTGTATTAAAAGGTTCAGAGAGTCTTGGATTCGTACTCTGCATTCAACTTTTTCAAGGGTTAGTTTGGTTAGACTTACCAACTGATTTGGTAATCCCAGGTCTACCATTGCTCTTAACAATTCTCTTCTATTTACAGAGTCGCACGCTGCCTTGTAGTCTATAAATATGTGGTGAGTGTCTACACCGTATTCCAGTGTTTTCTCTAGAATTTGTCTCAGGGTTAAAATTTAATCCTCTAATGCTGTGTTATGCAGTATTTTTGCCATCCTTCGGTGTTGTACTTTGTCAATAGCTTTTTCAAAATCGACTAGACATATGAATACGTGTGAATATACAATAAAAAAATATAAAATACAATTCATTGTTTATACATTATTGTCCTGTGAAGAGCAGTACACCGTAACCCTCCCTTACCAGTCGTCACTACTTACCAGTAACAAAAAAATCTTTCTAATTCAAATTTTTATTTGAAATAATTTTGTGTTAGACATTTTGACCTTTTATTTTGTAAAGAACGAGAAGCCAGTTGTTGGGTCATTAACGATATAGAAAATGTAAATATTTTACGTTTCCTCTGAGGGCATTTGCTACTGCTATCTGTTAATCATAATATTTGCATTTAGACCTACACGCGTCTAAGAAAGCAGAGGTGGCTTTCTTAATTATATTTCTTTAGAAGTTTTTACCTTGTATTCGGCCAATATCAATTTCCTTCAAAGAAATATACTGTCTATGACTCTCCTTTAGATCTTCTGTAGTTGCGCTCTCAAACACCTTATATGAACTTGCCTTTTCATTATATGTTTGTATGTACAGCGTTAACAGGCCTTTTAGGCCCATTGCTGGATGGATAATTTCCATCGTTCTCTATTCTTAGCTAACCGCTTCCAATCTCTGATGCCCATCTCTTTGACATCTTCCATCACTATATCTCTCCATTCATTTCTTGGTCTTTCTCTCTTTTTTTTTGCTCTCAGGTACTCTTTAAGCAATATTCTTGACTAGTATCTAACCTTGTATTATTTCTAGATGACCTAGCCATTCTAGTCTACTTTTTTTTACCACTTTTGTTATTGTACGGTTAGCAGACAAATGATACACGTCTGCATTAGTTCGTCTTCTCCATTCTCCCTCTACTAATTTTTTACAAGATATTCTGCGAAGTATCTTTCTTTTCCATTCTTCCAATGTATTCTGTATGGTTTTGTTTATAGTCCATGTCTCGGCAGCGAATAGCATTGTGGGTCTAATTATAGTTTTGTATACACTTATTTTTGTATTGCGAGATATATCTTTGTTTTTAATTATTTTGTTCATGGCTCCAGCACACCTGTTGCTCTTGGTTAGTCTCATGGTTGATTTCAGTTTCTTCCATACATGTCTGATCAATAATAGTACCTAACTACATATATTCATCCACCTTCTCGAATTTTACAACTGATCCATCCTTTACCTCCAATTTAAAGGATCCCCTGGTGTTTATTCCTTTTTTACTCGAGATCTCCATGTACTTCGATTTATTAATATTAACTTTCAGTCCCATTTTCCCGAATTCCCGAATCAGTCTTTTTGTTATATTTGATACTTCTTTTCCATTTCTTGCAATGAGAACCACATTATCAGCGTAGTCTAAGCATTGGTGCTCCTTGTATAAAATAAGTCCGGACCTATTTATCTCACTAACCCTTACAATTTTTCTAGAACTGTATTAAATACCAATGTAGACAGTGGGTCTCCTTGGCGAACACCTTTTTTCACTTCGAATTCTTCTGAGACTGTACCGTTGCATCTCACAGCACAAATTGTTTGTCTAATTATTATTTTTACCAATCTTATTATTTTTCTTTCACTTAGAATTCTTTTAGTGTTTCTATTAACTTGTTTCTGTCTATTGTATCGTAGGCAGCTTTGTAATCAATGAAAAGTGCTGAAATGTTGTATTCATAGAAATTGATCAGGATTTATTTTAGCATAAAAATTTGATCGGTTGTTGATCTTCCTTTCCAAAATCCTCCCTGGTATTCTCCTAGATTCTTCTCTATATACATATTTCTAATCGTTTTTTAATTATTATGGCGAGTACTTTATAAATTACCTCTAATAAGGATATTCCTCTATAGTTTGCGCATTCAGTTCCATCTCCTTTTTTGTGTATAGGAATTATAATCGACTTATTTCATTCTTGAGGCCTTTCTTTGGCATCCCATACTTCTAGTATTAGCTTACCAAGTTTGTTTATTAAGGCCTCTCCTCCATATTTTATATTTTATGCCAGAATGCCGCTCTCCCCGGGGCTTCTTTGATTTTTCATATCTTTTATTATTTCTTCAATTTCTTCTCTTGTGGGCTCTGGTATTTCTTCTATTACTATTTCAGGTTTAGGAACATAACAAATTTCTTTAGTAGTCACTTCTTCATTTAGCATCTCTTCGAAATATTCTGTCCACCTTTCACATATTTGGTCTGCGTCCACTATCAGGTTTCCTTGCTTATCTTTTACATTTATCGTTCTTCCCTGGTACCCAGTTTTGATGTATTTTACTTCTTTATAAAAAATTTTTATTTAATTTTTCTTGTAATTTTCTTCAATGCGCTTAATTTTATCATCCATATACTTTCGGTTCCGCTCCATTAGGATTCTCTTTACTTTTTTTCGTTGTTCGGCATACCTTTCTAGGTCGTCTTGTTTTTGCGATTGTAAACTTTTTAATCTCAAATCTAATCTCTTTTGTGTATTTATTCTAACTCTAACTCTATTGTGCATTCTTCATTAAACTAGTGGTTTTTTCTATATCTTTTTGTTCTTGGTATGTTCTTCGACGTAGCTTCCTTTATAGTGTTTGTCATTATCAAGAACTTTGGTTGTATGTTACTCACAGTAGTACTATCTTGTTTGGCGTAGGTTTCTTGTATATCCTTTTGATAATCCTGCGCTTCCTCAAATTTTTGCAATTTTTCAAAGTTAAATTTACGTTGCACTTTCTTTTTCCGTTTGTGCTTTTTAATTATTGCTTCTCTCATATTAATTTTAACCAATAAATGATCTGAGTTTACGTCAGCTCCTCTGCACGTTTTCACATTTGTTATTTAATTGGCAAACTTTTCTTGTATTAAAATGTGGTCTATTTGATAAGTTCCGTTTGTTCCCCGAATTTTCCACGTTCCTATTTTTTTCCTCCTAAAATGGGTACTCATTATCTTTCTCCTGTTTTCAATTGCGAATGTTATTAATCTTTGTCCGTTATAATTTGTATTCATATATATATATATATATATATATATATATATATATATATATATATATATATATATATATATATATATATATCTTCTCTTCCGACCTTTGCATTGGCGTCGCCTATAATAATTTTGGTATCTTGTCTGGGCATCACCACAATGACTCTAATTCGTCTTTTACTTCTTCTTCTTTTGCTTCTGTTGGAGCATGTATATTTATCAACGATATCATATTCTCTTTTCCTTTAATTCTCATTGCACACAATCTATCAGATTTGACTACGAATCGTTTTACCTGCTCCACGTCTTCATGTACCAGAAAACCCACTCCAAAGTTCCTATTATCGCCTCCACTTGTATAAAACGTGTATGGGCTAATCTTTTTAATATTTTTTCTAGTTAAATGTGTTTCCTGTATTGCTAAGATGTCTATTTTATATTTGTTTAGTTCTTCTAGTTTAGTTTAATGTAAGATGTGTATTTTTTATTTGTTTAGTTCTTCTATTAGGTTAATTAATGCTCCCTCTTCGTATATTACTCCTCGTACATTCCATGTAGCAACATTTAGGTACATATTCTTATTTTTTATTTTGCTATTTATGTTCAAAGTCATTTTCCTGTTCATCGTTAGGGTCCGTTGGCATAATGGGTCATCTTTTCCTTTTTCCACTACTATTTGCCGTTTTTTGGTCCATATTTCTGGAATTTTCTTGTTTGAAAGTACCATTTCCGGCCCATACCCATTTTATACCAGCCACAGTTAGTTTTTTGTACCCTATCTTCACATTTCTACCTTCAGCTCTTAATTCCTTGCTTTATTTACGATTTCCTGCCTCATGTGACTTTCTTTTTCGGTCAGGTCATCGTTGATGAAGATCTTTTCTCCAGTAAGAAATCTGAGTTTGCTTTTTTCTTTCATTACCTTAATGTTTTCGCCATAATCCTTCGTTTATACCAGACATATATTGTTCTTTAATTTCATTGCAGATTCTATTTCGACATCCTCTTTTAGGTGCTTTGGTATAAAATCTTTTACATTATTTTTTAAGAATGTTTCATCTGTTGCGTTTATTGGTAGACCCGTAATTACTATGTTATTTCTTTTTATCTGTTTTTCCATTCTTTCTACTTTGTTTTTAACCTGGGTTAATTTGTTTTTTGTTTCTTCCAATTCTTGATTTATCTTTATATTTTCTTTTTTCAACTCTATCATTTTTTCTCTATATTCCTTATTTTTATTCCTGATTTCTTTCAGTTCCCCCATCATCTTCTTGAACATGCTCATAACGTCGTCCAAATCCTCTAAACCTTCTTCCTTCGGTTCTCTTTTGCTTGGAGTTCTGGCAGTTTTTTTGCTCTTCAGAAAAGGTGAAGTTGATCCTTGAAGTGAAGTTGGCCTTTAATTTATATATCTAGTCTTTTTGTTATCTATTTCATAATGTCTATTAATTATTAGTTTTGTATTTATGATTGTCAAATATCGCAAAATTAAGAAAAAGTTACTGTCTAAATAACAATGAATGAATCAAATATTTTATTACTAGTATCTAAATATTTCCTTGTGTATAGAAAACTGTTTCATAAACTCTAAGATGTTAAACAATTTTCTGAGTACGCCAATGATAAGATTGAGCTCTTTATACGCATTTGTACACCATAGGAGAGGCAACCGCAACTCTCAAAATAGACTATTATTTAGTGATTTATGACCGAACCCAAAACGTCTAAGCTTTGTTGTTAACGCTGTAGTTAGGAGACTTAACTTAATTGTTAAGGTGTTTTTAAGAGGACTGCTCCTTAGAATCACCTTTCTCGTTACAGAGGAAAATTAAGTCCGTTAAAGGTAAATAGTAAACGTTACCTCGATATTATTAGCGCTTTCCTTAAGCAAAAGAAGAAAAGACGGCATTTCTGTTCTACAAATAAATTCTCTGAAAATCTTATTGTCAAAAATTTAGTAATTTAACAAATTATCAAAGAAACGATTAACATATTATTATACAGGGGATCCAGAAACTTCCAGAAACGAAGACTAGAGATTTCTCAGATAATTTTAACCCAGATATGCCCATTGTGTCTACTTGCGATTTTAATTTTTTTTTCTTATAATAGTTTAATTTAGGGTAAACTAAAATATATTAGACGAAAATCTTTTTTTAGTAAATATACAAAATTTTGGGCGTCCTATATGTAGGACGATGGGCACTTAAAGGTACCTACATTAACTATACATTTTTTGTATGATTATACCAAAACACATTGGACGTCAAGTCCCCTGTCATATTTTGAATATCTGGTAGTTGTTTTTTCATGACAATATGCACAGTGTGTTTGCTTATTTTAAGGAATTACCAAATTAATAATCGATATGATCAAAACTCATGTCTAAACCTTCGGTGGATGACTTTATGACCTTTAGGATGTGTTTCATTTTTTTTTATTTTGTATTAATAGCGCAGTGGCTACTCGTCTTTGGAATTTTAACTGATCTAGGTCCGCACCTCTTTGTCTATGCAACTGCCAATGATTTGGCAGGGCTACATCCATACAGTGTGCCACCAGTGAAAAATACCATTTCTTGTCCTTCAGTGAAATTATATATAGGCTCAAATTTTGGTCACATCTGTCTACTTCTTCCATGTTTGCATTCTACAAATTTACCAAATGTGGCTGCGTCACCTAAACTATGCATTTTAAAATGTCATGAAACTAAGCATGTTATTTGAAAATAAAAACTAAATGCGTTTGTAATAATAATAAAAAAACTATAACTTACCTGAATATTGGTTCATTCTTTTCATGAAAATCTTTTCACACTATGCAGGGAATTTATGCCTACTGCATTTGAGCACAGGGTGCAAATGGTATTGTCATACCACTTTACGACAATAACGTTCTGGTTTTCTGTTTTTTTTTTAAATCGAAAACGCCTCGACCTGGCTTTTTCATTTCTTTTGAGTTTATTAGAGGCCTATTAGGTATGCGATTTTTACGTATTGTGCCGGTAGCGTTGAAAGTTGTCTCCGATAGCAATTATAACAAAGATAACATGGAAAAGAAATAATCAAAAAATAAGTGCATCCGTTTATTAGGCCGTTAGGTGTTTTCATTATTTTTAAGAGTTCTCTGTCGGTACCCATCTTGTGTAGGACCTGCTCGTTGCTCATATGCGCTGTCCAGGGGACTTTCAGCATCCTTCGAAATAACCACATTTCAAAACTTTCCAAACGCCTGAGTGAGTTGATTTTAAAGGTCCAGGCCTCCATTCGATATAGTAAGGTGCTGTAAACGTAACATTTCAGCATTCGGTATCGGATTTTGAGATTGAGTGTTTGGGACGTAAACATTTGTTTCATTTTTAAAAAGACATTTCTTGCTTGTTCAATTCGAGATTTTATTTCTATGTATAGATCTATATCTTTCGTTATCCAGCACCCTAGATATCGAAATTTCTCGACATTTTCGATAATGTTACCATTCACGTTTAAAGTCATGGGTGGATGGATGGATGTTGTGGAGGCAATCATTGTTTTTGTTTTCTTGACGTTAATGCTGAGGCCGTATTGTTCTCCGATCGATCTGACGCGATCTAAGAGTGTCTGGAGATCTTGTGCGCTCTCTGCAATAAGGACCGTGTCGTCGGCGTATCGTACATTATTTAGAACTCTGCCGTTAATTTTAACACCTTCTCTTGATTGCTTTAGTGCTCGTGCAAAGATTTCTTCCGAATATATATTGAAAAGTAGTGGTGACAATACACAGCCTTGTCGTATACCTCGAAGTTCGGTTAAAATACAGCGTTTGGATAATTTTAAAATCTTTCTCGTCTAGTCCCTTTTTGTGAAGGCAATCCATCAGCTTATCATGTTTTACTTTGTCGAAGGCCTTTTGATAGTCAGCAAAACATAAAAAGAGATCCTTTTTTTGGTCTCGACATTTTTGCAGCAGTATAATAAAACTGGTTAATGCTTCCCGTGTCCCAAATTCATTTCGGAAGCCAAATTGTTCATCACTGATATCCTGTTCACCTAGCTTTCTTAGAAAGTGTTTTCGGACTAGTTAAATTGGGTATAATTAACTTAACATTGTATAAGGATTTTCTGGTTACGTTTGTCGGAAAATTTTTAGGACACCCTGTGAGAAGATAATTAAATTGAGAACGATTTTCAAAGTCGAAATCAAAACGTTAAAAATAAACTTATTTTAAACTTATGTTGTAGCATAATTGTAATTGTAATTGCATTAAGATGCCACAATAAAATAGCTTTAGAATATTATAAAAAAAGAGGGAAAACGAGACTTTTCTTATTTAATGTTTTTTTAAAACTTAAATGGCACATAGGTCCTCGATAATTTGTCTAGAAAATCTTTATAACATAATATTATTGACCACCAAATTTCATTAAATTAATTAGATACATTTCGAACAATAATTCTGAAGTCTAAAGTTTTTTTAAATAATTTAAATTTTTTTAAATCTAACTATATATATATATATATATATATATATATATATATATATATATATATATATATATATATATATAGATATATATATATATATATATATATATATATATATATATATATATATATATATATATATATATATATATATATATATATATATATATATATAATAACGGATTGATTACGGCTGTCGCCGCTCCTCCGCCCCCAATTTCCATCTTTTTCTGTCATACGCAGTTGCCTCTTCTAACTCTCTTGCCGCCGTTGCTTCATCAATATCGTTGCGCCAACTTCTCCGTGGTCGTCCTCTCTTTTTTCTTTCAGGAGGGATCCATACCAGTACTCTTTTAGGCCATCTGTACTCTGGCATTTTTTTAACATGTCCGAACCAGATTAATTGTTTTCTTTCTATGTCATCATTAATATTTCGCTCCATTTTCATTTCGTTTCTTATTTGTTCGTTCCTAACTCTTTCTAGTTTCGATCTGCCGCAGCTTCGTCTTAGATACTCCACTTCTGTCGTCATAAGTTTGTTTTTCTTAACTTTGGTGACGTCCCATACTTCCGAACCGTAAAGTGTAATACTTTGGACTATACTACCGTAAATGTGTTTTTTGGTTTCTCGTCAAATTGTTTTTTGCCAGAGAAGAGAGTTTAAGGCACGGGTCGCTGGTCTACCCTTGTTTATTCTTTCCCTGATTTCATCTGCGCTATTTCCCTTCTTATTGAAAATGACCCCCAAATATTTGCAGGATTGTACTCCTTTGATTTTGCCGTCTTCCAAGACTAGGTCACATATGTCATCTGTTCCCACTGATAGATATTCACATTTTGTCATATTCATGTTTAGACCTGCCACCTCATATTCTTCTTGCAGTTTTCTTACCATATACCTAAGATCGTAGCTATCTTCGGCAATTACTACCTGGTTATCCGCAAAGAACAGTGTATATAGCGTGTTTTCTTCCACCGTTATTCCCATGTTTCTACATTTTTTTACCCATTTCACTAAGGATCTGTTCAAATAGATTTTAAATAAGGTGGGTGACAGACAGCAGTCTTGTCTTAGTCCCTTTGTTGTTTGAAAAGGAGAGTTGATTTCTTTTTCCATTTTATTTCTTGCAAAGTTTTGTTCGTAGTATTTTTGAGTGGCGTTAATAAGAATTGGGTTTATTTTCAAGTTACCCATTTCTATCCATAGTTGGGAGATCGGTACCCTATCATATGCTTTTTCCAGGCCTATTAAAGATATATGGGTTGCTCTATTTCTCTGCACTCGTTTTTCCATTGCAATTTTTAATGTGAAAATATTATCCATAGTGGAGCGTCCGGCCATAAATCCCGCTTGTTCTTCGGGTTGTTTATCATTTTATCTTTAATATCTTTAATATCATTTTCTATCAGGTTTCTCAGTACTTTTGAATATAATCGGTCTATAGTAGCAATGACTGCTATCCCTTTATAGTTTTTAGGATCCGTTTTTGTGCCTTTCTTGTGTATTGGAGAGATATACGAGTGTCTCCATTCTTCTGGAACTTCTTCTCCGTTTAAGCATCTTTCGAATAATTTTCGGATCATTTCAATCAGTTTTGATGATCCATATCTAATTAGCTCTGGATGTATTCCGCCTGGGCCTGGAGATTTTCTTAATTTCATTTCCTTAACTGCTTTTTTCACTTGTTCTATTGATAGTTCTATTCTTCCTTCTACTTGCACTTGTTCATTTGTCTGTTTAAATCTTTCTCTTCTCTCTGTTAATAAGTTCTCAAAATGCTCTATCCATGTGTTCTCTGGTATTCTATTTATTATGACTTGGTTTTTTGTCGTTATTCCCATCGTTTTTATAGTTCTCCAGGCTTCAGAGCTCTTTGTCCCTCCTATATGGTTGTCTAGGTATTGGCATTTTTGTTCCCATGCACTATTTTTCTTTTTAACGACTTCTCGTTTCACTTCTTTATTTAAGTTTTTATATTGTTATTTTGTTTGTTCGTCTCCCTGTTGTAATAACTTTTGATATACTTCCTTCTTTCTTTTTTATCTTTTCTTCCAATTTTTTAACTTTTATATAGGATTCTAGAGTATTATTACTGCCCCAAAAGAGACCTTTTATTGTGAACTATGTGTTTATTGTATTGTATTGTATTGTGTTTATATGTGTAAGGTTTGTGCTTCTTGTAAGCGTAGCGACTTGCCTCCAACTAATTTTATGGATCCATATATTAACATTTCTTTTCAATTTTTATCTGATTTTTTTCGATAGAAATCCGTCAACTTTAAACTTATCATTTGAACTACACTGTTTTCAGAAACTATTACTTGAATCAAAAAAAGGATCTTGAAAGATAATTTATTAAACTTTGACATGGGTGTATATTTATGAAAATATTATTTCAAAATCTTATATTTAAAACTGTAAAACTAACGTATCATACAAATGCATTAATAATGATTTTTACCTCTTCGTGCATAAATAACTTCTGTCATAAGATTGGTCGTAGATCTGATTAAGTTTGCTTTCGTTTTTTGTAGAATATTAATCCACTCTTCTTCTACTGCGGAAATAAATTCTGGGATTGAGTTTGGGCTATAAAGTCTACCCTAAATTTTTTGTTTTAGTTTATCCCATAAGTTTCCTATGAGATTAAGGTCTGGACTACACGCTGGTCATTCTATGATACGAAAACGGATTTTGGTAATGTAATCTTATACGATTCTAGAGGTACGCCGTATTTTCCTGTATAAAAATAAATTTGCCTACCATCTAGTCAACGGAAGGTATTACATGCATTGCTAAAATCACCTCGATTTATATAGCACCCGTTAAATCTCCTCGCTGGTGAAGACGGTTACTCCTACAAATAAAAACAGAGTCGGTTTGCGTCCCGATAGAAATTGAAACCCAGATCATGCAGTAACCACCTCCTTATATGCTCTTTATTGCAGCATTCTGCAAATTGCTCTTCTGGTCTTCGATCGCTACCATAGGTGCACATTTTGGCCTCATCTGAGAACAGAACAGATCCCCTTTGGTTTAATATCCAGTTCAGATGAAACCGTGCAAAATACAGATGTACTTAACAATTACCTGCAGTTTTTGATCAATTGCAAGAATTTAAGGGTCAGATTATTTTCTCCAGTCTTCGTGTTACTGTTTATTGACTAATAACCAGTCCTACTTAATGGAGCTGTTGTTGCGCTTAAATAGCATTAACCTAATGATTTCTTAATTTTGCTGACACAATAAGCCTATCATCACAAGCAGTTGTAAATCGTTTTTTACTGTTCCAAGTCGTCCACGACAGGATACAGTCTCCTCATAATGTTGTAACCCTCTAAGAAGCGCTGCGCGTGTCATGTCCAGTGGTACAGCAACAACTTTCTGGCTAAAAAAAATATTCCCAGAAGTAAACTGTATACCATATAGTTAAAAAACTCAAACATCGAAGTAAAACACTTGTGTTGTAATTGGTGTTTTTTAATTAAATTTAAATTAAAAAATCCAAAACTTTCAATTTCAAAACGTTTTCGGACTAATCAGTCCATCTTGAGTGAACTTTTTAGTACTAGCTAATTAAGCTCAAAATAAAACAGTGGTTCGATTGGAATAAACCATACTTAACATTATTAAATATTCTGGCAATATGCAGATGGACTTAGAATGCCAACAGGGAACATAAGTCCCTACACGAAAGTGTTTTTTACGTCCACACTGTAGAAATGATGAATGCCAACTCTTATCAAAAGTTGACTTTTCGAAAAGATAAGACAGCAATACAGGATACGTTAAAGGGTATACGTTGCTATTTTATTAACCCCCAAACATTCTTTAGAGTAATGAAAACTATCCGAACCCTCTGTTGGGCATCTATTGGCCATCTTTCAGTATAGCCTGTTAGCCAAACTGCATTAAGTCTCACACATTTTGTGTTGTGAGCAAACTTATACTTCTTGTAGCCATTTCTTTTATATCGTTGTTACATTGGTGATTACGACCACAGCCCAGTTTTTCATTTTTTGTTACAGTGAATTAAGTCAGAGGAAAAATCATAATACTAGGGAATTTAAGCGCTAAAATAGCAACGAGAATTAGGCAAAAACATAACGGGACTGTTACAAATAAAAATGAAGACCTGATGATAAACTTCTGCACGAATAATGAACTAAAAATAAACAACACATTTTTTGACTACAAACACCAACATAAATATACATTTAATAACACCCGTAAACAAAAATCTGTTATAGATTATGTTGTAACCAACATATCTATCGAATCGAGATATACATCTATCGAAAATAATGCACGAAAAAGCAACACATTTTGTGACCACAAAAATCAACAAAAATACACATTCACTAACATCCGTAGACAAAGATCTGTAATATATCTTCATCTAAAAATACGCACAGCTACACGACAACAGCAACAACTACAAAATAAACACGACAGCTTTAATGCACATCGGAAGATCAAAGAGTTGACGAGGAGACAAAGTAACAGACACAACATATTAGTAGACGAGAGTGGAAACATTATTATGGACACAGAAGAAAAAGTAGATGTCAGATCAAAGAGACAATGTAGATAACGAATACATAAACAGTGACACAGAACCAGAAATAACAAGAGATGAAGTGGAATACACGATTAAAGAAATGAGGTCGGGGAAGGCTACAGGCCCAGATGAACTACCAATAGACATAATTAAACTCATCAAAGGCAACAACTTAATAAAGATCGTGGAACTATTTAACAGCATTTATAAATCTGGTATCATACCTAATGAATGGCTAGTAATAACAATAATAGCCATACCCAAAAAGTCTAATGCGAGACAATGCTCGGAACATCGCACCATCAGTCTCATGTGTCATATATTAAAGGTCTTCTTAAAAATCATTCATCGGAGAATATATAAAAAATTGGAAGTTGACATCGGACCCTCTCAATTTGGCTTTAGAGACGGACTAGGAACTACAGAGGCACTGTTTGCTTTTAATGTTCTAACACAACGATGTTTAGACGTAAATCAGGACATATTTGTGTGTTTCCTAGACTATAACAAAGCATTTGATACAGTAAAATATAGGCCACTGATGCAAATACTGTAAAATAAAAATATTGATACAAGGGACATGCGAGTGGTAAGGAATCTATACTACAAAAAAGAAGCTACAGTACGAATTAACAGCTCGATATCAGATAGAATACAGATCAAAAGAGGTGTTCGGCAGGGCTTTGTGTTGTCTCCAACCTTGTTCAATGTCTATGCGGAAGGAGTTATTAAAAAAGCTCTTATGAACGAAAAAGCCGGAGTAAAGATCAACGGTCACCCCATTTGCAATATCCGATATGCTGATGATACCGCGCTCATAGCAGAAAATATTGACGACCTACAGAGATTACTAAACAAAGTGGTAAAAGCAAGTGAAGAATTTGGTCTGTCACTGAATACAAAGAAGACCAAATTCATGATAATTACAAAGAAACGTATCAATAATATCAAGTTACATGTAGGACAGAATCTCATTGGACAAGTACAAAATTACAATTACCTCGGAACAAATATTAACGAGTCAAACGAATACACCAGAGAAATAAGAATAAGAATAGAGAAAGCCTGCAGTGCCTTTAACAACATGAAACAAATGTTGTATAGCCGAAACCTAAGCCTAAAGCTAAAAATACGAATGCTTAAATGTTATGTTTTCTCGATCCTCTTATATGGGGTGGAGGCGTGGACACTAAATAAGCAATGTATGGGTAAGCTGGAGGCATTTGAGATGTGGGCGTACCGAAGAATGTTAAAAATCTCCTGGAAGGATAAGATAACTAACCAAGTTGTGTTAGACAGGAAGAACAAACAAAAGGAGGTCGTACTGAGTGTTAAAATGAGGAAACTACAATACCTGGGACATATTACACGTGGGAAAAAATATCAACTGTTACAACTAATTATGCAAGGAAAGATTGAAGGTAGGCGCAGCATAGGTAGGAGAAGAATGTCATAATTGAGAAACCTCAGGGAGTGGTTTGCTTGCACTTCCATACAATTGTTCCGAGCGGCAGCCTCCAGGGTAAAAATTGCCATGATGATAGCCAACCTTCGTAGCGGAGATGGCACGTAAAGAAGAAGAAGATAACCAACATATATATATATATATATATATATATATATATATATATATATATATCAATCAAAAATAACTGAAGTAAGATGCCTTAACTCAACAGAAGTAGGTATCGACCATACCTTTCTCCTCCTCATTTCTTGAATCATTGACAGGGTATGGTGACATTCTAAATATTGTTAGCTTACTGCCTCCATTGGCTGCGATCTTGTACCGTATAAGCGGCTTCATCTGGGGATTTTGCCACCAAAATCTTCATGGAGGAATATGAAGAAAAAGTTGGGAAAAAAAAATAAGATAATTAAAACGTCAACAGAATCATATGAGAAAAAAAAAACAAATACTAACAAATCAAAACTGAAGGCCCAATGGTTTGGAGAGAAAGTGATGACAAAATGTAAAGAAAAGACAAAAGTCTTTTTACAGCACAAAACACAAAAATATGAAAACCACTATAAATAAGTAAGAAATAAAACGAATATTTTAGTCAGATAAATAAAAAGGAAACACTGGCAGAACTTCTTAAAACAGATAAAACAATACTTTTTACAGAATACAAAAAGAAATCTGGAAAATTATTACAAGAGGAAGAACAGAAATAAAAGAACAAATAATAAGAATGAGTAGACTATTTTTGATCATTATTTGCCAAAGTTGTCGATAATAAAATACACGAAAAGTGACGACAAACAAAGAAATAAACATTGAGGCGAGAGAGGTAAATGGATCATTAAGAATAAAATAAAAACATACCAGAAGAAGAAAAAATACTAAATAAACTAATAAACTATAGATGATAAGATCTGATCAAACAGCTTTAAAGCATTGACTAATGCAAAAATTAATAGAACAATGTTTTGTTATCTGAATACCGTAAGAATGGAGATCAAGCATCCTAATACAACTCTTAAAAAGAAAGACCAATTGGACCAGAAAAATTATAGAGAAATTAATTTAATTAACACGATACTAACATTAACAACCAAAGTGATAGCAAATAAACTAAATAAAAATATAAAACTAGCATTAGAACAACAATGTTTTAGGTCGGCTAGATCATGCACCGACGGTACATTTATAATGAGGCAAGCGCAAGAAAAATTATTAGAATACAACAAAGTAGCTTAAAGTAAAAGTAGAAAAAGAAACAACTGACTTAACTGAACCTAAATATAAGATAAGACAAACAGATTCTCAAAGAAATCTATTGTTTAAACTGATCATGAATGACATAATAAAAAAAATAAAATCTAAACAAGAATACCAAATGGGAGAAAAACAATATACAGTAATCTGCTGTGCAGACGACCCAATACATCTCTTAAACTAAGGATGTTACAACGTATGCACCAATTTAAAAAACTGCCAGAAAATTTAACATGTTAATTTCCCCCAAAAAAGATCAACATGTACAGTTAAAATAGCAAATCTACTAAAGTGTAATTTGGTGGTGGATGGTCATACTATCTAGACACAGAAAGCTCAAAGCAGAAGTGGAAGATCAAGTAAATAGAGAAGAACTATAGGTTGCCTAAATAAAAAATATAAAAAAATTAAAATATCGAAAAAGAAATGAAAGACAGAATTTACAAAGCAGTTATCAAACTAATAATGACATACGCGACAAAAACATTACCTCACAGACATAACAGAAAAATATTAGAAACAGTAGAAATAAAAACCCTAAAAAAATCGATGGTAAAACACTATAATGACAAAGCTAGAAGTAAAGTTATACGACGTAGATGCAAGATGGAGAACGTCAAGGACTGGGTAGGAAATAGAAAAGTAGAATCAAATAATTAAATTAGCCAAATAATAACAAATACAGTGGTAAAGCGGACAAGAGACGATTCCCCAATAGGAAGACAATCAGTAGGAAGACCAAGAAGACGATAGAACGACAGCTTACTGGAGGCACATTGAAAAACAGTCATGTCCACATAAATAAAAAAAAAGAACTAACCGTAATTGTGTATATATTTGAAATATAATATGCATCGTTTGTAAATGTAAAGTGTTTATATATAGCATATTATCGGAATGTCATGCTCCATACCAGAGGTCCAGTCATTGGACGGACCTCTCTTAAGTCAATTATTATATCTCGAACCCCGAAGGTGCTTATTATTAGAATATTTATAACTAATAAATTGCTAAATACACGTTAAAAAATTTTTATCAAATACCAAAAGAATATTTAAAGACGTAACAAAAATACATTAACGTAAAAACTTGTAGTGACCATCGTATAGTTGTCACGAAAATATATATTAACAAGAAAAAAATAAAAAAGATTAAAAATACCGGATTTATGCCTTTAAAGTAAAAACAAATGAAGAAGATTCAGCTTAACTTGAGAAGAATTTTAAAAGCTTAACACATACAGTGGGTCATCGAATTATTATGATCAGTTACAAAAGTTTAAGTTTTTCAAATTTGTTCAAAAGTTTTATAAGTAATAAAATCATATGCTGCTATGCGATTAAGATTTTTTATTGTTTTTAAAAGATTAGCATCATTTTATCTTTGTAGTATGTTTTATTAATGTATTATTGGTGATTGTAAGTAAAAAAAACTACAGTTTTAATTTTAAAGACATTTTTAAAACATTTCGATTTTTGAGAAGAAAATCATTATGGGTAAGGCTAAAGACGTCCCTGTGTCTAAAATGGTGGAGATAAAGACACTTTTATTGAAAACAAAGCTTTCCCAACGTCAGATAGCTTAACAATGCCAAGTAGCGTAAGCAACAGTGACCAATATCAAGAAAAAAATTGATACCAACAAACCCGTAACTCACAAGCGTGCCCAAAAATGTGGTCGAAAGCGTGTCACTACACCCAGAAACGAAAGAAAAATTAGAAATATCTTCGTAATCAATGGAAAAAAGCCAAGAAGAATCCTCACGGTACTTATTCGTGAAGCTGGGATGCCAGTTTCGGGCATGACAGTCCGCAGAAGGCTTGCTGAGCAACGTTTCAAATCATGTCGCCCTGCCAAAAAAGTAAAGTTGACTATCGCAATGATGAAAAAGAGACTGGAATAGGTCAAAGAAGACCAAAATTGGACAATTGAGGATTGGAATAAGGTAAATTATGTCACTGCTAAACTTTAAATCCCTATAACCACTGTTTTAATCCTAAAAAAATATCTTTCTAAGTTTTTTTTTATTCACAGGTTTGTTTCTCCGATGAGTCTATAGTGGAGATACTCATGAATAAGTCGACCTTCGTCCGAAGGCGAGTGGGTGAAAAATATCACAAGGATTGCATTACTCGCTCAAGATCATAGTATGGTCTGTGATCAGAAGTAAGGGCACAGGGAGGCTATACATTGTTTGTGGAATGAATCAACACCAGTATATTAAAGTTTTGAAAGAAAGCTCCTGCCACAAACCAAAGACTGGTTTGGCAAATTGGAGGATATTACATTTATGCACTATTCAGCACCATGCCATAAGGCAAAACAGTAACATCGTACCTGGAAAAAAAGAAAATTAAAGTACCGAAGTGGCCAGGTAATTCCCCAGACCTTAGTCTGTTCAAAAATCTATGGGAGCTTATGAAGAGGGGGATTGCGCAGGAAACTGTCACAAATAAACAGCAGTTAATTGAGAGACTCATTGCCGCCTGGCACAGAAACGATAAAATAAAAGAAGACTACCTGAGAAATATTCAAAGCGTGCCAAGGAGGATCAAAGCTGTCATCGAAGCTAAAGGATGCCACAAAAAATATTTTAAAAAATTGTTATTTAAGGTCAAAGTAAAAAATAGTTTAGAATTTTTTAATCATCTATCTTTGTTTATGATCTATTTTTATATTATATTCACTACACTAGACGGTTATATGCAGTTTTATTCTTTGTTAAACATCAAAATACAAATATTTTGAAGTGATCATAATAATTTGATTACCCACTGTATCTTCAATACATCAGCTAAGAAATATAATATGATAATATCAGCAAAAAGCACCAAATGTATGACACCTAAATGGGCACTATGGTGTAAAATCGAAATTGATGGGAAACTAATAAAGCAGGAAGCAAGGTTTACAATCGGGGAATAAATATAACTAGTTATGGAGATTTTAAAAGAAGAAGTACGACAACAAAGCTTAAAAGCAAGTAAAACGGCGGAATCTCTTAACGACACAATCTAAAAGAACAAACACCTAAGACAAGACACAAAAACAAGAATCTACAAAGCAGCAAGTATATTAACATACACAGCGGAGACAAGACCTGACACATCTGAAACGAGACGACTACTAGAAACAACAGAGATAAAAGTACTCCGACAAATATCAGGGAAAAAACTGTTCGATAGGGAGAGAACCGAAAAGCAGACCAAGAAAAAGATGGTGCGACAATTTAAACAATTTAGGAGGCTAATATTAGATAGATTATATAAAATAAACAAAACGAAACTTAACAACAGTAATGAAAAAAAAAAATCTAAATACTAGCGAAAAACAAACGTCATTATAAAGAATACGTGTAACTAAATATAACAATTAAAAAAAAAAACTAAAATTTCGCATAAAAATAGAATAAAAAATTAATAGAGCAAGTCCTAGACAACTACAAAGGCTTAAATGTCTAAAACCAATATTCATTTTCTTAAAATTGGTTTTTCATAAAATTATCAAAATTAAACCGATGGGAAAGAGATGGACATAAACAAGAAAGTTAAAGACTTCTACCAGATATTGTATAGCATGCAAAGTTAGTCTAAGGGATCAACAAAAGATAACGCTAAAAAATGGTATAATTTCCAAGCTTGTAAAATCAAGTAAGACAATAATCATCCCAGTACTTACCAGCTTTTAGTCGATAAAGGTAATAGCAGAATTCATAAAAACAGGAAGAAAAGTCCAATATTACTCACACACAAAAAGGGAACACATGTGTACGTGTATGTATACATCTAAAGGGGACGTACAGTGACATACACAGACAGCCCCAGACGTTAATTATAAATGTCACTGAAATAGGCCAAATTCTAAAACTTACTAAAAAATACTTAAAAGCAGAAATCACTAGAAGAGCAAGACCGGTATGGGCAGGATTTGGAAAACTCAGTTCTATACTGAAGTATTGAAAAATTCTTTAATTTATGAGGAAAAAAGTGTTAAAGCAAACCTGGACCCCAACTAAGGCAAATATGAAAAAAGTAGCCACAACGGAAAGGGCAATGCTATGTATACGACTATCAGATAGAAAGAGAAACGAGTGGGTATGATCAAAAACAAAAGTCTACGATATTACAACAAAAATTGTCAAACTCAAATTCTACTAAACTGGTCACACTGTTAAAAAAATAATCAACGGTGGACTGCTATAATACAACAGAGATCCTACAAATGTATATGAGCAAAGGAACCACCACAGATGAGATGGCTAAATGACATCAAAAAAATTGCTGGAACAGATAGAAGTAGATATGTGGCTCAGGAAAGATATCGATGGAATTAGTAAACACGTATGTTTCAAAAAGGACAATAGAAGGCTAATAAGAAGAAGAACTGAATGTTTATTAATAAGAAAGAAATAAATATTATAGATTGGTTTAATTGTAAAATATATGTGCCCATTAAAATATAGCTTTTTAAACAAGTGTTTTTTGTTTAATATTTTATTTGTTTTGGACTATATAAAATAGTTTTTTCTACTCTCTTACTAGTAAATTGTATATTACCTACTATTTGGATGCTAAGTAAATGCATCATAACAGATACTGACACGTAATGACTAGCACGTAATAAAAAAAATTACGCTTCAGTTCTATAAAAATGTGTAATATCACATACGCCTTGTAAGTCAGTTGGTCGAGTTCCCATGGAAACGAATTAACAGGCGTTGTTTTGACAGGTTAAAAATTATTAATCTGTCAGTGTAAATATAGTGGAAATTTAATTTTTATTTTTATAAACAAAAATAATGGTAGAAAAAGTATAGTACACAACTTGAGTTGTAAGCTTATTACATGCTTGTAAAATTACTGCGCTCGCCGCTACGCGGCTCGCGCGCAACTTTTTTACTCGCATGTAATAAGCTTCTTACAACTCTCGGTATGTAATATACTATTAATACTTGATATTATCAAGTCTGTACATACTACTAAATTAATTTTATTAGTGTAATTAATTTTTATAATAATTTCTGTACATTTCACTTCTGGTTTAGCTGTACGGTGAATAAAGGAACGATCCTGCAGTGAAGTAATTAAATTTGGAAATGACCTGGTTCGTAAATTACGCTCCCCTTCACCTGTACATAGAGCATAACAACCTCTCTAAACAAGCCGCTATTAAAGACTGATATGCCATAAATGCGGCGGTCGCCGCGGCGCTGGCGCGTCCTCGTCCGTTCTCGTGCCGCACGACATCTCGAAACGTACCATGCGATTCTCCGCATCTGCATTACAACTACCGCTTGTCTGCCGGCGTGCCACTATCGGGCTCATCGTTTGCTGGATATTCGCTTCGCGACGGAGTAAAATCTTTCGCGCGCTACACACGCGGTTTTTGTACATTTCGAAACTTTTTTTGGGATAGTTTTTAGTGCTTTGTTTACGTTTTATGTACTATTGGTGACTGTGCGGTTCGTGTGACTTGGTACTTTTCTTTTTCGGAGGTTTATAAGTTTGGTGGCCAAATGTGTCGTATTGGTGGTTCCAGTTGGCGCAACTACTTTTGGTTCTTTCTCCTATTCGGTGAGTTTTTAATTATTTTCATATTCTTCTCTAGGAGTTAATATAATGAATATTACTCTTTTATAATATAAACATCAACTACTTTTTAAAATATTTTGACAGTAAACTCAAACAACATTAAGAAAACGTTTTTTTCTATTTCTAAACAAATTTACATAACATAAGAACTGGATTTAATGATATCTTAACGTTAGCAATTTTTTTTATCTTCTATTTATTTTAACTAGATATGAATAGACCTAAGTTGGCGACTCTTGGAAATTCACAATTTTTAAATTTTGCTTTTTCTAATGAAAACTGTATAGTCGCCTGGTCATTAGGACATTCAAGAAAGATTAGCAGCCTGGTGAGATGAGAATAATATTAATTCTTCATTACATATTCTTTTTTACCTATTTAAACTCAAAAAAAAATTATAAAATTATCTAAAAAAAAAAAAATAAATTGCAGAAACATGTTAAGGCAGAAGTATTTTTTTTTTAATACTTACACAGGAAAAAGTTAAAAATTTATAAAAACAAATGTATGAAATATAAAAGCGCTTATTGTCCCTAATGTACTACATTATTAGTCTAAAAAACGTGGTGATCCTTGTGTAACGCCAGTAAACAATTTAATAAATGTCTTTTTAAGAGGTGTCTTTTTCATATTACCTAAAATTCATTGTGTAATTTCTATTTTAAAAAAGCATGACAGACTATTTATCTGAAAATTACCACCTATTTCATACTGTTTTATATATTTTAATATGGACCACTTATAGAATAGTTTAAATAAAAACGGAATATTATATAAAAATAAGGATCAGTTTAGAGTTGGTAAATTAACTTTTGCAACCATTTATAACTGTTTGAAATGAGTTTTAACTTCTTAAGTTTAAACAACATCCTTCACCCATCTCAAAATCGTAAAGTACTTTTATTTAGTGGTAGGCAAGGAGAGTTGTTACGTTTTTTTTTTATTTTAACATATAATCCACATCAACCACGCAGGGTTATTAGTGGAGTAACGTACACAAGAATTTATTTTATTTACAATAAATAGATGTATGTAAAGGTAAATCTTTTAAATAATTTATTACATGGTCAGTGTTTATGGTTAAAGTGGTTTTGATGTCATCTGAGATTTCATATTGTCTTCTTGTTTCTTCGTGGTACTGACAGTCAATCAGAATATGCTTCACCGTCAATGGGAGAGAACAGTTTCTGCAGGGTGGAGAAGATTCTTTGTTGATTAAGAATTTATGGGTTAGTGCAGTGTGTCCAATTCTCAGTTCGTTAATTATTACTTGGTTTCTTCTACTGGATGGATTATTTAAGATGGTCTTCACAAGGAGATAAATCTCGTATAGTTTGGTTTCTGAACCTTTCCAGTAGTCTTGCTATATGTTCATACAGTGGCCTATAATTAGGTTTTTGAGATCGGAGTATTGGTAATTTCTCGATTTGATTGTGTATTGTAAGTTTATTCGACTTGTGTTTGCTAGGCTGTCCACTTTTTCATTTTCAGCGGTTCCTACATGCGACGGTACCAAGATAAATGCTACCTCTTTTCGATTTGATTAAAATATATTTATCTCATTTTTATAGCCCGAAATATTAAACTTGTAGGGTATATTTGTTTTACACCTAATAGAGCATTTAATCAGTCGGTGATGAGGACATATTTATTCTCACTACGCGTTTTGAAGAAAATTAAGACTTCCAAAAAGACTGTGGTCTCGCCTGTGAGGATGCAGCAGTTTATAGGTATGGATATAATTTGAGTAGTGTAATTACAGTAGTATGCAGCAGCATGTCCGTCATAAGCTTTAGAGGCATCACTAAAAATTTGCAGATAATTAAGATAATCAGATATCACTTCGATATCACTTCGTGTTTAATGAAAATCGGATTTGTAGTTGAATTGGGGTATTTTCTGAGGGTTAAGTCAATGGTAAGTGGTTAGGTTGTCCATGGAAAATTTTCATTGACTTGTAGAGATCGATTTAGCTTATCCATGTCAAAGTTAGAAGATTTTATTCGTTCTATAATGGGAGTACTTTCTTTAGTTAGTTTTGTAGAACCAATACTGGGATGGCAAATTTGGGAGAATATTGGATGTTGTTTCTATGCTGATATTTTCCATATATAGTTTAGAAATTGTTGTTGGCGTCTAATATACGTAGGTGATTCTCTCGCTAAAACTTGTAAGCTAATATTAGGGCTAGTTCTGAAGGCACCCAGTGCTAATCTCAAAGCTGTAGATTGTATGCTATTTAGTTTTTTAAAGCAGTTTTGCGTGCAGCACCGTAAGATATGCAACCGTAATCTAATTTACTTCTAATAAGCGACTTGTAAAGGCTAATTAAGGTTTTAGATAATATTTTAATTATGTTTAACCGGTTTTGGCATGCTTGCTGTAATTAATTAATATGCACATTCCAATTTAATTTTTTATCGAAAGTTAGGCCTAAAAAATTTACTTCTGTTGATTGCTTTATAGGTAAATCATTTAACGTTAAATTAATTGTATGGCGAGTGTTAGTTTTACTAAAAATTACGTATTGAGTTTTTTCTGCAGAAAAATTGAATCCTGTTTGTAATGCCCACTTTTGAAGTCGATTTAACATAAGTTGTAATATATTTGTAGCTTTAATAGGAGGTCTAATTAGTGATGTGAGTTGTAAAATTACATAACTTACGTTACATAAATTACACGTAACTTACGGTAATATTACATGATACCCGTAACTTAATGTAATTTATGTAATTTTTGGAATTTACGTAATTTATGAAATTTAACGTAACTTATGATAAATTTACATAAATTACCGTAATTTATGTAATTACTGGTAAAATTACATATATTATGGCAACTTATGCGCGCGCAATTGTCGTAAGTGCGGTGCGCCGGTGCCGGCGCGCGCGAACCAGTGGGTGCTATTACGCTCGTCGCTCGTTAGTCGTTCCTTAGTCTGAGTCAGGCAGGTTATGTTTACATTTCTGTTATTGTATGTGTAATGTGTATGTATAAGTTAGTTTTCGACTGTTCTTTCTCTATTCATTCACGCAGCGTTGGTTACTTTACATTTATTTATAAGGAAGCACAGAAACTATAAGGTAAGAAATATATTATTTCTACAAACAGCAAAACACGTGCCGGTGATGTCCATAGCAACCTTAGATTGGGAAACACAGGGGCGGGCCTATCGCATATCGACTGTACGTTAAATCTAACGCGCGTCATTTTATATGTGGCTACAGTACTTAATTCTGAATTCGGTTTACCAAGTTTTATTCGATTTTTTAGATTAGTTTACTGTACAATAACTATAAGAATGATAGGAGCAACGGGGTACTTGTGCATGTAGCATGTGTAATTGAATTACACTGACATAACTTACTAAATAAAAAATTTTGATAACGTTGAGGGCAAAATAATGTAGTTGTCCGATCCAGTATTCTGCTTATTCGAATTTCATTAAATTGTTACACAGATTCAATTTTAATCTTTCTTCTATTTAAGGATGCCTAACAATTTTTTATGCCCTCGTGCCCATCAAATACTTTGAAAAATAATGTTTTTTCCCTTCTTAATGTTTAAGTCTACCTGAATATTTTTTTTAGGTCATAAAACATGGTGAAACGTAAGACAGATATCTGGCTTTATTTTGAAGTGTTACCTGCGGGTTCTTCTAATCAAAAGACCATAAATGTGAGGTGTAAATTTTGCAAGAGTGTACATGCAAAAAATGCTACAAGAATGAAATCTCATCTTCAACAATGCACTTATGTGCCGCATATGATAAAACTTAAATTCAATATTTTAACTCCAAAGTCAAAGGGGAATCACTCTAAATTTCCATTTGAAACATCCATGAAAAAGATCACATCGGCAAAATTGGATAACGATAACACTGATGCTGCTTGTACATCATCAACGGTTTCCACAGCATCAACATCTGCTTCTGATAACATTCATGTGGAAACACCTGTTTGCACAAAAATCAACAGAATACAATCATTTTGTGATCGAATGACACACGAACAAAATAACGAATTGAATATTTTGCTTGCTAGAGCTATTTACACCAGTTCAGCACCACATTCAATTACCGAGAATGAAGATTGGAAATTGTTTTTTAAAAAAATTAGACCTTCATACACCTTACCATCGAGATATATATTATCAAATCGTCTCCTGACCGAAGAGTACGAGCGAGTTGAAGTTCAAGTTAATGATAAAATTAAGCAAGCTGACAATTTATCATTGCAATGCGATGGTTGGTCCAACTTGCGAAATGAAAGTGTAATTAATTTCATTGTTACAACACCCGAACCGTTATTTGTCAAATCAGTACTAACAAAAGCAGAGAAGCATACCGCAGAATATATAACAAAATTAATGGTTGAAGTTCTGGAGGAGTATGGACCTAAAAAATTTTTCGCTATTGTGACTGATAACGCAAAGAATATGAGGAAGGCTGTGAGACAATGTGAAGAGATGTATCCCCATCTTGTATCATACGGCTGTTTAGCGCACACATTACATTTATTGTGCAGCGATATTTTGAAATTATCTTCAATAGAGACACATTTGTCACATATTATACATATCGTTAAAACTATTAACCAGTGTCAAGTACTGAGAGCTCAATTCACAGAAATAAGAAATGAGATGAAGTGTGGAGTGTCTCTTAGCCTACCTGTAAAAACAAGATGGGGTTCACATGTAAAATGTCTTCAAGATCTGACTAAATGCAAGTCCGTCCTACAACGTCTAGCAATATCTCCAGATAAAACAATTCAAGATAGAATACGCAGCGCAAAAGCAAATTTACTTGATGAAGGATTCTGGATAAATTCTAGCGCTCTTGTTGAATTGCTTAAGCCAATTACTGAAGCAATAACACGTCTTGAAGGAGATTCTTCGTCAATTCATTTGGTTTGTGAAACTTTCGCGAAAATCGGTAGTAACATATCTACTCATTTAGAATGCGTGAAACTAACGGATTGCGAAAAAACAGAAGCGATGGATAAATTTATATCAAGGAAGGAATACGCCCTTCAACCGATCCATTTTGCCGCAGACTTACTAAACCCTCGGTCTGTTGGTGCAAATTTATCATCAGCCGAAAGGATTGAAGCGATGAAATACATTACTACTATGTCAACCACGACCACGATAGAGATTGGTGATGAAGGAGTGTCAAAGATTACTGAGGATTTAGGAAACTATTTAGCTAAAACAGACTTTTTTGGCGAAACATTTTTATGGAACATACTCGATAATGTCTCTTTGGTTACATGGTGGAAAGGATTTTGTGGACATTCATGCCTCTCCAAAGTTGCAGTCAGGATATTGACAATGCCGTGCACTTCTGCGGCAACAGAGAGAAGCTTTAGCTCCCAGAGCAGCATTCATACGAAGAGAAGAAATCGCCTAACAACTCAAAGGGCAGCAAATTTAAATTATATACAATATAATTCAAAATTGCTGAAACGTTCACGACAACATCACATACAAAGTCAATATCCTATAGAAGAGACTGTACAGAACAACGTTTCGATAGAAGGTAGAAACTTACAGAAGGAGATAGAAGTAATTGAAAACCATATTTCCGAAGAGGAAGAATTAGACGAGGTAATTTTAAATTTAGGCATTTTTTAGATATGTGATATGTGCATGTGATATATGCAGTTTGCTTCTTTTCCGATTTTCCAATGCATTCCACCGTTTTCGAATAAAAAATTATAAATCTTATGTTTTCAGACAATATCATCATGGCATTCAAATACAACAGGAAATGGAAATTCCGACGATGATTTTAATTTTGCTGACTTTGCAATGACCGATGATGAAATTGATCAAAGAATGGAAACTAGGGAACAGAGACCAGCACGCATTTTGAGACAAAGCAAAGTGAACATTTTAGAAAACGTCTTAATGAAATCGGTAAATTAGTGTAAACACATACATATTTATTGTTTATATTCCAAAATTATCAATTTCAGGGTAAAGGCACAGAACAACCCCAAAAAAAAACGGAAGTCGAGAAGGATACTTCAGATGCCGAAAACAAGGTAGTTAGATCTGTATATATTATATTATAAACCCATTATTTTTACTCTCTATGTTTACACTTTCCTATTTAATTTCAGGATGCAGTTCTGGATTTGCCGGAGATAAAAAAAATTACACAAGGCTCATTGGAAGAGCAAACAATTGAAACTTCGACGTTTTATAACAAGAAGGTCTCCAGTTGTCTGCGAAAAAGGAAGTTGTGATTTATAAAAGCCGCTTAAAACAAAACTAAAGAACCTATGTTTTCATTTCTTTATTATTTGTATGTATTTCTTATCCACTTTTCTTTATTTCATAAGTATGTAGTTACTTTGTGTTTATTATATTCAATATGAATGCAAACAATTGATTTTTTAATACAATGAACATAAATTACATAAGTTACATAAATTACATCTGGTTTGTAATTTTTGGGTAATTTTACACGTGTAACTTACAATTTCTGAAATTACACGTAATTTCACATCGCTAGGTCTAATTACATTTATGATGCTATTAAAAGCCACTAAATAGGGTTGGACTTAAAATGGATCCTTGAGTGATTCTATTTTCTAGCATTTTTGGAGAACTTGTGATTTCATTTATTTTAACTCGAACAGAACGATTATTTAGTAATTTTTTTATAAAAAGAAACATGTTACCTTGAATTCCATAATTATTAGGTGTTGCTAATATAGAATGTTTCCATGTCCTATCAAAACTCTGGGTTATGTCAAAGAATATTGCAATAAACTTCTGATTGTTTGCAAAGGCTTTGTTGATTGATATTTTTAGTGAAATATGATTATCTAATGTAGACCGTAGATTATCTAATGCGAAAACCACTCTGAAATGGGATAAGGAGATCTTTTGTTTCTAATTACCATGTAGCAGCATTTTTACCAGTATTTTGCACATGCTGCATGTGAGAGAAATAGAACGGTACGATGAGGGTATATCTTTGGGCTTATTGGGTTTAATAACGGGAATAGTTATTGCCTGAGAATAGAGTTTTGTAAATTTATGTTTTAAAAAACAGCTATTAAATAAATCTGACAATATTATTGTTGCTGTGAAAGGTAGGTGTTTTATAAATATTGGTGAAATATCATCTTATCCTGGGGACGTATTTTTTGAGTTTACAATAGAATAATCTAGTTTTTAAAGAGTTATGGTAACATTTAATGGATCGCCAGATTCTTTATCAACCATTTCTAATGATTCTATATTTTAAAGGAGTTGCTACTTTTAAGTTTCCAAATTTTAGACCAAATAAACTGTAAAGGTGTAGATGAATTTATAGACGATACATAGTCTTTCCAAGTATCTTTTTTGCTTTTTATTATAAGATATCTTGATTCAGCTCTAAGTTTTTTAAAATTGAGTAAAAGGCATTAAGTTTATTAAAGTCATACAAGATGAGAGTGCTTTTGCACTTTCACTATTCCACCAAGGTACGGGTTGCCTTTTACAGGGTTTTGTCTTATATTTTCTGAAGCTGCTTTTATAATAATATTATTTAAAGAGGTGATATCACAGTTTATATCATTGCTTAGATGGAAGTTTTAAAGTTTATTATTGATATTGGATTGATAGGATGCTCAATTTGCATTTTTTAATTTCCAGGACTAATATATTGGGAAATCAAGGGGAGGAATGTGATCTGATGTTATAGAAATTGGAAAGTGGTCTCTATTATATAATGAGTTCAAAGTGTTTCATGACAATGTAGTTGAGAG
Source organism: Diabrotica balteata (assembly GCA_918026665.1). NCBI lineage: Eukaryota > Metazoa > Arthropoda > Insecta > Coleoptera > Chrysomelidae > Diabrotica > Diabrotica balteata. The sequence goes on along the minus strand of OU898283.1, from coordinate 47,193,307 downwards.
TGATTGACTGCATAAGAATATATCAATGGCGGGAAATGAGCCGTTATAAGAATTAAATATAGTTGGATTCCCTGTATTAAGTAAAAATAAATCTGAATAATCAATTAGGTTTTTCAATAAGTTACCGTATTTATCAGTTTTGTGACTTCCTTATGCCGGGTGGTGGCCATTCATATCTCCTAAAATTAATTTAGGATGTGGAATTTGGTCAATAAGATTATTTATATCGTGCATGTCTAAATTACTAGGGTGTGGTAAATCAATGTTGCATATATTAATCTTTTTATGATAGGTAATAGAGACTGCTACAGCTTTAAGACTAGTATTAAGCGTGATCGGTTTAGCTTCCAAATCAGCTCTAGTGAAAATATCTACTCCACCACTAGCTTGTTGAGTTTTTTTTATTTTTTTTTTAAACATTAAAAATTGTTCACATTTATTTTATTTTGTTTGAAGTGGGTTGCTTGAAGACAAAGAATTAAAGGGGAAAGCTCGCCGATTAATAGTTTTAACTGTTTATATTTTTATATTTATAAACGATTTAGTCATCCCTTGATTATCCTTTAACTAGTGATGATTCGTCAGTTTCGTTAGCTGACTAAGGGTAAGGGTTTATTTTTTTCTTTAGTCGGGTGATATTATTTCTTAACCTAGAATTTTGTGTGTAACAATAAACAAAGTTAAGGATCTGAATTAGTTCCTCTGGCTCATTGGAGTAATCTTTGGAAGTTAATTTAGGTTTATAAGAGTTTAAAACATTTTTATAAAATCACATATTTCATTGAAATTTAGTATAAATGAGGTGATCTATTTTCGATTTTTCTTTGATGGATTCTAAGGAGTGAATAACATCTTAGCGGTGGCTTTTGGAAGAGGTTTTGGGTTTCTTTTTTGGTTTATATTGTTTAGGTGTATTAAAAACAGATAAGTCAGTTTTTGGGTTGTCTTCGTTAATTTAGCTGTGTAGAATTGACTGCATTATTTAAGGTAATTGATGTTTCTGGTGTCGTAGTATTTTCAGTGTTATTAACAGTTGGGGCTGTTGTTTTGGGAAGAAAACGAAGTGTTTGGATTACCTTTAGACATGTTTTGGATGAGGTCGATTTCTGGAGGCAAAAAGTACATTAATTGGACCCACTAACGATCCAACAGCTACGATGGATGTATGGATTTTTGTACCTTCAATGCTGGAAATGATTATTGTTTGTTGTTTTGTTGGATGTTTAAAATAATTTACGACATCTGAGTAACTGTGTTTAGTGGAATTGTGTGTAGTATTATTGTTGTATGAATCATTTTATGTATCATTTTATTAATTGTATTGAACTGAAGTTAAGCCGGTCCTGTAGCCGGCCCAAAAAAACTCGTTAAGACCCAACTGGAATTTTTATTATCTCTTTACGTAGGTATTATTTAAAGGGTATTTTCTGTTGTTATAAAAATAATATGAAAAGAAGTGCTACTCACTTGAGATAATATTGTCAGCACTAACTAATGCACTTAAATTTGTAGTAGAGGTATAAAATATTAAATTATGATTTGTTTTTACCATTTAAAATGACTAGGTATATTTTGGGACAGCTGATAACGTAGTATATTTGATCGCTATCAGGGCCGAACCTCAAAGTTGTTAGGTGTTTTGCCTCACTTACTCTGTTTACTATTAAACATTTAGTTAAGCCCGTTCCTTGCGTTTCTGGGCATAGCCACAGTATAGTGCTTTAAAAAGAATTCTCTTAAAGCACTATACTGTGGCATAGCTAAGTTCCAATGTAAAAGTTTATATCAAATAACGCAAAAACTATGGCAGATATTGAGATGATTCTTTTTTTATATGGAAGGTCTTAAAAAGTTCTAGTGCACTATTTGGTTGTAAATTAATAAATTGTTTAAACAATATTTTTTTTTCAAATATTTTTGGTTAAAATTAACGTAATTTTTTTTTTAAATAGGGCACTACAGAATTTGACCCACTTTTCGAATCTGTTTTTATTTTTAACATAAAGTGTAACACAAAGCAGCTATTTGGTATAAACTTTTTTAAAAATCTCAAATTTTGCTAAATATTACTTTCTCTCTCGGCCAGTACAGGCTGTCCTTGTCGATAGTTTCTGGATTCTCGCCGACTGTTAGGTTGGTTAGGTAAGAAGTATAATACCTTCTCGAAGGTGGGTCATAAATAATGTTGAATAACATTATTAGGGTTTATTTCGACTTTTGACAAACCAGTGTTAATTGTTACTATTAAACTGGGAATAAGCCACAATTAAAGATAAAAATACGTTTATTGACGTTTCAATTTCCACTTCGGAAATCGTTCTCAAAATACAAACAGTAAATTAAACAAATTTTGTTTTTTGGTACATAGTGAAAAAATTCTTCTAATAATTTAATTTTATCTGACTCATTTATATTGACAATTCAGACATACATTATGCATTTTAAAGTAGACGACTTTAAAATGATATTGCCAATATTGTTGAGTTGCGCTCCTGGGACGACTTTACTTATAAGATAGTTCATTCGATTACATGAAATCAACTTTAACCTGAGAATATCCGTCAGAAAAAAATCATAGCATGTAATTCGTCTTTAAAAAGACAAACACATGACATGATGACAGTAAAATTCTCCTGTTAGTGATTCCATAGTAAATTATGAGGGAAAACCAGGAAAAAACCTCATAATACTATCCCGACATTGTAAGTATTTGTTCGTGAATTTAGTTTACCTTCAACAAACATCAAAATTCTGATTTTATATGTTACGTTATTTAAAAAACATAAATGATGTATCCTCTATATGTTACTGACTTACTAATACTGGTATTTTCTTATTAATAACTTCCTCTTTCAATATTGGTAACCAGATCCTACTACATTCTGCCGAAGAATTTGCGACACAATTGGCCTCATTTAACATAATTAGAGCCGCTTCTTTGATTTTTCTTTTTTTACCATCCGTTTCTTTTAGGACTACATTTAAATTACTCCATTGAACCCTATGTTCATTATCCCATGCGTGTTTACAGATTTGAGATCTATCAAATTCTTTATTTTTAATATAAGATTGATGTTCACTTATTCTAACATTTAATGGCCTTGATGATTCACCTAAATAAAACTGATCGCATTCACAAGGTATTTTATAAATGCAATTCTTTGTCCTTTCTTGTTCATTGTTAGGTTTGGTTTTGGACAAAATAGATCTCAAGGTGTTTGTTGTTTTGAATGTTGTTGAAATGTTGAATTTATTTCCTATCCTTTTAAGTTTTTCTGATAGTCCTTTTATGTACGGTATTGCTATTTTCCTCATATTATTCCTTGTGTATGCTGTAGGATCTCGTTCTAAGTTGTTCTGTTCTATTTGATCGATTGTTGAAAATTCCTTATTTATAAACGATAAAGGACAATCATTTTTTAATAAAACAGATGTTAACAAATGTTTCTCCTCCAAGAACGAATTTTCATTAGAACAAGTAATTTTGGCTCTATCGTATAAGGATTTAATTATTTCCTTTTTTACATTAATATTGTGATTTGATTTGAAATTTAAATATCTATTGGTGTGTGTTGGTTTTCTATACACCTGAGTCTCATATCCAGTATAGTTCTTAGAGATTAAAACATCCAGGAAAGGTAGCGTGTTATTATATTCCTTTTCCATGGTAAATGTTATTGTCTCTTCTTTATCGTTTATATCATTTAGGAATGTGTCCAACAACTCTGATCCATGAGGCCATATTGAGAATACATCATCTACATACCTCCACCATACTGTGGGTTTGAAATTTTGTTTAGAAATGATATTTGTTTCAAAATCTTCCATAAATATATCGGCTAAGAATGGAGATAAACTAGAGCCCATTGCTAGACCAAAATTTTGTTTATAGAATTCATTATTTAGTTGAAAATATGTATTATCAGTACATAATGTTAATAACTCCATTATAGCCGATATGTTTAGGCTTGTTCTAGTTGCCAATGAATCATCACTCTCTAATTTCGTCTTGACTATATTTAAAGTCTTATTTAATGGCACATTCGTAAATAAACTATTTATGTCAAAACTTACCAAAGTATGATTTGAATTAAATTCAATATTTGATAATTTATTTAAAAAATGTTGTGTATTTTTTATGAATGTGTCATTTTTATTTGTAAATGGTTTTAAAATATTTAATAAAAATTTTGATAGTTCACTACAAGGAGAATTCATGGTACTACAAATGGGTCTAAGTGGTACCACTTAGACCCATTTGTAGTACCATGAATTCTCCTTGTAGTGAACTATCAAAATTTTTATTAAATATTTTAAAACCATTTACAAATAAAAATGACACATTCATAAAAAATACACAACATTTTTTAAATAAATTATCAAATATTGAATTTAATTCAAATCATACTTTGGTAAGTTTTGACATAAATAGTTTATTTACGAATGTGCCATTAAATAAGACTTTAAATATAGTCAAGACGAAATTAGAGAGTGATGATTCATTGGCAACTAGAACAAGCCTAAACATATCGGCTATAATGGAGTTATTAACATTATGTACTGATAATACATATTTTCAACTAAATAATGAATTCTATAAACAAAATTTTGGTCTAGCAATGGGCTCTAGTTTATCTCCATTCTTAGCCGATATATTTATGGAAGATTTTGAAACAAATATCATTTCTAAACAAAATTTCAAACCCACAGTATGGTGGAGGTATGTAGATGATGTATTCTCAATATGGCCTCATGGATCAGAGTTGTTGGACACATTCCTAAATGATATAAACGATAAAGAAGAGACAATAACATTTACCATGGAAAAGGAATATAATAACACGCTACCTTTCCTGGATGTTTTAATCTCTAAGAACTATACTGGATATGAGACTCAGGTGTATAGAAAACCAACACACACCAATAGATATTTAAATTTCAAATCAAATCACAATATTAATGTAAAAAAGGGAATAATTAAATCCTTATACGATAGAGCCAAAATTACTTGTTCTAATGAAAATTCGTTCTTGGAGGAGAAACATTTGTTAACATCTGTTTTATTAAAAAATGATTATCCTTTATCGTTTATAAATAAGGAATTTTCAACAATCGATCAAATAGAACAGAACAACTTAGAACGAGATCCTACAGCATACACAAGGAATAATATGAGGAAAATAACAATACCGTACATAAAAGGACTATCAGAAAAACTTAAAAGGATAGGAAATAAATTCAACATTTCAACAACATTCAAAACAACAAACACCTTGAGATCTATTTTGTCCAAAACCAAACCTAACAATGAACAAGAAAGGACAAAGAATTGCATTTATAAAATACCTTGTGAATGCGATCAGTTTTATTTAGGTGAATCATCAAGGCCATTAAATGTTAGAATAAGTGAACATCAATCTTATATTAAAAATAAAGAATTTGATAGATCTCAAATCTGTAAACACGCATGGGATAATGAACATAGGGTTCAATGGAGTAATTCAAATGTAGTCCTAAAAGAAACGGATGGTAAAAAAAGAAAAATCAAAGAAGCGGCTCTAATTATGTTAAATGAGGCCAATTGTGTCGCAAATTCTTCGGCAGAATGTAGTAGGATCTGGTTACCAATATTGAAAGAGGAAGTTATTAATAAGAAAATACCAGTATTAGTAAGTCAGTAACATATAGAGGATACATCATTTATGTTTTTTAAATAACGTAACATATAAAATCAGAATTTTGATGTTTGTTGAAGGTAAACTAAATTCACGAACAAATACTTACAATGTCGGGATAGTATTATGAGGTTTTTTCCTGGTTTTCCCTCATAATTTACTATGGAATCACTAACAGGAGAATTTTACTGTCATCATGTCATGTGTTTGTCTTTTTAAAGACGAATTACATGCTATGATTTTTTTCTGACGGATATTCTCAGGTTAAAGTTGATTTCATGTAATCGAATGAACTATCTTATAAGTAAAGTCGTCCCAGGAGCGCAACTCAACAATATTGGCAATATCATTTTAAAGTCGTCTACTTTAAAATGCATAATGTATGTCTGAATTGTCAATATAAATGAGTCAGATAAAATTAAATTATTAGAAGAATTTTTTCACTATGTACCAAAAAACAAAATTTGTTTAATTTACTGTTTGTATTTTCAGATCGATTTCCGAAGTGGAAATTGAAACGTCAATAAACGTATTTTTATCTTTAATTGTGGCTTATTCCCAGTTTAATAGTAATTAATTTACAATGCCACAAGAAAATAGCTTCAGAACAATAGTGTTAATTGTTTTTAAAATGGGTAGTTCACGAAGACGTTTATGTTCCGATTGAAGAAATTTTATATAAATAAGCAGTAATATAATTTGATTAAATTTTGATATGAATAAAAATATTTTCTGTTTTTGTTGATTTGTGATATCTTCCTTCTAAATGTTTATACTGTTTTTATAATATTACTATTGTTTCAGTATTTGCTTATATAATAATAATTTATTATGTAGAAACAGCGTAGAATTTTGTTCAATCAGCCAGTACATTATTTTGTATTTCAATCAAAATTATTATTTTCTTTTCTTCTTCTACATGAAAGCTTAGAGTAATACTCAAATATTTTGCAGTATTTGAATACGGAATTTGATTATTTATATTTATTGGACAATACAAAAACATTTTGCTGTATTTGAATATTAAATTTGATTATTTATATTTATAGGAATATTTATTTTGAACGTTTTTGTTAGTAAAGTTTACATAATATATGAAGTTTGTTTCTTCAATTGCGTGTCCAGCCGTATTAGTCCAGGGTTATAAGGATTTTCTCGTGACACTCAATAATCCAGGTAGCTGACAACGTTGTTAATTATTGTAGACCTATAAGAAGAAAACCTACCTGTTTCCTGCGTAAAGTTTGGAGCCGTTTTTTAATGAATAACAATTTAATGCAAAAAACGCGATTCTTTCGATTTTTGCACTCTATTATTTATTTATTTATTTTTACGCACAACAGGCCATTAAGGCCTAGGGCATTTTTTTACAACATAATTCTAATATTAACTAATTACAATTTTTTAAACAAAACTTTAACTTAAATATGTATATATATATATATATATATATATATATATATATATATATATATATATATATATATATATATATATAACATTCTTAACTACTCTGAAGGACCTGGTGTACAATATTTTTCCATTCGCTTTTATTTTGTTCTTTTATTTTCCAGTCCCTCACCTTCACGTGTTTAAGGTCTTCCTCCGCTTTACTAATCCACCTTGATCTGGGTCTAATTCTTCTTTTGGGGCCGATTAATTTTCTGGTTATTATTAGTTATGATGTGCCCCAAGTATTCCAATTTCCTGATTTTTATGGAATTTTAAACTTCGCATTTTTTTCCTAGTTGTTCGAGATTTTGTTCGTTTGTTTTGCGATCCATCCATGATATTTTCAAAATACTTACCACATTTAACTAGAAGCATTCGAAATGTAGTAACACCACATTTCGAATGCTTCTAGGTTTTTAATGTTGGATTTTTTAAGTGACCAAGCTTAAATCCCATATAAAAGGGTAAAGAAAATATAACATCAAAGCATTCTTATCCGGAACGATATATTGATATCGCGATTACAAAAAAGTTTTCTCATTCTATTAAAAGTTGACCGTGCAATTCCAATGCGGCATCTTATTTCTTTTGTCTAATCAGTATCTTCTGTGATCCATGCTCTAAGATATTTGTACAAGATATTTGTTCAATTTCTATATTATCTAGTACTAGCTTAACTTTAATGCTTTGTGCTTTTGTAAATACCATGAACTTGGTTTTCTTCAAATTTATTTTTAGTCAAAAAAATGTACCTGTAATATGATATAATCCCTATAAAATGTCTTCCGACGTCCATTTTTTATTCAATTCGGTTGTTCCATTGTTCTTTATGTTCTTTCGAGCTCATTAAGTTTCTTATTCCTTCCATCCTTGTTTTCTAAGGTAATCCTTTCTTCTGGATTCCGGTAGGGGTTCATACAGGTACTTGTTTTAGGAGTCTACTGTCTTTCATTTATTGGACCTGTACCTATTTGAGATGCTTTCGTTGTATGCCATCCATAACTGTACCTTCTATTCTCATACTTTATTGCATTAAGTTCGACGAGATATCTTTCTTCGATGTCTTTGTTAATCGTCGTGTTTCAGAACCGTATAAATAAAGCATGTTTTTTACCACAGTTTCATGGGTTGTAGTGCTAGAGAGAGCATGTCAGCTGTGCCAAAATGAAAAATAATCCTCCTTATTGCTTCCACTGGAATAAGCTTGACCATTTAACTGGGCCCGGGCTACCTCCTTCTAATTCTTTAAACTCGTTTTAAATCTTTAAACTGTTTTGAAATTAATAATACTCATTATTTTGTTTAATTACCTATTTAGTTGTCAAAACAGATACATTGTTACCTAAATAAGTGAAAGTAGTTCAATTTAGAAATTATATAGTAAATAATAAATATTTGAAAACTGATATTCATATTCCTCCCGCTATTTGGGCTTCAAGTACTAATTTTAGAAATCACAGTTAATACTAATAGACGTAAATCCTTTCATTTTAATTTTATGAATGTTTTTATTCAACATTATTTCAAAACCGCACTGAATAGAAGGCCGCCCGTTCTTTATTGTATAGAACCAAGACTTTACACAATAGGGGGTTGTAGAAGGTAGGTATAAAGCTAACCTCTAGTACACGATGACGTTTAGAATATTCTTAGTGAATGGATTTTGTTTTCGTAAAGAAAGATATTTTTGAAATAGATATCTCTCTGAATTTTACCGTTACAATCTTCGAGGATAAGCCTTAATAGACCAAAACTAGCCTTATCATAATGTGCCCATGATTTTTAAGGTATTGTCTAATGTGACTCTGTTTAAGCGTTTAAGGAAAAACAAAGTTGAAACTTATAAATTCAAATAAAAAGAATACCCATCTGGAAAGTTCATTAACAAAACTTTTCTCATACACTTTAATTTATTCATACAAGAATTCTGCCAGCAATACATTGCACTGCTTACATATTTATTACAAACTATTTTATAAAATTCCATTGTAGTGAAATTAAAACCACATGATTTTTCTCTGTAAACCAAAAAATACTGTTAAAAGTTTGTTAAAGAAAGATATACTGCTGGGAAATGTTTAGAAGTCTTTGACTGTTCACCAAATACATAAATTAAAATATTCTCATTATTTTGAATGTCTATAGATCTAATTGCCAACAAAACCCAGATTTTCTTAATTATAAAATTTTTTGTCAGGAATGGAACTAGGATTCAACGTTTTAAAAAAAGGTATACGGTTTAATATTTTCCAGCAATTATCTAAAATTTTTCAAATTTTTAGTATACTTACATAGATGTTGGGAATTATTTTTTAACCCTTAATCCTACTGACGTGGATGTTTCAGGACGTAGACTCTGACATGCAGTATGTCATACCGTTGCGTATTCTCCTTTGTTTTTAATATGAGTTTATCTTATATCACTGTATTTGCTTTTTATATCAACTACGGAATGATTCTTCACATTGCTGTACCATAATATACTGCTACAAGTAAAATAACCTTTACTTTTTTAAGAATATTATGAATCCATGCATAATATTTTAAAAAATGGTGGACGTTACTACAAAATCGTATATAAACTAAATTACACGAAAAATTGATTATATGTGACCAACAAATGGTAAAATAATGTTAAAAGAAACAGACTAATGATTTAAATTTAATGAGAAACTAAAATACAGAATTCTGACAATAACCAAAAATTACAATAAAATAACTAGTCATTTTGCGCGCAAGGTCCGCAATTTTTCTTTGTACACTGTAAGCACACTGGTTTTCCACAAGAAAAGCACACATAAAAAGTCTTTCGCCTTAATGTACTTGGGCATAAGTAACACGTCTTTTTTTCTTAAGCCTTTCTTCAAAATCTGCTTCTTTTTGGCGTTTTTGTCCTAGTATTCGTTCAATACCATATAATAATTCTCTCGGGATTCTGGGATTTTCGAGACTTCTTTGTAGATAAGGTAAAACTAATTGTTTTGCTAACTCCTTTGTGTAGTTTAGCCTTATCATATTATCTTCTTGTAGTGATTGGTACACAACATGCGAATTAACAGCAGCTATATCAATGATGCAAATAATAGTAAGTGGCCATCGGCGAGAACGACGTTTTACAGAATATTTGGCACACTTGGCATCTAAAGTATCGACACCTCCTTTGGTACGATTATAATGAGGTATAATTTCTGGTGTTCCAGTAATCTGATCCGTGCCTATTGAATGGTGCATCGAAGAAATAAGTAAAACAACCCTCGATTTTTTTGGCACATGGGAAATTAGGGATAAAATTTTCGTAAATCCGTAAGTAGTTGAATTTACTTGCCTACATCGGTGTGGCTGGAATTCTGGAGGGATTTCCCGTTTATTTTTCTTGAGGGTTTTCACATACGTTAACTTTTTTACTTCTAACTGCTTTACTAATTCTATAGAACTAAACCAATTATCAGCTGTGATATTACGGTTAGTTTCATAAATAGGTTTAGCAAGCCAAAGAATAGTTTGAGGTGGTTTATTCATCTTCTTTCCTTCCTCAGGTAACCCAGTTCCGTCAGTGTCCTTGCCTCCATATATATAGGCATTGTATAAGTAACTTGTTCGTGCTTTAGTCAGGCACATTATTTTAATGCCATATTTCACAGACTTATTAGGCATATACATTTTAAACCTACACCTTCTTCTAAAGCCGACCAACATTTCATCAATACAAACACATGTGCCTACAGAATACAGTTTTTGACAATTTGATATGAATATATTAAATGTTACTAATGGCTGCTGTTGGATCTATCTTTTTTCTTTCTTCTCTATTCAGAGAATTATCAAAATGTAAACATTTTAAAAATATTGCAAATCTTTCTTTTGACACAACACATCTGAATATATTTCTACCAGTGCCATCTGTAGCAAATATAGAATTTATATCTTTTTGATGATGTAATTTATGTAATTGCCAGAGTAATCGGTGCGTTTTGATTTGGTTTGAGTCTTCTTACAAACTCCTTCTGATGACGGGTAGACCCAGAAACACGTGTCAGGGAGTGGTAAGAGACTCAAATTAAATCGAAACGCAACATTCTTCGTATATTTATCGTCCCTACTCGACGCAATGAGTACAAAATTGATGGTAATTTATATGAGTAAATTGTTGGTACATAGTGGAATATTTATTCTCAGTACCGCTCTGAATGGCTTGTTTAAGCTTGGGTATACAGTTTACTTTAATTGCTATCGACGTATCTTCATCTTTCCTCACTAGAGGACTCTAGTTGCATACTCTGATAGTTATTTTTATGTAATTGCCAGAGTAATCGGTGCGTTTTGATTTGGTTTGAGTCTTCTTACAAACTCCTTCTAATGACGGGTAGACCCAGAAACACGTGTCAGGGAGTGGTAAGAGACTCAAATTAAATCAAAACGCAACATTCTTCGTACGATTTTATTTAGTTCTGGTCTATTCATTATTTTATAGTTTTCACGAATTGCACGTAATTTTTTATTTGTCCATTTACGTATTTCTTAAAATTATATCCTCAGATATAAGAAAATAAAAAAAAATGATGAAGTTTCCTTTCTTACATCCCTGGACCGCACAGCTGGTACTTTTGTTACAAGGTTGTGTAACGGAGTTCTTACATTTTTCGAGGGTGCTGTAGTAGACCACGTAAAACTATTTTTGGCATAAAAATATGACTTACCATTATCATTTAAATGATATTCGTCTTCAGAACTTTCCGACTGCTCACTTCCGGTGTCGTATGAACTTTCAATACATACTTCTTCGCTTGCATCGTCAACATCACTATCACTAAAATATTCTAAATCACTAGGTACTTCGTCAGCCCATTGAGATAAAACAGCCTCAAAATCATCATCTGAAAACTTTACAGTTTTGCGGCTAAATTTAGAACAACTGTATGAACTTGCTGCCATACTAACAGTAAAAAATACACTACACTGCTTTTAAATATAGAAACGTAAATACTGACATGCGGTACTTGATACCGCAAGAAAACTTTATGTCAACGTAGCTCAAAGACTAAACGTGTACTAAAACTGCAGCAGTTGAGAGCATGTACAATTAAACCCCACTTCCTCCAGAAGGTACACAGATGGTGTTCTAAGAATCTTTTATAAAACACGTTTTACAACAAAATATATTTTCGGCTCGGTATGGCATACCGCATGTCAGTGGTTACTATAAACTCGACTACCAGTTCAATAACGGACTAACTCCAATATTTATAAATGTGGTATGTTGTTGACTTGGGTTAGTATATAGGTGAATTCCGTTTGTTTTGTAATGATCATCAGGGGAAACTGTATTCCAAACCAACACGTATTCTTATCGCAGACCGGTTGTGAAATAGCAACTTTAAAAATGAATTACTTGCTCATCGTAGATCAAATAAAGTATGCAACTCGTTACAGCTTCCATACGTCTGTCATAGGTTTACATATGTCTATAATGTGTGTGTGTCATATTCCCAGCGTCGGTGTAGCTTTGTTCGTACATTAGTTACGGTAAAGAAGAAGAATTTAATGTTGACAGACAAAGAAGAATTGACTAACCGACAGTTAAAAATAGTTCCGGTACTGGCTAAATTTCATACTCGGCCGGTAATGCAGATCCAATGCTTATTAACATTGGCGCCAGTGACGTCAGAGTGGACCTGTCTGGCGTCTGGCGGCCTGTCTCGCCTGTAAGGCGCATATTATAATTTTTGCAGTGATTATAAAAATGTGAGTTTTTTAAATTTTTTTATGATAGTCCTACTTGTCTAGCAATTGTCAGTGAATTAACGAAAGTTTTTGGTATATCGGTAATGTCTTTCCTGTGTTATTTTGTAGTCAGGTATATTGTGCAGAAGCGCAATACTTCTTAATTGTTCCAAATACTGAGATGTCTAAAAGCTGTAGTTTCTGTCCACATTGTGGTGAATATGTTAAAATTACAATACCGCGCTCTTTAGGCAAATTTTATTGTCTTAACGTATAAATAGAATAGGATAGAATAGAAAATATGCTTTATTGTCACTTAAAATTGTACAATTTTATGGACACAGCTTATAAAAGTTTAAAGAAAAGTAATAATAACAATAACAATTAAAATTTACTAAAATAGCATAAATCGTCAATATCACAGAATAAAACATAATAAAATATACAATCCATTGCAAAATTTCACTACATTGCAAATTGTATATTAAACCCTTACGAATAAGTTTAAGCCGCTGCATGTAATATACATATATATATATATAAAATTGCTTTGTTGCTTATACCTAAAGAAATTGTACTTTCTTTATTCCTTAAAAAAACTTTTCCACTAAATAATACGGTTTTTTAAATAGATAGGCATTTGTTAATTTGCAGAACTTAAGAAAAGAAAGTGTAGATTTTAGATAATGCTTCTGTCTTATGCACTTTAAAAGAGAGTAACTTAGAGTCGAACCAGGTTTTTATTTTTAGTAGATCAGAATTTATAATTGCATTAAGAGTTGCAATATTACAGTTCTTTCAAATAATACTAGTATCATCACCAAAAAGAAAACATTTTCCATCGATTTTTAAGTTAGTGATGTCATTTATAAAGATAAAAAAAGTAGAGGACCCAGTACTGAACCTTGTGGTACGCCATCTTCTTCTTCAGCCTGTGTTCGTCCACTGCTGGACATAGGCCTCTTCCATTTGCTTCCATCGATTTCTACTTTTGGCAATTCTCATCCACTGCTTGCCCGCGACTTGTTTGATATCGTCTGTATACCTCTTCTGCGGTCTGCCTACTCCTCGCCTGTTCTCTCTTGGTCTCCAGTTTGTTATTCTTTGTGTCCATTTTTCGGGATTATCTCGGGCAACGTGTCCGACCCATTGCCACTTGAGCCTTGCAATACGTTCTGAGACATCAGTAATTTTTGTTCTTTCACAAATGACGTTATTTCGAATCCTGTCTCTCAAACTAATCCCTAGCATGGCCCTCTCCATTGCTCTTTGGGTTGTACTGAGCTGCTCTAAGGTTTTCTTTGTAAATGCCACGGTCTCCAGTCCATGTAGTTACAGGCAAGATACATTTGTCATAAACTCTACGTTTTAGACACATTGGTATATCTTTATTCTTCAAAATAAAGCTTAATTTGCCGAAAGCTCCCCAAGACAGTTGTATGCGTCTTTTTATTTCGGCTATTTGATTTTCTTTGCCGATTTTAATGGTATGTCCAAGATATATATAGTGGTCTACATTTTCAAGACTGACGTTGTCAATAACAAGATTAGTTTGTAAATTACTCATTATTTTTGTTTTCTGAAGGTTCATTTTGAGACCTATTTTATTTGACTGCTGGTTTAATTCCTTCAACATTTGCTCCAGTTCCTTGATATCTGTATTAAATAATACTATGTCATCCGCAAACCTCAAATGACTCAAACGTACACCATCAATGTTTAGACCTTTTTCCTCCCAGTCAAGCTTTTTGAATACATTTTCCAATGCTAAGGTAAAAAGCTTTGGTGAAATAGTATCACCTTGTCTAATACCTTTATCAATGCGCATTTTTTTAGTTTTTTTGTCTTCATTGATTTTGATGTGGAATGTGGCCTGTTCATAAATGTTTTTAATGAATGCAGTGTACCGTGAGTCTGTTCGAGCATCCTTCAGAGCTGACAAAATGGACTAAGTCTCAATACTATCGAAAGCCTTGTGAAAGTCGATAAATGCCATATGTAAAGGTAAATTATATTCTGTGGTTATTTCTACTAGTGTTCTGATGGTTTGTAAGTGATCACTAGCGCTAAACCCTTTTCTAAATCCCGACTGTTCAACCGGTTGCTATAAATCAAGTTTTTTTGTTATGCGGTTGGTTATTATTCTTGTTAACAATTTGTATAAGTGTGACAACAAACTTATAGGTCTGTAGTTTTCAATATTAGTAGTGTCTCCTTTCTTGTGTAAAAGTATTATTTCGGCGTTTTCCCATAGGCTGGGTATTCTTTTTTCTGTTAGACACTTATTCAGTAAGACTTCCACAACTTCTACAACGATGTTGCCGCCCATTTTTAACATTTCAGACGTTATACGATCCTCGCCGGGAGCTTTTTTGTTTTTCATTTGATGTAAGGCATGTCTAATTTCCGAAGAGGTTATTTTAGGGAGGGTTTCCGTACGCCATATACACTGCTTTTGTGACTAGAGTCAGTATCATTGGCTTTAACAAGTTGTTTTCTATTTCTTATGTAAGATTGGAACCAATTCTAAGACATACCTCGAATTCCGTAGAAATTTAGTTTTGTTTATCAAAATGTCATGATTTGCACAAATAAAATCTTTGGTATATAAAATAAAATACACATGAACACTGATAAAGAGGTACAATTATAAAAGGCACTGAATACTAAATTATCAACAAGTTTAATGTATATTAGTCGGTTTTTGGGCCTGTTTTGCAGAGCAAAGTTTATCAAAACAGGGTTTATTATAAGAAATAGACGCTACTCAGTTCTTTTTCTATATTTAGCTGCGATCTATATTTTGGTCTTTATAGCAGCCATCGCGAAAAAGCCTGTTTCACAAAGGTCATCATCATCATCATCATCATCATCATCATCATCATCATCATCATCATCATCATTCAGCCCATACTCGTCCACTGCTGAACATAGGCCTCCCGTAGTTCACCCCACAAATTTCTGTCCTGAGCCGCCTGCATCTAATTTTGATGTGTCCGTTTCAGGTCATCCGTCCATCTTGTTGGTGGTCGTCCTCTTTTCCTAAAGGCATCTTGTCTGGGTCTCCACTCAAGAATGCGTTTTGTCCATCTGCCGTCCTTCGTTCTCGCGACGTGCCCTGCCCAGTTCCATTTTAAGGTTGATATTCTTTTGATTGCGTCGGTTACTCCCGATCTACGGCGCAATTCTGTGTTGGGTATCCGGTCTCTCAGGGTTAATCCCAACATGGACCGTTCCATTGCCCTCTGTGTTGTTCGAATTTTGTTTGCGGATGTCTTAGTAAGTGTTAGCGTCTCCGCACCATAGGTTAGAACCGGCAGCACACATTGATTGAAGACTTTTCTCTTCAAGCAGATGGGAAGAGCTGATTGGAAAACATCTCTTAGCTTTCCATAAGCTGCCCATGTCAACCCTATTCTACGTATTAGTTCATTGGTCTGGTTATCTCTACTTAAGCGAATTTCGTGTCCCAGATATTTGTATGCTGATGTTTGTTCTATACTTGTTCCAGCTATGTTGATGTTCTCACTCAGAACAAGGTTTGTCATCACTTTGTGTTCACTCACAAAGGTAAGATGTTGAAAACATTAATAGTATACGGTTGGCTTTGGTTTTCAGCGCAGAAAGCTCATCATTTACCTCTGACCAAAATTTAAAGAGAGATTTATTATTAAACTCTCTGTTCACTTTAGCATTTGAGCTGAAGTCTGTGAAGCTTTCTTCTTCGACAGTAGAAAGCTCTTCGGGTGTAATTTGAAATGGATTCCTAACTCACTCATAACTACGTATTAGTCGGTCGTCGGCAAAAAAATATCTTTCAAAATTTTTTGTCAGCATCGCTAAATGATTTTCAATGATTACAAAAACAACTTTCACGTGTTGTTCTTCAAACTTGTAAGTTTTAATATATTTATCCACTTTCGCAAAAATTTCTAGGTTTTTTGTTTTAAATTTCTGCTTCACAATTCCAATTTTCTACAACAAGCATTAACTTTATGACTCATTATGACTATTATCGACTTAATAATTCATTTTATTTTATTTTATTTTATTGATTTCCTTTGTTAATAGAGGTAACCAGAGATACAGATATTGCATTTTTGTCTAGAAATTTGCGAGGCTATTGATCTTATCGAGTATAATTAGAGCCGCTTCTTTTTATTTTTCTCTTTTCAAAATCTGTTTCTTTTAGGACTAATTATACTTAAATCTTTTTCTTGAACTCTATTTCCATTTTTTTAACCCTTAACTGGTATGGTGATTTAAAATTACACTTAAAGTATGGCGGGGTCAGATTTGACCCTGTGCCTTTTTTTGCATGCAGCAAATAGAAAACAGAAAAATTTTCATTCAGATCGAATATAAATCCTTTTTATTATAAATAATAATGTTTACATATACTTTTTAATAATATCTGGCCTACTTCTGGCTAAACTTATAAAAATTAACATGGCTTTTCTTATCTGTAAAAAAAAATAGAGAAAAAATTAAAAATAATTTTAAACGGAATTGTTTTAATCAAAACAAACCTAAACCTAGGGAAAAATACTTAAAAACATGAAAAAACATAATAAACAAAAATTCTGACAACTACATTTTGCGCAGTATTTTATTGTTCGGAGCAATTTGTACACATGTTGGACGTTTTGCAATGGTCTTTGCAAATATGCCTGCTACACTCGTCACATACAATTGGATGTTTGTTGTCACTGTAAGGGCATAAGAAGCATCTGGCACGCTTAGGTTGTCGACGTTGAGGGTTATCTATGCTTCGTGGGGCCTCATCTGGGATATTGCTGATTCGCCTTATGGTTACCTTCAATTCCCGAGGAATGTTTTTCATTTGACTTCTTCGAACTAAGTGTTCGTTGATCATTTCTCTCCCTAAATCAATAAGGAAACGGTTACGAACCATCTCATTATTTGGATTAGCAGCATTATAAATTATGCCTGCATTTGCGGCGGAGATGTCCATCATTCGGTACCACAAAGTTAGAGGCCAACGCCGAGTACGTCTTCCTACTTTGTAATTGGCACAAATTTGGTCCAGTACATCAACGCCAACTTTCGTTAGGTTATAAAAGGAGATGATGTCTGGTAATTTCTTTGCTCCTTCTTCGACCATGTTATTATGGTGCATTGTAGACATCATGCAAACTGAGCGATTTCTTTTTGGAACGTATGACGCAATTGTTATATCCTTAGTAAATCCAAAAAGCGAGGAAAGTGGTTCACGTTGCTTACTAGCTAGGAACTCTTTAGGTAACTCCCTTTTATTCCGTCTAATAGTACCTACGTATGTCAAGTTTTGGCGTTGCAATTCTTCAACCAGCTCTAGTGACGTGAACCAATTGTCCCCTGTAATATTACGGTTCGAATTTGCTATTGGTTCAATCAAAGTTAGCACAGTTTGGGTTGGAATAGATAGCTTCTTTGGATTTGCCCTATTTTCATCTTTGCCCGTATATACAAAAGCATTGATCAAATAATGTGTACGAGCGTCACACAAACACAATATTTTTAGTCCGTATTTCACAGGCTTGCTTTTTATAAACATACGGAACCTACACTTTCCCCGAAATCCAACCAACATTTCGTCCACGGTTACGTATTCCCCACAAGAATAGTTTATCTTACAGTTTCCAATAAATCTGTAAAACAAATTTGAAATTGCAGCAAGTTTATCTCCGTCTTCAATACGTTGTCGTCTAGTGGCTGGATTGTCAAATCTTAAGGCTGTTAGCAGGAAACTGAATCTCTTTAGAGTCATTGTTGCACGAAAAATGTCACGACCTGTTCCATCTGTTGCAAAAAGCGAATTTATGTCTTCGTGACTCGACTTGAACACTCCAGCTAGATAGAGAAGACCGAGAAATGCTCGCATTTCTACTTCATCGACATGATTAATAAACTGACATGACAAGGCCTGATCGCCATAGGTTGCCTGCAGTTCAGTTATTTTCTCATTCGTTCTTGCGATAACTTCATTTATAATGTATCCATCGAGAAAAAAACTGAGCGCCTGCAAGGGTGTAGTTGGCTTATTGGTCCGACATGGTCCCGAAAGGCCAGGAATATGCGACACTATGTTGGTGACGCGAGTACGGCTAGACGCAGGTGGCGTTTTCGCCCACTTTTTTCTATTTTTTCCGTAGAAATAGCCACTTTCATCCCCAACAATTTCACTTTCAACAGATAAGCTAACTTCTTCGACAGAGTGCCTATCACTGCCATCAACAGCTTCATCTTCACTCTCACTATCAGCATTGTAGTCACTATCCGTATCGTGATCACTAACAATCGTCTCTGCATCGGAAAGGTCGTTGTCGGTATCCCATAAAGTTTCAGCAATATGTTCAATTTCCTTTTGTGTCAAAGGCGCCCTTTTGTCACGCACGTTCGACATATTATACTTCGATCACAACTCTAAATTGAAAGAACAAACAAAATTGTATTTTTTTCTGGAAAAATAACAGTATTGTGCTTCTTACCCGAAAACGAGAAATTATCCTTTAACGGTATGGCAGGGTCAAATCTGACCCAATTCACAATATTCACGTGGAGCCACTAATTGCTTGCGGGCGACTGATAGCGGAACTGAAGCAGTTGCACGCCTTGAAAGAATACCTCAAATGGTATGTTGCCATATCGCCTAGTTTTTCCGAAAATTACAAAAGAATTTCCAATAGGGTCAAATTTGACCCTGCCATACCAGTTAAGGGTTAATTGTGTTTACATATTTAAAATCCATTAAAGTCTCTACTTTTAATAAAATATTAATATTCTTTTACTCTAACAGTTAATAGTCTTGATATTTCGTCTATAATCGCAATCAAAATGCAAAATGCAAAAATAAAATCGCATTCCTTTTTAATGCGATTCAAATAATCGCATTAACAAGGAATTTTATAAATAAAATTCTTTGTTTTTTTATTTATTGTTAGGTTTAGTTTTAGATAAAATAGATATCAAAGTGTTTGTTGTTTTAACAGTTGTTGAAATGTTAGGTTAATTTATTATCTTTGTGCGTTTTTCTGATATTTCTTTTATGTGTAGGATTGATATTTTCTTCTTAATATTCCTTGTGGATGCTGTAGAATCCTGCTCTAGTTTATTAAAAATTCTTTATTTATGTTAAAGGATAATTATTTTGTAATAAAATAGATAGTAACAAATGTTTCTCTTCTAGTAGAAGAAGTAATCTTGGCTCTATCAAATGAGGATTTGTTGATTACCTTTTTAATATTGATGTTGTATTTTGATTTAAAGTTAAGATATCTGTTGATGTGGGTTGATTTTCTATACATTTGAGTATCATATCCATCCTCGTTCTTTGGAATTATAACATCCCAAACATCCCATAACACAGTGTGTTATACTACTTATCCATGGTAAATAATATTTACTCTCTTGTATCGTTTATAGCAACTCTAATCCATGGAGTACACCATTTTCATGCCTTCACTATGCTGTGGGTTTTTAATTTTTTTTAGAAATAACATTTGTTTTGAAATCTTCCATAAAAATATAGGCTAATAGTGGAGATAAACTAGAGCCCATTGTTTGAGCAAATTTTTGTTTATAAAATTTATTAATTACTATTTAACTGGGAATAAGCCACAATTAAAGATAAAAATACGTTTATTGACGTTTCAATTTTCACTTCGGAAATCGTTCTCAAAATACAAACTTTGTTTGTAAAAATCGTTTGTATTTTTAGAACGATTTCCGAAGTGGAAATTGAAACGTCAATACGTATTTTTATCTTTAATTGTGGCTTATTCCCAGTTAAATAATAATTAATTTAAAATGCCACAAGAAAATAGCTTCAGAACAATAATAAAATTTATTATATAGTTGAAAATAGGTATCATCAGTACATAATGTCAATACCTCCAATATAGCTGATGCATTTAAGTTCTTGTTTTATTTGCCAATATATTGTCATTCTCTAATTTTGTCTTTATATTTTTAAAGTCTGATCTAATGGCATATTTGTATATAAAATATTTTTGTCAAAACTTACTAAACTATTGGTTGAATTTATTTTAATATTCGATAATTTATTTAAAAAATGTTGAATGTGAATTTT
This sequence comes from Diabrotica balteata, assembly GCA_918026665.1. NCBI lineage: Eukaryota > Metazoa > Arthropoda > Insecta > Coleoptera > Chrysomelidae > Diabrotica > Diabrotica balteata. The sequence continues at coordinate 47,172,367 of OU898283.1, read as the reverse complement.
TTAAATGTGTTCTTTTATTTGTAAATGGTTGTATAATATTTAATTAAAATTTTTTACAAAAAGTTAAGTTACGCATTTAAAAGTTCTCCGTGAATTTTTGTGATTTAACTTGTAAAAACGATTTATATTCAGTTGATAAAATTGCAATAAAGTGTAGTGTTAATATAAAAATAAATTTGAACTACTTGGAAAAAAACTGTAAGTAGTATTTATTATAATATAATTAAAGATACTTATATCAAAATAACTTCCTGCTACCGGATTTATCAACTACACAACTTTTGGTACCTCATTACCGATTCTGTTGTGACAAACAGGACCGTCTGAAGAATAGAGGTACCAAAATATGAATAATATTTTTAAAAATGGATGAAGATTCTGTTGGTTCTGTTTCTTCTCCTAACAATAATCAACCATGTTCATATTCCAACGCTGTTACTTCATTTAAATATCCAACCAAAAACCAAGCCATTGTCCTATCTGCTCTCAATGGAATAAAAATAAATGAATACGTGATAGCAATAGGAAATATAGTAAAACCAGAAAATATATTATTTGCATCCCGCATCTCAAATAACAGAATTTGTATTTATCTCTCCAATACCGAAGTCGTCAATACATTGCTGAAGACACATACATCAATATCCATTAATGATTCAGAAGTTGAAGTAAGACGTCTAATTACTCCTGCTACAAGACTGGTCATCTCAAATGTCTGTCCCACCATACCAAACTCAGTACTTGAAGTTGAGCTGAAAAAATTAGGACTTAATATTGTATCCCAGATTACTTTTCTGCGAGTTGGAATGCCGGACACTGCCTATAACCACGTTTTAAGCTTTCGAAGACAAATTTTTATCACTTCTATTGAAAATATCACTATCCCAGATTTCATTACAATATCCTTCGACAACACCAATTTATCTATCCACTGACTTAAATTGCCCTAAGTGTATATCAAAAGGTCATCGCGAAACAGACTGCCCTGTTCTATCACAATTGACATCAACTGAAACGCCCATTGAATCTCGATCTACAATATCACTTCCGTCTAAACCTCAAAATCTTACAACAGAAACAGGAAATCCTATTAATAATACCACTAACTTTCAAATAACAACAGAAGATATTCACAACGAAACGACTAAAAATAACAATCCAATTACTTTGAACACTGATGCCTTCCGACAAAAAACAAAGAGACAAATATCTACTGACTCTCCTGAGATATATGAAACGCCACCCGATCCAACAATTTTTACCAAACCCAAAAATACAGTTAAGCGGCCAAAATCATCACAATCTGATATCCTCGAGTCACTTGAATCTATTAAAGGTAAAATCGAATCTAAATACCCGACATTTCCTCTTAAATTTACAGTTCTTTGTGACGCGATATGTAACGCATTAAACTCAAAGTATCCTACCCCCATAGTAGAAAATTATACAACCGATATAAGTTCTTTTAAAGAGATACTTCTATTCGCCCACGACCATATTCCTGATCGCAAAATAAAAAATAAACTAACAAGACTTCGAAAAAAGATACAATCCTTAGTTACCGATTCATCCTAGGATATTGAAAGCGATAACTCCCTTTCCCACGTTGTAAAATAAAATGGATAATACATTTATATTACAGTGGAATCTTAATGGTTATTTTAATAATTTAGAATCCCTTAATCTACTTATAAACGATCTTTCTCCTCTTATAATATGTTTACAGGAAACTCACCTTAAAAGTAATAACTCTAATATAAAAAATTATTCCCATTTCCTTAAAAATCGAGACGCAACATATGCTAGTGGAGGTGTTGGTATTTTTGTAAAAAATCACATTCAGACCAAAGAAATTAAGCTACACACTAATCTAGAAGCTGTAGCTGTATCAGTGTCATGCAATATCAACTGCAAACCTATTAACATATGTAACATTTGCCTCCCTCATCCAAATGAAAATGTACTTGAAGAATTACATCGCTTAATCGATGATATTCCTGCTCCCAAACTAATACTTGGTGACTTGAATTGTCATAATATCACATGGGGTAGTATAAAAACAGACAAATGTGGTAAACTTCTTCAGAAATTAATAGACAATCAAAATCTAATTTTAAAGAATACTGGTAAATCTACTCATTCCAGCTCCCACAATAGTACTTTTTCTGCCATCGATATTTCATTGTGTGATCACACATTAGCTACAAGTTTTTCTTGGAATAGTCTTGATTATCTATATAATAGCGATCATTTTCCTGTAACAATTGAAACCACTTTGCATGATCAACCAAATATTCCTGTTTACCAAAAATGGAAATTAAACTCAGCAAACTGGGACTTATATAGAGATCTATTAAATAATTATCTTACGAACTTTATTCTAGAAGATAGCATAGATTCATCTCTTCATCATTTCAATGATACTATAGTAAAATGCGCTAATATTGCCGTGGGAAAAACAAAACCTTGTAAACGAAAACCAGTACCATGGTGGAGTGAAGAAATAGCCTTAGCTATGAAATCTAGCAAACATGCTTTCAATGTTTTAAAAAGACATAAAACAACAGAAAATGTTATCAATTTTAAAAAACTTAGAGCAAAAACTAAATATCTTATTAAGAAAAGAAAAAAAGAAACATGGTCAAATTATGTCTCTACCATAAATTCATCAACACCTATGACTACAATCTGGAATAAAGTTCGTACAGTAAAAGGTGAACAAAACTCAATTCATATTAACACTCTTTATTATAAAAACAAATTAATATCTTCCAAACAAGAAATTAGTAATATTATGTCAGATGTATATAAGAATAATTCAAGCAATGCAAACTTCAATCCCGCATTTTTAGATTTCAAAAATAAACGTGAAATGACAGATATATCTATAATAGATAGTAATAATCCACTAAATTTCCCCATCACATATCAAGAATTTGAAGAAGCTCTAGATAAATCAAAAAACACTTCATCGGGTCCTGATAATATACCAATCATATTTATCAAAAACTTGCCGTACATAGAAAAATTAATTCTCTTGGACATTTTCAATCACATTTACCTTAATAAAAAATTTCCTTCAATCTGGTCTGAATCAACAATTATTCCCATATTAAAACCTTTCAAATCAAAAACTGACCCCCTTTCCTATAGACCAATTTCTCTTAAAAATAATACATGCAAACTACTAGAAAAAAATTTAAATAACAGATTAATGTGGTTTCTTGAAAAAAAACAATTATTAAGCCATATCCAAAGCGGTTTTAGAAAAGGCAGATCAACTCATGATGCCTTAGTAGCTATTGACAATATTATATGTGAGTCCTTTAGAAATAACCAGAAAGTAATTGCCATATTTTTTGATATAAATAAAGCATTTGATACTGCATGGAGATACAACATTTTACAAACCATGTCCAATTGGGGTATCCAGGGAAATTTTCTTGCCTTTGTAAAACATTTCATGAATAATAGGATATTTCAAGTACGTGTAAATGGAATTACCTCAAAAACAGAATGTCTTGAAAACGGTATTCCACAGGGCTCAACCTTAAGCTTCACTTTATTCTTAATAGCAATTAATAATATAACTCAAGAGATAAAGCTACCTTTGAAAGCAGGTCTGTATGCAGATGACTTAGTTGTATATATACCAATCATTAATCCGAAGTAAACTGGATTATGGTGCAATATGCTATTCAACTGCGAGTAATTATATACTTAAAAAACTAGACATTATACAAAACACATGTTTAAGACTAATTCTGAGTGCTTACCGAACTAGTCCTGTTTCAAGTTTTCAGGTTATCCTAAATGAATCTCCCCTATCAATACGAAGACAACACATTTCTTTAAATTATGCCGCGAGATTGTCTTCCAACCCTAATAACACAAACTATCCACTTCTTTATAAAATATATCCACCTACTCATTGCCATCAACAAATTAAATATCCACCCCTTAAAGAACGTCTAACGAGATACGGTTTTGACATGGAGCAGCTCACACATTCTTACCCTACACAACGAACTATACCTCCCTGGACTATTAATTTTCCCACTATTGATCTATCCCTCACGGCCTATCCAAAGAGTACCACAAATTCCATAATCATTAACAAATTATATCAAGAACGGATATTAGAATATACTGGCCATAACAAGATTTTTGCCGATGCGTCAAGAACTGAAAACGGACACGCAGCGGCCTTTATTCTAGGAAAGTCTGAATATGCAGTTCGCATCCCTTAATTCTGCAGCATTTTCACGGGAGAAGCCATTGCCATTTTAAAGGCTTTAGACATGTGTAGGAGTCATGCAAGCTCAGATTTTCTTATCATTACTGACTCTTTATCTGTTCTTCAGAGCTTAAGGCAAATATATCCAGTACATGCTATCCTGCAACAAATACAATTAGCTCTTTATCACCTACAAAACAGACACGTGAACGTTACATTTCTCTGAGTACCATCACATACAGGTATCGCAGGAAATGAAAAAGTAGATGAATTAGCAAAGAAAGCTGCTACTGACGAGCAAACTGAAATTATGACTACAATTCCATTCAATGATATCCAGCTCAATATTAAACAGCACTGTGTAAAAAATTGGCAACAAATGTGGAATTCTACTAAGGCTAACCTTAAAAACGTAAAAACTAGGATTGGCACTAAACTACAATTTCCAGAAAACAGAAGGCAACAAGTAATTATAAACCGACTAAGAATTGGACACACAGCGTTAACTCACCAGCATCTCATAACAAAAGAACTACCACCTGAATGTTCCTATTGTGAATGTCCAATAACTGTTCAACATGTATTGATTGAATGTCCTCTTTATTTCTACGAAAGAGCCATCAACAACGTACCAGAAGAAGCAAAGAAACTTAAAGATATTTTAAACAGTAATGTATCTAATACAATCAAATTCCTCAAGGACATACGTTTACTACACAAAATTTAAGTTATATTATATGTATCTCTTTGTAATTTGTAATTTATTATGTGTAATTTAATACGCAATTTGTAATTAGTAAATTTGTATTTGAAATAACAACTGTAAAATCTGTAAAACCCGCTAATAACCTTTAATGGTTGATGCGGAAACCCTAAATAAAAAAAAAAAAAAAAAAAATTTACAGTTCACTACAAGGAGAATTCGTGGTATTTAATAAGGTATAAGTGGTGTATTCGCTTTATGAACTTTCGGTACTCCATAAAAATGAGGTCATTTGCTGTAATAAGGTGTAACTAATCTTTTTTGATTATTCTTTTTTCTTCGTTAAACAATTTTTAAACATAAATAAATGTTCTGTTTTTCAAAGGTTTTGTTTGATCCTTTGTGAATTTGGTATAAGATTCGTTTGTTGCTAGGTATTTAACTGTGTTTTCATATTAAATTTTATCCATTATTACAGTTGCATTTGCCTTCTCTGTTGGTAGGATAATATTAATGGAGTCATTATTTATTTAAAGTTTGTTTAAGTAAAGGGCAAATATCGAGCACAGTATAATTAATTTATTCTTGCCCAAGTACTTTCGCTTCCTAGAGTATCTTCAGGGGCATCTGAAATAAGCCAAGAAACGTTTTTTGAAACAAGAAATTAATTAACTTTATTAAAAACTAGAAGTTGATGGCTGATAAAAGTATTTATGTGATTAACTTTTTGGACTTACTTCGTCAATTCTGGCCTATCTGACAAGAATAAAATGTTATAAACATAAAATGGTACTACATCACACTACATTACACAAGGACAAACACGAAGGTGTTAAAATAGGCGAAGCTACATTGTGTACGGAAGCCGGAGACAGAATGGCTCCCGGTCTAACGGAAATGTTGAGGTGACATGTGACATAACAGCTTCGATGGGCAGTCACAATCATAGATATGTGATCACCACATTTCAAAATTCTATGAAACTAAGCATTGAAACTATTGGATAACTTTCTAATGACTCTAGCTACCACTAGAGTTTCAGACCATTTGAAAAGACCAAACTCTTCAAGTTTTGGTCAACACTCATTATCCAGTAAACACAATTTTCACATCAATACTGGTTCATCTATTTTACATGACATTAGTAGAAAGAAAAACTATCTGAAGTTGAATTTATTAGAAAATTTTTAGATTTCAAAGGAAATAAATGGAAACTCTCACTGTCTTAATACTCAAATTAATTTAAATTGTACTGAATTTAAACCTATTTTTAAAAACTTTATTACACCTTTACCTCGTGGATGACCCAGCTTAGCTGTTTAGGCTTCCTGCACTGAGTATATCCATTAAGAATTTAATTTTATAATTTGTTCAACATTACTATTTTGTTCTTCAATAATTAATAGGTAAATCTAGCGCGCTCAGGTTCAATTGATCTATAGTTGGCGTTATTTACACTCTCCACACCTTTATCTAATTTAGATATATCATTTCCTTAGTTGTATAGTTAAACTTCTTCCACTGTTGGTTAGTTGGTCTTAAGTAACGCTTTCATCAATCAGCCAATCGCGTCCTCTGCTGGACATAGGCCTTCCTCAGTTCTTTCTAGTGTTCTCTACACTTGGCCGCTTGTAGCCAGTTTCCCGCTACACGTTTTATATCATCGGTCCATCTAGTCGGTGGTCGTCCTCGGCTTCTTTTATAGTTTCTGGGCCTCCATTCCATAATACGTCTTATCCATCGTCCATCTTGTGCTCTGGCTAAGTGCCCTGCCTAGTTCCACTTAAGCGACGTGGTTCTTTTGATGACGTCTTGAACTCCTGATCTTTGCCTGATTTGTTGGTTTGTTATGTGGTCTCGAAGGCTCACGTTCAGCATTGCACGTTCCATGGCTCATTGCGTAACTCTGAGTTTATTCGCAAATTTTTGGGTGAGTGTTAAAGTCTCCGCTCCATAAGTTTGTGCAGGTAAAACACATTGGTCATAAACCTTTCGCTTAAGACACATGGAAATTGAACTTTTTAGAATATGACTTAATTTGCCAAATGCTGCCCAAGTTAGGCCTATTCGCCTCTGTATTTCATGTGTAACATGAAGTTTCATGAGTAACGCTTTGACATATTAATTTTATAGTTCTCCCATTGACTGTGGGTTTAACTGAACTACTTGTATTATACCCCATTTATATACTTTGCTTTTAATTTTGATTTTTAATTTTTAGTATTTTAATTACATAGTCAGATTTTTTCTTTTCTACAGTACTGATAGTGCTTGGTAGGCCATTTTATTGTAGTCAACTATCCACTGTCTAATATATTGTTTAGTCTATTTCTTGCATTCATACTTTACGTCGACTTCAGTTGCTTTGAAACTAACACCCTAAATATTAAAGACAGATTTGAGTGTGAGATCTGGATTATGCAATCTACTTACAAATATTCTATAATATAATATAATAATTTCATATTTAATCATTTGACTACCAATAGTAGTATCAGTTGGACCTTTGGTCAATGCTCAGTTTTATAGAATTTTGAAATGTGCAGATCACATATCTATGATTGTGACTATCCACTCCAGCTGTCATATGCCACATGTCACCTCAATATTTCAGTTAAACCGGCAGCCATTCTATTTTCGGCTTTCGTACACCAAGGTCAGTAGATATTTAAGTAGGTTGCCCCGTAACTATAGACCAATCAAGTGCTCGCTTTTTAAAGGCGGGAATACGTCACCCATACGACACTTTTAAAATTGCCATAAGCTTCAATGCTAATAAAAGTTTCAAAAACTTAGGTTTTGCAATATATTTTGGGATTTTCTTGGGTATAGGGATGTTAAGTGGTTCTTATATTAGTAAATATATCAATTTTTTTATATAAATCAATAGTCTGATGACAAAAAATAGAATTAATTATATTGTTAACATTGTGTGTTTTAAATGAAGATAACAGTTTATTTCGCACAAAAACCCAAAAAAAAAGTAGAAAAAGTTCAAAAGCAAAAATACTAAATATGTAGGAACTTACTTATTATGTTTTTCCTTGCAGCATTCTTATCATATCTAGTGGTAGGAAAAAAAAACAAATAGGTAATATAAATAATTTATTATTAGATTAAAATACAAAAAATTATTAGCCCTTCAATCTTCAGGCTATAGGTCACTCATCTAAAAAATATCTTATTATTATAACGTACAAAACTACATATAATTGTTAGACAAACCTTGATATCACAGCTACAACACACTTCACGAGTGTTTATGTACACAAATAACTAAATAATAAGTCTCTATAAATAATACTGTCCTTATACCTATACTTAAAAATAAAAACTAAACAATAACTAAACAAATAAACGAACTAATGATACTATACGAAAATTCCACAAAAAAATATACGAATACAAACACAAACGTAAACTTAAACTCAGACGTGCAGACAACTGTCAAATTTGACGTTGTCGTATGAGTGACGTAGGCATTCTGCCTTCCCTTCGCTTCGCTCACATAGTTACGAGGCAACCTACTTAAATATCTACTGAACTTGTCCTTACACAATGTACCTTCGCTATTTTTAATAATTTTATTGTGTTTGTCCTTGTGTAATGTAATGTGATGTACTATGGTACTATTTTATGTTTATAACATTTTATTCTTGTCAGATAGGCCACAATTGACGAAGTAAGTCCAAAACGTTAATCACATAAAAACGTTTATTAACCATCAACTTCGAGTTTTTATCGAAGTAAGTAACTTCTTCTTAAAAAAAAAAACGTTTCTTGGCTTATTTCAGATGCCCCTGAAGATGCTCTTTTTTTTTTTGCCTTTTACTAGATCAAAATTCATTTATTCGAGCATTCAACCTTATAAGTTTTTACAGCGTTTAGTTTCTCTTCGTTAATGTGTTTTACTATATTTTTTTCTTACGATTTACTATAGAATCAGTAACAGCAAAATTTTACTATCATCATTACATGTTGTTCTTTTTTTTAAAAGGAATCAGATGCTATGATTTTTCTAATTAATATACTCAAGTTAAAGTTGATTTAATGTAATCAAATAAGCTATCTTACAATAAGGTCGTCCTAGGAACGCAATTCAGCAATATTGGCAATAATATTTTAAAGTAGTGTACTATAAAATGTATAATATATGTCCAATTTGTCAATATATTAGTCCGGGTAAAATTAGATTATTAAAAGAAATTTTTACCAAGTAACAAAAAACAAAATTTTTAAAATTTATTAATGGTTTGTATTTTGAGAACGATATAGTAACTGCATTAAGAGCCACAATATAGCTTCAGAACAATATGTAATTACCCAACAGTAAGATCTAAATATTATGACTTACATTTACATTATTTAAAACACATAAGCTGCTTGGATTTAACGAAATTTTGTTTGTAAAATAAAATGCAAGATCCCACCTCTTGAGGTTCTCTTGAAGCAATGGTATCGTTTCACACAAACATAAATAAGACCTTCCATTTTATGAATTTTAAAGCAGTATATTATTAATTGTCGCTTGTAGTAAAGAAATCCTTAGAAATAGTATCCTGGTTCCCTCACTGGATGAATTTATTTTGATATTGGGTAAATCAAATAATTCTTGCAAAAGTCAAATATTGGTGGATAAAAGTTTTTCTTAATAAAGGTTTTTTATTCAGACTCAAATCCGGAGACAGGTATTGTTCGTAACTCTTTTTTTTTTCTACAATAATGACAAATTATAGCAGTGAAAACTTTTAAACATCTTCGTAACACCAGTTTTCTCGGTATCGACTGTTTTGTTTTATGGTGGCAATTTACTACTTTTTTCAGATGGTGGTGGTGTTTTTATTAACTAAATTATGACGGGCCATGATGGACATAACGAATCCACCATTTTCAAGAAAAACAATATCCCAGTGGCCGTGGGGGACATGCGCTATGCACCAGCTTAGAATTTATGTTTAGCCACGGTGGGTAACGTAAATGCACCAAACCACTGAATAATGCTTATGAAGAGGTTTATAAAGTATCTACAAAAATGGTAGTAAAGTTGGTTTCTGTGTTGCACACTTGACAAGTCCCTACAAATGGTCAAACTTTTTTCCAGCAAGACAATTAGATATTCATATTTTTTTATATGACAATAAGAGCCTAAAACTAGTTTTTAAAAACAAAATTATGTTTTAAAAAAAACACCGTCAAAGTAAAAATATGTTTCGCAAGACTGGCACTGATATTTAGTTTTTTTTTTCTTTTACTCTTCGTTGACTTCCTATCCATAAATACAACAATTTCTTTGTAACAATTTGCACAAATTTGTCATTTCTTCATGTCATTCAAAGAATGATTTTTAAACTTTGAAAATAAGGCTATTATCGAGCACAAGTTAATTATATCTAGCCCAAGTACTTTCGCTTAAAATAGCATCTTCAGGGGCATTTCGTCAAAATAAGAACTATCCGGCAAGCGTAGAATGTAGAAACATTAAAAATAACATAAATTATACAAAACACTACACTAAAACGAGGACAAACAGTTTAAAATTACTTCTACGCTACATTCTCTGTCAGTATCTGCAATGATTTTTTAATGATTTTTAGTTGAAACTTCTTGTGGGCCAGTTTCTTCTTATTTTGTAAAAGTTAAAAGTCATAACATGTAGAGAGTAAAAATTGGTAGTGATCTGATCTGAAAAATAAAAGTAGTTTCATAGGCACTTCTAATAATCAAAACTAATGTTACATAGTATAAACAACTTGAGTAATACGTACCTGAGAGATCGATATGACTCTTATGTTTGTTGTATTTTATTACTGTTTTGGGTTTTTGGACTGCTCCTCTTCGTTTTTCAATTGTTATCATATTCGGAATGTACTTCTTCTTTCTTCTTCGTCTAGCCATTCACGTCCACATCTGAACATAAGCCTCTTCAAGTCTTCCTTTCCATTGGTTTTTATTGTACGCTACTTGTAGCCAATTTTTCCCGGCAGCCCTTTTCAGATCATCTGTCCTTCTCATAGGAGGCCTGCCTCTGGGTCTTTTGTGTTGGTATCGTCTCCAGGTTAAAATTGATCTGTGCTATTTGTTTAGATCGCTCCTAGCTACATGTCCAGCGTATTCCCATTTCAACTTTAATGATTTTTTTACCACATCGGTGACTTTGGTTTTCTGTCTTATCCATGTGTTTGTTTTCTTGTCGTTAAGTGATATACCTAGCATTGCTCTTTCCATTGCGTGTTGAGTGACTCTAAGTATATTCATATTCTTTTTTGTGATTGTCCATGTTTGTGCCGCATAAGTTAATATCGGAATAATGCATGCATCAAAAACTTTAGATCTAAGATGTAATTGAATTTGTTGATTTCTGAGTATATTGTTCAGTTTACCGAATGCTGCCCAAGCTAACTTTCTCATTCTTTTTATTTCTTCCGTTTGGATTTCCATATTTAGGATTATTTTTTGTCCTAAGTATATATATTCTTCAACTTTTTCTATAACTTTATTGCTTATTATTGTCACGGTGTCTTCGGAGTGCATGACTTTTGTTTTGTTTAAATTCATTTTCAGTCCTATTTCTAAAATAGGAATGAATGTACTTAGTATTCATAATTTGGATGTCTATAATATCCTTACACTTCTCAACAAATATTACTGTATTGCTCTCGTGCATTATTTGTTGGCCTTTCTGTAACTTGGTTGTTATAACTATATCAGGATTGTTATTTCTGTGTTTGCGTAGTGTACCCAAAAAAAATGTTTGTTTTTCTAGAATCTCAATACTTGTGTAATAATTGTTTATACCAATTGTTCGTTCAGCATTCAGTAAATCTGCACTTTGTGTTAGACCTGTTTGTAAAGGTACTGTAAGATCATGACCTCTATTCTTTTTTGCCACAATATAATATTTAAGTGTTAAATAGGTAGCCACCATTAAGGCATACTTTGAATAATTTGATGCCAAACTTGCAACGCTAAGCAGATACATTCTTTAGAAACAACTTGAGCTTGAAACGATTGGTTGCGTTTTTTTAATAGCTCACCGATTTTAAAAACTTTATTATTTTGCTCTGCGGCTTCATTATTTGCAAAATTCCACATTTTCAATAGTATTTGGAACCGATTTCGTGACATAACCGAAGATACAGCATTTATATAGAGAAAATTTCTTGACTAATACAATGAAAACGCTGATAAATGCATAATACTCATAGACAAAATGATTCGTATAAATTTTTCCATCTCTTCGGCGTTTGTGTCGACCCACCGAGGAATACTAGCTTTACTTTTTGTGTTTTTTCTTGTTCCTCTAAAGCATAACGATTGGTTTGTTTACAAAAAAAAATAACTAGCTCATCCGAAATTAAAAGTTTACAGAAATAATACGGCGACTTATCATAGTTATTATACAATAACATTGCAAAACCAGAAAACGCAGTTAATGTAAAATTTCGTTAATGCTCACCTGTCACAGGACCTCATCTAAAATTGCTGATTTCATCACATACATTTTCAGTAATCATTAAATGTTTTCTAGTGATATCGAAATTGTTAGATGCAGATGCATAATTTTTAATCACATACTCGATAGTTTCATTCAATGTATTACGTGCACGAGAAACTGACTGTGCAGTAGAAGAGGTCAATACTTTAGAAGTAGAAGGCGTAGTATCACTGGCCTCAAAATTTCAACGTCAGAATCTTTTAAGGATAAATCATCACCTGAATGCAGAACTACTATGTGTCCAAATTTTTCAAAATTGCGTTTTTAATATCATTCGATAGCTTGTAGCCACTTTTATTGCATGCAGAATTATTTTAAGTTTAAGCGTCACGGTTCTCCTACCATCTTCCATTCTCTATTGCGGTGGAATAGTTCCCAGCGGGTCAGTTGGAAGCATAACAATAATAAATCACGACCGTAGTGTAACTCTGAAGAATATTTGGACATGTAATAGTTCTGATTTATTTGTGTGGACATACAATATTTGTGTCAAGGACTTGGAATTATTTGAATTTTACGATTTTTAAAATATTATTGTTAAGAATTATAAACGAAATGGCTACGAGAAGAGAAAATATTTTTAATTTATTGTGAAAGAGAGCCTGTGACAAAAGAGGTAAGTATACTGTTATAAAGAATCAAATTCAGTCACAATGCATTATGTAAAATAAAATGGTTAATCAAGCAACAACATAAAAAAATTTACGTAAAAATATATTCTAGATAAAGATGATAGTAAAATAAATTGTGTTAATTTAATTTTTTGTTTTTTTTTAGAGGCACTTAAACCTAAGCCTGTCTCAAATAATAATCAGTTAAATGCAGAAAATAGCAAAGAAACAGAAAAACTCGAAATATGTGAGCTAAATTGTTTGCATCAGCCATTACCAGACGAAACACATTAAAAATCTAGTATGTTGACAGGTAAGATTCATACAAATTAAATAGTTTTTTAGTTGGTTAAAGAAACTGAAAAGTAAAAACAAAATTTTTAACAAAAAATGAACTGACGAAACAAAGAAACTAAACAGTGAAAAATAAAATAAGCCTTCTTAGTCTTAATAAGTAAGCTCCTAATTTAATATACCTTAATTTAAGTCGGTGTCAGCTAAAAAAACAATGTTATTATATAATTAAAAGATCTATGTTGACAAAGATTTGTTTGGCGTCAACTCAAAATTAGTTATTTCCATAAGTTCAGCAAGTTCAAAATAAGATATCAAAATAAGAAAATGGGACATATTTTACCCACAAAATAAAATACTAGTTTTATTGAATAAATTTACCTCTTTTTCTTGGTAGCTCCAGTCAAAAAAAAACAATTTCGGAACAACACTACCGCGTAAAACTTTCCCTTTGGTAATCATCAACAAAAGTACATGAACACATTCCGCAGATCAACTTCACGGGAAAATAGAGTGCGAAAACGGTTCGCAATGTTGACTATTACACAAATAATTCTTTTAAAATTGTTATTAAGTTCTTAAAAAGTCGGTTACGATAAAAATTTATGTAAAATGGTTTAGATTTAGTCCAACAGACTTAAGAATTTCATGACTGAAATACATACGATTTCGTCAGACTCAAAAGGGTTAAATGAATCCATTAGCGTCGCAATTTCCTTAGCAGAATTCAATAGGATCTAATTACCCATATTAAAATAGAAAATCAATAGACACAATACCACTATTAGCAAGTCAATTACATATTGAGGGTACATCATTTATGTGTTAAGATAACATACATATAAAATCAGAGTTTGTTGTTAATATTAAGAGTTAAATATATGTAATACAGAACAGTAATTATAAGGGATAATACCTATTTACCCATAATACCATCGGGATCATATCATTAAGGTTTTTTCCTAATTTTTTTTCTTTATGATTAAAATCTCGTAATAAGTGAAAATATAACTATTGACAATAGTACCATATAACAAACATACACTTACAAATATCTGGGACACGACATCAAAATAAGCAGAGACAATCAAACACATGAAATACAGAGGAAAATAGGCCTAACATGGGCAGCATTTGGCAACTTAAGCCATATTCTAAAAAGTTCAATTCCCATGTATCTCAAGCGAAAGGTTTATAACCAATGTATTTTACCTGCACAAACTTATGGAGCAGAGACTTTAACACTCACGCAAAAATCTGCGAATAAACTCAGAGTCACACAACGAGCCATGGAACGTACAATGCTGAACGTGAGACTTCGAGACCACATAACAAACCAACAAATCAGGCAAAGATCAGGAGTTCAAGACGTCATCGAAAGAACCACGACGCTTAAGTGTAACTGAGCAGGGCACTTAGCCAGAACACAAGATGGACGGTAGATAAGACGTATTATAGAATGGAAGCCCACAAACTATAAAAGAAGCCGAGGACGACCACCGACTAGATGGACCGGTGATATAAAACGTGTAGCGGGAAACTGGCTACAAGCGGCCCAGTGTAGAGAACACTGGAAAAAACTGAGGGAGGCCTTTGTCCAGCAGTGGACGCGATTGGCTGATTGATGATGAATACGTTTTAGTGTGGCCATATTCTTGACATCGTCTACATTGTGGTGTATTTCTTTTAATTCTCGGCAGTTCTTTCCTTATTTTACAATGTTATATACTGTATTTCAAATATTTCTTTGTTATTCGTTTGAGGCTTTTTTGACGAACAAAAAATAAGGATTATGGTTCATGGGTTAATCTGTGTCTGACATTTGTAACACTGTAGAAACAGTAAAAATTATGTGTTTCTATTCACCCCATAAATTTTGAAAACATAACCTAAAAAATATAAATAGTTTTTGAAATAGTATCGTTAAAGTTAAAGCTTAAACAAGACAAACAAACGGGAACCAGTGCTGCCAACCAAACAAAACATTATTTTCCTTTTAGCCTAAAGTGTAGCAACATTAAAAAAATAATTGTTGCCACTATTTATCCATAGTTATGTACGAAATAAATTACATAATATAAATAAAGTTTTGTTTCTATTCACCCCACTGTTTCTGTTTACCCCGTTTTACGGCATTTTGACCATTAAATATTAACGAAACAAGAATGGTATTCTTGCAGTTGCTAAATACTGTGTTTTTGTCTTGTTCTGTCTGTTGAAAAGAGGAAGCCTGTTTCAAAAGACCATTCTTCGATTTTGTATAGAAGGTTTTGTAGTATTTTAGCCCCAGATGTAATATTTGTGCATTTAATCAACACAACTAAATCATTAGCGTATAGGTTTGCTTTTATAGGAGGCTTAATTGTATTTATTACATCGTTAAATGCAATTAAAAATAAAGTTGGGCTTAAAATAGAAACTTGTGGAACAACTTTGTCGATTATTCTAGTGGTAGAAGTGTATCCATTTACTCTTACTTGTATTTCCCTTTTATTCAGAAAGTTTTTTATAAACGCAAGCATAAGTCTTTGAACTCCCCATTTATCAAGTTTATTTAATATGAGGTAGGCGCCTTTTTTGTTTCAAAATTTTTAGTTAGTTTCAAACCAACCCGTTAGTTTTCTGTTGTCAAAATTTTAGTACAGCAAAACCACAAATATTGAGATAATATATTTATTTATTTATTGTATCTTTTAATAGATAATTTTAAAACAAATAGGATACTTTTTATAGTCATGATACCTAATAATGTATATATCCTAAATACTTATTTTGAACAAAACAGTATCCACAAGGAATCTACGTTCCTGTGGTTGGCTGTATACAATGTATTAAAAATTAAATTAAAAATCCTTTGTAATAGGTATATATTTAAGGCCCAAACGGGCTAAGTTAAAAAGACATAACGTTTTCGAAAACCATGTTCCATCATCAGCGTCGTAGAAAATAGTTAACCACTTAATTAAAAAGAACATAGGTTAAAATTTTGACTAAGGTTAATGAAAAAGGTGGTTAATACTTACTAGGAGTACATGAATTTAGCCACCAAGATTAAATATGTGGGTAAAAACCCGTTAACAGATGTTTAATTACATTTAGTTTTAAAAATACGTTATAATTATTTAAGATTATAGAGTTACCGATGGATTAGGTAACATGGCGACATATGACTCCACGTTGAATTTGCTAGTCCTGAGACGGTATGTCTTCGAGGACTGTATGAGCGCAACTGATTGGCAATGACATTTGATGACAATATTGTTAAGTTACGACGGAAGTTATCACAGAGCAGTCAATGTAGCTGTATGTTTCTACTTAAGACAAAAGCCAACGTTATTTAAAATTGTGAAAATTAAGTGAACTAATATAACAGTATCAACCATCAATGTTGTAGTTTTAAATTTATGTAAATAAGATGATATGAGGGAGAAAAAATTGTATGGTTGTAGTTAGGCAACCAACTATGCATGTATGTAGCAATGTAATATAGAAATTTTTATTATATGGCCCTTTATGTTTCTTAAACATTTGGTACCCAGAAAATATAAACTAGACACATGTGGAAGGTTGAATTTTAGAAATTTTGATGTTAATGGTTGGATCTAAATGTATTTGTTTAGAATTGGAAGTGTTCTTGTATGAATAAAATAAAACTGTTTTAGTAAATGTTCACGTGTTATTTCTCAAATATAAAGGCCCTGTATGTCAAAAGCAACATTTGGTACCTGGCAAATGAGAAAATTTTGAGTTATAAGTTTATGAACATAAATGTCTGACAAGGTGGTAACAGACTAAAAGGTGTGGAAGTTTTATTGTATTAGCTATTATATGTAATGAACGAAAGATTTTTTGATGGTTGGGACATGATTATGTAGTATGTTGATAGTATGGTAATCTACTTATAACTTAAGATAGGTCCTATCTGTCATAAGGCAACACTAGGCACAAAAGAAATAAAAAGGATAAGTTATAAGTTAGGTTTGTTGTAGGTATAAGTTGTCTTAAATTGTGGTGATGGTATGGTTGGCTTTGTTGATATTAAGTGAAACGAAAAAGGTTTTTGTAGGGTCATCTTTGCAGATGAATAAGTTGTGTAATTTGATTTTATTCATAATGGATATGAGGATCTTAAGGTGTTCGTTCAACTATTGTGTGAAATAAACAAAATTTGATGGTTGGGATATGGTTATGTATTATGTTTATTATATAGAACTCAAATTATAACTTAAAAAAATCCCTATCTGTCATAAGACAACACTAGGTACATGAAAAAATTAGATGGATAAGTTATAAGTTGAATGTGTCTGCGTTGTGTACTGGCCTTAACTTGAAATTGAAAGATCAATAGATGGCTATGTTCAAATTGAGTAGAAAAGAAATTTATGGTTGTTTTGAATGAATGGTGGGATACTGAACAACTACAGAAAGCTGAGATCACCAGAGGTCCGCTACCAAACCCTATGGGAATTATGTGAAAATGTAAAAAGAGGACTGAAGTGTTTGTTAAAAAGGGTTGCTGAATAGTTTAGAATTTTTGGAGGGCTAACAAGAAGCATGGACAGTAATAGATATGGAGGGTTGGACTTGAAGTTTGGTTTAATGAAGAGAAGAGGGGAGAGATGGAGAGTATGTTTTGTTGAAGTAAAAGTTGTGGAATGGAGTGAAATTTGATGATAAATGTGGATTTTAGTTAAGAGGTAAATTAGGGGTGAAAATTATGAGAATAGTTGGCGATGAAGAGGGAGGAAGTCTCGATTGAAGGAAACATGACGATGGACACAATTTGGGCTTTTTTGTTTTTCTTTTAAAATTTCAAGATCTTCATATAAATCTAATTTAAGGAAGTTTTTTGGGGGATGTTGTGGATAAGTGAAACGTCTTCTGGGATATTGAGGGTATGGTTGTGTTCTTTGAGATGTTGGGAGAAGGTGAAACTATTATCTCTTTTTATGTGTTCTAGAGAACGTGAGGATAATGATCTGCATGTCCTACCTATGTAGGAAGCATTGCAATCTGAACATTTTAATCTATATACTCCACTCCAATCCTTATAATTGATGGGATCTTTAGAATTAGAAATGTGTTGACCCAAATTGTAGAGTACTTTAAATAAGACATGGATGTTTTCAACCGAACGTTGGATGAGATTTCGAATATCTCCAGAAAGACTTTCATGATAATATAGGAGTGAAACATAATTGGGCTTGGTAACGAGGTCTCTGGGGAAAGCAGTCTCCTGCAGGGTCTTGAGGCGTTTTTTGCGGATTAGTTTATTGATAATGTTATGGTCATATCCATTGTTGACTGCTATTTGTTTAAGTATGTTCAGTTCTTTTTTGTAATTAAGCCTGAGAGTGGAATGGTTTCTAGGCGATGGATCTAACTATGAAAAGCTGCGTATTTATGCGACATGGGGTGGTTGGATGAGAATGGAATTATGTGGTCAGTTTGTGTAGGTTTCCTATAGATACTGAAGTCGAAGTGGTCATTTAATCTGGTAATGGTGAGATCTAGAAAATTAATAGACATGGAAGATTCTAGTTCCATGGTGAACTTGATGTTGGGGTGAATTTGGTTGATTTTGGGAAGTAAAAGATCAGCTGAATTGGAATTACCTGAAATCAAGACTAAACAGTCGTCAACATAGCGAAACCAGTGGAGTATTTCAGGGTTTTTCATGATATGTGTGGATTCTAAGTGATCCATAAATATATCAGCTAATAGAGGAGAGAGACAGCTGCCCACAGCTAACCATCAGGTTGTCTGTAGTATTTGTTTTTAAAACCAAAAAAATCTTGATCTAAACAAAGCTGTAATAGTTGGATAATGGAGTTGGTGGCAGATAAGGTGATGGAGTTGGCTATGAGAAGAGAATGAACCAGATTAATTGTTTCTTGTTTAGGGACAGACGTGAATAGATTGCTAACATCAAATGAAAGCATAGTAATATTGGGGTGAAGGTTAATGTGTTGTAAATTATTGACTAGATGACTGGTGTCGTTGACTGAAAATCGAGGGGTGAAGTTCGTCATATTGTTGATAAGATTCAATATAAATTTTGATAGGATGGAAACTGGAGTGTTAATGAAGCTGACAACTGGACGAATAGGAATGCCCTCTTTGTGCATCTTAGGTAAACCGTACAGTCTAGGTATTAAAGGATTGCTTGGGATTTTATAATATGGTGCAAAATGTTCTGAGAAGAAATCTATGAAATGTTTAATATTGTCTTTTAATTTATTTATGAACTTTTTTGAGGGGTCTGTTGCAAGTAAAGTAAAGTTATTGTTATTGAGGAAGGTTGAGACTTTATTGTTGTATGATGTTTGATCTAGGATCACTAGGCAGTTACCTTTATCAGCTTTACTGATGATTAAGTTATGGGATTTGATTTTATTCTTAATGGATTTGAGAGTTTTGAGATGATCATTGCGTTTGTTTTGAAAAAGATTGTGAAAATTGGGTGTTGAGTGAAGGTTTTGAAAGTTGGAAGGAAAATTAGAAGATGAGGGTGTGTTGATATTAAGTATAGTAGAAGAATTGGAACAATTTTTGTTTTTGAATTTGTTTATGGTATTAAAGCAAGAGTTTCTAATAGAGGTGTTTTGATTTAAAGTGACTGAAAGGTTTTGGATGATAATATCTAGCTCAATGGAGAGACTCTGAAGGTCTTTTTCAGAGACCATGCGAGGAATGAAGTATTTGAGACCTAGATTTAGTAACTAAAGTTCGTTATTGTCAAAGGTAACTGACGAGAGATTTTTTAATCTTGGATGAAAACTGAAATTAGAAAATTTACTGTTATTGTTACTGTTACTATTTGTTGATTTAGATTTATTTTGAATGAGATTATTTAATTTAGATTTGAGTTTATTGAATTTGGTGGAAGTTACATTGTCCAATCTGTCCTGAACATCATTCAAAAAATTATTTAAGTTGTCATAGCCCATGAAATCAAGTAAAGAGTCATATGTTACCTTGAGTTTACAATCTATGTAATTTAGCTTTCCATAATGGTTACAAATCTTCTTCTTCAAGATTTTTAGTTGAAAGTTGTTCTTCAAGTTAATAGGAACATTTCCTGGTGTTTTAATTTTTCAAAATGTAGGGAAGACCTGGTTGTTTATGCATTGAGAGATGAACCATATATCCAGCTTCAGGGTGCATCTTTTAGTGGCTAAGCGCATGTACTGAAAAGCCAAGTTGACCATACCGTCAAATAAAAATCCACAAGGAATCTACGTTCCTGTAGTTGGCTGTATACCATGTATTAAAAATTTAATTAAAAATCCTTTGTAATAGGTATATATTTAAGGCCCAAACGGGCTAAGTTAAAAAGATATAACGTTTTCGGAAACCATGTTTCATCATCAGTGTCGTAGAAAATAGTTAACCACTTAATTAAAAAGAACATAGGTTAAAATTTTGACTAAGGTTAATGAAAAATGTGGTTAATACTTACTAGGAGTACATGAATGTAGCCACCAAGATTAAATATGTGGGTAAAAACCCGTTAACAGATGTTTAATTACATTTAGTTTTAAAAATACGTTATAATTATTTAAGATTATAGAGTTACCGATGGATTAGGTAACATGGCGACATATGACTCCACGTTGAAGTTGCTAGTCCTGAGACGGTATGTCTTCGAGGACTGTATGAGTGCAACTGATTGGCAATGACATTTGATGGCAATATTGTTAAGTTATGACAGAAATTATCACAGAGCAGTCAATGTAGCTATATGTCTTTACTTAAGACAAAAGCCAACGTTATTTAAAATTGTGAAAATTAAGTGAACTAATATAGCAGTATCAACCATCAATGTTGTAGTTTTAAATTTATGTAAATAAGATGATATAAGGGAGAAAAAATTGTATGGTTGTAGTTAGGCAACCAACTATGCATGTATGTAGCAATGTAATATAGAAATTTTTATTATATGGCCCTTTATGTTTCTTAAACATTTGGTACCCAGAAAATATAAACTAGACACATGTGGAAGGTTGAATTTTAGAAATTTTGATGTTAATGGTTGGATCTAAATGTATTTGTTTAGAATTGGAAGTGTTCTTGTATGAACAAAATAAAACTGTTTTAGTAAATGTTCACGTGTTATTTAACTTTTAACTCAAATATAAAGGCCCTGTATGTCAAAAGCAACATTTGGTACCTGGCAAATGTGAAAATTTTGAGTTAAAAGTTCATGAACATAAATGTCTGAGAAGGTGGTAACAGACTAAAAGGTGTGGAAGTTTTATTGTATTAGCTATTATATGTAATGAACATAAGATTTTTTGATGGTTGGAACATGATTATGTAGTATGTTGATAGTATGATAATCTACTTATAACTTAAGATAGGTCCTATCTGTCATAAGGCAACACTAGGCACAAAAGAAATAAAAAGGATAAGTTATAAGTTAGGTTTGTTGTAGGTATAAGTTGTCTTAAATTGTGATGATGGTATGGTTGGCTTTGTTGATATTAAGTGAAACGAAAAAGTTTTTGTAGTGTCATCTTTGCAGATGAATAAGTTGTGTAATTTGATTTATTCATAATGGATATGAGGATCTTAAGGTGTTCGTTCAACTATTGTGTGAAATAAACAAAATTTGATGGTTGGGATATAGTTATGTATTATGTTTATCATATAGAACTCAAATTATAACTTAAAAAAAGCCCTATCTGTCATAAGACAACACTAGGTACATGAAAAAATTAGATGGATAAGTTATAAGTTGAATGTGTCTGCGTTGTGTACTGGCATTAACTTGAAATTGAAAGATTAATAGATGGCTATGTTCAAATTGAGTAGGAAAGAAATTTATGGTTGTTTTGAATAAATGGTGGGATACTGAACAACTACAGGAAGCTGAGATCACCAGAGGTCCGCTACCAAACCCTAAGGGAATTGTGTGAAAATGTAAAAAGAGGACTGAAGTGTCTGTTAGAAAGGGTTGCTGAATAGTTTAGAATTTTTGGAGGGCTAACAAGAAGCATGGACAGTAATAGATATGGAGGGTTGGACTTGAAGTTTGGTTTAATGAAGAGAAGAGGGGAGAGATGGAGAGTATGTTATGTTGAAGTAAAAGTTTTGGAATGGACTGAAATTTGATGATAAATGTGAATTTTAGTTGAGAGATAAATTAGGGGTGAAAATTATGAGAATAGTTGGCGATGAAGAGGGAGGAAGTCTCGATTAAAGGATACATGACGATTGACACACTTTGGACTTTTTTGTTTTTCTTTTAAAATTTCAAGATCTTCATATAAATCTAATTTAAGGAAGTTTTTTTGGGGGATTTTGTTAATAAGTGAAACGTCTTCTGGGATATTGAGGGTATGGTTGTGTTCTTTGAGATGTTGGGAGAAGGTGGAAGTATTTTCTCTTTTTATGTGTTCTAGAGAACGTGAAAATAATGATCTGCATGTCCTACCTATGTAGGAAGCATTGCAATCTGAACATTTTAATCTATATACTCCACTCCGATCCATAAAATTGATGGGATCTTTAGAATTAGAAATGATTTATTAATGTCCGTAAAAATCTCCCTTATGGTTTGACTACCTTAATCAATTTAGTTATTTTCTGCTGCTATTTTAAACACACATAATTGTTAGATAACACAAAATACACTACTCAACAATCGAAGTGCATAATTTTAAAATTCCTAAAATTAACAAACCAGTTCTAAAATCTGTAACTAGATGACACAAGCTGATAAGTCACATTTTTGGCCACATTGAGTTATGCATATGGACAAAAACAGAAAATCTAACAGATGGTGAAATATGATAAGTTATCTTTGTAAATAGAATAAATATAGCCCTGGTCTAAACGTAATATGTGATTTTCCTACAATCTCAAAGATATCAAAAGCAGTTAAGTAGGTACATAACAAAATTTTGACATTGGTTTTAACTTAATCCAGTTATGGTAAGATGGCAAAATTAGATAAGTACTTTTACCAGTTTTTGTTTACAATTGCAAGGTTAATTTGTTAGACAACAGAAGATGGCAGTAACTTTTATGTGCTCTTATCTAGAATTTCGGCTTTGTCTAATGATATATTGCTAGTTTAAACAGATGGCAAAACTTGATAAGGTAATTTATCATATTTTGTCATCTTCAGTTAATGTTAGAAAATGCTATTTTATCAGCTGATCAATAAACATACCTTATTTTGTCATCTGTCACATCAGTTATTTTTCTATTCAACTACTGTTTTAATTTTAATTGTATTTTTTCAAATGCAAGTTGTTGATTCGAAAATTAGTGCAAAGCCACCAAAACTTATGAAAATTGATACCACCTCAAAAATTTGTGGAGAGTATGTTTTGTTGAAGTAAAAGTTGTGGAATGGAGTGAAATTTGATGATAAATGTGGATTTTAGTTAAGAGGTAAATTAGGGGTGAAAATTATGAGAATAGTTGGCGATGAAGAGGGAGGAAGTCTCGATTGAAGGAAACATGACGATGGACACAATTTGGGCTTTTTTGTTTTTCTTTTAAAATTTCAAGATCTTCATATAAATCTAATTTAAGGAAGTTTTTTGGGGGATGTTGTGGATAAGTGAAACGTCTTCTGGGATATTGAGGGTATGGTTGTGTTCTTTGAGATGTTGGGAGAAGGTGAAACTATTATCTCTTTTTATGTGTTCTAGAGAACGTGAGGATAATGATCTGCATGTCCTACCTATGTAGGAAGCATTGCAATCTGAACATTTTAATCTATATACTCCACTCCAATCCTTATAATTGATGGGATCTTTAGAATTAGAAATGTGTTGACCCAAATTGTAGAGTACTTTAAATAAGACATGGATGTTTTCAACCGAACGTTGGATGAGATTTCGAATATCTCCAGAAAGACTTTCATGATAATATAGGAGTGAAACATAATTGGGCTTTAAATAAAATTTGTTCCGCCGGAGGTCAAAAAGATGGTACGTGTATGGAACAATTATATGGTCTGTCGTTAGTTACTTGATTGCATTGTTGGTATTTACCTAGAAAGGGTGTAACAATTAGATACAATAAAATATTAACTATAAATTCAAAGTAAGTTTTCTGCTCCTATCATTGTGTTCACCAGCATGATTTATTATTTTTACAGATGATTTTGCATCTACGCTTGGAAACGTAAGAACTTATTCCGAAAATCATTTCATAGATGACAACTAAAACGCTGAAAATCCTATAGAAGCAGTAAAATACAGTAAATGTGCAAAAAGAATAAAATGTATAAGCAAAAGAGAAATCAAAAAGTTTCAAAAGAATTAAGGATTTGACTATAAAAATACGAAAGGCAAATTGTTTTTATCTAAGAGTAAGAGTCTCTTAGTAAGAGACTAAGCATTAGCTGACAGGATCAGGTGTCATACTATGTTATTTTAGATGGAACTACAACAGAAATATGTAAAACTGTTCATTGCTGTTTTTAGTTTAAGTAGAGGCTAGGTGAATGTCATTATTTAAAAAGTGAAAGCTTCTTCATCTAGAATTATCCAAGGAGATATGCGAGGTAAGCACCCACAACGGTTTAAAACTACTATCGAAGAAATTGAAGATATTAATGCATTCATAGACAGATATGCTAGGCATGAAAGCCACTATCCTAGGTGAGATAGCTCCTCTAAAAAAGTATTTCTGCCAAGTAATTTAAATGTTAAGGTTATGTATAAGGAATACTGTGAGCACAGAAATGAAAAAGGTCTCACTAAGTCATCATGCTATGATGTTTATAGAAAAAAGTTTAATGCCAAAGGATATATTTAAAGAACCATTTATTAACACATGCAACAAAATTTGTTGCAAATGTGATGAGTTTATTTTAAAGAAAAGACATTCGACAAATAAATCTGATCGCAAAATTGTTTCTAATATGCATGACTCTCATGTTAAAGCGGCCCGAGAGGGTTATGATATAAAAATTTATAAAAAAAAAATCTAGCGAAGTACTATGACAATAGAGTTCTATTGGTGTATGATCTCCAACAGGTTCTTCCTGTACGTTACTTATCATCAAATATTGCATATTATTAGAGGTTTCTATCCATGTACAACCTCACTATAAGAAACTGTTTAAAGAACCAGGATTTTTCTTATTGCTGTATGTGGAGTGAGATAGATGGAGCCAGAGGCTCTGATGAAATTGCCCCATGTGTTTTCAAAAAAATTATGGATCTTCTTAACAATATCGAGTATGTCAGCACATACTCAGACGCCTATGAAGGACAAAACCGAAACATTAACATTGCCGCCATGTTTTGTTATGTTCTAACCTACAACAAAACCATTCAGGTAATTGATCAAAAATTTTTGTTGAATGTAATGTTTTAAAAATAATGTGACTCTGTTAACCAGCAAGGATAATTTTTAAAACAACCTATAAATACTGCTTTAATAGTTATCTTTATAAAAGCTGCTATAAGTTTGAGTTGTTATTATTATCAATATGTCTTTCAAATTATTTCACATATTCTTTACATAGAAACAAAAATGTATTCAAACTACTCATAGAAATAATTGCCTGTTCTATACTCTATATGCTATCTTTATTGCCAATATTTGTTGCCTGTAGTTTTTTTCCCTATTCTTATCGGTCCTTATCTCGTACAAAGAAAAATATTGTTTCAAACATAAACAAATCATTTGTATAAAAGTGCTTGTATTGGTTTTATCAGTTGTCAATAAATCTATTTATCACAAAAAAATTATGCCGCAAAGACGTTTAGAACTAGTGCAGCTCGAGCAATTAGTTCGTTGGATCCAGCAAGGCAAAACTCAACAAGAGGTTGCTATGAGGCTATGTAGGCAAGACCGTTTTGTAGTTCTGACGGCAAGAAGAAACCCAACATTCACGGCTTCCAGAATTAACAATATCTTTAGGTATCTTACTGGACAAGCGATTTCTATTCAAACTGTCAGAAGACGGTTACATGCTTTCAATTAAAGGGCTGAACGGCCGTCTACCCATCCACGAATAACTAGGTTACTAGGGAGCAGCGTGCATGCAGATATCGCTGGGCGATGGAACAGTATCAGTGGAATTTCGAAAATTGGAGAAATTGACTCTTAACTGACGAGTCCAGATTTCGTTTGTATCTGAATGATGGTGTGGAAGGAAAGAGGACAGCGTTACAATGAAAATCTGAGAGTCCCAACCACTCTTTTTGGAGGTGGATCCGTTTGCATGTGGGGAGGCATATGTTTTGACGGTCGCACGGACTTAATCCTCTTTATAAATGAGACCATGACTGCTACACGATATCGAGATACAGTCATAGTACCAATAGTACCAATAGTACCAATAGTAGTTGAACAATTTGTTCTGATTGATGATAATGCTCGTCCTCACTGTGCGAGAATTGTTAACGACTGTATAGAAGCTCATGGCATTACAAGAATGGAGTGGCCACCATGTTCACCTAATAGGAATTGCATTAAACATGTTTGAGCCAAAATGTCTAGGCAACAAAACAGGCTCCTTCAACCGCCCCAAACCTTAGATCAGTTGGCCAATACATTACGAGCGATTTGGGAATGTATACCGCAGCAGTTCATCAATAATTTAATAAGAAATCTTTCAAATAGAGTTAGAGCACTAACACAGAGGTGGACCGAAACACTATTAATTTTTGTTTTCGGGATATTAGAAATTGAGCAGAAATATAAATTTTAGGTTGGTAATTTTACAATTGTTGTTTATTTTCTATTTATTTTTCATAAAGAATTTCTTTCATTTGGTTCATCTGTATGAAAATACGAAGTAAAAATAAATCTTTATTTATATCACTTCATTTTTCTATTTGACCTTAATAACAAAACATAAAATACACATTTTCATAACATCCACTTCAATGGTTAAGAAGTGTATAAAATTTGTAATGCACTCAAATAAAATGTAATATATATATATATATTTGTAAATAGGGAAATAAAATGTCACACCTTTTAGTATACATCATTTTAAAATATTTTCACTGTTCACATAGTTGCGGAACTAAAAACGTTTAAAAAAAATGTTTAACAAAAAACCCGCTTTATACACTTTTTACATTAAACAAAAAAGTATGCATCATATGTTTCATAAAAGCAAAATTAGCGTACGTGAAAAAATATATAAAAACAACAAAATCTTTTTGCTTAAATTAGGTATGCACAGACGAAGTGAATACTAATTTCGTGCATAACTTACGAACGAGAAGTAAAATAAACTTCTAATTTGCGTTGTAATAATAAATTTATATTGTCGTAAAACTCAAATATTGCTTTTAGTGGATAGTAAGAGCTAGAGCTAGTAGAAAGGCAAAATTATTATTTTAATGTTTAATATATCTCCATCCACTACCTTTTTATTATTTTATTCTAAAGGGCACTTCGGTTTAATTAAGAGATGTTTTTGTATATTTGCTGTAATAATAAAAATAACTGGCAAATGGCTGGATAATAATAGCTGGATAATAATATCATGCGTTTGTTTTAACGTGCTCTAAACTTGTTAAAAATAAATATGAAATTTTTCTGTAAGAAACAAGGAAAAATGCTTTTAATTAATATGTAATTATAGGCAATTAAATTTGGAAATTATATTCGCTCCGTGCGTGACCATGGTAGGGGTACATTGAAACGATGCCAGCGTGCGTAGCGGCGAAATATGACAAAATTGGAATATTGGACAAAATATTTTTACGCATAATTTTATCAAAAAAGTGTGCAAATACATGTTGGTTATTTAATTGTGCTAATAATGCAAAAGTAAATATCACATAATTTCATTTTTATGCAATTAAAATAGGAAAAATTTTAATAATTTACCTTGAATGATATTTCATAAGGCTTCAAGCTAACTGCAGATGAATTTAGCTTTTATATCATAACTTTTACCATTATTGTTTTTAATTATATGCTCTTTTGCGTAAAAAACTTGATTTGCCAGTACTAGATTTTTCCCTGTCTTTTCCGTTTGGACTTGAAAAGATATATTATGGTGAATTTTAAGAAACCCAGTTTTTAATACTGCATTTATTTTGTACATAAACTGAAAAAATATAGTTAAAAAACTAATTTATTAATAATTGTCAATTTCGCGTGTATTTAACAATGTCAAACATATGTCATATGTTTAACCTGAAAATTGGGACTCCAAAATTGTCAGATGAAGGCGGTAGGTGTCGCATCAGTTACGCACGGAGCGAATAGCACTAACACTTTTAACCCTTAAATGCCCGTGATATGAAAATAACCATAAATGCCCATGTGGGGTCTCCTAGGGACCCCACTTAAATTTTCAATTTAGTAACGTCATTTAGCACTGACTAAAAGGAAAACACGGTTAAAAATAATTTTAAGCATATTTGAATAATTTTTATTTATTTTTCATACAAAATTAACGGCTTTTCTAGAAACAAGTTCTTTTCAATTCGAACAAAATTAAAATTAAATAATAATATAAGCATATAACTTTTAGTTGCAATTTTTACATACAATAGTTTTTTCTTCTTTTCTGTGCACCTGGCATATAAATTTTTTGCAAAAAGAGCAAACGGTATTCACTTTTCTGTCACAGTTTCGCGGACACTGGTAACAACGAGCACGTTTCTTAGCTGAATGGACGGATTGAGTTGCAACTTCGGTAGTTGGGTTTACCATTGGTATGCCACAATCTTTTAGAGTAGATTTTACATAGCCTTTATGTTTTATATATTTCGCTCTTTTTTCCATGTTGTTTCGAGCAAGCTCAGCCCCTAATTGTAACAGGAAAATACGTCTTCGTGAAAAATTATTTTTCTTCCAATCAGGATTTTTTTCAATGTATAAAATATAGGCATTTAGTGCACATATGTCTATAATATTCATAAAGAGCCTGAATGGCCAACGAGCAGTTCTTCTTTTACAGGAATATTCCCTAATCAGTTTGTCGGCATTATCAACACCACCCTTGGTATTATTATAGTTTAAAATCATCAAGGGTTTGTTTTGAGAGTCTTGACAAATTATATCACTATCGTGTTGACTTGAAAGAAGATGTACCATCCTGTGTATTTTAGGTATGTACGAAACCATAGCTAATTCTTTAGTAAAAGCAAATATTGACGACTCCGCAGGTCTTTTTGTCAAACTTAGTTGTGGTGGTGTATCAGGTTTATTTTTGCGGACGGTCCCAAGTAAAGTAAGGTTTTTAGATAAAAGATATTGAGCAAGAGGAACACTGGTAAAAAAGTTGTCAGTTGTAATTCCTCTGCCATGATATGGTTCCACCAGATCTTTCACAACACGAAATCCCTAATTTTTCCCTATTCTACCACCTGGTAGTTTTCCAAGGTACACCTGAAGTTTTGATAAATAAGATGTTTTAACATCCGCGGCAGCCCAAATTTTTATCCCATAGCGGCAAGGTTTTGATTTTATATATTGTCTAAAAGGACACATTCCTCTAAAACTCACTAACTGTTCGTCAACGGTTATATGTTAGTATGGTTCAAAGGCTTTGTCACAGTTAGAGACGAACATGTCCCAAATTACTCGTATCGCCGCTAACTTATCCTGTTCCTTCCGCTTCACCCAGGTCACTTTGTTATCAAACCTCAAGAAACTCGATAATTCTTCAAATCTGTTCCTAGCTAATGCGGCTGTAAAAACTGACCGGCGTATTGAGGTGTCTGTAGACCATATCTCTCGTGTCGATTCTTACCCACACCTTAAAGCACCAGCTTTGATAAGTGCTCCTAAAAAGCTATCCAGTTCATTGTTGGTAAGTACCGTCCACTCTTTTTTGTTATTCGCATGTTTTTCGTTCCACTCTTGATAACGCCTAACAGCTTCTTCATTAGTATGAAGGCATATGACATTCTTCATCTCTTCGGTCAAAAATAAAATGAAATAGTCTAAAAACGTGTTGGAATTTTTACTATAGTTTGTTAAGCCTGGATGTACATTTATAATATTTTTTTGTTGCCTCTTGGATCTCACGAAAGGTAGGCTATTCCACTGCATTTCAGATTTGGATGTATATGTTGGACCACTAACCTCACTAATATTATCGTCCACTTCGGTAGGTTCTGCATCTGATTCCTCGTCACTGTTGACTTCTAAATTGTCCTCAGTTTCCGAAACATTTTCCTCAAAAACATCTTGCTCTTCGCTATCTGATTCGTCGGTAATCTCATAGTCGAAATCGGAGTCTGATATCCCTTCTTCTATATTTCGGATAATTTTTTCATGTTCTTGGTCGCTTATTGTCATTTTCATTCTCTTACGGTCCATTTTTCAATGTAAACTGACGAAAAATGTTAAAAATAATCAAAATATTCTGGTGCCTCTAAATGCCCAATCGGGTCACAGCGAGACCCCATTTAACTAAATCTCTCTTACAGACCACTGCACCTCACGAATGGTGGTGGTATACTAACAGAAAACGTAGGAGACACGTCCACACAAATACCTGATTGCGCGGTTGCCAAATGTTTCAAATAAAGATATTATAGCCAAAAATGTATGTCTGGGGTCCCATAGTGACCCCGATTGGGCATTTAAGGGTTAAACATACTCTCTCACATAATTTACACACATATAAGCTCATACTTTAAGGAAATTTTTGATGGATATCAAATTAAATTTAGACCTGGATGGTCAATAATAGACCAGATTTTCGTATTAAGCAGAACCACGAACCTCTTTATACCGTGACAAAACCCTTTAATCGGAAAAATAGAAATAGGCGGTTTACCTTTCTAAAAATTATGGTTTCGGGGTAATTTTGGTACGTGACATAAGAATAGAAAGTTGATTTTTCGATATCGATTAGTTAGCCACAAAGTGCACAAGAAGAATACCTACCATACAACCGGTATATCGCTCTGTAGGGAAACATGAACTAGTGTGTAACGATAAGACTACCAAAGAGAATTGAGTTCCTATAATTAATTACTCTAATTGACATAATACTTCAATCAACCACGGGAGCTTATCGTCTATGCTTCGTCTAGCTCAGTCTTTCAAGTGTGAATCCGTCTTGTCTTAAACTATGAATTAAATAATAAACCCTTAGCTGCTGGCAAATAAAACAACGATTTAACTATTCGTATTATATATCTAAACTATATATATATATATATATATATATATATATTCTCTATATATATATATAGATATATATATATATATATATATATATATATATATATATATATATATATATATATATATCGGAAAAAGGAGTACGACCGTCAATCCAATATATATATAAGGATCACTCAGACGAGTGGTGGGTTCTTATATCGGTCTCTAGGTGGAGAAATAAAAGACAAAGTTGATAGGCTACTTTATCTATTTTGAAGACGTTTCGCTTTCGAGTTTTGAAAGCATCATCAGTTCATCTAAAAAATTATTACAATATGAGAACCACACAATCATGGAAACGATGTTAATTGTTACCTTAAAAAGATATGTAGCAGTCAATGTTATTAACAAACATGTGAATGAAACTAAGTAAATGGACATAATACGCTGATTTTGTATAAACAGTTAAGCAACTAACAACATATATGAACTTCTAAAAAATTAGCACAGCAAATGACCATGTGGTCTAAAGTAAATTCAATGTTATTTAATGTTAATAAGTGAGTAAGAACCAAGAAAATCATAAATAACTTCCAACTATTTAATGGATATTAAGCTTTGATTTTAACTTTAGGTAGCATTATAAGTAATATTAATAAAATCTTAAAAAATAGTAAATATGAAGTTACCGATCAAAGCCCTATGAATGTCGCCGGGAAAATGGCGTTTAATGAAACAGGAACGAACTAAACCGCAAAAAGACAGCCAACCTTGAGGTCAAAAATACTTTTGACAGATCAACAAGGTGTAAATACCAACCCAAATTTTGGGCGGTTAATTTAAGTTTAACTGAGTTTGGATGACTACCCGGTTGCAAAGGACAACACAGTGAAAAAAGTTGGTAGTGTAAACACAACTCCCCTCACTAATCAGCCCAAATTTACAAACAGGAGATTTTCATTCAACCTCATAAGTATGTAATGACGTTAATCATTATGGCTAGTTAAACAGCCAGGTGGTTAACGATTTTATAATTTCCAAACAGCCCAAGGTTCAATATACTTGGAGCTGTGATTTGCAAAGGATTCTATGAATCAATTACAATATTTGTATTATTTTAATATAAAATTTGAAACACTAATTAAAGTAATTAGTGTATTGAAATGCAATGTGGGTTGCATATGTAATAGTAAAATTAAGTAAAGATATTAAGTTATTTTATTGATATATTTATTTATTTTATTTCTATTTATGTATATAAATTGTTTTATGAAAAATGGAAAAAAGTTCAACTAGTACACCTAATATGACATTAATGTAGTGAAAAGATTAAGTAGCCTAATTCTGCAAAATTAAAGCATGATATATTTGGCTCAAGTTACTTATGTCAGTTCTCTTATTCAATGCATTAGGGTGTTTTAATATTGAACACATTTCCAAAAACTGTCTTTTAGCTAGATTGCGTTCAGTGGCAAGGATCTTAACTTCATTAAAATCCACTTCATGTTTTGTATTTATCGCATGTTGTGCTAGGGCACAAGTGTGTTTCGATAAATTAATGTCGCTACGATGTGAAGTGAGACGACCTTTTAATGATCTACCAGATTGACCAATGTAACATAAATCGCAATTAGCGCATGGAATTTTATAAATTGTGTTCACTTGTTCCAAAGTGGACAAGTAGTTGCTTAACTGTTTATACAAGATCAGCGTATTATGTCCATTTACTTAGTTTCATTCACATGTTTGTTAATAACATTGACTGCTACATATCTTTTTAAGGTAACAATTAACATCGTTTCCATGATTGTGTGGTTCTCATATTGTAATAATTTTTTAGATGAACTGATGATGCTTTCAAAACTCGAAAGCGAAACGTCTTCAAAATAGATAAAGTAGCCTATCAACTTTGTCTTTTATTTCTCCACCTAGAGACCGATATAAGAACCCACCACTCGTCTGAGTGATCCTTATATATATATATATATATATATATATATATATATATATATATATATATATATATATATATATATATAACTATATCATATTTATTTAACAGATAAAAAATAATATATAAATAGCAAAAACAACCCTGCCTTATGCTTTACATTAAATAAATTTGAATGATACTTGTGGCATTGAGAGGCTTGCTTCTAAATATACGTGGCCTCCTGATTAGGTGATTAGGTCCTCCAGAGCATGTGGGTAGGGTCTATTAATAGCTGCAATTATTCCATATTATTCCCATAAACATATAGAATATAGAAATATTCCATAAAATATACAGTAAAATCTTCAACGAATTATCCAATAAATCCAAATAACCTGTTCGAGAAACATCCCATAAAGTAGAATAATAAATAGTCTGTATTAGAGAAACATGGAAGGGGGTTAACTTTCTTGCCAATTATTTTACCAAAATTACAAATAAACAAATAGCAAATGGCAAGGATAAAATGAAATAAAATTACTATTAAAATTGGTAAATTCTGTTTAAAAGATTACTACATGCATAGAATTGAAAACGTGGCATTAAAAGAAGTAAGGTTGTCAATATTGAAAATGCTATCAAAATTACAGAATATAGATTATAATGAAAGTTCTCACCCTAAGAGAATTCTGCAAACGGTAAAATAAACCTTATAATAATTTTTATCTTCTTTTGTAAATTTTAATTACAGACGAAAAAGGATATCTTACCATGAAAGTTAATTGAGAGAAAGTAGGTAGGAGATTATAATGAAGTATAGCACAGATATCATAGGATGTATGCCTATGATGGAGTTAAGTCTTCTGTCAATATAAAATATTTTTAAGTCTACCGGACAGAGAAAGAGAGAGACAAGGCAAATATTTATTCTGCCGGAAAGAAAGAAAAAGAGGGCGAATATTTATTTTACGTATTAAAAAGGGAGAAAAAATAAAGAAAGAGGGCAAATATTTATTCTATGGGACAGAAAGAAAAAAATAAACAGAAAAACTACTTTTTGAAGAAAACATAGTAAAAAAGAAACTGAAGGTAAAGACATTAATAAATTAATAAAAAAAAATAAGACAAAATTATCATTTGAATATAAATTAATAAATATGTGACGTTTATATCGTAACAAGTTCTTTTTTATCGCTAATAAAAAATATTTAAATTTTTATTGATATAAATTTAATAAAAAAACATTAACAGGTAAATACTAATAAACGAAATACATTATCGACGAAAGTGGTAGTCTTTCACACAATTCTTGGCATCATCTACTATAGGAACATAATCTATTAGTATATTACTATAGGAACATAATATATACTCAGGAACATAATCTACTTCATCGTAGATCGGTGAGTTTAAAAGTCGAATAATGACTGTTTTATGAACACAAAAGTACAGACCTTAAGAAATTTTCACAAGAAATTGAAATAGTTTCATTTGTTTTTTCATGTAAAGCTTCTGTTTCTTTGAAATCTGTTTTCGCGGCATCTTTATTATAATATGATCTGCGATACAAAATAAACACATTTGTGACAGCCATATCCAAAACAAAACTCAACAACACTCAAAAAACTGCAATAATTTTTCATTTCTTACTAAATACGCTAGCAAACTATCAAACAAATACTATAAGTACTTACCAAACAAAATATATGAAATTAATTGGATAAATAGAACTATTTTATTTTACGGTTCGGTTCGAGTACACTTGAAGCAGTGTAAACGTGAGAGCAAATATTTGGTATCTTAAAGCCGGCCTTATGACGAACTACAGATTAAACGGTTATAAAACCAAACAATTGAAAAACATAAAATAAAATTCACTTACAGCAAGTGTTGAAAATACCCTCCGTTTTCGTGAATACACACATCTATTCTTTTTTCTAAAGATTAAAGTAACCTTCTAAACGGTAGGGGATCAGCTATAATGTCATTAAATTGACGTTGAATTCTTTCTTCCAATTCTTAGCGTGAATTTACCTCTGTAGCATAGACTTTTTTCTTAATATACGACCAAACTGCGTAGTCCAAAGGTTTAAAATCGCATGACCGAAGACGCCAATGAATCGGAGCTTCTGCACCTATACCAATCCATCGATTCAGAAAATGATTACTCAACCAATTACGAATCAATATACATGTCACCATTTAAATTTCCAGATAGAATATGATAACCTATTAATTTGTTACCAAAAGTAGCTGTTCAAACATTAACTTTAAATAAGTGTTGGTAATGTGATACCCTTTTGACTCGTGGATTCTCATCACACCAGTAGTGTGCATTATGGGAGTTAAACATACCTTGTCGCGTAAAGATGGCCTCGCCCGTAAAAAGAATTCATTTTAAAAATTTGGATTGTGGGCTGTCCTTTGTTGCAATGTTTTACAAAAATCCACTCTAACCGGTAGATCATTTGGCAAGAGCTCTTGGACTTGTCTCTAATCAAAAGGATGTAATTGCTGTTTTTTCAGTATCCTCCAAGTACTTGAAGAAGAAGTATTGGTTTGTCTTGCTATATTCCTTACGCTAACTGTTGGATCGTAAATTTAAAATATTATTTTTTTTATTAATTGTTCTTGTTGTTCTTCGCCTACCAAGATTTTTTTTATTTGGTCTCACAATACCAGTTTCTCGACAATGTCGTTTAACGGCTGTAAATGTTTTTTTACTTGTTAAAATTCTTCTAGGAAACTTTTCTGCATAACGTGTCTCAGCTGCACTAGAACATCCTAGCCTAAGGTTAATATTATGTCATTGTATTCAACATTTGAGTATATTTTGATCTGATTTTACAAATAACAAGGTTTCAAAACTCTAATTATTGTTGATTTATCGTTATAACAATCAATAAATGTCAGCTTTGCACACTTGAAGAAAATAAAGGTATACCTATTAAAATTTTATCATTACTACCAGCATCAATTATTACTTCCGAATTTTCAAATCAAAATATTCCGAAAACGGTAAACAGTATCCAGTTTTACCAAGAGTACCTTTTTCGTGTAAAATTAAATGATGTTTAAGTTAACTTGAAATTTTAATTATTAGTTATACTCTTAAAAAAGTTATATTGACTAATATTTAGTACGATCCGTGTAACTATAGTCCATTTTCTTCATATTGATAGCACATTATCTATGCAAATCCCTAAACTGTTGATACGGGTGACTCAATGAAAAATAGAGATTTATCAACAAGTTTACAGAAGTATATAGGAAAACAATTTTAAATTGAGTATGACCACCAGGTATAAAGGTTGAAGTAGAATAGAATACAATAGTTTTGAGGCTTGCTAATCCCTAAATAAAGTTGCCAGTGTCGGAGTGATGAAGATTAACAGGTATTAATGAATTTGCAAGAAATGTAAGATGTTTATTTTATTGGTTATATATAAAATAATTTGTGGTAGTAACAGGGGCCGATTTGTAAAAAAATGAATAATATTTTAATCAAATTCCATTTCAGATTCACTGCTTTCTTCAGAATCTAAGGAATCTTCAACTCCAATGTTAATTATTACCGGTTCCAGCATTGCATCAGTCATATTATCCAAATTCAACATTTCATTTTCTTCCTTGTGAGCATGACTAATAGCATTTTTTTAATTTTCTGGAGTTACTTTTGATAAGGAATGTTGTAATAATTGTTGTAAGTCTTCTAATTTAAAAGTTTTGTTGTTGCGTCCGACTTCACCTTTTACTTGAGACCATATATTTTCTATCGGATTCAGATCACAGTGGTATGGGGGTAAACGTAAAATATTTACATTACGGTTTAATGCCATTTCATCAATTATATATTTTTTATAAGCTGCTTTATGTTGCCTTACAATAGGTAATAATTCCTTTTTTGTCGAATTCTCCTTGTAATCAATTGCGTGTTTATCCAACCATTCGATTATCTCTCCTTTTTTCCATGCCGTTGTTGGCAATTTCTCTGCAAGTCTTGAATAATAACTAGCATTATCCATTACTATGACAGAATTTTTTGGAATTAAATCCAACATTTGCTTAAAATATTCTTCAAAAACGTCAGCAGTCATTTCCTCGTGGTAATCTTTGGTTGATTTTGAGACAAAACTTAATAATCCACCATTAACAAAACCGTATTCCTTTCCAATATGGGTTATTATGCGTCTGCGTCCTTTCCCAACGGGAATATTGTTTATTCCAGTAGATACACCTTCGATGAATGCCTGACGGGAACCTTTCACATTTGTATCAACTCATAGATATGGTACAGTATGACCTTCATTTAGCCAAGTCTCGTCTAATTAAAAAATTGTTTTCTCTTCTTCTCGGTACTTTTTAACAGTTCTTAGATAATCTCGTCTCCAACATACAATGTAATCTTTTTCAATTAAAACGGATTTTCTTCTATTTTTTTGCCAACGAAATCCCATCTCTTCCAATAGTCCCCATAATTTCTTGTTGCTTATGATTGGTAACTCTTCGTTTTTTGTAATAAATGTTTGGATTTTTTTCAATGTTGGAAATTCTTTGTTAAAAAAAAAACGAGTGGACGCTGCGTCTTATTATGTTTTTATGCATTTCTTTAATTTCCAAGGGTTTACTCCCTCCACTCTTCTTTAGAGATGAAACAGTTCCTCCTTTTCTTTCTTTTAGGAATCTATAAATTGTTGCTCCTCCAACCCCTTTCGTATTTGAACACATGTTAAATATGTTGAACATTACTTAAAGGGCGTTGATGTACAAGTGTATCGTGTACATTTAATATTATATTTTTCTCTCTTAGACTGAAGGCACCTTTAAAACTACACTTAACCGGGATAAAACCTATTGTCGACGTCATTTTTAAATGCAAATAACAAACCATCGACACCAAAAACGTAGGTAGGTAAGACATGAACAATGTACAGCTACAAACTAAATCGAAGATGCAAACAATTTCTAATTTATATTATTGGTATAAGTTGCAGTGTGGCATAAAAACTACTTAAACTATCATTAGTGAAGCCTTATCAGTAATTCCAGGTAGTCGTTCAAAGAAGGTGTTCTTTTTGTGTCAGACAATAACTTGTATAGAAAACAATAATCATCTTTAAATTTTTGTTTACATTAATTTATTTCGTGAAACATTGAATTCTCTCGTTAATCACCCATGTATAATTAACAATAATCGTGTGGCATATATACCGACGTTTTTTACGCACAAAAAAGGTATAGTGAGATTAGTGGACACTTATTTTACAGAAGATCTTTTAAAAGATAATGAATTGTTGACGGCATCTTGAAATATTGATTTTTTTTATTTATTTCAAAACAAGTATAGGGTGACACCTATGGTTTTTTGACCTGTTAAGGATTTGCATTCATAATGTGCTATCAATATGATGGAAAAGGACTATAGCGTCCTGCATGAGAATCTAATATAAAAACAAATTCATGGGATGTATCAGCTTCGAAAACATATTCGTATAAAACTGTATTACAATTTTGCCAGTAGTTTCGGCAAAATCGTAAAAAATGCGTAAATTTTTTTTTCTTTACCACCCTGTATCTTGAAAACGGATGGCCTGACAAAAATTTTCTACCAAGCAAACCCCAATTATTTTTCAGTTTTTTACCTACCCTTGAGACAGGGTTACCTTTTTTAAGACACCCTGTATAATTAAAACAATGAGATATTTAATTAACCCTCCATCACTAACCCATAAAACAATTACACCATCACTTGCGTGTTAGATTTTATCTAACATATGGATATGGGTTAAATATGTGAGCCATTTGTACTTATTGGTTAAGTTTATTGGTTATTCAATCACAAAAAACGATAAACTTAACATTTTTTAAAATAATTAAACTGCGAAAAAAAAACTGCTAGGTCAACTAAAAAATATACACATTACCCTAAAACAAAACAAATAAGGGGATTTATTCCAAAACAATGTACGCATTACGCATTAAATTAGATTTTTTCCTCTTCTAGACAGTGGTGGCAAGTAAACTTTGTTAAACCATTGTGCTTTTTACATACCGGCAACTTACAGTTAGTACAATAATGTTGGGTAAACCTGATTTTCCCTACAGGGCAAAAAAATATCTTGGTTTTATAGTTGGAGTTGCCCCTTGAGAAACTGATGGCTTTTCCCCGGTTATATTTCGGATCCCGAGTCTCAAGTGAAAAGGAAGATTTGGGGTATTGGAACGTCGTTGAAGATGGGACATTAAAAGTTACTTGCCAAGCTCCTCTAATGTAGCTCCTTCAAGATGTTACAATATTAGTGTTATTATTGTACATAATTTGGCTGTTAATAGTTTTAATATTTATTAGGCTGCAAAAAACAGTAAAGAGCCAGCGATTGCTAACTCGAGTCACTGAATATTCTGCCTTCATTTTATAGACAACATTCACTCCGCCTTTTGTGAGGTTGTAATCAGTTATAATCTCTGGCTTCATGGTATGCTCTTTGGTGTTTTCATTAATGAAACCATCGCTGTGTAGTGTTGATAGTGTTAGTATATTTTAATTTTTAGCACAAATGATACAAGTAGACACTTGTTTCTATCGTCACCATATGCAAACATGCACTGCATAAATGTCCTTCTTTTACGTTTGTAAACTCGACAACTCTACATTTCGACCGGTTTCACTTATGGGTTGTATAAGTCTTTTTAGTACACTAAATGCATCGTTGGATAATTGATATGGTCTTTTAAGTTGTTTGCGAGATTTTGTGTAAAAAATAGTCTAGCGTCCACCAAGGCATTAATCTTGATTTCGTATTTCGCTGGAATATTGGCTATATACTATCTAAATTTGCATCGACCACGGAACGCTAATAAAATTTCATCTATGTTATAAAATCTGGGAGTGTATACAGATAATAGCCGAATTATCTTGCCTCTTCCGGAGTTCATCAGTATTTAAATGTTGCGCTCCCTTTTCCCCAACAAGGAACAAAAGTCTGATAACTGCTTGTATTTTCTCTTAGTCAACAGCAGAACAATCCCTAGGGCAAGTATAAAACACTTTTATCGTATCCAGTTTTGAAGAATTTTAACTTTTTCTTTAGAAATCGAGAAAATTTGAAAATTGCAAATGGAGGGGTAGCAATCTACACAAAAGATAGCTTTGACGCTAAACCAATAAAACCATCAACAACTATCGAAGCAATTGGAATTAGAGTAACAGACACAATTCCTTTTTTAATTTGCACTATTTACATTCCCCCCAATAAAGAACCCGATTTAAAATAAATTTCAAACCAATTAAATCAACTACCTGCTCCATGGATTATAATTGGAGATTTCAATGCACATAATCCGTTATAAGGTTCAGCAAAACTAACGTCTTTAGGTCGAAAAATAGAAAAAATAATAGAAGAAGTCAACCTAAATATTCTTAACGACGGACACCATAAGCGCTTTGACATAAGAACAGATGAAGGCTCTAGTATAGACTTATGTATTTGCGAACCATCAATTATACATACTCTTACTTGGGATGTGTTACCAGATCTATCTGATAGTGATCACTACCCTATCATAATAAGCAATCAACTGCAATCAACTACCTCGCAAAAACTAAAATTGAACAGAAAATAATATTGGACAGAAAATATTTAAAATGCGCGAATTGGACAGAATTTCAAAATTACGTTGAAAACAATCTGCAAACCCTAAATGACAATCTAGATATAGACAAAACAATATACTCTCTGACAAACGTAATCACAGAATCAGCAAAAACCTACGTTGGAATAATTAAGTACGATCACAAACATCAGTCGGTAACTTAGTGGAATCATGACTGCAAAGAAGCATTAAAGCAATCGAAACAAGCTTTTAATAAATTCAAACGACACAAAACTTAAGAAAATTCAATGGAATTTAAAAGATTAGGAGCAGTCGCTAGGTATACTATTAAAAAAGCCAAACGTGACTCTTGGAGAGAATATGTCACCGCAATACATAGTTCAACTCCTATAACAACTATATGGAAAAAAGTCAACAAAATGTTTAATTCCAAACCCCATAAATCAATCAACTTTCTAACTCAAAATAACACTATTTATAAAAGCCCAGAAGAAATATCCAATATACTAGCATCTACTTATGAATATACCTCAAGTAACTTAAATTATACTTCCAATTTCTTAAAAATCAAAATAAAAAAGAAAAAAATCCTATAAAATATTGCAATCAAAATAATAATGATATAAATATACCAATAACAGAATAAGAATTAGAAAATTGATCACTTTATATCTCAGTTTATATCTCTAACAAATTTAGGCCCTCAATCTAAAAAATATTTACTCAAAATCTGCAATGTAATCCTATTCAGAAATGTATTTGCTAAATCATGAAAAAATTCAATCATAATACCTATTCTAAAACCAACTAAACCAAAATCAGATCCACAAACATATCGACCGATATCACTCACATGTAGCATACGTAAAATATTAGAAAAGATAATAAACAATAGGTTTATGTGGTATTTAGAATCTAACAACCTAATTATTCCAGAACAATGTGGTTTCCGAAAACATCGCTCAACTTTAGACAGACCTCGTTGACTTAGAATCAGAAATACACGAAGCATTTGCAATAAAACAACATTGTGTTGGATTATTTTTTGTTATAACCAAAGCATATGATGAAACATCATATCTGTGCATGGCACAGTTTGGATATACTCAATAATTAAAACACTCAGCAACTGGTAAATCAGGGGTAATATACTAAAATACATTTCAAATTCTCTTGAAAACAGACAATTTCAAGTTCGAGTTGACGGAGCATATTCTCAAACAAAAATTCAACAAAATTGTATACCACAAGGATCAAATTTAAGCACAACTTTATTCTTAGTAGCAATAAATTCAATATTAACAGAAATTGAAAACCCCGTCAAAGCTAGACTATACGCTGAAGACCTGGTTATTTTCTGTAAAGGAAAAAACATAGCAACGATTTACAATCACATTCAAAACGCGTTAACACACATTGAGAAATGGTCAGCTACAAGTGGACTTCAGTTTAACACTTCAAAAATGAAAGCAATCTGTTTCTTAAAGGAAAATCAAATCGAAACCAAAGAATTATAACTACACGAACAAAAACTTAATTATATAGCAGAAATCCGATTCTTGAGTATGACGTTTGATAAAAAACTAAACTTTAAGGCACATATTCAACAGCTGACAAAATTCTGTCTACCTGGTATAAATTTACTACGATCACTTGCCTTTAAAAACTGGGGTGCCGATTATTAAAGTTTAATACTTATATACAAATCCATAATTCCATCAAAACTTGACTATGGAGCCATCGTCTACAACTCCTCCCAAAAACATATTTAAAGTCACTGGATATGATCCAAAATAGATGTCTACGTATTTCTTTAGGTGCTCATTATACAAGTCCTACTTAAAGTCTGTATTGGAAAAGTGGAGAACATCCTCTTTCTTTCAGAAGACAATATCTAAACCTAATATATGCGGCGACAGTGTCATCAAACCGAAATAATCCAGTACTGCATAACATTTTTGCTGATGGATTTATAAATAAATTTCAACAAATACATCAAATTGATCATCCTTTTTACTTTCGTATACAATCATACTTATCCAAATTAAACTTTCAGTTTCCAAAAACCTATGATACCTCATCAATACACAATCCTGCACCATGGACAATCTCTATTCCTGCTATCGACATCAGTCTAACAAACCTAAAATATTTAGAGATATCATCAACCGTCATTAAACATTTCATACACTTAAACAGATATGGCAATACCTACAACGTATACACTGATGCGTCAAAAGATGAAGACATAGTTGGAGCAGTTGGAGTTACAAAACAAAAACAAAGAAAGAATAATAATCACAGATTGTCTAAGTTCATTATTCTCACTGACTCAATTATACTGTGACAACCCCCTTCTACTTCTTAATAAAAAATAACTTAAATAAGAACATCCAAGTGCACTTTTTATGGGTGCCTTCTTATGTAGAAACAGAAGGTAACAAAGGTGTAGATAAACTGGCTAAAAACGCACCAACTTACCCGATGTCCGAAGAAAGCAACATATTGATACAAAACGATTTAAAACCATACTTAGAACAAAAAATAATTCAAAAATGGCAACAAACTTGAAACAACACTCCATCAAGGCTATACGAAGTCAACAAACACCCACATCTTTGGAATCTAACAATAAAGTCAGAAGAGAGCAAGTGATACTTACTTATGACTATTTATTACAGCGCAAAAACTAACCAGTGTGTGAGGTGTGCAACAGTGTTCTAACCATGGACGTATAAACACAGATGGGCACAGCAATAAGATACCTTTAACACACAATGTTTTGAAGCTTCGATAGAATGTGGTGCTTTCTCAATGAGCATAAGCGTGCTTGAATTTTTTCTCTCGGGGATAATTATTCAGACTTTAAAAATTGGAAGTAGTAATAATGTATAAAAACACGTTTAAAGAATTTAAAAAAACGAGAGGTTAACTATTAACAAATCACGTCTTTATAGAAAAATTAAAATACAATTTTACTTGCTTTAAAATTAATACAATAAAATATAGTTGAATTCAAGTTAATTTTTTAATACGTATCAAAATAATGCTACAATAAAAACTCTTCGATCGTCAATATTATTTGGAAACCTACATAGAAAAATAAATGAGTTGTATTCATTTCACTAATTTATTTGTATACATGAGAAATATTAAATT
Organism: Diabrotica balteata; assembly: GCA_918026665.1. NCBI lineage: Eukaryota > Metazoa > Arthropoda > Insecta > Coleoptera > Chrysomelidae > Diabrotica > Diabrotica balteata. Next base: position 47,128,255 of record OU898283.1, on the reverse strand, counting down.
AAAAATGTACTAAACAGATCTTTTTTTAATCAGATGATGACCACTTGCAATTTAAAAATGTCTACTAATTTCATGAACTCATATCTTATTTAATACATTAATAAACATGAATAAACCCAATGGTACGCCTGTTAAAATGTAAACAAACACACTTCCTCGGTTCCTCATCTTAAATAATATAATTATACAGTACTTACAAATAAAATGAGAGATCTAGATGTAAATATTTCGTTTATTTTATTTAACTTTTCACAAATATGCCCTCAAAATACAGCCAAAATATCGAAAAACAACTTTTTCTCATCTACTTTAAAAAGTATACAAACATAGAATAGCATTTGAAGTTTGACGTAGAGCAATAAGACAGAGAAATGTAAACACCGTTGCCATTTATAAATAGTTTTCAGTGCTTCTACATATAAAATAATTTATTCATTACTATAACTATTATACGCTCTTATTAAATAATAATGCACACTATGTGCAATCATGATATTTTGATTACAATTAAATATATCAATATAACCAATAAATTGTCTTGTCTTGTCGTATTGATGGCTTTGCTGCAAGGCAATTGCCAGCCCGATTTGTGTGAGACCCCACTTTGTCTGGCTCTGGGCCATGCAGGAATCTCTGGAAACTTCACTGGACTACAGCTTTTCTCGTGTTAGCGCGTTTCTTGTTTCTATATAGCTTGATAACTACGGCAAAAATACTGGAGGATAAGTTAATATTACAACAAATGGAATAAGCGGACAACACCAAAGCACTAAAACAGGCAGGATTATAGGAAACATCAGGGAAATTGGATAGTTGAGCTTCAGAGTTTGATTTTATTAATGTTAATGAATTGCATGATTATCTCTATAGTTTCGTTTTCCGGAGAAGATAGAATGTCATTCATGGATAACGGTGATATTTTCTTTTTTGACACAAAATACTTATATAAGTCCAAATTAGGAATATGGTTAATAGGGCACTCGAAAAATATGTGATTCAGGTTTTCTATCATGCCGCATTCACATGCAGGGTCATCTTTTATATTGATTTTGAAGAGATGGGCATTAGTCAGGCAATGACCTGTACGCATTCTAATTATAGTTGTGATGTGTCTTCTATCTTTATAATTTAAATTGCCATACCATGTCTTATTGGTGAAAGTTGATTGAACTCTAGCATACCCACGATGTTTGGTTGAGACTAAGATTCTCCACTTATCTTTAAAAATGTTTATAATATCCTGTTTTAAGAAATTTGAAATATCTTTTATGTCATAAACCATTTTTCTGGGAATATTAAGATCTGTTCCAATTTTGGCCAAAGTATCTGCCTCTGAATTCCCAGGTATACCTGAGTGACCCGGTATCCAGGATAATTGGATATTATAACCATTCATGTTAGATGAAGCAATTAGCCTTTTTGTCGTAAGAACCCAGTATTCAGAATTTGTTGCAAAAGAAGGATTACAGAGTTTTGTTATAGCCCCCTGTGAATCTGAGAAAATTATCACATTTTTAATTTTTTTATTAATGGCAGTTTTTACTGCATCATGTATGGCAATTATTTCTGCTTTGTAAATACTTAGATGATTGGGAAGACGTGACGAAAATTTATAGTTTAGGGATGGAATGAATATACCAAAACCCACTCTGTTGTCCCTTTTTGACGCATCAGAAAAAATGAAAGTATATTGAGATTTTAGACTATTAGTTTCGACTTCAAAATTAAATCTTGACATGATGTCTCCTTTTTTGCAATTACAGTTAACAGGTTTTAAAGGTTTATTGAGTATATGAAAATCAATTTCGTAACAGGGAAAATTTGAACCTCTATATATTAACTTTAAATAAGGCCTATAGTGCTGAAGTGCTTCCACTAGGTATGGTATTTTGTCCTTATTCCAAAACTCTGGTCTATGGATTATTTTTAATAGAAAGTCGTTGATAAATTGAATAGAGGGATGATTTGTTACAACTAAGAATTTTGAAATTAATTTAAGGGCCAGTAGTTTTCTTCTATGTTCCAGATCTAATATAGATGCTTCAGCCAAAAGTGCAACCCTGGGTGTGGAACGCATACATCCCATACATATACGTAATCCCTCATAAAACACCACATCCAATTTACTGAGAGCGGCCTTAGAACATGGTCTAAGAAACATTGATCCAAAATCAAGATGTGATTGTACTAGAGCAGAAAAGGCTATCAAAAGTGTGTTTGGATCTGCACCCCACCAAACCCTACACAGTGCTCTTAATACATTTAATGATTTTTTTGCTTTATTTGTAATGTTATTAATGTGTGATGACCATTTCATGTTTTCTTGCAGTATAATACCCAAATATTTAACCTCCTTTTTAAATGCAATGATTACGTTATTAATATGTATGGGGGGTGGGATGGTATGTTTCCTCCCTCTAGTGAACCATACTGCCTCACATTTATCCATGGAAAGTGACAGGTTGTGTTCACGAAGGTGTGCATTTATGTGCTTTAAAGCATTATTGATATTATTTACCATGGTTGCTACACTTTTTCCTCTGATCATAACTGCCAAGTCATCAGCATACCCTATGATAGATGCTTCTCCCAAATTTAAATCAAAAATATCCCTTAAATAAATATTGAATAAAATAGTACTCAGAGGGGAGCCCTGGGGTATACCCGAGGTTGTTGCTACAGGACCCAGAAAGGAGCCGTCATTACCCCTACAATATAGTGATCGTTCTGTTAAAAGATTGAAAATTAGGTTACACATTCGGATAGGCACTTCTAAGTTTTTAAGTTTATTATAGAGTTTATATATGTCAACATTATCGTATGCAGCTTTTATGTCTAAAAAAATTACGATGACTGACTCAGAGGATTGAAATGCCAGGTTAATGTATGATGTGATGAATGTTATGTTGTCATATATACCTCTTCCTTTACGAAATCCAGTCTGATTATTTGAAAATTTTAAATTATGTTCCAATTGCCAGTCTAATCGATTCTTGATCATTATTTCTAGAATTTTGGCTCCACATGAAGACAGGACAATTGGTCTATAATTTTCTGGATTTGTCGGATCCCTATTTGGTTTTAAAAAACTAATAATATTAAATGTTTTCCATGCGGCTGGTATTTCTCCACCCATTAAAATTTTATTATAACTATTAATAAGAATTTGCTTAGCTTTGAAAGGTAAAAATTGAAACATTTCATAAGATATATCATCCATACCAGGAGCGGATGATTTCTTTTTATTTAAAGCCAGGTTTAATTCATTTATGGAAAAGTGCTTTAAATTTTCATCTATGTTGTTAAGGGCAAAATTTGGATCTATATTTATGATTGACATTTTATTTAAAATAGATATTTTAAGGTTATCTGGAATAGTAAGATTAAATCTTCCTGTTTTGAAGTTATTATTATTGAATTTCTTAATCTTGTTCCAAACATAAGTCATGCTAGAGTTCCTATTTAAAGTTTCACAAAAAAGCCTAAACTTTTCTTTTTTTTTATTATTTAATTTTTTCTTAGTTAATGCAATGGTTTTTTTTGCTAATATATAATTTTCCATAGATGGAAAATTATTAAAATTTGCTATGGCTTTTTTCCTTTCCTTAACCCAGGATGTACAATCATCATCCCACCAGGCATTACCCCTTTTAACATGTATACCGGCCTGTTTAACTGGAATTACTTGATCAGCTACAATGTTAATAATATACATTAGTTGATCATAGGTTAAGTTATAATCTAAATCTTGAAGGTATATCAAAAATTTATTATGGTACGCTTCCCAATCAGCTTTTTTAAAGTTTCTAATTTTATAAGGACTAATTGTGTTGTTAAGTACCTCACAATTGCCATTATCATTAAGTACAAGACGTATAGGAAAGTGGTCACTGTTACCACAATCTTTAATAGTATCCCAATTAGACCTAATAGCTAGATTCCCACTTACCATAGTCAAATCTACAGCACTTGGTATTGCCGCTGACAATTGAAATAGTGTTGGTGTACCATCATTCATAACAACTAGATCATTATCAAATAAGAAATCATGAATTATTCTACCTCCTTTGTTGGGTGTAGCTTTATCCCATAAGGGATGATGAGAGTTAAAATCTCCCATAATTATAATATTTTTAGGATTGAAGGAAATAAGATCATTTAAAATATTGTTATTTATATGCATATGTGAGTTGCAATAAAAATTAATTACTTGTAAATTACCTATTTCTATTATTATATATTGAATATGTTCTGAAGAAAAAGATTTAATTTTCTTAAATATTATATTATTTTTAATGCATGTTACAATCCCACCATACCCATCATCTCTATCCTGCCTAACTATGTTATATGAATTGAGTTTAAAATTGTCATTGGCTTTTAGCCATGACTCATTTATTAAAAAAATATCCGGGTTTTCTTTGTAAATTAAGTTAATTAAATTACCCCTGTTTGAATTTATGCTTCTTAGATTCCAACAAATTATCTTTAACTTAATTATATCTGACCTAGATGAAAAGAAAAGAAGGTTATTTAGGACTCTGAGTCCGATTGGGAACCAGGGTCAATATTCATATTAAAATTTTGACTGAATAATATGTTTTTAATTACTTTTTTATTATTTTCGGACGTATTTAAGATTGCATTAATAATATATCTAACCTCATCTGGATATGAGGAAGTAGATTCTTCTGAATTATAAGTGTGAACTGCACTAGTAGTAGGCAACTGTGTATTTATATTGTTTTCAAATTTTTTTGAGAAATTTGGTGAATTGTTTTCATTTTGAGATCTTGAGTTGGGAAATAATAAATTTTCATTATGAGCCTTTTATCATAGCCTTTGTGAATTATCCTTTTTTTTTTATTGTTTTCAGCCACGACTTGTTGAAAAGATCTTTTGATAGGATCGGTTCTTACATGATGCGTACGTCTTTGTGAAGGTTGAATAAGGTTATCTTTATTATCATGTGTTTTTTCATTAGTATTAAAGTTTTTAATAATAGGGAATTCGGAGGGGCGATATACAAATTCATCACGTGTCACATAAGTTTTTTTAACTATTTCGCTAGCATCATAGAAAGTTATATTTTCAAAAGACATGAGCTCTTTGATATTTTTTTGTCTTGTATACTCGGGACAACTTTTATCGGTTGATTTATGGGGATTTTTACAATAAAAACATTTAATTTTACAGGAAGAGTGAACCTCCCCATCTGATGTTTTTTCTTCAGCACAGGTGAAGCACCTCTCCCTGCCTTTACAATTTGTACGTGTATGGCCATACCTTAGACATCTAAAACACTGAGTTACTGGGGGAATATATACAGAAATAGGTCTTTCCAATCTATACAAATTTATGGATTTAGGGAGACAAACACCTTTAAATGTAAAGAGAACCGATCCAGTAGGTTCATATGTAGTTTCATTATTTTTAACTATTTTACGGTTTAATCTCTTAACTTGAAGAACTTCTACCGAGCTGTTAGTTTTACAAAATTCTAACAGTTCTCTTTCTCCTAATTCAACATCAATTTGCCTAACTAATCCTTTACAAGTTACAAAATTGAATGGTATAAATATTTTATAGCCTTTATCAAGAAGAGTTTTATTTTTTACAAAATTATTTGCAGCTTGAAAGTTAACAAATTCTACTGAGATTCTATTTAAGCCTTTGTTATTAATTTTTTTAATGTCAGTTAAGTTTTGAATAAAAATATCTCTAGCAATTTTAATATTGTTGAATTTACCAATATTGAAACCCACTTTTTCAGTGGATTCCACATATACCAAAAACGGCCCATTGTCGTTTTGTGAATAAAAAACTGGCTCTTTTTCAAGGTTATTGCTATTACTGGTCGAATTATTAACAAAATTATCACCATTATCCATCTGTTCTTGGCATTCTAGCCCTGTGCTGGGGGGGCCGCCCCCCCCTGTGTCGCTCATACTACTTCAAACAATCAACCAAAAGAGATAAGCATGCAAACAGAGAGCAAAAAAAAAATTAAGCAAATAAGCAAAAAAGTTATCTAACAATACAAAGCTTTATTAGTTATTATCAAGCTCAACTCACCTTTTAGAAACTCACACAACAGAAAATTAGATGGAAAGAGTTGAAAACACAGCCTCCCAAACTAGACCTTATGTCGTGAACGCCATAGATTAAATATGAAAACCAATAAATTATTATTTTGGTTTGATAGCACCTGTAGAGTATAAAATACGGAGTAATATTTTCAGTGACTCGCGAATAAGAAATTTTAATAAAAAAACGTGACCACAGTTGAAGGTGCTGTGAATGTGACCTATTCAAATAATTTTGACTTCACAATTTTATGTAAATAACTGAGTCCATCTGTGTTTATACATCCATCGTTCTAACGGTAAAACATTTTTTAATACAGTGTCCCAAATACAACAGTGAACGATTGAAATATAGCATACCCAACTCCCTAAGAGATGCCCTAGAAGAAAATACAGATAACCGAAAAATATTTTTCTATTTTAAAGACTGTCATCTTCTTTAAAAGATCTAAAACGTACATTTTAACACACATACATACTACGCTATGTATATTCACATATTGTATGAAGTGCCACATATGTTACATAATCTAAATGCGCTAATGATCCTGCATGGTTGATGCGGTAACAGATAATAATAGAAATAATTTGTGTGTTACTTAGTTTACATTAACTTATATAAATACCTATCTTATTGCTTTCTTCTATTTTCTTATATACTCCGCCAAAAAAGTATCACCTATGAAACTGCAAATTTCGTATGTAAAGTAATTTAAAACATCGATTTTTTACTGTTGTTTTTTTTTGTTTTTTAAGTACGTAACAAGTATTAAAAGAAAAGTGCAGAATGTACAAAAAACAAACGTTTTATTTAATTTAGTTAAAAAATTAGATGTAAGCGCACAAACAGCATTAAATAAAAAAAATGATAATTAAGTAAGACATTATGCATCCAATAGTTCTTATATCTAGAAAACGTTGTTGCATACTTTCGAATAATCTTCTTAGATAATCTTAATCTATATTATCCCATTCTACGGTTAACAACCGTTGCAGGTCCTGGAGATTAGCTGGCGTCACATTACCAGATCTCACCCTTCTGTAAAGATGGTCCCAAACATGTTTTATTGGATTTAAGTCCGGGCTGTGTGCCCAATTCAAAATTTGTAAATTTACCGTTTGAACGTACTTGGATGAGCGTGTGTGAAGTATTTTGAGAATTTCACGTATAATTTTATTAAATAAACACTATAAACAACAAACTAACTGTACAATAATGACTTAAATATATAACTTAAAAATGTCTTCATCCAAGCGGGGTTGTCGTCGATCTCTCCTTGGCTTGTCTCCCTCCCGGCGTAAACCGCCCTGTCTCTCGCTCGCATTCGGTTGTTCGTGTTGAATCGTGACGCAGGCGCATAATTTGTAGGTTTTAAACTATAATGTGCGCGAGCAGGTCCGTACTTAACATATACTCCCCCACCTTGAAACCCCAAAGACCGGGTTTCAATATTAAATAAAAAAGTGGTTTGTAAATAAAGTTTCAAAGATCATATTACTTATAGCTATAAAGAATTTATTGATCTTGGTTTGGTAGAACACAAATTTTCACAACCGGTCGTTTAATGTCACCAGTGTTTGTCTTTATCATAACCGACCGCACAATATTGTTACTTCCGGTATAAGTTTTTAAAATTCTACCTAACTGCCACTTTAAGGGAGGAAGTCCATCATCCTTAACCAGTACCATTCGTCCAGGCTTGATCAGCTGTTGGCAATTCTCCTTCCACTTGAACCGCTGCTGAAGATGGGATATGTATTCTTTGGACCATCGTGTCCAAAAGTGCTGTAATAACTGTTGCACCCTTTGAAATCTTAAAAGACGATTTTCATTCATGTCGATTAAGTTCTGTTGTGGTATAGTCGTCAATGAAGACCCGATTAACAGGTGTGCAGGAGTAAGGGGATTAGGGTCATTTGGGTCATTAGAAAGAGGATAAAGTGGTCTGGAGTTGAGGCAAGCCTCTATTTGATATACAACCGTAGAAAATTCTTCATATGTTAAGATTGCTTTACCTCCTACACGTTTCATGTGATGCTTAACTGATTTAATATTTGACTCCCATAACCCTCCAAAGTGGGGAGCGCGTGGAGTAATGAAGTGCCATTGAATACCGTCGCTTGACAAATCTGTCGTAATGGCATGAGAGTTTTTGTCAAAAAATTGTTTAAGTTCGTTATTTGCTCCCACGAAAGTGCTGCCGTTATCTGAAACGATTTCGGAGCATTTACCGCGTCTGGCAGTGAATCGGCGTAGTGCCGCCAAGAAGCACTCTGTCGTGAGGTCACTGACAACTTCTAAATGTACAGCCTTGCTGGCGAAGCAGATAAAGAGAGCAATATAAGCCTTAGAAGTTTTGTAATTACGACCCTTTCTATCTCGTAAAAGAACGGGACCAGCATAATCGACTCCAGAAACCGTAAAAGGCCGTGAGGGTGTGATTCTTGACTCTGGAAGATTGCCCATAAGATACTGTTCGGGATTATTGTTGAATCTAAAACATCGGACACAATCACGAACAATTTTTCGAACCAAGTTGCGCCCTGAGATTGGCCAGTAATTCTCTCGTAAGGAAGCAAGAAGTGCTTGAGGACCAATATGTAAAAGCTTCAAGTGCTCGTGGCGAGCAATGAGAATCCTGATATGATGTTTTGAAGGTAGCACTATGGGGTGTTTTTTGTTAAAATCAAAAAATGATGAATTGTGTAAACGACCCCCAACACGTATTAGTTTGGTTGTAGTATCAAAGAATGGGTTAAGGCCAAGAAGTTTACTTCTTCTGTCAATTTGATTGAAATTAGAAAGTGCATCATAATCATATGGAAATGATTGACGTTGTACAAACCTAATTAACGTTAAAAGAGAAGTACTAAGTTCGAGTGTGGACAGAGGACCTGTAGTTCGTAAATGTCTAGGATTCGACAAATTGTCTTTAAATCTCAATACATAAGCAAAAACGCATGTTAGCTTATTTAGAGAAGAATATTTGTTATAAAAGGTAAATTCATTGTCGATGTGATGAAACACAACAGTTTTATTACGTAGTTCAGGTAGTTCAGAAGTTATACAAACTTCTTCATGTTTTGTATATTGAGGCCATTCTTCTTGGGGTAAAGTGAGCCAAGAGGGTCCATGAAACCATAAGTTCGAATTAATAAGTAATGAAGGATTTATACCTCGTGATAAGAGATCCGCTGGATTGTCATAAGTTTTAACATACTTCCAATGTTCGAGATTAGTCAGCTTCTGTATTTGTGCTACTCGATTCGCAATGAAAGTTTTAAGTAAATGGAAGGAGGTGTTTATCCATGAAATTACAATTGTAGAATCAGTCCAGTACGTGATATTTTTAAAGCAAACGCGTGAAGATGAAGTGACTTTTTCAACAAGTTCAGAAAGTAGTGATGCCTCACAGAGTTCGAGTCTTGGAATAGTTAATAGTTTCATAGGAGACACTCGAGTTTTGGCACAATAAAGATTTGAAGTGTAATTTCCAAATGTATCCGTGCAGCATATATAAATGCATGCACCGTAAGTTGCCTCTGAAGCATCTGAAAACCCATGAAGTTGAACAGAGATTGGGTTAGACGAAAGTACATGTCTAGGTATTTTTAAAGTATTTAATTTTGTGAGCTCGAAGTAGTATTTCGTCCAAAGTGTGTAAATACTTTCAGGAACAGATTCATCCCAACTTATTTTGAGCTTCCAGAGCTCTTTAAGAATAATTTTGGATGTAACTATTACGGGTGAAAGTAACCCTAAAGGATCAAATATTTGTGCTGTACAAAACAAAATTTGTCTTTTGCTAACCTTAGAGTTTGTTGTGGAGATATTTATAGAATATTGTAGGGAATCAGAAGACGGATTCCAGAGTAATCCTAGTGTTTTATTGTGTTCGTCAGAACCAATAGATAAGAATTCAGGATCAGAATGAATTTGTAAAGACGAATCATTAGTAGTCCATTTTCTTAGGGGAAAACCGTAAGAAGACAATAAGTTTGACATGGTTTCCTTGATTTCTCTGAGTTCTTCAGATGTGTCGCAGCCAGTTAGTAAGTCATCTACATAAAAGTCATGTAAAATGATGGAAGAAACCTTTGGGTGTTCGGAAATATGTGGGTAGGCAATTTCATGAAGAGACCTAATGGCAAGAAATGCTGCTGACGCTGTGCCATATGTAACAGTGTTTAATGTGTAGACAGAAATCTCATTATTTGTATTAAATCTCCAAAGGATCTTGTGAAGATAACGTTGTTCTGGCGTTATGAAAACTTGACGATACATTTTAGTGATATCTGCCCCTAGTACAAATTTATGTTGCCGAAATCTAAGTAAAATGTAGAATAAGTTATCTTGTAAGTGAGGGCCCACATACATTATGTCATTTAATGAGTAGCCTGTGGTAGTTTTTGCACTACCGTCAAATACAACTCTTAATTTTGTGCTGGTTGATGATTCCTTGAAAACACAATGATGAGGTAAAAAGAATCCAGAATTATCGTCAGTGTCCCGTGTTAGGGACATGTGGCCAAGTTTAATGTACTCAAGTATAAAGTTATGATATTCTGATTTTAATTGAATATTGTTTTCAAGTTTTCTCTCTAAGTTCAGAAAACGTGTTTTAGCAGAAGTTTTAGAATCCCCTAAGATTGATGGAGATTCCTTTAGAGGAAGAGTAGTGATAAAACGACCATCACAATGGCGAGAAATGTGTTGTTTAAAGTGATTTTCACAATAGTTGTCTTCTTCGGAAACAAACTTGGTTTTAGGACATTCCTCTAGTTCCCAAAACTTTGTGAGGTGTACATCTAATTGATTTGTGGAAGAAAAGTAACAATTTTGTTGGGAGTGATGTTGAATCTTTGTTGGAATGGGGCCAGAGATTATCCAACCAAGAGTGGTTTTTTGAATGATAGGTAAACCAGGACCAAGTTTAATTTGTCCTACGCTTAAAATATCCCAGAATGTATCAGCACCAATAAGAAGATCTACTGGACCAGGTTTTTCAAAATTCTGGTCAGCTAGAAGTAAATTTGTTGGAATATTGAGCTGAGAACGATTGACGTGTGTATAGGGCAAATCCCCCGTAATTTTGGGCAAAACTAGACAGGATATCTTTCTAGAAAAATTGTTGATATGTGATTTAAATGTTAGTGTACTCCGGAAGTTAATACTGTGAGTTAATTGATTAACTCCCGAGATCGAAGTGTTAATTTTTTCCTTTGACAGTTGTAAAATATTACAAAGTTTCTCAGTTACAAAATTGGATTGACTTCCATTGTCCAATAGTACTCTACATTTATGTAAGTTGCCGAACTTATCAAATACGTTGACAACAGCAGTTGAAAGTAAAATATATGGTTTAACAGGAGTGTGGACAGTTGAACTGATATGATGAGTTGAAGAAAAGGTCGAGGTAGAAGAAGATTCATTAGACTGTAGACTAGTGTTTGGATTATTAGAAGATAATGAAGTTTGAGGCGAAGAGTTGTTTTCCGTGATAAGAGAATTTGAAGATTGTGAGTTTTCAAAGTGTAACATGGTGTGGTGTATCTTTCCACATTTTCTGCAACCAGCAAAACGACAATCTTTAGTAAGATGGCCTGTGCCAAGGCAATTAATGCATAAACGTAAGCGTTTTGCATTTTTTAACCTATTAGTAGGATTTAGTTTTAAAAAGTCAGGACAATAATATATTTTATGTTCTTTATTGCAAAAAATACATTTTAACCTGTTTTCTGTGCTAGAGACAAAAGATCTCGTGTCAGTCTTGTAATGTTTATGACGGGGTGGATTTCGGTCCTGTTTATTTATCATTATAGCTGTCTAATGATTCTAAAATACGACATCGTTCCTTTAAAAACTTTAATAAATCGTCCAAAATTGGTACGTCACCTGTACAATTTTGTTATTCCCAACACCGTCTTGTTGAGTTATCGAATTTCGTTGATAATAAATAAATAATCAAATCATCACAGTGTTGTGTAGGGCGTTGCAAAACTTCTAATGCGCGTAAATGTTTTTGAATGTTGTCTAGAAGTTGTCTGAGACCTTGATTTGACTCTTTTGTAATAACCGGTAAATTAAAAATGGCTTTAATATAATTATTTACTAGTAATTGTTTATTTTCGAATCTTTCAATTAGTAAAGCCCAAGCAATATCCTAATTAGCATCACAGACTTGTAAAGATTTGATAGTTTCGGCAGCTATGCCGCGTAAAGAAAGACGTAAGTAATGAAACTTTTGTACATTTGAAAGTGACGTGTTATCATTAATAATGGAATTAAAACTGTCGCAAAAGAAAAGCCATTGATCAAACGTTCCATCAAAGGTAGGTAGATTTAACGAAGGTAATTTAATGTTGCTTGTATTTGTAGGACTAGCTGCTATTGAACTATTGACACTGCGTGAATCAGACAATTCAGTAGGTTGTCTAGATGAAATAAGTTTTTTAGTGTCAGATATTATTTTAAAATATTTATCTTCAAAAGACTGTCTTTCAATAGCATGTATTGTGTCATAGTTTATCTCACAGTCAGGGTCATTAGTTTCAATAAGCAGTTGAGCCTCATTAAAAACCTCTAAAAGCTCTTTGGCTTTAGATAAACGATTTTCCAAGTCTACGATGTCTATAGTATCATTAAGTTCGATGCTTCTAAAGTATGTTGTGAAGCGTGTAAGAGCACTTTTAGCGGCTATTCGCTTAGTTTTGTTTAGATCAGACATTCTGTAATAGTATGATTAAATGTATGGAGATGTAAAATAATGAAAAAAGTATGTATGTTTGTTTAGATAATGGATGAAGTGTAATGTATGTAATGTACTTATACAGGTTTAAATTAGGAAAATATGTTTGTTGTTTAAAAATAAATATCTAACTAAGCTTTTATAAAATGGTAATGAACTATGATTGTAAAGGTAAATAAAAAATATGTTTCATTTAAGTAGATACAATGGCGATAAATGTTTCAGTTATTAAAAATATTATGTAGGTATGTATTAACGATTGTATTAGTTAAATTTTGGTATAATAAAATCAGTTCAGCACATTCACAACGAATACGAGAGTAGGTAAGATATTTGATGTAAATGATATCCCTATTCGAAATAATGAAATGTATTAATTTGGTTAGAAAACCATGTTAAATAAATCAAATAGAGACCGTAAATGTTTTAAAAGTGGTTAATAAAAGGAATGGACTGACCTTGTTTTATCCAGTTTTAGTGTAAAATGCAGCCTCGTGGGGTTGTAGGACGGCATGGGGTTGTAGGACGGCAATATGGCGTCGTATTTTGAAGAATAAAGATGTTTTCTTTATAATCTTGCTCGAAGCTGGTAATAATTATTCATTCGTCTTCGAAGGACCATGGATGAGCGTGTGTGAAGTATTTTGAGAATTTCACGTATAATTTTATTAAATAAACACTATAAACAACAAACTAACTGGACAATAATGACTTAAATATATAACTTAAAAATGTCTTCATCCAAGCGGGGTTGTCGTCGATCTCTCCTTGGCTTGTCTCCCTCCCGGCGTAAACCGCCCTGTCTCTCGCTCGCATTCGGTTGTTCGTGTTGAATCGTGACGCAGGCGCATAATTTGTAGGTTTTAAACTATAATGTGCGCGAGCAGGTCCGTACTTAACAGTACTTGGTAACTATTCTTGCGACGTGTGGGCGTACATTGTCATGCATTAAAACAAAGTCATTATCAATAAATGGGTCGTAAGATACAACATGTGTCTTTAAAATTTCTCTAATGTACCTATCAGTAGTTAAGGATCCATCATCTACCTGTACCAATTCGGTTTGATCCCTAAGAGATGTTCCGCCGCAGAGTATAATAGATCCTCCTCCAAAGTTTGTCTCCGGTCTTAGGTTGCATTGAAAATAATGCTCGCCATCTCATCTATAAATTGGTATTCTTCGATCCCAAGTGTATAAACAAAATATTGATTCATCCCTAAAGAGAATGTTACCCCAGTCGTCGATATTCCAGTTAACGTGCTCTCTTGCAAATCTTAAACGTGCTATACGGTGTTCCCTTGTAAGTCTAGGGGCAGTGGCAGCTACTCTGGTCCTAATTCCAGACAGTCTTAAAATGTACTTGTAGTTGAATTGCAGTCACATGTCTACGACGCAAAGCCTGAAGGACTAAAAATCTATTGTCCACATGCATAGTTGCTGTTGGCCGACCTGTTACAGCTCGTATTTCATAAGGACCAGTCTTTCGGTACCTAACTACCACTCGTGATACTGTCGACTTATTACACCCACTAAATTTACAACATATCTCTCACTCCTTTCATCTTTAATGGAGAAAATTATTCTAACTAAACTACTTGATCTCTCGTTAAATTTTAATTTATATTGTCACGACCTTCCCTACTCAATATTTAGTACGAAATTTTAAATTAAGAGCAATTTGTATACCTTCTACAAAAGTAAAATAAAAATTGATAATATAAAAACCAGGCAAAATGGCAATTAACATTTTTTTTAAACAGTAAGCTATATTTACAAATTTCTTTTTAATATTTAATCTAGCCTTAATATTCTTAAGGGCCAGAAAAAAATAATTTAAATTAACTAAATGCTGTCAGAAATATTTGTAATTTTATAAGTTATGCGATACTTTTTTGGTGGAGTATATTATTCATAAATATATTATTCATCTGACAAAACATCAAAAGGCCAGTGTTCGTAATAATCAAATTTTCTATAACAATTTGGGCAATTTATTTAGTGAAGCAAGAAAAAGTTACTTATTTATTGATATATAACTTCAATCACGTCAATCAAAATTTCTTTGAATTATTTTACTCACCCAAAAAAATATTTATTGTGGTCTTACGGAATACGGTAAATATCCAATTACTAAAGTAAAACGGAAAAGAGAATCTTTTAACTGACAACTTGAACAGTTCTCTACATAACAGTTTCTGTTTGATGTCATACTTTGCCAACATTTTTGACAAAATCAATGTTGGTCATAAATCATAAACAACATTCGGAAAATATGTTAAAATTTAAACCAAATTTTAGGAAATAAATTTTTATTAAAAATCATCAGTAGGATTTTATTTATAGAATAAATTGTAAAGCCTGAAGTTCAACATATATTGGGCAAACGCACCAATTCCTGCATAGAAGGGTTGCTGCACACAAACATAGTGTGCAACATCCAATAAATTATATACTATAGCCTAGCCAAGCATTTTCTATTAAATTTGATTTTTAAAGTGTATAGGTTTTGAAAAAAAAAACGAAACTACAAAAAGTTGCATACTCAAGATAACTCACATTAAGAAATATTACAAATGTATCAATAATAAGTTCGATATTAAAGATCCTTTAAATATGTATCATAATTTAATAAATTTTATTGTTTTGCACCATTGGCAGACATTTTAGGATACGACCATGACTCGTATTTTAAAGTACCTGCCATATGTACTTAGGGTCAGATATAATTTTTGTTTTCTACAGGAAAGTTTCAGAGAGTGCAGACATAAATATCTAGATTATGATGATAATATATTTATTTATGTTCATATAATTAAAGTTTCTATTGAAAATGGCAAATAGCCGAAAAATTTAATTAATAATTAAGTGTTTTATTTATAATGACCCACCTAGGAAATAAAATTTGTTTTGCCCTGTATTTGTCTAATTTTTTTTTCAAATTTGGCTTGGGCTAGTATTTTCATTTATGGAGGAGATATATTGTCTCCATTAAGTTTTCTCACTTAATTTAATTCATGGTTTTTAGATTTAGCTCTGGCTCGTTTTAGTGCAATAAAGTTCTCCTTTTGTTTGTTTGTTTCGGCTGTAAACTTTTAGATCAGATTTTTGCTGCTACACAGCATACTCGCAAGAGGAGTTCCACTATAAATAACTTTTTCGTTTTGCTAAAATGACTGATTTTCCGATATGTGCCACAGCAGAAAAGTAAATAGAGTTTGTGAATTGGGTGATATCCATATCAATATTGTCAGTTACAGTAGGTTTAGGTAAAAAATTATCGGTTTCTCTAATATATTTAGACCAATTACAATTTTTTTAGGAACCAAAACCATTTTGTCAATATATTAGAATTTGATGTATTTGAGTTATAAATTACAGCGTTAACAGGCCTTTTAGGTCAATTGCTGGATAAGTAGTTTCCATCGTTTTCTGTTCTTAGCTATCAGCTTCCAATCTCTCTGACATCTTTCATCACTACATATCTCCATTTCTTTTTTGGTTTTCCTCTCTTTTTATTGCCCTCAGGTACTCTACAAGCAATATTATTGACTAGTTAACTATTTCTAGATGACCAAGCCCTTCTAGTCTACGTTTTTATATCTATTTTTTAAAGAAATTTATTCTAAGAAAGGACAAGTACGTAAGCTGGGCTCTGATTGTACGTTGTGCACGACATAAAATATGCAGCACTTTCGCTCAAAAATGATTTATGTATCAATGGATCCAAAGAAATAATCATAATTCGAGGCAAACAAACTGCTTGAGAAAGTATAATCTTGTATAAAATAGAGGTATTGTATAGAAATAATGACTCTTCTGAAAAGTTTTTAAGTTTAATTCAATCACAGAAAAAACTAAGTAACATAGTACTGCCGTAATTGCCAATGAAGCATGCTGTTAAGAAGTAAAAACTGGATAACTTGTCAACATTTTTAGTTAGGTTATCAGGCAAAGAATGACCATTAGATCCAGAGTTAACTTAATTAGATCCACTTTTGAAGGAGCAGTATTATAAAAATGATATTAAAAAAGACCAGACCTGTGATCAATATGAAGATGAAAAATAATGTTGCTGTCTTCTAGAGCTCGATATACATTTGATTTTTTTTGCTATATTACATTCCAAACATTTAGGGACAATTAAACTATATTTTGTCATTTAAAGACAACCAATTGGCGTTTTGTCCATCAATATATTTTTTTTTAAAGCTAATAAAGCGTAATAAAACTTATAATTGGGATAAATTGATATTAAAAAAATACATTTATTCATATTTGGTATTTTTATTTTAACGTCATTAATAATTGAGTAGCAATTTTCTTACTTTCTAAAAAATGTTAAAAATAGACAAAGTGCGGTATGAAAGTCTGCTACTCATTTATAGTTCCATTTAATAAGAAACATCAAAGATATAATAAATTGGTTCTTCTTTATGTAAGAAGATTAAGCATGCTCTCGATTCTCTAAGCTGAGAATAAAATATACAAATTGATAAAGTTATCATCTATTAAGGACTGGTATTTAATATCCTTTATATTTAATAAAATCAAACAAATTAAGAATATACCCACTGTTGAACAAAATGAACCAAAAAAGTCAAAAACAAAATAATTATTGTAAAAAGTTTTATATAAATGTATTACCAAAATTTTACGGATAAAATACATTCATTCCCTTTCGAGGTACAACTTTATTCCCTAAGGCAGATTAGCACAAGTTTGTGTACCAGTTTCTCCCTTTTAGTGGAGTCCTTTGGTAGCACTTATTCGATTATTTTATCCAAAGGGTATTTAAAACTCGTTATAAAGTTTATTGGGCTATTTCAGTAATATATTTAATTAGAACAAACAGTCAGTTTTCCGGGTCCTTCCTTTTACATCATTTCGTATCGGTTTACGGGGACACAAATATTGACTTAGTTGGCATTTAAAATAAAGGTAGAAAATATAAGGAAATAAGTATTATAGACAATGTGGAATATTTTTTACTGATGTAAAGGTATAAAAGAAGTGTAAGGAGCATAAGAGAAACTGAGCGCCGTGGAGCAGGAAAAGTGCTGTTTTTTGATTAATATACATAAGATATTTTTTGTTGCAGTACTTTTTTATAAACAAAAAGCCAGATACTCACCCTTTGAAACCCTAGCCAAAAATTGTAACCTATCAAAACTAGTAAGAGACATTGGACACGCACTGATAACGTCAAGGCAAATATATTTCTCAAACGCTTGAAAACTATCTTACCTTATTTCCTTGTGAGATAACCAGAGGAAAAGGAAAATAGTCACAGATATTTAAACTGCCCATACAGACACTATTAAACCTATTAAAAGCCTATTAAATCGTTTAGTAGAACCCAAAAAAATTGACGTAATACTTAATAATAATAAAAAGTAAGTTTTTTACTACAAAATAATATTAATTTTAATTTAATATTATTTTTTACAAAATAATATTAAAAATTAAATAATTTTATACAAAAAAAAATCTTTTGGAATACATCGATAGCTTTTAAATAATCTAGTTCTTTGAATAATTATATTAATTTTTTTTTATTTCGACGTTAACGTGCTCGGCTACTATGGCCACTTACACAGGTACTAAAATATGAGTTTCCATTACACAAACAATAAGTGTTACATTAAGAATATGTTACAATAATACGGAATGATAATAATATGTTACACAATGTCTAAATTAAAATCTAATTATATTTTTTGATATAAGTGTTTATCTCTAAGGAAATGTAGAACAGCTTTTATTTGGTCAGGGTCGTTTAGGATATCTCGTACTTCACTTTTGAGTTTGTATTGTAATCTTCTGGCAGAATATTGATGGCATTCAGTGAGAATATGTTTGATTGTCAAATATGATTGGCAGCTTTGACAAGAGGGACGGATGCTAGAGGACATTAGGTAGCCGTGTGTGAGTTTTGAATGTCCTATCAGTAGTCGTCTTATCACAATGAGATCTCGTCTTGACAGGGCTGAATAGTCAAATGTAGGCTGACTGATTATTGAACTTTGAAAATAAGGCTATTATCGAGCACAAGTTGACATCATTGACTGATTATTGACGGTTGTATTTTGTGTAAGATCGAACGGTTAGAGTTCCAATGCTGCTGCCAAAGGAGTCTGGTTCTGCTTTTAGTAAATGATTTTAGGTCCTTACAAATTTGAATTTTATCGGTGATTTCAGGTGATGCTGTAGCAAGTTTAGCATAGTGATCTGCAGTTTCATTGTCTTCTATACCAATGTGAGATGGCAGCCAAATTATGGTAACTGTTATGTTTTGGGACAAGATAATTTGGTAAGAGTCTAGGATCTTTTGGACGATTGGATGATCGGTAAATATATTTTTGATAGAATGGATTGATGCTGAAGAGTCTGTGCATATTGCAACCTGCTTATGAGGTGGATACATATGGTTAAAAGCGTGCAATATACTAAATAATTCACCAGCATGAACGCTGCTGACGGAAGGTATAAAGGATGACTTAATTAGTGAATGAGAGGTTGTAACAGAGCAGCCTACTCCTGTGTCATTTTTTGAGGCATCCGTGTATAATATTAGGTCGTAACTATTTGTATTTATAATGTCTTTAAATGCATTTATACTGATCTCTTTCGGATGTTTATTTTTATCGAAGTTGGTGAGCCAGGTGTTAAATTTGGGCGTGGAGATGATCCAAGGAGGGGATATAGGGGGATAAAGAGGAAGGGTATGTGTAAGAGAGATATCATTAAGTGTCTGTGCTAAATGTAGTGGAATAGGTTTTATTGGTGGTAAGGAATTGGTACTGTGTAAATTATACGTTGACATTAAAAATAAGGGATGCACTGGATTAGAGGGGTTAGCTGATACCGATGCTGCATAAGACAGTAGCAGTTGTTTTCATCTTATACAAAGAGGAGGTTCGTTTTCTTCGCAATAATGATTATCTACAGGACTAGATCGAAAAGCGCCAATACAAAGCCAAAGGGCTGTGTTGTGAATTGAGTTTAGAAGATTAATATATGTTTTGGAGGAGGATATATATATATATATATATATATATATATATATATATATATATATATATATATATATATATATATATATATATATATATATATATGTGACAACCATAATCTAGCTTGGAACGTATTAGTGATCTGTATATTTTAAGAAGTGAGTTTTCGTCAGATCCCCAATAATAATGTGATAGAGTTTTTATTATGTTGTCTTTTGCACGTTTCTCCTTTTATTGCAAATATATGTTGCTTCCAAGTTAGTCGTGAGTCAAACGTTACTCTGAGAATTTTGCATTGCTTAACAACAGGAAGAGGGACATTGTTAATCAAAATAAGTGGAGATGGAGAAGCGGGACGTCTACTAAAGTTTATAATTTTGGATTTTACATAGGATAAAGATAACCCCATGTCACTAGTTTTTTTTAAAGTGTGTCAACAGCAGTTTGAATAAGCTTTGAAGTGGTAAAATAATTTTGTCCATGACAGTAAATTACTAGGTCATCAGCATACATGATTTGTTTAATAGGGGAAATGAGATGAGAGCATAAAAGTGGCAAATGTGGCAGCTACGACTTCATGTTTTTTGTTTAATGCTTCTGATATATGAGTTTGGAGGATTACAAGGTTATCTGGGGTTGAACGGTTTCGACGAAATCCTGACTGTTACTAGCAAATATCTTATGTTTTTTAAATAACCATACAAGTCTTTTACTAATATTTTTTTCAGATATTTTGCACATCGTACAAGTTAGTGATATAGGCCTATAAGAGTTGGCCAAGGAACTATCTAGGTTAGGCTTTTTAATGGGTATTACGATAGAGGTTTGCCATTGTTTGGGAAATTGATTAGATGACCAGATTAAATTATACATCTCAAGTATTTTGAGTAGGCTACAGTTGGAGAGCTTTTTGATAAATATGTAAGGAATGTCGTCAGGACCAGCGGCATTGTTTTTACAGGTTTGAATAACTGATACTAGTTCTTCAAAAAGAAAGGGAGAATTAAGATGTGTGACGTCCATTATTGTATCGGGTGAGGAACAGGGTGGGGCATTAGGTAATGGTTTTCGTAAGGAGGTATCTATTTTACTTTTAAATTTAGTGTCGAAGTGCTTTGCTAGGGTTTGGCCGATTTCTTAATTGTGAGTGATTGTAGTGTTATTTACAGCAATGCTAGAGATTTTGAGGTTAGTGTTGTTTCCTTGGATTTGTTTAATCTTTTTCCAAAGATCTGCTGGATTGGTTTTTAAATTAATGGAAGATACATATTCCCTCCCAGATGATTTTTTACTTTGTTTTATAATAAATCGGGCTTTGGCTCTGGTTTTCTTTAGTTCAATGAGATTCTCCAGATTTTTGTTTTTGCGGTAATTTTTAAGAGCTAATTTTTGTTGTTCTGTTGCGGTTTGGCAAGATGTATTTCACCAAGGTACTGCCTTTCTTTTATGTGAAATAATATTTTTGCCTATGTGCAAATTTGCAGCTTTAAGTACGGAGTCTGTGATTAATAATAGATTATTGTTAATATTGTCGGATAGGGATAGAGAAGGTAAGGTGTTATCTGTTTGTGAAGTATAGTCATTCCAGTTGGCATTTTTTAACCGCCAGAAGTTTCTGGTCATAGTTTGTTCATGGTTGGAGATATCAGATGACACAAATATTGGAAAAAGGTTGCTGTCATATAGATCATCGGGAGTTTTTCAAGTTAGTGAAGTATATGTTTTTGGGTCACTAAAACTAAGATCTATAGCCGAAAATGTGCCAGAGGAAAAGTTCAAATGCGTATTAGAGCCTGTATTTAGTAGACAGGAGCCTGTGCAATTGATAACGTTTTCTATAGTTTTACCTTTGCATTAGTATGGTTTGACCTTCACATAAAGTTATGAGCATTAAAGTCACCTACTAGAATATATGGAGCGAGAAGCTGATAGATTAGATTTAGAATTTCGATTTCTTTAAGAGGGTAGTTAGGAGGAATGTATACACTGCATATCGTAAGTTTATTTGGTCACCAAGTAGTTACGGCGATAGCCTCGAGTTCCGTGGTGATAAGGAGATGGGATGAATATATTTCACTGGAAATAAAAATAGATGTCCCGAAATAGAGTGGAATTGAAGGAGATACGTTAGATATAAAAAGGCGTCTTCTGGACCGCACTTTTATATTATTTCTGAGTCTGTACTAGAAACTGCACTACACACACATAAGTCTTCTTCTTAATTTTCGGGGATACCCACATGAGAATGAATCCATATGAATTTACCTGTTGTTCCTTTTTCTTGACATGTGTGAAATTCTTATTTGATAATTTTTTTAATTGTGTGTTTAGGTATACTCGTTGAATTGAAGTAATCAATATCAGAGAGTCAAAAAAAAAATCACTGCTTTGACGGTATTGGTATCATTAATAAACTTAATTGATTATTAAAGAGCAAATAATTCGGCTGTGTATATACTACAGTCGGGAAGATGATTTAAATAGATATTTATTTGAATATTTAATAAAAGTTCTTTGCAGAGTACCACATTTTTTTATTTTTTTGTCAGACTTCCTAGGAGCTGGTTGTGTTATTTATTTTCAATATAAACCTCTGCCATGATTTCTTTTTAGTTTGCGTTATAGTAAGCAGCGTTTTTGCTTTAAAATTAATTATGTTTTGCAGTGTTTTGTGCTTCTTTTAATATTATTAAAAGCAGATTTACTATTTTTTATGAAATCTTCGCATTATATATATATATATATATATATATATATATATATATATATATATATATATATATATATATATATATATATATATATATATGTATATATATATATATATACATATATATATATATACATATATATATACATATATATATATATATATATTTATATATATATATATATATATATATATATATATATATATATACATATATATATATACATATACATATGAAAGTAAAACTCCACCATAGCCCGACACGTGTTTCGGGTTATTCAACCCATCGTCAGGAGCTTTTGTGGAAGTTCAACCGAAATAAAATGCAGTCTGGTATTTGGTCATTATAACCAAAATAACAGCCAGAGTACGCTAGCAGCGACATCTATACCAAATAACAAGAAGTCTAGAGACCTCTCTGATAGCAAATTAGGTAAACCGCAAATTCAAAGCCTGTTGCTAGAGACTTTTAACGACGCTAGAAGTACATTTTTACTTCGACATGCATCTACGATTCACCTTTGAAAATTACCATCCGCTCTTTACGTAGAGAAAGACGTTTTAATGAAAGTAAAAGATTGCATTTTATTTCAATCGGAACTCCACCATAGCCCGACACGTGTTTCGGGTTATTCAAACCATTGTCGGGAGCTCTTGTGGAAGTTCAACTGAAATGAAATGTAGTCTTAGCGGTTCACCTAATTTGCTATCAGAGAGGTCTCTCGACTTCTTGTTATTTCGTATAGATGTCGGTGCTAGCGTACTCTGGCTGTTATTTTGGTTATAATGACCAAATACCAGACTGCATTTCATTTCAGTTGAACTTCTCCAAGAGCTCCTGACGATGGGTTGAATAACTCGAAACACGTGTCGGGCTATGAAGGAGTTCCGATTGAAATGAAATGCAATCTTTTACTTTCATTAAAACGTTTTTCTTTACGTAAAAAGCGGAAAAAAGATGGTAGTTTTCAAAGGTGAATCGTAGATGCTTGTCGAAGTAAAAATGTACTTCTAGCGTCGTTAAAAGTCTCTAGCAAGAGGCTTTGAATTTGCGGTTCACCTAATTTGTTATCAGAGAGGTCTCTAGACTTCTTGTTATTTCATATATATATACATATATATATATATATATATATATATATATATATATATATATTATTGTGATATTTAAAGTCTTAGTGCACCAAGCAATTAATTAGCTAATTAATTAATTATTTAATTAAAATTATTTAAATAATATGACTATGATTCTATCACACTTTTTAATTCTCTTATCTCAGGGTTATATTCGTGCTTCAATATCTATGCTATTACATGTGAAAGGTAAGGTCCAAAGTATACCGGAATAATAAAAAAACATATAGGATCTAACAATATATATTGAAATAAAAATAATGAAATAAAATTCACACTCAAATGTTTTCAATAAACAATATCTCATATAATGATTCTCAAAATTTTGTTCTACGTACGTGAACCTTCAAAATTAATGGTACAAATAACATTAGTTAAAATCTCAAAATCCCAATTATTATTCTAAATGTCCTAATCCAAATATTTATATCTTTTTCAAAGTAATTGTAAAAATTGTGTTATCAATGCTGCCGTGTTAACTCAAAAGGGCGTAACTGCAATTTTTATTAAAAACGAGTTTGATGTCCCACGCGTTAGTTAGTAATCTTTTCTACAAATCTACCTGAGTTTCGTAGCCATATCTGCAATAAAACCGGATATATACTGCTTAAATTAATAGCCGTATCTGAATTTTCTACTAAAATGTTAGCTTTAAAAGCCGCAACTGTAAATGTTAACACAAAAAGCCGTAACCAAAAAGTTTTCGGCAGATACGGCCTATTCACTTAACATTTCAAGATATTATTATGTTGGTACGAAAAGTAGTTAACTGTCAATTTACTTTATTTCTAACCTTACTTTTTCGTGTTGTCATAGAATGTGTTTAGTTTGTTGTTCATAATAAATATGGATGGATAATAATTTTGCAGAAACAACTAGTAAGTATATTTTCTACTAATTTATATAAAAAGTTAAACAAATACAAATTGTTACCTTGTACCTATGTGTCAAAGTATATATTTTTGGTTCTGAAGTTATTGTAAATTGATTATCTCGAAAATAAGGTTATGTCACTTTGGTTTTCACACCAAATAGGTATTTATAATATGTATGTTCTATTAAAAACTATAAAAATAATTATTGCTTTGTCAAATTACTTGATGAAAAAATTTGTTTCAGCAGAATTTAGAGGACGAGGTAAAATGTTGGTGGACCTGGCTTTAAATTCCGCAGAAACAAATAACGAGCTGTCGAATATAGCTCAGTCAGATGTTGAATCTGACGTGTCTGATGACAGAGATAGAGACTACCTTCCTTCAACATCTTCCTCAAGTGAAGAATTTTGGGACACAGATAATAACGTTAGCGACCAAAATATACATATTATTAGCAATATCCTATTACATCCTGCTTCAACAACGAGCTCATCAGCTATTTCGGAATTAAATTTAAACAACTTATTGACAGATACGGAAGAACATCGTACTACCAATAATTATAACTATTTTAATAATTTAATTCACAGTATTATACAAAGCGCAATAGACAAATCAGAGAGCAAAAAATACACTAAAAAGGGACAGTTAAGAAAACGGAAAAAAATAGAAGAAAGTTTAAGTGAACGACGTTCAATAAAAATGCAAAAGTTAGTCAATAAACACAAAATATATGGGAGCTGTTTGGCTACTTGCAAGAAAAATTGCAGTAATAAAGTTTCAACTCTTCGACGGCAAGACATAAATAGGCAGTTTTGGAATCTTTCCTCCGAGGAACAGAAAGCTTTTTATTCAAGTTCCATTTTAAAGATTCCCAAAAAAAGATGCGCAACTAGAAATTCAGATAGTTCTCGGCGCTCTTTTACATTTATCTACCAGTTAAAAGATGAAGAAGGAATACCTCAAAATATTTGTAAAGTATTTTATCTGACAACTTTAGGACATCATGAAAAAAATGATAAGCCAGTTAGAACAGCTTTAAAGAGTTCCCAATTATCGCTTAAACCTAACACAGATAAACGAGGAGGCAGCTTAAAAAAATTTGACAGAGATTTAATCATTAGTCATATACAGTCCTTTAATCCTACGACATCGCATTATAGACGAGCACATGCTCCGAACCGTTTATACTTGCCTAGCGACATAACTATAAAACTAATGTATGAATCATTTAAAGCAAAGTACAATATTCAATGTTCGTATTATTTATATCGTCAAATCGTTAGTGAGCTTAATATTTCATTTGCAAAGCTTGGAAACGAAGAGTGTTTTACTTGTGAAAAATACGAGATTCATAAAAAAGAAAGCTCACACGTGTTAGATGACGGTCTAGTTTGTCCTGAATGCGAAACATATAAAAATCATCGAGAAAAATTTATAAAGGCCCGAGAGATGTACTACGCTGATTCCAGATCGTCGGGCGATTCTAGAGTTTATACAGCTGATCTGCAGAAGGTATGAATTTTATTTTGAATAATATCTGTTATATTTGACCTTACACAATTTTTTGTAGGTGATTATGCTCCCAAGATGCGATACTTTCAAAGAAATTATATTTACTCCTAGACTGATAGCCTTTAATGAGAGCTTTGTTCCAGTTGGTACTTCTAAAACTTCTACAGTTGCTGTTCTATGGCATGAAGCTATTTCTGGAAGAAAAAAGGCTGATATTGTTAGCACATTTTATGCATTTTTAAACAAAATTAGGGATTCCGAAGAAGTTGTTATTTGGCTGGATAATTGTTCCGGTCAGAACAAAAATTGGTGCTTGTACACATTTTTTGTGTATGCTGTAAGCTCATTAGAATTGAACATTAGGAAAATAACCCTAAGATATTTTGAGTCAGGTCATACATTTATGGCAGCTGACTCATTTCACCATAGAGTCGAGCAATCATTAAATCGAAAAGGTAAAGTTTATGACTTCGTTGATTTTGTAGATGCGGTTAAAACGTCAACACGTAATGTCGAAGTTATCGACATGGCTTTTAATGATTTTTACAACTGGAAAGACGAATCATCTCAATATAAAATAACAAGGTTGGTCCCTCGTCCGTATCTTCAACAAATGGTGGAAGTTCAGTTCATCAGAAGTTTCCATACATTTGGTTATAAAACTAGTTTTGAAGGAGAAATCATAAGTGCCAATTTTTTAAAGGCTAATATCCAAAAAAATGGCATTGCAAAACCACTCTCTATCTCTCAACCACGAGGTATTACCATGGAAAGAAAACAGAATATAATCACTAAAATTGGTCAAATAATGCCCCCAAATCGCATTGCATTTTGGAAAAATATTTTTGTCAGCGAAAATGTGGACACAATTGATGATTAATATAATATAATAACTAGTTCGGAGTAGAAAATTAAGTATTAATAATTAATATTTGTTTGACTGAGTATGATATTTTAGTTAGTCTGTATTATTGTTGTTTACTTTTTTAACTTTTCCTAATTATTAAGAATAACTTACGAAATTAATACATTAATATTGTAACGTTCATTTGTTTAATGCAATAAATATTTTCAAAAAATCATGTAGTTACGTTCTTAATTATATACCTCATGTTAAGTGAAAAAGGCGTATCTGTCAAAATCTGTCAAAAGTGTTGTTTTCCCAAGTTAATACTCTACCAAAATTTGTCACATGATAGTATAGACCTATTTGTTAACTTCTATATGGTACAAGTCACAACTTTTTAAAAAATCACGATTGCCTAATCAAAACCACTAAAACTGATTTTTCTCGCAAACTAGTTTAAAGCAGATACGCCCTTTTGAGTTAACACGGCAGAATGAAAGAAAACTGCAGAAAAACAAAACTATCTCTCTATGATGATGAGTGGTCCAAATCCTTGTTCCTTGTAGCGTACACTATCTATTCTTAGCAGCTCCCTAGGTAATCAGCAATCTTACAACCAATTATTGCAAGTTTATCGTCCTTAATGATCTTCAAATGCATGAGTCGTTCCAATTATGCTAGCTTCTTCTTCTCTCAATAAACTGAATCTCTCGTTGGCCTGAACAGTGACTCTTGAAATTTAAGTAGAAAATATAGCTTACAATCTTTTACTGGATCAGCTTCTGTCAGATACACTAACTGCACGAAAACTCACAAACTTTCACTGCTACTGCTTCCTACCTCTGGGAAACTACCCGAGAACAACGGCCGTTCGCCTTGCCCCTTTAAAACCAACTGACTATCCTTTTTATTTCAAAAACTAACTAAAGTCTCATTCTCAAACCAATCATCCCAGCTTTTTCAATCTCATCTAATCAAAACGCGTCATACATCTCCCATTTCGATAACACAACAAATTTTTACCTACAATTATAAAATTTCCTAAAACTTATTTCCAAAATTTCCTTTCCTACCAATTCTTAAGAACTAACAAAAATATATCTTTCTAAAATCTATTCTATTGTCCTAATTACTGCACAACATTTATTTGGAAAAACCGCTTCCATTGTCTAGTATTTCACTTAAGCTTATGCGGGTCACGCAAATATATTTTAACAAAGAAAATAATTTATGCATATCTTACGTTTTGTTAAATACAGGTAATCCAAAATTAAAGACTTTCCTTCTTCGAAATGTTTGTTGTTTAATATCCTACTTATCTGAATTATTTTAATTTTTTGGAACTTTGAAATGTTTTAAGCAAACCAATATTTTTCTTGATCTTACATATCATAACAATATATATATATATATATATATATATATATATATATATATATATATATATATACATTTATATATAAATATATATATATATATATATATATATATATATATATATATACATTTATATATAAATTAATATATATATATATATATATATATATATATATATATATATATATATATATATATGATCCAGGATCCAACTTGTAAATACATTACAATTTACAGCCGGCTATCGCCGTATTTCCGTTCTGCTCCGCCAATTTTCTCGGTCCAAGGCATGCTCCTCTTCCAAACCTCTCGATTTCATCGCTTTTCTAATTCCTTCATTCCATGAGCGTCGAGGTCTAGCTCTTTTTATTCTTCCAGGAGACTTCCGTCTGTAAAGTTTATGGGGCCAACGTTCGTCAGGCATTCTTAGTAGGTGTCCAAACCATTTTAAACCTCTCCATTCTATTCTGTAAATAACCGTTTCTGTAGCATTCATGTTATTTCTTATAGATTCTTTGGACTTTATTTTCAGCCTTGATATTCTAGCACTTCTCAAATAATCTTCAGGTCTGAATTAATTGTCTATACTTTAGAGCCATAACAAAAAACTACTTCAACCATGGTTTGCCCTATTCTTTCTTTGTTACTTTTGGAAATGTTGCGATCCCACCATAAGGAGTTCAGACATCCTAAAATTGTACGTCCATCATTAATTCGGTGTTTAATTTCGCT
Organism: Diabrotica balteata; assembly: GCA_918026665.1. Classification (NCBI taxonomy): domain Eukaryota; kingdom Metazoa; phylum Arthropoda; class Insecta; order Coleoptera; family Chrysomelidae; genus Diabrotica; species Diabrotica balteata. Next base: position 47,099,216 of record OU898283.1, on the reverse strand, counting down.
TTCTTCCAAGCCGTTCTTTTATCAATGAGTGCAGCAAAATATTTAAAATTGTTCACTTCTTTGATTTCTACGTCCTCATCTATCAACACTTTAAATCTTGCATCTGAATCGATAACTAAATATTTGTTATAAATAAATATCTCTATATAGACGATTTATCATAAATTCTAGATCATAAGAATCTTGAGCTGTGTCAATGTCTTTTCCTATGGGGATTCCCATTCTCTGGCAGTGGTTTTTCCAATTTGGAGGACTGTCTCAATATATAAATTAAACAGTTAGGGTGACATACTACATCCGTGTCTTAGTCCTTTAGTTACTTTTATTGGCTCTGATGGTCTATTTCGGATTTTTAGGTAGGTAGTGTTATTTCCATATACTTCTCTGATTATTCCCAAAAGGTATGGGCTAATGCCAAATTATTGTAAAGCTTGCCACAATTTAAGTCTTGGAACTATATCATACGTCTTTTCTAGGTCGATGATTACTAGATGTACTTCGGTACTAACCGCTATTCCTTTTTCTATTAATCCTTAACTAAATTATATTAAAAGAGTATAGCATAAAAAAACAGACATATTATTGTTTAGTGTATTTCCAGATATTTCACCGTTGATTTTTTCAGGGTAATTTCAAAATAAATTAGTAAATTATTGAATTTGTTAACGAAGTTGAAAAATATTTAAATTAATGGTTTATTCTTACTTCGCTGCCAATTATTTTATCCTGTAAAAGACTAAAGATATTCGTTTTCTCGTAATTTAACCCTTGCTATAGTGTTGCCGTAAAAGTACGATTTTCATTTGCAGTTTTAATGAGCAAGTGCCATATTATTACGCAAATAATCTCCATCGTTCAAGTTCTGTCACCGTAAATTTTTAGGTATTTCACATTATTCCAGATGATTTAGTAGAAACCACTGATATGTTAACTGAGAACTTTGCATGTTCGAAGGTGGGCCTCAGAATGAACTTGTCCAAAACTAAGTTTATGACAAATATGGTCTCCAATAATCATTTAACTATTTAAAACGTAATGGTAAAACTGGTGGAGAAATATACGTATTTGAGTCATAAAATAAAGAGCAGGGATAACCAAATATGCGCAATTCAAAGACGAATTACTTTACCGTGGACAGCCTTTGCAAAAATTGCGAGACACACTTAGAGTCAACATACCAATTAGCCTCAAAAGAAAAGTATTTGACCAATACGTATTACCGGCCATGACCTATGGGGCGGTAACTTTGACTCTAACCAAGACTACGGCTTTGAAATGGATAGTGGCACAGAGGCGTACGGAACGATCTATACTGGGACTGACGTTGCGGGGCCGAATAAGAAACGAAGATCTGCAAAGAAGAGTATTGATGATGTTGTGGAACGCATAGCGGAACTTAAATAAAACTATGCAGGCCATGTAGCGAGAATGCATGACTCACGATGGACGAGTAAAATTACACATTGGAGGCCAGAACCAGACAAATATAGTAGAGGAAGACCACCTAAATGTTGGGCTGACGACATCAGGCATATCACGAAAAAGTGGCAACAAAGAGCAAAAAATCACAAATAATGGAGGAGTTTAAGGAAAGTTTATGTCCAGCAGTGGACGTGATAAATGAAGACTGGATGATGTTAATGATGATGACATCTTTAAAGAGTTATAATTGTAATAGTACGTTTTACATTGTCGTTTTTGAATACCGTTTTTTTTAAGTTTTACGAAAAACAATTTCACTGCTTCGATAAAACGAATATAAACAAATTTCCGACAAACGAAAAACGATTTAACTACTTCAATAGAAAGATTGTAAACTACTGGCATAATTTTCCTGGCCCCGTATATAAGCAAGGCGCAACTGATACTTGGCCCGTGGCGAAAGGGTTAAGTTGTAATCTAACATGTTGTGGAAACTTTTGTATCAAATTTCAATAATAAATTTAAAAAAAAATGTTTTTTTAAATGTAATAGTTTTTGGGTTTATTTTTTAAGTCTATGCATATAATCGCTAGTAAATATGTGTTAAAAATATTCAGTATCACTGAATTTTGAATAATGTAAACTACTATAACTATGAAAACTACGAGAAAAAGAATATATTTAGTCTTTCAGGAGATAAAATTACTAGATCTTAAAAAAGAATAAAGCAATATTTAAAATATTTTTTTACTTCGTAAATAAATTCAAAGATTGATTGATTAATTTTAAAATAACCCCGATAAAAACAACAACAAAATACCTTAAAATACAGTAAAAATTATTAAATACCTTTTAATGAAATAATAACACAACCTTAAAATATGAACATTCATAGTAAATATCTTAATACTGTGATATTCTTATCTCACAAATTCAGGAAAAACAAATTACACCAATTGCACAGAATTAATGTTCATAACCAAAAGTCCTCATGTAGTCTTAAAATAATTAAAAACAAGAATAACTTCTTATGCGACAAATATACACAAATTAGAAAAGTATTTTAAATGTCAGACCTTAGGTAGTCGATTCCATTTTTTTTTAATTTGTCTTAAGCTCTTGAGACAGTGAAAACTTTTACAATGTTTTTTTTTAATATGTTATATAACAGGGGTGAAAATAAAAGAGAAAATATAGTATATATATATTTTTTAAATATTGTATGCAAAAAAAAACTTTTTATATATTCTAATAAATATTTCATTCTGCCTTTAAATTTTTCAAAAATGCTTTTTAGTTTTCTCGGGATTTGAAAAAAAAGGATACATTTAAAACACATTAAACATTTTGACAGGCGACATTTTCTGCCTTTCCCCTTTCATACCTTATGATTTCAACTACTATTACTTACCATATATAATTACGATTAGAAAACTATTCAAATTCAAAATAAATAGGATCAACTTCGGAATACGAGTCGTCTTGAGGGTTAGTAATTAGCGGTTGTGTCTCTACGGTCGCATCAATTATGTTATCAAGATCCCATATTTTTTGTTCTTCTTTTATTCCATATCTTACTGCATCTTTCCAGTTTTGTTCTGTAATATGTTGTAAAGACTCGTATAACAATTCACGTACAGCTTGTATTTTATATGACATATTTTTTCGTGCCACATAACTTTTAATTTGTGCCCCAATGAGTTCAATTTGATTTATTCCAAGTCCAAGGACTGTGATATTTCGCCTTTTCACCATTTTGTCAACTACGTTATTTTTCAACTTAGATTTGTGTTGCCGGGCCATTTTTAAAAGTTCTGCTTTTACCATTTCATCTTCGTAAGGCAGATACTTATTCCGCAGCCAGTCAAGGATGTCTTGTTTCTTCCACACAGTCGTTGGAAGTCTTTCTACTAGTGAATGATAAGGTGCATTATCTAATACTATAATTAAATTTGGTGGTATGTGTTCAATCATCTGCTCAAAATACTTTTCGAAAACATTAGCTGTCATCTCCTTGTGATAGTCTTTTGTGCTTTTGGACTGAAATTTCAACAAACCATGCTTAACAAATCCTTTTTCACTGCCAATGTGAGAAATTATTATTCTACTTCCTTTACCAGAAGGTGGAGAGATACCAGTAGACCAACTGTCCATAAAGCCTGGAGTTTAATATATTTTTATCTGACCAAATTTTTTTTAGAGTATGACCTGAGTTTACCGACGATTTATCCTGGTAAAAGATTGGCCTTTTTTCAGCCCGGAATTTTCGTATGGATCTTAGATCATTTCTTCTCCAACATATTGTCTCCGCGCTGTCGATTAAAAGTGATTTTAGGTCTGATTTCCCCCACCGGAAATTTAATTCTTTTAAAACTTGCCACAATTAAGTTCGTCCGATATGAGGCAAATCCGGATTGTCTTTAACTTCTTGTAAAATGTTGCTTAGGTTTGGTATTTCTTTTTTGAAAAAAATCCATGAATTTTCCTTCGAATACCATTTTTGGCAAATTCATCAATTTCAATAGGCTTTTTCCCTCTCTTTAAGTGTTTGTTTGTGTTCGGGTTAGCTATACCGTGTTTTTCTCTTTTTGATAGGAACCTATATATAGTTGACTCCCCTACGCCAGTCATGTTGGCACAACTTTCGACTATGTTGCAAACAGTGTTTGTGGGATTCTGAGAAACCCGAGCATAGTCTTCTCTCTCGGTGAACAGACATACTTACTGACTGTATGCAACAATACCGGTATAAAACTTGATGATGTTGATGATGAAGCCATCACAAACAATCCAACAAAACGAGCACGAGCGAAAGGTACGTATATGTTCGTAGGCATATGGAATGAAAAATTACTCACGCACTGCATATAATTCGCAAAAGAAATATTCGAGACGCTAATTACTGCCATAGATGCGGCAACACCGACGAGCCGTAAATTACATGCGATCAAAAACTTACTACACAAACAATTGTTTTCCTTCGTAATAACTTCACCCTTTCAAGTTAAGTTTCGAATATAAACTGAACAGACGAGGCACGTGGCCAAAGTTATATCTTTATACCCATTATATTATTAAAAATCTAGGAAATTCCATCCTAATTGCAAGGTTTTCTAGTAAAGTGATTAAATGCGAAGATTAGTATTGAAATATCCAAAAAAATAAAGTATTCTTATTTACAAAATTTTTAGTGGTTAAATTCTTATTTTTATTAATATAATAATCAACATTAGTTGTAAAAGTTTTAATTGTTTTTTGCTAAATATATTAGTATTAAAACATTATTAATATTAATATTAATTTTAATGAATACACACCTCAGGAACGCCTATGATAATACAAATTTTACGACCGTTTTAGGACTTTGGGCCATATTTTGAGCCATAAACAATTTTTGAACGGATAAAAGATAAATTTCTTCTTTCATTTTGAATCTCAATTTATCAATTTTCTAATAATTAATTAATCCTAATTCTCTAATAACATGTGTCAATTCTGACCTTAGCAATTAAGGAATTATTTAAAAGGCTGTCGTTCGATTTTTCTTATTTAATCTGCTTCTTTCACTCCAACACATTGTCGGTTTCTTATCTCAGTACCATAACTAATTGTTTTTTGTGGAGTCCAATTTAGTCCAATGTAGTGGATTTGACAGCCAAAAGCGCTTAACTAGGAAATAAATGTTTACACATTTTAGAAATACTTTTCTTTTTTTATTCCTAAATTAAATCCTCTTTGGTTGTGGTAATACCATCTACGTTGATGATGATTGTCTTGAGAAATTATTCTGAAAATAATTGTGTCTATTAATTTTATCCAAGATCGTCATTTTAATTACATGCGGGAAAAAAACAAAAATTACATATAAATAATTAGATTTATAAATTATTATAAATAATAGCCACTACTGAAATATTAAAAACATAATCACAGCAGTGCAAAACTTTGTTAAAAATTTCCAATCGACGCAAAGAATTAACCTTTAAAAGAAGATGTTCCTTTATCTGAAAGATAACCCTTTTCTTACAACGTCGTTTCAAGTTACTTTCCTATTTGCCAAATAAATTAAAACTGTTCCCGTTCCTTCAAAATTCCTCTCCCTACAACACCAAGCAATTCCGCTAACAGTCCAATTAGCCACTCTTTAAATTTGTTATAAATTAATTTCCCAAAACAAATAGAACTTCCTACGGAAAGGGATTAGCAGAAATTTGTATAGAAATTTCTTGAGATATATAGTTTGCTAAGAAAAAAGGGGCGTTTGTTGGTTCTTTGAAACAATTGAAATGTGGAAACCTTTTTAAAATATGTAAAGGCACTAGTTCTTGCATTTCCCATGAACTAAACCAATTTATAACAATTATGCAATTTTCTTAGTTTTTAAGGCACTAATGTTACTTATCGGATACCAATATTTATTATACAGTGTGAGTTTTAAGCGTGGTATGCCTCAATTATCTCTGAAAGCTTTCTCGATTTTTAAAGTTTTGAAAGAAAGCTTTTATACCAGCGTTGTATTTTACTTTTTTCTATCACAGAACTATCATAAGATGCAGTCGTCACGAGTAACGTCATGGAATAGCGTGTCTTCACATCGATTCACTCTGCCGTCTTTACATGAAAGGACCTATGTGCAAAATTTGGTAAAATCACTTTAATTTCTCACGGCATGCGTAAACTTATTATCTATGTATGTACAAAATTAAATTGCCCTATGAGCATCTTAAGTGCCTTATTATATACCTAAATAGTTTGTCTTAACTGACTAAAAAGCCATGTTCACTAACATAAATTGTCCAATCTCACATATACTAAAAAAATTGTCCGTTTTAAGTTTAAAATGTAGTTAAGACTATTTAAGCTAGCATTTTATACTAAGCGGCATCAGTTAAGACAATTTTGCGTAGTATGACAGAAGCATATTTGTAATATAACTTGAAATAATTAATGATTAAAGATTTTTGTTAAGGTCAGATATTGGGTGTATTCTCATGTTTTTTGTATATTAAGTAAGCATATAATATTGTTAGAAATGAATAAAGGGTAAGTTTAATATTGTTAGCTTAAGTGTAAGCACTAACTGATTGTAATGATTGTCTGTAGTAGTAGTAGCAAGAAATATAGAACATCTAACCAAATATCTAATACTTTTGCTACATACTATAAAAAAACTCCAGCAATAGCAACTATTCCGAAGAGTTTATAGAACACAAAATTATCACAGAAAAACAACAGCTCAACTGTGAAGATAGAGATAATAATTTCTTCAATATTCCTTTAAACTTAGATGAACTTAACTTTGCCCTTAATAGTACAAAAAACTCTGCTCCTGGACCCGATAATATACTTTTAGTATTCTTGAAAAAACTGCCAGATAATGCTAAGTGTACTCTTTTAAAAATTTTAATCGAATATGGTTAAATAAGTTCTTTCCAACTTCCTGGAGTGATTAAATAATTATACCTATTATCTAACCTAACAATGCACGAACTAAAATTTCCTTATATAGACCCATCTTTTTCGCCAATGTAACGTACAAAGTCATGGAAAGAAATAGGTAATAAAAGATTGCTATGGATATTAGAAGAAAATTACATTCTGGTTAACGAGCAAAGTGGATTTCGACAAAATCGAACTACTACTGATAACCTCATTGATTTATAATGTGATATTCTGGAATCTTTCGCGAACAAGCAGGAAACTGTTGCAGTATTCATAGACATTACAAAAGAATTTGACACAGCATGGCGTTACGATATTATCAAATAATTACACACTTGGAATATTAGAGGTTATATCGTTAATTTCATTTTAAATTTTCTTTAACAACGCAATTTTCAAGAAAGAGTCAACCACTGCACATCTTCAACAAGACGTCAAGCTAATGACACCCCTCAGGGGTCCGTAATAAGCGCAACGTTATTTTTAATTGCGACGACTAATATTATAGCACCAGACTCCAGCTTAGTTCGTTCCAGCAGATTATGTGCGGATAATCTGGTATTAGTATCTTCAGAAAAAACATCTCATCAGTACAGCGTCACTTACAAACCTCACTTTATGAATTCTAAAACTGGTCAAAGAAAACAGGATTGCAGTTTTCAGTTTTCATTCAGCAAATCAAAGTTTTTTTTATTTTCAAAGAAACTTGATCCGATTAAACCGCAACTAAAATTATGTAACCAAATCCTGAATTATGCCGACGACATTAGGTTCTTAGGGATGATTTTTGATACGAAACTCACATGAAAAAAACACATTTTACAAGTAAAAAAAACATGCCAAAATGGAATTGATCTTATGAAAACTCCATCTAATAAAAACTATGGAGCTGACTATAACTGCTTAATCCATGTTTAAAAAACTCTAATTAGATCCCAAATAAATTACGGTTCTATAGTATATGCATCTGCTGAAGAATACCTATTACACCATCTTAACGTAATTTAAAATACGGTATTAAGACTAGCTACAAGAGTATTTCGGACCAGCCCAATCGAAAATTTACAAGCAGAAACTGGATATCCATCACTTAAATATAGAAAAATGCACTTATCTCTCACATACGCATTTGCTGCTCATTCTAATCCAAACAATCCATCTATAAGTAACATATTTACTGATCGTTTTAAAAACCTATATACTAAAAATAAGAACGTAAAACCGTTATTTTATGAAAGAGTTAGATAAACTCTTAGAACTTTACAAATTCCGATACCAAATACCCATTCTAACTCCATAGAAATTCCTCCTCCTTAGACATTAGGCATTTCTCAATCCGATACATCCTTACATATCTTTAGAAAGAACGATACTTCACACTCCTTCATAAAAAATACTTTCATCAACAAACTAACAAAATTTTCTAAATCCTATTATAGATACACAGACGCTTCAAAACATCTACTGGTGTTGGAGCATCTGTCATTACTCCAAATATTACACTTAAGTATAAACTACCATCTTTAAACAGCATACATACTGGCGAGCTATACGCCATCTGTCAAGCTATCGTTCAGTATTAACTCCAGTAATATATCCAATGCTCTTATAATTACCGATTTCCTCAGTTCCATTAATACCATTAACCAATTGTACACGAAACATCCAATTGCTCTCCTAATAAAAAAAGAACTAGCTACCATTCAAAACAATAACTATATTGTACAATTCCTATGGGTTCCTTCACACATTGGCCTTCAAGAAAAAGAAGAAGTGGATCGTACAGCACAACAAGCCAGAAAGAGTGAAACCGCGAGTAAAGTGAGAGATGTAGTTTTTAACGATTTAAAATCATTAACGTGAAAGTCGAAAATCTGTAGCAAAACCAGTGGGACAGTTCAACTTCAAAACTTCGCGAAGTAAAAAGGTTTGGAAAACCGTGGAAATCTCAAATTCCCAAGAGAACTTACCAAGTCATTGATACTCGTCTTCATCAAGGACATACCTGAGTTATCCATGGACACAAAATTTGTTAAATTATCCCACTTTATGTGGAAACTGTAATTTCCTACTAAGTGTTAAACATGTACTTGTAGAGTGCCCAAGATATCAGTTGCAGAGACAAAACAACCACATCATCGGATCAACAAGTGAAATCTAAAGAGAAAATTGTAAAATTGAACATTTGTTAAAATTCCTTAAAGATATAAATGTATTTAACAAAATTTAACATTTATTGTAAATAGGTTATCTTATGTATATGAATATATGTCGCTAATAACCTCAGAGGTTGATGCGACTATTTTGTAAAATAAAAAAAAAAGAAATATCGACGCATATGCGTCTATCTTATTTACTAGTAGCATTGCAGCTAGGGATGGGAAAAACCTACCGGTTTTAACCGAAAACCGGTTTTTTTACTTCGAAATAACCGGTTTTATCGGTTGTTTTTTTGTCTCGGTTATAACCGGTTTTTTATTTTTAAAGTAAAAACCGGTTATTCGGTTTTTACAGTGATTAGGATAAGGTTAGGTATTATTTTGGATCCCACCCAATCATAATTATTATTCTGAAGTAATTATTCCAAACAAAACTAAAATTCAATTTTTATTTTATTTAATACAGAAGCAAAAGCTCGCATTAGCCAGAAACAATTAAATTTGATTATAGTATTTCGTTGAAAAAGTATTATTATATAATTATATTATTTTTACATAAGAAGTGATCTGGTATTTATTATGGATATTTGACTCTTGACATTGAAAGCGGATGAATGGATTTTTCTGATTACCAAAAGTAATGACTATGAATATCGAATTACCGATTACGAATACGAATCTACAAGGATTTCCCTGCGTTTTCAAAATGATTTATACCCATACCGGAAGTCGTAAATAAGTTAAAAGTAATACATGATACATTTTTTTGATGGTAGTAAAAATAAAAGATGAATTGCATTATCCAATTTATTTTTAAGTAAAATATTTATGTTGATATTATTTTCTTTAAATCCCATTTGAAAGAGTATGGGGAATTTTTTCTCACAAAAAAAAATTGTGTTGCGAATGTAGTATTGCAAACTAAAGTGCATTGTAAATGTAACTTTTTAATCTATTTGATTAAAAAAATCGAAAACCGGTTTTTGGAAAAACCGGTTTTTTTGGCCGGTTATAACTACCAGGTTAAACCGTAAGCAAAAAAAACCGGTATAACCGAAAACCGGTGTTTTGTCAAAAACCGCCATCCCTAATTGCAGCGTCACTTAGCCGGAACAGCAATAGAAATGTAAACGTATGGTATTTAGCCAAAAGTGAGAATGATCCAGATTATGTACCGTCCAAAGAATTCGACAATAATATATATGGAAGTGAGCCGGATTCTAGTTATGAATCTAACTATTATCATTTATGTTACATATATTATGATGTAAATTGTGTATAAGTTCTAAAACTTATTAAAATAAAATTAAAAGTGTTTAGTTAATTGGAATTTCAGCCTCATTTAGGACAACTTCAGTAGGTAAAACAAAAAAAACGTATTTCATATACACTAAGCTAAATTGTGACAATATAATCAAAAATTGACTAATCCAGAAAGGAAAAATTCTATTTGTCTACATAATATATATAAAATAAAGCATAACGAGTTTCTTAAATTACCAAGCGTTATACAATGAAAATAAACAAAAACTGGATTTTCTCAAAACCTAAATTTTGCAGATAGGACCAGTCATGTTAGTTCGACAGCACTGCTCTCGATCAATCCGTTTCTAGTCATCAAATATTTACTCTAAACAGGTTTAAGTTAAAACTACATGAAAAAAACTAACAAAATATAAACATTAAATGAAACGTAAACAATTAAAAGCATCTGTCTATAAAAAAAATAAAACAACAGAAAAGTAAAAAATCGATACTAAAATGCGATTCGTAACTATTCTCATAAATCTCATCCCATCCAAATATTAACAATATAAAATCGTCCGTTTAATAACACTCGATATCGTAATACATTTAAAGTAAACATTACATAAGTTAATAGTTGACTTTAAGTGTAAATTTCAGTTTTCTTTAAATTTAAACTAATTCAAAAATGAATTTATATGTACATACGCCACTCAAAATTTTACAGAAATATTATAATGAATTGTTAAAATAATATAATTATCTACAGTTATTTGAAAGGTTTCCTTTGACATAGAATGTCTTTATTTCGAAATTATTTATAATCGAAATTTTAATAAAAGGTCCTTAAATTCTTTTCCAGCTTTAAGTGTCAGGATAATCTGTAAAATTTTCTATTGACTCCTATTGAGGAAAGTAGCCTGTTCTAATATTGGTGTTGAAAATGCACTGCAGATATTTCTAACTTTTTATAGTTTATTCTTTAAATACCTTTTTTTTAATTTACGTATTGCCAGATTGCAGTAAGAGCATAAGAAGGTATCCATTGAATTCTAACAGGAGAAATCTTTTTTGGACATCTACGTCACCGAACAAGACACCCTGGCATCTTTCGGCCGAGTAGAATAATAACCATACCAATTACCCTTATAGTATTAAATTAGAAAATGTTTCAGACGTTAGGCCATAAACTAATAACCAATATTAACCATAAATTTTAGATCTCTGGCTCAATTTCCTCCTCTGTCTTCCTGCTCCTTTTTCTTCATCGCCCAGAAATCAAACAGTGTACTCTCCATTCTTTCTCTCCTCTCAACAATGTTTCTTTTATGCAGTCCGAATCCATTTGCCTCTCGAAATCTCCCATCTCATTTGCCCATCTCTGACAGTTAAAAATGTGGGCGGGAGCGTCCGGTATCCCACAAACAGTACAGTCTGGCGAGACAAATTTGCCTATTCTATTTGTGAAGATGCCAAAACTAGCATATCCGGTCAGAAACTGCATCAGAAAGTTGTCTAGTTTCCTGAACTTAGATTCTGACTACGGTCTCAGATCGGGAATAAGCTCCTTCGTTTACCTTGTCTCTCCACTACCATTCGCCAATTCTCTCTGTAACTCTACTATCGTTCTTTCTCTCTCATTCTTATCTATATTTTTGTCCATCCTCCTCGTATACATTCCTCGTATTCAGCCTAGCTCGCTCTTTACATAACAAAACGATCGGTATCACTGCTCCAATGACATATAAAGCCTTGTTTGAAACTGTCCTATATGCGCTAGATACCTTGAGGAGCATTTGACTTTGCGAAGTCTCCATCAGCTACACGGAGGTAGCGTAGGTTATCACAGACTGGAAAACTTCATTCAGCACCTTTTTTTGGTGGTTCCTAAGCCCCTAATGTTTGGCATTAGCAGTATCAACGCCTCCAGATTTTGGTTCACCTTTTCTACTGTCTTTTGGATGTGCACTCCAAACCTTAGATCTTCTGATAATCAGACTCCCATACTTAATTGATTTCACCGGTGCAACCTCCACACATTTCACTATAAAGCGAAGAGAGGATTTTTCCCGGGTCCCTTTGAGAACTACCACCTTAGTTTTCTGAGGCGCTAGTTGTAGATCGTTCTCTCTGATCCACATACTAGTGCGACGCAGGACTATGTTAGTCGTATTAGCCATGTCCGCTTTCTGACTTGTCTTCGCAACCAGTGCAAGATCATCGGCATAAGCTACAAGAGTGCATTAACTTGGCATCTGTAGCCTCAATCCATCGCCGTACAGGACCTTCCACAGGATAACCCCTAGTACTGAATCCTGCGGATCATCCTGCGACAAACTGATGCTGGTATCTTTTTTTATTATGGACGTGAAATAACTTGCCTATTATCAGATCATACCCTGGGGCTCTGTTAAATTTTGTATTTCTCATAATTGTAAAAGTTTTTAATCGGTAAGTCCAGTTAAAGCGGGCTTCTAAGAAGTTGTGAATCTCGCTAAAATTGTCGTTGGGCCTGATTTGTTTTGTTTAAAAACTTTTACTAAATGTTCAGCAAGGGCTGCGGCTTTTTCTTTGTTATTTTTGGCCATTTACCCTATATGTATCTTATTAGAAGACAATATTGTTGTGGTTGTTTTTGCTTTTTTATCGCCTTTTAAAGTGAGTAGTCTATATCCTCAAAGGTTGCACGACAACCTAAGTAATCCTCAATACCTTTGTGTTTGATGTTACATGATTCTATTCTTTTAACATTTGTTGTTTAACTGTGAGGGTTAAGTTTTTTACGGGTTTAGTGTAGTCAATAATCAGGGTTGCTGCCCACGCTGCATGCTGTATCTTCTTCTTATGGTGCCCTATCCAATTAGTGGATATTGGCGACAATTCTGGAATACTCCTCTCGATCTTGTGTGGCTCTAAAATGTGCATGGGCATCGAGATTTGTCCAATCTCTTATGTTTTTAAGCCATGAGTATTTCTTTCTTACGATGCCTTGTTTTCCTTCTATCTTCCCTTCCATAATAAGGTTTAAGTACTGGTACTTAGAATTTCAAAATATATGACCCGGATAAGCAGTTTTTCTTCTTTTTATTATTGGCAGCAATTCTCGTTCTCTGCACATTCTATTTAATACTTCGACATTTGTTGTGTGATCTGTCCAGGAAATTTTAAGTAGTCTTCTAAATACCCACATTTCAAAGGCCTCTAATCGGTTCATCACATTGGCCTTTATGGTCCAGGTTTCTACACCATATAGCAGCTTGCTGTAAAGCTATTGCGAATTATTTTGTTTTATCTTTTTTTTGTTTTATCATTCTTAATGAAATTTGCAGATTTATGTGTGCATCTAAGTGTTCCCTAGATTCTACTCAGTTGGTTTTATCGTTATATAGAGTAGTTTGCCTTGGTTTTTCGATAATTTTATTGGCAGTAAGGGTATGATTGGCGAGTGGTCGGAGGATAAATCTAGAGAAGACTCAAGCTGAAAGTAACTTTTAATTATTTTTTTTTTAGTGAATCAAAAGTCTAGTTGGGTAGGATATTTTCAATCCTATGGTAGGATCGTTGGGCCAATGGGTTGAATATTTTTAAGTTAAAGTTGATTTCATGTACTCGAATGAACTATATTATAATAAAGTCGTCCCAGAAAAGCAACTCAGCAATATTCGTAATATTATTTTTAATTCGTCTGCTTTAAAATGTATTATATATGTGTGAATTGTAAATATAAAAGATTCAGATAAAATTATATTGTTAGAAGAATTTTTCACCAAGTAACAAAAAACAAAATTCGTTTAATTTATTAATGTTTGTATTTTGAACAGTTTCAAATTGGCAATTAAAACGGCAATAAATTTATTTTAAACTTTAATTGTGGCTTATTTACATTAAAATAGTAATTACTTTGAGATGCCACAAGAAAATAGCTTCAGAACAATATTAAAAATCCGTTATGGGTCCAGTGTTATTCAAAATTTTCGGAGATTAGAAATTTTTAATGAAAAACTGGCACATTGTCAAATTTTAATCAAATTTTTATGAAAATGTAAAGATAATATCAATATCAAAGGGCTTAAAGTTAGGTTCAGCATATTCAAGCAAAAGTTGAAAAAAATTTTACACAGAGCCAGTTGATCCATGATCCAGAAAAGGTTGCAATTTCATAGACTCAATTTACTTTTTATTGGACAAGATATTGCAAGTATTAAAGATTTGCTTTTTAATGTAATATCAATTTCTGCTTTTGGTCAAATTATTTTGAAATTTACATATATTATATATAATTCATACGAGACACAAAGAAACATATATATTTAAATAAATTCAATATTCTTTTAGAACAAAACAGTATAGATAATTCAGATAATCGCAATAAAAATAATGACTACTTAGACATAATATAATTAATTAAGACAAAATTGGACATAATTAGTTCATATGATGACTACCTAATTATCTTATCAGGAGACTAGGGGAATGCAACTGTGATAGAGGATAAAATTTAATATGGAAACAAAATTATAAGATCTAATAACAAATACTGAAAAAGTCTTCTACAATATATGTCTTATACAATCTTATATACAATTAACACAGGATCTAGCAAAGCCTTTAGAAAACAGTATACATTACAAATAACAATCAATAAACATATTTATTTGCAAATTTTAGAAAATAGAACAGAAATTAGACTTTTACTTTTTAGTCTAGGTAAACAAATTAATCAATGTACAGTTCAACTATCATGCTTACTATTTGTATTATATAAGTTACACATAATTGTAGTAAGTGAACGATATTTGTAAATAAAAAAATTTAATATAACTCATTTCATGGATGCGCTTCTTCTTTCCGCGTTACAAAAACGAAAAACTCCACGTTCTGGAGGACAAACTGTTTCCTCATATTCATTTACAGTTTGTTCATATTTGACTTTAAGACCTGCGTCCACACAAAAAATTGACTTTGCCACAGTTCTTTGATCTTCTGGGCAAATATCAAGATGAAAATCTTAATAAAACTTGAGATTTATCCCACTTATGTTCAAATAAACTGTATAACACAAGGCCATCTCCTGGAGCTGCTAGAAGCTGAATATGTTGCACACATTTTGTCCACCGTACCAACACCCCCATTAGTTGTATTATAATTTATAATAACTTGTGGTTTTTGACTATCTAAATAAATTTCGTTATTATGGTGTAACCATAAAAGCAGGATTACAGCTTTGTTTTTGCGAGGCACAAAAGACGCAAGCATCATGTCGTTTTGGAATCCAAACAGACAACGTTTTTTGGTTAGTTAAAAATTCTAGGAATTTCTGCCTTTTTTTTGATTTTTTTTTTTCATTTTCAACTAAAGTGATTTTTTTTGCAGTAAATAATTAGCAAGTTAAACCCTGGTATAAAAGTTGTTGGTGTTAAGGTTTTAATTGTCATTTTTTATCAAAGAAACAAGTCTCTTTACACTGTTAGTTGGTGAGTTGAATGTAACGTACGGATGATCGGGCTGTTGGTCGCAATATATTTTTAAATTTAAAGTATAACATGTCTTTGCATCACATAAGGCATGCATTTTGAAGCCGTATTTCACTGATTTGCTTGGTAAGTACTGCACCATACTGTATAAATGCATTAAAAAAGCCACAGATTTCAGCCAATTTCTCAATTTTGCAGCGCTCAAATCTGGTTGTACGCTCATCAAATTTCTAGAAAGTTGTTATCAAGAAAAATCGTTCGTAACTTACAACAGCCTTTGTTATTTTAATTCCTGTTTCGTCGGTTGCCCAAATTTCTCTGACATTTGCAAATTGCGACTTTTTATCCCAATCCAAGTCAGCAACCCGAAATACGCCAAAAACTTGTTTTTCTTTATATCCTTGCAGTCTAGTTCTTTTTTTTTTCTAATAATATAGCGTGGAGCATATAATATTGTCCATCATGTTAGTTTCTATTATTTTCGAAAAAAATTCCTGTTCCTTATTAATATTTAATCTTAATTTTTAGTTATTTTTTTGTCTTAGATGAAGTTGCTGTTTACATTTTGTACCATTTGGTAATTTTATCTTTTACTACATAATAGTCAGAAAGTGAAGCTCTTACGGATTATTCATCTGAAAGTACCTTCTTAAAACAACTGTCTACATTAAAAGTGAAACTGGAACAAAACATGAAGTGGAGATATCCAGGAGTGGCTAGTATACCTGTTGAATGTTGAATACAAAGCACGTGATAGTCGTGTGTATTAAGGTATAAAAAAATGCTTATTAAAAGCTTAAAACTTTTATTTTTAAGAAGATCTTTTCGGAATAAACTCATTCCATCATCAGTTTACTAAAAGATAGAGTAAAAATACCAATATTAAAAAACAAGTAAGTTAAAATATAAATATATAAAAAGAACGCGTTGGTTTTTTACTACTTACCTAAAAAGTTGTCAAAAAAACATTGTATGACCACGTGAAAACATAGTAGAGAACTCCGTGTTAAAAAACTATCCTCAAGGTGTTTAGCTAAATAAGCAATCTCCTCTATTGTTAAAGAACGTTTATACATTTTCGTTAATTCATTTTACTAACATAAGAAAACGGAAAAGTATTTTTTTGGTGTAATGTAGAACGTATAAATCTTTAAGATAGTATTAAGTTTTTAATCTTAAGGACATGCAATAAGCGGAAATTTAACCTGATGACTTACAAGATCGTTAATGTCTTAGAAATAAGGTAAAATCTACTAAGAACCTTATCCCTTGCACTGACTTAGCTCCTCGCTCCTCTAGCAAGTAATCACAAAAACGAAAAAAAAAAACATTTGAGTAAAATGAAAACTTACTTAAAGGGGAAAAAGATAAAAAAATATTTGTAATCCTTAGAAGGCTGAAACAGTTACAAAAAAAATTCAGCTAAAAAAAATTAAATTTCCTTAAATATTTAAAATTCTACTTTGATGCATTCTTTCTGTGTATGGGTTTCTTTCCTTTTTTAAAATTCTTTCAGTTTTCTTTGTAAATATATTTTTTTGTCAATTTCTATGCAATCCGTAGATTAAACAACAACTACATTTTTCTCTGGATATCGTTTGGGTAGACGTTTGAAATTGATTTAATTCTTTAAAAAGAAAAGAAAATTTACAAAACAGTGCTTAATATATTGATCCACTAGTTTATTGGACATTAATTTAGCGAATATGGGATTTATTGTGCCATAATTACTAAACCGACATACGACACCTTGTACTGCTTTTCCATGTTACTCTTTTGCGTTAAAATTGCCTATTATTATATGCATCTTCTGTAAACTACGTGATTGAGCCACTTTTGCAGTTGTTAAATTAATCAACCTCTTGATCTGCTTTGTCTGCTGTGGAGGACGAAGGGGTGTCGGCCGAAATGCGCTTGACCGTTTTACGCCCCTACCTAAAATCGACCGGTTTGCGCTCTAACACTTTCTTAATGGAGATGTATAGCTAATTATTTTTTTATATCGACCGTTTTGCGCTTTCTTGTAATTGAAATTTAATTTTGTTCTACCATAACGATGACATAACGGTAAGGCTAGTAAAATTAGTTTTTAAAAATCATAAAACTATAAAAAAACCATCTTTCATTCACACTTTGACTCAAGCTTAGGACTGTCATAGTTTATACATAATATAAACATTGGCGTACTTAGAAGATGTTTTTTTTTAATTTGTTAATTTTTTTTCGTTTGTTTTTTATTTTTTTGGTTTTTTTTCAAACTATTTATACAGTAAAATACAACACATTCTTGGGAATAAAAAATTGTCTATTTATTGCAGCTTCTGGATATATGACAATGTCCTTTAACACAACCTTAAGTCCCTTGTATCTTTATATTTCTGTAAAGATTTGGATATACTTTTATCAAGATTAATATATGTTTTCTTGTGCTTCTTCTAGATTGAAAGTAAATCGATCATAAACGTGATCACAATTTTTTGTTTCTTTGACCAGTCACTTCACTAATTGGAATACATTGGGATGTGGTCTTATTAATGTATTAAGACGATGATTCCAACCTTCTAAAACGTTATTACTGCGATATCTTTAATCATGGCAATTGTAATGTGAGTATTTTCTAACCATTGCTTGACAAAGTAGTCATGAAACTGTTCCATTTTTTCAGAAATAGAGAGGTTTCTTGAATGCATAACCAGCCATCATCGATATCTTCTATGGATAGATACGCTAACGCAGTACACATTCTTATGTGCAATGGTATCTCTTCATTGTCAGTACATTCAAAAACAAGTCCAATATGTTGAACATTTTCATATACATTGATTGAAATGAAAATTACAACCAGAAATTTTGGCTTCGGGAAAATAATTTTCTAAGTCACCAATCACTGCCTGTTCAAAATCCAGTTTTATAAGAGATGGTTTCCAATTTGGTTGTTTCTCTTTCATTGATGAAAATAACATATAGTATGTCTCTTTGGTTTTGTTAGGAAGTAACGCAAATATCAATGGAATTGTATTTGTCTCCTCTGACGTACTACCAATACCAATATGAAGAGTATATATTTGACTAAATTGCTTAGTGCAGCTTTTAAATGTTTCATCTATAAATACAATGTCCTTACTGTTAACTAAAATCTCCCTAGCTTTGTTGCTGGCAAACATCAAGATTCTGTATCCCGAAGAAGTAAAAATTTTGTTTTGTCGCTCACTGTAATAATTTCTTTTGGAAATACTATTTCGGATGCTGCCGCTGGATCTGTGAGCATCCCCGCGCACGTTTTCTACAAATATTTAAACCACTTTTCACTGAAGAGAATTTTGGGATGTCTGTTACGAAATCTAGTCCTTGACTATATCATCTTTGAAATTCATCTTGGTATATTTTTGACATCGGCAAATAACTATTGGGATTCAAGCGGGACTTACGGCCAGACGCTCCACTATGGATAATATTTTTACATTAAAAATTGCAAACGAGTGCAGAGAAATAGAGAAACCCATATAGCTTTAACAGATTTGGAAAAAGCATATGACAGTGTACTGATCTTTCAACTATGGATAGAAATGGGTAACTTAAACATAAACCCAATTCTTATTAACGCCACTCAAAAATACTACCAACAAAACTTTGCGAGAATTAAAATCACCTCCCTTTTCAAACTACAAAGAGACTTAGACAAGGCTGCTGTCTGTCACCCACCTTATTTAAAATCTATTTGGACAGATCTTTAGTGAAATAGGTAAAAAAATATAGAAACATGGGAATAACATTTGAAGAAAACACGCTATATACACTTTTCTTTGCAGATGACCAGGTAGTAATTGCCGAAGACAGCGACAATCTTAGCTATATGGTAAGAAAACTGCAGAAAGAATATGAGTTGGCAGGTCTAAACATGAATATGACAAAATGTGAATATCTATAAGTGGGAATAAATGAAATATGTGACCTAGTCTTGGAAGACGACAAAATCAAAGGCGCGCAATTCTGCCAAATATGTGGGGGTCATTTTCAACAAGAAGGAAAATATCGCAGATGAAATCAGGGAAAAACGAAATGAAAATGAAGTGAAATATTAATGATGACATAGAAAGAGAACAATTAATCTGGTAACACTCGGCTTACACAGATGTTCGGCTTCTTTAATTATTGTCCATAATTATGTGGCCTCGACATTTTTCAGTTTTCTGTTTCAAACAATTTCAAAAAACCGAACCATCTTTATTTGTTTTTTTCATACAAAAACTGTACCCTTTACGCAATGCACATGGTTTTTCCTTCGAAGTTTCAATAATTTGTACATCCACGTAAAATTTTCAGATAATTTTTCTGTTACCATACCCTTTGTCAATGACTTAAGTAGTTATAAGTTCGCATTATCAGGTAAAAAGGAAAGTTAGTTCCAGCAATCTCTCATTTGGGAATTCTAGTTACTAATTATATCTAAACAATTACCTTCTAGGTAGAAGGATTATAAACAGAGGTATTAAAGAACACTCTGTTGTTCGACAGTATTAGAAAAGTTTAATAATTTTGTTAGTTTTGATTTGACATTTTTTTTTCAAATCTAAAGCAAATGATGTTTCTGTTTATTTGACATGTTTGTTTGTTCATTGCAGTTTCACCAGACTTTTATTGTAGAATAAAATTAAAATTATATTGCAAAAGAGCGCAAGTCGATCGATTACGGAAACTATAGTAGTTACAGTTAATGAATTTTGGGAACAGCTATGACCTTGAAAATGCCACAAAGAATATAACTAAATCTCTTTTCTTACTCAAACTCTTTAAAGTATTTTACAATATTTTAGAATCGAAGATATGTAATTATATTATTAATATATTGGATTTTGACAAGAGCTATGCATTATGCCTATTTAGTACACAAATTTATGTGAAATGTTCAAGGTCATAGCTGTTCCCAAAATCCATTACCTCTAGATATTTCTATTATGAAAATTGCAAAACGCAAACCGGTCGATTTCAGGTAAGGGCGCAAAACGGTCGAGCGCAAACCGGCCGTATTCGGACGGTACTCGGATGGTTTATTAACGATTTCTTTATTTTATCTTATCTTATATTGTATTTTATTATTATATTCCGTTTTGGACCCTCTCGTTTCTTTGGCTTCTAAAATATTAAAATTCGGCGGTTTCATTTTTATTTTGTTTAATTAGAGCATTTTTCCGAAGTAAATAATTATCTAAGTTCATGAAAATTTTGGTAATTTTCAAAACAACGGTTTGATTATTGTTACATTAAAAGATTAATGCAGATAAATGTTTAATTACTTTTTGATCAACATCGTATTTCTAAACAATAATTCCATATATTAAAATCAGTCATAAATATACGTATTTTATATCACCTACTGAGTTGTTTAAACAGTAATAATCGCCCGATATTCAAATATCAAACAAAAAGTCATAACCATCTACAAAACGATAAAACAAAATACCGATTTTAGAGGTGCGCGACCTAATTTGTAAAGAATTACAAAATCAATAAATTAGTAATTTAAAAAAGTAATGCACAACAAGCTTTTCAGTAAATCACGGCATGTTATAACAAGTCAACCCTTTCACAGTCAGATATGTGTAAGCAGGAAGCGGAATGAGGGAATACGCTCTAATGCCTAATTGGTACAAGAGTCTCATGCAAACTCCAATATTGTACACATAGTCGATTCAACACGGTATTAAAACTTTTTTTTTATTTTAAAGTCAGAATGGCAGACGAATATTACGTGTTTACAAATTAAATTATTAAGTATGATACAGTAGTTTGAATTATTTGTATATCTCTGATTTAGTTTTAATTCAGTTTTTAATCAGTAAGTCCAGTTGAAGTCTCTCTAATAATTTATTAATCTCACTAAAATTGAAATCGTAGGCTTCCACGGCCAGAGTCAGAATTATAGTTTATTCGTCTTCCGGGTTTGGACCGTGTCATTTGTGAGTGACCCAAAAGTGGGTTCATCTCGACGTTTCGCTACAATTGTATGTAGCTTCTTCAGGAGAACAAAGAAAAGGAAAAAAGAAAACAAAAGAACAGGAAGATGGGTAGTTAGCAACGGTAACTCAGTTACTCACGCAACCAGAGGCGAATACTAACTACCAAGATGGGCATTTGGTCACAGTAACTCAACTACTCAACGCAGCCAGAGGTGAAAACCAAATGCCAGGACAGGGATTCACGTCCAACAGCTCAGAACACTAACGCGTCGAGAGGCGGGGAGTGAATCCGACGATTACACTTCATTGTTGCGTTGGTTTTCTCTGTCTTTGGTATGATGCTTCTTTTGTTTTGGGGTTTTGGCATCCTGTTTTAGGCTTTTGCCTCTTCAGGATGTGGTTCTTGTCTTATTGGTGTTGGCTTCTGGTTCTTTTTCTTCGTGGTCCACTGGTGGAGTGCAGCCAGGACAATCAGTGGAGAAAGGTAGTGGTCGGTTCTTTTCAGAATTGTTTTCTAAAAAAAAATATTAGTGAATAGTTAGTGAATGTTAAATTTGTATATGTACAGAATGCAATATTAATATATGTATAAATACATGCATTAATATGTTAAAATAGTAAATGTGTTAAATGTGTTAAACGCGACGCGTGAGGGCAGCTGCGGCTGTATCCTCAAAATAGACAGGTATCATTTGCAAGTGGGATCGGGAAACCGCAGAAAACCGATCCCCCCCTGTCTAGGCAAGCTCGAAGTGAGCAATTTAGCTAGGAATGCGACGGAAATAGAGGGGAGTTGCCTCCTGTATGTCAATGTATTCATCAGGGAGTTCGTTACTGGCGAGTTCCAGTAGAATTGCGGGTAGGTGTGGGATTTTGGGTTTAGGATGTCTGGTGAATACATTGCCGCGGGAAGAGCAGACAGTTTTTAGGATGCGTTGAGCTCTGAGGTTTTGGCTCCGGATAGTGCGTGTAGTATAACTTCTGCTCAGAGAGTGTAGTCTCTCATTTAGGGGCTGGATATTAGATAGATGATGAATGAGGGCTGAAGGGTAGTCGTTGCGTCTGCCATTCACTCTACGCAGAATCCTCCGCTCTAGGCTTAATAGGTTTTCTTTGACTGGTTTTGATATTGTGGCATAAATATTTGATCTGTATTCAAAAATAGGTCTAATAAAAGTTTTATAGGTGAAAATTAATGTTCTAGAGTGCGTGGCCCCGAAATTACATCTCAAACTATTGAGGAGACTCAATCTGCTCCTAGCCTTAGCACAGGCTGAGCTCAAATCGGCCCTCCAATTCAAAGTTCGTGTGAACTTTACACCGAGGTATTCGATCTGATCACGGAGTTGGAGTTGATCTCCCCATAGCGTGAGATAGTTTCTTTCGTTAAAGGAGGCCGCGCGTACACTGTGATTAGGGTGTCTAAAAAGAATCATTTGAGTTTTGTTCGGATTCAGGGACACTCTCCATCTCCTGCACCAGTTTTCAACTAGTCTAAGGTGATTTTGAGCATACCTGAGAACAGAATCAACGTTCGTTGCTGTAGTTACCAGAGCAGTATCATCTGCGTAAAGTAGAGTGGTGGTTCTGTTTCGTGTAGTATTTGGGAAGTCGCTGTTGTATATTATGTAAAGTATGGGGGCCAGTACGGAGCCTTGTGGTACTCCGGCTGTTGGAGTAAAGGAATCGGAGAAATAACCACGTTCCTTAACTCGGACCAGACGTTCAGAGACGTATGATTGGATTAGTCTGACGAAAGGAATTGGTAGTCCAATGTTCAGTAGTTTCTTGATCAGTCCCACATGCCAGACTTGATCGAAGGCTTTTTGAACATCGAGGAAAATACCTAATGCGAGTTTGCTGTCGTTCAGACTTTGAGTAATGTGTGTGACAATCTCAGTCAATGCCGTATTAGTAGAGCACCCTTCTCTAAAGCCGAATTGAAAAGAGGGAATGATGTTGTGTTCGTTGGTGAAGTCAATGAGTCTTTCTTTTAGGATCCTCTCAAAGACTTTTGCTAAAACATTTGTAAGTGAAATCGGCCGATAAGAGTTAGGATCTGTGCGGGGTTTGCCCTTTTTTAGGAGCATAATTGTATTTGCTACTTTCCATTGAGATGGGAAATAGCAGAGTTTGAGAGTGGCATTGACGATATTTGTTAAATAGAGGTAGACACTCGGAGGAAATTGTTTCACGCAGCTCCTGGCAATGTTGTCAGGACCCGGTGAATTCGATTTGCCGATATGACAAAAATTTTTGAAAGTTTGTTGATCCACCGGTGCCATGATGGGATGGTCATGCGGCACCTGAGGATCGAAAGGGGCGCCGAGTAGTCTGTTTACATCTCTTTCAGTCTTAGTCAGGAAGGCGTGGTCAAATCTAGGATTATTAGGTGAGATTAAAGTGTTTTGTAAATGGTTTTTAAAGGCTTCGGCCTTTTGTTGATGTGTATTAATGATTTGATTGTTCACAATAATGTGAGATGGATTATTGGTTTTTTGTTTAGTTAGGCACTTGAATTTATGCCAGAACTTACCACTGTCACGGAAATCAAGACTAGAGGTGGCTGCCCGCCATTGTCTGACTTGCATCTCTTTCACCTGTAGTTTGATCACCGCTGACATGCGGTTATATTCTGCTTTGATAAGGGGGTTTCGAGTGCGTTGAAACTGACGTAGGAGTCGTCTCTTATGTTTGATATTATTGATTATGTATTGCGGAAGAGGTGGCCTATTAGGGTTTATAACCTTATTAGGAACTGATATATCAATTGCTTGATTTATCAGATTTGAGATGGCCGTGATACCTAAGTCGATATCATCTGTGTGTGCTAAGTTGCCTAACTCTGGAATGTTATTTGACAGAAAGGCTCTGTATCGGTCCCAGTCAGCGTGCCTATAGTCTCTTATTACTTTGGGTGGTGCAGGAGGGGTGGGTGTAAATATCTGTTCTTTAACCAGCAGAGGTAAGTGATCCGACGTGATGGAGTCACCCAGAAAGCATTCGTCATCTAACAGATCGATCACATCATACGTACATACGATATGATCGACTATCGACATGCCCTGGTGACCCACAAAAGTCGGCGCACGATTACGGATACGATGAATAGGGAGATTAATGAGCATGTCCGAGAAGTCGTTACCTGCGTTATTTGTGGCGGTGTCGCCAAATTGAATGTGTCTGGCGTTAAAATCGCCGAGAATAATAGCCTTATTGAGGCTGGAGATATAATCGAACAAAATCTCGGACATGTCCTGATGAGGATGTTTGTAATAAGAGACTATTGTAATTGTCGTGTTATTGTCTAGGTGGATGTCCACTGCCAGGAAGTCAACATCATTGAGGTTAAGGTGCATAGGTGTAACATGAGGGGAAAAGGGGATACCGTATTTAATAAGGAAGCCAATACCGCGAGATATTTGGCATTTAGGACGGTGTACCGTGCAGTAACCGGGGAAAGTTGGATCAGTTTTTGAGAGGGTGTCGGTGAGGGCTAGGATTTGGATATTATGATGTTGAAGGATATGTTTAATAAGGGGTCGCCTATTCCGAACACCCTGGCAGTTAACAGCACCTATTGAACTGTCCATTAGAGGGGCAGGAAGGAGATGGAAGCTCTGTTGTTATGAGCCACAAGAGTACTCTTGTGGCCGAACATCAGAGTGGAGATGCGGTTGGTAATATCCAGGATAAGCTGACGCCTATCTGGAAGGAGGTTAATAAGGATGAGGGAAGTGAATTCCATCACTGCCTTCATGTCTGAAGACAGTTCGTAAGGTGGATCTCTTTTATCTGTAGTTATGGGTTGTGTTTCTTGCGGGGTTTTAGGAATTTCCCTTCTGAGTGGGCATTTGGCCGAATAGGCCGCATGTTCACCACCACAGTTAGGGCATTTAGGGGCTTGTGGGGTAGGGCAGGAAGAGGATTTGTGGTCTTGACCACAAGTAGGGCACCTATACTGCTTTTGCGGGCATTCCGCAATGGTATGCCCGTTAGCACTGCACTTGGCGCAATACTTGGGTACAGGAGGAACGGGATTGGAATTGAACGGTAGTTCCACAGTCATACGGAGGCCGTCAAAGTACACGCCCCTGGCGAGCATCTCCGTGTATTTAGATTCACTTGAGGTGATCAACTTTACATAGGTGGTGGGTTTATTCTCTCTGGAGATGATGCGCCAGAGACGTACGACAGGGATGTTCAAATTAGTGAAAAGGATGGTTAGTTCGGCGTCAGAGTAGATTCTGTCAACTCCCTTGACGACCACCATATAACCAGGATTGTGGGTGCGGGTATTGTTATTTTTATTGGTTGATGGGTTCGTATTGTGTTTCGGAGAGATCTGGATTTTAGGATCCCCGACAGCATCACGGAGTCGCCGTTGGACATCGACGTGATTTATCGGGTGAGGTGTGGTAAGATGTGCGGTACCGGTGGGTAAAACTTTTATAGTGGTGATTTGATTGAGAAGTAATTCTCTGGTATTGATGATTCTGAAAAAATCACGTTGTGTGGATTTTTCCAGAGGGATATTGGAAATAAGATAGTTAAAATGTTTTGGTTGTTGGGAAGTTGTTGTAGGATGTTGTGGTTTAGGAGAGTGCGCTGCAGTAGCATAAGAAGGGATTTGTTGAGGGATAGATGTGTTTGTATGTATACTAATTTGAGGTGTAGGTTGTGGTGTAGGTGTAGTTAGTATATTGGTAGTATGTGTGGTGGATGTTTGCTGGTGTTGGTGTGCAAGGGTGTTTGTTGGTGTAGATGAAGGATTGGCGATAAGTGAAGACCGGGACAGCTGCAGACGCGCGATCAACCGGTCGATTTGGTCAATGGGGAGGGTAGTCACCAGGTCCTCGACGAAACTGTCGGTGGCGACGTTCATCTTCGGAGTGGTGTCGTTGGTATCAGGAATATGAAGTGTAGGGATATTGTAGGTAAGAGGAGTCGGTAGAATGTATTGATTTGAAGGTGAGATAGGGATCGGTGATATTGGTTTTTGAGGTAATGGTGGAAAGTCAGGTGTAATAGCGTGAGTTAAGTCGTTGCTGGTATTGGATGTAATCGAATTATTGTGTACGGGAGGAGGATCAGGTGGTTCGGCAGGACGCGGCTTTGACCTATTTGAGCGGGTCGAGCGCGGCATTACGACAGTGGTTGGCTAGGCGTACACCCAGAAGACACCCTTTTTCCTATACGCTGTGCAATGTATAGGATGGCGGGTCGCCGGACTATGCTTACAATAAAATGAGCTGTCGGTCCCCCGATGCACTTCCTTGTATACCACTGAGGTTTATATGTGTACTAATTTAACTTCCTAACAACTATTCCTAAAGTTACTAATTACAAATTAGTAACTATATGGAATTTCAATGGAGTCAGTTCGTGACCCAAGTACCACTATTAAAGCTAGGCCAGTTAGTCAACACTCAACCAGTAAACAGATAGAACCGGCTACAACGTACGCAGGTGGCCAATTCTTACGGAAACCACCTACTATGTTTTCACCAGTTACTAGTTAACTAGTAGAATGTGTAGGACGAACTGCCCCAGATGAAAATTTGCAGCACCTATAGATCTCGATTGACTTATTTATTTTCTTTTTATTTCTTCTTATACCTAAAAATATACCTAAAAATAAATTCAAAGAACCGCTATAATGCCGGACTGGTCGTCCTATCACCCTAACGGAGGCTGAAAGCCCCGGCTACGGCCGCGGATGGCTCTTACAATACCATCCACCTAGCCTTCACCGTGACCAGCAGAATCTCCGAAACAGTAGACGGGAGCACCCAACCAACACAATAACAGCTCTATGAGCCCTAACGGTTTTCAGAAAAACCGTTGAAGTTGAACAATGGGAATAGAACAATGGACAATGGTCCTATTGTTGTCGCTCTTATCGCCTTCTATTGTTCTCTTATCTCCAGGTGTAACGTCCGTCCAAGCGATCAGCTTGTTAACAATGCCTATGGCTGTCAACTGATCCTTTGCTATAGGAACGAGACGGGAACCTAAAAACGAGAAAAACAACCGTTCGCTACGAATTCACGATGCAGAATGATTGACTGCTTGCTTACCGACGATTACTCCGCTACCGCTCTATTTATAGTCGCGGTGCCTGTCGTGTCGGGACGTATCGGCACACTTCGTGGCGCGAACGTCAAGAAGCGCGCGCTGGCCAATCATGTGGCTGCATAGTGGTGGCGGGACCGGACGGTAGCTCTAGACTGAGATTCCAGATGGGAGACAAGTAGTATCCTTCCTCTCGATTGATATTATGGGGATTTTTTCGGATCTCTAGAGATTCGCGGATTTTCCTGGAATAAAAGAAGGGGCTCTTAGAAATAATATGGGTTTTTTCGAACAATATGGAATGACCGGTTTCTTGGCAGTGTTCGGCAACTGCAGAATGGGAGAAAAGACCTGATCGAATGCATCTTTGATGCTCTTGAATCCGAGTTTTGACGGAACGACCAGTTTCGCCAATATACACATGTCCACATGAACAAGGAATAGAATAGACACCACAGGAAGATAGGGGCGGTAATGAGTCCTTAGGAGAGGGTAGATATTGTGAGATTTTCTTGGGTGGTCGAAAAGTAGTCCTGATACCTTCTTTGCGAAGAATTTTGCCAATCCTATCAGTGACATTTCGAATATACGGAAGAAAAGCCACAGGAGTATTACTCGAAGATTCTGAATTTGTTGTCCTAGGGTGTAAAGGGGGATGTAGATGTCGGTGTGTAATATTTTGAATTGTGGACTTGGAGTAACCATTGGCGACAAGGGTTTTTTGCAGATGGCCAAGTTCTTCTCTAAGGTTGTCGGGTTCAGAAATCGAAATGGCCCGATGGATGAGAGAGTTGATCACAGAATTCTTTTGGGCAGGATGGTGGTGTGATGAAGCATGTAGGTAACGATTCGTGTGAGTCTTTTTTCTATAAACAGAGTGACCCAATAAGTATTGTAACTGAGTTACCGTTGCTAACTACCCATCTTCCTGTTCTTTTGTTTTCTTTTTTCCTTTTCTTTGTTCTCCTGAAGAAGCTACATACAATTGTAGCGAAACGTCGAGATGAATCCACTTTTGGGTCACTCACAAATGACACGGTCCAAACCCGGAAGACGAATAAACTATAATTCTCACTAAAATTGTTGTTGGGAGCTGGTTTGCTTGGTTCAAAAACTTTTATTACGTTTTCAGCAAAGGCTGTTGCTTTTTTTTGTTATCTTTGTGAGTAGTCAGTAGTACTAAAAGTGAGTAGTCTGTACCTTTGGAGGCTACAAAAAAATTTATGTAGTCCTCGATACCTTTTTTTTGATATTATTAAGTAACTTCATGATATAAAGATACATTTGTATTTGTATCATTAAGTAACTCTGTTAGATCTTTGATAGCTCTGTTTGTTTTTGCTTTATTGCTTGCGCATCTAAATATTTGCCATTTTTTGTTGTAAGTGCCTTTTCTATAGTATTTTTTGTTTAACTGTAGGGTTTAGATTTTTTCCGGGTTTAATCAATAGTTGGGGTTGGTGCACACACTGCTTTCTGTATAGCTATTGTGAATTTTGTTGTTGCATCCTCTATTTTGTGTGACGTTTTTAATAGAATTTGCAGATTGATTCGTGCATCTACCCCAAATTTTACCCAGTTTGTTTTATGGTTATATAGAGTAGCTTGTCTTGGTTTTTTAATAATTTCATTGGACAGTAAGGCTATAATTGTGAGAAATCCGAGGATAAATCTAGAGAAGACTTAACTTGGAAATAACTTTTACTAGTGGGTTTATTCCTTTTATGATCCACATGTCTAGTAGATAAGTAGTTTTTTTTTATCGCTATGCCTATAGGTTGGCTGAGCAGTACTTAAGCCGGTTGAATAATTGATGACCTAAAAAGCTAATAGCAAAAGTAAAATTGCTGGGAAAAGTAAAAAACTGTACAGTTTTCAACGGAATACGATTATTATTGTAAATAAATGGTTTAGTAATTTTTATACAGTTTTACAAAAACGAAACGGAGAAAACGCATGTTAACCATTGTTTTTTTTAACAGATCTAAGTCCATTGATAGGTTTCACTGCTAAGATATCAAATTCCGTTGGTATATTTTACTTTCTAAAGATCTAAGTGCCATCACAAAGTATTTCATAGTAAATAAAGTAACCTCTTTTTTGTGATACGTGGTATACAGCCAGCTACAGGAGTTTTTTTTCCTTGTGGATTTTATTTTATAGTAGGAGTCTCTGTTTTCTGCTAGTGGAACTTTTGTTGGTAGAGTAGTAAGCTCCATGGAAGCTATGTATTTATTAGAAATATTTTTCTTGAGGACGTAGCTTTTTTGTCAAACCCATACAGTTCGCTGAAGTTTTTATTGGTAAATACGTAGCCCTGTTCGTTTTATTAATATTGAAATACGACACTTTGGATATCATTAAATCTGTAGTGTTGATACACATTGCAGATGCTTTATCAAAGTTAAAAAATCTATCCATGCTTAGCAGTCGGAATGGTCTTGATGGTCTGGCTGATCTAATTACGTTTTTCACATCTTAAATAGTTTGCATTTTGCTACCTTAGATCTCTTTTCTATAACTGCAAAGTCCCGGTCTGATGCAGAAAAGCTGTAGATACCCAGGTTCCAAGAACTTATGCTGTTCTTCTTCTTCAGATGCAAATCCACTAATGGATGTTAGCGATCACATTTTCCATTAATTATCTATTTCTTGCAATATGTATCAGAGATTGTATGTCGTTAGTCCCTGTCTATTGCCTTTTGTTTCGGAGCCAGGACATTTTCTTGCGTCCCATTCCTTTCTTGCCTTCACTTTTACCCTCGATTATAAGTTGGAGGAACTGGTATTTTTCATTTCGCATGATGTGACCTAGATACGCCGTTTTCCTTTTCTTGATGGTTTCGAAAAGTTGGCGTTCTTGGTTTATTCTTTTAAAGACATCCATATTTGTGATTTTCGCTGCCCTTGGTATTTTTAGGATACGGCGATAAAGCAACATTTCGAAAGCTTCTAATCTGTTTATATCCCTCGTTTTGAGTGTCTAGCCCTCTACGCCATATAGTATCACTGACCATACGTAGCACTTAGTAAACCTTAGTCTCAGTTAAAGATCGAACTCTGAACAAGTCAGTACCTTCTTGAATTTTACGAAAACTTGTCGAACTTGCTCAATGTAACATTTTACTTGCCTGTCCGATGCCCAGTCTTCAAAAAGCCACGATTCCAGGTATTTAAATTTACTCACTCTTACAATGGATTTAGTATTCAGTGTTATGGTGGAGTTTGCAAGTGCATCCAAGTTTTTGAAGATGATTATGAATTTGGTCTTTTAGGTATTAATCTCTAATCCCATTCGCTTACTGTATTCTTCGATTATAGTGACAAGTTGTTGAAGATCGACTATGTTGTCACAAATTAAGACACCATTATCAGCATATCGTGTGTTGTTAATCAATACTCCATTCACCTTGATTCCCATCTCTGCATCCTCCAAAGACTCTTGAAATATGGCTTCAAATATGGACTCTTCAAATAAATGTTAAGTAAAAGAGGAGAAAGCAGACATCCCTGTCGAACGCTTCTTCTTATAGATAGATAGATAGATAGATAGATAGATAGATAGATCGATAGTTTATTTGACTGTAAGTTACAACTAGGTTTACAGCAAGTCAAAACTAAAATTATAAATATTAAATATTACAAAAAATGAAAACAATACATTAAAAATATTTAAGACATTAAAATACTTAAAAAACGTACAATATAGACATATAATTAAAATATTTATTAATAAATTTGGTTATGTTGCAGCTTAGGCATTCACAGATACACCCTCGTAATATTCACCTAATGTATAAGAACACATGGTCACTAGGTACTCTTTGACTTTTGAGGAAGTTGATTATACAGTTGTAAACCACAGATGGTAGATGACTTCCTGCTTATTTCTAATGTCGATAGGGTACTACAAACTGTCTCTTATTTCTTGTGTTATGTGAGTGAATATCACTGTTACATAAAAAAGTTCTTTTATTTTTATGAATTAGTATCAATAATTCCAAAATGTAAATTCCATACACTGTTATTATATTCAAATCTCTAAATAGGTTTTTACAAGACCAACCATACGGAACACCTGCTACACATCTGACAATACGTTTTTGGGCCTTGAAAACGTCCTTTACACTAGAAGAACCACCCCAGACAGTTATACCGTAACTTATTGTCGATTGTACCTCAGCAAAATAAAAAAGACGAAGGTGTTGCAGACTAAGTATTCTACCCAAATTTCTCAATTGATAACATTTAGAATTGAGTTTTTTACATACATTCCAACAATGAGTCTTAAAAGATAAATAAGAGTCGAAAGTCACTCCTAAAAACTTCACCACAACTCAAAATATCCTCACCATTGATGGAAATACTTAAATCAGGTTTGGTTGAATTTGAACGTGATGTAAATGATAAAAATTTAGTTTTGTGAACATTGAACAGGAGCGACTGATTACTGGACCAATCAGAGAAGGTCTTCAGAGAGTTTGTTATTTTATCTTGTAAAAAATTTATGTCTTTATCGCGATATAGCATTGTTGAGTCATCTGCATAAACTGATACAAATGCATCAGGCATTACATGTGGTAGTTCATTAATATACAAAATAAATAATATAGGGCCCAATATTGAGCCCTGTGGTACTCCATTCTTATTACTAATCGGATCAGACATTGAAATCTTGAAGTTATTTTTCACTTTGACTATTTGGTGCCGGTCTTTCAGATAGGAAACAAACCAACTATGGGCAACTCCCCTAACACCATATCTGTACAATCTATCGAGGAGCACATCGTGTTGCACACAATCAAATGCACGACTGAGATCACAAAAAATGGCAGTTGGATTTTCACTGTTCTCAATTGAGAGTTAGACTTCATCATAAAAACTGTTAATGGCTGTGGAAGTAGAAAATTTATTTCGAAATACATGTTGATGATGCTTTGTGATAATTTTGTTGATATCTAAAAATAATAAAAGTTGTTTTAGCATTGCATATTCAATAATCTTAGATATCACAGATATATATATACATATATATATATATATATATATATATATATATATATATATATATATATATATATATATATATGTATATATATATATATATATATATATATATATATATATATATATATGTATGGGTTTGGATATAGAATTGTCTCTTTTTAACTGTGCCGCTTGATGCCAGTACAAGTTTTCAATGCATCTTATGTCTTTTTGGCCTATATTAACTTTCTTGAGAATCTGCATTAACTTGTGGTGTTGGACATGATCAAACGCTTTTTGCTAATCTAAAAAGCACAGGAACACATCCTTCCTCTGATCGTAACAATTTTGGACCAGCACATGTGTTGCTACTATTGCTTCTCGTGTTCCTAAACCTTGCCTAAACCCGTACTGGGAGTTACTGATGTCCCATTCACATTTTCTGTATAATATTTAATGTAGTATTTTTAAGAATATCTTTAAAGTGTGACTCATTAGGCTAATGAGTCTGTGATCCTCACATCTTTTTGCATTGACTTTCTTGGGCAGAGGAATAAAGGTAGAGCGTAACCACTGTTGAGGATAGCAGGTATGGATATAGGATAGCATATGTTTCATAAATTAAATTAAATATTTTGTGTAGTGTAAACTTATTCTCTACAGACTCAAATAGGCCCAAAGATACTATGTAAATATACAAGAAAACCAACATATGGTTTTTGACTTGACCACCGCCGTTGTCTCTCCATAGAATAAGTTTTTTCTTGTAAGCCGGCAATATACCTGTATTTAAGAGAGAAGAAAAAATAAGTTTTTTTTTGTAAGCCGGCAATATACCTGTATTTAGGGCTTGCAATATACAGGGAGCCATCTGACTCACTCCTTTTCCTGATTGGCTCTCTTGCCATACACTCATAATACCGTCATTGTTATCGGTAATATTAATATTAAAATGGTAGCAAGATAGTTGCCCTAAATAATACATATAATTTATAAGTTTCGGAAAAGTAAATACCTTTTGAAGGCCAATCGCCACACAACACACTCCACTATTAGGCATTGTGCTGTCAAATGCATCTTTATTAATGTACTTAAGACTTTTTCACCTTTTCTATGAACACAATGGAGATAGTCGCAGGTTTTACAAGTGTCTACCCTTGGTCTTTTAAGCGATAAATTTGGAAATTCTTTTAAAAACACTTTTCGATAAAATTTGTCAGTTACAACACTATCTGGATATTTCTGTTTAAATGCAGCGAAAAGCCCAGTAATGTTTAATTCGGAGCTCAAGTACTTCTTTTTGGAACTTTGAACGGACGAAGTAACCCTCTTCCTAGGGCAATAAATTAATGTGGTTTTTAATCTATTTCCTGTCATGCTGTGTAAATTTAAATGTAGTGGGGCCACCCCGAATATTTTTAAAAACCACGTCACCTTTAAGAACCTCCCCTTTCCCTGCAGGTAGCCTGTAACTTTGCCTTCGGCTTCTTTCTGGCTCATCGTAAGAACCGTGTCGCCGTCTGATAATAGGAAGATTGTCTATCAAACCCATCAAATAAGAACCTTGGTCATTCAATCCAAGTTGGCGGTAGGACTTAAACAGTTTTTTCTTTATTTAAAATAAATTTTGAGTTTATTTGTTTTTACACCTGAAATTTACCTGAAAAAAAGTTATGGTATATGTTTTGTATGATAATGTGTAAAATGTGGATTGAATAGTAATACCGATGACCAAAACCTATTAATTAGATTCTAATAGGAAACTGTTAAAATAAATAAATTTGTCATCAAAAATCACAGATGTACATAAACAGCAGAATGTCCTAAATTACAAAATTGTGTAAATAAACATTATATAATAGCAGTCCCCTCATGCTCGGTTCCATCTGGATGTTCGGTATGATATACGTATTAAAGCCAGGTATTTTAAAATTGCTTTTATCTAAACTATATGTTTTACATACAAACATTATGTCTAAATTATTACTTTTGTATACAAGCACGGATTTTTTTCGTGTGCTTGCATAGGCCATTGGCATTCCATTCAGCAATTTTAAGTAGGTGAGTCATTTGGACATTTTATTGAGGATAGTAGAGATCACATTTATCATTGTACTCATTTGAGTTCTTCTATCATGGATTATACATCTGTCATATCATTAGTTTGCTATACTGCTACATTAAATGTGGTTTGGTAATTTATTTGGGGCATCGTTATACTCTCTGGGCATATGTGATTCCTAGCTAAATGTTGAACGTTCTATTCTTTTTTGGATGGTCATTTTTCTGTCTCATTTTGGGTCATTTTTTTGTAGTTTCTTAAAAACTATGTAAACAGTTGTCACATCTAAAATTGGTATCTTGAGTTTTCCTAGAGCAATCTTTCGTAAAATTACTCTTTGTTTATTTAACACATCAAGGTTTTCTATAACAAAATTTTTTTGTGTCTCCATATCCTGAAATCGCATGCACTGTGGTATCTCTCTGTTGGGGCGTTGTTCTTCAAAACTACATGTTTTGTACAAACTTCAAATGTTTTGTTGTATATATGTCTTTGTTATTTCTATTTTGTTATAAATATATAAAAAAAAACATAGGCAGGGCTTTTTAGTGGATCTTTGTTTTATATTCCAAATGTTTGTGAGCTCGTAAGTCTTTAATGTTTGTTGCTGATTAATGTCCTTTAATACTGCCTACTCTTAATGTTTTCATTTCTTTAGTTTAATATGTATGACATTGCGTATAGTCATCTTCATTCTATCAATCCGATTCCAAAGATGTACATTGTTTTTTTGAGCAATATCTGTTTTTACCGTTGGTAGGTTGCTAACTTTGTAAATCACCCTCCACATATTATTCGGGCTTGAGATCGGCTGTGGTATCAAATCAGAAAGAATACTAGCAGCAAAAATAAGAATGGAGAAGAAAAACTTAAACATTTTCGGAGTATACAACCCAGAAAATAACAAACCTTAAACAACAACAAGGGAAGCGTTTTCTGACCAATTACAGCAAGTATGACCAATTACATCACGTCAGAGGGAAAATGATCGTATTTGGAAATTTAAACGCCTGAATAGGCAATCAAGTTATACCCGTAATTAAGCAAAAATATAACGAGGGTGTCAAAAACAAAAATAAAGAACTGATGATAAACTTCTGCATGAATAACGAACTAAAAATATACAACACATTTTTTAATCACAGAGAATTATGTTATACCCAACAGTGATATAAATCTATCGAAACTAATCAACATGCCTCAATTCAGCAGATGTATGTAGCGACCATAGCCTAGTTCTATGTAAAATAGCAATCGTCCTGAAATACTTCCCAACCAACAGAGCCAACACAAACAAAGCAAAAATCAAATTTGAAGGACGAAATACGGAATCCTTATACAGGAAAAGAATATCAGAGAAGATAGAAAGAAATATTAAAAAACGATAACATCGAAGAACGCTGAAAAAAAATTAAAAATAACACAGTTAACGCAGCAACAAAAGCATTTGGAGAAAAGAAAGTAACGAACACTAAAATATCAAAAAAGAAAACATAATGATTTAGAGAGAAAGAATAGACAAAATGTGAAGAAAAGAAGAAAACCTTTTTAGAATACAGAACACGACAGGCATTGAACTACTATAAACGAATCAGAAATTAAACGAATACTTTAGTTAGACAAATAAAAAGGGAACACTGGCAGAGCTTCTCAAAACAGATGGAATACGATTTCTACGGAACACAAAAAAAAATATGTGAAAATCTATGAAATAGCTAATAAAAATAATACACATTAAAAAAAAACATGATTAGACTAATTTCGATCCCTATTTGCTAAAGGTGACGATAATGAACCACCAACACCAGAGATGACGAAAAACGAAGAAATAAATATCAACATGCAAGAGATAAACGACGCATTAAAATTATTAAAAAATAGAAAACCACCAAGAGAGGACAAAATACCGTATAAACTCTTAAAGTATTAAGGACCAGATATGACCATGCAACTATTAGAACTAATATAAAAAATATTGTTCTGAAGCTATTTTCTTGTGGCATTGTAAATTAATTACTATTTATAACTGGGAATAAGCCACAATTAAAGCTAAAAAATACGTTTATTGACGTTTCAATTTCCAATTCGGAAATCGTTCTCAAAATACAAAAATAATATAAAATAATATAAAAAATACTAAAACAAAACAGAATTCCTCAAGAATGGAGATCAAGCATCCTATTGCTTCTTTTTAAAAAGGAAGACAAATTCGACTCGGAAAATTACAGAGAGGAATTAATTTATTTTGTTTTGTTTCGCGCTTAAGCAATACGGCCACCCCTCCTACTTATTGTTATACACGGGTTGAGTGATAGGTTTTTACTGTTCGCGCGACGTGCCTAATTTTTTTCACACATATGTTGTCTTTAATTGGCGACTTCTGACTTTCAGTTTTAGTTGTGTCTAAGTTTGTGAACAGTCAACATGTTTTCAAGATAGTGAAAAGTGCTCTCTTTGGAAACAAAGTTAATGATAACTTGGGCAAAAGAGAAAGTTGGAAAGCAGTTGGATGTCGCTTTAGAGAAATGTGGGTACAATATGGCAGGACAAAAAAAAATCCTTAAAGCGGAAATGGAGGGTGGTACCAGAAATAAGTTGCAGAAACCTTAGTACGAAGATTTCCATCGCACTATACTTTAGTAGTTTTAGCAACAGCGAACAGCGTATAAACCACGTATCATTTTCTGGGCCTGTGATCTGGACAAAAGCTGAGTTTTTTGCAACTGACCTTGGAATTAAGAATTTCAAGGCTTCTAAGGGTTTGATGAGCAAGTGGAAGCTGTGATGCAAGATAAACTAAATGCAGATTAGCAAAGAGGCTCGTGATGTTAATAAAAACGTGAAAGATGATTGGCTAGAAGACGCGTGACCTAGACTAAAGGCACTATATGTGACAGACGACATTTTCAGCGCTGATAAGACTTTATTGTTTTTAAAAATTACACCAAACAGAACATTAAAATTCAAATCAAAAAGTGCGACGGTAAAAAGCTCACGTTATGATTTTAGTGGCCGCTAACGTGATAGGGTAAGTGAAGAAAAATTCTGCTTGTAGATAATTGTTTAGCTCAACCTGCACTATGTGATCTTTAAAACATTGAACTTTACAAGAGAAGACTTTGATAAAATTGGTTGGAAACAATGTTGATTCCAAACTAAACGTTCTTAACGCCATGCCATCCTAATGATTAGTAGATCCTGGAACGGGGTGACGATCAATAGGACTAAACATTTCATCTTTAGGACAAGGTCAGGTCAGTTCTGTGAAACGAAAAAAAAAACAGATTTGTAGGCTTAATATAGGATGTAAATTTATTCACACCTTGATTAAAATACTGTACAGTAACATAATATTATTTTGGTACCGTACAAAATATACATTTTTTGATACTGTATTTGCTTAGATCATTATTTAATAAATCTATGTTGTGTACAGTACATACAGTATTATTTCATTTTTAATCGTTTTAATCAATTCTTTAAATAGTAGTTTAGTTAGTACAGTATTATTATTCAATTCATTTAGTAACGAGTGATGTCTTTCTATATAATTAACGGTATACCGACAAAAGGACGCGGAAAAAAGGACGCATAAAAAAGAACGCGGAAAAAAGGACGCGCGAAAAAAGGACGCGTGGAAAAAAGGACGCGTGGAAAAAAGGACGCATATTATTAATGAAATACTATAAATAGTTTATTTTAATTGACAATAGCAATTACCCCCGTTTATCCCCTATATATAATTACAGAAAATGATTCTACCTAACCTAAAATCGGTTACGGTAAAAATAAAAAGTGAAAAATATTTATATGAAAAAAACTTGCTTCACACTTTATCCAGGCTTAGGACTGGCAGCAGAAGCTGGCGTGTTTATAAGTTTTTTTTAATTTTTTTTAAATTTTTTCCTTTTTTTGGATTTTTTTTGTCATTTTATTTTTTTTTGTTTTATTTTTGATATTAATTTTTTTTGTATATTTTTTATGTTTGCAACCGAAAATTGTGAGCAATGCCTCTCAAATATTCTAAAGTTGGCCTGTCAGCATAATCGGCAACAATAGCCCTTATCCTGTTTGATCTTGATATTTTCATTTGTGTGGAGATACATTGCCCGAAATGTACTGCTCTATTTTCAAAACATTTAAATCATATTCTTATTTTAGAGAATTAATAAATTTCCAAATATTCGGATGTGCACTATTGAGAAGAGAAGAAAAGCTGTTGTGCCATCCTTCGACAGCATTATTGGAAGGGCGAAGTCAGGATTCTCAATATATCTACGTTGCAATCCGGCACTTTGAATATGGCGCCACATACACTGCGAGAAATGAAAAAAACATCCGCGGATTCTCACATTTGGGAACTCAGTTTGTGCAGCATTCATTGCCGCTCTTTCAAAGTCCATCATTATTGTTAGAGGGCGCAAGGCCGGATTCAACACCTCTAGTTGCTGAAAAACACGTGTATAAGTCTCTTGTGTTTTGTTCGTTAGAAGTGCAAATACAGTCGGGATTACATTACTGTATCGCACTTCATGAATTGTGTATATTTGAGAAAACAATGGTGGTGCTGAGTTAAATGTTCTATCGGCATACCAAAGATCGCATTGTTCCATAAATTTTAAATTTCTTTGTGTTGAAAATAACAAAATACGTTCTTCTTCTGGGCCGCTATCAAATAATAGAAATAGCTCACCGTATGTAGTTGTTTTATATTCTTCAGGAAGCACAAGTTCTTCTAAATTTCTCGGATTTGCGGGCGTACCTCCTAGCTCGGTCCGAACTCTTTGCACAGTTTTTTTTAACGACGACACTGATGGAAGTTGCGCCGTAGCAGCTAAGGAAAGTCCTTGAGAAATTTCACTTACTACACCTTGGGTGGAGTGTTCCAGTTGTTGTGCAACTTCTTTCATCCGGTTACAAGCTTCTTTTGCTTCAATCTTTGCCGTGTCTGCAACGTGATTATGTTCTGTGGATTTTGTAATTTCATCCACAACGGTATACACTCTTCCTGTACATTTGCACTTATTATAAGTAGCACACTTCCAAATTGTCTTTTTACCAATCACTCGCTCTTTTTTATGGAGAAATCCATTATAAAGTAACAAGTTGTTGCCTTTTTGGCTTTTCACAAACGCTAACACCATCTTAACAGACTGATATCAATTTGTAAAATGTTTTCTTGTTAAGAACAGAATAAATTACCTACCGCGACAAGTTTCCCCTATACAAACAATTTGGTTAATGATGTTTTGTTATATCGGACCTTTTGTAATATTCATTTCTTAAAAACAATTATCAAACAATTAGAAAGTTTTATTTTCTTACTAATCGTTTCTATTTACATTCTTAACATTACCTGCGGAATTTACCAACCTTTCGGTTCGCGTTAAACCCTCATTAGACCCCTTACTGGGCTGGTATTTGGGTTTTTCTAATCCCATACATAATTCTGATAATATGGAATCTAACCTGTTTCAATACCAGAAATCTTGAGTCAACATTATATTAGTATTTATTATTTTACTTAAGATATTTTAGTCCTAAGCCTCGATAAAATGTGAGGGCAAGTTTTTTTCATATAATTATTTTTCCCTTTTTACTCTTACCGTAACCGATTTTAGGTTAGGTAGAATCATTTTCTATAATAACATATGGGGATAAAAAGGGGGTAATGACTAATGTCAATTAAAATAAACTATTTATAGTAATTCATTAATAATATGCGTCCTTTTTTCCACGCGTCCTTTTTTCGCGCGTCCTTTTTTCGCGCGTCCTTTTTTCCGCGTCCTTTGGTCTCGCGTCCTGTTTTCCGCGTCCTTTTGTCGTAGATTCATAATTAACACTTCTTGTACCAATGAAAATTCCCGGTATCTTGCCTATCGTTATAGAGAAAGAAGACTGTAGTTTTATGTTATTATCATCTAGTAGTTTTATTACATCTATTTTTATTTAGTCTGGTCCACAAGCTTTTGAATTTTTTGCACATTGTAGCGCATATTTTACCTGTACATCTAAGATTTGGACGGAGCAGTTGGGAGCGAACACTAGTTCACTCCCAAGGTCAAAAAACCCTCTTAATTACATACTAGTTCGCTTCGAAAACCGTAACCTATTTCGCTCCCGTGGTCAAGCGTATTTATCTATTAAGTTTTAGGAAAATTAACACCAGGAAAATAGGTACTGCTGTTTTTGTATTTTATATTCGAAATAATATCAAATATTGGTAGTTACATATTTATATGAATACAGTAATAAGCGCGCTAATTACCGGCAAAATAACGCAAACGATGGAAAACATATGAAGTTGTAAGAAAAAAAGAGATGAAACTAGTAGAGGTGAAATATTTTAGCGATAGAAAATTATAAATTTACATTCCATTCACTGTTTCACATCTTTAGACGTATCAGAGGAGAATGTCAACTAAAACTGTCACTGTTACAGCGATATTTTCCGAATTCTTACGTCTAAAGGTGGAAAACAATAAACGAAATGTAAATTCATAGGTTCTATCGCTAAATATCCCATCTCCACCAGTTTCATTTCTATGTATCTCACAACTTAATATGTTTTCCAACTTTTGCTTTATTTTGGCGGTTATTAGCGCGCTCATTGCTGTTATGTATTTTGAAAAATGTTAGTAATCGATTTAGAACTTATATTAGGAATTGTTTTTAAAAATTACTGAAATAATTTTTGTGCTTATTCTAAAATATAGTAATAATAAGGATGCAATATAAGTGTAAAAACTAACATAATATGGGATATTCTCTACAATTACAAAATTAAACAAATATAAATTAAAACGAGGCATTTATTTCGCATCTAAATGTAATACATTTGACAAAATTAAATGTACTAACTTTATTTTGCTTCAATTCCGCTATTTTGTCATCAACAAATTTTTGACGCTCTAGAGGTACTTTTCGGTACACTTTTTTTGGTTTAACAGAACTTCGTATTTTTATATAAGTGCCAATTTAAATATCTTTTAAAACTTCTAGAAATTGAATTACATTAGGGTGCTGATTGTAAAATAACGAATTAAATTTAGAATGAAAACTTTCAATGGCATTGGTTGTAGGCTCAATTGATGAACTGTTTCGCCCACATCTCAGAAGGGAACTCTGCTTCTTCAGAAATATAGTTATCCACCAAGTAGTCAGCAAATTGTTGTACGGCTTGGTGTTGTACTGGTAATATTTCACTAAAGTCTAAAGCAAAACACTCACCTAGTTCTAATGGGTCTAGAGAAGGTAGACCAAACATATATCTAAGGTATTGTCCGACTTCATTGTCGTTTGAATACTCAGTAGCCGGACCAACTTTTTAAAATTTTCTTCAGCATGATTGTTCGAGATGAGACCTATATTCTATTATTTTCGCAGATGGAAACACTTCACTTACAGCTGCATCAATCGCTTTTTCGTAATCGGCATACACAACCTTGGGACTAAAATTTAAGTTCTATTTTTGACACTTCGTCTTTAAACAATTTGAGGCAGTCACATATAAGTTTGTTAACTTATTTGAAAGCAAAAAGAATGCCAATGGCACATAGTGTCCATTTTCTAGTCCGTGAACCATAAATAGTTGAATAAAAAATTTAGTGCAGTATTTAAAAGTTCCATCTACATAAATTGTTTCTAATTTACCTAAAAATGTTAGGTAAGATACATAAGAAAAAGCAATAAATTGTTTTAGCGGATCATTTTTCAATAAAAAAACACTTCCTCGGAGTTTAACGAGTCGTTTACTTCCTGCGCGTACTTAGGAATTTTGGGAATAACTTGTTTTCTGATATTATAAATATTTTTATAATCAAATGTACATCGTCTACAGTAAGACTTTTAGTGCCTGTTTGTTTAATTTCGCTGTGTATGAACTTCGATGGTTTTTCACACAAATTATCCGATGCGTTCCGGTTAACACTATTACTTAATTTTTGCCGGTTTAAAACTGTTTTTGATAAACTTTCATGGGTATGGTTATGACTACATTTGACTACACTGTTACAAATATTTTAAGTTGTAACAAATGCTTTGCAACTTCTTTTTACACACCGCCAACGTTTAATATTATAAGCAAACATTTTATGGAAGTTATACTTGTAATTGTCAATAACTAACATTGACTTGCCCTTTTCACTTACTTCAGATTTCTCTACCATTAACTAGGTATATCGACATTCAAACTAAAACTAAAGTAATGATGTTAAGATTCGCACCACCCCTATTTCTTATCATAAAATTTCAGGTAGACTACTAATTACCTACCAAACTTTTCAAAGAAATATATCAATTGCAACTTCTGATACAGAAAAACCCAATCAAATATTGGCAAATAAGGGAATATGAGCTCTAACATAATAATACTTTATTGATACTATCGTTATAATTTTAATATTTTT
Source organism: Diabrotica balteata (assembly GCA_918026665.1). Classification (NCBI taxonomy): domain Eukaryota; kingdom Metazoa; phylum Arthropoda; class Insecta; order Coleoptera; family Chrysomelidae; genus Diabrotica; species Diabrotica balteata. The sequence goes on along the minus strand of OU898283.1, from coordinate 47,055,986 downwards.
TTAAATAAGAAGTGGTGTTATATACTATCATTGTTTAAAAAAGACTCATTCTTTTTTAAATAATGATGGTAGTGTTGTATTAATAGGTAAATAAAAAGTTTGAGAAGACAGTATTCAAATATCTTTTATAAGAAATATATGGCCGGAATGAAATTGCCTATGCACCTTTTCTGTGGGGTATTAAAATGTGACCGCGGGAGCGAACTACTATTATTTTTGAACGTTTCGTTTAATTTTTTGTGAAAGTTGGTCTTGGTTTTCTATCTCGTCACACATTTTCTGCACGAGTTTTGAATCTTCGGTTCTTTGGATTTCTCAAAATATATGTGGGTTCTTTTCATGTTTCTTTCTTTCTTCTATAAGTTCCAAAATATCTTCAGTCATCTTTTTATTCGTTTTTTACTTTTCGTATTCTTAAGTTCTTCTCTTTGTATTTCAAATAGGGTATTTTTTATGGTTTGCCATATATTTTCTATTTCTTCGTTATGTGTTATGCTTGTTTTTTCCAGGTCATCATTAAATTTAGTAGCTACCTTCTTTTCGAAGTGTTTCAATATATCACTTCTTTGGTTTGTTTCGGCGCATTGCTTTTAATTTTTGTCTGAGATTGATAACGACTGGATTATGGTCTGATTCTACGTCCACACCTGAGTAGGCTTTTGCACCTGAATCCTTGACGTAAATAGAGAATTAATCAAAGTAAAATATATTTAAATTTTTATAATCTTTTGATTATTGTCTTGAGGCGATATTCACGTATAAATTTAAATGTAAAATAGTTTAAACCAGGTGTTTGACACCACATATCGCACCCTCAGTGCAAGACTGCAGTAAGTCAGAATAAGTAAGTTTCGAGATAAAGACGATTTTGTTTATTTTCGTGCTAATATCGGTCAAATAGGATACAAGTTTAAAAAAAAATATCATTTATTTATGATTTTGCAAGCATTTTAGCGTATATTACATTAACCAAAAATAGAAATTTAAATAAAATAATACTAACGCACTAACTAATGCACTATAAACACTTTTGCACGAAGAAAATTGTAAAAAGTGTAGACACATTTTCTGTTAGTTGTTGGGCCAACGTATATTATCTTGGGCCAAAATATTTTTATAAAAACTACGGTGGGCTTCTGGTATCATACACGAATGTCAATAAATCATCGGGTAAGTAAAGAAAAAATAATCCCTAGCAGCATTCGAGGTTTAGTATGGCATTAAACTTTACATTTAATTAATTCCAAAAAATCAGATAGCTACCTTGAATAAATAGGTACCTTATAAAAGGACTGTAATGACAATGTCATAATGGGGTAGAAAATTATTTGATAAAACAATATTTTTATCTAAATTGAAGAAAACAAAAGTACTAATAAAAATATGCCAATCGGGCTATACAAACTTGAATACAATGATTAACAAAAGGTTAGAAATTCACTATCTTAGTAAAAGTTTAGGAGGGGATAATATGATAAGACAATTGCCACGGAAGGTTACATAAAGATTTAATAAAATTTGTGATTCAGTTTTTATAGAACAAGTTTTCTGAGAATAGATATGTTCAACTTGTCAGTATTGTTAATACACAAGTTTTAAGATAACTGTTTTTCCTTTCATAAGAAAAAATACATTTTGGCTGTAAATAATTAGTCTTAATTCATGTGTTTTTAATCCAATCTAATAAATAAATGGTCAAATGACATCGCACAAATTTAATTGAAAATATAATGCCACACAAAGGACATAAAACTTACATGAATAATTTGGTAAATCGTAAATCTTTGTTTATTGTCTCGGCCGTTAATGGATTACGTAGACACGCTGTACATTAATATTAAACACCACAGACAAAGATATTAAAATAACAAATATCTTACTTTTTTCCCGCCTTTCATTGTTTGTTATCGAAACCATTGCAATGTTTCATGCAAAACTGTTGTAACTCTGTTACATTACAGTTACAACAGTTTTGCACAGAACTTCTGTACAAAAACGTAAAATTGGTAAACTGTTGTTGTTGTAATATTTAGCCGGTTAAGCATTTGAAAGTTACTAAAGTTTTACAGGGGATAGATATGGGTGTTTACCATCGAATTCCATGATTAATTCATTTTCATAAAATTTTGAGTTACTGCAGTTTTGCACTGAGGATGCGATATGCTTCTTCTAGGCAAAATTGTTTCAGGCAATCACCGCTTCCATTGCATGTGCCTATCCGTATCCTCCTGTGATATCAGCTACATTTTCTTTGCCAGTTTTGGCATTAAAGTCGCATAGTATAATAATGAGTGGTATTTCTTAAGGCTTTTTGTGATGTCCGTTATTATTTTATAGAATTCTTTTACCTCATTGTCTTCTTTATCTGCTGTGGTTTTATGTAATTGTATTAGATTAAGTATAGTGTTTTTACATTTAAGTTGTAGTCATGCTATCCTTTCGGAGTAAGGAAAAATTTTTTTAGAGATATATCAAGGTTTTTTGTGTGATTAATGCGACGCCATATTCTCGAGACCAGTTATTATCTCTTCAAGAGAAATAAATAACACGGTTATCAATTTCTAGTATTCCTGTATCTATCTTAGTTCGCTCAGTCCTAATATTTCGATAGTATTTCTGCTAATTTTTTAATTACATTATGGACTTTTTTTGCTCTTTTTAGGCTTTGAATATTCCAGTTGTTAATTTTTATCGATTTTTAAAAATTTTCACTAAAGATACTAAATAATATTAAAATTCCACAAGAAGATAGCTTCACAAGAATAATAGTATGAAGAAAACTTTATTGCATTATTACATAAAGACATTAAAAGTTATATCGTACCAACATTATTTCCATAAAATAATAAAAGGATCTAGTAACACCTAAACCATCAGATAAATTGGATCGATATAATTTCTCCAAACTACTCACAGAGAATATACCATAATTTGTAAACGATAGTACACACGCCATAAAATAACAATTATTATAGTGGATGATATGAATTATTTAGTTGCAAATGCAACTTAGTATTGTATATATCGTTTGTACAATCACTGATAAAGTAGTTATTACAAAATGTATCTAGAATTAAAAAATGTGATTACGAGTATTGGATTCAACAAATACTTAATAACTTGTTTTAAAGATTTTTACAATAAAATTTTTTTAACATTTTAAACAAATTGAATACTTGAATATAAAAAACGGTTTTAAAGTAAACAAATTTTGTGTTTTTTAACAATTTATGCATTAAATATTCCTCTAAAAAAATATGATTACCAAGCCAATACCAGTAGAAGTACCATAAGTCCTAAGGAGGGAACTTCTTAACTTCGATCCTTTTTAATAAATTCATGAAACAACTAACAAAAACACCTTTTTAGTTTGTTTTCGTTTATTGCGGATATTTATTAAGGATTATTGCACATTAAAAATACATTAAATACAAAACATATTTAAAACAGGTATCAAGAGCAATCACAATCAGTTTCAGCAATTGCAGTAGCAGATTTATGTGCAACTAAATCATCCTGATAAAAAACTACTTCTTTAAGCAATGGGGCCAACTGTCTCTAAACTAACTTATTGCTGTAGCTAGAAATAAAAATAGTATTTGTCTTGTATGCTCCTTCTTAATTTAACAGTCTTATATGTAAGGTTAACGAATTTTACAGTTTTATATCTAAGGTTAACAAAAACTTTGGTTAACCTCTATCCAAATCTCCAAACCAATCCATCGTTTAGTATTCATAAGGCACGTTATATCTCCTCGGTTTGCTTCACGTTACCTTGTGTTAAGGGTATTATCCCGCACATAAGAAAGTGAGATAATTAAAACAAGAATATTAAGGAACTGAAAATTTGATTGATTACGCAACCATATACAGTGGAGCAGATAAAAAGAGAGACAAGAAGTAAACACCTAGCATAAAAAGATACCAATCCATAGGTGTATAGACATCACGGCTTATTCCAAGTATTTTGTTTTTTGCAATTCTGCTATGGCTAAATTAATATTCTAATAATAATAATTCAAATCCTAATTTATTTCAAAACACATTTTCACTTATTAATTTCAGGCAAGCGAGACGTTCGGCTCTAATTTTCCTAACTACGTAAAAAACTTAAATATTTTAAACACATACAAAATGCTGCTCCAACTATTCCGGCGGATCCAATAAACAATGAGTACATTCCCTTAACACAAACCATGTATTTCTCTATTCCTACACTATCACCTAAATCGGATATCCATATTTTATCAACTACTCATCACAGAATAATAAACAATCAGAATGCCCACTCTCAGATGCCGCTTTTGAAGTTTTTCAGCACGCGCGCCATGTTTTAGAAGGGAACACATAACACAGACATATCATTTGTGAGGTTACGTAATTGTATATATTTATGTTTAATTATATTATATTTATGTTATTATATTAAACAATTTTAATATAATTTTATAGTATGTCTATGATTGCCGTAAGTCAATTAAACCGGGTTAATTTTTCTATGCACACCACATAAACAACACTGGTTCCCTCTAAAACATGGCGGAACGTCTGCGCGAAGAAGATGCGCGTACTTAATTTTCCATGGAGAGTGGGCATTCTGATTGTTTATTATTATGTGCTACTCATATTATAGAAAGCACTGTTTCCCAATAAATATCACATGATCCTACTTAAAACAAATGAAATCGTTCTGAAATAATTATATATGAAGATACTTTAGTAACCCATGTAATATATGATGAAATATATTGGAAAACTTACCCAGTAAGTTTATTAAAAACTTATACAAACGATCTACAAAGCCTTCTGAAAATATTAAAACAACTATATTAAAATTTATCAAATAGAAAATCAAATAATAGTTGCACTATACCTCAAAATAAAATACTTAAATCCATACAAAAAACAAACACCGAAGTCGATAACTAAATTGTAACATAAATACTATAATCGCTTTCTTATTATCCAGGGAAACCCACGGGGATATTAGACTCTCGTCAAGAGATGTTAAAAAGTGGTTAAAAAACTTACACCATTCATACTTTGTATACAGAAAACTGATTTTAAAAATTCTCCACTTCATAATTTAAAAAATTTCACCGGCAGATACAAAAATAGAGAAAATGTAGATTATGCTAGTGGTGACGTAGCGATGTACACTCATTTATCCATCGATGCAGGAATTCTTCAAATCAATACACAACTTAAAGCAGCTGCAATTAATATTTGAGGGCCGACAGCAACTAACATAATATGTAATATATACATTCCAACTAGACAAAATCCAAGCAATTATAAAATCTCAGATTTAATAAAATAAATACGTTCACCTCGTTTAACATTTGAATATTTTAATGCACCTCAAGGTAGCGGGTAGGTACTTTTCACGATCCCGGTGGAAACAGACCTACTTCAGGGATTAGCGACCCTGCCCACGCTAGCTCATGATATTTCACCATCTCACACCGTGGAATCTCATGTCCCAGAGCCTTTATCCTACACCCTCCATATTTATCCCTCCTAGTTCTCAAACCCTGGTGAAGGGCAGCAGCGATCACCAGTACCAACGCAAGGCGCAAGAGAAATTATCTTGGACCGGCTTGTTATTGGAATTCCACAGGCATGACTAGGACAGTTTGAATGGCTGTGGTACTGCGGTGTTGAAAGTAACGGGATACTACAACACTACCTTTTCCCCATGACAACTTATCTCATTATGGCAGAACAAAACAAAACTCAGATGGCCCTCAGTCCCGGGCAGGCCTTAGATGGTCAGAGAGTGCGAAGAATCTCCCGGTGCCAAATAGATGATATCCAACGAATTTCAACATGGAATATTAATAGTCTTTACGAACCAGGAAAACTACACAACCTTATAAAGGAAATGAATCGGCTGAAAATAAATATAATGGGAGTCAGTGAAGTCCGATGGTCTGGATCTGGACAGGTTACGAAAGATAAGCTTACTATGTATTACTTGTGTAGTAACCCAACAGATAGACATCACCGACATGGAGTGGCCATTGCTCTTGACAGGAAGACCAGTAAATCGGTGACAGATTTTGTTTCAGTTTCCGAACGAGTCATGTTGATCAAAATGACAGGCAAACCAGTAAACATAAATGTGACACAAGCATATGCACCAACAGCAGATAAGTCAGAAGAAGAAATAACTAAGTTCTATAAAGATCTGGAAAAAGCAATAAGACTACAGGCAACAGGTCCAGATGTAATTAATATAGAAGCAATAAAACTACTAGACGAGAAAAATATTGAAATCTTGGTAAGGCTGTTAAATAGAATTTATGATACTGGTTACATTCCGCGAGAATGGCTGCAGTCATCCTTTGTGATGATCCCAAAAACCTCTAATTCCACAAAATGCAATGAACACCACTTAATCAGTTTAATGAGTCACTTGTTGAAACTCTTTCTTAGGATATTACACTCAAGAATGTACAAGATACTAGAAGAACTTAGCGGGTCAACACAATTCAGTTTTAAGGGAGGACTAGGAACAAGAGAGGCAATTTTATGTTTGAAAACCTTAATACAAACCTGCTTAGGTCAACGAAAAGATGTCTACCTCACCTTCGTCGACTACGAGAAGGCATTTAACAATGTTAAACATGATATCATGATGGAACTACTACATAGGGCCAACATTGACCAGAACGAGATCAGAATTATTCAGAATCTATACTGGAACCAAATGGCAAAGGTGAGGATTGATCAAGACCAATATACGGATGAATTTGAAATCCGGAAAGGTGTCCGCCAAGGCTGGACAAAAAGCATTAGAAAATACGGAATTAGGCATTAAGGTGAACGGTATACCAATTAGCAACCTACGCTATGCGGACGACACAGTGATTATAACTGATAATTTGGAAGATGAGCAGTTATTACTTGATAGGGTGAATAGCATAGGTAAAAAATATGGCCTTAAAATCAACATTTTGAAAACGAAATATATGGTCATTAGCAGAAACCCTCCAGAAAACCCGATAATATGCATAGGTGACAATCGTATAAATCGCGTGAAAACTTTTAAATACCTTGGCACCACAATCAATGACCAATCGTATCCACAACACGAGATAAAAACCCGAATACAAATGGCAAGACAAGCTTTTGTGAAATTCAGACCGCTCCTATGTAATCAACACCTAAACTTCGAAATACGCTACAGAATGGTCAAGTGCTACATATGGTCCATCTTGCTTTATGGCATGAAAACGTGGACTTGAAGCATTTAAAATGTGGTCATTGAGAAAAATGATGCGCATACCTTGGGTGGATAGAGTTCGAAACGATGACGTCCTTAATAGAGCCGGCGTGGAAAGAGAACTCTCTGAATTAATTAAAAAACGCAAGATTGGTTACCTTGGGCACATATTGAGAGGAACAAGCTATGAAATCCACAGTTAATCCTACTAGGGAAGATCGAAGGTAGGAGAGGAGCCAGCCGCAAACAATTATCCTGGTTAAGGAATATTAAAGAATGGACAGGAATACACAATACAGGTGAGCTGTGTCACGCCGCCAAGAACAGAATTCTAGTAATGAGATAGTCGCCTACGCACTTTGGTGTATGGCATGTTAAGAAGAAGAATGCACCTATTACATATGGGAATAAAAAATAATTCAGTAGGTGGTAGAATTGAAATATTATTGGATATTTTTTAGTTAAACCTATTAAATGATGGAACAAATACTCATTTTGGTATTTCAACTAGTAAATTCTCTTCTATAGACCTTTGAATATGTGATTCAAAATTCTCAGCTACCTTCTCTTGGGATGTACTCTCTACTTTAAATGACAGTGATCACTTTCTAATTGTATTAACAAATACTGACAGTCAGCAATACTCTTGTAATGTAAAATGGAATAATAAAAATAAAAATTGGCTAGATATTTATAGTCTAGTTGTGGGTGGAATGAATATATTACATACCTTTCTAAAATTAATTGTAATTCATAATTAGTTAAATTCAAGAGTTTTACAATGTATTATTAAATCCCACCGAAATAGCTGTTAGTAAAATGAATTCCAAACAATTAAATGTATTAGTCTCATGGTGGAATTCTGAATGTCAAGAATCCAATAAAACCAGCATTATATTCATTTAGAAAATACATTTTAAAATAAATTAGAATTTAAACAACTATTAGCCCGAGCTAGATTCACCATTAAAATAAATAAACGTGAATTATGGAAAAACTTTAATACAGTATGTCAAATGGTACGAAAAACAGACGGGAAAAATGCCCCAAACTATAAATATTAGCTTCTTAGAAAAAAAAAACTTCATCTACCGTTATCTCAACCAAACCAAAAATTGCTTAGCCCGGAACAAAGCCGATTACGGAAAAATCGTTTAACACTGGATAATTTTATTAGTTTAGAGTCTGAGATTCATGAAGCAATGGCATATGAACAAAATTGTACCGCAGTGTTTTTTGACATAACTAGAGCATACGATAGAGTTTGGCGACATGGCATTATCTAAACACTAGATCTATTGGGAATAAAACGTAATATAGCATAATTCATATAATATAGCAATATGTCCCATCTCATCGAACTTTCAAAATACGAGTTAACTAACTCTAATACTTTATCTTATACAAAAATTTAAAAAAAAAAAAACAAAATTCCCCAAGAATCTAATTTAAGAGTCTTTCTGTTTTTCTTGTCATCGAAATTTTTCTCAAGGAGAAAAATGATAAAACTCTCCAGGTCCATCTACAGAAATTACTAGAGACTCTTGAATCATGGACAAGTGCTACTGGCCTTTAATTATCAAATGCTATGTCAATTAAAAAATAAGTTACTCCTTATCACTCCAGAAATAAAACTGTTTAATAAAGAAATAAAATATGGTTCGAAAATTAAATATTTAGACCCTATACTTGACATTAGATTATCCTGGAATCACCACATATGATCTGAAAAGTACTTGTCAATCTACACTTCATCATTATAACAATTGTAGTATACGAGATCTTGTGAGCAGATAGTAAAAATCTGACTTTTCTATTCAAGTCAGTTATCATGTCCAAACTTGATTACGCTTGTATTATTTACGACTCGGCAAAATCGTATTTGATAAAACAACTCGATCGGATACAAAATAGTACTTTACAAACCATACTAGGTGTTATACTAGTCCTACTAAAAGTTTACAATAAAAAGCTGGAAAAGTCTGGAATTTTAAAGAACTTTTATCAACACATGCAGCATCAACATAGCCAAATGCTATGAATCATGTTATCCATTATGTAAATTCAGACCGTTGGAATATTTTTTAACAAATGCTAGGTTTGACCTTCATTTTTAGAAAGGGTCAGTGACACATCAATGAACTTAAATTCAAATTTCCAGATAACCATTTTTAACCAAATCTTACCAAAATTTTTTTTAACTGTTTCTATTCTATCAATACCAAATACTTCATGAAATAGAAAACAGAGAGATATTTAATCAATATTAAACCAACTGCAAATTATGAACACAAATGTCAACTTTATATGGATTAGCACAAATAGGAATTGCTGTTAGTAAAAATGTTTTTTTGGCAAAACTAGCAGTCTCTAGTCCACCAGAACCAGAACCATTCCAGATCTGGATATAAAATCTATAATCAAGTAGTAATTATTGTGTGGCAGGCCAAGTGAAACTAATCAACATCCAAAGTACGAGAAGTTAAACATTTGATATTACCTTGCAAATCAACCCCAAATAAGCGTTTACATTACCATCTAATCTCGCCTGAGAATAGGCAACACGCTATAACACATAAACATGTGCTGGATAGTAAAATAAAACCACAATGCTAGTATGTAATATTGTACTCAATGGTCGCTATATTTTACTAGAGTGCCCCTTATGTAATGTTGCATGTAGAGACTGTAAGATAAATTATAAGATACCTCACAAGCGATACCACGCCCTTAACAGGCACTGTGACGTCCTACGGATTGCTGCGCTTAGGTGTGTGGATAGTACCCCCTTCACTACTTGTCATTTAGATTTGTTTTGTGCTTCCCAGTACCTTTCACTTAGTCTGTTGTCAACCTTACGGTGGAGTGTAGTGATTCCGTTCCATTTATTTTTCGAGTTAAGCTGTGCTTGCGGTTCTCTGAACCTCACGACGGTGGTTATATTACAAACTACAATTATATCGGATATTCAATAAAATTATATTTTGTTTATTTCTCGTAGTCAAAAATATCAAAGTATCCTGTTTTAAAACGAGTCCAATACGATGATCCTAATTTTAAAAAGAAAGTAATGGAAATATTTGATTCGCTTGACTCAGATGTGGAATTATCTGATCAGGAGAATGCTGGTTATATATTCAGTGACCACGAAACCGAGTCAGAGGAACCTGCTGTCGAGGAACCAGTTAAAGTAGGTACAATTCAAACTTCTGAAGAATCGTCTTGTGACGCTATAAGTGTTGAATGGAGAAAAGAACAAAAATACTTTTATGGCCGAAATAGATTCAAATGGTTGGCAACTGCACTTAACAAGAATGTACGAACACCAGGTCATAATCTCATAAAAATACCAACTTCCACTTTAGTAGCAGCAAAAATAGAGCCTATTGTTGCTTGGAAATCTATATTTACAGCAGATATGACACAAGAGCTTATTAAGTGGACAAATAAAAAACTTAAAAATGTCAGATCTAAGTATTTAAATCCCTCAAGAACGGAACTCCACAATATCACAGTTGAAGAAATGAATTGCTTTCTAGGTTTACTGATTTATACATCTGTGTTTAAATTAAACCATGAGGATATAGCCTCCTTATATGAAACATACGAAACAGGACGAGATATTTTTAGACATTATTTGCCTGCAAAAAGATTTTCCTTTCTTATCAACTGTTTAAGATTCGATGATCCAGTTGATCAACAAAAACGGCAAAAAACTGACCCAGGGGCTGAAATAACGAAATTACTTAAAAAATTTAATCAAAGCCCGCAAACCACATTTTTTTAGGGTCTTATACAACTGTTGATGAAATGTTCATAGAATTTCGTGGCAATTGCCGCTTTAAAATGTATATGCCATCAAAACCGGCTAAATATGAATTAAAATTGCAATGTCTTGCCGACGTCAAAACGTGTTATATTTATAACACAGTTCTATATTGTGGTAAGGGAAGTGATAGTATTGGACTAAAAAATTTGGTATACCTACCCAAGCTGTTATTAGATTGTGCAAACCAATATTTGGCAGTAACCGTAACGTTACTACAGATAATTGGTATACATCAATGGAATTAGCACAAACTCTTAGACCTAACGGTCTCACTTTTGTGTGAACAATAAAAACAAATTAAAGTGAAGTTCCTAATGAATATTTATCCTCTCATAATAGAAACGTGAGTTTTTCACTTAATGGATTTACTAAAGATTATACAATTCTTTCACACGTGCCCAAAAAAACCAAGGCAGTTTTATTTCTTTCTTCCGCTCATCATGCGAGAGAAACAGATCCCTTTACTGTGAAATATGAAATAAATGTATTTTATAACAACAATAACGGTGGTGTTGATTCAATGAATAAAAAATGTGTTTATTCTTTAAATCGACGAACCCGTCGTTGGACAATGGCAATCTTTTGTCCGAATTCTTGACATGATTACAACAAACTCATTTATTATACATTAATCAAACCGTGATAGACATTTTTACTAGGATGGAATTCATGAAGATTGTTGCTAAACAGTTGAATGAACCATATATGAGAAAACGGTTTCATAATATAATACTACCAAGTGAACTTCGAATGTCAATCAGTCGTATTATATGGGAAAAAAGTGTGGCATATGATGAAACTAATGCTGGTTCATCCGATAAACTAACACAAGAAAATCGAAAAACTTGGTCCATATGTCCATAAAAAAAGAAGAGGAAAACTGGGTATTTGTATTTTTCTTGTAAAAGACCTATTTGTTTAGAGTGTTCTAAAAAATTTTGCTTGGATTGTTTTTTACTTTATTTGGTTTTTTTTTTGTTTTCATAAGTAGCATTTTAATGTTCATTTGTCATTCAACATTTTGTATAATGTTTTTCGATTAATTTTTCTTATTAATAATGATTTATTTCAACTAATGTCAGCTCGTGTTTTTTTCATGGCAACATTGTCAGAAAATATATTTTAACAGAAATTTTCAAAACAATTTTTTGTCCTAAAAAGTTGTTGTACACAATGATTAAATTATATTTAACATAATATACTAAAAATGAACAACTAGCTTTTCTTCACCACGCCAGTTGTGGGTTAAGTGACGAAACTGATATAAAAAATTTGTTATCATCCGTTATCTTCATCACTATCTTTGGCTTGACAATCATCTGTGGATCCTGACCTACTTTAACATTAGTTTCCATTCTGTTCGGTTTCTGGCAACGTCTTGCCATCTAATCTTTAGTACCCTGAAGTCAGTCTCAACTCCATTTAACGGCCTAATTCGCATTCGGTCTTTACTTCTTCTTCCTATAGGTATTCCTGTCGTTACCTTTTTAGTGAACGTGTTGTCAGGCATTTGTATTATGTGTCCGGCCATCTTAAATTATGGTTTGTTAAAACACTGAGCGACGCATAACTCACAGTCAGTCGAACGCCGCGAACGTTCGTCAACATTAAAGAAATGGTTCTATATGATAACGGTTGGTTAGATTCTGCTTAGTTGCGCGCTCTGGTGGACGATAGCAGTTTATGTCAACGATGTGCGCTGGAATCAATTGAAATTTGATTTAAAAGCAAACGTTCAACTGAACTCACAACGTACACATCTATAATGAAATTATAATTGTATTTTGATATCCTAATACAATCTCGTATAAATTGTAAGAATTCCAAATAAATCCCTGGAAAATCTAAAATATTCTCTAAATTATTCCTCATTTTGCACCTGGTAAACCAATGCATACTGCCAGTAATAACATGTGGTTCCGAAACAATAACTTTAACCAAACATTCTGCAAATAAATTAAGAGTAACCCAAAGAAAAATGGAAAGAGCAATGTTGGGAATAACTAGAAGAGATATGGAACCAAATAGGATAGTGAGAGAGCGGACTAAAGTGACAGATGTCATAGAAAAAATTGGTCAAGCCAAATGGGGATGGGCTGGACATATAGCACGTTTAAATAATAATAGGTGGACCAAAAGACTCATAGAATGGAGACCTAGAGAAGACAAAAGACACCGAGGCAGACCACCAAAAAGATGGATGGACAACTTGAGAAAAACAGTCGGAAATTGGATACAGAAGGCGCAAGATAGAAAACAGTTGAAGAACATGGAGGAGACCTATATCCATCAGTGGATACAAGAGGTTGAGGAATGATGAAAGCACCTTTTTTATTTCGACAAGAAACAATTTCATGTACATTTTTATTTCTTTTTATTTAGATTTGACATTGCCAACTCTTCTTACTTTTCTTCTTGGAATAATAAAATTATTGCGCGAAGATTGCGAGAATTAATTTTTCTAAACGTACAACCTTTAAGAGAAGAGAGAACAAACGTGAAACTGATCTCTAAACTTGTTTTAAGTACGACAGATTATATGTATACTAACAAATCTAACAAACGGACTCCTCCAAAACTGCTGTAAGTCGCGTACAAGAGATTCTGCTGTACGTGTATGCCGTGAGCTGCACACTGTTCTAACATACCTTAGCTTAATCTAAAAAACCGACTCAACCAAAACTGCCATGAGTTGAGTACAACAGATTCTGCTGTACATGTATGCCGTACGCTGCGCACTGTTCTAACAAACTTTAGCTTTAGTCGTTGTGTTTTAATGAACGTTACATCTGATATACATCTGACATCTGGTTCATCAAAGAGTTGGTATAATTCGAAATTAAATCGTTTGCGCCACTGTTCTTAATTGTTTATAGCTTCAAATATTTTACGGACTGTTTCACGCTCGTTATCCTTCTTCGTTAGAGTCCATGTTTCCCCCTTGTATGTGAAAATGGACCCAACAGTGTCTTGTATATAATACTCTTAGTTTTTCTTTGAATATTTCTTGAGTGAAATTGTTTTTGAAGAACATGGTATGCCTTATTTGGAACATTTGTTGGGCTTTTAATTTCTTCGCTTGTTTTATTTGAACTAGTCAATAGCGAGCCAAGGTAGGCGTATCTGTCAACACGTTCAATGATTTTTACGATTTTAAATGCTGTTTTTCGTTCCTTATTTTGTATACGATTCTTAGTAACCAATATGTACTTGGTTTTTGTCTTCATTTATGACGTCAGCGTATGCTAAAATTTAGATCGATCTATTGTAAATAGTACAGCCGCCTCTAATCCATGTGTCTCGGACTGCTTTTTCTAAGGCAATGTGAAATAGGAGGTTAGCCAGGGCATCCTTGTCTGAGTCCCTCCTCTATCTCAAAGGATCGAGAATTTTCTCCCTGTATCCTAACTCTGGCTTTTAAGTTAGATTTTGTTATTTGGATTGTTAATCGGATAGGATTTACACTATATATGCGTCATTAAAGTCGATAAATAGGTGATGGGTTTCAACATAAAATCCTCATTATTTCCCGAGGATCTTTTTTAATGTAACGGGCATATTACGCCTTGACACCATTCACAGAGCATGCTCTTATTTTGCCAGATGAGAAGTAAAAGTTTATGCAGTGCTTGTACCAAGGGGTCACCACCAATCTTGTACAGCTCACTACTAATTTAATCAGTTTTTGGTGCTTTATTATTTTTAAGATTTTAAAAAGCTTGGTCACCCTCTTTAGTGCTAGGTGGTCTTTCGTTTGGGTTGAATAGATGCCAATCATTTTGATCTGCTACAATCTACTACTTCAATAAAATGACTATCAAATTTCGCGTTAAAAGTTCAGCCCATTGGTTTAAGATTGAGGCCATATTACTTGGAATATTTTCTTCTCTACCCTTACAGCTCACTATTAGTAGTTTTAACTTTTTTCTCATTTTGTTTATATTTCTGTGGAACTTTTGAGTTTCGTTTTGATTTCTATGTATTTTCTAAATGCCTTCAAGCTATCTAACTTCAAATTGCCTTTTTCTTTTTCTATGTAATATTTTTCTTTCTTTCTTAGGGTCCAATATGTATACTGTAATGATATAATCTGCCTACCGCATTGGATATTCACTTGTAACCATATATAATTGCTTATTATAGGGAGTTGACAGTGGGGACTGAGCAAGTACTGGGCTGGAGATAGGGTAAGCTAACAAACTGAAAAGTTTGCGAACAGCTACTCTTGTTTTGGTGTGAAAGTTGGGGTCGTAGGTAGGTATCTTTATTTGAGGGACTGAAAGGGATAACTACAAAGGAAACAATCAAAAAAATTCTTCCAGAGATTTCCTGGGCAACAAACACAAAAAGGTTACTAAACAATTTGAATTGGATGTTGTTTAAAAGAATCCTCTTGCTGGATAGAAATAAAGGATTTTCTTTCCTAAAAAATTGTAAAAGGTGAAAATCTTTTTAAAGGAAACAATTTTAAACTCCTGGTTTAAAGAGAAACATTACATATTTGTTATAACTTCACATTAACAGTTATTACAAATAATATTAACAAAATTTATTGTAGCAATTTAAACAATTATTCCTCTTCCTCTTTTAATGCCTATCTTCTGTGGATGTTGGCAATCACGTTGGTCCATACAATTTTGTTGACACCTGCTCTAAGTAGGTGTATGGTAGTAACTCCTGCCCACTGTCTGATGTTCTTCAACCACGATGTCCTTCTGCGCCCTTGAAATCTTTTGCCTTCTATCTTACCTTGTAACATAAGTTGAATTAGGTGATACTTTTTAATACGCATCACATGCCCTAAGTATGTCATCTTTCTGATTTTCACAATAAGCATAATTTCCAGATCTTTATTTATACTTTGGATCACGGTGTTGTTTGTAACATAATGAACATACAAAATTTTTAGATTCTGACATGACGAAAGGGTAGAGCATCTCAAATAGCTCCTCAAGACTTTTCTTATATCAATTTTCAGGTGCATATTACATAAAATCTTTCTGAAGTGATTGAAGATAGGTCTCGCACTTTCTATACTATATTTTATTTTCTGAAAGTAGCCCCATTCCTTATTTTGGCTGCATCCAAGATATGTAATTTTTTTCGACTATTATCAATGGATCATTATTAGCTGTAAATTGGTGCTGTATTACGTTGTTTTTACGTACTACAAAAATTTTGGTTTTCTTACAGTTTAATTTTATGCCATATCTGTCACAGGCTTCCACTACACGGTCTATTAATGTTTGCATATCCTCCGCATTATCATCAATCAAAACCGTATCGTCCGCATATCTTAAACTGTTTATGATTTCGCCATTGATTTTTATATATTCTCTTAAACCATCAATACATACCCCGAACAGCACTTCCGAGTAACTATTGAACAACGTTGGTGACAAAATGCAGCGCTGACGTACTCCCCGTTTTATCTTGAATTCTTGTGAGGCTTCGTTGTCTACTCGTACAGTTGCCCTTTGCTGTAAGTATATATTTTTAATTAGGCGTAAATCGTTGTCATCAATACTAGATTATTTCGGAATTTGAAATAATTTTTGATGTTGCACCTTGTCAAATGCTTTTTCAAAGTCTATAACGCATGCTTAGATTTCGCAATTTACATCTTGAGCTCTTTGTATCAATACTTGTATGGAAAATAGGGCCTCTCACGTTCCGAGTCCACTTCTAAACCCAAACTGAATACTGCTAATGTTTCCTTCAAGGTTTCTATATATGCGAGAGTGAAAAATAGAACGACAGATTTTAAGTGCATGGCTCATTAAGCTTATAATTTTGTAATCAAAGCATCTGGTGGCATTTGCGTTTTTTGGGGGGGGGGGGATGAAGATGGAAACTAGCCAATCTGTAGGATATTCTGCAGTTTCATAAATTTTATTCAGTAAGCTCGTTATGAGTTTAAGTTGGTTTTTTTTTAAATGGTTTTAACATTTTAGCTTGTATCAGGGCCAGGCGCTTTGTTGGTTTTTGGTATTTTTATTGCATATGTTACTTTACTGAGCGTTATTTCTGGTCCTGAACATCCACAAACTCTGACTTCTGTCTCTTCCTTGAATAGTTCTTCTATATATTGCCTCCATCTGTCAAGTATTCTCTTATTTTTGTAAAGTAGATTATTGTGCTCGTCTAGGTATAAGTTATGACTTCGTGATCCGTTTCCTCCCGTTAAGTTTTTGATCTTTTTATGTAGGTTAAAAGTGTCATTCTTCTGTTTTAGGGATTCTATTTCTATGCATTGATCTTGTAGCCATAATCCTTGTGCTTTTTTATTATTTTTCCTTATGATTTTGTTTATTTCTTTGTACCTTTCCGTATTCTTATTTCTGTTTTTTTATTCGTTCTTCCATTATCTCTAATATTTCTTGTCTTATCCATGGCTATTTCTTTATATTGTTTTCTGGTTCAGTTGATTATATGCAAGTCAAGTCAAGTCAAATTTATTGATCACATGCGACATTATACAAAGTACATGTATGAGACAGGTCAAAGTTACAGACATACATCTTAAAAGTATATAAATTAATAAACACGATAAAACATACTTAAAAGTTATTTTTAGAATATGGCTCTAGCTAACAAATGTATTAATGTACACACCTCTGAAAGTTTGGCTGATGTCAATTCATTCGTATATCTATTGGCAATTTGTGAAAGAAACTTATGGCTGCATAATGTGTGCTACTTTCCAACAAAACAGAACAATGCTGTGGAAGCATAAAGTGATTGTCTCTAAATCTTGTTAAATAAACATGATTAAATTGTAATTTATTAAATCATAAATTTTGCTATGCAAATACATTATACACGAAAATATATACACACCAGGAATTGTAAGAATATTGTTTTGTCTAAAGATGCCTCGACAAGAATCTCTAAATTTCATTTTATACATTATCCCAATAACTCTTTTCTGAAGTACAAATATCTGCTCTAACTCAGAGGTACAACCCTAGACTTCAATGCCATATTTGACTATTGAGTAAAAATGGGCAAAGTATACTGTTTTTAATATTGATGTATGACAAAGACGTGAAAGAATGCATAACATGTGCTACTTAAACTAGATTTCAAATTTGAAATGTGGTTTGACCATTTACAATTACTGTCTAGAAGTACTCCCAGCAACTTCGTGCAGTCTGTTTTACCTATTGCTGCTTCTATAGTGGCTTGATGGTTTAATAAATTATTTGACGTGAAAATCATATACTTTGATTTGCCTTCATTTGAAACTAATTTGTTGGATAAAAAATAACTGTTGATGGTGGAAAGTATCTGTGTAGTTTTATTTTGCAAATTTTGATCGGAGGTTCCTGTGACTAGAATGTTGGTATCATCCGCATAACTAATGATGTTAACCCCAGTCAGCCAGTCAGTGAATTAGTTACCAAAGCTATATCATTAATATATACTATAAAAAGTAGAGGACCCAATACACTCCTCTAAGAAATACCATAATGGATATCCAATGTGTTTGATTCGTTTACAAGTTTATTAGATGCTATCTTTACTTTTTGTCTTATATTCTCTGGATAGGAAGTAAACCATTTTAGAGCTACAACACGAATACCAATCCCCTCAAGTTTTATTAGCAACAAATTATGATCTAAAATGTCTAAAGCCTTGGACAAATTGAGAAATAAACCAAATGCCTTCTCTCGTCTGTCCAAAGCATTCAACACTAAGCTGACGAAATTTGCAAGAGCTGTAGTTGTAGACTTAGAAGATATAAAACCATGTTGAAAATTATGCAAGACACTATGCTTTTTTAGGAATGCGTTTATTCTAGTATAAACTAGAGTTTCAATTGTCTTTGAAAACACAGATAAGAGACTTAAGGGACGATAGTTGTTGAGGTCATCTTTATCACCACTTTTGGAGCCATTTCAACAAAATGATGGTTAAATTTGTCTGCTAAATTACTGTTATCATTACTAGGTACTTTTGAGTTATTTTGTTTCCCGACTGTTAAGTTTACTTAATGCCAAATAAGTTTTATTTTATTTGATGATTTGAAAGTAATTTTGGATAGTATTTAAAACAGCTAATGATTTAACCTCAGCAAAAATTGTATTTAATACCTACCTCTGACCAATTTGTTGACTCTAGGGTTTGAACAAAACGATTTATGTTTTTTTCACTGTATGAACTGATGAATCTATGGGCATCATTGTCTGTGTTAATGCTACATTGGATCAATTGCGCACGATAATCAGAGATAAAACCTTCCACAACCATTGTTTTTTGTGGGTGATTTATGGTTGTAACAGTATAATCAATTTGAGTTTTACTAGTTGCAGTTACTCTTGTATAGTCATTCACAGTTACGGTAAAGCCATAAGAATCTAAAACATTCACCAAGTTCTGCTTACTTAGTGCATTTGATTTGAAATCGGAATAAAATTACCTGTTATTATTATAGCCTTACATTCGAAGACTAGCACATCAAGTATTAGATCCGGTTTGGACATAAAACCATTAATGGAGCCACGTCCAGGCAAATAAATACACAACACAACAAAATTAAAAAAACTATTTTAACAGCACTCACTTTAAAATTATATTTCTCAGATTGAGAACATATATTAGAACGTTCCTTCCAAACCACACCCTCTTTCACATGGATTGAAGACCCTCCATGTTCCCCTTGGTCACGGCAGAAAGATGAAGCCAGAGAAAATTCATTTATATGGTGTAGTTCTAGTTGTTCTTTAGATTTCCAGTGCTTAGTTAAACAGACACATATATTATGTAGACCTTCGCACTGCAGGAAGAACTGTAGTTTTTCAATGCTTGTTGATACACATATTGTATATTTTGATGAAGTAAGCAAAAACTTTTTTGATTGACAGTTGAAGCATTTTTACCAACTGTGTCAAAATTAGGAGAATTGAATACTTCTAACTTATCCAATTTAAAACCAGTTTTTTTACTAACACTTGGGATATTTAATAATGTAATATCTGGATCAAAATTTAAGCTTCCTCTGAATTACAGATATTTTTGATTTTATTATACATATCATCCACACATTATTACAATTCACACACATCCATATGATTATTATAAATCAAAATATTATAATTTTTATCGACATTACTTACACTGAGATTATCCATTAACAAAACAGAATGCAAAATTATGGTTGTGAAAAAAATAACAGAAAAGGATAGTAGTGACTGTCCTATCTCAAAATGAAATATTAAACAGAAATCGTAAAATAGTTTTAATAGTTAATATAAATAGTTTAAAAAAAAGCAACAATAACATGGCTTCAACACGGACGCAATAGCGACATCTAATTACAGAAATCGTAAAATAGTTTCGAAACACAATTCAGATTTCTGCTTTATAATCTGAGCCTTCTAAAAATTGCAAGGCAAACAGACGTTTATAAAAAGATGTTAAAAGAGACATGGGAAATCTAAAATTTGTATTCCACGACATGTCTTTTACAACTAAGCAGAAATCCTTAGCGAATTGTGCTTCTAGTACTCCCACAGATGTAATCCGAATTAAATGAAAAAAGGCAGCAAATATTTGATTTCACGCAAACAAATCCTATGTATCTCTTGATACGTATTTCGACCTAATAGGTCTCATCAGAAGAGCTATTCATAGGGATTCTCAACGTGAAAAATCAATATTTTCTGCCCTTTAAGAAGCAACAATAACATGACTTTAATACGGACGCAAAAGCGACATCTAATTACGGAAATCGTAGAATAGTTTCGAAACAGAATTCAGATTTCTGCTTTATAATCTGTGCCTTCTAAAAATTGCAAGGCAAACAGACGTTGATAAAAGATGTTAAAAGAGACATGGGGAATCTAAAATTTGCATTCCACGACATGTCTTTTACAACTAAGCAGAAATCCTTAGCGAACTGTCCTTCTAGTACTCACACAGAGTAAATCCGAATAAAATGAGAAAAGGGAGCAAATATTTGATTTCACGCAAACAAATCCTATATATCTCTTGATACGTATTTCGGCCTAATAGGTCTCATCAGAAGAGCTATTCATAGGGGTTCTCAACGTGAAAAATCAATATTTTCTGCCTTTTAAGAAGCAACAATAACATGGCTTCAATACGGACGCAATAGCGACATCTAATTACAGAAATCGTAAAATAGTTGTTGTAAAAACAACCTATATAATATTGTAATCATATAGTTATTTTATCAAATTGTGCTCTCAGGTCGTCAGCTATCGTGTTAACGTGTGTGCGACTGATTTCCTACATCAGGGACCCGTCCTCCCCTCGTTATATAACTTACGAAAGACAGTGCCAATTTGCCTCTCGGCAAGTAAAGGCTGGGTGTGTGTGATCCCGAAAAGTACGTAAGCCGCGTATGCGCTATCGTGAGCCGGTGTTTTCAGTATTTTGTGTTAAAACGTATATAGTTGGTCTCTCTCAATTTTATCATTTCATGTATATCTGTTACTGCCTCCCCGCACTCACTGTAAAGCTAATATTTGTATAATTCTTTATGTAACTATCAGAACTGCGATAATTGTCAATGTTTGAACCAGCCCTTAAGTCTATGGTGTAAATAAATCGAAGGAAAATACCTCTTAATTGTTTTATTGCTTCAGTGGTCCTTAATAAATATTTTGAAGCAATTAGGTGTTCAAATACGCCTCTCCTAAATGTGGATAGTTTGGCAAGAAAGTTTACCCTTTCCACCAATAGTTTCGAAACACAATTCAGATTTCTGCTTTATAATCTGAGCCTTCTAAAAATTGCAAGGCAAACAGACGTTGATAAAAGATGTTAAAAGAGACATGGGGGATCTAAAATTTGCATTCCAGACATGTCTTTTACAACTAAGCAGAAATCCTTAGCGAATTGTGCTTCTAGTACTCACACAGAGTAAATCCGAATAAAATGAGAAAAGGCAGCAAATATTTGATTTCACGCAAACAAATCCTATGTATCTCTTGATACGTATTTCGACCTAATAGGTCTCATCAGAAGAGCTATTCATAGGGGTTGTTAACGTCAAAAATCAATATTTTCTGCCTTTTAAGAAGCAATAATAACATGGATTCAATACGGACACAATAGCGACATGTAATTACAGAAATCGTAAAATAGTTTCAAAACACAGTTCAGATTTCTGCTTTATAATCTAAGCCTTCTAAAAATTGCAAGGCAAACAGACGTTGATAAATGATGTTAAAAGTATCTCATTTTATTCGGATTTACTCT
Organism: Diabrotica balteata; assembly: GCA_918026665.1. NCBI lineage: Eukaryota > Metazoa > Arthropoda > Insecta > Coleoptera > Chrysomelidae > Diabrotica > Diabrotica balteata. The sequence goes on along the minus strand of OU898283.1, from coordinate 47,033,700 downwards.
GTGTGAGTACTAAAAGCACAATTCGCTAAGGATTTCTGCTTAGTTGTAAAAGACATGTCGTGGAATGCAAATTTTAGATTCCCCATGTCTATTTTAACATCTTTTATCAACGTCTGTTTGCCTTGCAATTTTTAGAAGGCTCAGATTATAAAGCAGAAATCTAAATTGTGTTTCGAAACTATTTTACGATTTCTGTAATTAGATGTCGCTATTGCGTCCGTATTGAAGCCATGTTATTGTTGCTTCTTAAAAGGCAGAAAATATTGATTTTTCACGTTGAGAACCCCTATGAATAGCTCTTCTGATGAGACCTATTAGGCCGAAATACGTATCAAGAGATACATAGGATATGTTTGCGTGAAATCAAATATTTGCTGCCTTTTCTCATTTTATTCGGATTTACTCTGTGTGAGTACTAGAAGCACAATTCGCTAAATATTTCTGCTTAGTTGTAAAAGACATTTCGGTTAAATGCAAATTTTAGATTCCCCATGTCTCTTTTAACATCTTTTTTCAACGTCTGTTTGCCTTGCAATTTTTAGAAGGCTCAGATTATGAAGCCGAAATCTGAATTGTGTTTCGAAACTATTTTACAATTTCTGTAATTAGACGTCGCTATTGCGTCCGTATTGAAGCCATGTTATTGTTGCTTCTTAAAAGGCAGAAAATATTGATTTTTCACGTTGAAAACCCCTATGAATAGCTCTTCTGGTGAATTAGGTCGAAATACGTATCAAGAGATACATAGGATTTGTTTGCGTGAAATCAAATATTTGCTGCCTATTCTCATTTTCTCATCTCGAAATATTAAACCTTTTTTAAAATATAAATAAATATTGAAGTTATATATATATATATATATATATATATATATATATATATATATATATATATATATATATATATATATAATAGCACTACGAGCCTAGTAGGCCCATGGCTTGAGCTGTTATTGTTTTCCATTTCTTCCTATTATTAGCCTTGTCCTTCCATCTTTCTATTCCCAGTGTTTCTAGGTCTTTCTCTACTTCTTGCTTCCATCTACTTCTCGGCCTTCCTCTTCTTTTTTTTGTACCCATTGTATGCATCAGAATCATTTTTGGTACTCGAGAATTTGTCATTCTTTCTATGTGCCCTAGCCACCTGAGTCTCTGAGCCTTTACTACTCCCACTATACTAGGATTCTTGTACATATCTTCTAATTCTTTATTTGTTCTTCTTTTCCATGTATTGTCTACTATCTTGCCTCCAAATATCTTTCTCAAAACCTTTCTTTCCCATATTTCGAGCATACCTGTTTCGCCTTTGTTCAGTGTCCACACTTCACTGGCGTAGGTTACCACTGGTTGTATAACTGTTTTGTAAATCCTTATTTTGGCATTCCTAGATATCTGTTTACTTTTTAATAGCCTGTTTAAGGAGTATACGCATCGGTTTCCTGCCATTATTCTTGATTGGAGCTCCTCTCTAATATTTGGTTTGCATGTGAACATCGACCCCAGGTATGTAAATCTTTCCACTGCTTCAAATATATATGCTTTTTCACCCTCTACTTCTATTTTTAGATTTCCTCCTTTTTGTTTACTGTCATCTATCCATTCCATGTATTTTGTCTTACTTTCGTTGATGGTTAAGCCTATTTTCTTTGCCTCTCTATCTAGCCTCTTTACTACTTCTTGTAGCTCCCATTTGCTTCGAGCCAGTATTACTACATCGTCTGCAAAGGCTAGACATTGGTGCTTTCTTTGGTATAACAATCCCTCTCTGTTGACATCTGCATCTCGTATGACCTTCTCCAAACACAAGCTGAATAGTATCGATGATAGGGGATCTCCTTGCCTTACTCCTTCACTGACTTCAAATTTTTCCGACATTATATTATTTATTTTAACTCTGCTCTCAGTCTTGGACAACGTTATTTGTATCATTCTTATAAGTTTTCTACTGATACCCAATTCTTCTAGTGCTTTGCTCATTTGGTTCCGTTTTATTCTATCGTACGCTTGTTTGAAATCAATGAAGAGGACCCTTGTCGGCAGATTGTGTTGATAACTTTCCGCTTGCAATTCTCTGAGCGTAAATATCTGATCTATTGTACTTCTACCAGGTCTGAAGCCACATTGGTACTCGCCGACAATGTTTTCTATCACTCCTGCCAATTTGTCCTTTATACACGCTGCAAGAATTTTGTATGCAGTATTCAATAGTGATATCCCTCTGTAATTTTGACAATCTGTCCTATCGCCATTCTTATAAAGTGGGCATATAATTGCATCTGTCCATTCTTGTGGTAGTTGTTCTTTAATCCAAATCTCCTTTATTAATTTGAACATTTGCTCCTCTAGCGTTTTCCCTCCATATTTGAACATCTCTGCAGTTATATTATCACTTCCTGGACTCTTGTTATTTTTTAATTTCTTTATTATTTCCTTTATCTCGTTTCTGGTAGGGGGTGTTTCTTCTGTCTCATTTATTTGGTTCCTATGTTTCTCCGTTCTTATAGGCTGTTGCTGTTCTATCCTGTTTTCGTCATTTAGCAATTCATCGAAGTATTCTTTCCATCTAGCGGCTATTTCATTTTCTCCACTAATGGCGTTTCCCTCTTTATCTTTGTAAAATATTGTTTTTTGTTGGTATCCTCTTTTTTCATTTTTTACTCCCTGGTATAAATTTCTAATTTCTCTATTTTTGTAATTTTCTTCTATTTCTTTCAGCTGATTTTCCATGTACTTTCTCTTTTTCATTCTCAAAACTTTTTTTACGATTTTTCTTTGTTTTTCATATCTGTTTCTTGTTTCTTCCGTATCCCTTTTGATCATATCCATCCTTAGTTTACTTCTTTCTTCAATTTCCTTCTGGCATTCTTCGTCAAACCAATCCTTTTTCTTTTTAGTTATATATTTATTGCATTCTTTAGCTGTGTTACTGATAATCTGCTGAATTTTGTCCCAGTCCTTGTCTATGTGCCCTTCTAGGTGTATTTCATTTAATTTTCTATCGATACCTTTTCTATACATTTCTTGTTCTTCTTGCGTTACAAGCCGCACTGGTTTATTTGTGTTCGTATTTTTTCTTTTGCGATTTTTTTCTTCCGGTATCAGTTGAGCCATTTTAATTCCTAACATGAAGTGATCCGAGTCAGCGTCTGGTCCTCTGTATGTTCGCACGTTCTTTATACATTTTCGGTCTTCTCTCTCTATTAGTACATGGTCAATTTGATTTAATGTTTTTCCATCTGGGGATCGCCATGTTGCTTTGTAGATGCTTTTTCTCTCGAAATATGTACTCATTATTAGCATATTTTTTTCTTTGGCAAAATCTATCAAAAACTGCCCGTTCTCATTAGTTTCTTCGTGTTTGCTAAATTTTCCTATAGTTGTTCTATATATTTCTTCTTTTCCTATCTTTGCATTTGCGTCCCCCAGTACTACTTTAATGTCATATCTTGGAATACTTTCAAATACCCTATTAACTTCACAGTAGAAATCCTCTTTTACTTCAATATCTTTTTCTTCTGACGGTGAGTGAATGTTAATGAATGTGATTTTTTGATATTTTCCTCTTATTCTTAGACAACATAGACGATCAGATATTGGTTTTGTAGCAATATTTTAGAATTAATGATGGAAAGTCAGCAACTGATCTGTTTGCTACATATGCTAGCGGTAGCTGTTCATCGGCGAGCAATGGTCGTAGATACTGTTGCTTTAGTTTATAAAAAAAAATGTTAAAATTAAAAGTGAAATTTGAATTTAAATTTAATGTGTGGAAATTGAATTATAAAATAGTCGTGCCCAGAGCGCCACTTTATTTATACAGTTAAGTAATACTTCACCAAACAAAGAAAAATGAAGACTGCGATTAAATGATTTAACTCTTACTTACCAAAAAAAACTAATATTACCAAAATTGCAAAATTGTAGACTCCAAAATCAAAACACAGATTCAACTAACAAAAGCTTGTTTTATTTTATTTTAATTAAATAGAAATTTAACAAATTATTGAAAAATAGCAAATATTTAATTGAGCCGTAAGTACATAAAAAAAATAATAGTCAATATGACATTGCAAAGTGACCTTTAGATTGAAAGTTTAAAAAAAATAACATTTTATAAATGTACTTAGTAATTGGAAAATATATTAATATTTAAACAATTAAATATATATGCCTAACTATGTGAGTTAGTGGTATAGTATTAAAAAAAATTATAACTCATTACTTTGATTCTTGAAAAAAAAATATTATACCTAGTACCTTTTATAGCTATAAGGGTTTACACTTTATTGAAATATTTTATTAAAAATACTTAAAGAAAAAATATTTAAGCCACTATTTGCGGTATATCATAAAACAAAATAACTTTCTGTAAGATATTATCTTTTAAAAAAATAAAAAATTGCAAAAAAAACCTGTTCTCAAGCCTACTATTCCCAAAGCAGCTTAGGTGGTAGAGGTTGATTTGGAGAAGTTTGAAGGAGTCCTGGAGGCAATTTAAAGTTGGAGCAGAGAACAATGGCTCGAACACGAACACATGGCCATGCTTTCAGGAAGCAAAAATCGAGAAGTCTTCTTGGGATTGAAGTGATGTTGGTGGTAACTAATTGATTTTTCCACAGCCCTATTATCGCCGACAAATTGGAGGCATCAGGGACTGTAACTGGTGGTTGGACCCACGTGTGGTTGCACAGGATTCAGGAGCAGAATAAGTTACCCAGAAAATGGTAATTCCTCGAAAAGGAATAGGCTTCCAGCTAGTCCCCTCTCAAAATTTAGGGGACACAAGGCAACTAAACCCGACAAAAATGCAAAAGCCCTTTCATTTCGGCCATGGCTTAATATAAAGCCAAAAATTTTACAAAAAATAGGAAGTGATGATTTGTTGACTAATGTCAGAGACAAACAGAAGACCAATCTCATAGAGAAAAATTCCCTAGGTTAATTAACAGTCTATGGTAAATTTGGGCCTTAGAACAACGACTTTCTTGAAAAACCGCCTAAATTATAAGCAGACAATCATAGATTCTCGAACAGTGAGACGACCTTACTCGAAGCAATAAACCGAAGACAACAGGTGTTTAACTTCAGATCGATACATTTGTTGACATTTTTCACAAAGTCAAAACAGCTGGCCGAGAAGAATAAAACAATTTAACTTTTCGTTGAAAATTAATAATTATGTACACCTTCTACAAAATAGAGAGGCAGAAAGGTAAGTCATTTATTACATGATATTCGACATTACATAATTACCATTAACTTTATTTTCAGATTGGTGAAGATGGATTATATTTTGTTACTAAAAATCAAATTTCAACTACCAAAACCCAGAAACTAGAAGTTTAATCTATAAAATTAAATATATACTTCCATCCATATCTGTACACTAGTTATTTAAATGAATAAAGTATGTTCATGACTACTTAATATTTATTGTGTTTATAGTAAAAACCAGGTAAGCAATTTTTAACTGCTACAAATTCCCTTTCTCCCTCCAAAAAAAATATGTTGACTTGTCAATATATTTTTTATCAAGTCTAAATGAAAACAAATTTAAATTCAACACCATTTTATAATAAGGTTCATTTAAGTTGAGTTACGTTCACCCTTAACTACTATTTAATTTTTCACAAAATGTTTAACGTGCATTGATGTGCAAGTGCATTAACATAAAAGTATAATTTAGTTTAAGTCTATAGTTTAAACTTTTCAAATTATTTGAGCTTGTTTTATTGAGGAGGTAACTACGCGTACCACACGTCCTAAAAGGAGACAATATCGATAAAAGTCACAATGGGGTAAAGTCAAAACAGGTATGTCTATCAATAAAACTAAAAATGAAAAAATCATTATTGCTCAAGTATTTTGTTCATTCTTGAACTTACTGTGAATAGTCAAGTAAATACATTTTATCTACAGATGAAAATTAAACTAATAAAAAAAATACTAAAAATACTAAAAATACTAAAACGTTTTAGTTCAAAATTACTAAGTGATAATTTTTCGTAAAGTATCACTGATGAACCAATTTCTGTTGCTTTTACCCTACTGAAACATCAGAATTCGAACCATAATATGGTTTAAGATCAGAAATATGCCAGTTACCAGCATTCGATCCATCAATGTGGTCTAGTGCATATACTAATCTCGAAATCCTTTGTCGTACAGTACACAAAACATATTTGGGTGCAAGCTTGGCAGAAAATTTCAATACTGCGTTGGAAAGGACTTTATTTCTCTTCCAAACCTTGTCACCTACATTATAGAAGTGATCTCTTCTACGCAGATTATAACTCTTCTCATATCTTTTATGAGCAGTGTCAAGTTTTTTCTTAACATCTTCAAAAATAGGTCTTAAACCTTCTAAATCTCTTACAAAGTTATCTCTACTACCTGGAGATAATTCAAAATTCTGAGTGCTTTTGAGCTCTCCATAATACTTTCCTGAGGTAGGAATATTTCTCCCAAAAACTAAGAAGTTTGGCGTATAGCCATGAACCTCATGCTTAGCCGAATTAATCGCTAACTGAAATTGATCTATTTCTGTATCCCAATATTTATGCTCTTGAACATAACTACGAATAACTGTACCAACAGTTTTGTTGTTGCGTTCAACAAAATTGCAATGTGGGCTATATCGTGGAGTAAACCAAATTTTTTGAATTTCATATTTATCAATGAGTTTTTTGAATACTTTGCCGGCAAACTGACTCCCATTATCACATAATATTACCCTAGGTACACCAAACTTTAAAAATACTTGATTTTCAACTATTCTTGCTATAGTAGGGGCTATAGCTGCTTTAAGCGGAAATAAAAGAGTAAATTTAGAAAACCAATCCCCTATGACTAATAAATAACAATTTCCTTTTGTACTTCTTGGAAAAGGTCCTTGAAGATCTAAAGACAAAATTTCAAAAGGAAAGTTTACAGTTTTTTGAGAACCCATTAACCCTACTTTAGAACTATTTGGCATTTTTTGAGATTGACAAACTTCACAAGATTTAACAAATTTTGAAACATCTACCCTCTGTTTTGGCCAATAATATAATTCTTGGACTCTACCTAATGTTTTGTAAAAACCAAAGTGACCTGCAGTGGAAGGATTGTGGCAACTAGCAATGACATCTTTAATCTGAGAACGTGGAACTAAACGTTTCCATTCATGGCAGTTTGAAGAAACTGGCAATGTGTTAGGTATGTATTTGTATATGAATCCATCTATTATTTTCCACTGTGGATAAGACTTGGGTTTTTCTAAAATTTTGGTTCTTAGAGAAAGATACCAATTATCTGAATCTTTAGGTTGAATTTCTAAAATTGCATTTTCTACAGGGTGATCTAATTTAATATCTGAATTTGGCTTTTCTACAGGGTGATCTGAATTGACAATATTTGGTATTCTGCTTAGAGCATCTGGTAATACATTAGCTTTTCCTTTTTTATGTATTAATTCAAAATCATACTGCCTAAGAGTAATCGCCCATCGAGCTAATCTACCTTGAGGTTCTTTCAGGTTGTTTAAAAATAAAAGTGCAGAATGATCTGTAATACAGCAAAATCTACTACCCTCTATATAACCTCTGAATTTTTTAATCAAAAATAACAAAGCTAAAAGTTCTTTTTCAGTAACAGTATAATTACGTTCACTTCTAGACAAGGTTCTAGAAGCATATGCTATGACACGTTCCTGACCATCAATTTCTTGGGTCAAAGCTCCCCCTAAAGCAAATTGAGATGCATCACAGTGAATAGTGAATTTTTTAGTAAAGTCAGGCGAAACTAAAATAGGTGCACTAACTAAGGCTTCTTTTATTTGACAAAAAGACTTTTCAGCTATATCATTCCAAACTATGTTTTGAGATTTACGTTTACCTTTTAAAAGATCATTAAGAGGAGATACTAAAGCGGAAAAGTTACTTATGAAGCGCCTATACCAAGAACATAACCCTAAAAATCTTTTAACTTCTGTATAAGTTCTTGGACGTGGATAATTAACCATAACTGAAATTTTATCAGGGTCAGTACGCAACCCTTCTACGTCAACCACAAAACCAAGATACTTAAGTGATGTCTTAAAAAATTCACACTTTTTTAAATTTATTGTTAGGTTAGCTTCTAATAACTTTGCTAAAACCTCGTTTAAGAGCCTAAGATGATCCTCAAAATTCTCAGTTACTAGAATAATATCGTCGAGGTAACAGAAAAGATAAGGTTCATACTTCGGACCAAAGATAGAATCACACAATCGTTGTTGTGTTTGTGCAGAATTACACAGACCAAATGGCATTACTGAAAATTGGAATAATCCTCTACCTGGCACACTAAACGCTGTTTTTTCCTTAGACTTTTCATCTAATGGGATTTGCCAAAAGGCTTTTCTCAAGTCTATACTAGAGATGTATTTAGCCTTACCTAACATGCTAAGTATACGGTCTATTCTAGGTAATGGATAGGAATCATGTTTTGTTATTTCGTTCAATTTTCGACCATCAAAACAAAAACGATATTCACCTGTCTTTTTCTTTACTAATAAAACTGGGCTATTCCAAGGACTAAAAGAAGGTTCTACAACTCCTAGCTTTAACATTTCATCAAGTTCTTTGTTTAAAATATCTAACATATAGGGTGACATCAAGTATTGGGGTACCTTGAATGGTTTGGCATCGCCTGTCTCAATATTCAACTTAATTTTATCAGTACGGCCTAACTTTTTCTCATTACTTATTTTTTCAAAAGAATCGACTACCTTTTTTGCAACTGCTTTTTGGGTTTTGGTTAAATGATTCAAATCTTTTATACCTTCTGAAGGCTTTGTTAAATTTACATCCGACACTGTACACAGAGCAGATTCAGTTAGATTGCATTGTATATCCCATTTAAAATTTTGAAAATCTACTTTAACTTGAAAAATTTCACAAAAATTCATGCCAAATATTATAGAATGAGATATTGTAGGAACTACTACAGCGGGTACTATTTTATAAATATTATTAATTAAAATTGGTAAGTCAACTTTACCTGAAACAAACTGAGAATTTCCATCTGCTGTGGAAATATTTTTTATTTCACAATTACTATCAATTAAAATCCCTAATTTTTCTAAAAGTTTAATACCTTGACTCCCAACTACTGAAATATTAGCACCGCTATCAAGTAAAGCTACGATAGGCATTTCCAACAACTTTACTTGTATGTAAGGTCGATTATCCTTTTCTTTTTTAATACATAAAGGTGAAATTTCATTATTATTAAATTTACTTTTATAAAAATCCCTTACTTTAATTTTCCACATATCCCAATCTTGTTGATCAAAAAATGAAACTATGTTTTTACTAGATTTGTTTGCAGTTACAGGTTTACTAGAATTAAATGAATTTATAAATTTACTAGAATTAAATGAAACTACTGGTTTACTAAAATGACTAAAATTAAATTTATTGTTGGCTTTGAACTTAAAACTTTGAAGTGCTCGAGAGCCAACTGCTGGAACACCTACTTTACGTTTTTTGAACAAACAGGGCATTCTTTAATAGTCACATTTTCCTTACCACATTTATAACAAAATTTGCCTTGGGCAGGAGCCCTACAATTTACATGAGTGTGATTAGGCATATTACACTTCCAACAAATTATATTTTTAGATTTATTCGAAAAAGATCCACTATATTTATTTTTACCTCTATAGTTATTTTTTCCAAAATTATCACCTTGAAATTGGGGTTTATTATTTTTATTAGTGGTGGCAGTTTGTGACGGACCTAAGGAAGAAGATTCAGATACATATGCTAATTCTGATTCTAGAAAATAATTATCAGACTTACTACTTGAACATAAACTCAAAATATCTGCCTCCTCTAGTTTTTTACATAAAGAACTTATTTCTTCTACCAATTGTATTTCATGTAGTGCTAATCTTTTTCTATATTCAGGCTGAAGGCCATTCCTAATATGTTTGACTTTAGTTGATTCACACGGTTTACGAGATAGTCTGGAAAACAATGTTTCCATACATGCAATATACAACACTACAGGTTCATTTCTGGCTTGAAAACGTTTCTTAATGGTTTCCCAAAGATCATCATCGATATCAGACTTTAAAAAATCTTGCTTTAATTTATTCACTAAACTATCCCAATCGTTAACTAAAGTTTTAACCTGTCTAAACCAAAATTTAGCTTTTTGTGAGAACAAATCACTAGCTGATTCAAATAACTGTTGTTTTGATATATCCCTAGAGTGAGCCATCTCTTCTACATTTTCTATAAATGATAATAAATTTTTTGGATTACCATCAAAGCTAAGTCCTAACTTGTAAACTGGTACATGTTTATACTGTGGTGAATGAAACATTGTGGAATTAATATGACTTTGTGTAGGATTTACCTGTGTTGAATTTAAGATGACATTACTATTAACATTTGGTTCTACATTAGTAACCTTTTCTTGGAGATCTGCCTCCATAACTAAAATTGTAGCAAGAGATTCATTCTTAAATTCTGTTTTAGTTAAACTGTCTGAGTCATTGGCATCAATTTTTAAACGTTTTATCCTATTTACAAGATGGGCTAACCTAGACTCTATTCTCTTATAAACTGAATCTGTATTTGGACCTTCAAAATCATTTATTAAAGTTTCTATTGAACTAATAGTTGTTTCTATATCAACTTTTTCATTATCAAAATCAAAATCAGGATCTTCCAAAGTCAAAATATCAGAACCTTGTTTCCTTTCTTTATCAAAAAGTCTAGCAAGAGCCTTACGTTTATCAGCAACAGGCCTATTTGTAACAATACCCCTCAATTTTAACTCATAGTCTAACTCCGTGGACAATAAATGTACTGGTTTGCAAAGCGGATCCATTTTAGATGTACTGACAAAATTAAATTACTAAAAACTATTCAAGGTCTAAAATTACTATTAATTTATCTCAAAGTTTAAAACCGATACTATAAATTATGGCAAGTACTCAAAAATACTCAAAATTTACCAATATACAAATACTTCTGCATATATTTGTAACTCAAAATACTCATAAATTTGAACTCAAAAACTTTTATCAAAACCTTCAACTTAATTCCCAAATATTTGTACTAAAATTCTCAGAAATTTTATCAAAATTTACCAAAATAAGTTTCATCAAACCTCATACTTTATTCACTTTAACTCCCAGTGTACTGATCACCAGCAAAAAAAAAATTTATTTAAAATTATGATATCAAATACCTTCAACCTCCTCTTGCAAAAAATGTAAATAATTCTCAAACCTCTGTGTTTAAATCTGGTCTACAATTTTGGTTAATGACTATTTTATAAATTCAAAGAAGAGACTCTAAAAATTTCTCAGGCCCCACGGACAAGGGTGCCATTTTAATATGTAGCAATATTTTAGAATTAATGATTCATTAGCAGGAAAGTCAGCAACTGATCTGTTTGCTACATATGCTAGCGGTAGCTGTTCATCGGCGAGCAATGGTCGTAGATACTGTTGCTTTAGTTTATAAAAAAAAATGTTAAAATTAAAAGTGAAATTTGAATTTAAATTTAATGTGTGGAAATTGAATTATAAAATAGTCGTGCCCAGAGCGCCACTTTATTTATACAGTTAAGTAATACTTCACCAAACAAAGAAAAATGAAGACTGCGATTAAATGATTTAACTCTTACTTACCAAAAAAAACTAATATTACCAAAATTGCAAAATTGTAGACTCCAAAATCAAAACACAGATTCAACTAACAAAAGCTTGTTTTATTTTATTTTAATTAAATAGAAATTTAACAAATTATTGAAAAATAGTAAATATTTAATTGAGCCGTAAGTACATAAAAAAAATAATAGTCAATATGACATTGCAAAGTGACCTTTAGATTGAAAGTTTAAAAAAAATAACATTTTATAAATGTACTTAGTAATTGGAAAATATATTAATATTTAAACAATTAAATATATATGCCTAACTATGTGAGTTAGTGGTATAGTATTAAAAAAAATTATAACTCATTACTTTGATTCTTGAAAAAAAAAATTATACCTAGTACCTTTTATAGCTATAAGGGTTTACACTTTATTGAAATATTTTATTAAAAATACTTAAAGAAAAAATATTTAAGCCACTATTTGCGGTATATCATAAAACAAAATAACTTTCTGTAAGATATTATCTTTTAAAAAAATAAAAAATTGCAAAAAAAACCTGTTCTCAAGCCTACTATTCCCAAAGCAGCTTAGGTGGTAGAGGTTGATTTGGAGAAGTTTGAAGGAGTCCTGGAGGCAATTTAAAGTTGGAGCAGAGAACAATGGCTCGAACACGAACACATGGCCATGCTTTCAGGAAGCAAAAATCGAGAAGTCTTCTTGGGATTGAAGTGATGTTGGTGGTAACTAATTGATTTTTCCACAGCCCTATTATCGCCGACAAATTGGAGGCATCAGGGACTGTAACTGGTGGTTGGACCCACGTGTAGTTGCACAGGATTCAGGAGCAGAATAAGTTACCCAGAAAATGGTAATTCCTCGAAAAGGAATAGGCTTCCAGCTAGTCCCCTCTCAAAATTTAGGGGACACAAGGCAACTAAACCCGACAAAAATGCAAAAGCCCTTTCATTTCGGCCATGGCTTAATATAAAGCCAAAAATTTTACAAAAAATAGGAAGTGATGATTTGTTGACTAATGTCAGAGACAAACAGAAGACCAATCTCATAGAGAAAAATTCCCTAGGTTAATTAACAGTCTATGGTAAATTTGGGCCTTAGAACAACGACTTTCTTGAAAAACCGCCTAAATTATAAGCAGACAATCATAGATTCTCGAACAGTGAGACGACCTTACTCGAAGCAATAAACCGAAGACAACAGGTGTTTAACTTCAGATCGATACATTTGTTGACATTTTTCACAAAGTCAAAACAGCTGGCCGAGAAGAATAAAACAATTTAACTTTTCGTTGAAAATTAATAATTATGTACACCTTCTACAAAATAGAGAGGCAGAAAGGTAAGTCATTTATTACATGATATTCGACATTACATAATTACCATTAACTTTATTTTCAGATTGGTGAAGATGGATTATATTTTGTTACTAAAAATCAAATTTCAACTACCAAAACCCAGAAACTAGAAGTTTAATCTATAAAATTAAATATATACTTCCATCCATATCTGTACACTAGTTATTTAAATGAATAAAGTATGTTCATGACTACTTAATATTTATTGTGTTTATAGTAAAAACCAGGTAAGCAATTTTTAACTGCTACAGTTTAAACTCTACAATTGATGCTTTTAACGCTTTATTTACCAAAAATCCTGTGCCTAATATTCTGTTTCTGCCTCCACTATTAAAAAATAAGCTATTTTCAATTTCCAGCATTTCCTGACCCAGTTGCTTTGTTTCTTGTAGTGCCACTACGTCAAATTTAAACTTTTCAATTTCTTTAGTTAAGTGTTTCAGTTTTCCTTCCTCAAAAGTACCCCTTACGTTCCACGTTCCTACCATTAAGTGATCTTTTGGATATGTGTTTCTATTGTCTTTTTTTGTATTTTTTATCTTTAAATCACCCTTTCCTATGACAATGTTACCGGTATTCATGTCCTTGTTCCTTGCGTTGTTCGTCTTCGTATTTTTACTATCATAGCCGTTTTCTAGTTTTTTGAGTTTGTTATTTCCATTTTATCTTCCTTGCTATTCCACTTCCATTCAACACCATTTATCATCATTTTCCTTGCTCCTATTTTGACTTCGTTTCCTTTGTTTCTTTCCTCTTGTGCAATTTTTCTTATTATTTTTTGAATTTCTCTCTCTCTCACCGTTGTGTCATCATTGATGTATACCTTTTCCTTTTTGACGTCCTTTAACTTTGCTTTATTCTTCATAACTTTTCTCTTTTCTTGTTGGTTCTCCAGTTCAATTAGGCACGTTTTTGGACCTAGTTTGTGGGCCGTCTTTATTTTGGCCTCTACTGCAAGGTGATCTTTTATAAAATTGCCAATTGCTTTCTTCAATACCAGCTGATCCTGCGTATCAATTGCTAGCCCGTTCATTACCACATTATTTCGCCTTCTCTGTTTTTCTATAATTTCTATGTTGTCTCGTATTTCCCTTAATTCTTTCTTAATCTGTATGTTTTCCTCTTTAAAATTTTATTATCATTCTTTAGTTCCTTGTTTTCCCTTATTAGATGTTCAACTACCTCCTTGTATTCCTTTTGGTCTTCTTTTATTTGTCTAATGTCGCTGGTTAGGTTGCTCATCATTTCTAGCAATTTATCAAGTTTTGCTCCATCCTCTTTTCCTCCTGTCTTCTGAGGGGTTCTTGTTAGTTTTTTATTTTTTCTGGATCTCTCTTCCTCTTGCTCATCATCCTCTCCTCTATTCTTTCTTTTTGCTCCTTCATCTGTTGTTGTATCGTCACTGTCCATATACGTTTTACCTTGTAGATATTTTTCCATCCTTGTATGCTTTTCCTTTTTTTTTTTTTCACTTCGCGGATTACTTTCAACTCTGATTGGCGCCAGACACTATCTCTCGCTTCAACAGCTCGGAAGAAACAGTATCTACCACTTCCTGTTGAATCCCCTATTCGAAGTCTCGACTAATTTTGTATTCCGTGGCAAACACGAAACTTTGCACACATTGGCAACGTCGCAATTCAATTAAACGTAGCTTCCTTCCCAGTGTTAGTTCTTATCAGTTAACCTCGCTTTTTTCCCTTATCCGATTATTCACTTTGTTATTGTTTTTTTGCAGTTTTCGGTGTTTATTTTTGCACAGTTGTTACCTTATTCAGTTATCTCAATTCTCACTACAACGTATTGAATTATTTCCTGTTGCAACTCTCGAATTTCGGGTTTATCGCAGACAGAAAATAAAACAAAAATTTTCAACTCCGCGCCACGTTGCCGAATGAGTAAATATTGAAGTTAACTTTATTTAAAAGAAGACTAATACAACACTTTATAATTTTTTAATTTTTCATGAAACCAAATCGTTTTGTTAATTACTTATCAAAATTTTAACAAAATATACCTGGTATTACTGGTTAGTATTTCCCTTAAGAAAAATTCTTGGGATTGGAATGAAATCAAAAACAATGTCCTACACAAACTGCAAATGGTCTGGGATGACTATGAAACACAAAATAGATAAATATTGGGGGGTAGAACATTGACTCAGGCTTTGGATTATCCTGTACGACAACAGAAAGCAGTCTTCAAAACTCAGCTGCTAAATTATTTTTTAAAAAC
Source organism: Diabrotica balteata (assembly GCA_918026665.1). Taxonomy (NCBI): domain Eukaryota; kingdom Metazoa; phylum Arthropoda; class Insecta; order Coleoptera; family Chrysomelidae; genus Diabrotica; species Diabrotica balteata. Next base: position 47,018,454 of record OU898283.1, on the reverse strand, counting down.
ATGTGGACCTCTCAAAATATTGAAAATGCTGTTTTACAAATTCTTACATAGGACACTACACAAAAAATTGGTGATTACCTCAAAAAAAAAAAAGACTGCCAAATAGCCCATCAAAAAATCTTCAGCCCAAATTCACCTCTCAACTCAAAAAATTGCCGGCTTTGAAGAAGTACACGCGTAAAGTTATTTCATCATCATAAGTATCTTCGAATTGGTAGACAATCCGTGGTAGATCTTGACCTGCTCACAAAGAAGTCGCTACTCCTGTCGATTGCTGAAAACTTACCTCCATCTTCTAACCCTTAGAATCTGTAAGTCTTCTTAAACATCATCAATCTATCTCATTCGTGGTCGTCCTCTGCTTCTTGTGCCCTCTGGTTTTAAAATGTTAATCTCTTCGTGTATTCGTGATCTGTCATCCTAACAATGTGTCCAGCCCATCTAGGTCTCTGCACTTTAACGAATTTCACAATATCTGGATCGGTGTAGAACTGATATAGTTCAAAGTTGTATCTTCAACGCCATAGCCCATTTTCATTTACGGCCCCAACAATCTTTCTAAGAATTTTTCTATCAAAAATATCAAAAAGTCTTTCATTATTGTGAGATAAGGTCCACGTTTCATCCCCTATATCAAGACCGGTCTTATAAAGGTCTTGTATATATTAAGCTTTACTGCACGTTTTTCGTCGCTTGTCGTGTTTTTTGCCTTTACTAGAGATGCAAGATATAAATTCTTTGACTTGCTCAAAGATATGGTTGTTAATTTAAATTTTCTGTTAGATATTTCAAGGATTTTTAGAAACCAACATATATTTGATTTTTTCTCGTATACTACAAGTCCTAATTCACTAGCTGCATCTGCAAGCCTTGTAAAAAAACACTGCACCATTGCATTCATAATTTTACCTACTATAACTATATTTCTATAAAAGCTTTTTCTGCTGAATCAAATTCCTAACTCCAACTGTTTCTCTTTGTCTCCTATTTATACGACCTTTCTTAACCCCTCGTCCAGTTTTCGCTACCACCCAATCGGAACTTGTTTAATTGACGCTTTTTATTTGATTATGTACCTTAAGAGTGCTTAGTTTTCAAAATTGTAGAAATTTATTTAATTAAAACGCAAACTTTATCTACGTAGTAAATATTTTTTTTGGATGTTTTGCATAACACCTAGGTAAACAAACTTCAAGACATTTTTATAGGTACCAGCCATGGGCGTATTAATTAAATCATTTTTTATCTCTTCTTTTGCATCTAGCTTGATTTGTCTTTGGTGTGCTCTATTTTTGTTATCTCTTGCTTCCAGGAACTTTTCGTCAAACCATTCGTTTCGTCATACTTGTTTCATAAATATATTGTAAAACTTTAATTTAACTACGCCAATGACCTTTTGAGGTTGAGGCATAAATAAATAAACATTTTGTAAAATTTTTCCAACAAACCTATTATTAGTATTAAATAAACTGTTTTCATCAAATATTATTTTTTGTGCTGAAAATTAGCCTCAAGGATTTCCTGCCTGGAAAATCTATCCTGTTCGTGTTTGTTTGAAATTTGGCTGCAGGACAAAGTGATTTAAAATGTAAAATTCCTATATCAACAAAAATTCGATTTAAATATGTATGTATGTAGCTCTGCCAAAACCAGATTTGTAAAGGATTTACCTACATTATGTATAAAAGTGCTATGCAATAAGAGATTAAAACAACATTGTAAGTAAAAGGGATTGACCTGAATATTATTTGTATTCTTGATTTCTATTTATTGAAATAAAATATCAGAATCACTACAAACAAACTAAAAACTCCATAAAAGTTTAATGGTATAGTATACATAAAAATATTAATTTAGACATCACGAAACGTAAATTAATCTCAATTGGCTTAAACGCCAGTAGTTAATTATATTACCTCATCTGTCAAATAAACGTCAAAGTTTTAAATACACATTTTAAATTTCCTCACGGATTTTAAAGATTTAAACAGTATTAAACAGATAAATTATTCCACCGACGAGTTAAAAATACGAAGAAATTCCCACTCAGGTAGCCTACGAGTAAACATTACCGTGCCTTATCGGTAATAATCGATTTCTACCAGTTTACGAACCAGTAACAATTATGTGAAAATTCGAATTATTTTGTGTGTTATGGAAACAGCAATTATCATTGAACTATAATATTATTATATTCAACTGACCGAAAACTGCAGATACAGGTAACTGTTATATCACTATTTTTTACCCACAGTGTCCTACTAGGACGTCTGTTCCAATATTAAAAATTAAGTGAAGTGTTTTTGGTATCCAGGAACACTCACAATAATGAACCCAAATCCAAAACTCATAACTCCACAAGTCCACCCCACAAAATCATATGTCGCTGCTACTTTATCCAAACCTCCACCTCCTACTTTCCCACGGAAGGAGCAAGCCATTTTAATACACGCTATTCCAAATACTGTTTTATTTGACTATGTTAAAGCTATAGGAGACATTGTAATCCCAAAAAATATTACCTTTGCATCACGTATCCCAAATAACCTCATCTGTATTTATCTTTCCTCGCCTACAGTTGTTGATAACCTTCTAAAAACACATCAAAATATCTCTATCAACTCTACAGTAGTTCCCATCAGAAGACTTATCACCCCAGCTAAACGCCTTCTTATATCTAACGTATCTCCTTCAATTCCACATTCCATAATTGAGAAAGCCCTTAAAGATATTGGATTACAGCTGGTCTCTCCTGTGTCATTTGTGAAATGTGGTGCACTCGGAGAAGGTTATGCACACATAATGAGCTTCCGAAGAGTAACGTATATTATCCCCGATAAGGAGAACTTTTCACTAGATAGTAACTTCGTTATTACATACGAAAACACTCCTTATAGAATATTTATTTCTACGGATAAATTGCATTGTTTTTTATGTAAAGAGGTCGGACATACCGCTGACTCATGTACCAATAATACAACTACTTTTTCTCAAACTGAACTACCCCATCTAGAGCCCTCTTCATCTGAAACTACTGATATAATTTCTGACGTAAGCACTCCTGATCAATTAGACCTAACTACCCCAAACTGCACAGAAACCCCTACTGACATAGATACTGAAACTATACTCCCATCAATTCCACCCACAAAAAGACAAAAAAGAGCTATATCAACAGACAGCAATTCTGATATTCCTTCTCTTTTATCTTCAGCAAGTACACCCGAACCACCGTCTAACCAAATGTTTCCTCCGTTATCCACAAAAACTAACACTGTCTCCAAACCTCACAAGAAAAAAACAAAAACTACAAAATCAGAGGAACATATTCTAACAGCTAGTTCACTACAATCCGTAGCGGCCATTTATGAAAATAATCCATCTGGTCTAACTTTGACCGAGACTCAGTTTATTGCTTTCCTAGAAAATACACATGGTAATCCTAGTCCACTTAATGAAGCTTTTGTGTTTACTTCAAATATTGAAGGACTCTTACACGACATAACAGTTCTCCATTCAGAAACTAAGGAAAGATCCCTTAAAAATCGACTTACCAGACTTCAAAAGAAAATCAAAAGACAGCTAAACTCAGATGACTCTGATAATATCAGCGTCTCATCTGAACTTCTAACCGATAATGAAACCAATACCCTCCTCTCCCAACAGCCAGAACAACCATCTCAGTTGACCCTTTCCCCTTCAACTCAAGCTTCACCTTCAATTTAATCCAATGGAATTGCGATGGGTTCTTTCCCCGTATTGAAAGAATCCAACAACTAGTGACAGAAAAACAACCTGATATCATATGTCTACAAGAAACAAACTCAAAAATATCTAAGCTTCCCACATTAAAAAAGTTCGAAGGATACCATTATATCAGAACTAATTGTAACAGAGCCAGTGGTGGGACATCTATTTTTATTTCCAGTGAAATATATTCATCCCATCTCCTCATCACCACGGAACTCGAGGCTATAGCCGTAACTACTTGGTGTCCAAATAAACTTACGATATGCAGTGTATACATTCCTCCTAACTACCCTCTTCAAGAAATCGAAATTCTAAATCTTATCTATCAGCTCCCCGCTCCATATATTCTAGTAGGTGACTTCAATGCTCATAACTTTATGTGGGGGTCAAACCACACTAATAGCAAAGGTAAAACTATAGAAAACGTTATCAATTGCACAGGCTCCTGTCTACTAAATACAGGCTCTAATACGCATTTGAACTTTTCCTCTGGCACATTTTCGGCTATAGATCTTAGTTTTAGCGACCCAAAAACATATACTTCACTATCTTGGAAAACTTCAGATGATCTTTATGACAGCAACCACTTTCCAATATTTGTATCATCTGATAGCTCCAACCATGAACAAACTATAACCAGAAACTTCTGGCGACTAAAAAATGCCGACTGGAATGACTATACTTCACAAACAGATAACACCTTACCTTTTCTATCCCTATCCGACAATATTAACAATAATCTATTATTAATCACCGATTCCATACTTAAAGCTGCAAATTTGCACATAGGCAAAAATAATATTTCACATAAAAGAAAGGCAGTACCTTGGTGGAATACATCTTGCCAAACCGCAACAGAACAACAAAAATTAGCTCTTAAAAATTACCGTAAAAACAAAAATCTGGAGAATCTCATTGAACTAAAGAAAACCAGAGCCAAAGCCCGATTTATTATAAAACAAAGTAAAAAATCATCTTGGAGAGAATATGTATCTTCCATTAATTCAAGAACCAATCCGGTGGATCTTTGGAAAAAGATTAGACAAATCCAAGGAAACAACACCAACCTCAAAATCTCTAGCATTGCTGTAAATAGCACTACAATCACTGACAATCAAGAAATCGGCGAAACCTTAGCAAAGCACTTCGACAATAAATTTAAAAGTAAAATAGATACCTCCTTACGAAATCCATTACCTAACGCCCCACCTTGTTCCTCACCCGATACAATAATGGACATCACACATCTTAATTCTCCCTTTCTTTTTGAAGAACTAGTATCAGTTATTCAAACCTGTAAAAACAATGCCGCTGGTCCTGACGACATTCCTTACATATTTATCAAAAAGCTCTCCAATTGTAGCCTACTCAAAATACTTGAGATGTATAATTTAATCTGGTCATCTAACCAATTTCCCAAACAATGGCAAACCTCTATCGTAATACCCATTAAAAAGCCTAACCTAGATCGTTCCTTGGCCAACTCTTATAGGCCTATATCACTAACTTGTACGATGTGCAAAATATTTGAAAAAATGATTAATAAAAGACTTCTATGGTTCATTGAAAAACATAAGATATTCGCTAGTGAACAGTCAGGATTTCGTCGAAACCGTTCAACCCAAGACAACCTTGTAATCCTCCAAACTCATATATCAGAAGCCTTAAACAAAAAACAAGAAGTCGTAGCTGCCATATTTGATATTGAAGGTGCTTTTGATACTATAAGTAGGCAATGTTTAATAAACAAACTTATCCTTCTTAATATTAATGGTAATATATTTAACTTCATACAAAATTTTCTATCTTCTAGATCGTTCAGAGTCTCTGTCAACGGTATTTTATCTTCTACTTATACTCAAACTGATGGCGTACCTCAGGGATCGGTACTAAGTCCTACACTTTTTAATCTAGCAATAAGTGATTTATGCTCTCATCTCATTTCCCCTATTAAACAAATCATGTATGCTGATGATCTAGTAATTTACTGTCATGGACAAAACTCTTTTACCACCTCGAAGCTTATTCAAGCTGCTGTTGACACACTTTTAAAAAAAACTAGTGACATGGGGTTATCTTTATCCTATGTAAAATCTAAAATTATAAACTTTAGTAGACGTCCCCCTTCTCCATCTCCACTTATTTTGATTAACAATGTCCCTATTCCTGTTGTTAAACAATGCAAAATTCTCGGATTAACGTTTGACGCACGACTAACTTGGAAGCAACATATATTTGCAATAAAAGGAGAAACGTGCAAAAGACTAAACATAATAAAAACTTTATCACATCATTATTGGGGATCTGACGAAAACTCACTTCTTAAAATATACAGATCACTAATACGTTCCAAGCTAGATTATGGTTGTCACATATATATATCCGCCTCCAAAACATATATTAACCTTCTAAACTCAATTCACAACACAGCCCTTCGTCTTTGTATTGGCGCTTTTCGATCTAGTCCTATAGATAATCTTTATTGCGAAGCTAACGAACCTCCTCTTTATATAAGACGAAAACAACTGCTACTCTCTTATGCAGCATCGGTATCAGCTAACCCCTCTAATCCAGTGCATCCCTTATTTGTAATGTCCACATACAATTTACACAATACCAATTCCTTACCACCAATAAAACCTATTCCACTAATTTTAGCACAGACACTTAATGATATCTCTCTTACACATACCCTTCCTCTTTATCCCCCTATATCTCCTCCTTGGATCATCTCCACGCCCAAATTTAACACCTCGCTCACCAACTTCGATAAAAATAAACATCCGAAAGAGATCATTATAAATGCATTTAAAGACATTATATGTACAAATAGTTACGACCTAATATTATACACGGATGCCTCAAAAAATGACACAGGAGTAGGCTGCTCTGTCACAACCTCTCATTCATTAATTAAATCATCACTTATACCATCCGTTAGCAGCGTTCATACTGGCGAATTATTTAGTATATTGCAAGCTTTCAACCACATATCTCCACTTAATAAGCAGGTTGCCATATGCACAGACTCTTTAGCATCAATCCATTCTATCAAAAATATATTTACCGATCATCCAATCGTCCAAAAGATCCTAGACTCTTACCAAATTATCTTGTCCCAAAACATAACAGTTACCATAATTTGGCTGCCATCTCATATTGGTATAGAAGGCAATGAAACTGCAGATCACTATGCTAAACTTGCTACAGCATCACCTGAAATCACCGATAAAATTCAAATTTGTAAGGACCTAAAATTATATACTAAAAGAAGAACCAGACTCCTTTGGCAGCAGCATTGGAACTATAACCGTTCGATCTTACACGAAATACAACCGTCAATAACCAGTCAGCCTACATTTGACTATTCAGCCCTGTCAAGACGAGATCTCATTGTGATAAGACGACTTCGGATAGGACATTCAAAACTCACTCACGGCTACCTAATGTCCTCTAGCATCCGTCCCTCCTGTCAAAGCTGCCAATCATATTTGACAATCAAACATATTCTCACTGAATGCCATCAACATTCGGCCAGAAGATTACAATACAAACTCAAAAGTGAAGTACGAGATATCCTAAGCGACCCTGACCAAATAAAAGCTGTGCTACAATTCCTTAGAGATGAACACTTATATCAAAAAATATAATTAGATTTTAATTTAGACATTGTGTAACATATTATTATCATTCCGTATTATTGTAACATATTCTTAATGTAACATTTATTGTTTGTATAATGAAAACTCATGTTATAGTACCTGTGTAAGTGGCCATAGCAGCCGAGCACGTTAAAGTCGAAATAAAAAAAAAAAAAAAAAATTATATTACCTATTAAATTAAAAAAGCAAAAATACGTTTAATATAATTAAATTTTCTTGTCGTTATGAGTTTTACGAAAAAAAAAAAGATTTAATCCTTAAGTACTAACATCTTAAATCAATGGCGTAAGCACTAAAGCCGGATTTATAAACGGACATAAACATAATTTTAGTCTTTAACCATAATCTTATTATATAAGCATAATGTTGAAAGTTAATAAATAAATGTACCCATTTACAAGCATTCATAATACATAAAACATAAATTTAGTCCTTAAAACGTGACCTTCAAAGTTGGTAACTTTCAACATTTATGAATTAAATATTAAACATTATGGAATTGTTGGAATATGCGCATGTGTAATCCAACGTAAAAAATTAAAAAACTGCTCCTCATCCCATTCCTTATCACGCTTTGTATTTATGGGTCTTACACTATACCTTTTTACTCTTCTTTGCTTGTTAAGAATTCTGGCAGATATAGTCGCTACAATTGTTAAATAAAGTGGGACTGCTGCCATGGCCAAAGCAACTTTTCTATTAATCTTCATATTTATTTAAAATTATTTTACTTTTCTATGTATCTAAAGACCAGAAAAAATTCTTCAAGATCTATAAAAATTTGGTTAGGATTGTATTTTCTGAAGTAGTTTTTAAATATTATGGTTAGGTATTATGTCTAGTTATAAACCAATCTTAAATCTTGTGAATTATGATTGTGGTTAAAGTTATGTTTATGACTTATGATTATGTACTATGTCCGTTTATAAACCTGGCTTAACTAACAGCCAAACAGACAGATTTAACATTTTAGTGGATATTTTTTTTGTTAAATATTTTAATATAAAAAAAAACTAACAGTAACTAAAGTTGGTAGACTGTAGCGCACTCCAAACAAATCTTTTTCGAACATTCCAAGCAAATTGATTTTTGACAATGAAAGCATATACTTATAAGCTGCTCTTCTTTTCTTTTTATAGTGACATTAAGAACAGTCCTTTTTTTCTAATTTTTCCACTCTTACTTCTGGACCTCATTGAGGTTCATCTATACACATTTTCTCGTATCTGCTCAACTTTAGTTTTCTTGGTACAGAGGAACTTTCTGGTGTTCTCTTTAGCTGAGGTTGGATAAGTTGAAATGCCATTTTTTCAATAAAATTGGGCCTTTTTGAATGAGTATTATTTTTAAACGACTCATAAAAAATTTAACCATATACTATACTTATCTCAAACATTCTGAAAAATATAGCCATAGGCCAACGTTCGACGACTGCTTGTAAATTTAGCACATTTTTCGTCCACTGAATCAACACCAACCTTTTTTTAATTATAATCCACTATTATGTGTCGTTTTTTAGGGTCTGTATTCTCAGTTGCTGCGTAATGAGATGATGATATCAAAATTACGGCTATAGATTTATGTATTATGTTGTGAAAGTAACGTAATGTGTTTTATAAAACCGTAAAATGCTGATCCCACTTCTCGTCATCTAGTGGGTAAGAAGATAGGAGAAATTTCTTTACGATTCTTGTATACGGATCTTGTTATAAGACTGTAAGACCCCGAATTTTTTTCCGTATATATAAGCATTGAATAAGTACCTAGTTCGAGCATCAGTACAACACATAATTTTTATACCATACTTTATGGGCTTACTCTGTATGCACATTTTGAAATCCCACTAGCATTTCATTATTACAGGCTGAAGTTCCTATAGTACAGCATGTCAGACAACTGTTAATAAATTCACTAAGAATTTCTAAAATCGGTGCTGCTGGATCCAACACTATTCTCTCATTTCTGTCTTCGGGATTGTCAAATCGCAAACATGATAAAAGGAACAAACATTTCTCATTTGACATCTAATTATTTCTCTACCAGTTCGATTAGTAGCAAAAGTAGTATCTAATTTTTCATTGTTTGATACAAATAAGCATGTAAATGCTAAAAATCCCGAAAATGGTTGAAGTTCTGTAATGTCAAGGTCTTTGAGAGAAGGTGAATTTTAATAATTTTAACTTGGCTTTTTTTGCCGATTTTCGCATTCGTCCATCTAAGAATAATTATGTTGTAAATATTATCACTGAATAATAACTTCCAAACCTACAAACGGTCTGCACTATTTGCAATTTCAGCTGCAGGGCCTAATGCAGGTAACTGTAAAAATATATTCTTCTGTGAACACCGGCCTTTATTTCAAGTGGGAGGATTTTTTAACCATTTGTATCTATTTCTATAATAGAAATAATTCCTTGTCTCCTCTAAATCTTTTCCACTGCTTTTGTTAACAATATCTTTTCTATAATCCTATTCTACCTCATTTTTATTTTCTGAAACTAAAAAGAAAACTTTAGGTAATACTAGACTATGCGGTCTATCGTCGCATTTCTAGTATAGCTTAAGATTTAGTCAGGGATGCGGTGTATACGCTGTATTCGACAAAAAACCTTTAATTCTTCTATATTATGAGTTTTATTCACCTTGAAAATATTGTTTTTGTTTGTATTATATACATGTACGGCCATATCATCATAAGTCACCATATTTTTTTCTTAAAAGAGTTTGCAAACAATAATAAAAGGCGCCTTTGTTGACGAACTGTTTAGTTCTAAGTACTATAAACATTTATACTACTATTATTTAGGAATATAAAATACACTAAGTATGCAAATTTTTTGTTTCTTTACTAATACGCAAATAACACCCTAATATTTTCCCTACCTTCATGGCCTGGGAGATTTACTTTCATTATATTTTACATTGATTTTGCTCCAAATGTTTATTACTTGTGAATAAATAATTTTTTCTATAAGATTTTTCTTGCATTAATATTACTTTTTATTATCGTTGTTTGTTTATCTTTTATTTAGATATACTAAGAAATGTGAAGATCCTATCTCTTAAATCATCAACAGCTAATCGCGTTTACTGCTGTACATAGGCTTTCCTTATTTATTTTCGGTGTTTTTTACAAAGGGCCGATTGTAGCCAGTTTCCTGTTATTCTTTTTTCTAATGGACGTCGTAGGTGGTCATCTTCAGCTTCTTTTATAGATTCTGGGCCTTTATTCCATGATTTGGATCTCTCATACATCTATTTGTAAAAATATTTTTACTAATGTAAATACAGTTTTATGTGGATATATTTCGGGATCAAGCCCGGAGGACAGAGGGTTCTTAGAATCTGCGAAGTCTAAACCGCAAATATAAAATTTAACGACATAAAAATTAGCGAAGTAAGACGGAAAGATCAAGCTATTGGAATTAACGTCAGAAAACACATTCTACTACCGAGGTACATCAACGTTCAGAACAGGGGGTATTGGATTCCTAATCAACAAGAAATGTAAACGGAGAGTAGTAGAAATAAATAGTATCTTGGATAGAGTAGCTAGATTCAAGATTTAAGATTTATTTAACTACGTTTACAAATTTTACATTTGTTTGTAGTAAGTCAATTATAAGTTAAATATATATATATATATATATATATATATATATATATATATATATATATATATATTTAAAAAATATTCAATAGTTGAATAGCAGAGGTTGTATCGGTCAATAATAGGCAAATGAAAGTCGTCAACTACTTCATTGATTTAATTGAATACGTTTCGCTTTTTAGTTTTCAAAAGCATCATCAGTTCACTACAAATAAAAATAAAACGATGTAAAATATAAGTAAATAACCAAAAGGGTTCATACTTACAAAAACAATTTGTAGGTTTTGTAAAAGATATTAAAAACACTCTACGATAACTTAACATTAAAAACTTAAAAACTAAACGATAGAATCGAAACAAAAAAACACACAGGAAAAAACTGAAACAGCACTATTGTTTATTTAATTTTTACCGATGGCTTCATCTCAATGTGGGTGTAAGCTCTTTCGAAGACCCAACACAATAATCTCTTGGAATGTTTTCTATCGGTTTTAGGCTGTCATATTTGCACATGTGGCATGTGTCGTCCATCTGTTTCTTCGGAAAGCAGTGAGGTACAATTCCGAAGAAACATATGGACGACACATGCCACATGTGCAAATATGACAGCCTAAAACCGATAGAAAACATTCCAAGAGATTATTGTGTTGGGTCTTCGAAAGAGCTTACACCCACATTGAGATGAAGCCATCGGTAAAAATTAAATAAACAATAGTGCTGTTTCAGTTTTTTCCTGTGTGTTTTTTGTTTTGATTCTATCGTTTAGTTTTTAAGTTTTTAATGTTAAGTTATCGTAGAGTGTTTTTAACATCTTTTACAAAACCTACAAATTGTTTTTGTAAGTATGAACCCTTTTGGTTATTTACTTATATTTTACATCATTTTATTTTTATTTGTAGTGAACTGATGATGCTTTTGAAAACTAAAAAGCGAAACGTATTCAATTAAATCAATGAAGTAGTTGACGACTTTCATTTGCCTATTATTGACCGATACAACCTCTGCTATTCAACTATTGAATATTTTTTAAATTTAATTAACGGTCGTATTTTTTGCTATATATATATATATATATATATAGAGTGTGTGTAACGACGCTAAGAATACAATTCTTTGGAGGGTAACTTTCGGGAAAGCGTCAAAACAAGGATCAGCTAGAGATGGTATAAGCCAGCTTGGTGTAGAACTTTATTCTATATGTGAAATTTTCGGTGATATGTTGTCACCTTCATCAGCACCTAAATGGAAAACCTATTATAGTACAGTGGTGGAAATCAACATTTAAAAACCTACATTGAAAATGTTCAGTTGGTCCTAGTTGTAAAAAACACTGTCACAAACATGTTAAAAATATTAAAAAATACATTTAAAATTTTGAATAAAATAATAAAATTTTGAATAAATTATACCATCTCTAGCTGATCCTTGTTTTGACGCTTTCCCGAAAGTTACCCTCCAAAGTATATATATATATATATATATATATATATATATATATATATATATATATATATATATATATATATATATATATATATATATATATATATATATATAACATACAAAAAATAAAATGGGAGATAAAAATACATTACTGTGCATTACATAAAATAAAACATAAAATACACAAAATAAGACAGACATACCATGTGGTCCATATGTTTGGAATAAATTCAGTTTTAGCGTTATTATGTACTATATGAAAAAAACCTGAAAGAGGTCGATTTTTATTCTTAAATTGACACTTTGCAGTATGAAAATAATATCCCCTCTAGCACTCCCTTTGAATTATAAGCATCCCCTCGAAAATTTTAAATAGCAAATGGGGTCGTGTGACACCTTTTTTTTTGGCTAAACCTAGACGTTTTCCGACTTTTTTTCTACTATTGTGTATATTGGTGATACGATATTTTAGATTAAGTTTTTGCTTAGACTCCTAATAAAGCACTCCACTTCTAAGTTTAATTTAAAATTAAAAAAGTATAAAAACAAGAAAACATATCCAAATATATTTAATGCAAGGAGTCTGCAAGAAAGTTCGTAATAAGATAAATTAGCTAATAAGCCTAATGGTTACATTTCCAACTTCCCGTGCCGCATACGCAATAAATGCTAATTTTGAAAAGTTAATGGACAAATGTCACGACATCAATGAGAAAAGTAAGCTTTTAATTATTAATCATGTAGAAAACGCTACCGAATGTTACACAGTAGTTTTAACAGTTTTAATGGCACGGTAACTGAAAACTAAGTTTTCGATGTACCAACCAAGTCAAAAATGTTGAAAAATATTTGAACAAAGTCTATGTTTTTAATTAGTTATTACTGTTAATTATTGCAATTATTTTTATAACTTTTTTCAAACCGTTTATTGATTGTTTGTAATAAAAATAAAAAAATGTTTTAACCCATAACTACCATGGCCAAAAATAGTAACATTTGTATCATGGCAGGGTCAAATTTGACCTCCCATTGTTTTTTGTATCAAAAAATATTCTTTTTTTTACTTATTTTATTTTAAATTATTTTCTTTACAGCTACTTTTACATTTATATAAAAATAAACAAATTTGGCTAATTAGATATAACTTTATTTAAAAAAAAAACTTTTGTATTCAGTCAAATTAACATAGCTATGCACTTTCTCGAATTATAAGAAAAATAATAGCAATGTGCAGTTTTTTTTTTATATCCAATGGTGAAATCTAGGTACCATAGCTCCTACCTAAAATAAAAAAAAAATCGAGTTAGATTTCGTATCTCAAAAATGACAAGCATGATTTTACTTTAATTTTCAACACAGCTTATGCTTAACGTCTGTATGCGGGAATGATTTTTGCAAATAAAATCTCGACGTTTATCGCACAATGAGCTTTCTTTCTTTTGGTTTTTGGAATATGGACATATTTTACACCTTCCCCTCTTTTTTTGTCGTTGTGGCTCTGGATTTGCGGCAGGCATTGGTTCCTGAAATCCGGAGACCTTAAAAATGGCACTACGAATTTCTCTCGGTAAACAAGTTTGCTGAGCTCTACGAGTTAAATGGGCCTTAATAAGTTCTTGACCTTAAGTGGTTAGAAACAATCTTCTTTCCTTTATTTGATTTTGCTGAACTCCATTAAAATCTAAGTTAGTGTTTTATCCTGCAATGTCCAAAATGCGAAACCATATTACTTGAGGCCATCTACGAGTTCTTCTGCCAATTTCATAGCATGCACATTACTTATCCAATGAATCCACCCCACCTTTTGTCTAGTTGTAAAAATTTATAATCTCTGGCTTTCCATTAACCATTGTATTAGAATGAAGCATAGTTTACACTAACAACACTGCACGATTTTTCTTAGGAACAAAATAGGCTCTCGCTTCCTGTAAAACCAAATAAGGCAGAATTAGGTGGCCTGTTTTTTTGGGGTTGAAATTCAGCAGGAACCTCTCTTTTATTTTGTTTTTAGGTTTCCAACATATGAAATTTTATGGCTTTTCAGTTCTTTTATGAGCTCAATGGACGAAAACCAATTATCGACTGTTATGTTTCTATTTGTACCAGAAATTGGTGGAATAAGTGTCAAAACATCTAGAGTGGAGATGGATAACTTTTTTGGATTTGCTCTGCGTGTATCTTTTCTAGTACATATAAAACCATTTAGCAAATAATGTGTTTTAGAGTCTACTAAACACTGCATTTTCAGACCTTATTTGTCTGGCTTATTTTTGAGATACATCCTGAACTGGCACCTTCCTCTAAACGCAATAAGCATTTCATCTATTGTGAGATATTTACCACAGCTATAATTGGACTGGCAATTAATTATAAACATATTAAAAATATTGGATATAACTGTTAGTTTATCTCCGTGCGCAATACGTTCTTGTCTAGTAGCTGTAGTAGTCTCATCAAAACAAAAGCTTCCAAGCAAAGAATAAAATCGGTTTAGTGACATGGTTGCTCGAAATATATCATGGTCAGTACCATTCGTAGCAAATAAAGACCTTAAATCTTCATTATTGGATTTAAATACCCTAGCTAAATATAATAAGCCTAAGAAGGCCTTTAATTTAATTATGTCAAGATGATTGGTATATTGACACGATAAATTGTGTAACTTATATCTAGAAGCCATATTAGTTATTCGTTCATTGGTTTTCTCAAGAATTTTTTGCAATATATCGTGGCTAATAATACATTTCCAAGCATCAACTGGTTTCTCTGGCATACTAGCTTGAGCTTTTCCAATAAAACCAGGTAAATGACTAATTAAATTATGCTTACGTGTACGAGAAAAGGTAGGAGAAGTTTTAGACCACTTGTACCGATTTTTGCCATAAAACACATCCCTTGAGTCAGCTATATCACTTTCTTCACCCTAATATTCACTACCCGCTTCGGAATCATTAATTTGACAATTTTTTTCGTCATCATCGTCCCATTCCTCTTTACTGTTTGTTTTGTGATTACTGTGTTCACTAGCTTGGTCTAAAAACTCACTGTCACTATCTA
Organism: Diabrotica balteata; assembly: GCA_918026665.1. Taxonomy (NCBI): domain Eukaryota; kingdom Metazoa; phylum Arthropoda; class Insecta; order Coleoptera; family Chrysomelidae; genus Diabrotica; species Diabrotica balteata. Next base: position 47,002,932 of record OU898283.1, on the reverse strand, counting down.
GTCCATTGCCCATAATTTTTTGTCCCTCCTCTTCAAGTTCTTTCTGTGTCAGAGGACGTTGATTGCGACTACACACCGCCATTTCAAATTACTCGTTAGTTGCACTAGAAACACTTATACCGTAAGCGGGTCAAAATTGACCATATGCGTGCTTAACTCTGCAGTAGTAACAGATAAACTAACGGAATTTTCGTAGATCGATAAATCACCTACCGGTCGAAGATTAGCAGAAAGCGCGCAATGCTCAATCTATGTTGCGGTAGCGAAACTTGGCGTTAAAAACGCGGGGGGTCAATTTTGATTCCGCCATTGTACTTAAGGGTTAGAAATACAAAAGATCAAATACATAAACTTTCAGTTAAATTCAAACAAAAGCCCCTCTTAATCAGTTGATATCTTTCTAAAATCTCCAAAATATGTCTGTTTAGCCATAACCTAGGTTTTCATTAAAAGTAGAAAGTTAAGCAACGAGGCTTTATAAGTTTTATAAGTGAAAGATAAGGACATGTTTTTATTATTATTAGAGAAAACAGCGCAAGAAAACGACCTACGAACGCATTATATAATTATATGAAACCTAAAGAAAATAGAAAAAGCACAAAGACATCTATGAGAAATTAAGGATAAAAAAGGAAACAGAACAGGAACAGAAGATAATACAAAGATGGCAAAAATACTTAAATACTTACTTACTTACTTAGAGTAATTAAATGCTCATCATATAAAGAAGATTTACTAGAGCTATAGCTGGATATGGAAAAAATACCAAGGAAAAACATTGAAAATACATTTAAACTTTTAAGGAATTAAAAAGCCGCAGAAATTGACAATATACCCACAGACCAAATAAAATCAGATACTGAGCAATCACTAGAAATGTTAGCGCCGCATCCAAAACTTTGACCAAAATCATATTGGAAAGATTGAATCCGAAACTAGGTAAAAACTAAGAATAACCAAACAGGCCTCCGTGCCAAACACTCTACCATTGACCATATTTGTACCCTTAGTGTGTCCTTGAAGCAAACAAATAAATAAAAAAGATATTATTTTGAGTTTTATTGACTTTCAAAAGGCCTTTAATGGCGTCAATTTCCAGCTGTGAAAAATCTCAATATTATAATAGATATCACTGAAAATTATAGACCTTATTATATACACAACTTTCCTACTAAGGATACAAAGCCAAACTGGAACATTTAAGTAAACTAACAGAAGAGTGGAGTATGACAGGGTTGGGTACTACTAATTCCTACCCTATTCCATATTATGATAGATTGGGTCATAAGAAAAGCAACTAGCGATCGAACAGGTACCAGATGTAACATTTAAACAGCTAGAAGATCTTGAATTTGCTAACACGATTGGATTTTGAATAAACACAGAAAAAACGAAACTCTAAAAACAATTAACCGCCTAAATAATTAAATAATAATAAACGGTAAGGAAGTTGAAGAGGTAGACAAGTTCTCATATTTGGGATCAAACATGGAAAGATACGAGGGATAAGAGAAAGGGAAAGGGTAAAAAGGATACACAGACGAGAATAAAAAAGGCTCAATACGCATTCAACGCTTTAAATAAAATTTGGCAAACAAAAAAAATATCAGACACAACAAAAATAAAATTCTTTATTAGTTGCATCAAAAGTATAGGTTATTTATATAAGTAACGAAGCAGAAAAAACTACAAACTTTTGTAAACAAATCTTTAACACGTTCGCAGACAAAGCGGCATATGCTGCTCTACTTTCTGGGACAATGCGCGATATCCCGTCTAATGTTGAGAACGGCCAAAACCCAAAGCGGCTTACCACGCAGATTTTTGTAAAACGTTTGTAAGTGTACACCTACATTGGAACCGTATTTCTCCCGATCCGATATCGGGCGACGTCGGCCTATGTCGGATGGCTTCCACGACGAAGCAGTATAGGCAATCTGATTTAATATCTTGAGTTTTTTTTTAATCGGACGTCGCTCGACGTCGCCAGATATCGGATCGGGAAAAATACGGTTCCAATGTAGGTGTACACTTAGGTGGCGAGCACGTGGTACTATATCACTTCATTTTTGTTGTTTTTTGTTGGTGTTTGTTTATTTTGACTAGATTAGTTGAAGAATATTAAAAGTAAGTAATTGTTTTATTACGATTGTGTTATTTAGTAATTTGTATGCTGCTTATCAGTAGTAGAGACAGTAGTGAAATGTTGAGGTTATATTTTCGGTAAATATACTATTTTTTGTTTTTACAGAAAATGGATTATAGACAAGAAGCAAGGCTTCTTGGACTTATGGATGAAGTAAACACATGTGAATTTGAAAGTTCTGAATCAGAACCTTGTAGCTCTGATGATGATTTACAAGATCCCTCATATCAACCCAGTAGTGGTAAAGATTCGTTGGAAAACGAGAATCTGTTTTCAAACGAAAATCACGAAGACAGAGTTGAGCCAGAAAATGCCGAAACAGGTAATGATATACAAAGTTTGCTAGAGGTCGTATTGGAGCTGATAACGAGTGGGATAATATTGCCGCAGATATTCCAGATTTTTTGTTTGACGATTCCCAAAGTGGCCTTTATCTTAATTTTGACACAGATACTCCTAAAGCTAGAGACTATTTTTTAAATTTTGGGATCAAGACATTATGTAGCTAATTCTTGATTCAATGAACAAATACATTGAAGTATTGACTAATGTAAATAGGCCCAAACAAAAATACAGCAGACAAGCATCCATTGGGCCATTTACTATGGAGGAACTTCAATCATTTTTTGCTATATGCATATTACAGGGTCAAATAAAATACCACTCTGTAAGGAAGTTGTTTTCAATGAATACACTTTATTATGCACCAGTTTTTCATTACACCCTATCTGGTAGAAGATTTGAAGAAATGCTGCGGTGTTTTAGCTGTGCTTGTAAAGAGGAAACAACACGAACTAATTCACTGAAAAAAAGTCAATCCTCTGCTCGATAAACTATTACTTAATTTTCAAAAAGCTTATTACCCTGCAGAAGAAATGTCACTAGATAAATCATTGCTTCTCTTTCTTGGTCGTCTGAGTTTTTGGGTGTATATCAAAGGAAAAAAAGCGAAATATGGCATTAATTTCTACGAGCTATGTATAACAGACGGATACGTATTGAATATAAAAATTTATAAAGGAAAATCCGAAGATGTAGAAGGATTATCTAAAATTGAGTCGTTAGTACTGCAACTTATGTAACCTTATTTGGATAAAGGCCGTCATTTATTCTTTGATAACTTCTACAATATCATTTTGCTGTCAAAATCCCTTTTGAAAAAAAAACTCATTCTACAGGAACTCTTAGACGAAACAGAAAAGGGAATCCAAAAGATCTTGTAAACATTAAAGAAAGGAGAACACAAATTACGAAGAGACGGTAGCATCTATAATTTAAAGTGGTAGGATAAAAGGGAAGTACGCTGCATAACAACCAAATATCACCCAAAACTTATAAATGTACAGAATAGTTTTGGAAAGACAGTAATAAAACCTGAAGAAGTTGCCAGGTAGTGAGTACATGTCAGGAATAGATAGGAGCGAACAAATGGTGAGATTCATCTCCACGGAAAACTATCAGGTGGTACAAAAAAGTAATGTTTCACTTACTGGACGTAGCTATATGGAATTCCTACTATGCAATAAAGAAGCAAAAAAAATGTAAAACTGACCCTTTTGGAATACAGAGAAAATTTGGTAAGAGAATTATTGAACATTCCAGAAGATATGAATGATGGGAGAAAACTCATGCATAAGGGAGCTTTGCACGGTGGAAAACGACCTCGAATGGAGGCGAATATAGTTGTCAACCCTAACAATGAACACCACATATATATATATATATATATATATATATATATATATATATATATATATATATATATATATATATATCCGGTTTTTTAGGCGTTACGCCTGTCCGGTAGGGATCTATGGAGGAGTATCACCGAGCCGCAAGCCCTTATCTCTTGCCGTACTGCTCCACCATAGGCCGATCAGAACCCAGCATATCCTAGTCTAAGCCTCAGATTCATCTAGAATTTTAAACTGCTGCGTTAGACTTTTTGTTTTCTGTACACCGAGCTGGGGCTCGACCCACATCCACTAAACCATTCGACAGTGAAGCGAATGAGAGGCAGCCGCACAGCCCGCTGAGCTATCTGACCGACAACACCACTTTTCAGATATAATTCCACACCCTACAGAGCCCCGCAAAACTCACCATGTAAGGTGCAAGTGGTGTTTACGAAACAAAAAACGGAAGGAATCCAGATACTTGTGTAAAACGTGTGCCGATAAATCAGCACTTTGCATTGTACCGTGTTTTGAATTGTACCACAAAAATAAATTTTTTTAATATAAGCGTATCTCTTTATTATATTTTCGTTTTAAAGATATTTCCTTATTATTTTTTACAGAAATAAAGATTTTATTGCATTTACTAATCGAGAGCGGCATGTACCGCTTTGTCCAGTTGCACAACTTTTGTGACATATATGGACATAGCGGCATTTACCGCACCTTGCTTTTTTTTATAAAAAACAACCTAAATATTCTAAAATATTATGAAACTACTTTTTATGACAGAAAAATATCAAATTTTAAGATTTTTACAAGTGTGTTTTTTGCAACCCCCTATAAAAACTAGGTGTCTGCGAACGTGTTAACAAAAAACCTGAAAGTATACTGGTCTAACACAATAACGAATATAAAATTATAGGAAAAGTATAGCAAACTCGCCTATCTACTACAGTTAAGGAAAACAAAAGTGGAGTTGATATTTTGGCATGCGTTTTTCCTTTTTTTCATCATTTCGTTTTCCTGTGCTTTGTTTAACTACCATATTTTTCTCTTTTTATTTTTTTTAAACAGAACTTAGTCAAAATGCAATCATTTTCTCAAAGACCAGAAACTTACTAAGAATTCTAAACTGAAAATTTTCAGAGCAGTTATTATACCAGTTATCACGTATGGTGCTAAGATAATGAACCATACACAAAAAAAGAAAGAAAGATTGATGATCCTATGAAAAAAAATAATTAAAAGAATAGCAGGTCCACTAAAATGAGGTACTAATGAATAAATAAAACTGATGAACTACGAAATAAGAGAAATTTTAAAAGGAAAGCATTGTCAGATTTATCAAGGTACAGAGACTGAGACGAACGTTTAAAAAGGCCAAATCCAGAAGCAGATTTCAAGAAAATCGCCAAACGGAAACCAGTATCAGGCAGAGCACGAAAGAGAATACTGGATGGGAGAACCAGATATTTTCAAACCTTAAAAAAATGTATTAACGTTAAGGAAAAAAAATTAAAAATCCTTTGCAATAACATTAAAGAATGGAAAAAATATTGTAGAATGTGTTAAATCCCACAACCAATTGTAACAACAAAATATTAATGCTGACTCTGCTAGAAGTGTAGATGCCATGATTATGATTTCTCTAAATGTTATACTTTCCTTATGCTAATTTTTTTTGATACAGTAATTGTTTTATTGTTTTTATACATGATATGGTCTCTTCTATTAAATCTTTTTGTGCTATATGTTACTCTAATTGTTATTGTATTATATTCTATTTTATATAATATGCTTTTGATCAAACCTGTAGTATAGTGTTGGGTTTGTAATTATTTAATCGATAATAGATTTTAGTTATCTTTTCCCCTGGGTATCGGTATATTTATGGATGTCTTTGTGGTGATAGAACCCGTTAGTTATGCATAAATTATTTAACTCGTATTGCTCATTTAAACGCTCTCCATTATCGTTACGCAGTGCTCCTAGAGTGTTGTCATTTAATCTTTATCGTATAAACCTTTTATAGGTTTATATTATACGATAATATTATTCTAACTTAAACCTTTACATTTAAAGTTTTTACTGCAAATAGTTATTCTTTCTATGTATTGCTTGTTTTTTTTTTATTTTATATTTTCTTGTACCAACTTGAAACTTCAATATTAATGGCGCAATTGGGTTTTACATTAGAGTTTTACCATTATTTTTTTATCCCACCAGTATGGTTTCTTTAGTTTGAGTTTTACGTAGTATCTCACTACTTTAAATGCTTCTTTGTATAAACAGTTTTTTAGATGTTTATAACTATAATTGATCAATATTATTTTAGGTATAAGAATTTGCAGATTTGTAGCTAGCAGTCCAATCTGTTCGGGCGACAATTCTGTCCAATCAGAGCGACTGGTGCTGATGAAATTCCAACTGAAATATACAAGCTTATAAATGCACAAGCAATGTTTTAAAGGCTATAACTTCGTTTTTCAATACCATTTATACCAGCGGACAACTCCCTTATGGTTGTACTAATTCACTGTTTATAGCTTTACCTAAGTAGACAACAGCAAAAACCTGTGCTGATTATAGAACCATCAGTTTGTTGAACCACCTATATAGAATTTTTCTGAAGATTACACATGGTCTATGTATACAATCTACAATTAATGCGAGAAATACCTGGATGACACTCAGATTGATTTCCGTAACGGGTTTGGAACGAGAGAAGCACTGCTTGGAATGAACGTACTTGCTCAAAGATGTCGAGATAATATACCTGTACACATATACTGTTGCTTTATTGACTTCCAAAAGGCACTTAATTGTGTTAAGCACTCTATATTGATCGAAGCTCTAAAATACATTGGCTTGGATGGTAGAGATGTTCCAATAATTGCAAATTTATATTAGAATCAAACAACATCAGTTTTATTAGATGTTGTGGAATTACAGGCTCTCAATATTGAAAGAGTAGTACGGCAGGGATGCTTGTTTTCACCCCTGCTTTTTAACGTTTACTCGGAAAGAATTTTCAGAAAAGCACTCTCTGAAAAAACATGAAGAAATATTTGTGAACCTCGAAGTCTTTAGTAATTTGTGATATGCGGGCGATACAGTACTCCCAGCTTCTAGTCAAGAAGATCTGCAAACACTACTTGATTGTGTCGTCGAGAGTTGTAGGGAGGCAGGCCTGGATCTAAATATAAAAAAACCAAAATACTGGTAATAAGTAAAGGGCAACATATACAACGGTCTATATGTGAAAATGATACCAAACTAGAGCAGGCTAGACCTGCTTTTAGAATTATGCCCAAGGTGTTATGTAACAGAGACCTAAAATTGGCATTGAGGATCCACCTACTTCGCTGCTACGTGTTCTCGGTCTTACTTTATGCTGTCGAATCCTGGACTGTGAATAAAATCGATATAAATCGCATTGAGGCTTTCGAAATGTGGTGCTATAAAAGAATTTTAAAAGTTTCCTGGGTGGAGAAGATTTTAAACTCCACAATACTTAAACGTCTCAGTAAGACTACTGAGATAATAAAAAGCATCAAGTAGAGAAAGCTGGAGTATTTCGGACATGTAATGTGAGGTCCCAAATATAGGTTACTATAAAATATCATGCAAGGGAAAATAGCAGGCAAACGCAGTTCAGGACGAAGAAGAAGCTCATGGTTAAAGAACTTTCGAGATTTTTGTGTTGTTATTACAGTCATGCTATTTAGGGTGACAGTGAATAAAATTAAGATAACTATTATGGTAACCATTGTTCTGAAAGGACATGGTACATGAAGAAGTAAAGTCCAATCTCTTGCTGAATAATTCGTAGTTACCCTCTTTATCTAGGCTTTGATGTTGTTATCTAATTAATTTAGCTTTTATTTTTTGTTCATGCTATATGTGTTTATGTCTATTGTCTTCAGACTGTAAAGTGGATTATTGAATTTAGTAAATAGTGTTCACTATCAGATGTCACGCATCTCTGAACTGTTACATCCTGTACTCCCAGTCGGGTTTATTGGTTCTTTACAATATGCTGGAATACTGATTTTATGTGTTTTGTTTTTTGAATCCACGTATATATGTGTAGAAATTTATGTGTAAAGTATTCATTTAAGATTCTGAGTTAAATCTGGTTGCACAAATCTATGAATATTTTACCATTTTTGTCCGTGGCATCTTATACATATTTTTCTACCATTGCATCCCTATCTTTTCTTCCTACTTTACTGTTAATATCTCCCATTAATACTTTTTACCGCGATTGACCCAAAATTTTTTTTTTAAGCCGTTCAAACAAGTATACGTGAAGGCACATAATTATTTAAATCAATATTTCATTATGGCATGTCATGGTGTTATGAACTTTCTTCTGAAGTCTTTTGTAAATTATTTGGAAAATTGCCTGTTAAGCTCCATATTGTTTTGGTATTCCACTGCAAAAAAGTCGTATCTTTTTAAATTTTTAAGCTAGTTCCCTTCTTTTTTGTTTGAGTAATAACTGCTATATCTACTTTGAGTGCTAGTATTCATGTAAAACATTATTTTTTGATAGACCTTTATTTTTTTAGAAGAACTTGGGAGTCAGGTTAATATTATTGTTGGGGAAGAATCTCTCACTCTGACAGTCATAACGGGTGCTTTCAAGGAGGAATACTATCGCCCCTGCTGTGGTCTCTAGTCGTGATTGATCTCCTTACTAAGTTGCATGATTCTGGTTTTACAACCTAAGGTTACGCAGAGGACTAATTGTTTTAATCAGTAATAAATTAGAAGTAAAAATCTAAAAGAATATCTATCACTAAAAGATTCGATTTAAAGGAATTGTCAAAATTCAAAAGTCATAAATGCCATCCGATTAATTACAACATAAAAACATCCGTTTAAATTTTTAAGATGTTTATCGTTTTAAAATAATGTCGTATAAATACAATTATTTTTTTAAGATACTTATTATAATAATATAAGATAATGAGGTAATGAGATAATAAGATAATATTTAATTAAATTTACTATTAAATGTATACATGTATACGTATTTTATATATTTTTTTATTTAAACATACAGAACCCACATCAACCACCAAGTGTTATTAGTGGGGGGACATACACATTACACATTAGTACAGTTTGAGAAATTAAAGTTTATTAAAAATGTTTATGTCTTTTAGAAACTGTAATAAATCCGAGATATTTGTCGTAAGCGCACTTATCAGCTTTCCACTAATTCCTCGGCATGGTCTCTGAGGTTGGAACTGCGGACAGTCGATTATCAGATGCTTCACGGTGAGTTGAGTAGAGCAGTAGGTAAAAATCGAAGGTGGTTTTTATTTAGAAGGTGTTGGTGTGTTAGTATTGTGTGGCCGATTCAAAGACGATTTACGATTACTTGATCTCTTCTTTTTCCTTGTTGTGGTAGGCTGACGTCTACTTGGGGCTTTATTGCGTTCAATTTAGAGTCTGTTGCATTCCAGGTTCTTTTTCTTCTTCTTCTTCTTCTTTTTTATAAGCAAAATGCTTGTTCAATGTCGATTAATGCCTCTATTGGAGGTTATCACTTTATCTTTTGCGTGGTCGCCCAATACTTCTTCTACCTTTTGGTGATTTGTCCCTCGCTATTCTGGCTAATCGGGTCTCTTCCATTCTGTTTATGTGTTCGTTCCATTCCTTTTTGCTGTTCAGTGTCCACTCATTTATTTCTGGTATATTGCATTTTCTTCTGATCTCTTCACTCCTCATTCGATCCCTCAGTGTGTTTCCTGTAATTCTCCTCAGTAAACGCATCTCCGCTGTTTCTAGTAGTTGCTGAGTTTTGGAGGTATCCGGTCTTGTCTCTGAAGTGTATGTCATTATTGGTCTTATTGTTGCTTTGTAGATTCTTGATTTCCCGTCGGTATTAATGTAGGGATTGCGCCATATCGTGTTATTAAGACAACCTGCTATTTTATTAGCCTTTTGTACTTGATTTTTTTATTCCTTCTTCACATCTCTGTAGCTAGACAGTGAAATTCCTAGATAATTTGTCTCTATTACTTGCTCAATGCTGATACCGTCGATTTCCAGTTAACATCTAATTGGTTCTTTACTGATTACAATTGTTTTAGTTTTCTGTGAAGAGATCACGCGTTCCAGGTTGCTTGCCATAAATTTATTATATGATTCATGGACTATCGTTTACGGTAGTAATATTTTTATTTCTGATGGATTTTAATGCTAATTAATCAACTTTTTGTTTGCCTTTAATGCCAATGTGTGAAGGTATCCAGATAAATATAATCTTTTTATTTGTATGATGTAGTGCATTACGTTCATTTCTTATATTTTGTGCAATAGGATGGCTAGAGAAAAGTTGATTAATTCCATGAATTGCGCTGAGTGAATCTGTGATGATTAAAATATTATTTTCAGTCGTTGAAGAGGAGTTTTTGATAGTTTCTAATATCGCTGGGGTTTCCCCGTTGTAAATGCTGCAGTGCTGTGGAATTATAATAACACATTTGTAATTTTTATTTGTAAAGGCTACGGCATGGCCATTTTCAGTTTTTGATGCATCTGTGTATATTATGTGGTAATTTGGAAGCTTATTCATAACTTCTATGAATGCATTAATGATAAGGTTAGGATTTGTGGTATTTTTCGGGTACTGTGTTAAAGTTAAATCGGTGATGGGTAAGGGGGTAAGCCATGGAGGGAAGTCTAATTATCTGGTTATGGATAATTTGAATTTATTGCAATTGAATCTTTTTTGATTGTTTCTTTCAATAAAGGGTTTATCTTTATATTGTTTGTTTCTATACAAATTAGATGTAGATGCGGTAATAATCTCAGAATATAATGGGTGCTTTTTATTGGAAGATATTCTTGCTGAATAATTTAAACTAAGTAGATGTCGTCTTAAATGTAGAGGGGGTTATCTTTATATTACTTGTAAGCTGCTTACAGGACTGGTTCTGGAAGCACCGACGGTTTATCTTAGAGCTGTTGTTTGAATTGTGTTAAGTTTTTTTAGTAACGTTTTATTTGCTGTATTGTAGCATATTGCACCGTAGTCCAGTTTACTGCAAATAATTGATTTGTAGAGGTTAAGCAGATTACTAGAATCAGCTCCCCATATATTACTGGATAGAATTTTCAGCAAGTTTATTACATTTTGACAAGTTAGTTGTAAATTCGTAATGTGGCTTTTCCAGTTTAATTTGTAATCAAACGTAGGGCCCAAAAAATTTGAGTCCTCTGAATGAGATATATTTTGACCGTTAAATATTAACGAAACAGGAATGGTATTCTTGCGTTTGCTCTCCTGTGTCCTCTCTCGAAAGGTTCTGTAGTATTCCAGGCCCAGATGTAATATTTTTGCATTTAATATAGACAACTAAATCATCACCGTAGAAGTTTGCTTTTATAGGAGGATTAATTGTATTTATTACATCGTTAAATGCAATTAAAAATAAAGTTGGTCTAAAAATATAACCTTTTGGAAAACTTTTGTCGATTGTTCTAGTGGTAGAGGTGTATTCATTTACTTTTACTTGTATTTCCCTTTTATTCAGAAAGTTTTTTATAAACACAAGCATGTTTCCTTGAACTCCCCATTTAGCAGGTATATTTAATAAGAGGTATCTCCATGTTGTGTAGAAAGCTTTATTTACATCAAAAAAGACTACTATATTTTTCTGATCTAGTAAGAATGCATCATGAATGGTTGACTCCAGTGCCACTAAGTTGTCGTTAGCAGATCTTCCATTCGAAAACCACTTTTGACTGTGGTCAGGAAATTTTCATTTTCTAGATACCATGTAAGCCTGTAATTTAAAATTTTCTCGAGAAGTTTACACATGCTACAGGTGAGGGATATAGGACGGTAAGATGTCGGACAATTTTTAGATTGTGTTGTTTATAAATTGGAATTATAATAGCTTTGGTCTAAGTATCAGGAAACTAATGATTTAAAAAGATGTGACTAAAGATGTCTTAAAGTATCTTTTTGCCTTTTTAGGGTAGATTTTTTAAAAATATTAATGAAATATCATCAGGACCTAGTGATGTAGCTTTTAAGTTTAAAAGAGAAAAATCTAATTCTTGCAAAGTTATGGGTGCATTTATGGGAGAGATCTGGTTGCGAATTTTGATGTCTACAGATTCTGAGGTAATCTTTTGTGTAGAAAAGATCGAATCTAGTACAGGATCGCTAGAGTTTTGTGAAATACGTCTACTAGAATTTCAGGAATTTTATTTCTACAAGAGATGATTTGGTTGTTATATGAAAGTGCATTTATTGAGTAAGGTAAACTTGATCCTTTTATTTTCTTTATTTTGTTCCAGATTATATATGCTGGGGTAGATGTTTTAATGCTTTTAACATATTCAATCCAGGTCTTCTTCTTACTCTTTTTTATTAATAATCGTGTACTAGCTCTTAATCTCATAAATTTGATAGGTTTTCCTCTGTTTCGTCTCTCTTAATAACGTTAAAGGCGTGCTTGCTAGCAGCCAAGGCCCGAGAAATTTCTTGATTCCACCAAGGTACCGGTTGCCTTTTACGCGGTTTAGTCTTTCCTGCAGATGTAGATGCACAATTTAAGATAATTTTGTTAAAGTTCGTGACGGTTTTAAGAATGTCATTTGTTATATCATAATTTTCCATCTCGTCTTCCAAGTCGTTTTGAAAAAGTTCTCAGTTTGTTGAGTTTATTTTCCATCTTTGTTATGCATTTGATATGCATAAAAATATAACTTAAATTTTAAAAATAAAGCAAACATAGTATAGTACGTCAACTCTATCTTTTCTCATGCATAAATTATTCACGAATTACTTTTTATGCTAGGGCTCTTTTTTTACGTTTATAATTTTCATTGACAGTGACATTAGCTCATTTGTCGTGTTTATTGATTTATTTGAATTAATTTTTTTTTTTGGTTTTTCAAATATGTCATGTTAATTATATATTTTCAAGCATATTTGTTAAAATGACAAACAGTTGCCCTCTTAATTTGATTACTTTCATTAAGTACTTAGTTTTAAGCTAATGAGAAAAGTAATATTTTCTAATCTACAAAAATAGTAATTATACTACATGAGTCTGGCTATACTTCCGTCCAACGGAAACTTAAAGTTCAATCTATTTAATGTTGAGCTCATCAATCTCCTCAATAGTGTAAAAGAATAAACACTTCAATAAAAAAAAGAGTGTGTGTGCTTAGTACGCACGTAAGAAGTTATACTACTACTATATAATTTCAACGAAATAAATATGGTTTTAACAGTTTGTTTGTATTTTTTTTAAATAATAAACTAATTTTAATACTTAATATTTTTCAAAAAAAAAAACCTTAAAATATTAACAAGAAATAAAAAAAAGTAAGGCAACAACACAAGGTATAGTTCACCGAATATAGCTGGAAGTGTGAAATTCCCATTGCCTGCGCTAACAATGAAGTGAGAACGCACATACAAACGGTCTAGACCGCCAGTGCGAGTGCGAGGTCATCATAATCGTCACGCGTTTTCATACATTGAGCTATATTTGGCGAACTATTTATACCACAGCTACGTGGTTCCGTAGATGAACTTATCCAAATCTTACCCGCGTTCGAAACTGCTGCTATGTGACAATAGAATAAAATTAATACAAAATTAATTATTTTGGCAGATTGTACAAATAATATTAAGATTACTTTTTAATCTTCTTTTCATCATATTTTTATTAATCTTATTACCGACGAATACTAATCGAAATACACAAAAATTGTAATGAATAATATATTTACTAAATTTAACTTTATAAAATACATTCACCCGGGATAGTAGCCATTTCGTAATTATTACATTGACAGAAGTAGGTATCAATGATAATTATCTACACATCGACGTACGTTTAATTTATTATTTTGATTTAACCTGTTTGAAAATGAATCGTGACGCACGGGAAAAGATACAGTGGACGTACTATATGAAGCTTCACGCTTGTCTACAGTGCCGCCTACTGTTTTACTTTCTTTTACGATTCTCATAAAACCAATAAATTTTTAATTACTTTTATTGGCCAGTCTCTATGGAATTTTCATTGTTAAAGTCAAGTCTTCAAAACCTACAACATATTACTTTAATCTTGTGTTTTGCTAACGTACGTGAGGTATTTGAAATATGCATAAAAAAACGCTAAATTTATTCTTTTAATATACAAATGATGTAATATTATATTCAAAACTCTTTCTTTTCGGCTGCACTAAGTAAGTTTTTGAAGGTACACAACTTCAACTACAAACATTATTTAATGAAGTCTTCGTGGAGGTATTTTCCGAGACGTAAGATTACGAAGGGAGTTTTAGGGAAAACCCGCGGTAGGAGAAGCAAAAAATTTTTTGCAACTTTTGTGGTCAAAAAAAAAAACATTCTCAGTAAAACTCAGCTTAATTGTATGATTTTTATAGGTCAAATCAACTTATTGTGCAGGGTAAAATTGAAGAAAAAGGGTTCCAGGACTAAGAAGAATATCCTCGCTTTCTAACCTGAGAGCATGGTATAGAAAGACCTAAACACAGCTTTTTCGTATAGCAACCAACAAAATAGTAAGTGAGAGCAATAAGGCTGCTAGGTAATACACAAAGGCTAGCATGCCTGTGGATTACGGGGGTCTTCATTCACCAGAACAGAGACAGGCGAAACAGTTCATTACAGAACATTCGCCAAAATTTACGACAGACCTAATTAGCAAAGACAGGAAAACAGTCAAAGCCATAATAGTTCTTCTAACAGGGCATTGTAAGCTGAATAGGCACTTGAAGCTAATGGGATTATCAGATGATGACCTGTGCAGATTCTTTATGACTAGAGCACATTTTATGACACTGTGACAGTCTGGCAAATGTGCGGTTTTTTGCATTAAGAGAAGAAAATCCACCGGCAAATAGCTACATGAAAGGTACAGTCTCAAATCTACTAGACTTTATAAAGAGGATCAGGCTAGAGAATGTTATCTAGGACTGGAGGACCACAATAGATTTAAAAAGATCGCAGTGGAATAGGCCGAAAGGCCACCTCTCTTAATTTAATCTAATCTAACCAACAAAATTATCATAGCCAGAATGATTGCCAACGTTCGGAACGGACAGGCACCCTAAGAAGAAGAAGAAGAAGTCAAACTAGACCCAGGAAAATTGAATATAAATAAAACTTATAGAGCGATTTATTTATTGAACTTAATGACATAAATCGAAGACGAAATACTGAAATAATTTACTGAAACTGTGTGTTTTATATTTGTATCCCGGATGAAAATCATAATTAAAACATATGTAGTAGTTTTGCGGAGATCCAACTATTTTAATCATTTCACACTAGATACACGTGTCTTAACACTCGTCGTATCTGAATTCTCTGAGGTCGGCATTGCTTACATTCATCCATTTTAAACTAGGAAGCGAACGTAGTTAGGTGAGCAAACATTTTCAAACATGAATGATGCACATGCAATTATGCTGACGAGGTATTAGCGCTGATTTGTTCTGTCAACTGTATTAAATTAACATTTGAGTTTAAATGTTATTTCTAAAATGAATTGTTTCACCACAAATACTTTCTCAATATATTGCACGAATGAGTTTATTAAATAGAATTGAATACAAAGGAGAGTAAAAAATTATTTCTACATCAAAAGTATTATAGTGAACTTCTTCACAGTTTCTTGCCTTCTTTCTTTTAGACGAGTTGTTGGATCAAATACATTAGTCAAATAGCTTGGGTCATAACTTCTAGGCTCCGATTTCCTAATACTGATTTATTTGGAAAAGTTCTTATCACTTAAGTTTTAATATTTAATTATTATTCTCTTTAACCTTGCCTTTCTGTATTATTCGGACTCTTTCTCTCTTAAGGTATGTCCCAAGTATTTTAAAAAATCTTAATTTTTTTGTCACTGCTTTTTTTTTTTTGAGAATGAAATATTATGGTCGAAATATTAAACTGTTAAGCCTTTCGCTTACGAGTCTTTGTTTGCACAGATAAATTATTTTTTGGTTAATATATTGGAAAAATATGATAAATAACACCTACGAATTGTTTTTATTACAATTGTTTTTCTAGAACTGTAGACATAAATAGTCAATGAATTAAATTATAGACTTTATTGAGAATGAAATTACAATTAAAAATAAAACAAAATGTAAGTATGTAACATAAAAGGTAAGTATTTATTTTACATGGAAATTTACAAAACAGTTACGATCTTTTTGGAGGCACAAATGCACCCTACATTTAGTGGAAGTCCATCTAGACTTGCCTTTGCAGCCAACATTCTTGCATCGTCCGGGAAGGGACACCCCAGTGTGTTCCATATGGTCCATGTGGTCTAATTGTACCGCTGCAAGAGGTCCTACTTTAATCCTAGTTCGACTTAGTTGAATAGGAGCATCATCTTTTAAAGGCCTTCCCACTTTCTGCTTGGAAATGTCATTACCCTGCTTGATGAGCACCTCACCTATCTTCATTCTAAAGTGCAATAAGTTGTAACGAGTCCGTTACTTAAATAACCGTTTACATTTTTTGTGACTGGAGTCTTTTAATTTAACTTTAAATTAAATTCATATTTAAAATATTCTTAAACTGAATATTTAAATAACTCCCAGTAAATTTTATTCTCTAAGGTTGGCATTAAATCGCGCCACCTGGTGTAAGATTCTGAAAGTACATCCACTTGACGGCTGTAGAACCTTAAAAGAGCACTTGTTGACTGGATTTGATCGAAGTAAGATCGTTCGATCGATCATAGTGGCGACTGGGAGGTGCCATTTTTCAGGAATTTAGTTTAAGTTTATTTTTTTTATGAAGAGCTGTTGATTTAAAAGCAACAATTTAAGTTATTTTGGGTGTTTTGTACGAGGATACTTTCAGTTGGATCACACCAGCCGGTAAGAATAAATTATAAATAAATTACATGAAAAAAAATCCTTTCATACCATCCGCCATTGTCAGTGAAATTCAAATCTATTTTAATTCCTTCTTGATAGGTATTTCACATATTTCATACATGTCATATTTCACCTTATTTCATTAATACCTAAATATATTACAAGTATTAGATTTCATATCTATCTCAAATTTTATTTCCTTCCAAGGATGAAAGCAAACAATTATTTATTTCAAGTTCCTACCGTTTAAACCGGCTAATATTTGTTTTTTTTTTCCTATTCTATAATATATAAAGATCACGCTTTCCGTTAAAACTTACTTATAAAAAACATTGTCACACCATTCGATGGTCACTATTTACTAAAACCATTAAGGTTTTTATTTCAATTTAAGGTCACTTGTTGACATTTCTTGTATCACCTTTCAAGGTTGATAAACCTTGTGTGTTTTTTCATACCTTTTTGTATGTACAAAGGACATGAAGTAACACAATTGTTCCTTTTTTTAGCCTACTTCCGGAATCCAGTCACAAGTCAGGGAAGAAACCTTTAGTTTTTGGGTTATATTTATTAAGGAGAAGGGGAAGAAATTTTAAGTTTAGTGGTTTTATATGGGGATTTAAGAAGAATTTTTTATTACATGGAATCCAGGCTTGGTGTACCTGTACCCACCTGAATCTAGTTCTTCACCGGATCATCTTCCAGATCAACCCACGGAAACCGGCAGGAAGAACTTATTTTTATTTTTTTTTTGCTTCTCATTCCAGTATTTTTTATAACTTTTGCAACATCCTCTTCAAGGTTTTAACTTTTGCTTCACTTTAATTTCAATATATATTATTAATAATAATTACATTCATTTTCATAAAATATTAATCATTGTAACTTAATTTCAATTATTTATTGTCTACCAAGGGATGAGGTTTTAACTCTTCCTTGAATCTATTTTTGTTAGGTTATCGTGTGCACACAATATCCAAAGAGTTTCATTTGAAAATTTAAACATTTAATTAACGATATAAATAATCAAAATATTGAAACTTTACACAAAGATCCGACAGAAAAATATCAAAAACAAATTAAGCTAGCGTTAGAAAATCATCATCTAAAATCAATATCATCATCAAAAGCAATACTAAATCCAATAGAACAGAAATACCTCAATATCATGAACCCACAGCCTCCTAAATTATACTCTTTCATTAAACTACACAAACCGGATCACCCAATAAGACCTGTAGTTTCTTTTTATACAGCTCCGTCATATAAACTTTCCAAAAAACTGTTAGAGATTATTTTAGAACACACTAAATTTTCACCTAAATTCACCATAAAAAATACAATAGAACTAGTTAATAAAATACAACATTTTCAATTACCTAACAACTCCAGATTAATTTCATTTGACGTAAAAAATCTTTTTCCTAGTATCCCTCCTACAGAAACTTTTATTCTAGTAAAAAACCTTTTAGACCAAAATAGTACAAATCCAGTAATTACATCTGAAATATTACATCTTCTTGAAGTTTGCATAAACCAGGACTACTTTGAATTAAAAATAAAATATATACTAATAACAGTGCAGGACTTATAATGGGTAATCCTCTAAGCCCATTGCTATCAGATATTTTTATGGATCATCTAGAGACAAAGATTTCAAAACATCCCGTATTCAAACAGTTTTTATATTGGTGGAGATACGTAGACGACGTACTGGTATGTTTCACAGGAACTAACAGGCAACTCGACCAATTTTCATCGTATATTAATTCACTTCATAGTCATATTGAATTTACAATAGAAACAGAACAAAATCAATGCATAAATTTTTTAGATTTAAAAATTAGCAGACTTCAAAACAAACATGACTACTCCATATTTCACAAACCTACCCATACTGACACGACTATACACAACTCATCATCCCATCCAACACAACATAAACTGGCAGCTTATCATAGTATGTTACATAGATTAACAGAAATTCCGATGTCAAAAGACAACTTTGAGACAGAATTAAATATAATTAAGCAAATAGCAGTAAACAACGGATACAACGAACAAACAAAAAATTGCCAAACACATAAAAAAGAAAGGAATAACACCAGCTTTCCGAACAAATAACAACCTAGGTAAATATATTAAAAATAACAAGAGCCAAAATAAAAAACACTTAAATAGTGGTGTGTATAAACTTCAATGTGGCGACTGCCCAAAAACTTACATCGGTCAAACTGGTAGAAACTTTGAGAAACGAATAGCAGAACATAAAAGGGCTTTCAAGAATAGAAAAACAGATTCGACATACGCACTTCACCTTCTAGATCATAATCATTCTTTTAATGGCAAATTTAAAATTCTTCACATTCAAAATAAAGGCCTTAAGCTATCTTTGTTAGAATCTATGGAAATCAACAAATTAAAAAACACAGATATAATTCTGAATGACCAACTTGAGACAAACAGTTCTCCCCTCCTCCTATCTCATTAGAGACTATAAATTTGTAAACCCAAGCCAAAAATAGATCACTTGAGAAAGGCTATCAGCCGAAAAAGCTGTAGTGATAATAGTAAAAATAAATTTTGTGAAAGCTTGAAAACAAAGTTTTCAAGATACTTTTGGTTTGAAACTTGACGTCTTGCATCCATATGATCTCATTTCTTTGAGATATATCCACATTTTGATAAATATCTTCAAATTCTTTAAAATTTAAAATTGGATGTTCCTCAACCATAATCCTTTCCTCGATAATATCATGGAACTCGTCTACTTGTGCAATTATATCCTCCTTATCATCAGGTAAAGGATCTCCAATTTCTCTTTAAGACATTGATTTTTGGTTAAATATTTCCTCTTAGACATGATTTACTGTAACAAATAACATATTTAAAAAAAGTGAATCTTTCATTTTATACAATTGTCTGCAATTGGAGGCACCATATTTTAGAGACCCGTTATAGTTACTGCAAGAAATATATGACGAAAATATTTATATACATCTAATAATACAATACTTGTCATCATCATCATCTTTTTCTCAACAACCCTGGGTGGGTCTTGACCTGTTTAAGAATTAGTCTCGATTTTCCTCTATCTTTCGCCCTGGCTTTCCAATTTCTGATCCCTATATTACTCAAGTCATCTTCGACTTGAGTTTTGAATCTAGATCTTGGCCTGTCTCTCTGCCTGGTTCATATTAGCTCTTGATAGAATATCTGTCTTTGGGGGTCTCCAGTGTCCATTCCTTTAACGTGTCCTAGCCACCTTAGTTTATTAATTTTAATAGACCGGACGATGTTGCATTTTTATAGCATTGATACAACTCAAAATTGTAGCGCCTGCGCGATATCCCGGTTTCTTGTATTCATCCATATATGTGTCCAAGTATTCGTCTCTCAAAGCGGCCTAACAGTTCTTCGTCGCTTTTTATTTTAGTCCATGTTTCTGACGTGTATGTCAAAAAAGGTTTAATAAGATTTCGTTTACATAAGGCTAATTAATCTGAACTGTGAGTATCAATTTGCTTTATTTTTCTTGGGTATAGGTATAAATGTCGATCTAAGCCAGTCTTCTGGAAAGATTCCAGTGGTATATATTTTGTTAACGTCTGAACATTTTCTTCATTGATAAGCTTTATCATCTCTACGTATATTTCATCTGGACCTGAGGCTTTTCGTGGCTTTGCCGTTTTGATTGTTTTTGTAACTTTCGATATTAATATATCAAGTATTGTTTCTGGTACTATATTCATTTGTGGATCTGTTCTCTCCTCATCAAACAGATATTCCATGTATTTTTCCCACATATCTCCTACATTTTCTGAACTAGATACTATTTCGTTGTTATCATCTACTAAACTTGTTGTAGTGTAGTTGTTGTAATGATTGTTTACTACAGGGTTCCGCAGGTATTTCGCGAAATATCAAGTTGTGGGAAGAGTGAAGAAAAGATACCACACAAGACAAAACCTACAAGAAGCCCTAAATAAAATAAAAGAAGGTATTAGTTACAGACAGTGTTCCCTTATGTATAATATACTTACTACAGTCTTATACGGATATACAAAAAATGTTAGTACAAAGCAAAACGAGGTCAGATCTCTATTGATGAAGATGAAGAGTTAGTTCTCGTTGACAGACTAGCAGTTTGTGCTGAATGGAGATAGTTAATAGATTCCCTTACCTTACGGTTACTCGTACGAGAATATTTGGAGCGCCAGGGCAAAGTTATTTCCAAGTTTAAGAACAACACTCCTGGTCGAGATTAGGTGTAATCGTTTCTTACTCGGCACAAATAATCACTCTCAAACAGAATGTATCAGAACATCAAAAGGTTGAGGGCACCTGTATCCCCTGAGATAATAAATAAGTATTTTGATGAGTTAAAAAGAGGACTTAAAGATGTTTCTGTAAGTCACATCGTCAACTATGATGAGACAAATCTTAGTTACGAGCCTGGAAAACTTAAAATGATTTTTAGATGTGACTGCAAGTACCCAAAACGAGTTGTCATCTCGTCAAAAGTGTTTACTTCCGTAGTGTTTGCAGCTAGTAAGAAGGGTAAAATATTACCACCTTATGTTGTATTAACATTTATACGACAGTTGGAAGGAGGAAGGTCCAAAAAAATCTAATTTTATCCGTACCAAGTCAGGTTGGTTTGATAGTTTTAGTTTCAGCGGCTGGGTTCGGTCCATTGGATTTACCTTTTTTAAGAACCTAGAAGGGAAAAAATACTTGATTATAGATAACTTGTCTCACTTGTCAATCGATTTAATCCAATTATGCTGAGAAAAAAACATCCAGTTTATATTATTACCAAGTAATTCCACTTACCTAACTTAGCCCCTCGATGTGACATTCTTCCCATGAAGATTTTGTAGCCCAAAATGGTTGAGGAATGAAAAACAGGACTAGGTAGAAATAAATACAGAGTAATTAAAGAAAAGTTTCCTTGACTATTAAAGAAACTGGTTGATAGTCTTTCAGAGGAAAATGCCAAATCAGGGTTTAAAAAATGTGGCATCATACCTTTGAATCGCACCACAGTCCTAAAATGCTGCTAAGCTCAGAGAATGATAATAAGCTCTGGCTAATAAATTGTAAAGCACAACCATTGGCCAACTGCGTGTATTTCTTGCGACATTCTTATTCTGACACAATTTATCTATCATATTCACGGCAATTTTGGTGTTGGTATAATCAGTGATCATTACCGGCTTTCTATATCGATATATCGATATCTATACCACCGACTTACTTTTATTTGGACCTAATAATACCATAATACAATCAGTTTCAAAACCAAAAAGAGACAACTTAACTTCTCGATTTTTCTGGTGCAGAAGCTCTTGAGGAACCACTAGTCTGTTTTTTCTAACAGTATCTAAATATGTAAGTTTTTTCTTCAGTAAACTGTTGACCAATGATAAACTGCTTAACCACATGTCTGCCAAAAAATTACGACTGGTACCTGCAATGGACTTTACCAACCGAAGAGTTATTTTGTTAATGGCATTTACAAATTCTTCGACCTTCGACTTCGACCTTCTGGTTGAGTTCCCACGTAAGTTTCCAAACTAAATGTGTAAAAAGTTTTTGCATCTACCAGAGCAAATGTTATATTCATCATTATCATTGGGATATACTGCTTAAACAGACAACGTCCCCTAAATGCTAATAGTTGTTTATCTTCGGCAAGATACTCACTAGAAATGAAGTTATTTTGAAAATTTATCAAAAATATTTCCAAAAGTTCTCTAATGGGTGCAAGTTTATTAATTTCTATTTGCTCTGTTTTTGTCTCCACATAATCGAACCGTAGACATCTTAAGAATAATCGAAACCTTTTCTCGATCACTGCCAGGTAGCATGACTCAACTCCGGATCCATGAGAATTATCCCATATTTTATGTTAATGTTTTTTGAAACTTTTTAAAATTTCAATCAAGAATAAAATCCCAATATATGCACGAATTTCAGTTTCATTAGTTTGTATCCTGATTTCTTTGATTTGGTAGTTGCTCCGAATCTTTTCAATAAAAATATTTTTGTCAAGCTAGTTATTACTTTATTAACTGTTTCATCCAAAATAACTTCAGGAAATCAATTTTAGTCAACAGTGCGTACGTTTCCTTTTGTACCAGGCATAAGTTTGATAAGATTCTGAGAACGGATACGAACTTGTAAATTGAACATCTTTTTCTATTTAGTCATCCTGTCTTTTCCTATGTATAAATTTGAACTACGTGCTTTATCAGAGTCGTCTGACGTTTCTTTACTTTTTAAACTATTGTTACGGGTTTATTATATTTTAAGGACAAATTAAGAGAAACTTAATAAATTTAGTTTTACAGACCTGAAATAAGATAGAGAAAACCATTTAATAATAACGTTAACTAAAATAACCTGAAATCATTGTTTACATTCCTCAAGTCTTTTGACTATGAATTTAACTCTTCTTCTTTTTTTTATTAATTTTAATAATTAATATCTATGTCATTAACAACCAATGTCCTTGAACTTAACCTAGCTATTTCTGTTGGTTTGTGTCAGATTGTCACCAAAAAGTGCCTAATTAGTATAGGAAATCAATTTGTCTCTCTCTTTCCTTCTTCTGTCTCTTTCTTTTCTGGAGGGATCCTTAGCCCCATGGTTTTGGCAAAATCGTATTTTATACGGATTTAAAAGAAAGAAAAAGAACTATAATCCATCAAGATTAGTAGGAAAATTTAGTCCAGGAGACGTAAATCACAATTTTGTGGATTTATACCTACAAATCTTTAATAAGGCCGCTGCCCGTATATTCGGCCATCACCTATCTAGCATCACCTATCTAGTGTCATATATCTAGCATCTGTTCAGCTACATATCAGTTCAATGGCACACCATATCAGAGCTTACAGAACTCCAATATACCCACGCTTGGAATAGCAGGTATACCTGTAGTAGCAGCAGTTCACCTTAACTAGGGGTTGGATAACTTGTGCTTTCCTGCATGTCTTCGCTTACCAAGTAAGAATTTTCCAGTTATTTAAATACGTTAGGACACTTGTTGGTGCAGTTTTCAATAAAAACATAAATAAGTCTTTAGTCAGTTCAACAAGGACATAATGAATATTAATATACGCCAAGTTAATTAATAATATAGTAAGATTATATCAATTTACATACCCAGTTAAGTATCTAGAGAAAACTATTTACACGTAACTTACCCGAAATTTATATCAAAGTGTTCGCCACATAGTACTACGTGGATATCCTAAGACTGTCTTTCAATTTAAATAGAAAAGAATATAAAAACCCTGTCTAATTTTATATCGTGTTTCACTCTATTTCCACACCCTACTTTACCAACACAAAAGTTCTGAGCTAGTCAAAATCTGTAATATTAGTCAATATCAGTAATATTAGTCTATATCGGTAATATTAGTCAATATCAGTAATATTATTTAATATCATTAATACTAGTCAATATCAGTAATATAGAAGTGATCTTAGAAAAGTTTAGCTACCGTTTACACAACTAGTAACACTATTTAAATTGTTTTTTTAACTAAACTTCATAACACTTTTTAATTTGCACACAAAACCTGGTAGAATAACTTAAGAATTAACTGCTTCACTATTTAAACTATTTTTACTATTTAATGATAAATCTTCACAAAATTAAACTATTGGCTGCCACATAAACTTATCGGAAAGTTATTAATCCTAATTTAAATGATTTCAACCGATGCTATTTTATCACAGGAATGTTTGCCTTGGTGCCTTGCAATTCCCAATAAATTTTTAATCTCACAGTCAACTCTTAAAAAATTCTAGAAGAAAGCGTTAGTTTAAATAAACGAACATTCCAATTCCATAGTGCTAGTAATATATAATAATAAATCCATAAATAAATCTTAGCTAATTAAGCACTTCCCTTGGAATGTATAGAATAGGAATTATGACTTATGAATTATGAGGTAAATTAAAAATAAATTTTGAATTGCTAAAGTTTCTAAACTCGTTTTCATCGTTCTTGGCGTGTGCCTGAAATACGCTACTACGGAATTTTTAATATTCGTCCCTCTCTGATAGACAGATGCGTAATTCAATTGTGCGAGTCACGTTCGTCATGGTAAAGTGCGATGAAAAGGGAATGAAGAGACCACTCACGTCTCGCAGTATTGTAGCAATAACACCGATGCGTTTGGCCGATACGGTGTCGGTGATAAGTTCGGCCTCTTTACGAATACAGATAGCTGGCAGTGACGTGTTTTTTTTAACATGTTACCCTGATCTGTGCAGGTTTGAAGTAGCTTATGAAATAGTTTTTGTAAGTAAACAGTTTTTAATTAATTAATAGTTTGAGCTCTTACTGTGTGGAATTCCATAACATAAAATAATACTCTCGACACCTTGAAAATTCCAGTTTATTATAAATTAACTCTCTCTCTTCCGATACCCATTGCAATAATGACTTGTGGCATTGTTCTTGAATGAGCTGGCTAATAGGTTTATGATCGTTCTATTTAATAAAAAAAATGCCGGGAAGAACGATAACAGGAGAAATGCAACAATGTGTAGTTTATTTATTGGAGTATATTAAATAAGAAAAAGAAAATAACGGACCTTAGCTTTCGTTATCATCGGTTCATGAACGAGTAGTAGACGCTTTGAAAATCAGTCTTCCCACAGTGACAAGAATAAAGAGTAAATACAAGACAGGGGCAGCTCTTACTACACCAGGAGAGTCACGTAATGTACAAAAAAAAAGACTAATGATGTCAGCGATACTATAAAAGGAGAGATTAGAAATGTACTGTATGGCATGAAAGCAAAAGGAGAGCACGTTACAATTTAAGTTCTAAATACATAATTTAGAAACCAGCATCTTTATGACGGTTCTGATACAATTTTGTGGTGTCTTATGAAAAATTGTTGGTTTTCATACAAACCAGAAAATAGTAGACGAGTGCTATGTGAGAAAATATGTATTGTCTCCAAACGACTGTATTTTTTGAGGCATTATATAAGAAATTTTTTAAGTCCAAGCCCACTTCAGTTCGTTTTTTTAGATGAAACATGGATATTGATAAAAGGGGCATATAAACGTACTTGGCAAGATGACTGTGTGAAAAGCATCAGAAAAGGACACGAAAATACAGATAAACGCTTTGTTGTTTTATATGCCGGAAGAAGGCAAGGATTTGTTAAAGATGCTGGATTACTGTTTTCTACGAAATCGAAGAGTGCATCATGATTCTATGAATAAAGTCTTTTAAAAAGTAGGTCTTCGAAAAGCTGATACCAATGTTGGAGGAACCATCTTTAATTATTATGGATAATGCCTCATACCATAGCTCTTTTAGGGAAAAGAGACCGAATGCCAGTTGGAAAAAATCGGACTTACAAGAATGGTTACGAGCGAAAAAAATAATTTTTGACGACGATTCGGGCAAGACAGAGCTATTGAGTCTTTGTCGCCAGAATAAATCACAAAATACCAGGTACGTTATAGACGAGCTACTCCAAGAACTTGGGCGTCAGGTTTTGATATTGCCTTCATATCACTGTCAATATAATTCGATTCAGTTGGTCTGGGGCATTTCTAAACAATACTATGATCGCCATATTGGAGAACACGGACGTGGAGATGAAACAGTGAAAAAAGTTTGGGGCGATGCATTGGCTGAGGTAACACCTGCAGTGTGGGCGAGTTGTGTTAACCATACTGAAAAATTAATTCAGGACGACTGGGCAAAAATGGTCACATAAATATGACGAAAATGAAAGTAGGATTATCATCGATTTGGCGAAACATTCCAATGATGAAGACAGTTCCAGTGAAGACGCTGACTGATTAGCTAATTAATCAAGGTCAGTACGTTGTAACAGTTTAGAATTTGCTACAGTGCTTAAAACTTAAAAAATCTGTATCATTTTTTAATTAAAGTGGCTTTAATAATTAACACTTTTTTGGGTATATTTCAAAATCCTTTTAAAATGTACTTTTCGTTATATCCTGTCCTATTGTACTGCAAGCTAGAAAAATATTTCTTCGCAATTTATACGTATATTACGTTATTAAAAATTTAATGAAAAATAATTTATAATTTATTTATAACTATTATTTCGTTTGACACGCTACATTTTGCTCCGCCACTGGAGGAGGTAAACTAATCGAGCTTAGACAAAAAGAGACAGATGAAACAACTTATTGCAAGTGTTTTTACACGCACACGCCAAGAACGATAAAAACCATTATACTTTACATTTAATAAAAACAAAAAACCTTTTCACATTTAGCCGATTACGATCCTGTAACTGTCAGATTTAACTAAAATGTCATGCAATAATTCTCGACATTCTTAAAATCCTATATGATGTCAAAAATAGTGACCCACCAAAAGAAAGGTTTGGGACAGACTGTATTTTGCATTTCTAAGCAACAAATAAAAATAGGAACATTTAAAAACGCCACACCAAAGATTTGTACATGACTCATAAATTTCTTATTCTCAAACTCATTTTAAATGCTTCACTTTTTGTCGGTAGACGAAAAAACCAAAAATTTACCGTTTTTTGACCTTAACTTGTCATTAATTAAGTCGTAAAAAAATCGACAGTGGTAAACATATACCTACAGCATAACTAATAAACCAAGTATATAAAACTCGTAATCAGAATAAATCAGGTATAGGCAAAATCACTACCAATAAACATGTAATAACTTAGATATAGGTTATACTTGGTATAAGATTTATTCCAGGATTATAGCGACCCGCACCCTTGTTTAAGTCTGGTATAACGGTATAACCTATTTTATGAATGTCAAAGTCATCAGTGACAAGAATATATTATTATTTGTATTGTTTTGTGAGTAGCTATATAATAAAAAATGTGTTTAAAAGGTGTTGCGGCTATCGAAATGGACGAAAGAGAAAAGCTTTTCAAAACACACTGATAGACAATTTAAAATAAAATATTGTTTTTCTAAAGATAGTGTAAGGTTTTTTGAAATTTTTCAATAATCAAACTCAACATAAAAGATAACAAGTAAAGATATATTTGGTGTCAGTTGTCATTGTTAGTGTTAAAGAAAAATCAAAATTTATATATTTCACTCAATATGTCGTTGTTCTATGTATTTGTGCAAAAGATTGTGACATTGCCGAACTATTATTTCGGAATAGAGTGAAAATACTTATAACTAACATATACCGAGTTTATTTGTAACAAATTATTTTAGTTTTATATTTACCGTATACAGAGGATAACAGTTATTATTCTAGGTATAAATAAGGAATTTAGAATATGAGTGTTTTATTAGTAAGATAGATAGGTTTTTGATACAGAGGTTCATACTAGTTAAAACAACTGAGGGGCGCTCATGAAAAAGCGGACAGATTCCTCTAACACAATTTCGCAAATAAAGCAATAAAGTGATTATTCGTTAAATACTTATATTTTTCTTTTGCAATTTCTGCCATTTTGCGTGGGTTAAAATGACACTTTGAAATTACATAATACTTTTTAAAAAACAGTTATATTAAAGCAAAAAACTCAAATTAACAATTGGATATGTCTTGGTTTGTCTGAACGCATGTTGGATCTGTCCGATGTTGTTTTATTGTGGACTGGATATTTTAAAGCATTTTAATAAACATCACTATTTATACAACACAGAAGCGTAGAAATAATATTTTTATTAAACAATAATAACACAAGAAATTTGTTGTATTAAAACAAAAAATTAAAAATAAGTTCTGATGGTCATCATGGTCATCAGAACATCTGATGGTCTTCTTCTATAAAGTCGTAGTTTGAGTTAATTTCTTCCTCAACCCTTTCTGCTTTGACTTCAATATTACCGGACAATATGTCTTTATAAAAATTGAGTTGTGGGAGTTCTTGCCACTCTAACTCCTCATGGGTAAACAGCTTTTTCAACAGTGAATTTACGTTGTTCTTTGTTTTGACAGAAATTGGATTTCCAAAGAGGCATAACATTGAAATTTATATTTTGATTACTTCAACCTCTTTTAGCTAGTGAAATGTGTCTGTTTTTATCAATTTTAAAAAATGCACTTCCCTTAATTTTTATTGAAACTCTTTCTAGAGAAATATATTTTTTCGGGCAAATGCACAAATGCATTTGCCCGAATTTTATGCATTGTAAGCTGTGTTATTAGCAAAGCTTTTTCACTTTCTTCTTTTTGTTTATTAGCATGTCTTAGGTTACGGCATGTTTTGCAAACATAATATGTTGGGGGTGAAAATCCAATACTAAATTGTCTATAAAAACTCTTTTAAACACACTTAAAGACACTTTAAAACTCATGTTTTTTAAGTTGTATAAATGATATGGACTTGCTATATTTAAATCACTTAAAAGATATACCCTACACGACTTTTTCCTCTTGTAATAACTTTTGGTCGCTGGTAAATTTTGCAAAAAGACTCTTATTTTAGTTTTGACTGGCTCGGATGGTGCAGAACATCTATCCCCACCACGTCTATCTTTTGTAACATTTTTTTCGTGTAAATTCTTTAAAATTGTAGCTAGCCTAGATTTTCTGATACTCAAAGAAGCCATAGAATCCGCGACAAACAGGAACAATTGATTTTCCAATTTTTCCTCCAATTTGGAAAAAATAAGTCGCATGCATTGGTTTTGGTTTTTTTCTTCGGTCTATAATATTAACCTTAGGCCTTCTTCTTTTGGGTTCAATAACTGATATAAGATGGCAGAGTTTTTGGTCTTGTATATTCTTTACAAGCTCATCATACAACTTTTTCTTTATTTTTTTTAAATCAATATTTTTTACCAACATGCATTTACAGTCTTTGCTATTGTGATTACATGGGCGTTGGAAATAAAGAAGATCGGGATCTGCATCAATATATCTAGAACAACCATAGTATATTTATATTTTTGTATTCAATGCAGACAGACTGTTTAAAAAATTATGTGTATTATTCGCGATAGAATCTAGTAAAAACCTTTAAGGAAATAAAAAAAAAAGGTTCAAACCCCTGTATCTGTGCGCCACTGTAAACAACATCCAATACAAGCCCATAACCCCATACAAATAACAAAAAAATCTTGCATAAAATTCAATAGCAGGTTAGTACATAGTCTTACCTTAGCTGTTTCAATGCATCTCGTTATCGTCGTTTAGGCTTTTTCTTTCTGACATCCAAATTTATATCTGCTACTGCAGTATCCATTATTGACAGCAAATAATAATAATAATATTACAAATACGATCCTCATTCAACAGCAAAACGAACCATGTGTATGTGGGCCGACCGCCGTTCGGGTTTATATAAGCAATTCTGCACTCTTTCTTTCGCGTCTGCTAACCGACATTAATCGAATTGGGACGAGCGAGCCCAAAGCAAAATGTACAACGTTGTCGAGTCGAAAGATTTGCCCGTATGGAGATGTCTATGTTTGTCCTAATTTTAGATTTGACTGTATTAAATGTAATGAGATATGTCAGGTTTTAAAATAATGATCCTTAAAAAGTCATAATCGACAGAGGATTTGTCCGGTTTTGGTTAACGGGCGAAGGTTAAGTTCGGATTGGTACGGGATATATCCAGATTAGAACGATGTTCTAATGACGATAACGATGAGTAAAGCAATCGACAGAAACCACGACAAATATTCAAAAACGATAGTAAAAGAATCTTAAAGTAAAAAAAAATCGAAGGACGCAGAGGAATTGGTAGAAAGCAGGCCTCTTGGTTGAAGAATATCAGGGAGTGGACAGAAATAAAGAAAACTGGGCAACTATTGAGAATAGCTCGAGACAGAGACAGTTTCGCCATGTTAATCGCCAACGTCAAGGGGACTTGATAGGGCACGTTAAGAAGAAGAAAAGAATCTTATGAAAAAAAAAATGGATTTGTCCGGTTTTAAATTAACGCTCGTCAACTGTTGTTTGCCTTACCGGTTAAGTGTCACAAAGAGGGCACTTTTTTGCTTATTGTTCTGGCCTAACATACTTGATAATAAATAAACACTAATAAAATAATATAGCAGCGTTCGAATTACAATAGTATCAGATATTGAAATTATTTTTTTGTCTAATTTTTCACATTTAATTGAGGGCTGTGACTGGACATGCCAATAATAATCATAAAAAAGAGGACACCACACTACGCTCAAGCTATATTGATCGCGTGCAAGTAAAAACAAAAATAAATATACTAATTTGGTTAATAAATCACCAGAACATATTCATATGTGTAGTGAAGTAGGCAATTGTCGCATCAAAATACAAATTAACTAATATTTTTTACCCACTTTGTTGTTAATGAGGTAAAAAAGTGAATATTGTTTTTCTTTTGTAAAAATAAACAGCGGATACGATATTTTTCATGACAATGTATACAATTGATTATAGACTAATATATATTTAGATAGAGAGATATATATTATTATTTAATTTTCTTATAATAGCCTTGAACGTATGTACTCATTGTCTACTGGTAATAAGTCACAAAGTCTTATAAAACAAGACTCTAAAAATGGCTAATCTTTTAGACTACTCAACGTATTAAATACGTATAATGTATTCATACTGTACCTAGTCTTTGGCTAGGTTTATACCATGGTTTTTTAAACCACTAATATGTGTGTCCATTTTAAGGTTTCGCATTACCTGTAGGTACCTTCTTTATCACTAGGGAAAGCCTGTTGGTCCCTATAACTCAAGCACTTATTGTTTTAAGAGCCAAAACTTAACCTCACAGCTGCTTTATCGACTCCGCATTCACGCAGCTCCATGGTCAGGAGTGCTTGAACTATCTTTACCATAGTGTTGGTAAACTGTTTCCCCATTATTCTACATTTTTGTTTTCATTTTTTTTAAAGCACTTTCGAGATATATTTTAAATAAAGTTGGGGACAGACAACATCCTTGCTTTATTTCTTTTGGTGTTATAAATCCTGTTGTTATTTGTGTCCCAGCTTTTATTTTTGTTATTGCTTGGTTGTATAGCACTTTGACGGCTTCTATTATTTCTATATTATTTTTAATAATTTTCATGTTTTTCATTGATTGGCACAGCTTCTTCATTGAAACGCTGTCGTAGGCTTTCCGTAGGTCGACGAACAACATAGGAATCTTTTGATTCCATGCGATCTTTTTTCTTTTATCTGGGTTAAGGAGAAATTGTGGTCAATAGTGGATCAACCCGTACAAAATCCTGCTTGTTCTTCTGCCCCATAATCTAAGTATTCTCTCTCAATTCGGTTCTTTAAAACCTTTCCATTAATTCGACTCATAGATCTGGTTACAGCTATTCCTCGGTAATTTTCACAAATATTTTTATCACCCTTTTTATCTACAGTATTACGGATATATCTTTTATTCCGTAGGGATTTCGCTTGTGTTTATGCATTCTTGAAATAGTGGTCGAAGAGATTCGTACAATTTGTTCGTTCCGTACTTAAACAATTTTCCCCACTAACAGTATATCCGCTGATCCGTGCTTTGTTTCTCGTTGGCTGTTTACATACATTTTTATTTGCCTGTGTTGTTAATCTTTTTGAAAAGCCAACTAGTTAAATTCTATCTTGGTTTTGATTTCTTGGTTGAAAAACTAGCCAGAAATAAATCACCTGGAAAAGATAATCTCTCAGTTGAACTATATAAAGAAGGTGGCCATGATACCAGTATTGCATTACAGCAGCTTATAAATGAAATATAGACACAGAAATATTGGAATGTTTGGAATATTGGAATGCTTTAAACCAAGAAAGGAGATATCTTCAGATGCTCTAACCACAGAGGAGTAACGCTTCTAAATGCAGCGTATGAAATATTTTCCACAGTACTATGTTGCCATATGGCACCATATGCAGAAAGTATACTAGGAAAAACCAGGCTGGTTTTAGAAGTAATAAATGTACAATTTATCAGATGAGAAACCTAAAACGAATTTTGTAAAATACACTGGAATATGGGATTGATGCTCATCACATATCTATAGCCTACAAAGTAGCCTAGGACTCTGTGAATACAAGAGAAATATTCAAAGCAATGAAAGAGCTAGGAATATTAAATTAGTTGGTAAATTTAACAAAATTAACTCTTAAAAAAGTTGAATGTAAAGTACGAATTCAGGGAAAATGTCTGAATCTTTAAAAACAAATAATGGGCTGCGCTAGGGAGACCCTTTTTCCTGTATACTGTTCAATCTGCCTCTGGACAGAGTAATACGTATGTCACAAATCACAACTACTGGTTTAATATAAAATAAATCAGTGCAAATCCTTGCCTATGCTGGTGATATCAATATTGTTGGGAGAACAGAAAATGCTGTATAAGAGACGTATGTAGCGGTAAAGGATTAGCTACAAAACAGGTTTAATAATAAACACAAACAAAACAAAGTATATCAAAATAAGCATGCAACCACAAATCCCACGACCGCTGGTTGTAGAAAACGATGTCATCGAAGCAGTGAACGAATTTGTAGACCTGGGAGCGCTCCTTAACACTGAAAATATTACTACCGCAGAGAATCAAGAAATACAAACATAAAACTTTACAAAACGATAATACACACAATCCTAACATATCGTTCACAGACCTGTACTCTAACAGGTCCTAACATATCGTTCAGAGACCTGTACTCTAACAAAAAATAATAAAAACATGTTGGGATGTTTCAAAATAAAAGTACTAAGGCGAATCTCTGAAGCAGTGAATGGCAATGGAGTGTTAAGAACAGAGTTTAGAACTTTATGGAATATACGAGGAACCTGATATCGTAAAACATATTAAGATAGGACGTCTGATGTAGATAGGACATGTAACTCGGAAGAAACAAAATGACCCAGCTAGAAAAACGCTATTTGATAGACCCATTGGTCAGAGAAAAAGAAGAATATCCAGAACAAGGTTCCTTAATAACATCGATGAAGACATGAGAAATATAAGAATGCGTGTTTGGTCAAAAAAGGTTATGGATAAGGACGACTGAAGAGGAATTATTGAAAATGCTAGGAGCCACGCAGGGTTGTAAAGTCAGAATGATGATAATGGTTATTCTGTTTACAACAGAGGCTATTTAGTCTGCCAAGAGCTCCAAAGAAAACAATTTCCAAAGTTGAGCAAGAAAATACCATTTTATTACCCGCTAAGTTCCTGAACTACTCGTTGCCATTCCTTTCAACGCTGTAGAAGGACAAAATCATGCCACTGCATCTGCAGAAAAATATTATCATTATCTCAGATAATATACAGGAAAAACTAAATATAACAGAAACAAGTAACCAAAAATTAATGGTACAAAAACTTATGAAAATAATGTATACAATGTTCTAACTTCTTAAGACGATGCTATTAAAATTTAATGTGTACACCATTATTAAAATTGAACGGTTTCTGAAGTTTATGTGACAAACAAGAGTCATTTTAGTATGCCAGATTTCTGCACCTGTGTCACACCACATTTAATCGGAAGAAGTCATGGTGAAACTGCATTATTCCTTAGAAGTACTATAAAATATTATGAAATAAATAAACTAATTTCTACTGGAAAACCAACGTACTGACTTTCAGATAAAAATAAAATACTTGTTTTCATCGAATATGCAGTATGAAAGGAATTAATAAAAACTTTTAAATAATACTAAACCTTCCTTTGAACTTTCGTCAGACTATTCTCCCATATTTATTGATGTGATGCATCATATATAAAATTCAAATAAATACCTCACATTTTTAAATCATAAATTAGAGTCTGTTCAAAGTTAATATTCAAAATGCAATTAATTTAACTTTTCCTCTTAAAACAAATAAACATAGCAAGAAAGCAGTCCATCACCTTACATTAATAATTCAATAGGCAGCTTAGAGAGCAACTCTCTCTAAATCAGAGTAATAACCTGTGCTCCATATAAACATCATATAAAAATCTTAAAAGTCAAAAAGAAAGAACTAAGAAAACAGTGTCAAACTTCCAGATCTTCCGAAGAAAAAACTTAACTGAATAATTCTACTTCCTTTCTTAAAAGAGAACTACACAAATACAAAGATAAAAACATAAATAAATTCATTAAAAGTCTTACTGCGACGGATGACATAACTTACTCTATTTTGAAACGTTCTAAGAAACTTAAAGATCATATTAAGCATGATGATTTTATTAGAAAGGAAGATGATGATTGGGCCAAGGCCGATGACCATAAAACACAAGCATTTGCTAATCATCTCAGTCAAGTTTGTCAACCTCACCCCATCTCAATCGAAAAAGAAGAATTCATTTACGAGAACTAGATGCACCATACCATAATGTTACCATCTATAGAAAATATCAAAATAAATAAAATTAAAGTGTGACTTCTTTGATAATAAGGTTTAAAGATGATGAAGACTATGTGGTTACTACCTAAGAAGTCAATAATTATAAAATTTATCAGAACAAGTAATATAGAGGGATTGAATCCTCTTAACCTAATATGTAAATTTTATGAGTGAAATAAAGTATTTTGGGGTAATATTAAACTTATTGAGGCAAACCATATCAGTAAAATTTTAAGTTTAATACGAGACATGATATATGCATCAGTGATATGGTGGTCAGAGGTGCAGCAAAAAAGTGGCGTCGTCCGAGTAAGCAAGGTATTAAAACTTGATTTTCTGGGAATCACAGGGGCTATAAGGGGCAAACCAATGGCAGCTTTTAAATCCTCTTCTGGACTTTCCTCCGTTACACATAGTTAAAATGATGATGAGAGTAACAAAATATTCTAAACTACGAGAAAAACTGAGCAAAGTACCACTTAGATCCGGACATGGTAACATCAAAAATAAAATTAGGAACAGATGATAAATTCTGGCCATATAGTACACAGACATAGATGTCAAGTAGCTTTCTAAGTGGTTATCGACACAAACTGCAGGATTATACTTGGTATCTTCTTCTTCACGTACCATCTACTCTAAGAAGGTTGGCAACCATCATGACAATTCGCACTTTTGACGCCGCTGCTCTAAAGAGGTCAGCAGAAGTGCAGTTAAACCAAGCTCTCAAATTATTCAACCAGGAGATGCGTCTTTCCGCGACACCTTCTACCCTGTATTCTTCTTTGCATTATTAATTGCAACAAGTTATAACGTTTGCCCCTCATAACATTTCCCTGATATTGCAGTTTTCTGACTTTAACTGTATACTTGGTATACAGACGGGATTATAAATGTAAACGAGTGAACAATAGAAAAAGGTGCAAATATGCAGATAGGTAAAAGTCAGGCTAAAACAAAAAACGGTTGGTATAACCAAGAATGTAGAGAAATAACAGGAAAAAAAGTGCAAGCCAGAAATAAATGGCTAAAAACAGACAAAGAGGAAGACAGACAAGAATATGAAAAAGTAAGAAAGAATGCTAAGAAAGTGGTAAGGCAAAATAAAAGAGACTAGGTAGACATAAAAATTCAGGAAATAGATCAGGAAAGAACAAACAGAAATACGAAAAGTTTTTACAAAAAGATTAAAGAACAAGACAAAAATACAAGTTCAAAACAAACTGAATAAAAAATAAAGGGGAAATAGTGATAATAGAGGACCAAGAATACAAGCAAGTATGGAGAGATTACTACAGAGAGCTCTTGACAAAGGAAACAACAGAAGAAGAAATGCATAACGAGGAGGACGTACACAAAGAACAAGCAGAAGAAGTAGATGAAGCAGACATCGAAATTTCAAAAGAACCAACATTAGAGGAATTGGATGAAGTAATACAGAAAAGCAAAAATGGTAAAGCCCCTGGTAAAGATGAAGTTAATATGGAACTAATAAAATACGGGGAAAGGGAACTAAGAGAAAAAATACTGGCACTATTGAAAAATATATGAAAAGAAGAGAAAATGCCAGGGGACTGGGAGGTAGGGCAGATCATAACAGTACTTAAAAAGGGAGACAAACAAATCTGTGAAAATTATAGAGGTTAAGGTTACTAAATACAGCATATTATAAAATATTGACATCAATAATAAAAAAGAGGTTATGAAAGATCACATAGGAGATAGTAGGACAGTATCAATGTGGATTTACAGAAGGAAGATCTACAATAGATGCAATACACACAATAAAACAAATAATGGAAAAGCAAACGAGTATAAATTAGAATTGGAAATGTTATTCATAGACTTCAAACAGGCATTTGATTCAATAAAAAGGAACGGATTAATGATAGCACTTAAAAAATTTAAAATTCCACATAAACTCAGAAAATTAATAGAAATGACAATGAAAACTACAAAGGTAAGCATAAAGACACAAAGAGGAGAGACAGAGGAATTTATTATAAATAAAGGGATGAAACAAGGAGATGCCTTATCAACAACGCTATTTTATCTAGCATTAGAATATGTACTACGAAATATAAATAAAGAAAATCTCAGAACAAAAGGTGGTCAAATAATTGCATATGCAGACGATATTGCTATTATTGCAAAGAACAAAAAAATAATGAAAGAAATTTTAGAAGAAATAAGAGAGAAAGGGGAGGTAATGGGGCTAAGTTTAAATCAAGAAAAGACAAAAATATTAAGATTAGGGAAAAAAACAATCAAAGAACAAATCAAAATAGGAAGTTCTGAGTTTGAAGAAGTAGAATACTTCAAACACCTAGGAGTTACAATAAGTAAGTCCAGAGAAAGGAAATCCAAAATAAAAGGAAAAATATTAGCGGCGAATAAAGCTTATTTTGCAAACAAAAGATTACTTAAAAGCAAAACACTGACTAAAAAAAGTAAGATGAGCATTTATAACACCATAATTAGGCCAATATTATTAAATGCAGATGAAACAATGACGATGGTTAAAAAAGATGAAGAACACTTAAAAATAGCAGAGAGAAAGATTATGAGAACCATACTAGGACCAAACAGAACACAGCAACATGAATATAGAAGCAGAACAAATGCAGAAATTAAGGAAGAACTTAAGGAAGACATCGTAAATAAAATAAAGCAATGCAGAGTTAGATGGTTAGGTCACATTTGGCGAGCAGGCGATGAGGCAGTGACATACGCAATGATAGAATGGAATCCAGGAGGGAAAAAGAGAAGGGGAAGACCGAGATCAAAGTGGCTGCAAGAAGTTGAAGAAGACCTCCAAAGGGCAGGAGTCAGAGAATGAAGAGAAAGAACTAGAGACAGGAAAAAATGGAGAGATATTGTCAAGAAGATATTATACACAAAAAGGCTGACCCACTTAAGAAATAGGGTCTAGAAAGCATTTGCGGTGTAACCCCACAATGGGATGTATAGCCATTCTATATAAATAAATTGATAAATCGGGCAAATTACGTAACAAAATCACCGCAATTGTGTATTGTTTAAAATAAACACAGTAACTGCAGGCTCCGTCAAGTATATGCGAGGTTTTACCTAAGTAATGTTGTAGATGCGTGGTTTTTCCCACGCATGTTTTCGTACATATTAGGTTTATTATTTCTGTCAGAATATATATTTGGGATTAAAAATACAGTACTTTTCTCAAATAATCATGTAATATAAACTCTCTAGATCTAAATTTCGCGTCCAACTAAATTGTCATAATTTTTGTACAATGTGGTGTTTTTTCCTGAGGATGGCAATATACCAATATCCTCGTGTAAAAATGTTGCTTCGTTTTTTAAAACATATTTTTGTCTAAAAAAATAATTTTTTAATTTAAATATTCACATTTTGATAGGAAATTGAATTTTAAACAACTTTTTTTGTAGATATATATGAGATAAAACTGCATAGAAATTATCCAAATGCACGTTAGTGCATAGCGACAAATTCGCCCCTTTCTCAAAAACGCACGTGTTAAAATGCACTCTGTTTTTTTTTTCATATTTAAAATTCCATTAATCCTATGAAATAATAAAACCCCTTTAACGTTGTAGTTCCTTTCTAAAGTACATAATCACAACTCAATCACACTTTATTGTTTATTTTAATTTACTTTCTCTTAATATTTGCTTTTTCACTGTTGTAATTATTTTTTCACCCTTGCACCATTAAGCAACAAATACTAACCACAAAGTGTTACAAATTTAATAGTTTTTAAAATAGTTATATTTCAGCTGTTAAAAATATCTGAACACAATATACGAGTTGATCGTGGGTAGTTGTACCTTACGCTCGTTTATAATTCATTATAGCGTTTTGTGTTTAGTCCATTTAGAAATGCGATGCATGAGGTAGTTATAACCAAATGACTACATTAAAATTATTACCTACAGGAATGGGAAACGAAGCAGCAAATGGAGGTATATGATAAAATTTATTCCAATGCTGCAGTTATGGGTAATATTGTAGTCGAATTAAAATTTTGTAATTGACGTTGTTCTTGTATTTAACTAAGCAAATGTACTATTAGGGTATTGCCAAAATTTAACTCAGTTTTTAGATGTAACATTAATAAAATGTGCAAATTTGGATTTGGGTATTGTAAACAAGCTTAGTGGAGATTTTAAAGATTATTTAATATATCCACAAACAGTAATTACTGAATGGTACCATTGATTAAATTTCTTTAAAGATAAGATTTCTGAGATGTTATGTATTCTCTGTATTATTTTACGGGTTGGAGGCTTTGATATTAAAGAAAGATGTTACAGACAGATTAACCCTTAATATCCTAGCGTAACATATAAGTTACGCAATATTGTGTAATGTAAACAGCGCTCTGTAAGAAAACTTGTGATAGAATCGCAAAGCTGATGTAAGTATTGTGCAATTTGACACTTACTCTAATGCATATTATTTACTTTGCAGACATAGTGAGAGAAAATTTTGTGCCTGTAAACATTTAAAATAAGGTGTCGATAAATATTTAGAAAAAATTGACATCAATCTAGAGTAAGTACATTTATTTTTTTATCTTGCAATTTTTTAGCTCAAAAAGTAAGTTAAGCTTTACATAAAGGTACATAGCCTATATCTTTCAAAGTTTATTTAAATATTTCACTACTACTTAGTTTTATGTAGCCCCAAAGTTCAGTATTACATATATGCAACGCTAGGATAATTTACTACCTCATTTCAACAAAAATAAACATAAGACGTGATTTCATTCCCAGCGAATTATTTACTTGCAGACCATTCACGTTCCGACTTGTGGTACGACTAGTGGTCCAACTTTTGAAGTTGGATCTGAAATCGGACCGTGAGTGGGCTAGTTGGATTAGTTGGACAACTAGTGGTACGACTCGGAACATCTAGTGGGACGACTTGAAGATCCGACTTCCGACTGGCGACGAAGTCGGAGCGTGAATGGTGAAGTTGGAAGTCGGATCACAGGTTGTATCGAAAATTTCC
Source organism: Diabrotica balteata (assembly GCA_918026665.1). Classification (NCBI taxonomy): domain Eukaryota; kingdom Metazoa; phylum Arthropoda; class Insecta; order Coleoptera; family Chrysomelidae; genus Diabrotica; species Diabrotica balteata. The sequence continues at coordinate 46,962,871 of OU898283.1, read as the reverse complement.
TCAGTCAGTTGACTAGTTGACAGTTGAATATTTAATAGAAAATAAACTTTCAATTGGACGAAAATTACCTTTTTGTTAGGGCAAATCATTTTCCTTTCTGTAGATCTATTTCGGACATTCCCATACAGGTAAATTTCCGATACTCCGGATTGGCTACGGAAGAATTATCAACAAACAATGAACATTAAATCATAGTTGTAGCAAAAGATCCCTAGTACGCAAAAAATAATAGAAAATAACTTTCAATTGCACGAAAAATTATTCCTATTAATAATATACGACACACACACACAACAAAATAAATCTCAACTCCAGTTTAAAACAAATAAAATATAGATTTTATACCTACACAAATCTTTAAAAACTATAATTTTTTCCTACATCTTAAAAAGTCATAAAAATCAAGGATTGAAAAAATTAATTAGTTCAGCCCTAGACAAATAACTAGAGAAAGGAAACCTAATTTTTAAACATACATATCATAACATACATATAAGGATAACAAGCACAATGCTGCCATTTTCCTCCTCCTAATTATATTTTGCGTAGTGTTTATTCGAAACATTTTTTGGTTAAGCGATGTACACTATCGTGAAAACAATCTAGAACTGAAGTTGGACCGCTAGTTGGATAGAAAGTCGGAGCGTGAGTGGAGACGAACATCCAACTAGTAGTCCTACTAAGTGGGACCACAAGTCGGAACGTGAATGGCCTGTCTAAGATTTATAAAACCTTGTTAACTGCCAGTTGGTGGTCGCTGTGTCATCACACATGATTTTAATATAATAAATATTACGGTATTCTCGTCGATTTAAGGAACGACGAATATTGCCACCTGGGGATTTACCAACAGAAAATTTTAAGCTACTGCTCCACTGCTAAATATGTTGCGTGAGTTACCCACCAATAAGAGGAACCTACCATATCTTTTTAGACAACTTATTTACCAGTGTTAACCTACTGTTTATTATGCGAGAAAATGGTATTTTCTCTAAAACTGATTTCCAAAAACAGACAGATCGAGATGATTGTAGTGGTGTTATTGAACGTAACAAAGGTATAATTTTTGTACGTTGGTCCGACAATAACATCGTTACTGCTGCGTCTACCTCTTATTGCATTCAACCCATGACACATGTAAACAGGTTTTCTCATAAAGAGAAGAAAATTATTCAAGTACCTTGTCCTTGTCTCATAGGAAAATATAACTCATCGATGGGAGGGACGGACTTGATGGATCAAAATGTAGGATGGTACAGGATTGGTATTAGATCCAAAAAACGGTGGTGGCCATTATTTGCATGGTTACTAGAGGCATTATTGGAAAACGCTTGGCATATTTATAAAAAGACCAGCAATTCTATAAAACAAATCGATTTTCGCAGAGATATAGCCACTTTATATCTAATGCAGTATGGTACAGAAGCTAAATGTGCAGGTCGACCAAAACCCTCAATTTCAAGCAGTCTTGGTAGTTGAACCAGCGATACCGTCAGATTTGACAGACAAGATCACATCTTGATATATATTCCAAACAAGAAAAGACGACGATGCGCATTTTAAAATTGCACTTCTGTTGTTAGAACCATGTGTAGAAAGTGAGATTTGTGGTTGTGCATTGATTGTTATGAGCAGTTTTATACAAGATAATTCTCTATATATATGTAAAACATATTCTTTGTTTAAATATATAGTTTAATAAAGCTTTCGCATTTTTTCTTATTTTGCTTCCTGTATATCCTAGAGTGACATATATGTCACAGCTAATAACTTTTTTTGTTAACTTTTTTTTTAAATACGCTCAGAAACTCGACTAGAGGACTCATACGAACAATAAAGCTTCATAAAATATATCATTTTTCAAAAATATAATAATTCAGGATATTAAGGGTTAAAAGCCTTCGAGTTATGGGTCTACAGAAGGATATTAAGAATAAGTTGGGTGGATAAAGTCACGAATGTCAAGGTGTTGAAAAGAATGGAAAAAGGTAAAAAAGTTTTAAATACAATTAAAGTCAGAAAATTGCAATATCTGGGACTTATCACGAGGATGGAGTTATAACTTTTTGCAATTAAGAATCCAAGGCAGAAGACAGGGTAGTAGGAGTCGCGGAAGAAGATGCATCTCCTGGTTAAACAATTTGAGAGCTTGGTTTAAATGCACTTCTCCTGACCTCTTTGGAGCCGCGGTATTAAAAGTGCAAATTGCCATGATGGTTGCTAACCTTTTTAGAGAAGATAGCACATAACGAAACACAACCATTGAATATATATCACCACCCATGTTTTATAGTCAATGATGGTACATTGTGTTCTGAGTTTATATACCGCAGTACATAATAGTTATGTATCTGGGGTTGTAACTGTAGTTTAAACAGACTTTAATAAAAAAATAAGAGATTGGCCACATAGTATGTAACCTCCAGAAGATCAATGCTGTCTTGTTTAGATTTCGTAGGGTTTATCAAAAACAAACTTAGGTTTAATTGAGTCGCAGTCTGCCTGTTACATGGTTAACGCATTAAGCTTTCCCAGCCAGAAACGACATCTCCATTGTCCCATTCCGACATGAAGGTTTGCACCCGTTGAACGTAGTCGCATCATTGTCACCATAGCCACCTCTATGCTAAATATGTCTAAAGGTGTAATGCCAATGAGCAGCTCTATTCCTCCAGCCGTTGATGTTGTTTTCATGGCACCTGTTATATATAGGCAAGCCATTTAAACGAGTTGCACACAAAAAGTATTTTCTTCAGGTACATCAACAGGTCGTCCTGCCATACTTTGTCAAATGCTTATGCGATTTTCAGAAATACTGCTAAACAAATTCTGTTCTCTTCCAATGCTCTATTTCAATTATTATTTGATGAATTTAGTCAACTGTGGAGTGTTTATCACGAAGTCCAAATTATTGTATCAAAATAATATTTTTTGTTTAATTATAGGGTTTATTCTTGATAGTAGCACTTTTTCAAACACCTTTGAGACTATGGATTAGTAAGGATATTTACCTGTATGATGTTATTTCATGGTTATCTTCTCCTAACTTGGGTATCAGTAGGTCCTCTGCAGTTTTTCAAAAGATGGAAATATATTAAAGTCTAAAAGATGAATTCGTTTGGGTAGTAAACTTTACTATGGCTTTTCTGGGTATTTTTTTTAGTATCTAACCATGGATCCTTTCAAACCCAGGCGCTTTTTTGTATTGATTTTCTTGATTAAATTTTGAACTTTTTTTTAGTAATCATGTTAATATAATATAATGTATGTTAATTGAATTAGTATCTACTCATTTATTGCCTACATGAGTTTTTCCAGAGTTTGGTTAGAATATATTTTATTAATAAGCAGCAAACAGATCCACTTTTTATTTTGGATTTTTTGCCTATGTTCTGTTGTTCTGTTTTCTTTTCGTAAAGCAATTATATGTTGAACTGACTTTTTTTATCTTTCTGGCTGCCTACCAAAGGGAGTAATCGGTACTTACTGATGATTCGTTTTTAATTTGAGCGATTTCTCTTTGCAGCTGTTGTTTGAGTCTATTTAGCTTATTTTTGTTTCAGTAAGTCAAATCCTCCGCCATACCTTTCAAGTCTTTCTGTTCCTTAAATCAACTCTCTAGTTTTTTTGGTGTAATTGTTTGGTACTGTTTTTTTATTTGGATTATCGGTGTGTTGTTTCATCAGACTGTTGGATGGTTATCATAAATACCTTAGTTTCTTGTCCCAATAAATGGTTCAATATTTTAAAGATATCCATTTAAATGCGGGTTTCACTTCAGTGGTAATAATTTGTTCACTAATATTTAGTAGAATTGGAAAGTGGTCAGATATAAGCTCCTCTATATCCTATTATTTTATAAAATTTATTGCTACACCTCTGAATATGAGAAGATCGAGAAGGTCCGGGATTCTTTTTGCGTCACTTGTTCAGTAATTAAATGCAATAGAGTATAAAGTATAAGTAGTGCCAGTAGAGTGCAACCTACCTTTAAGTCCAGTCACAAAATGCTACAGTTCTTTACCTTAAGGTGTTGAGAACCTGGAGTACCAACAAGTATTTTTTGCAATAAAGTCTGCGACATCTATGAATTTTTTACTCAAGGTTGATAAAAAATCTTCGCTTTTAAGATTATGTTTAGGAGGGAAATATGAGCTGCAATATTAAGTGTGTATTTGTTAGTTTTAACACTAAAAAATCATTGTATTTCTTTAGTTTAAATTTTTTACGCGTCCAGTGAAGAATACTATGTTTAACAGTGACTGCAGCTTCACCTCTGGCTGTAATTTTTTGGATGTATGGCATGATAGATTTAATAACCTTACAGCTTCATAAATGATTGTCTAGTTAAATGTGTTTCTAAAATAAGACATAAATCTATTTTCTGTGTTCGTAGGGTAATTAATAAGTTTTACTGGTGTTAGAAGAGTTCATTTGTATTTCATTGGAGTATCGTAAGGTGCAGAGGCATTATAGTCTCATTTGTCCAGCCTGGACATCTGTCCAGCCTGGACATCTGTCCAGCCTTTTAAGTAGTTTTTTGTTAAATTATTATTTACTCATTTTGTCCATTCTATTTTGTCAGATTTTAGTTACTTTATCTCTATTATTTTTTGCTTCTGGTTTTGTTACTTGCGCGTACGATACTTCAGCACTTCTATTTTTCATATTCAGTCTACTCTCAGGAGCCTTATTATTTGTATTTTTATTTCTTAGAGTTTAAAGAATTTTGCAGTAGTATATCTTTTACAATTAACTGGATGGTCATTGCCAAAGTGAACACATTTTAAAGCCATATTTTTAAACTTTTACAGTCTTGGGTAAGATGTTTTTCAATGCAATTGACACAGCTTAATTCCCTGTAACAGTAGCTCTGTGTGTCTGTATTCCTCAGAGCGCTTACATTGGGGCAGTTGTTTTTTTAAAGCCTCTATTTGTACTCCGAGATGCAATATTTTATTACTGGCATAGATTTTTTAATATCTTTATCCTTATTAAAGAATAAAGTATAAAGTCGAAGTGGCATTTTATCTCTTCCGGTTAATATTTGATGTACATACCCACAGTATACTGAAGCTTTATTCTTTAGATCTTCTAAAATTCGTTCAGCGTTTGGAATAATAATGTGATATTTTTTTTAATTACTTATGTAAGACTCCTGAACCGTCTGAGTGTGTGACGTTGATATTTATATTTTGTTTAGCCAACACGGTTGCGTGGAATTTTATCTTATTTTTATGTAAATCATCTGATAATTGGTCATATTTTTGTACTTTACTACAATTATATAATTGAGGGAGACTTTATATTGACTAGTTGCAGTTTATTACTTGTTGTTAGTTTCACGGGACTGTACCTATAGCGAGTTGATCGCTTTTCTTCTTTTTGAATTTCTAACTCTAATCCATTCTGTCTCTCTGCTTAGTTCTTCTTCATCTGTATGATATTTGGTTTGGTCTCTTGTACTGATCTCCATAATTTATTCATTTTAAATTGAATAATTTCAATTTATATAAGCTTTTTACCAATGACTTTTCTAATTTGTTTTTAATTGTTTTTTATTCATCCAAGTACTATACCATGTCCGCTAGTTTTGACCGCAGGCTTGCTTTTCGTTAAACACAGCTTTATCTTCGTTAATTAGTTATAAATAAAGGAGGATGTAATGAAGAATTCAAACAAATATTGACAATATAGAGCATAACTCATTTAGGACATAAATGGGTTATGTCCTATGTAACGGATGTTGACATAAAAAAATAATGGATCGTAGGCTTCCTTACAAGTTTAGTTTTATTAAAATAAACACATGTAGGTTATTCACCAAAAACTTCTTGGAAATCGACAATCTTACCTAAATAATTTAAGCATAGTGTTAAGATTAAAAATTAATTTTGCACTTTAACCCACATATTATTGAAACTATTTTTTTTTATTTTATCTTTACTTAAACGAAATATAAGGAAATGTGTCTTATTTAACGACAAAAAATACTAAAATAATAATTTTTGCATTAGCTGTCAAAATATATCATGTTGTCTAAAAGGATAGCAGGTAGAAGCAGTATATATTAGAAAGTGAAACTTTCATAATACAAAAATAATTACAAAGTATGCAAATCCTTAAAACATTGTTTAGAGTGTATTGGTATTTTACATTTTTCGAACAAAAATTGAACCTTTCTCTTGCAAAGTCCGCAACGAAATTGTTTTGTTTAATAAACAATTAAATGCTGCGTTTGGTATCTTTTTTGTAGGTTCTAGAAAGTTGCAAGCTATTTGCTTTCTAAATTTAGGATGATCAAGGCTTCCTCCGTCTTTTCGGCCAAATTGCCACGCGTTTTAAATAGCCATGTCAATTCCATGTACTATTAGCGGAAAGTACAATTTTTTCTCTCTTATAAAGATCCGGTAAAGACTAATGTTTTGGTCACAACGGTCTACGCCACCCATAAAATAATTGTATTATTGCTTTATCATATTTGGTTGAGAAACAAAAATGTTTCTTGTCCTTATGGAAAAAACTGTTTGACTGGATGATGTGGTTTTACTGAACAAAAATTGGATGCAATTGTAACGGCACTATTACCGTGCCAGCTACAAACCACAATTCCTGTGTTTTTATCTAATCTGTAATCCTAAGCTCCCGCTTCCTTTGTTTTTACAGCTATTGAAGCTAATAGTTGGCGTTTTAGTGTTCTACTATCTCCTGTTGGTACCTGTACTGAAAAGACCTCTAGTTTTTAACTCATTTAGTAGATGCATGGATGAGAAAAAGATATCAAAAGAAACATGGAATCTCGTTTTTGGCCAGTGTTATCGAAGCACATCTGCAGAAGACAAAACAACCGACGAACCACGACCCAACTTTTGTGTGAGGCTGGTATTTGCAGATTTCTTGATGATGAGAAGTTAAGAGTTTTCTTGATACGGTGTAGACCATACAATGTAACCTATACGGAGAGCACCCATCCAAAGCTTATAACCCTAATCAATGAGTTTGTTTTGTATAAATTGTTTCGTAGGGTGCCTATAAAATGATGGTATCATAGCTCTATATAATATATGTTCTGGTTCGAAAGGAATATGATATAAAAAAATTATTCAATGCATCATACAATTGCCGTCTTTTAGCAAACTTATCTGTTTTGTTCAAACTATTATTATCACACAATGAAAAATTTTCATTATATGGTAAAATCGAAAGCAGCGACTTTTTGATTCTGACTATCATCACGATTTTTTTAATATCTATATATCTTTTTGGTTATACCACGTAGCCACTCAAAATAAGCACATCCACAAAACAACTAATTTCATTATTTGTAACATCACTAGCCAAGTTTTTTGTGCCGCGTATATATTTGTATATGTTGTTATCATATTGAATAGGTTGTCGTCAAAAAATATCATAATGGCGTACGATTTTGTTTAAATCCGATTTCTGGTCTCCAGTATACATATTTAGGATGCTGGTACCGATCATCTATAAGCCATTAAGCAGATCCCAGTTTTTTGAGAATAATGGAAGCTTTTGATTCTTCTTTACGTAGTGCGGTAAGAGGTACGTCGTCGGAATCCGACTCTTCTGCACTCTGATCTTGATTGTCGAAAATATCCATCACGTCATTTCTCACCTGACTTCCTGGTAAAAGGTCTATCGTTATTACATCCTCGTGTCCTGAATCGCAATCTGTTATATTATCATTTGCATTTTCTGAAAGAAAAATAATTATACCACCAGGAGGAGTTGGAATCTGATCTGTCCCACGTATGCAATTTTAGCGGTTTCCTAAAAAAATAACTATTTTGTAGTGCTTATTACTACTGTTCTTTTATTAGAATAAACCAAAATGGCCGTTCTCAAGAAAGTAACAAAAATTTCAAAGCAATATTTTCACTATAACTACACGTAAGTAAAGCAATGATGAAGTAAAAGCGAGCAACTGATGAAATATCGTGATCGATATGTTTGACAGTAAACCCCACAGGCGCCATCTATCAACGGTAAGTTTAAGTTATTAATTTAAGAGAAATAGATCTATTGCCTTTTAAAAGGACAGTATTAGTATGTGAGCTAATATGTTTTTCCAATTTTCAAAGTTTTAATTTCTTTTTTTAAACATAATATTATCAATTCAGTTTTTTTTAATATGAACCTCAAAGTATATACAGTAGACTTGCGATTATCCGAGGTAATTGGGACCATGACTACCTCGGATACGTAAAAATCTAGGTTAACGCCAAGATTGGTTGTACTGATAGAAAAACATGTAAATAATAATAACTGGTTATTTCAATGACCAAAAACTAACACAGTGTATATTAAGTCAAAATATTTACCTTATCAATGTTACTGTTTAAAAAAGTCTTTGATTTTTGCATTTTCATTCCTCTTTTTAATAGGGCAATAATGCGCCAATGTTGAAAACGAACGACGCGTCTACTTGCATCGATTCCTTGCTGATCGATGTCAGAATCAGAAATCTTTTGAGTAATCTTATCTGTATCTTCTTCTTCTGCATGGTTGATGTTTAGAACTAGATCGGCAATTGAGTCATCTATCAGTTTCATTTTTTCATCTATATTCATTCAATCGATGACGTTTTGGTTTCCGATTGGCTCGTTGGTTATAGTATCAACTTCATAGTCATCAGTTTCATTTAAGGTCTGAGGTCCAGTGTTTTGTTTTCTATCTGAAATAATTTTTTACATGATTTTTGAATATTGTACACTTTAAAGTCGTCCCATACCAAAGTAATCCAATAACAAACATCTTTAACCGTCATCTTTTTAGTGCGTCAATTACAGTCAGCCCGTCGACCAGCCTGTTTAGCATTACCTATGTTTCAATAGCATTAACCTAGAAATTAGATAAAATACATCAAATTGGGTGAAAGGAACATAGCTTTTATGTCACCACTTATCAATTTACTCGCATGTGGGTGACATCATGCGTTGTCCAGCAACAACAGAGCTTTCGGAGGCAGATTTTTATTTTTCTGGTGACTGATACAAAGTCATTAAAAAACCAGTTGTTAAAAATGTTACAATCAAAAAGCGTTTAACAACTAAGGTCCGTCTCATCACAAATAAATATTTAGTGTAAAATCCTCCGTCTTTAAGGATAATGTCTTGTAATTTAAAGTATAGTGTTTCTTTTTTCATGAGTCAATCCATCCCTTACTAGCACAAAAGGTTTATCCTCCATCCAGAAACTTCTTGTGGAATTTAATAGTTTTTGATTGGAGTATTTGACCACTTATCGGGCTACCTGATCATTTTGTGAAAAGTACAAGAACAACGCCACATAAGTTTGTTCATGGTCTCCTTTCTTTATGTTCTTCCGTGCCAATCCACTCACACTACTCGCACTTCAGTTGACCCACTGTAAATCTGAAGCACCCTTCTTTTTTCATTCATATTTGCCCAAGTCACACTAATTAACATAGAAACAATAATTGTAGACAAAACGCGACACAGCAATTTCTGAAAATAAGGCGGTGAACAATTTCTAAAAATTCCGCATCGACCTATCAACGCATAACTGTTCGCAATTGTGACTTACCAGCTATATCTTTTTCCTCAGTTAACCAAGGGGCTCGAATAACCTAGACTCAGATAAACGCGAGTCCACTGTAACATGTTTTTTATTGACATTGACAACACCGTTTAATATCCCGCTTCAAATGAATCAACAACAAAAAAAGCCCAAACTAAGCGCAAAACTCTACCAGCAATCGAGATGTACGATGACAATACACGTCGTTATTATGTTACATCAAAGTAAGGATACAAAATATGTAGAAATTAAATAAAAGATGGCGGTAAAATAGTGTTTTTTGTTTACATATACTGTAAAAATATTAATAAATTATTATTTTTTAATTTCTTTACGCATCCATAAATTAGATTAAAATTAACTTGAAATAAGTAATACGTTTCTGTCAAACTTTCCACAATTTTGACATACTGATAATTTATTCATGTAATCGGTCGCGATAAAAGATTACATACTTATATATTTTCTACGAAATACCTTAACAGCGAATTAATACAGAGTCCATTAGAGAATTACACCATTCTATCAAATATGCATGATGTTTCCGTCCCTTTCTACTAATCATTTTATGGTAACAATAGATAAGGTTAAATGGTTAGCTTTTCTATCTTTTCTATCTATACCAACGTATGGTAATATTATCCATATTTTCCTTAATAGACCTGATAAGTTAGGCGATACTGATATATGAACTGGAAACGGGAGATTATAAAAGCATTAGTTGTGTACAATATTGGTTAAATGACCCAATACTGAATTAAAAAATAGTCTGTAAATTACTATCTATAACAAAAGTCTGCAATTTATTCTAAAAGTAAAAGTGAATTAAAAAAATATACGAAATGGACAAATTTGTGATTTTTGGGCATACTTCAAGGCATATGTTCTACTGTGCCAGAATAGAACCAATGAGATCACATTGTGATAATCATTTAGGTTGGTAACGCATAATTGGATCAAGCATGATTTTAATTTCTTTTTAAATTTTTGAATAATATTTTTATTTCTCATATTGAGTAGCAAACAATTGTAAAATTTAGATCCTGCAAAATCAGGACTAGTTTAAAAAAGAGTTGTGGAGTGTTTACACACGTTTATCAACCTTCTGTGTCTTGTCAGGTAATTATGAAAATCAGAGTTAAAAGTAAAATTTTGAAATTTAGTTGTGATATGAATAATAGACTTATAAATATACAGTGTGTTTGTAAAGTATGAAATAAATTCGATATTTCCTGAATAAACAGCCTTTTTAAAACAAGAACCAAAAAACACGTCTATTTTTAAATTTAATGTTCTACGTTTTACAATAGAATTTCATTATAATACAAGGTGATCCACGTTACAGTGATGACATCATCGATTCTTTTTTAAATGTAATACCCTATACTTTAGGACATTTTTAGATCCATAAAAATGAGCTGATTCCAAAATAGTATAATAATAGAGGTCTAAGTGATATTTAAAAGATATTCGCTTAGAAAATTAATTTTTATTGATTTATAATATTAATAAATTATAAATAAATTATAATAAATAACTTGAAAGTAATCCAGTGACATGACTTAATCTTTAATGTTCGAATTTTAGTTTTGTTGTATTTGACAGTATAAAAACGTTGTACAAATTCTTGTAGAAGCTTGTTTATGCTTTCTTGAGAAATATTGTTTATATCTTTACGAATTCTTGTTTTTAAGTCTTCAATATTTGCAGGTTTCATGTCATATTACTTTCTAGAATGCTACCAAGCAATAATGTTGTATCACTAAAATGTATTTCTTCAAAACTAACTGTGATCTTATAATCATCGGATGGCTTACAGTGCAAGTAAAACTGTAAACAATAGTTTTCTTTGTATTTACCATTAAAGAGATCCTTTTACACCGCATTGTAAACTCCTGTGCTACCAAGTTCATTTTTGATATGAGTTTGACTTTAGTTGACTCGTCAACTACAATTAGACAGAGAACTGTATGATCTACAGTTAAAAAATTTATCAAATCATTGATAGTTAAAAGAAATATTAAGGGTCCCAATACGGAGCTTTGCGGTATACCTTGATCAAGATTCTTCTTCTTTGGGTGCTGTGTCCGTATTTAGACGTTGGCCGTCATCATGCTTACAATTTCCTGAAACCTTTCTCTGTCGGCTGCTGCGCGAAATAATTCTTCTACTGTGAAACCACACCATTGTCTAATCATTGTCTGATCAAGATTAAAAGCAGACAACTTCTTATTATTGACTTTTACTAGAAATTTACGATGTTGTAAGTATGACCTAACCAGTTCAAGAAATGACCCCGAAAATCAAGGGCTTCTATAATTGATGCAGTATAATTTCAATGTCAATAGAGTCAAAAGCCTTAGTTAGGTCAAAAAAGAGTGCAACCACATATCTTTTTCGATCCAAAGCAGCGTGGATATAATTAAATAATAAAATAGAAGCACTCTCTGTAGATTCATTGAGAAGAGACCCATGCTGGCATTTATTTCAGATATCACATTTATTCAGAAAATATACCATTTTATTGTAAATACACTTTTCGATAATCTTAAAGAGTACACTTGTTGCAATGACTGGCCTTCAATTATCAACCAAACATGGATCCCCTTTTTAAAAATTGGACTAACTACTCTTAAGGTCACTTGGAAACTTGCCATCCTTGACAGATATGTTAATGATGTGAGACGAAACAGGAGATATATATGAAGAAATGTATTGAATTATTTTAGTGGGGATTTAGTCAATACCTACTAAGCTGGTATAGTTTAAGAAAGATATAACATTCTCAATATCAAATGGTGAGACCGCAGAAAAAAAGAATGTGTTGTTAATAATTGTCATAGTTGTGAAATCGTTAAAGGTATAGTTATTGAAATATTTTAATACTGTGTGTTTGACTGATGTACAAAAACACTTACCAAATTTGTTTGCTATCTGTTCTGGATGTATCAATAATTTATTTTTATTACTAATACTCCACACAAAATTGTTTTTATTTTTACCAGTTTGACGATTCACAGTTTTCCATATATTATTCCTTCTTTTATTAGTATTTTGATTATGTAAATAACTGTGATACAAGGCTTTTTTTGTATCCGTTACCTTCCGGATTAAGTTGGCCTTTTGTCTTTTATAGTTAAACATTAAATCTGGATTACCAATAATATTTGCTAGACAAAATAAATCTTTTAGCTTTTTACTAAGCTAAAGAATTTCAGTGTTGATCCATTTTCTGTTGGTATTAGTAGTTATGTGTTTTGATATTAAATTACATATTGTATCAATATAATAGGAGACAAAGTTCAAAAAACCTCTATATGCATCATCTACATCATAGCGAAAACTCACATAAGCATAATTCTAATCCTAATAGCAGTATTCATCTTCAGATGGACCCAACCAGTTCTACATCATTTTCTGCTGTGAATCACCATAGTATTCATGCTTTTCTGCCTACTGTACTATTTAAAATTTACAAGCGAAACAACCAACCTTTAATAATTAAGTGTTTGTTGGACTTAGGCAGTATGCAAAGTTTTGTCACAAAATTTTTGGACCAAAAATTACAGTACAACACAAGATTTCAAAAATTAAATATTTTTTGTCTAGGAAATAATATTGTAACAAAAAGGAGTGAAATGATTGATATAGAAATACATTCGGAAGTATATTATTTCAAAATATTTAATGTTTCTTCAAGTATATTATATCTTATATGATTTATTATTTGGCGCGAATTTGTATTTTCAACTTTTAATATCTATCCTTTGTAACACAAACTTATATGTAAATTTCAAAAAATATATAGGGTGTCACATTAAAAAAAATTGTACGATTGCTATAATACCACGTAGGTATTAATCACCCTGTAGAATTTACGTATTTTTCAAGTATAGAGAACATCATTGCCAGAACTGTCAAACGGCACTGAGGTCTCAATCTGCTTACTCCTCAGTGTCGAGTGACTCTAATATCTTTAATATAGATATATATATATATATATATATATATATATATATATATATATATATATATATCCCGAACCCCCAGACACTACTACACTGTTCACTTGTCACTACTACTGCACTGTCACTACTACCGTAGTAGTGACAAGTGAACAGTGTAGTAGTGTCTAGGGGCTCGGGAGACTGAGACTTCGGAAGCCCTGAGGAAGGCATCAAAGAGGATGCTGAAAGCTCGGCAAAATAAATATCGACGCGGTTCAACCCGGAAGACTGGTGAGTTTGATATTAATTTTAGTAATAATATTAATCTTAGTTCTAGGTTTTATTGTACTAACCGCGGAAATCTTTCCGAACATATATATATATATATATATATATATATATATATATATATATATATATGTTCTCGGACGCGACTAGTTCACGTTCGAGACGCATCGCCCCGCCCCTTAGTTTTCCCGTTGGCCCCTCCCTGATCTGGAAATCCCTAATCGCTACTGCGGAAAGTATAAAAATAGGCGATTTTCAGGTCAATAAAAGTCAGTCCTTCACGGGCTCTCCGAGAGCTTAGTGCTCTCGGGGCTCTGCTTTTTCTTTTAGCCCTACCTTTACTCTGTGGCTGAGTTATTCTACAGTACTTTGGTGTTTTTATTTCGACCTTCATTTGGTCATGTAAGAAATAACTTGCCTTTATCAAGGCAAGTCATCGAGAGAAGAGAACCTGATGGTTTATTTCGGCTAAAATATTATTTTGCCGTGTAAGAAATAACCCGTCTTTTTCAAGACGGGTACATCAGCTGAAATTTCTACAAGTCTGTACCCAGAAAACAGACTTGGGTAGAGGTGCCTTCGTAGACGTTCTCGAAGCCCTCTACAGAGCATATATATATATATATATATATATATATATATATATATATATATATATATATATATATATATATATATATATATATATATATCTTTAACAACTCTGGCGGAATAACCAGTACACCACTGGAAATTCTGATGGAATATCAAGTACTATTTTTTGCTGCAACACAATTAATTAGTTTAATGATAGCAAAAAATTTCTCAAAACAGTTTCCACTAATGAAAAAATCTAATAATGACAAAGTTTTGAAATGAAGCAAAACACAAAACAAAAACAATGAAACAGCATTATGTAGATGAGAAATTTCTAAACATAACGGTAAAAAATACATAAACGTTTGTAAAATTTTAACAACCTAAATTGTAATTTAACTACGAAAACTGTTTATTTGTACTATACTCTGTTTTTTAACCAGGAGGAGTAAACCAAAAAGACAGATTCACACTCAAGAAAGTTACTAGAAAAGTCACCAAATACATCTTCTTTTTTTGTTGATTATCTCGGCCTTGCGGTAATCTAGTAATCAATATTGGACAACCTCACACGTCAATTTTAACCTAACTTTGTTTATTTATGTTTGAATAATAAAATAATTTTTTTCAATTCACTTCCAATAATATATTACAATAAAAAAGGACGTTTTTCACATTTGGTCCCATGTATATATATATATATATATATATATATATATATATATATATATATATATATATATATATATATATATATATATATATATATATATATATTATATATATATATATATATATATATATATATATTTAAATATCGGGTGATCCAGTTTTATAGATCTCTTAAGTTTATGGTATTTAATTATAATTTAGAGAATATTTTGATCGGCAGAGTCAATAATGTAACAGATCTAGCTGGACTCTTGTTTAATTTTGACAGTGAGTTTGTCCCATTTGTTATTAACAAATAAAATTTACTAAAAAATACTGGATTTCTGTGAGATAATCAACAAATCCAATCTATTATGTTACATTCTTGCATAATTTTGCAGTTTTCTTGTGACGATCTACAACCAGGAAGAACAAAACCAACTGTATCATACAATCAAACTAAAACACAACGTTACTAATGTTCTTTTAATGTGATGAAAACAAAATGGAATTGCTTCTTAACAAGTAAACACTAAATTTAAAAGATAGTTGCCGTTTTTCTTATGATAATTAGATATAAATAACATACATTTATAAATATATAAACACTTTAAACTATATTTAGTATAAATATCATCTAGAAAAATATCACATTAAATACTATTCGCATATCACCAAGTCCAAGTTATTACAAACAACTTAAAGAGTCAGAAATCGATTTATATATTAGAGGAAAATAATAATAATAAATAAATTTCACAAATGTCATTAGTGTCAATATGTCATAATTTAGTGGAGTAAACTTGCCTGCGGTTGGATTAATTGCAAACAAGCATTACGGCGCGGAAAATTTCAATTACTCCTCCTGGATAAAAAACAGACCATAGACCTAGATTCTTTCCTACCTATCGCTTATGAGTAAATACATAATTTCTTTATTAAACCGCGACGGCGTTCCTGAGATTAGATCCGTGTTGATGGAACTATTTAAGTGTCCAATTAGCAATTTAATTAAAAAGACGAAAAAGACAGAAAAACAAAAGACATATATGCCTGCGTTTTTGTTTTACATAGATGTTGTGAAATTATAATAAATTTTATTATATTCGCGACGGGTATCTATTTAGATAGAAAACAATAGAAAATAAATGAGAAAAATATAATATAAGCAACAAAAATAATTATTGTGCTTATCGAGTAGAAAAGTTTTATTTAAGCCTATAATAGCTAACAGTATGATGCAAATGTATGGAATAAATTCATTATTTCAGAAACAGACGACTTTTGACAGAAATCACACATCAATTTTAATTTTTGAATGGCCATTAACAGCTATACACTGTGTCCGTAAAATATGGAACAAATTCTTTTTTAGCTAAACAGCATTTTTAGCATTTTGAGAAATAATCCTGAAACAGGTAGATTTTTGATTTTAATTTACCGTATTTTAAAATAATATTCTAATATACAGGGTGAATTACTTTCGAGTAATGACGTCACCGTCATTTTTTTAAATGAAACCCCCACATCTTGTCTCTATTTTCAGATTACACAGGCTGAGCTGATAAGAAAATGTATCACACGTTGATTTAAATTGGTATAGGGTGGACAAAAATACAATAGTTTTGTGTGTGTTCACAAAGTAACGCGCTAGTTAAATTCAAAATATTATCAAAAATACTTAATTTCTAGCGGACAGAATATGATAAAATACATGACTTTATAAATGTTCGAACTGCAGCCCTTGCTGTATTTTACAGTAACCCAAACGTTGTACAAATTCTTGTTAAACCTTGTTTATTGTCTTGAGAAATATTGTTTATTGCTGTCCGAATTCTCTGTTGTAATTCTTGAATATTTGCTGGTGCCATTTGATACACAACATTCTTCAGGTGGTCCCACATAAAATAATCCAAAGGATTGAAATCTGGTGTTCTCGCTGGCCATTCAATAGGTCAATATCTACCAATCCACCTATTCGGAAAAATTTCATCAAG
Source organism: Diabrotica balteata (assembly GCA_918026665.1). Lineage (NCBI taxonomy): Eukaryota > Metazoa > Arthropoda > Insecta > Coleoptera > Chrysomelidae > Diabrotica > Diabrotica balteata. Next base: position 46,945,851 of record OU898283.1, on the reverse strand, counting down.
GTACCTTCTAACATCTACAGAATAATGTGGAAGTGCACCATCCTGTTGCAACCATTAACTTTCATCAAAACCTCCAGGATTACGTCTGCTGGGAAACAAATTACGAAGAGTATTTACGAGATATCCCCTTACAAACTCAAGGCACGTTGCTCCGTTTAAATTACCTTCGATAGAGTAGGGTCCGATGATTCGATTTCTTACAATTGCAACCCGTACATTTACCTTTTGCGAGTATTGGGTATAATGCTCACGCATTCAGTGGGCGTTTTCTTTTGCCTAGTATCTACAATTCTGACGGTTAACCTCGCCATTTAACGTGAAAGCGGCCTCATCAGAAAAAATTATGCTTTGTACTAAGAGAGGATCTCGGTGGCAGTTATCCATCATTGCTTCGCAAAATTGCATTCTTTTATCTGGATCATCTTCGTTTAATTCCTGCACAAGTTTGATTTTATGAGGTTGCCATTTTTCAACTTTTAATAGTTTGTGTACCGTTGTTTTACTAACACCGATATCGCGACTAACTTTACGCACAGAAGTGTGCGCATCTTCTTCAAAACAAAATAAAACATCTAATGCTGTATCAGCATTTGCAGAGGAACGAACTGATTTCCGTGCATTTTCAACCGTACCAGTTTCTCGAAATTTCTGTTTAATCTTACTGTTAAACGCGTTATAGGTCTTTCTGGATATTTATCATAGTTTATCATATTTATCAAAGTTTATGGTTGCAACAGAATGGTGCACCTCCACATTATGCTGCAGATGTTAGAAGGTAGGTAGACGTGGACCTGTTGAATGGCCAGCAAGGTCACCAGATTTCACTCCTTTGGATAATTTTATGTGGTGCCATCTGAAAAATATTGTGTATCAAACAAAACCAGCAAATATTCAAGAATTACAACAGATAATTCAAACAGCAATAAATACTATTTCTCAAGACACAATAAACAAGGTTCAACAAGAATTTGTACAACGTTTGGGTTACTATTAAATACAGAAAGGGCTGCAGTTCGAACATTTATAAAGTCATGTATTTCATCGTATTCTGTCCGCTAGACAATAAGTATTTTTGATAATATTGTGAATTTAACTAGCGCGTTACTTTATGAACACACATAAAACTATTGTATTTTTGTCCACCCTGTACCACTTTGAATCAACATGTGATACATTTTTGGAATCAGCTCAGGTAGAGTAATCCGAAAATTGAGACAAAATGGGGGTAATACATTTAAAAAAAAATGACGGTGACGTCATTACTCGAAAGTAATTCACCCTGTATATTAGAATATTATTTTAAAATACGCTAAATTTAAATTAAAAATCGAAGTGTTTCAGGATTATTTCTTAAAATGCTCTATTTAGCTAAAAAAGAATTTGTTCCATAATTGACGGACACAGTGTATATGTATTAACTATTACGTCAGTGTCAGCATAATGACGTAATCGACGATTATTTTAAATACAAAACTGAGGTGACGCAGCAGCTCATTTGAAAGGTCTCTTATGGCCTTTGCAACGATATAATTATTTGAATGTTTATTTCTACAGGGTTAACCAAAACGATTAAATAACAATAAATGTATACTTAAATACAGTTAATTTACAACAAATCTTGAAATTGACAACCTTTAGCAAAAATACAATGTGAAATATGGGCAATAAATTCTTTCTTAACGTTTTCAATGACTTCAGGTTTTATTTGTGCAATTTCCGTTCTGATGCGCTCCTTCAACTCTTCTCCATTATTTGGTCGATTTTGATACACTCTGCTCTTTAAATATCCCCACAAAAAATATCTAAGGGAGTCAAATCTGGAGACCTTGGTGGACATTCGATAGGCCTCCTTCTACCTATACACCTACCTGGGAAAACGTTATTAAGGTAATTTCGTACCTCAACACCGTGGTGTGAGGGAGCCCCATCATGTTGGTACCGCAGATCATTTTCATTTAAAAATAGCTGACTTAGTCATTATAGTGGCACTATGTGGCAATAGATAAACCTTAAGAAATTGTAGATAACCAGAAGCAGTTAGGAGAAGTTTTCCTCAAAAAATATGGTTTGTTTTCCTCAAACATTCACCTTTTCGGGATATTGTGTCCTAGACTCTTCCATCCAATGTAGATTTTCACTTGCCCAGTATCGATATGTCTGGCGATTTACGTGACCGTTTAACATAAAAGACGGTTCATAAAAAAAAAGTACTTTTTGTCCAGGAGGCAATAGCTCCTGGACCAGATTTTCTTGGGATGGATGGGATGCCACTTCTTCTTTTTTAGTACTGTTACAACAGTTGATTGTTAAACATTATTATCTAGTACGACCTGCCTAGAACTAGTCTGGGGATTTTTTTGAAATGCCAGTACAACATCCAGTTTCTTGGCTTCGGATATTGATTTTCCACCACTTCTGGTAAGATCTTTATTACGGCCAATTTCTCTAAAATTGTTTTCAATTTTACTAACCGGTAATTGAGTAATTGGTTACGATTGGGGAATTTAGCATTAAATGAATTACGAACTTCTGCTTGAGTCCCCACTGTATCTCCATAACCCATCAATTGAATCAGTGAAATTTAAACAAAAACCAAAATCACACAATACAACAGACACGAGATATAATAAGCTAATTGCCTGCTGTACGACACAAATAACTTATCTTCTTCATATTCTAGGGTTTATCTGTTTCTTCTTCGCTCAGATGCTTTCTTATGTTGCATTTTTTTCTAATTTGAGACTTACGACTCTACTTTTTTGTTTCGTGATTTACCAGTCATCAGGAAGACTTGAAGACTGTGAATACTCAAACTAAATAAAAACACTGCGATATTTCTGGAAATTATTGTAATCTAATATACTATCAAGTCAGAGGGAAGATGATAATATTGGGGGATTTTAACACTCGAATAGGCAATCAAGTAATACCGGGATTTCAGCAAAAGTATAACGAGGATGTCAAAACCAAAAATGGATAATGAATGGACGATGATAAACATCTGCACGAATAACGAAATAAAAATAAACAACACAATTTTTGACAACAAAGACCAATACAAATATACATTTATTAACACCCGTGAACAAAGATCTATGATATGTTATAACCATTCGAGATATTGATACATCCATCAAAAATAGTCAATATAAGATGTTCAATATAGATAGATAAATAAAAAGGAAACACTGGTAGAGTTTAAACTGGAGCTAAACAGATATAACACGACTTCTACGAAACACATGATCAGAGAACAAAGAAAAGAGATGAACAAACCAACAAAAACGAAACACATTCAGAAAAAAACATGAGTAGACTACGTTTGATCCCTATTTGCTAAAGGTGACGATAATGAACCAACAACACTAAAAGTGACGACAAACGAAGAAACAAATATTAAGAAGAAAGAGGTAAAGGAAGCATTAGGAAAATTAAGAAATATAAAATCACATGAAGAGGACAGAATACCTAATGAACTTCTATAGTACGAAGGACCAGATCTGACCAAACAACTATTTAAACTAATCCAAAAAATAAAAAAACAAAACAGAATTCCTCAAGTATGGAGATCAAGCATCCTAATACCTCTCTCCTAAAAGAGAGACAATTTGGAATAGGAAAACTTAAAGTGGATAAATTTATTAAACACAAAACTAAAATTAACAAGCGATAACAAATAAACTGAATGAAATTATAACCCTTGCAGATGAAAAACAAGGTTTTAGGTCGGCAAGATCATGCACCGACACCATATTTATAATGAGGCAAGTGCAAGACAAATCATTAAAATACAAAAAACCGACTTATAAATATCTATGTTTCGTTGAACTTAAGAAGCCATTTGACCGGGTCGAAGTAAAAAAACATTTTCCACCTACTGTAAGCAAGAGAGATATCTTTAGGAATAATTAAAACCATTGAAAAAATTTACCCAAACCACACTGTTTGGGAAAGTGTGTACGAATTCTTTTCGTATTTTTACATTTAATATTTTTCTGTTACGGTACTGTAGTGTAATCTAATTCAATGCTGTATTTTAACAACTTTGTTAAAATATATTGCTTCCTCTAATTTCGTAAAGCTTAAACTGGCAATTTCACTTATTATGTTTAAGTATGGAGAATTTGGCTTTCTCTTTTGTATTTTGGGTCACAAAAATATACACAAGTGTACGGTTTCATATTACCGTAACAATTAACTTAAATTATCGCCACTCAAAGTCGCAATACAATAGAATTATTTATTGGTACACCCTCTTGGACCACCACTTAGAGGGTTCCTTAGCTCTGACCATCTCAACGTACCTCAATTCAAGACAAGACTGTGAACGGCACGGACCTAGTTTGGACGGTTCTCGTATTATAGCCTCGGCGTCTCGGCCGAGTGCTTCGGCACTTCCGTGCGAAACGCATTGTACTATGCACTGTATTATTCCACTTACAATAGAACCTTTCTGCCTTTACGTGAATTTGACTCCGCCTTCGCGCAGCTCCATGGTAAGAGTGCTTGAACTATCTTTACGAATATATCAATATAACTAAAGGGTAAGTCTATGTTCTTTGTACAAACAACAATATTGAGTAAACTAGTTAATTTTATAATTTATTTACAATTTATAGTTACTATTTTTCGTTAGTTTATATTCGCTCCGTGCGTGACCATGGTAGGGATACATTGAAACGATGCCAGCGTGCGTAGCGGCGAAATATGACAAAATGGGAATATTGGACAAAATATTTTTACGCATAAATTTTATCAAAAATGCGTGCAAATACACGTTGCATATTTAATTGTGCTAATAATAGCAAAAATGGTGATTGTAGTTTTCATAGGTTCCCAAAAATTACATATAAATTAGAAAAAAGAAAAAGATGAATTCGTGCTATTAATATGAAAAAGTAAATATCACATAGTTTCATTTTTATGCAATTGAAATAGAAAAAATTTAAATAATTTACCTTGAATGATATTTCATAAGGCTACAAGCTAACTGCAGATGACTTTAGCTTTTATATCCTAACTTTTACTATTATTGTTTTTAATTATATGCTCTTTTGCGTGAAAAACTTGATTTGTCAGTACTAGATTTTTCCCTTTCTTTTCCGTTTGGAGTTGAAAAGGTATATTATGATGAATTTTGAGAAACCCAGTTTTTAATACTACATTTATTTTGTACATAAACTTTAAAATATAGCTAAAAAACTAATTTATTAATAATTGTCAATTTCGCATGTATTTAACAATGTCAAACATATGTCATAAGTTTAACCTGAAAATTGGGATTCCCAAATTGTCAGATGAAGGCGGTCGGTGTCGCATCAGTCACGCACGGAGCGAATACAAACAAAATATTGCATTTTTTCTATATAATTATTTATCTAATCATTTAACCAGCGACCTCTTAAGTTTTATCCTAAACAAACACAATAACAGTAAAAGTAGAAGAACTAACTAAAAAGTAGAAGATCGTATTGAAGCTGGCAATAGGATAAGACATGGAGATTTCCTAAGACATCTTTTGTTAAACCTGATTATAAATGAAAAAATAAAAAACTATTGATTATAATGACTAGAAAAGGATACCAAATAGAAGAAAAACAACTTAAAATAATCTGTTATGCAGACGATGCAATACTACTCTCTCAAAGTGAAGATCATTACAGAGGCTGCACTAATTTAAGATAACCGCCAGAAAATGTAACATGTTAGTTTTACCAAAAAGACAAAATGCATGGTTACAACAGCAAATTATTAGTCATCAGACCAATAATGATATACGCGGTAGAAATAAGATCTGACACAGAGAGAATAAAAAAATGTTAGAAACAGCAGAGTTTCATCTCTGCTTCAACACATTGAAAAATTAATGGTCAGACACTATGTGACAGAGCTAGAAATAAGATATCCGACGTAGATGCAAGGTGGAGAACATCCAGAATTGGGTTAGAAATAGAAAAGTAGAATGGACTAATCATATAAGCTGAATGATAACAAATAGAGTAGTAAAAACGGCAAGAGACGGTTCCCCAATAGGCAGATGATCAGTGGGAAGACCACGAAAACGATAGAACGCCAACTTACTACAGGCACATTAGAAAACAGACAGTCATGTCTATATATCAAAAAAAAGAAAAAAAAGAAGATAATATACTATGATGAGAAGTCTCCAGACTTCATGTTTCTGTCTTTTATTCATTTGGTAATTTTCATGAGCTATACAGAGTTATGTTTTTTTGTCATTTTTCCCCATTTTCACTAATTCATCAATGAGTTTCAGGTTTAAATTTTTGACACTTATATTTTTTAAGTCATCTGAATAATGATAAAATTGTTTACATATTCACTTGATATACCTGTTACTCTTGTAATAGTTTTCGCATGTCTGACCTCTGATTGCCTTTAATTTTATTTATTTTTTTTAATTCGCTGTTAATGCGTATCTTAGCGTCTGACCTGTATACGAACGCTACCAACAAACAGTAACTTGTGCAACTAAAATCATACTTTATCAATTAGCTATTAAAACAACTACTCTTCATTAATTCCTAAGGGTTTATATTTCGTAGAGATAAATTAATATGCAAACTAGAGAACACGACAAAAGCAAATACCATCCTAAATCGATTGCTTGTTACTTATGCAAATATCAAGACCAGTCTATTTCCAAATGAGAGGATATTCACCTTACCCGTGTTTCGCGAAATTAGTAAGTTTTGATGAATAACTACTGAAACTGAAGATAACAATTAACGATTAGTGCATAAAATATAACATAGTTAGTCTGTTTAATTAAGGAATATAATTAATACAATTTGCAAGGTGTTAACGAATAAATTTCAAATTTGCTTACGTTTTATCATAAATAACTACCTGGTTTATTACTATTTTTTAGAACTTTAACAGATTTTATTATTTAAAATGTACTACTCACAAAAAAAAACCCAAATCAGTATTAATAATTTTTTTTTATTATTAACTACCAAAACTGAGAATTCTTTCTAGTGCAAATCAAAACAACTAATTTTCTGATCATCAACTTTCCTGCATAAAACTATGCCAAAGTTTATCACATTTTGACTTCTAGGTATCCGAACTACATTAGGGTAGTGTTACAGGTCCAACGAATTTAGAATAAATTATTGAAATAAAGTTTTATTTTAATTTTGGCTAAATAATTGTTAACAACTCCACAAGATTTTATGGAAAATTAATGCATTCCCAAGTCTTATTTGGTCTCTGAGATGATCTATTCATTCTTTCCTTGATATTGTACAGCCTAAAACAAAAATAAGTATAAATTTAAATGAATAATAAACTTTAAATTAAAAATAAACAATCCAAAAAGCCTATTTCTTATTTTAAAGATTAATGTCAAAAATAGCTTGATAGAATTATTCTTCTTGTATTTTTAAACAGATCTCAATCCTATTAGTAGTACAACAACTTATTTTAAATAAATTCTTACTGGACAATGGCCGACGCCAGATAAAAAAAATATCTTTATTTTTTTCTTTTTCTTTCTTTGGTGGTCTTTTGTATGGAAAAAGTATTAGTTCGTGTAGAACTTACAACGCAATTTTGCGGCTCTCATTAATTGCTGTAACAAAGACTTAGACTTTAGGTATAAATACAAATAGTGTCCAACTGGCCCATGGTGCCCCTTTATGTGACAAAATTCTTTTGACGTTATAATTTCAAAAATGATATTTTGAATGAATATGTTGAACAGCTGATGACTATGTTGAAGGAAACATAGTTCTAAACAAATTTAGTGATGCATAAAATTCAATTATTTTTTTTACCAATTTAGGATAAAAGAATTGGTGTGTCCGGTCCATTGGACCCACCTTGCCGGATAAGGGTTAAAATCAACAAAGAAACTGAATTTCTGGACTGTACTGTAGTTTTATCTGTATATCATGAATAATAAACATTTTTGTTAAAAAAAAATTTATAAAAGGTATATTAATATAAAAACCCTATCGGGCTTCATCACAAAAGGTTTTCGGAATAACTATTTCATCATAAGTACTATCTGGATTTACTTGTTTAAAGGCAATAAATACATTAGTACAAACCCTTTAAATATAGTCGAAATAATTTTTAATTACATTTTTGGATGTTCAAGAACTAGGATGTTTAAGTTATAGACGATATTAGCTACATGATAGCGCAGTACTTCACTGCGATTGCTAGCCCATAGAGAAAGTGTCTGAGAGGAATTGTTGATAGAGTTGCTCTGACAGACACTTTACAATTTTCATATGTAACATTTCACTTCCATCTAATTCAGCACATTTGAAGATTCAAAAAGCCTTATCGCACGGACACCATCTCTAAGCCTGCTAATCATAGAGGAAACTTTTAGAATCATCTGTTCTAGATAATCGATAGTCCATGACTTTCATTCAAATTACCTAAAGAATGGGTCAACTACTAGATTTAACAAATAAACTAAATAATTCATCGTGAAAGTTTTAAGCTTCTGTGATCCTTGTCTAGCTCTACGTCTCTCTTGTACTGTTCTCTAGTACCATCAGTTATATGGCGATTGTTTCTTACAAGCCTAAAATAACAGGCTAGTACATATTCTGTCTAGTCAACATTATAATGATTTAATTAATGATTCCGAGGCGCTTTTTTTTTTAATTTTTATGTTTTTCACAACTACTGGGGAGTTAGCCCAATGCCTTAACCCCTAACCTGAAGGACCAGGGATTTTTGGTTTCAGAGTCTCCCTCTCGTAGACGGATTGCGGAATCTACCACTAATGAGTTTCTTCCACCTCTTTTAATTAACTGCTGCTCCGAAAAGCTTTGTGGTTGTTGTGTTAAACCACGCATGTAGATTTGTCAGAACGAAAATCCTTAGCCTTCCTGGTCCACGTTTTCCTTATACTTTTACTTTTAGAATTAATTGCAAAAACCCTTGAGTTGCCAACCCAAAAGAAGGTCTCTTTCTGTAACTAAGCAACTTCAGTTATGGTATATATGATAACATTATCTTCTACGATTACAGTTTCCCAACGTTTTTAATATTTTTTAACTTTTGTCCTTTATAACAACGATTTATATATTTTATATACAATTGAAATCATACCAATTTAAATCCAATTTATAAATGCTTTTGCATTGATAGCTCGCTTCAGTTATTGTTTAATGTAGAAATTGGTCAGCTATAATTTGTGAAGTAAATTGTAACCCGCATCTACTAAAATGAATTGAGCGGCTGTTACGTATAAAAGTTCGATGATTTTAAATTCATTTACAAAATCAACGAATTAAATAGAAAAATTCAATTTACTTTTTTAAGTTAATAATGTAAAATAGAGGGAAAGAGAATAAAATATTGAGAGAGTTGTAAAACTAGATCATTTTTAAAATGCTTTGAGAAGTATTTGCCAGAATGATATATTCATGTATTGAATTAAGTAGCAAAAATTAAACTTTAAATGTAAAACAGGGAAAAATTATCTAGTACGAAAATTGTATTTTGTTTTAAATCAAATGAAATTTTCTTATGGTGTATTTATGCAATTTACAATTTTTACTAGGAATGTACAACAATTTTACTTTAAAATAAGTTTTAAAGTAAATTTGTGGTTTATTCATAGTAAAAGTAGTAAATGAAATTTGTAAATTACAAAGAAACTAAACAGAAACCTAAGCCTAGATAAAGCATATAATCTATCTATATAACCGGCTAGGACGACAACTCAGACTGCAAGTTTTCTGGCGACTTTGGTTAAATGGTAGAGTTGATCAAACGTATCTACACCACCTTTTGTACTATTGTAGAACAAGACTATCTCTGGCTTTTTCGATTCTTCATCTACTTCATCTTAAATATTTATAGACGATAAAAGAATGACTTTTTTATTTTTTATTTTTTTGGAACGAATGTGATCAAAGTGTTTTTCTCGTCAAAAGCAAATAGAGATGATGAAACTTGTTTTCCTTTTGTTTCAATTAGTTGTCGTTTTATTTTTGGCTTGTTTTTTTTAAGCGTTTCCACTACAATAAGGCCTTTTTCTTTTAACACTTCCGAAACTTGATACAGAAGCAAATCGTGAATAGCAATATTAGAAATGGGAATACCAAGTTAAACAAACGCAAATGTATGTAACACACTCACATGCACAAGTAAAGATAGGAAGCAGAACATCGATACTATTTGGTATGATTTCAGCACTTAGGCAGGAGGACCCCTTTTAACCGTTGTGGTTCAATTTTGCTTTACAATATGCAATAAGTGAAATAGGTATCGTCTGAGCTGCCATGAGGATTTGCTGATTAAGGATCAAAACTGATGCTGGCCTTTGCTGATGATATAGATGCAGTCACGTATTCTACAAGAGACGTGAGAGAGGTGTTTTAACAGCTCAAGGGGGAAACAGGTAGTCTGGGTCTCCGAATAAATGAAGAAAAGACAAAATACATGTTAGTAACGAAAAATCCAAGACCAAGAGTTAAGCAGAACATCACTATTAATGATCATAACTTCTAAGTGGTAAAGGAGTTTAAAATACCCAGAGGCTGCGGGAAATAGGGCATTATACTCTCTTTCAAGATTATTAAGATCGAAGCTGCTAAAAAGAAAATCTAAATTAACACTGTACAAGTCGATTATTCGCCCAATTATTACATATGACAGTGAAACATGGACTCCCAACCAGCGGAAAATAAATAAGCTTCTATTATTTAAAAGAAGGGTTCTCAGAATAATATTTGGCCCTCAAAGATGTGAATTCACAAGGGATTTATCTGAACTTAGGGTACAACAATCGAAATGGGAAATAGAAGCGCAAGATCGTAGAGGATGAAGGGCGATAGTCGATTCGACGAAGACTCACTTCGTCTTAATATTGCTATTCACGAGTAAAGAAGAAGAAGAAGAAGAAGAAGAAAAAGAAGAAGAAGAAAAAGAAGGAGAAGAAGATACTTGATACGACGTGAACCAGTTATCGAAGGTGTATTTTCTATTGTTCCCATATATGACTTGTAAGATTTAGTACATATTGTGTTGGAATTGAATATTGTGAACAACGGAGTTCTTTTATCACGTAAGGCTTGGCTAAACACATTGATACTATTTTCAGCCCATATTTGTCACGTTTATAAGGAATGTTTATTTTAAATGGACATCTACCTCTAAAACCTATCAAACTTTTATTAATGGTAACATATTCGGACGAAGTGTACATCAGTCTACACCGGCCCTCGAAAAGGAAAAGGAAAAGGAACATCACATACCTATCTCCAAATTTCTCCTTCATTTAGCCTCTCATCAGATCATTCCCCTTTCTTAATAGATCTATTCATAACTGTCCTAAATACCTAACACTCCCTAATAAAAGAACAAACTGGAACAGATAAAGAGAAGAAATAAAAACAACCATTAACCTAAACTTGCCTCGTAAAAGTGATAGCAACATAGAAAATGCAGTTGCTTACCTAACTACAGTTATTCAGCAAGCTGCTTGGACCTCTACCCCAGAATTTACTCACAAACACAACTATGAGTCCTATCCTGCTCACATAAATTCACTCATATTGGAAAAAAGAATACTATGAAAGAAGTGGCAGCTCACTAGACATCCAGAAGATAAAGCAAATCTTAATAGGACTTGCAGACTACTCAAAAGAAAACTGATCCAACATAAATACAATGGAATCAACAGTTATTAAAAAAACCTCTCACCTGCAGATGATACAAACTATTCGCTGTGGAAACTAACAAAAAAACTTAAACACAACGATCAAATTAATATGCCAATCAGGAAACAAAATGGCACTTGGGCTAAAACTGACATAGATAAAGCATACACTTTTGCAAATCATCTATGCGAGGTATTTCAACCGCATCAGAGGAAAGTCTCAGTTAAAGAAGAGCAGGGTTCATGAAGTCGTAAATGCACCATATCAAATGGCTCCACATATTAAATCTTTTGGGAAATCGGAGATCAAAGAAATAATTAATAATCTGGAAGATAAAAAGTCACCTGGATATTACTTAATTTCTAGTTTAGTACTAAAAAATCTACCCAATGAAGGCGTAAGTTTAATTACTTACATATTTAATTCAATATTAAAAACAGGTTATTTTGATAGAGAGGAATGCCTTCCCATTAACCAATACATTTTTTTGTAGCGGATGCCTAGTTCTTCTCTTTTCTTTTTCACGTAAGCTTTCCAGCGAAGCTTCGCATCAATTTAAATTCAATTAAATTACAACTAATGATTTAATTAATAATGTACTTTAAAGTAACCAAATCATGCATAATAATTATTTTAAATTAAATGTTCGAAATGCCAACCATCGGTTTTTTGACAATATACGAATCTACGGGCACATTCATCAAGTACATTGCGGATGACTTCTGGAGTAATTAGACTCATTTCATACTATTTCTATTTTTCCAATATTTCAAGTCCTGTAAGTTTTGGGGTCTATTGCCATAAACTTTTGATTTTTTGTAAGTCCACAGGAAAAAGCCTAGGCGTGTTAGATCTGATGACCTTGCTGGTCACTCTATAAATAATCGTCTTCCGATCAACCTCCTGGGAAAGCATCGATTTAAAAATTGACGTACTTTACGTGCGTAATGCGAAGGGGTTCCATCTTGTTGAAACCAGATATTTTTACCAGGTAAATTTAAATTATTGGCATTTGGATATACAGTTCGTCCCAAACCCTTTTTCCAGTGCGTCATAGTTGTTCGAATTCTCTCTAACGCATTAAGCTAGAAGTGACAGAAAAAAACGTGAGTCACTGACTATTATACATAGAACTTAGAAAATTAGGTATCGGTCACGGGTATTCGCATATTAAAGCGAATTCTACTTATGAACCTATAATTGGTTCGAGTTTAGAATACGCTAAATAGATATCCAATCAATTATGCATATAAATATAATTTGACACAGATGATCTTGATAATGACAGTGACAGTACTTTCACAATGTCAACTGATAAAATGATAATTGCCGTTCCAGGTTAGTATTTTCAGACGTTTTACCTACAGTGAAAATTAAATTTTGTATTTATTGTCATAAAAATATTTTAAATATTCCAAGATATACCGAGAATGAACAAAGACTAATATTAAAATTATTAAATTAGTTTCAATTAGAAAAAGAGGCTGAGTTATCTTTATTATCAGTTTCTGTCGTTCGCGAATCAGATTGTGAATTCCGGAATGATATTGAGAAAATATCTTAAACTAATACCGTTATGGATATTTATATGTATTAAAACGGTTCTTTTTAGAACCACGATATTTTCTTGAAATGTAAGATATAATTGATACCAGCCACATATCTAGTGTAATCATTGATTTTAAAGAATCAGATTCTGAATGGGATTATGGATTGTTTGAAATATAATATTCATTTTTGTTATTCATAAAAAAGAAGGTAAACTTATATTCGGTATCTTGTTTTTTAACTAAACTCCATTAACACGATTTCATCTGGATACCGGAACTGGTAGATTAACTCAAAAATCAACTGCTTCACTATTTAAACTATTTATATTGTTTTTTTAACTAAACTTTATAACCTTCTTTCATTTGCACACCAAATCTGGTAGAATAACTCAAAAATCAACTGCTTCACTATTTAAACTATTTCCACTATTTAATGACAAATCTTCACAAAATTAAACTATTGGCTGCCACAGAATCTTATCAGAAAATTACTTATCCAAATATGACTGATTTAAATCGATGTTATTTTATCACAGGAATGTTTACTTTGATGCCTTGCAATTGCAATTGTCACTGCAATATGCCTGTGTGTTTGTAATAAATAATAATAAATCCATAAACGAATTTAAACTAATTAAGCACTTTCCTTGGAATGTATAAAATAGAACAGAATAGAACAGAATTATGACAAACTGCTATGCATTAAAAAAAATAACCTTTTCACATTTAGCCGATTACGATCCTACAACTGTCAGATTTAACTAAAATGTCATGCAATAATTCTAGACATTCTTTAAATCCTATATGACGTCAAAATTAGTGACGCACTGAAAAAAGGGTTTGGGACAGACTGTATGTTAGCAAGGACAGGTATAAGTTGTTTTTTCAAAAAAGTTAAATAACGTTTTTCAGTTAGATTTTCTTCAAAGAAAAAAGGGCTAATGATTCGATCATTAATGATCCCTGTCCATACATTTACTTTCTGAGGATATTGCGTGTGTGACTCAGTCATCCAATGTAGGATTTCTTGACTCCAATATCTGCAATTTTGCCGATTCGCGGTATCGTGTATAGAAAATGTGGCTTTATTGGAAAAAAGGATTTGATTGATGAAATATGGATTGCGGATACATAAATCCTGCATAATTTCAGAAAATTGAAGCCGACGATGGGGTCATCGTCGTTTAATTCCTGATGTAGTTGAATTTTGTAGGTATGGTATTTTTCGTTTTTTAAAATACGTAATACCGATTGTTCGGAAATTCCAGCATATTCACACATTTGTGTTGAACTACTGTGAGGATTTCATCAGTTTCACATTGTCTTTAATTTTAGGACGCCCAGCGTTTGGAATTTGTTTAACGTATCAGGTTTCTCCAAATTTTCGGACTATTGTACTTACTGTTGATTGGCTGATGGGTCTGTCTAGATATTTTGCGTCGAATAAATTGCATACCTCGTTCTGTGTTCTTTTTTTATCTCCGCATCCGCTAAGAATTAACATTCCTATGCGTTGTATTTCATTTATGTGAGCCATAATTTAGTATTCAAACGTAAAAATTACAATTGACAACTGATGACAATTCACAAAATCAAAACATTTACGTTAATAAATATTACAGTAACTATGCAACTATCACTTGCTTGAATTAACATTTGACAAAAAGTTTCAGTGTTTATACATAATATACTTTATTATAGATAACTTTTTGTTTCCATTAATATTTTTAATTATTTTTGCTTTTTTAAGTATTTATTTGAGAAAGTCATTTCAGGAACCGATGGATGGCATTTCGAACATTTAATTTAAAATAATTGTTATGCGTAATTTGGTTCTTCTTTAAAGTTCATTATAAATTAAGTCATTGATTAAATTTAAATAAAAAAAAATTGTTTTTGTTCTCTTAAAAAATACTTTAGTTAAAAATGTAATGTCGTTAAATAGAGAATTGAATTCTCCTTCAAATGAGGTGTCGCATTATACCGATTTTCATTTAAAAAAATAAACGATTACGTCACTACGCCTACACCGGTGACGTCATCTCTACTCCATGTACGTTGTAAGATGGGCATTTTATAACCAAAATCGATCTGTTTCGGGGTTTTCCTCAAAACTTCGACGGTTCTCGAAATAATAATAATATTCCATAATTTAGCAGTTCACTGTATAGTAAAAGTATGTAATATATGTATGTGGTATATGAAAAAGTATATAATAGTAATAGTAAGATTATAAAAGTTGCATGCCTAATTAAAATATTAATAATTAAATTTTAACTGAAAATTATCCGCTAGTTACCTCTATCTACAATAACACTTAAATAATACTGCATTTCAGAAATTGGGTGCATATCAAGCACCCGCAAAGAGACATATTACACCGTTTTCTCGTTAGCGTTATCTCTTTATGAGCGCTGGGATCGAAGCAACCATTAATTAGAGAAATGCAGAGAATGTTACGCTTTCTTATTCTCTCCTGTTTCTTCTATTCTCTCCAAACTTCACCTGTGATACCGCGATTAAGACAAAAGTGGCGCGGGTTGCGCGATTCTAAACTTGAAAACAATCGTTGGCTGTAATTGGTTTTATTTGTTCTTTGAAAATATTTTCTTTTGAGTTATAGGACTTTACGAATGCTGTTAATTTACCGGTACACTGTGAATTTTTGCCATAATTATAAAAGTTTATAGTATTTAAAAAACGGTATTTCATTAAGAAACAAATATTAGTCGAAAATAAGCAGTCCAAGCGCATTAAAAATTAAATTTTTCTATGAAATATATTTTTTAAATATTCAATGTAGATAATTTATGCAAATCCATATTATATATTTTTTTAATAATGTATATTTCTTATAAAATAATGCGTTAAAGCGCAAATGCTTTCTAGATCCTATTTCTTAAGTGGATCAGTCTTTTTTTTTGTTTATCTTATCTTCTTGACAATATCTCTCTATTTTTTCCTGTCTCTAGTTCTTCCTCTCCATTCACTGACTCCTGCCCTTTGGAGGTCTTCTTCAACTTTTTGCAGCCACTTTGATCTCGGTCTTCCCCTTCTCTTTCTTCCTCCTGGATTCCATTCTATCATTGCGTATGTCACTGCCTCATCGCCTGCTCTCCAAATGTAACCTAACCATCTAACTCTGCATTGCTTTATTTTAGTTACGATGTCTTCCTTAAGTTCTTCCTTAATTTCTGCATTTGTTCTGCTTCTATATTCATTTTGCTCCGTTCTGATTGGTCCTAGTATGGTTCTCATAATCTTTCTCTCTGCAATTCTTAAGTCTTCTTCATCTTTTTTAACCATCGTCATTGTTTCCCCTGCATATAATAATATTGGTCTAATTATGGTGTTATAAATGCTCATCTTGTTTTTTTAGTCAGTGTTTTGCTTTTAAGTAATCTTTTGTTTGCAAAATAAGCTTTATTCGCTGCTAATATTTTTTTCTTTTATTTCGGATTTCCTTTCTCCGGATTTACTTATTGTAACTCCTAGGTATTTGAAGCATTCTACTTCTTCAAACTAGGAACTTCCTATTTTGATTTTTTCCTTCATTGGTTTTTTCCCTAATCTTAAAATTTTTGTCTTTTCTTGATTTAATCTTAGCCCCATTACCTCCCCTTTCTCTCTTATTTCTTCAAACATTTCTTTCATTATTTTTCTGTTTTTTGCAATAATAGCAATATCATCTGCATATGCAATTATTTGACCACCTCTCATTGTTCTGAGATTTCCTTTATTTATATTTCGCAGTACATATTCTAATGCTATATTAAATAGCGTTGTTGATAAGGCATCTCCTTGTTTCATCCCTTTATTTATACTGAATTCTTCTGTCTCTCCTTTTTGTGTCTTTATGCTTATTTTTGTAGTTCTCATTGTCATTTCTATTAATTTTCTTATGTTTATGTGGAATTTTTAATTTTTTAAGTGCTGTCATTAATACGTTCCTTTTAATTGAATCAAATGCCTGTTTGAAGTCTATGAATAACATTTCCAATTCTAATTTATACTCGTTTGATTTTTCCATTATTTGTTTTATTGTGTGTATTGCATCTATTGTAGATCTTCCTTCTGTGAATCCACATTGGTACTGTCCTACTGTCTTGTTTGTGATCTTTGATAACCTCTTTTTTATTATTGATGTCAATATTTTATATGTTGTATTTAGTAATGTTATTCCTCTATAATTTTCACAGATTTGTTGGTCTCACTTTTTATGTACTGTTATGATCTGTCCTACCTCCCAGTCACCTGGCATTTTCTCTTCTCTCCATATATTTTTCAATAGCGCCAGTATTTTTTCTCTTAGTTCCCTTCCCCCGTATTTTATTAGTTCCATATTAATTCCATCTTTACCTGGGGCTTTTCCATTTTTGCTTCTCTGTATTACTTCATCCAATTCCTCTAATGTTGGTTCTTTTGAAATTTCGATGTCTACTTTATTTGCTTCTTCTTCGTGTACTGTTTTCTCCTCGTCATGCATTTCTTCTTCTGTTGTTTCCTCCGTCAAGAGCTCTCTGTAGTAATCTCTCCATACTTGCTTGTATTCTTGGTCCTCTATTATCACTATTCCCTCTCTATTTTTTATTCCGTTTGTTTTGCCCTTGTATTTTTTGTTTTGTTCTTTAATCGTTTTGTAAAAACTTTTCGTATTTCTGTTTGTTCTTTCCTGCTCTATTTCCTGCATTTTTTTGTCTACCCATCTTCTTTTATTTTGCCTTATCACTTTCTTAGCACTCCTTCTTAATTTTTCATATTCTTCTCTGTCTTCCTCTTTATCTGTTCTTAGCCATTTATTTCTGGCTTGCACTTTTTTTCCTGTTATTTCTCTACATTCTTATTTATACCATTCGTTTCTTGTTTTAGCCTGACTTTTACCTATCTGCATATTTGCACCTTCTTCTATTGATTTTTTGATCGTCTCCCATTCTGTGCTTATATCTTCTACTTTATATTTCCCTTTTATTTGAACTGTTACTGCCTCTTCATATTTTTTTCTTACTTCTTCATTACTAAATTTATTGACATTCCACTTTTTATGTTGGTTTTTTTGTTTTGTTTCAATTTTAACTTTTTGTCTTATAATGGCTGTGACCATGTAGTGGTCTGAATCTGCACACGCACCTCTGAACGTTCTTACATCTTTTATTGACGATTGTTTTCGTTTATTAATCATTATGTGATCAATTTGACTATATGTTTTCTGATCCGGTGACCTCCATGTTACCTTATGTATTTTAGGGTGTTCAAATTTTGTCGAGCTTATTAACAAATTTGTTCTTGTTGCTAGGTTACATAGTCTTTGCCCATTGTCATTCGTGTTTTCGTGTATTGTATGCTTTCCTGCAATTGGCTGTAAAAAGTCCTCTTTTCCAATCTGGGCGTTGAGGTCTCCCAGTACAAATATGACATCTTCTTTGGGTATTTTTTCTATCTCCTCTTCGACCTTATCATAAAAGATTTCTTTTTCGTCTGCATTGCTTGTTTCTGTGGGGGCGTATAAATTCAAGACTGATATATTAAATGGTTTGCTGTTGACTCTAACATAGGCCATCCTTTCGCATATTGGCTTGAAATTTATAATTTTCTCTCTTAGGTGACTAAGTATCATGAATCCCACGCTTTTTGCCCTTGCTTTTTTCCTCCTGAATATAACATTGTAAAGTTTTTTTTGTCAATCTGTCCCTGTCCCTCCCAGTCACAAAAGCATACTTTATGATAATATGTGGTAACTTTAACCCTCCGTTAGTCGCGTGGTTTTTGCTGACGAATTTAGCCGCACGGTCTACGATCATAGACCGTGCGGAATAATGTTAAAAACATGTTTTTTATGTCTGTATTTTATAATTAGATGTGCTTTATTCTTAAGTTTTGGTAATTTTCACAGTTTTAAAATTATAAACGAGGTCGTGCTTTTTTGTGTCCTTATTCATGAAAAATGAAAATGGTTACAAAAATAAACTCAATTTATTTTAAAACAATAATACCCTCTTGGCTTTTTTATTATAATTTTTTTATCTTCTAAAGGACACTTTTCTGTTCTGTTTTCGCGTACAGTTTCAGTGCCACTAAATCCTATTTCTCCAAGTGATGATAGCAAAGACATGCTTGTAAAAAAGTTTAATAATAAACACAATTTAGTAATAAACACAAAACTTTTATATTTTTGAACTTACGAAATGACCAATAGTGATGAATAACAGAGAATAGAACAAAAAACTAAACCAAGAAAAAAACTATTAAATGGTAAAAGTGGCACAATTTTAGTTCGTCAAACATTCAGTGCAAGTATCCCTGAGATGATCCTTACACGCAAATATGCCACATCTTTGACATGACCTTCTTATTGCCTTATTGCAAACTCATTAACAAATGCCTTATCGTCCCACCTAATTTATTGAAATATTACCACTTCATGAACTGCACTATGCGAGCTCGTCGTCTAAGTTCTTTTGGTAGGGAAGTTATAATTGATCTATATTTAATTTGGTGTTTTAAGTTTTCATTGAAGTCGCTTCTTGAGACTTTTTTATTTATGTTATTAGCTTCATATACACAGCAGGCATTTATCGTAGATATATTTAGCGAATCATAAAATATGACCATGGGCCACCGATTTGTGTTTCTTGCTAAATTGTATTTTTCACACATTTTGTCAACTGTATCTATACCTATTTACGGTGGTTGGGGCCACCTATTCCGAAGTACAAATTCGCGTTAACCTTGCGCAGCTACGTTACTTGCAGTTTAGTATTCACATTCATTGCTCTTAATTGTATACATAAGCACTAGTAATTTAGTCATCCTAAATATGGATATTTTGCATATTATTTTACTGTCTTCATACATTTTAAATAAAAACGAATGTTTATCATGTTTTCTTAGTAAAATATATTTAATTTTTATGCGAATTAGAACAAATAAGGTATTAGTACAAAAAGATAGCTACTTATTTAGGTACCTACATACTTTCACTTTTTATGAACTTTTAAGAAGGAACAAAATTTTTATATTATGCATAATTGATAAATACATTAAGTTTAAATAATTAAAAAAACCGTCACTTACAGAAGTTAGATGCCAATTTTCAAAATAAATATTACGATCGCCTTAATATTCTTGCTAAATAACTATATATAAAGCAGTTTTAAAACAATTTGCGTTTAAAAATATTAAACTATATATCTTATGTAATAGTTTTTTCTATTTTTTTTTAGTACCTGCTAAAATAATTTTTTTATTAAAATCTTTTATACGGAAGTACATACGCGATCAAAAAAATATTTTCTTAGCATCTTGAGGACAATCAATATTAACACTTGCGGATAACAGACTTGAAATATATTGTTTGCCAGTAAATATGGTATCTCCATTAAAGTTTTGAAAAATTTGCTCTAGTTTTTCCAAATTTCCAAAAAAATTCGTTTGAAGGTTTACATAGTCCACCTTCTGTCAAATGATTGGTCCAGGTGTAAGACGTCGAACTTGGGTTAGCTAAATTTGGTAACTTGCATTTAAGCTTGCTACAAATAAATCCTCCTAAATGTTCTAGTCCATCATATCTTAAATCATCAAGTTCTTCACAGAGGACTATGTCATCTCCATCCGTGGTATTGGTGTCAATGATTGTTTTTGTAAGGAAGCTTTTCTATCATACTACCGCTCATAGTTAATGTAGGAGTACTATCGTCTTCTACATTACAGTAATCTGAAAAAGCACCTTCATCTTTTCCCATTAAATAAGAACGCAGTCGGTATCTTGGTCTCGTCAAAAGGTAGTTCATATTATATCGTTTGCCTACATCTTTAAGCAGCAACTGCAGAGCTTTATTTGATATAAGAATACCTACAATGTTTTGTAAAATGTTATAAATGTGTTTTTACTTTGATATACTGTTTAACCTTTTTGGAATGGAAGCAATGATTTCTTGCATTTAACGCGCATTGTTGAAATCATGTCAGACATTCTATTTAAAATATCATTTTGGGCTTCTAACTCTAAACCATAAACCCGGTTTCTGGTTCGAGTGTCGCTCACATTAAATACGTCAAACCAATCGTTCACCTATAACAAGTTAAAACAAATTAGTAATTGATGTTTACCTTACAAATTGTAACACTTACTAATTTAAAAAGATCTACCAATTGTGTCAAATTTGTGTCTTGATTAATGAGACCAAGCACGCCGCACCTACTAATCGCCTTCGATACTGTATGGGAGAATAATTTTGCAGCATGTTTTACTCTCTGCCTTTGAGCTCCTCTCACATTAAGCTTTTCTTTGTCTGTTTTGTGGGTAATTTTTAAATCAGAACCTGTCGTTGCATTGAGAACAGATTCAACACAGTCCTTATTCAGTTCTAGTCCATTAAAAATAAATCCTTCATCCACAAAATGATTTCTGATAAGCTTTAATAGGTGTGGCACGTCAGCAAAAACATAAACATTTTGATCATTGTGTGGGTTTTTAAAATAAGGTTTGGATTCTGTAATTTCCAATTCTGTGTGCAGTCCCCTATTTCTACCCCCTAAATCACAAACCATGGCTACTACTTGGAAACCTAGTGAAAATTTGTAAGTAAATATGAGTGCCTAAATATGGTATGCTGGTATTCACCTGCTTCTTCTACAAATGTAATAATCTTAGATAGGATAGAAAAAGTCATTTTTGTGTCATAATTGTAATAGACAGGCTGTTTCCACTATTTAAATAAACCTGTCAGCATAATTTTTAAATAAACCTGTCAGCAGTTGATGTTTAAGATTTACATAAAAATCAGTCTCTGTAAAATGCTTTAAACAAATATAAGCCGTCTTTGGGTTAAATTTATCTTTCCTACCGGTAGCGTGCACCCACTGTTTAATTAGATTTTCCTCTTTAGTACCGCGCAACGCATATCGTAAAAATTAAAAATATAATTGTGAGAAAACTCCGAAACTGATAACTGCACTCTTCGGTTGCTAGTTTCTGACTAATGCCGCTACGCTGCCACTGACGTCACTCCCTGGCCGAAGGTCGAGCGACCGTGCGCAATATGTTACCTCTGTAGTTTATTATACCACGCGGTGGTTGCGTGGTCTACGATCGTAGACCATGATACAAAGAAAAGAAATCGTTTCGTTGTACCATGATCGTAGACCACGCGACCACGCGAGGGTTAACGGTAAACACGAAGAAGCGACGATTAAACAAAAACAGCACTGGGAAAATTTGGTTTGGAAGAACAAGGAACAAAATCGATTTTGTGTTCGATAACAACAGTTTCAACAGGTAGCTACTACAGAATGATGAAAGCGTGCGTAAAAACAGACCTTAACCCATTTATCCCCACAACTATTTTTGCCAAAATATCTCGATGATTTTTTCAAAAATTTAATAAAATACCCTTACATACATGAAAAAATTACTAAAAAAAATGTTCAAAAACTGGTTTTTGAAAAACATGCTGGATCGTTAACCCTTAACTTGACGGTGTGCACTCCAGGATACGTTATTTATTAAATTATACTTCCTCTAAATAAACTAAGTTTGCAGCAAGATTTTAAAAGTACCCTCTCCCTATAGCATTCGGCTAACCAACAAATTAATTTGAATGCCATACATAGAGTTTTGGCACAATTAGAGAGTGTTTTGTGTAGACGTGCTCAAAATGACTTCCAAAAAAGTGGCAATTTGTGTCATTCGGTAAGTAAATTAATTTTTTATGTGTTAATAGTTATTGTATGGATTGGCAAACTATAATTATAGTTAATTGTGTCTTCATTAAATAATTGTATAAAATAATATTCACAATTTGTCTATAAACAAACAGATAGGATCACTTTGAAAAGTAGTATCTAGGAAGACACATTGCCAGTTAAGCGACAATTTAGTTTGTATCCTCGGGTGTACATTGCCAGGTACTGAAGAAAATTGAATAAGTATCTTTCTGGATACATTACCCGGTATACGGACAAATACTAATTGTATCTTATTAGATACTTTGCCCATTAGAGGATTAACAGAAAAGTGATAAAAACATTTGGTATATTATGCTTGTAACGATTTGTTCTATAATTTGCGATTTATGGTATACAGTCAGATTCAAAAAATTATTTTCCTTGTGGATTTTTGATTTATTGTATGTACTCCAAAAGCTTGTGAATCAAATGCAACTATTGTTGATCTTCACATATATATATAAGTAGATAGGAAATGGGAGGATATCGGATATGGGGTTGGCATGAGAGCAGTCCGGATACAAGCAAACCGGTTTATTGCACCTGTTGAACCTGTTGATTTGTAAAACCAGTTTGTTGCACCTGTCGATTTGTAGCATATAGAATATCGGATATGGGGTTGGCATGAGAGCAGTCGGGATACAAGCAAACCTGTTTGTTGCAGCTGTCCATTTGTAGCATATGAGAGAATATTGGATATGGGTTGGTATGAGAGCAGTCGGGAGCAAACACCTGCGGGCGTATGTTGTTTTGTGCATATAGTGTCCTATTAAATGTTGTACCTGTCGTTTTGTGCATATATGGAATTTATTAAATATTGCACCTGACATTTGGTGCTTACACCGGACGTATTTTATGCAGCAACTTCAATTAAGGACATGTTTCGACATGACATGAGTAATTTAAGAGTGGGGATAAAAATTAGGTATAAAAAACTTTGAATCATGCATGTTATTTAGTCTTAAACAATGAGTGCTAATGTACAGATGTCTAACGTGTTGTTGGGTGAACGTCAATTTTTTCTAAATCCATCAAATACAAAATATATATCAACTTGTTTGGCACACGAATTCAACTTTGAACCAAGCGTTATTATCAGTGGATATAAACATGATTGTGTATTATTCAGTCAAACGGATTGGATCAACTTTTTATCTCATAAAAATGTGATTGATAGTTTTATGGCTGGAAATCATCAACAACCAATTAAAGATGAAAATTTTCTGCTAGAATTCATGCAGCTTCCATGCATGTTAGTTGTAAAAATCACCAAAGGTAAATCACAGATTATTTTGGGTGCTAATTCAATCGCGTCAATATGGAAAATACTACCGCTTATTAATTATCATTTAGAAATTCTGAAAAAAGAAGAATTTACCAATTCTCTAAAAATCTTAAAGTTGGGTATTGATCTTACGGACCCCATTGAATCTGGACTTAAAATTATGGAGCCAATAAAAAACATAAATAAGACGACTTATGGTCTGGCTATGGAGTTACTTTATAGGTATCCGGGTGTATTAAATGGTCAAATTTAACGAAAATGTCCGTATCCACTACGTTGAAGTCAATTGTCCATGCAGAACTAAATATTGGGAATTCTTTGCTTCTGATAGAGCTAGATTTCATCGTAGAATAGAAGAATTTGCTAAAAGTATGAATCCTATCTTTCAAGAAAAGTATAAAAATAAAATTATTTTAAAATAAAATTTGTATTTTTGTAGGAAAAATTACATAATTTGTATTGTATATTAAATGTAAAAATTAAACACATTTATAAAAAACTGTTTTATTAATATTTTATTACAAAACTTAATTTACTACATTAGTTTTATGAATCCATGAATTATGTGTGCTATCCATTCCCAACCATTTTACATATACCTTGTTGCCTTTCCTTCTTAACACCTTCTCCACTAAATAAATATCAGGAAACCGGGTTTTTTGTAATTCTTCGCTGTAAAAAGCACCTTGAATTTCTTCTTTTCGTGAATCTTCCAACAAATAAGTTACTGGATTGGTTTGCTTAACTTTTCTTATTCTAAAAATCTCATTTGTCCAGTTGGGCAAATAACCCTTAGTAAACAAACTCCTATATTTTGAAATTCGGACGTAATCACCAACTTTTAATTTATGTTTCCTGGGATCAATGGTTTTAAGGTAATTATAGGCAGTTATATTCCTAGCATTTTTTTCATTGACTTGGCTAGGTGCAAAACCAGTAGTTAAATGTTTAGTATTATTGTATTTTTTTACAATATCAGAAAGATTGGATACCCATTTATAAGACCCTTGTAAACTAAACTGTTTCCACAACATTGATTTTATGGTTCTTATTACTCTTTCCGCGATACTTGCTTTAAGATTTGAAAAAGTACTGTAGTGGTTAATACCACGTGACTTCATAAGCTTGGCAAAGTGTGTGTTATAAAATTCAGTTCCCAAATCTGTTTGAAGGTTTTTTGGAAATGTTTTCATTTGATTCAAAATTTTTTCCATTGCTTTAGTTATCTCAATTCCCGTTTTTCGTTTAACAGGTTCTGCCCACACAAATTTGCTAAATGCATTTATAACAACAAGAATATATTGATATCCCTTATTCACATTGGCATAAGGAATCATTACGGCTAAATCTGCTTGAACCAAATCATTTAACCCTTTTATGATTACATGTCTTCTTCTATAATTTTTTCTCGCTGGTCTATGTAGCTCTTCAATTACTTGGCTCTTAGACATGTTTTTCTAGAGGACATTGGATAGTTATATGCACTAATACGTTGGGATGAGTGCCTAATTTAAATGAAATTTTATCACCTTTCTGAAAAGTTTTACCTATTAATTCATGGTATTTATACTGTACAGAATTTAATATTACTGGGGCATCAAATGCATAATGTTGTATGCTCTCTATTTTTCCGTTTACGGAAAAAACATAAGCTGTTCCACCATTTTCAAGAACATAGTATTCTTTATTCAAATTTAATTTTTTTTCTCCTCTTAGTGTTAAAACGAATTTACTGTCAAATGTAGAAGCGTCACAAACAAAATATAGTTTACTCGGTCTTGATAAATCTTTACACGATTTTAAAAAATGATTACCAAATTTACTTACAGGCATTTTGATAATTATATCTAGACTCTCGTGTTTATATATCTTTTTCTAAAGGACACTGGAAAATAAAGTCTACAATTATTAAAGGTAAATTGGATAACTTGAATTGAATTATATCTCCCTTTTTTATTTGAACACCAACCAATTCATTCAATTTATATGTTTTAGAATTAATTTTAACAACTCCATCGGAGTAAAGTATTTTTAAAACGGATTCAATTTTACAACTAAACGGAAATGGAAAAGTGGTCTTCATGTTTTCCAAAATATAATAGTTTTTATTAATTTTTAAATTTTCATGTCCTCGTATACGATAAAAACTTTTGCTAAAAAAAGTTTCTGGATTAGATGTAAAATATAAGGGTACTGAAATATCATCACTACAAGTTTTTGACTCGGATAAAAAGTGAGTTCCGAAACGATTTATTGGCATTACTGTATTATTCCACCTTCTCGAAGTTCTTCAATTATAGATATAATTTCATTCACGTGTCCGTCGTTTCCGGCAGCTTGTGATGCGATTAATAATCTTAATCTATCTATTATTTCATTAAAATTATCAAAGTATTTATACTCTAATGGCTTCCCACTATATTTTCTGAAAAGTGCACCACCCCTTTTTTTATAATGTTTAGCTAAATTTCGGGTAACCGGTCCCTGCGCTAAATTTCCAGGAAGTGAACTTAAACGAACTCTAGATGGTTGTGGTCTTGTTTCCAAAGCTGGTTTAATAATAAAGTTATATTTATCCTTTATTTTTGATGGAATACTTTTTATAGGTAAGTCAGGATTATTGTTTCTATATATCGCATTTGTTCTACGTAAAATATCAACATATTCATTAACATCTGGTTTTTTAAACGATACTGGATTCGTTTTAAATAAAAGCTCGTACAGCCCTGGAGTTCCCTTGTATCTTATATTATTAATAATAAGATCTGCGCCATCAAAATCAATTAGAGAATTTCCAATAGAAAATTTTTCAGTTTCCAAATCATGGTAAACTCCTAAATCATGGTCAAAATCACCTTTTGTGTCTTCAATGTTAGCTTTAATATATTTCTTTGGTAAGGGTGATGCATAATTCTCATAAAATTGATTCATTATATCTGGATTTGTAATCATTTGATTAAATTCTCTAAGCGTATCTTCAAAATACCGATTAATATCCTCATCTGTGGTATTAGTTTGTCCTTCTGATTGAAAAGTTTCTTCTGGTGCAGTGCTTTTCCTTGGAATAATAGATTCATCTCCAAAATTGGTAGGTGTTTTTGATCCCCCAGGAAGTACACTCGTATTTGGAGAAGAAAAAGCTAAGCGATAATTGGATTTTCGCATTTTGTAGTCTTTTGGTGTACTCAACTTGATTGATTTATCAAATGAATATTGTGGTTCTTGTTTAATAGATGGAACGGTTTCCAGTTTGTGTAAAAGTTCATTAAGTGGTTGAGTAATAGGTTTATAATTTTTTTCTAAAGCAGACTGAGACTGAGCTATGTCATGTTTTAAACTACGATACTTTTTCTTCAACGCTTGTCGTGATAAAAGCAGTTTTCGCGTAACTTTAGGATCCATTGTGTACTAGGAATATTAGTTTAAAGCCTTATATACTTATCGAACCCATACCGATATCGACCCATTGATTTAGGAGAGTCTTTATCAATGACAAGAAATCCATATCTGTCTTTCCAGCAGAATGAGCACAAATCTTTAAATTGGTGGAATGTCATGTCTATATTAACATGATCGTCAAAGATATGTTTTAAATTTGTAAAGTCTTGTTGAAAAATTACAAGTAAATTAGAATTATCTCTAATTAATTGTTTTGGAATAGCACTATATGTTTGGCATAAATAAAAACAATCTATATTTTTATGCCTTCCATAACAAAAATACTTTTGTATAATTTTTTGATCACACGATGGAATATCATCAAAAATAACTACTGAATTTTCTTTAATATCATCAGGAGATGGTACATTATTGGGATCATTAAATTCTTCAAAGCCAATTTCCTTTATTGGCTCAACCAAGTTTCGCAAATATACATACTTTGGTTGATACAACGACTTGGAATATAAATATATATTCTCAAATCTTAGACCATTTGGATGCTCAATTAAAGATAGTAAAACATTAGTTTTGCCACAACCACTTGGTCCAACAACTAAAAACCTTCTGTTGCCACCAAAAAGATAGCCATGTTTTACATGTTGTTCCTCTGTAACCTCATCATGGTTAGAAATAGGAAGAGAGAGTTTCTGCTTTTCAATCTTCATTAATAAAATGTTTTTAAAAATTTTTGGGGTATATATAGCCCAACTACTATATATATAAGAGAGACACCATGAAAAAAAAGTTCCAACGAAGTATAAAAACAAAAGGACGTGGAATATTAAACTCACTAATTAATAAGCTTCCATTAGAACTTCATCTTCCAGGATATTCCTATTGTGGACCAGGAACTCGTTTACAACAAAGATTAGAGCGAGGAGATAAGGGAATCAATAAACTAGACGAGGCTTGTAAACAACACGATATTGCATACTCTACAAATAGTGATTTACCAACCAGACACAAGGCGGATAATATTTTAGAAAACAAAGCTTGGGATATTGTAAAATCTAAAGAGGTCCCTTTTGGACAGAAGGCAGCTGCTTGGCTTGTTACAACCGCTATGAAAGGAAAACGTAAGTTGGGAATGGGTCTTAAAGGCAAAAAAGGTGGATCTCTTCGTAAAAAAATAAATAAGAAAAAAAGGATCATTAAAACACCAAAGAAAGGTGGATTCCTCCCCCTCCTTCTCCCCCTCATCGGTGCTTTATCTGCTGTTGGGGGCCTTGGTACTACTATTTACAAGACTATTGGAGATGCGAGAGCTAATCGAATTAGTCTTGAAGAACAAAAACGCCATAATCTAGCCATGGAACAGAAAGGCAAAGGATTATATCTAAGACCTTATAAGGGCTATGGATTATACTTGAAGCCTTATTCAAAAAACTGAATCTTCCTCATCGTGCTTTAACAAGTACTGATATAATAAAGCATGGTAAAGATATTCCTTTCTTTAGAGGTGTATATATGAGAAATAATATGCCAAAAAAAATTCATAAAAACGAGTGTGGTATTATAAATTTAGATTCTAATCGTGGAATCGGAACCCACTGGGTAGCTTACGCGAAATCTAAGTCTAACGTAATTTACTTTGATTCTTATGGAGACTTACCTCCTCCAAAAAGCGTAATAAAGTATTTTTTAAGTAATGGCGATGTAAAAATATATTACAACTATGATAAAATCCAAAACGATTCATACAGGTGTGGTCATTACTCCTTGGATTTTCTATACAACTACTATAAATAGCAAACATTGATTGTTTACGTTTTAAAACAATGTCTTTCAACTTTACGCTTACTGGGAACGCTTCAAATCTGAGTTATAGTTTTAATCCTCCGATTTACCTTGAAGATGAATTTGATTATGAAATTGGGCTAACCAGTTTTTATAGTTTTAATAGTATTCCAAATATTGATGAAAACAATAACCTTTTCCTCTGGAATATACGAAATGTTACTTATACCTATAAATTACCAAAGGGGTCTTATGAATTAGATGATATTACAAAACTTATAAAAGAAAACATGAAAAAGAGAGATAGTGACGCGACTATAGAAATTACTCCACAGTTATCAACCTCCAAAGTTATAATTAATAGTAATAGAGAAATTTCATTTCTTCCCGCGAATTCTATTGGGAAATTATTTGGATTTAAATCTGGGCTACTAGCAGCAAACCAGATACATATCTCAGACAATCCAGTGGAGATTTGGGGTGCAAACGCATTATGTATTGACTGTAACATAGCATCAGGATCCTATTTAAACGGAAATCCAGTTCACATTATCCATCAGTTCTTTCCAACCGTACCAACTGGGTATAAAATAGTTGAGGTACCCCAAAATATTTTGTATTATCCAGTAAGTATTAAAACAATCTCGAACCTTACAGTAAAAATTAACAACCAAGCAGGTAAACTTGTTGACTTTGGAGGGGAGGAGGTTACTGTAAATCTACATCTTAGAAAACGTATATAATGGTTTTAGTTTTTTCTCGCGAACCAAAAACATATATAAAGAGATTACCTTTTAAAAAAATAACTCCATCTCTACCAAAATCATATAAAAGGAGATTACCTTCTAAACAAATAACTCCATCTAATCGTCGCTTTCTGCAATCGTTAGGATTTAAAGTCTTGGTATAATGGAAATTCTTCACGTTACTGGTCAACCTTTTAATGATAACACTATTGAAGATTATCAGTTCCACACTTATCAACCCTATATTCCTGGAAAATTAGGATACAGTGATGAATGTCGTATTTCAATACAAGATTTGGATGCACTAACATTTCCAGCAAATAGTTATCTCTATATTGAGGGCAAATTAGCTACACATGACAATAAAATACCAACCAAAATAAAATTTATTAATAATAGTATAGCTTACTTGTTTCGTGAACTACGTTTTGAATTAAATGGGGTAATAATTGACTCAGTACGTGATGTAGGGTTAGTATCAAGTATTAAAAACTATCTTAGCCTTAACGAAAATCAAAGCTTGCTATTGGAAAATGCTGGTTGGTTTCCAAAGATGAGTAGAATGGAAAATAATAGTGAAGTCCCTAAAAACAATGTTTTGGTGGATTCAAATGGAAACTTTAATGTGTGTATACCTTTGAGATTATTATCCGGATTCTTTGAAGATTTTAGAAAGATTATTATGAACATGAAACAAGAATTGATACTTATTCGATCAAATGATGATATTGATGCAGTAGTAAGCGAAGATGAGACTGAACGTC
Source organism: Diabrotica balteata (assembly GCA_918026665.1). Taxonomy (NCBI): domain Eukaryota; kingdom Metazoa; phylum Arthropoda; class Insecta; order Coleoptera; family Chrysomelidae; genus Diabrotica; species Diabrotica balteata. The sequence goes on along the minus strand of OU898283.1, from coordinate 46,914,948 downwards.
CAAAAATTGACATTACTAAATTATATTGGGAGGTACCACATGTAACTCCTAGTATTCGAGAACAGTTGCGACTAAACAAAATTTCACATACAAACCAAGAACTACCTATTAAATTTCGAAGTTGGCAAATGATTGAATATCCAGCCCTAAATAACTCCACACGTCACACATGGTCAGTGCGGACTAGTACCAAAATAGAAACTCCACGACACATTGTTGTTGCTTTTCAAAATAACAGAAAATCAAAATTAACAAAAGATATGAGTAAATTTGATCATTGCACTTTAAAGAATATTAAAGTGTTTTTAAATTCTGAGAGGTATCCCTATAATGATCTTCAACTAGATTTTAAGACTAATAGGTTTGCCAAACTATATGAAATGTTTGCCAATTTTCAGGAGAGTTATTATCACATGACATTAAACCAACCCATATTTAATCCAAATGACTTTAAAACGATTGCTCCACTTATACACATTGACTGCTCTCGTCAAAAAGAAGTAATTCAATCCGGATCTGTTGTGCTTCGTATAGAATTTGAGACAGATGAACCAACAACCTCTGATATCTCAGCCTATTGTCTAATACTTCACGAGAAAGAATTCACATATAACCCTCTAACAAAAATTGTGAAACAATTGTAAAATATTAATATTATACAAAACAGGTGAATGCAAATTAAAGAGCACCTGTATGCAAATTAACGACCACCTGCAAATTAGGGAGTTTATTTTAATTAGGGAGCAGCTATATGCAAAGAGCAGTTGTTGTTTGACAGGTGTTGTAAAATTGTATCTAATGAGAGACTTCCCGTATGAGGACAGATGTATACTGTATAAGGGTCAGTTGTTAATTATGGCATTATATGCTCACATGCGCATGACTGAAAATTCCTTTAAAAATACAAATTATGCACTACACAAACTCATTCTGAAATCATGTGCTTAGTAGTAGATGTCCAAGGTTTTATTACCGAAAAAAATAAGTTTATCGTGAAAGAGTTTGCAAGTTATGATGGTCAAAAAATTAGTCATTTTTTTTTTAAACCACCATATCCAATACGATTATTGGGTTCTGAATATTATAATCAAGCTGTTTGGTTGATGAATAACCATCATGGATTAAACTGGAATCATGGATTTACACCAGTACACCAATTCCATAATATTATCCAACATTTGACAAGAAATGTTAATGCGGTTTATGTTAAGGGGCGAGAAAAATCACAATACATCAAAAAGTATAGTTTATCCCCAGTTTTGGAGTTTGATGAACAACCAGCTCTGCAGAAAATGGAGCCAAATGTCCATATCATTCAAACAGTGAAAGTGTTTGTGCTTTATCTAACGTATTTTATTTGTATGATACTTTTATAATGCAATAAAGAATTTTTTTTTTACATTTTGTTTTATTAATAAAAAACCTTATTAAAAAAATAGTACTTTATTCAATAACTATTTCATGCTACAATTTATATTTTGAAGTGCAAGTTTACACAAATGACAACTGGATTGAGCTGGGGCGAATCCTTCTAACTCTGTTCTCCACTCAGGACGATTGAAATGAACAAAACATGGGAGACGAGTTTGAACTTCAAAATCCTGGCAAAATTTTGTGGGTAGTATAGACCATGAACGGAGAAGTTCATACGGGTCTACAAATTTTCTTATGTATGCTAGGCTAAAATATTCCAATTCTGTGGTCGTGAACTTGTACAACGGTTTTTTTGGATGCTCCGCCATTATGCGAGACCGAAGGCAACAATCCATCTTTTGTAAATCGGTTAATGTTTTTAAAGACCAAGTCTATCCACTTTTGCTCTTCGTATCTAGAGAGAAAAAATAGTCTTACGTCTGCTTCTGGTTTTGGTGTGTAAACTTTACCACTACGCAAGCGCATCACTCAAACACAGCTTTGAAAACTGTTTAAACATAAGTTGTTTATCTTCGTATTCACTTTTTAACTGGTTAATACGATTATTTATATAATTGATATATCTCTGACTTTTGTAAAATAGAATATCACGTTTTATCCTTTTAATGCGTATACTAAACTGATTAAGCCGTTCACGAAACCTTCTTGAGTACATACTGTTTAAATTAATGACGGTCCTTCCTTATATCTTGCTTACCCCCATTGACACCGGTTGCAGGTGTGTTGCTCATTACCCCCACTCCGAATCTTATATTAACACTAGAGTGCACCAAGCAAGGTCTGTAAGACTTTATCAGCTGACGGGGACTCATTCCTGTTGAAACTTGTTAAGCTAAACCATAAACCAGTTTGTTAGAGTCCCTCATAAAATCTAATTTGTATACTTTTAATTATGTGTTCAAATATAATAAACGAGAGGAACATACCATATAAATATTGTGATAATCTACTTAGCTATAGCAGTGACGAATGGGAAACATTTTCGAGACTCCCTTTTTATATTGTACGACAAAAGCTTTGTCTCGTTTGTCGTAAAATGTCTGGGACTAGACTTATTCCAAGAAACTTAATATTTAAAGGATGGAAATTGGTATTTGAATTTTGTGCATTTTGTAGTGAAACTAGACCTATGGGACTATCTCATCGTTTTGTAGGTTATCGTGATGGATTATTGGAATCCCCACCACATAAATGGGACTCCCCTCGTCCAGAGTTAGATTTACTATAAATAGATGTTAAATTCTAAATAGCTATTATTATGATGGTATCATTAAACTTTATTGTTTTACAAGCAATTTTGGGAAATTTGCTCTTAATTCAAGAACCAATCAATGTCAGAGAAACTTTTGTGTGTTTTGATAGTAATGGTGCACTAAATGATACGTGGCCGTCAAAATGGAGAAGAATGAAATCATATCCGGAAAACAATTTTTTACCAACTTTACAAGCTGAAATACCTTTAAACAGCACCAAATATAAATTGCGTTTTAGACATTTTAGTGAAAAAATTACTGATTCCGGGTGGTTACAACTTTATAATGAAATACCTAAGAAGGAAACAGTCATACCTCCAATATTTTATTATATAGCTATATGTTCAACTTTCTCAATATTTTTTGTATTATTAGAAATAATTAAGGTTTTAAATAAAAAGATTTGTTCATACACTTGGTTTTATTAACATACATTATTTGCAAAAATTAAATAATTAAAATAATATACATTGTTTACAAAACATATAAATTTTACAAGTATGAATCATACTGGAATGCATCAATTTGAAACAATTCCTCAGTGGGAATATTATCTAAATCAACTAATGTGGGGTGTATCAGCTCATTTGCAACAGATAAAAAATCATCTATGGTACCATTATGTTGATTAATTAAAAAATGCCCCCAAGCAAGAGTAGATACATCTCCAGGAATAATATATCTCTTATCATCCTGAGGTGTTAAAGATATTTTGTTTCGCAATTCGGTGTAAATAGTGTGCATTTCTGACCTAAAGAAATACATTTTTCTAAAGATGGCTTCTTGATTATAAATAACCCTAATATAATCATTTAACTGTAGTTGGTTTTTAACAACGTGTCTAGAAACACCTTTAGCTTTTTTGACAACTGTGTCAGCCTCTATACAATAAGCTTTAGCTCCGGTGCCATAGAAAGCTTTCAAGGTATTGGTGGGAAATTCATTTTTCATGTTTCCAAGTATTGACTCGGTCTTGTATATTCCGTGTATATTATTCTCCATATAGTTGGATGTATCAAAATAATGTATATTTTTGTTCATATCATCATAAAAGTTTGGTGTTTGTACTTCTAGAATAAGTGAGTCAGTATCTGTATAAAGAAGACTAGCATTATTGTGGTACTTTTTTTTAATGTATCCATAAAAAAAACTATATATGAATGTTTTAGATATATCCAGAATAGAAAAACCAACGTACAACGGTTTATCGTAAATGATCTTTGTTTTATTCAAATGAATAGCAACTAAATTTTCACTGAATATTGATAACGACTTGAATTCTGGTTTAGAAATTAAAGATTTTGCTCCCAAAGATCCTCGAATATTCTCATAATGAGAACATAGACGAATATCGTTTCTTCTGTTAATATTCTCAAGTGACTTACCGAATATAGCGTTAACAAGGAGCTTAAAAAGATCACGCTCAAATTCATTTTTGGCGTTGTTTCGGAGAAAAGTATTTAGATCAATATATTTTTTTAACCACACTGATTGGGAAAATTCTAGTATTCTGTACACTTTTTCTAACTTCAATCCGTACTGTATGCATTGTTTTAAATTTCTATAGTGTATTACATATTTTTTTTTATCGTACAAATTAGGAATCAGTTTTTTGTATTTACTTTTAGGTGGTACTATTGACTCGGGGCAAAATGGTAGCTCGTTATGTTCGTCGTGAACATTGGGTGGGTAATGCAAGTCTACTTCTAGTACATACCCTTTTTCGTAATCATTTTCAATATTAAATACATTAAACTGTTTAATTTCTTCATCGCTTAACCATCTAAAATTTCCCCATGGAAGAGGTTGACTCATGGCTGCGCCATAAAGATTGGTGGCGTCTAGATACATAATATAAGTTTCAGGTTTAGTTGAATCGAAATTACTTAAAAATCTGTTGTTTGCAACAGCTACTCTTTTAACACAAGTGGCAACACCACCCCTTATCCCTTTTTCAAAAAAGTGTAACATGTCAATATCCGTTAAAAGTTGAAGCTCAATGTTTGTATATTTCAACATAGCATCCCATGTTAAAGATGGGGCTGTAAAATAATGTACAGGATCCAGTTTGTATTCTTTGAGACAAACCTTTCTAAAATTTTCAAAAACATCCGCTAGGAGGAGCACATCTGATTTTAAATATAGCATTCCATAATCTATAATTGTTTGACATTTGAAATAATCCCAAACTTCTTGTGCTCTATCATAATCTTCTTGTGTAATATGTTCTTCTTTTAAGTTGTCGTAAAATTTTTCTTTAGGTGGTAGATGTTTTTCTTCCAATTTCATAAAACTATCGATATATGAGTATGGGAATATACCTTTACGTCGCATTAATCCAAACGCTTTTTCATCCGGAAAATACTTTCTGACTTCATTACATTGATTTGATTGTAATATTTTACTTAATTTATCGAGAGATTTGGCTAAAAATCTAAATGAATCTACAAACCGCAATTTTAAAAATACATTAATATTGGACTTTTCAACTAAAACAGATTTTGAAAACGAAATATACTTTTCTTTAGTTTGAGCAATTGCTGATATATGCTCCCCATTAGTTGCTAATTCCTTAATAAATAAATGACAATCGTAAAATGATAAATTATGACAAAAAATTGGAATAAAATTAGGTACCTTGAAATTTAAATTACACGAATTGTGGGCTGCACCCCTGTACAATCCAGTAAGATGGTCATGGTCCCTGACTTTGGTATCCAAAAACGATAATGGCTTCTGACAAATAGAACATTCGGTAGCATTCTGAAAATTCTGATTTTCTTGTTGAGTTAATGGAATCATTGCTTTGGCATGTTTTAGATGGTTGTGGTATAGTTCGTAAGCTAAAGCATCCAATTTTTGAACAAAAACTTTTGCAGCGTTCTTACCCTGGTATGTTTCCAACCTTGACAAGGAATCATCATAATTGCACTTGAGATAAAATGCAAATGAGTATGGCTGGTGTTCGGCGACTTTAATAGAGTAAGATTGACCATCTGATGGCTCACAATGGTGTATCGGCTTAAGGATCGACTCAAAGTCAGCGTAAATTACAAATGGGTGTGAGGACGTCTTCTCGATGTTGGTGAATTTTAGAATATTGGATGGTAGGATTTCACCACACTTGTTGACCCTCAGCTCAGTGGATGGGAGTATTGTTGATATATGTGAGCAATCATGCTCTTGATGACTGTTTAGTTTCTTTGGGGTGTTAAAATTTTGAAGGCATCCATCACAAAAATAATGTTTTCCATTATGTCTCGTTTTTTGGGCACTTACTAGTCTTGATAAGTCAGTAATGAGGCAATAGTGGTTCTGAATTTCATCGTTTATTAATAAAAGATTAACATGCGTAGGTTTATGGTGCTGAGTATAGTGAAGTGGTCCTACAATTTCATATTGCATCTTGTTTTCTTTAAAATATGATTGAAGACCATAAACGTTAACTGATATATTGTTTAAAATCTCGAACTTGTTGATATCTTTTAACTTAACCGGGAAACCGATACCCTCAAAGTTTAAAAGTGCGTCATAGGATGGATACGATTCCGGTATTGTCACATCACCTGTAGCAGGAAATATAGCAGCCATCACACAATAAGCAAAACACTTGTTATCTTTGTTTCGTATATTTAAAATTGCACTTTTTCTTCTAATAGGCGTTGGAAGACGAATATATGCTGAGGCAGAAATGGTAGTAAATTTATTGATGTTGACATCTAAAAACAGAATTTCCTGAAGTCCCCAGTTGGAATCTTTCTCTTGAAATTCAGATGCTTGTGTTACTATTATTTCAACGAAGTCCTGATAAATGTCGGAGATTTTAGTAGACATGCTTATAATTTTATTGCAGGTATTCATTGACTTGATATCCGAAATGTCCTTATCGGGTTTGTAAAACATGGCAAACAGTTCAAAGTTAACTTTAAGAGTTATGTGTTGTCTTAGATAATCGCCAAGGATTTGCAATACCTTTGGTTTAACATCTTGCATAAATCCACGATAATTTATTTTGTTATGTTGACTAGTAAAACGAAAAGACACAATTCGTTCCTTAAATGCGTGTGTAAGTTTAGTTATTCCACTCCCGAACACTTCAACACTTATTGGTCTTAACCTTTTTCTAGGGATAGGGCAACTCAGGTCACAACGACTAACTTGATGACGCCGCAGATTGTTCATAAAAGTAAAAGTCTTTCCGCACTTATCACATATATAAGAGCATGGCTGATCGTTGCTACATTTTTCTATATGCCGACGTAGGTTGTATATGCGCGAAAAGGTTTTACCACACTTGCATTGATTCATTTTGAAAGTATGAGATAAAACTGATGTCATTGAATCACAACATCTCTTAAATACCCCATATCCCATCCATAATTATTTAATAACCATAGGTGGGTATTTTAATTAATGACTGATTCGACATTTAATGAGTCCATATATGCACAAAACAACATACGCCCGCAGGTACTTGTATCCGAACCGCTCTCATGTCAACTCATATCCGATATTCTCTCATTTGCTACAAATGGACATGTGCAAAAAACTGGTTTTTGCTACAAATAGACAGGTGCAAAACTGGTTTGCTTGTATCCAGACTGCTCTCATGCCAACCCCATATCCGATATCCTCCCATTAACAACAAATCGGCAGGTGCAACATTTAATAAGCCTAGTTTAATAAATCTTTCATATACTGGTGCTCAAAAACTGGTTATTTTTAATAAGTTCACGTTTTAAAAAAGAAAAATTATTATTTAAACATTAGCTTAGAAACATGTTGTTATTTATAATTAAATATTTTAACAGTTCAGCGAGTACCCTACTACTATATGTAATTATATAAATTAGATTAATGTGCTGCATTAGTACAGTTTACATCAAGTACTCAAGTATGAGTTTTAGATGTGTAACACCCAAATTATTTGAAGGGTTAATTTCGCCACCAACTTTACAAGAGCTAAGCGCTAATCAAGTATATTGGTCTGTGATAGACGCAAATTATGAAATAAGTGTTGGAATTAGTGAAAAAACTAATCAGTTTACTTTTATAATACCGGAAGAAATTTCACAAAATCTTAACATCTATTCTTTAAATGAGGTTAAAAAACAAATTGTTAAAAATAATGGAGGATTTTATTAATAACGAATTTGATAATGCCATAGATAAAAAACTGATTTGTGTTAAAGAAATAAACGTGTCAAAGTTCTTGTCAGAATTTAAGAAAGACTTGTGCCTTACTTAATATTTGTATGTATCAGACAATTTTAAACTTTGTTATATGTGTTTTGCAGCAATAACATCTAATTTTTATATTTAAATATTTTTATTCCTAGTTTAGTGTTTTTATTATCCTAGTTTAATAAAAGCATAATCTAAAGCATATTACTGTTTAATATTTATTAAATAAATGTTTTTATTCTAAATTTTAATAATTATTTACCTTTTTAATTAGCAAATTTGTACATGTAAATTCAAACATTAAATAAAAATAGGAAAAACGTTTATGCTACGCCTATGCTTTGTATTTACTAATATTAAAATTCTGTCAAATAAAAAAAATTTAACAGATTTTTAATCTATTTTATTTAATAAAAATTCATAGTTATATTGAGGTATTTTTAAGTTATTCAGCAACAGATGGCGCGACCAGTTCTATTTTATATTTAAAAATTATTAAATTACAGTTAGAAAGACAGTAAGAGTAAGCTAAGCATGTTTTAAAAGACAATATGGAGTTTATAGTAATTGACCTTATTTGATGTTTAAAGTCTGAATTGCAGTGCCAAATTAGGAGTATTGATAATAGTAACAAATATAGACGTATGAGTTATTTCTTTGTTTGGAGTTTACCACTGATCAAAAATAAATGTGATTTTCTAAAGTGTTTGTATATGTGTATATGTATAAAGAAGTTTGATTTGAAACTTTCCATTGCCCACTCACAGATATTATCCTGTAGTTGTTTATGTAAGTAAAAACAAAAAATACTTTTTTCTACTTTTTGCCAATCAGAAAGTCGAATAAAGTGTCCGAATTAATGTTACTGAAATTTTTGTGAGTGAAATTTGTTTAATTTATAATCAATGTTTACTCTATAGTTTTTAATAATTGTCTTTAGTTTTCTGATAATAGATAATATAATAAGGTTCTCTGATATATATATATCAGCTGTTATTTGCTAATTTTTTTCATCAGCGTTGTCAAGTTTCAAATATATTCTAATTTCTCATCAACATTTTAAATTTAATTTAATACAATTATTTTTGGAATTAACTGATTGTGTTGGTTAGTTAGTTTAGATTACCTATGTTAGGTATTTTCGCAATAACATTCAAATTTTATTTTGTTTTTCGTTTTGGTTTAACATTTCATAAAATATGCTTGGCTTTTCAGCAAAAATTTATTTTAAAAGTGGCAACATTTACATATAAATAAGTTTTTGGTTGCCTATATTTAATTATTAACACTGGAACTTGGAAAATAAATAAAACAACATTACAAATAATAGATATATTTATTTTAATTATTATAAGTTATATTTTACAACCATGACATAGTCAATAGGTCAAAAATAAACATTCAAAGTAAGTTACAAGGTATTTTACATTGATTACAAATATAAAACTATAAATGTTTAAATGTATAAATTTGTTAGGAAATTATAGTTGATCTTCTATTTATTGTTATGTAAATTGTAGGTTCTATTTTATAGTCAGTATTTAGACTAAGTGCTTCCTTCCTGCTAAATATGTGGTTTTATATTTATCAATTTTTTTAATAAGGACATTAATTTCTTCATTTTACTTATTTTATTATTCTCAAAGCAATTATTAGTTAACTTAAAATTGATTAAATTATTAGCAGAAAAAACTTACATTTTTAACTACCACTAATTTCAGAAAGAGCTTCTTTCATCATATTGTCCTGGATTGTCCTCATGGTCTGACATTTCTTCAAATACCATGTTTCGTGTGGCTGTTTTCGACGTATGGAAATTATATATTAAATTTGTTACTTTGTTTAGAGATGAAATTTGATCCTGTATTTTTGTTATATAGTTTTGAATTTTCTCTGTTTTAACCAATATTTCAGTTAAATGCTTTCTTGCTGCTATTCCTTTCATTTTATATTTATCGAGTTTTTTGATGAGGGTATCTTGTTTCTTCAATCTGATGCTTAATTCTTTGCTATTCATCTTTACGTACTTGGTGATGATTGGTTTTATTCGGTTGTTATAATCAGTTTCACTATTCTCCAAATAATTCATAGTGTAATCAAAATCATTTGTATTATTATTAGAAAAACTTACATTATCTTCATTGTCACTAAGTTCAGGTGTCTTTATTCCATTATCTGCTTCTCTCTGGCTCTCTTGGTCGGAAACATATTCATATTTTATGTTAGGTGTTGGTGTTCTGTTCATATTTGAACCAAAATTTCTAAAGCCAATTGGCATCACATTATCACAATTTCCGTAAAATATAATAGAGTTTGAACTTTCAGTACACTTAGGCACAATAATATTATTATGAATTTTGATGTTTTTCTGACCTACTGATGATGTCATGGTTGTAAAATATAACTTATAATAATTAAAAATAAGCAAGACTGATATATTTATAATATATTTTCCCACTATAAACTTTTTGGTAAAATGTGTAATTAAAGGTGAAAGTGTATTTCTAAACCACACCTTTATCTGATTTTTGTTATTGAGTACATGGTTTACAGGATGTAAATCCCTTTTGTGTATTTTTGCAGACATATACAATTACTCCTATCCATATATAGTATTAAAAACATATTTTTATTTTTATTTACATTTGCTGACTACAAATGATTACTTTCATTATTAATATTAAATATGAGACTAGTTAACCTTCACTCATTTTGGCATCTGAAATAATGAAATTTCCAAAATATTAATTATTTTACTTCATGTGTGCTGTATAAGGGCAGAACATACTTTAAATTATAATCCTGTTTGCAATATTATTTTATACAAGTATCCATATTAGTAAAGTGAAGAATGCATAAATTTTAAAAATGATTTTCTTTAAATTTCTTACATGGCCTAATATGATAATTTAAATTGGATTATGCACCTTCAATTTTTCCAATTAGAGTTTTAATAATGAAATACAGAAATAGCAGATGGTCAATCAAGGTTTTTTTTGTGTAGATGCTTTTAAATCATTAAAATAAAACAATGTGAAAATAGGTTATTAAAATTGATTATACCTACTTATGTTTGAAAACTTTTATTATATATAAAAATTGTTACAATACTTATTATATATTTTTTAATTTATTCATACCAATGCCTAAGAAAAACATAAACATCAATAATATAAAATTACATTCAAGTTAACAAACGTACAAATTTTTACTTAAAATTTCTTACTAAACAAAAGTTGTATATTTCCAAATATTATTCAAAAAGAACAGAAGAGTTATATTCAATTTACAATTTAAAATTATGTACAACACTGGTTATTTTGTTTAGAGAATTTATTCCTGAATTTAAATTTTCTAGTGCATCTTGAAGGCTTTGTTTTTTTGCACTAATATGCGATAACACTATCTTAGCCTCATCTTCTTTTTTACTATATTTTTGAATTTTTTTTGTAAGCTGCATTCGTTTATTTATTCTTTGGCTTAATATTTGACTGCTTAGCCTAACAAAATTCTCTATTATTGGTTTTAGCCTTTTCTGATATCCCTGGTTTTTGGATTCTGTTATTAAGTCAAATGTTTGGTTTACATCCATGGAACTATCTAAATGGTTGAGTATGTCCTCGTGGCTTCCATCAAGGTTTATTGACTCATCAATCTCCTGGTTGACCATTTCTTCGTTTTCTTGACTGGAGTTTCCATCTTGGTTGTTATCAACTAGACACATTTGTTTTTCTAACTCGTCATCACTTTCAAGTTCGTTTTTGACACTGATAGGTGTTGACTCAAATTGTACACTTTTTGCAAATCTTTTGTAACCAATTGGTTTCACTTTACTTAAATCACCCAAAAAAACTAGAGAATCTGAACTTGAATTCAAACTTTTGTTTTGATTTAACTTAATATTGCTAATGATGTTTATGTTTTTCTTAGCTAGTGGCATGATGATTTTTAGAAATGAATTGATAAATCCAACTCAAACTAAGTATTTATATTATCAATTGCATATAAAAATAGAAATATGATTTAGCCCCTATATGCACAAAACAACATAGGCCTGAAGGTCCCCACTCATACCAACCCATATCCAATATTCTCTCATATGCTACAAATGGACAGCTGCAACAAACAGGTTTGCTTGTATCCCGACTGCTCTCATGCCAACCCCATATCCGATATTCTCTCATGTGCTACAAATCGACAGGTGCAACAAACTGGTTTTACAAATCAACAGGTTCAACAGGTGCAATAAACCGGTTTGCTTGTATCCGGACTGCTCTCATGCCAACCCCATATCCGATATCCTCCCATTTCCTATCTACTTATATATATATATATATATATATATATATATATATTATATATATATATATATATATATATATATATATATATTGTACTATATATATATATATATATATATATATATATATATATAGTACAATATATATATATATATATATATATATATATATATATATAATACATAAATATCATTTGTTTACACATTTTGTAACAAAATAACCATCAAAAACGCTCCATTATTGAAATGTGTGAGATCCTAAAAAACCCATCTACAATAAACAAAAGAATTGACATCGACAATTTAAGCCAGGTTTACCGCTCTCCCATCTTACGAAATAAATAATACCAATATTTCTGCGAATATTATTTTTGCAAAGTTTTTGTGTTCTTTGTTTCTGTTAAATTTTTGTTTAAGTTAGTTCTAAATTTATGAGTAAACTTAAGTACATAATAATATACAATAACATCTTTAATACTACATATTGAGTTGTAAGTAATAAATTATTAGATCTGTATTTCTTATAAACTCTATGTCATCTTTGTATTTTAGAGAACTGATGAAGCTTTAGAAGTATAAAGCGAAACGTCTTCTATAAACTTATAAAGTAGTTGACTTCTGTTTTATTTTGCCAACCTGAATGACCGAATAAACCTCTGAATTCACTATTATAGTTGAATTATAGTTGAATACTTTATTAATATAAATTGACGGACGTAGTTTTTACAATATATATATATATATATATATATATATATATATATATATATATATATATATATATATATATTTATATATATATATATATATATATATATATATATATATATATATACATCCCGCCATCATTTTAAACTCGTTTCACGTTGCAGTAATTTAGCATCACCAAGAAAATCCAATATTTTCTATATATAAGTCGTGTATGTTCGTTTAGTGCACCTCTGTTGGCTTAGCACCGTTGTCGGATTTTCAATAGTCTGATTTTTTTATATATTTTATTTTTTACATTAAACCTACGTTTTAACATCGATCATTTAAAATCACTGTATTTCCTATCATTTTGAAGCCAATCGATGTTGCCGATAATAATACTTAAAATAACATCTAGATACATACATATCGATCCGTTTTGGGTGGGTCAAGTTCAAACAACGACATTGATACTACCTGCTAATATGTTGCGGTCTAACTGGTTTATTCATTGTTTAGATAAAAGGTATATTTATTTAACGTAGGTATTTTTCCCAGAGAATTATGTAGGGGAATATTTTACATAAATTTCAATTTACAACCTCTTTAATCCAAGCTATCGGTGAATAGTTTGAGGTAAATATTATGTTTTTATGGGATTACGCCTCAATTATTGGTTGTAATTGTGATAAGAATCACATTTTTAATTAACTTATGTTTGACATTTTGATTTTTATTCCGGAAATCGTTCTCAAAAACGTTTTTTTGTACAAAATGTGTATACACATTTTAGATAATTTGTACAATATACAATAAATATTAGTTAATTAAAAATGTAATTAATATTACATTTTTATATACATAATATACATAAAAAAATAATATTTAACTTAACCATGCAACCTCGGTAAATAGTTTTCAAAAATCTTCTACAGTTATTTAAATTTAAATTTTTGCTTGTAAAACGTTTTTTACATTATAAAGAAAAATGATTCAAATAAAAGTTGTAGACCATAAAAGGTTTTTTATGTTGAGGGATACCAAATTAAAATATATAAATAATTGGGCGAGGTAATTGCAAAAAACCCTAAACTGTAAAATATTATATTTTTAGTTATTTATAAATGTTAATAATTTAATTTTTTGCCCAACGGCAGATAATATAGCTACTTTAAATTATGGCAATTAATGGGTTTTTAAAGTGTGCTAAATATTAAGCAAATCACTTGGTACTTGTCCAAATACTGGTCCAATACTTGTATGTACAAGTATTTTGAAATTTGCAATCTCAATGGCTTATCAGAAAAGAAAGAGACAAAAACAGAACCTTATTTAACCAATAAGAACTAAGATAGCATTTAATTCTTAAAATCATATTTTCATTGTTTATTAATACTAAGATCTAAAAATTGAAAGGATTTTGAATTAAGATCTATAATATATGATCGAAGTTATAGATGGCATACACAGTAAAGGAGTAAACTGTTATAACTCATTAAAATAATGGTATTCGTAAATTACTGCCACGGAAAAGTACCACGGAGGTAAGAACTGTCTGAGCTTGTTTTTTTTAGATTCGGACTTTAAATTGAAGCACGCTTGCAAAATAATTAATATCTCGGCTTTTGTGGCACGTAGAACCTTCATTTCTTTACTAGGGTAGCTCAACCAAATAATAAGAATTGTGCTATTTTGACCTATCTTACTAAATTTTTCCGTTGAAAAAATGAACTCTTATAAAAGCGAGTTCGATTTACAGAATACACGTGTGTATACAGAGTACAGAGTGACTATCTGGGCAAGTACAGTCGTTTAGATAATCGCTCTTTGGGATTAACAAATTGGATAACTTTGTGATCTATGTGAAATATACCACACTTTAATAACTTATTAACTGCCCCAATTTAAATTAGTTATATTAAATGTCATTATGTACAAACGAAGCTATTAACATTTATAAATTACTGCAAAATAATTTAGGGTTTTTCGGCAAAATACGAAAATACGTTTGTATTTTGAGAACGATTTCCGAATTGGAAATTGAAATGCCAATAAACGTACTTTCACCTTTAATTGTGGCTTATTCCCATTTAAATAGTAATTATGTCTTGTTTATCTCTGCACTTGGTCACACATATTCCTTCAGGGCTGTAAATACTGACCACTTTACGTTTTTCTTAGTTTCTTTGACACGTGGGGATTGTCTATTCGGTTATTTCTTAATATGGGCTATCAGTAATTGTCTAGTAAAGTCAATACTATTATAGAAGTTACCCATACTTTTCCAGTAGTCATTTAGACGGTCCATTTTAATTGTCCTCATTTGGAATATAAGCCCGAGAAAAGTCTTAAATTCTGTTTGTGTCGTCTGTTTCCAAAAAGCAATCCTCGATTTTTCTAAACGACTTTGTGCAAATATTTCGTCAGAGTCACTTCCACCATTCATTTAATCTACATCATCCTCGGCAGATGCTTCTAAAAAGATTGTAATTCAGCAGTGGTCAATCTACGTGTATGTTTATGTCTAGCTTTTTTAGATGTCGAACACATAATATTATTTACATCCAATTTTTTACAAATACTATAACTTACTTTAACATACGTAATTAACAATAAAAACATACTACTTAAAACTATCAATTTATGTTTTCCAATACTATAAGGGCACTTGAGGCACAACACGTTTTTACTCAATAATAGTTCCTGTATAAGTAAAATTGCTTTTTGCAGTTTTGCCATCACATTCTTTACAGTATGTTTTAACTTTTTTAATTTTTCTATCGGCCTTTCTACTAGTCACGCTTATTCTTAAAATTTTGTAACCTCTTGTACACTTCCTTCTCTTATTATTATCTACATCGCTTTGCCTGAGATGGTATTTTTTGGGTGTAATTAGTCATCAGGGTTTCAACATTTCTTTATTTGCAAACGCCTTCGCTAATTCCAGTCTGAACTCAAGCATAGGTTGTCGCTTTTTTCGCGTTTTCTATTATTTATCAACTAAGTATTGACTACTGCGGTATTAAATATTAATTCCACTGCCACTTTCCGGTACCACTTTAGTATTTTGCGTATTGGGCTTTTGTAAAAAGCCATTTGATCACTAAAATCAACTCTTTTTTCACGTTATAATCTAGAATAGTTTGTGGATTTAGCACTTATGTCTAATTTTTCTTTCCACTGGAATAAACCAAGATACAACTATTATGTTTAAATGTTGTAGTAATTAAAACTGGTTCTTTGTCGACCCATTTTATCACTTGTGAAATCAATAATGGGGTTTAATGGGGGTCAAGTGGGTTTCAGTATAAGTAGTTGCGACTTTTTTAATCTAGATTTTGGTTTTGTATTTTTTGTAGTAGAACATCTGCACATAAATTCGTTTCTTGAACTATGATTTGAATTCATCGACCGATATTCTAAAAGAAATGTGTTTTTACGTTGTCGGGAATATTATAAATTGGTTATCTTTCACAAAGCATTCGAAATATAATTTATATTTTATTTCAGAAAAATTTTTTACTGTAACTCTTGTTCGACATAAACTAAATTCTTACACAAAACAAGTAATCTATTTTTTTTTTGAAGAAATGTAGAAATAGAATTTCCTGTCGAAGTTTTATGTGTGCCATGAGTCACTGGTGTCTCGTATATACGGTCCTCTTATCGCATTACAAACATAATTCTCAATTAACAGTGCAGTACAAGATATATTTAGGTTATATAATCAAGCCGTAATACTTGTCGTGAGACCATAAGACCGTATGTTATTAATAAATATATTCCTACGAGAATTATCCTGAAAAATGAGAAAAATACAATAAAAAAGTGCAATATGAAGTGTTATTTAAAAAATGACAAGTCATTTACGGGCGGACAGTTAAAAACAAAAGTATTCTGAAGTATTATGAAAATGTTGACTTTTTTCCTGGTCTGATCTTCCTCAACTAACGTTATCTTCTTAATTGGTGAGTTGTGTTTTTCAGGTCTCTTTAAGGGTTTTTGGTGCTATCCATACCAAATGATCTTTGGACAATGTACTAATGTAGTGTTCAAATGTGGCATTGCGTGCATCGTGTAGCTCTGATCTTAATTGTCCGATTAGTCGATTATATGTGTGTTTGTCATTAGGATTTTGGCTTCTTTGTCATCTACCTCTGGCTCTTCATTTTCCGACTATTAGTTATATAATATAATCCGGAGTGTTATTTGTGTTTTCTTGATTTGGAATTCTTGATCCAGCACACTCATCCATAAAAAAAGGAAACGCGATAAAGGTATCCGAAACAACTGTTTTTTGTTATCAGAGATAAAATAGCCAAAAATTACCAAAACAGATATACAAGGCACCATACAGAGGATGTAGAATTACCTATGAAACACCTTGAATGGAGAAAAGAAGTGGGCTTAGACCAAATACCAGCAGGAATTATTTAACTAATTGTCGAAAAAAATTAAATGGATAATAATATTCACCCCATTTACAGAAAAGGCGGTGATACGCGAAAATTTTAAACATTTCTGTAATAGCCTCCAGTCAACAATTTTCTAATCATGTTTAAAAAAACGTACCGAATGCACTGTGTATACTAACGCAAGTCGTCAACATTCGTGTTGTTGCAGTTATGTATTACGATCAACTTAAAGGTTATGCATGATTTCCTTTGTAAAGGTACATAGGCGTGCTCCCGTGCGAAACCAAAAGATTTGTCATACTGTCATACCGTTACATTATATCATATTATAACGTTAAATATTTTATGGTGCCCTTTGGGTACAACGAATGATCGACTTTTTCCCGCACAGATGCAAGCCTATGTACCTTTACAAATGGAGTCGTTTGCTGGGTATTAAAGAACCATCTATGGTCATCATATAATTTAACGCCAATATTTCACGTTCTACAATGCGTTTCACGTATGATACACTATCTTCTTTAGTTTTCTGTCATTTTGTTTGTTAAATCCTATCCCATTCACGTCACAGCGTCAAGGAGCAGTAAATGTGAGCAGTTAACGGGAGGCATATGTCTAACAGTGAACGTTAGACTTTTTCGCGTTTATCATATGTACAGTAGTTAACTAAAAGTGGAGGTGTGCAAAGAGATGTATGACGTAATCGTATACTATTCGCTAAATCCTGTCATAATAAGAAATAATAATAATATCATCAAAGTAATATGCCATACACCTCTGTGGGTTAATACGTTGTATTGCTGCCAGTTTACGGTGTTATTACATGCCGCCATGTTGAATTTGTCTCCACCATTGTATTATCTCCGTAAAATCCTATCATTTTAAGCTCTATATGTCATGATTAGACCTATAGGACCGGAGATTCGTAACTAAGGCTCTTTTGACACGGCATATATAGGAGCAAACATATATACCTAAGGTTTTTTTGACGTGTTGCTGTATTTGATTTCTACGTCGTAGTATTTTATTGGTTATATGCTAGCATTTGAGGTACTGTACGTCACGATTGGACTAATAGGATAGAAGACACATAACTAGGCCCTTTCGCCACGCTACTCTATTTGATTTTTATACCTTATTGTATTCTATTAGTTAAATTCATGATACTATGAACTAAAGATAAACCCACGCGCACGTGATCAGTCTATCTCTTTTGCACGTGTGACGTCACTTGGCGACATATATCACCAGAAATGTTCTGTTTTGCATGGAGTTTTGTTAGATTTAGTATTGTTTTATCGTTTATCTTGTACGTTGACAAATAAATGTGTGCACTTTATATAAAACATATTTTAGAATATTAAATTAAAGATAAACTTTTATCGCCAAGTGACGTCATGCGCATCGACGTACAAAATTCGATTGCGAAGTGGTTTTATCTCGGAAACCATAATATTGTGAGTTAAATTCTATCATTTGCGGTACGAAACGTCACGATTGGACTAATAGGATCTCAGAAACATATCTATGGCCCTTTTGACATGCTGCTGTATTTTATTTTTCTTTCTCATTATATTCTATTGGTTATCTATTTTTATTTATTATTTTTTATTGGTTACCTATCATTTGAGGTGCTGTAAGTCACGATTGTGCTACTAAAAAGAAGATACGTAACTAAGGCTCTTTTTACGTGTTGCTGTATTTAATTTCCAATTTTAAGTTATTGTATTCTATTGGTTAAGTGCTATCATTTGAGATATCGTACGTCACTATTGGCCTGATAGGA
Source organism: Diabrotica balteata (assembly GCA_918026665.1). Classification (NCBI taxonomy): domain Eukaryota; kingdom Metazoa; phylum Arthropoda; class Insecta; order Coleoptera; family Chrysomelidae; genus Diabrotica; species Diabrotica balteata. The sequence goes on along the minus strand of OU898283.1, from coordinate 46,895,886 downwards.
CCGAAGGTACATAACTAAGGCCCTTTTGACATGCTACTCCATTACCTCATTGTACCTCATTGTATTTTATTTTTTAAATCCTTTCATTTGAGGTACTGCACGTCATGATTGGACTTACAGAACCGAAGATACACAACTAAGGCCCTTTTGACATTGTGCTGTATTTGATATTTATATCCCATTGTATTTTTTACGTTAAATCTTATCATTAGAGGTACTATACGTCACGATTGGACTAATAGTATCAAAAATACGTGACTACGGCCCTTTTGACATGTTTCTGAATTTGATTTTTCTATTTCATTGTTTTCGCTTAATTAAATCCTCTCATTTGAGATACTGTACATCACGATTGGACTTATAGAAAGGAAGATATATAACTAAGGCCTTTTTGACATGCTGCTTTTCTGTCTTATTGTATTTTATTGGTTAAATCCTATCATTTGAGGTGCTGTACATCACGACTGGACCAATTGGAGCAAAAATATGCAATATATTATAACCCGTTACTTTTAATCACACCAGATGCTAGAATGATTTGTGGATGAAAAAAAATATATAATTCTTAAATTTACTATTTTGTTGTGGGTAATATTATATTCAACAGCGATGCCAAATTTCTGATGCTAAAATGATTGATAGTGAAAGTGCGATATACATTTTCATGTATATAATGGCAGCGAGTAAACGGTAAAACACTGAACTAAATATATATAATATTTTCACTGTACCATCATTTTAGACTCAAATATTTCCTGGAATAAACTTATATAACTCAGTAAGGGATAAAAAGAGAAAGCGGACATTTTAAAATACCAACACGGTATCAAAGCTCTAATCATTGAGATGGTTAAAATTCTTGTAACAAGTACAGGAAAAAAGTTATTAAGGTCTTGTAAAGTAGCGTCGATATACAGATGCTACTTTGCAAGACGATGCTAAATTGATGGTAAAAACATAATGTATCGATGCCAAAATGATAGTAGGATGTATATATATATATATATATTTATATATATATATATATATATATATAATATATATATATATATATGTATAATCCGAATATGTATATAAAGAAAAATTAATAGAGAAAAAGAAGACCAAAAAATGTTTGTAAAATCATGTTATAATTATATCATATTTATATATACGGTTTAATTTTGTTGTGTTGTGAAGTTATATTGTTTTGTGAAGAAAGGACACTTTTTCGATTTACGGTTTGCAGTTTTACTTTTCAAATTAGCATTTTATTAAGGATTAGTTTAAGTAAATAAAATGTTATATTGAAATATCAAATCTACCTACATTTTTCAAGGATTAATATCGGTTACCAGGAAACAAGTGATTAGTAGATAGTAGAAAGTCTTTGTCTGATATTTTTGTATAATACACAATTATTGGGTGCAGACACGAATTGAGGATCAAAATAAAATTTTAAGTAAGGGTTTACTTTTATACCTGAAAAAATCGCGCGAATTGAGGACCAAGACTTCTGATAAGGAAATCATTATACTCAGGTATAAAATATTATTAAAAGTACGAATCTCAATAATCACAATAATTGTAATAATTACAATAACTATTAATTTCACTCATTTGGAACACCTTTCAATACAGCTCAAAAGAAACTAAATCTAAAATAATATTTTAATATTAAATGTTTCTTTACTCATTAAAATCTCGTTCGGTCCGTAATTCGGTGCACTTATTTTGGCGGTTCAGGTAGCGGTCCTCAACTCGAGAACAGCGATTTTTGGAATTGGAATGTGTTGGCTTTTTGGAGAATTGAAAACATATGAATTATGAAATTGGCGTCGTTAATAAAATTTATTTACATATTCGTAATAAAATTCACTAAATATTTTTTTTTGTTTTAATTAGCTATTTGGATCATAATTAATTTAATTATTGTTTTATCATATTTCAAAATTACAATATCATATTAATATATACATATATATATATATATATATATATATATATATATATATATATATATATATATATAAATATATATATATATATATATATATATATATATATATATATATATAGTGTTAATCACAGCTGCTAAGTTAAAAAATAAAGTAAACAATAAGACTCTTTGGGTACAAACAGCTGAAAGGATAGGCTAAGTGTACTCTTTAGTCTTTTATTAATCCAATATTTCGTCGATAGTCATCGACATCATCAGGGATGAGCTACAAATAGTTTCACATGAAAATTGACATTCTAGTTTAATTAAGTTGATGTTACTTACCATTTTGAGAATATTGCCGTAAAAGCTGGTCAAAGTTGTAAAACTTTTTTTGTGAAAAATTGTATGTTTTTTTCACAAAAAGAAAAACATGTAATGTAAATTTACAAAAACTGTTTCTCCTTTATCAAGTTAATATGCTCTTTTCCTAACTTGGCTGCACCGTACTGAAGACGACCAATAGTCAGAAATACCAATACACCATCTTATACACATATATTATTATATATTTTTTCCTTTGTTGCAATGCCATCTTTTATCTTTATTATTATTATATATATATATATATATATATATATATATATATATATATATATATATATATATATATATATATATATATATATATATTTATATATACAAATATATATATATATATATATACATATATGTATATATATATATATATATATATATATATATATATATATATATATATATATATATACCCTGTTCATCAATTATCAAACATTACAATGCACATATGGGTGGCGTAGATTTGGCAGATATGCTAGTAGCGCTTTATCGAACACCTTTTAAAAGCCTCAGGTGGTACCTTTCAATTTTTTCCCAAATACTGGATATATGTGTCAACAACGCTTGGATTTTATATCGCGGAGATAATAATTTACTGGAGGACGAAGAAAATGGTATGGGTCTAAAGGAATTTAGAATATTACTTGTCGATTCACTTCTATTTAAAAATTGAAAAAGGAGATCCGACGGAATTAATACACCGAAAAAAAAAAAAGATTCCTACTCACGTCCAGAATATACCTGGAGAAGATGTTAGAAAAGATCTTTTTGGACACTTTTTTGAAACTTTTACAACCAAAGGACGATGTCGAAACTGTTGCAAACGACAAACAACTATGAGTTGTTCAAAATGTAGAGCGAGGTTATGTTTAGTGGAATTCCGTAATTGTTTTTATGATTTTCGTAACTAAATCTTTTAATTTTTTAACAAATTATAATTATTACTTTTTACTTTTATTTTTTGAGTGTTCTAAGTTTTATTTAAAGTTTTGAATTTAAGCTGTAAAAATAAATGTTTGATCATCTTTGTAGTTTATTGAATAAACTAAATGATAAAATATTGTTATGTTACTAAAAGTAAATGATAAAATATTATGTTTATGGTTTAAACCCCTACTTTATGGTATCTGTTCATAATAACTGAAGTAAAACACAGTTCCACAAAATGTAGTAAAAACATTAAACAAATCTACAATTGTTTTGCTAAAAGTCTTGATAATGCTAAAGACCCTTAGAGAAAAAATTGTAGATTTGTTTAATGTTTTTATTATATTTTGGGAAAATTTGATAATTTCCATTTAATCCAACATTATTTAATATATTGGTCCAAACGACAAATATACGTCTTGGCAATGTATCTTTCTAGATACGGAGGTATTTTTCTAATAACCTGGCAATGTATCTATTGGTCATCAGGACTTGTTTTATAGTATACCTGGCAATGTGTCTTGCGAGATACATTGTAATATACCGTGCGCCTAGCAGTGTATCTTATGAGATACAACGTCAATAAAATGTCAAAAAAATTAAAATAGAAACAAAAATGTAATTGACTCTGAAAATGGAGCCCTCAAAAGATAATATTCAGTAAGCAAAAACATTTTTCTTACAGCGGTTATGTGCGTGCCAAGTTAAGGGTTAAAGACCCGTTGGGCATATAGGGGTACAAAATATTACTAATAGTAACTGTTATGCAATTACATTTTATTTTATTTTCTTTCAACAAATTAAATATTTACTCCCTAAAATGAAAACAATAAAGCAGGCATAGTTTAATTATATTACTTAAGTCTTAAAATAATTTGTATGATAGTGTACCGTTTTTAAATAAAACGAGCGGTTCGAATTTATATAAATATATTTATTTATAACTTTACAGTTCGGTATTCTCTTATCAACTAAACTATCTCCTAATTTCGTTACCTATATATACCAAAGTTACTATGTTCGAGAATATTCAGGACTAGTCCCATCTCTAATTCGTTATCTGACGACGGGTGGAATTTTACAGCGCTTGATATATGACCGGTACCTTCTCGATCCTTCGAGATGCGACCGTTAGGCGGGCCACTTAGATGCTGTTAGCTGCTGAATGCATTTTTGTAACACTGCTCCCCTCTTAGATCTGAGCGTCCCGATCAGGAACTCTATCTATAGGCCCAGGATGGCGGAATCTACAGGACTCTCCAGCTCTGCATGAACCCCTCAGAAAGAAATAACAGTCTACTGTCTTTGAAGGACACGATCTCTTCGGATTAATGCAACACACAGTAATTCTTACACCGGTTTCTCGGAAGATCACTTCAAGCATGCTTCTGACAATCTTCCAATCCAGATTATCTAGTGCATGGCCTATCTTGGGTAAAGCCAAGTTCTTAATGTCGTAATTGCAGACGATTTTCTTCAAATTAGTCAGAGCACGCCATATATCCTCGTAGCTTGCCCTGTCTGTATACGACTTTCTGGTCACCATATACAACAAAGATCGAGAACCATCTTCTAATCTCAGCACTTTTCCAACTTTAGGCTGCTGGTTTTTTAACTCGTCCAAGCGACCAAATTTCTTATAAAATACGGATGAGATTCCTTTAGTCATCTCAAGATCTTGGGCAACACAGTGGGCTAGAGTGACGTTATGCGGAACCCTAAAAAGATCCTGCTGAACTTCTGTCGTCACGCCGAATCTAGCACTCTTTCTCTCTGCGGAATTTGACATAAACTCATTAAAGCTTGGTCGCCGATCATCTTTGATCTCATGTTGAAGAGTTCGGACTTCTTCGGTTTCGTTTGAGCCAGCATAAGGTGCAAGACGATTTATGTGAACTACTTTTGGTTTACCTTTCGGCAACTTCTTAATTCGGTATATTACGTCATTTATTCTCTTTTTAATTTCATACGGACCCTCCCATTGTCTTTGCAGTTTAGGAGACAAGCCACGACGACGTTGGGGATTATAAAGCCAAACAAGATCACCTACTTCATAGCTTTCATTCTTGCATCGAGAATCGTATTGATCTTTCATTCTGTCACTGGCTAACTGGATGTGTTGTCGGGCAAGTTCATGAATGTTGTTCATTCTTAACTTTAGGCGGTCGACATAATCTTCGCTTGCAACATGTTCTTCGGAAGGTCTGCAGCCAAACTCTAGGTCGCAGGGCAAACGAACTTCACGACCTAACATCAGGCAGGTTGGAGTCTGGCTGGTAGTTTCATTCACGGCCGAGCGGTAGGCCATTAGGAATAAATGAATGTGCTGGTCCCAATCTCTTTGATGTTCTGATACAACTTTGGACAGGTGTTTACCCATCGTTCGGTTCATTTTCTCGACCATTCCATCTGATTGAGGATGAAGGGGTGTCGTTCTGGTCTTATTGACGCCAATCAATTTACAAACGTTTTGGAAAAGGTTTGACTCGAAGTTTCGCCCTTGGTCGGAGTGGATCTCCAAGGGAACACCAAATCGGCTAAAGAATTCTTTAACCAGTACCTCTGCAACGGTAGCAGCTTCTTGATTTGGTAGCGCATAGGCCTCAGTCCATTTCGTAAAATAATCCATGGCTACCAGGATATATTTATTTCCATCATTTGTCTCTGGAAGTGGACCTGCAATATCGATTGCTACTCGTTCCATAGGACTACCAACATTGTACTGTTTCATGGGTGCCCTCTTTTTACCAACTGGACCATTACTGGTTGCACACAGTTCACATTTCCGGCACCATCTTCTTACATCATCTTTACAGTTCACCCAATAGAACCGTTCTCGAACCTTTTGCAGAGTCTTCGTAATACCAAAGTGTCCACCTGATGCACCGTCATGTAACTGACGCAATACTTCTGACACTTTACTTTTAGGTACAATCAACTGAAGCTTAGATTCTGTACCATCATCGTTCTCAAAGGTTCTATAAAGAAGATCATCTTTTAGCACTAGGCAATTCCATTGGCTCCAGTAACACTTGACTTCTGGACTACATGCACTAATGTCTTGCCAAGAAGGTCTTTCACTTCGACGCATCCAATCCAGCACTCTTTTTATACATGGATCATCTGCTTGAGCGTCTTGTAGCTGTTGAGGCTGCCATTGATCATTAATGACGGTGGTTCGTCTCACGGGGCAAAGTCGTTCTTCTAATTTAAGACAGTGATTACAATTTGCACTGCACGGCCGTCTCGAAAGGGCATCAGCATTTAAATGAACTCTTCCAGCCCTGTGTTCAATGTCGTAATCATATTCTTGTAATCGTTCTAACCATCTTGCCATCTGGCCCTCTGGATTACGGAATTGTAGGAGCCATTTTAGAGCAGCGTGATCCGTGCGAAGAAGAAACTTTCTGCCATACAAGTATTTATGAAAATGCTCGCAAGCCTTTACTACCCCTAGCAATTCTCTCCTGGTAACGCAATAGTTTCTTTCTGGTTTCGACAAGACTTTGCTAAAGTAAGCGATGACTTACTCCTGCCCATCTTGGATTTGGGATAGAACAGCTCCTATTGCACTGTTGCTTGCATCTGTGTCCAACACAAATTTTCCTGCCTGTCTAGGGTAGCTTAAAATCGGTGCGCTGATCAGAGCCATTTGTAAGTATTCGAAAGCTCTTTGGCACTCTTCGCTCCATGTATATTCTTTGCCTTCTTCTGAAAACTTCTAATTTCGTGTTTGTCTCTTGGTACCGGCCAATCCTTAATTGCTGCAAGTTTTTCAGGATCAGCTGTAACACCATTACTTGCTACAATATGTCCCAAGTACTTCACTTCTCGTCGAAACAAGTGACATTTCTTCGGACTCAACTTCAAATTTGCTGCCCGCAATCGTTGAAAGACTTCTGTCAAATTATTGGCATGTTCATCGAAGGATCTCCCTACTACAATTACATCATCCAAATAAACCAGGCATGTTTTCCATGTTAGACCTCTTAAAACTGCTTCCATTAATCTTTCAAATGTGGCTGGGGCATTACATAAACCAAAGGGCATAACTGTGAACTGCCAAAGCCCTGATCCTATCGAGAATGCGGTTTTCTCACGATCAGCTGGCTCCATGTCTACTTGCCAATATCCACTTTTCAGATCGAGTGTGGAGAACCAACGAGAACCAGAAAGTGTATCCAAAGTATCGTCTATTCTGGGCAAAGGATAACTATCTTTTTTAGTTACTGCATTGAGCTGTCGGTGGTCAATACAAAAACGTGTTGAATCATCTTTCTTCTTTACTAGCACTACTGGTGATGTCCATGGACTGTTTGATGGTTCAATTACCCCTTGTTTGCTCATATCTTTGATGATGTCTTCGGCTTCATCTCTTTTCGCAAATGGAAGTCGTCTAGGTTGTTGTCTGATTGGCTGAGCGTCTCCGGTATTAATTTTGTGCTTTACTATGCTTGTTTTGCCATTATCCTTCTTATTAATGGCAAAAACATCTTGAAATTCTATTAGCATAGACTTCACTTTTTTAGTTCGTTCATCATCAAGATCTTGGCACGTTTTAATCATCGTCTCTACAAGCTCCTTTGGATACTTAGATTTTGACGGTTTCTCATTAGTACTCATGGAACAAATTGAAGCCACGGGAACACACTGTCCGATCAAAGTTCTTTTACTTAACTTAATAGCAGTTCCTTTTAAATGCATAACTCTTACAGGAACGACATCTCGAATTCTCACCAAAGCTTTTGCCGTTAGGAACTCGGCATTGTTCACATCTTCGACCATCCTTAAACTTCCCTCTCGGCAGTAACCATCAGGTCTGGCCATCAAAATTTTCTCACTGTTACCCGGTATTGTTACGTCACAAGTAGTTATTAAGCTGATAACATCTTCTTTGTCTTCATGAAATGGCAACTCTTCACCACCGATCTCGAGAACTCCATCTTTGACATTCAATACAGCTTCAACTTTCCGTAGTAAATACATCCTCAATATGAACTCGTCAGAGATCTCTGGAATTAATACTCGATGTTTCACTGTGGTCTGGCTAATGGATACTGACATATTAGCCTTGCCATATGTATTAATTATCTCACCAGTTGCTGTTCTAAGCTTTACTGTCGCAGGCGATAATTTAAGATGGTCTCGTACTACTTCTGGTCGTGCTATAGTTCTTGTTGCACCTGTATCTACCAAAAACGATATACATTTATTATTAATACGACCCTCGATGTACAAGCTATGAATTCCACCGGAGGACGTAATGTTCACAGTAACTATGGGGGCTGTGTTTCTCGAGGTCGGCAGTTGCCCCTTAGTGTCGACCCGGTCTAGTTTTCCGACTGTTGTATCATTTTCTTGCAATTACGGCGAATGTGACCTACGTCACCACAATTCCAACATCTGGGCTCGCGTCTCTTCGGCATCGTGTTACGAACTACTTTTCGTACCATTTCTTCCAGACGTTCATCGTTTGGTTCGTCGACTTCTTCAATGGTTCTTACTCGATGGCTCCGTGAAGTTTGACTAGCTGTTTCATGTTCTAAAGCAATAGCAAGCGCTTCATCTAGAACTTTCGGTCTTGCTAGTCGTAAAGCTTTCTGTAATTCACTTTCTTTTAACCCATTGACGAAGGTATCTACAGCGATTTCTTCCAAAATGTTGTCTGGTACCTCAGGATAAGCCAACCGCACTATACGAGCAACATCTGCTTCAAACTCTTGCAAATTCTCACTTGCTCGTTGAACTCTACTTCTTAGTTGCGCCTTGTAGACTTGTTGTAGATGGGCATCTCCGTAACGTTTGTCTAGTCGAGTGAACAAGGTCTGGTAACATTTTTCTTGACCCTTAGGAATCGATCTTAAGATATCTGCAGCATCACCTCGTAAAGCAGCAGTCAAGGAAACAGCTTTTTCTTGTTCTGTCCAATGATTGGCTGTCGCAATAGCTTCAAATTGTCTAAGGTATATGGACCAAGAGGACTTTCCATCAAATGGTGGCAATTTGAATCTCATATGATGTGCCATTTCGTCTCTATGTGATTCTTCTTTCACTACCGGATCTAAAGCTACCGTATTAATTAGTGGTAGCACTTTCGTGTTAGTTATCATGCTCTCTAACTGTTTGATCTTCTCTTCTACCTTATCGAATGTTTTAGAGACTTCTTCAAATTTCTCATCGTTCTGAGTACATACTTCGTCGAATCTTCTTGAAACCTTTTAGAGTTTCTCGTCGTTTTGTCTAGCTACTTCTTTAATAATTTGTGAAGTCTCGTCGAATCTTCTAGATACATTCTCGAATTTATCATCATTTTTTCTAGAAGATTCTTCAATTTTTTTAGAAGTCTCTTCAATCATTTCCGAGACATTTTCAAATTTACTATCATTTTTTTTCGAAGATTCTTCAATCATTTGTGACACATTTTTTATTTTTGTTAAAACTGCTTCCTCTGCTGACTGGAACTGGAATGTCTCTGGGTCATCTCCATTCTTGTTGAGAACAGTCTTCAGTCGTTCTTGTAGTATCTTCTTGGACCCGCTGCAGTCTTCATCGCGTTCTTCTAGTTGCTCACGCAACTGTTTCACTGAAAGTTCTACTAGCAGCATCTTTGGTCAGGCACACACGTACTTTTAAAATGTTCTTTCGTACAACGATCACTACTGAACTACGCGGATGTTCCCGACGAACAATACTTTTCAAAAGTTCAAAAGTCTCTTTTTTTCCACTGTTGGATTTATTTTTAAATAAATCAATTGTCCTCACACTGACACCAATTGTACCGTTTTTAAATAAAACGAGCGGTTCGAATTTATATAAATATATTTATTTATAACTTTACAGTTCGGTATTCTCTTATCAACTAAACTAACTCCTAATTTCGTTACCTATATATACCAAAGTTACTATGTTCGAGAATATTCAGGACTAGTCCCATCTCTAATTCGTTATCTGACGACGGGTGGAATTTTACAGCGCTTGATATATGACCGGTACCTTCTCGATCCTTCGAGATGCGACCGTTAGGCGGGCCACTTAGATGCTGTTAGCTGCTGAATGCATTTTCGTAACAATAGTATTTGAAGCATTTATCGTGGAGTGGAATTTCACATCTGTCGCATGCTTTTGTTGTTTTGTTTGAACATATGCGACATTTTCTTCTTTGAGCACCAGTAATAATTAGATGCTGTGTTGATGAGGATGGTGTAAGAATTATTGCAATATTTTATTGTCCAGTGGAACGAGGTGACTTTCCATAATTAGATAATAATGTACGTACTATATGTCTTTTAATTTCTAAGTTGTCATTTTTGTATCCAAATTGTCGTGCTAGTGTCCAAGCATTAGTACCACAAACATCCAGCATCCATAGCCATATCGGAAGGTACCATTTTTTTACGTATTTTTATTCTATAGTTTGAAATGTTGTTGTCCATCAAGTCAACTCCACCCATATATTTATTATATTGCAAAATTACAAATGATGGATCTATTTGAATTTTTAAATTTTTTTTGCTCAATATCGGCTTGCTTTTTGTATTGGTTCAGTTTCATGCTCATTGGATAATATAGTGACAACATTATTATCTTTCCATTTTACAGCCGCAATTTTAGGGCTCCCTTCAAAAGAGCTACAATAACACCCTCTTGGCTTTTTTATCATAATATAAGGAAAATTTTATATTTTTATATGCATTTCGCAAAGTTTCTGCAAAGTTCAAGACCACACTTTCTCCTAATCCAAAATTTTATCAACACCAGTAGCTAACTTTCGGCCTTGATATATGTCAAAATTTAGGCAATATCCATTTGATAAAGCCATTACTCCTGCTTTATAGTCAAATCTTATTGGTTTGCCGCGAATAAATTGTTTGCACCTATTACGACCAAAGTGAGGAATCATAGATTCGTCGATAGAAATTTGATTTTCAATGGGTGCAAACGTTAAAAACTTTTTATTTAATTTTTCGATGAAAGGTCTAATCTTGGCCAATTTATCATTTTTTGCCAGGTGGTTGTTGTCAGCAGCATGAAAAAATCTAAATATCTCTTCAAATCTGTTGCGTCTCATAGAGTTTGTTACTAAAATATTATGAGTATCATCACAGTTTTCCCAATACATTCTTCGCCTTGGTAATGTAACGTAAGCAATGAAAATTAAAATTCCCAATAATACATAAAAATCTTCAACTTCTATTGAAATATTATGATTTTCCGAGGCAGCATAATTTGTTGTTTCTTTAACTAAATACTCTATTATTTCTCTGCTCATAAACAATTAAAAAAAGTCAACTGGATTACTGTCAGAAGTGAGTGTTAAAACTGGTAATCTCGGTAGATCGGAATCCGCACGTAATGTTGATAAATTTATAATGTTCGGCCTTTTTCGTGGCGTCTTCTTTATTTTCTTTGTTGGATGTTGTACAATAAAATCAGATACTTCTTGAAGTACTTTGTTTTCTATGTCTTCTTCATCCCTTTGAAATTGTACTTCAGCGCCGGTATTAAATTGACCTCTCTCCGGATCATTACATTCCTCGTCTCCAGAATCCGAATCTGTTAACCAACCATTATTATCTGGAGGCAAAATTTATATGTCATCCGGTATAACATTATTTTCAATTCTTTCTATTACCTTCAGAATTTCTGCAGTAGATAGTGGTTTCTTACTAACAAAACATTTTCTCAGTATGCTATGTCATGTGCCCAACGGGTCGTTAACGACCCATCAAAATGTAACATTATATTTATGGCATATATCAAATTATTTTTATACTAGTAACATTATATATAGTATATTTATTATCTAGTATATTTAACTAGATAAAATGACTTTAAATAATAAAATGATTTATTTAATTGTACTTACAAATTTTTCAATGAAGCCATGCTGCGAACGTTATTCGAGTTCTATTTTAATGTACACTCTACAACCACTACGAGTAAAATAAACAGTTTACACTAAATAAACTGCTTACTTGCATAGTCAGGAATAAACTTGTCAAGAAACATCGACTGGCAAATTCGACATATTTGCTTGGAACATCTTTTTGTTAAATTTGCCCAACAACCCGTTGGGCATAAATGGGTTAAGAAATAGAGATAACACATGATCAAAAACAAGTCTGCACCTACCTGGGCAGAGCCTAATAATATTATTGCATTTGAAGAACAAACTAACAGTTCTCGAAAGCAATAAGAATATAGACCTATATGTTAACACGCTGAATGATACTATAATAGAAGCTATAAAATTGGGCTAGAAGATACACTGCCAAAAGACCTTATTAACAATATGGATATTAGATAAAATGAGAAAGTAAGCATACATGAATTAAGTATTTGCAGCTCTGATTGTATCAATATGAAGAGAATAGCCAAAATAACAAGAAATTTAAATTTATCACTTACCAAAGCCATGAAAAATCATTTTAAAGATTTATCGATATAGCTGTCAGCAAACCTCAATGCTTGACAGTAGAAAAAGTATTGTTTATTGTATTTTTCCAGGTCTTTTTTAAAGATACCGAAGATATATTTTATCTTCCCTCAGAATTTACAAATAATTATTTTTATTTTGTACTTGATATTATGAAAAAGTTATGTATATAATATATTTAATTTTACCACTTACCGTTGCAAACAAGAACATACAAAAAATAAAACTCATTATTTTCTTTTCGGTAAAGATTTCATTAAGAACATACATCAGTTTACCTGGAAAATAGCACATTCAAGATTAAGAGTCCATAGTTCCGTTGTTCGTTCAGCATCACCGGTGAAATATGTCGGAAATGTAATCAGACTAAAAGCAGCTCTGCGTGTGAAAATCTTTGTTACAAAAATCTGTCTCGCATTCAGGAATTACACACTTTTTATTTCTTTTTTCGAAAAAATGAGGATGCAATGAGTTAAAAATATTTTTATTTTTACGTCCAACAATGGAATGTGTAACTGGTTTTGTTATACTGTAATTGATTCTTTATAAAAGGTACTTCTTAAAAGTTTGCCAAGTGTAGTATGTCATTAAAAGTATATTTTTATAGTTGTGTAATATTAAAAAAAAAATGGTGATTTCGTACACTTCATATACTTTGAAAACTAAGTAAACAGGTTTATTTTTGGGAAGAAACGAATCTATTAAGTTTTAAAAGTAGTAGAAGAAAATTTTATTAAAAAAACAGGTAAATCTTAAATCTGGAATATAAATTGAAGTCTGAAAAAATTAGTAAGTATAATTGTGTTGTAAGAAAGAATATTAATTTAAAGTAAATAAGGTTTTCTTATTTTTACAGTACTGGGTCTTTTTCTGTTTATCATAGTCTTATAATAAGCCACAATTAAATATTAAAGTAAGTTTATTGACGTTTCAATTTCCAGTTTTGAAAGTTAATTCTAATAATCTTAAAAAAATCTTTTAATAATTTAATTTTATTTGACTTATTTATATTGACAATTCAGACGTACATTATACATCTTAAAGTAAACGACTTTAAAATAATATTGTCAATAGTGTTGAGTAGCGTTCCTGGGACGACTTTACTTGTTATATAGTTAATGTAATTCGTCTATAAAAAGACAAACACATGCTATGATGACATTAAAAATCTTCTGTTCGTGATTCCATAGTAAATTATGAGGAAAACCCCAAGAAAAAAACCTCATAATAATATCCCGACATGGTAAGTATTTGGTCGTGCATTTAGTTTACTTTTATTAAACACCAAATTTTAATTTTATATCTTTGTCATTTAAAAAACATAAATAATGTATCTTTTATATGTTACTGACTTACTAATACTGGTAGTTTCCATTTAATAGGAGTAACCAGATCCTATTACAGTCTGCTGAGGAATTTGCGATACAATTGGTCTGTTAGCATAATTAGAGCCGCTTCTTTGATTTTTCTGTTTTTACCATACGTCTCTTTTAGGATGATATTATGATGAATTATTTCATTGAACCCTTTGTTCATTATTTCATGCGTGTTTACATATTTGAGATCTATCAAGTTATCTCTCTTTCATTTTTAATTAATATAAGATTGATGTTCACTTCTTCTAACATTTAATGGCCTTGATGCTTCACTTAAATAAAACTGATCGCATTCACATGGTATAAATGCAATTTATTATCCTTTCTTGTTTATTGCTAGGTTTAGTTTTAGACAAAATAGATTTATGTGTTTGTTGTTTTATCATCCTTTTATGTATGATATTGTTATTTTTCTCGTATTATTCCTTGTGTATGCTGTATGATCTCGTTCTAAGTTGTTCTGTTTTATTCGGTCAATTGTTAAAAATTCCTTATTTATAAACGATAAAGGATAATAACTTTTTAATAGAACAAATGTTAACAAATGTTTTTCCTCCATGAACGAATTTTCTTTAGAACGAGTAATTTTGGCTCTATCGTATAAGGATTTAATGATTTCCTGAATATTAATATTGTGATTTGATTTTAAATTTAAATATCTATTTATGTGTGTTGGTTTTCTATACACCTGAGTCTCATATCCAGTATCGATCTTAGAGATTAAGACATCCAGGAAAGGTGGTGTGTTATTATATTCCTTTTCCATGGTAAATGTTATTGTCTCTTCTGTATCGTTTATATCATTCAGGAATGTGTATAACAACTCTGATCTATGAGGCTATATTGAGAATACATATCTCCACCATACTGTGGGTTTAAAATTTTCACAATTTTTTTTTAAATAACAAACATAAGATCAGAATTTGGTGTTATTAAGAGTAAACTAAATATATGACTAAATACTTACCATGTCGGGATAGTATTATAAGGTTTTTTCCTGGTTTTTTCCTAAGAATTTACTATAGAATCACTAAGAGGACAAATTCACTGTCATTTTGGTATGTGGTTGTCTTGACGAATTACATGCTATGATTTTTTTCTGATGAATATGCTCAAGTTAAAGTTGATTTCAGTCGTCCCAGGAACGCAACTCAACAATATTGGCAATATCATTTTAAAGTCGTCTACTTTAAAATGTATAATGTATATCAGAATTGTCAATATCAATAAGTTAGATAAAATTAAATTATTAAAAGAATTTTTCACCAAGTAATAAAAAACAAAATTTGTTTAATTTACTTATGTTTGTATTTTGAGAACGATTTCAGACGTAGAAATTGAAACGTCAATAAACTTACTTTAACCTTTAATTGTGGCTTATTCCCATTTAAATAGTAAAAATTTTAAAATGTATCAAGAAAATAGCTTTAGAACGATAAATATATTTGAATACTTGAAATTATTGTAATGAAAAAATTAGGTGTATAGATTAGATTTACTTAAAATATTGTAAAAAATAAATTATCAAATTTACATAGATAGAATAAAAAATATATAAGTAAACCTTATACACTAACCAGCTATAACCAGCTCATACAACTTAGACTCTTATATATGATATTTTGGATCGACGTCGTTTGCTCATTTTCTCTAAGCCAATCCCTGAGGGGAAAATGGTACTCTAAAGCAAATTTTTTCTTAATTTTTTTGGTTCGTACTGACAAGGTTTTTACCTAATATATCATATTCTTTAAACTTACCGCTCTATTGCATTAGCGGTTGGCAACTCGCCTTGTTGTCTGTCATATTTTGACTTCAGGGACAATGTCAAGGACAGTGTCTCTTGACACTCTCAAGAACACATATACTGTTGAAAGTGTGATCTTATGATCTTGTCAGTTATCGACAAATAATTGTTTTTATATAACTTTTTTAATACTTTTTAAATTACAAGTACAATAACCACATGTTCTTTTGCTGTTCTAAGTTTGAGTTAATTTGTAAACTTGTTAATTAATTAATTAATTAATTAATTAAAATTATTTAAATGATATGATTATGATTCTATCACACTTTTTAATTCTCTTATCTCAGGTTATATTCGTGCTTCAATATCTATGCTTTACATGTGAAAAGTAAGGTCCAAAGAATACCGGAATAATAAAAAACAAAACATATATGATATAACACTATATATTGAAATAAAAATAATAAAATAAAATTCGCACTCAAATGTTTTCAATAAACAATATCTCATATAATGATTCTCAAAATTTTGTTCTACGTACTAGTTTCTACGATTCTAACATTAAAATTAATGGTACAAATAATATAAATTAAAATCTCAAAATTCCAATTATTATTCTAAATCTCCTAATCAAAATATGTCTACCTTTTCTAAAGAAATTGTAAAAATTTTTCCTATTTTTCAAAAAGGAATATATTTTTTTTGTTTCTTTTTTTTGTCTTTAAAAAACAAACGAAAAAAAAAACAAAAAAAAAATTTTAGAATATGGAAAGAAGATGGGGAATGAAGTTACTATCTTGTAAATGTTTTTTTTTATTATTTGTTATGTATGATGAGAGAGTGATATATCTGGCTCAAGTTGTCGATGTCGGTTCTTTTATTTAGGGATGATGGATGTTTAAAAATTTGACACATTTCAAGGATAGAACGCTTATGATAATTTTTTTGTTTGCACAGTATTTTGGTATTAGTAAAGTCGATACTGTGTTTGGTTGAAATGGCATGTTGTGCAAGGGCACAGGATGGTTTTGAAATCCTAATGTCGCTTTTATGGGACGTTAGTCGACCTTGAAGAGAACGGCTGGTCTGGCCAATGTAGCAGGAGTTGCACTCCGCACAGGGTACATGATAGACGACGTTAGTTTGTTCTAGAGCGGCCAATGGAGTTTTTGTCTTAGAAAATAACTTTCCTACGGTTCTGGTGTTTTTTAAAGCTATTTTGACAGGTAAGTTTTGGAACAGTTTGATTAGCTTGTTCGTGATTTGTGGGAAGTACGGGAGCAAAGCATATTTTGTGGTTTGTTCAGGAGATAGAGGGGACTCATTCATTTGTATTCTGTTAGAAATGGACGCTAATGTTAGCCCGTTGGGTGTTTCAGTGATCGACTGCCCATAGCTTTTGGAATATAGAAATTTATTGATAATGGATGCCGGATAGGAGTTATCTATGAGAATAGACTTCAGTAGATTGAGAGATTCTTCTTTGTAAAGCGGATGTGTCAACATGTGTACTCTAAGGCTGAGGGCTTGTACCAGGTTAAGTTTATATCTGATTGGATGTGTCGAATGGTAGTTTAAGAAACGGTTGCTAGCCATTTCTTTTCTGTACCAGGTAGTGACTAATCTGTTATCTGGAGTGCGGATAATTCGCATATCTAAAAACGGAATACTGTTCTCAACCTCCAATTTACATGTAAATTGTAGGTGAGGATCAAAGCAGTTAAAAACTGATAAAGTGTCGTCCGTCTTGGTCGACGGGGTTGCTAAAATCAGATCGTCGACATACCGTTTTCCAGGTTCCCTTTGTAATTGTATTTTTCATTGCTTACCAGATCTCCAAGCATTTGGACAATGTTTTTAAAGATCTGACAGAATTTTTGTATATTTGTGACATTTATGATTAAAATAAAAATATTTTAACTTTTAATAAATTGTTAAATCTTGAGAACTATATGGACTTTTGAAATGAATTGAAACAAATACTAGAGAATTTAAGCTTTCTTTTGACATATAATTTCTACAACAAATGATAATTTAAATATTAAAATTTTTACTAACAAATTTGACATACACCAATTTTAACATGAATTAGTTGCTTTTATTTAATTTTAAGCTATCTGAAAGCACTTTTAATATTGAATCACTGAGAATTGTCTTCAGATTACCTGTCCATTAAAGATTATATCATTCTGAACTCTTATTTATGAGCTATATCCTATTTCACCTCCTAACACGTTTTATTTTCCGAGCTCTACCCATGTTAACTGTATGTTTACTAACAAATTGAAACTTCTTACTTTGTGAATAAATGACTTAAATATTTTATCTGTTTTAGGACTGTTGAAGATTCTATTGACTTGTATATATTAGAATTTGGATTATAATAAAAAATGAAATTAATTAATAAATACAAATTTATGGTTTTTATTTCCACTCGATCCGAAGTGGTTTGATATTTGCTTTTTGTATCTTTATGTTGTGGCTATATTGGCTTATTCTGTAAGTATCTCTTACATAAATAATATAATATATATATATATATATATATATATATATATATATATATATATATATATATATATATAACGAACAATAACTTAAGTTTAAGTAATAATCAATTTCATGATCAACAATTGTTTTTGGTTTAATTTTTTTAATATATTTTTTTTTTAATTGAAAAGTGTTTATCAACCAACTATAACTCAGTGGCTATAATAACTCACGTATTAAAAGAATCTTATTTTTATTATGCTAAAATTGTTTATAATAAACCAACTGGTTTTAATTATAATAATATTAAATTTATTTTTAAAACATTAATTAAATCTGGTGATACAATATAGTCGTTATTGGTTTATTACATGTCTGTGAATTCTGCTTATTTTTGCTTTTAGTTTCTTTCTTATTGTTGAATCTAGTTTCAACTATTAAATTAACAACAATAATACAATTGTTTGAGCTAAATATATAATATGTGGTATATTCAATATTGTCATTTTGTTTTATGTTCATACTATTCATATAAAAAAAACTGTTTAGGAGCTTTAATTTCTTAACACAATATATATATATATATATATATATATATATATATATATATATATATATATATATATATATATATATATATATATATACATACTTATAAAACTTCGAATTTCCCTTTTATATTAAAATTAATTTGTACTTATTTTTATATCGATATCATAATACTTATATTCGCTGTAGCTTATTTCTGCGATTCTTTGTTGAAGTTGTATTTTTACTGCTCAGTCCTTATTACCATTTTAAACGTCGACTTTTTTATTGCGACGAGTATTTTTTTGGGTAAAGTTACTTGTGATTTTTGTGACGCTTCGTTGAAGATCGTAATTTGTACTCCGCTGTTACTCTATGGCTAGAGCATTTTATTTATAGTCGCCCATTGAGAAGTCGCAGGAGAAGGAATCGGGTAAAATTTATAGTGGTTTTTCGTTAGCCTTTGAAATATCTACCACCTGTTATATAGGTCTTGATATTTTTTTCACTATTTTTATACCTGATAAAATACAGTGTGGAAACCACTTATGGAATAAAACAGTTTTTGTCCTTATTTTAGAAAATACTAAAAAACGTTGAGATACCTTAACTTTTAAATTTAAATGTGCGCTTTTTAAAAATAAATTAGAATGAACATGGTGAACATCTAGACAAGTCTGGCATGGTCCATAATCTGTATTTTAAATAAAATACCCTGTATATTTTTATGTTTTTAAAAGCTGCTTAACAACCTGATCTTAACGAACTATATCATGTAGGGTCTGTTATGAATAATGCAAAGTGACATTTTGAAATTAAGTATAATTTTCTTCAAATCAAATATTTCATAGAATACCCGAGATATTTGATTGGATTACAATAAAATAAATGCTTAAAATTTTCTCCATACCATATTGTTGTTGGAAATAAGACAGTCTCCTGTAAAACTCGTCTCGAACTTTGTTTAAAGTTTGAGGTAAAATATTCTGTATTTCTGTAGTTATCCTTTCTTTGGGGTCTTCAGAGCTAGTTGGTTGTGTTGCATATACTTTGCTCTTGAGATATTCCCACAGAAAAAAATCTAAACGCGTAAGATCTAGCGACCTAGCTGTCCAATCAATAGTGCCCCCTCGTCCAGTCCATTTATTAAAGAAGAATTTATTTAAGTAATGTCTCGTCATTAAAGCATACTTTGGTGTTGCACCGTCCTGCTGCAACCAGACAGTTTCATGTAGTAGTTTCGGATCTATTGGATTGGGATATAAGTTAGCCAACTGAGGAAGAACATCATCTGTTAGCATGCTTAAATATGTTTCCACTGTCAAATTGCCATCTAAAAATATAGGACTAATAAGACATTCACCTATAATACCTGTCCAAATATTTAACTTTTGATTTCATCCACTGATGATTCTCCGCTGACTAATATCTAAAGTTTTGTCGGTTTACCTCTCCGTTCAATGTAAATATTGATTCGTCAGAAAAAAGAACTGTGCCAAGAGTTATTTCATTTGTGTTAATTTTATCCATCATTCTTTCACAGAAATCCATTTTAAGACACTTTAACGAATTGTGCATAAACGTTTTTTTTTAATAGCATTAACATTAGTCATTCAGCCAGTTGCAATAGATTCTCAGATTCTCCAATCATACAAATGCACAACTCTATCCCTAATACGAAACTAACGGATAATTAATAGAAGAATAAACGACAAGAAAACTTACAGGCTCACTTGCTTCTCGTCTAGGGGCCCACCAAGACATTCTTAGTAGACAAACAAAACTGAACCACAGATAAGGTGTTATAACATTTAGGTTAAACAAAGGATACAAATCTAAATTTCTACACGATCAAGAAAAATTTCATGTTTGCGTACAAATTCTATAGAACCGTGCATGTGTCTGACAAGAAATCTATAATGATATTATATATATTTTGTGAGCCTGTCACCAGTAGCGACTGAATATTGAATGGTGCATACATATTAAATTGGATTAATTTTTTCTAGAGAGAGTTTGAATGCTGTTGAAACTTAGGGCATTCAAAAAAGATGTGATCAAGATTACCCAGTTTTCCGCAATGTTTGCAATTATCATCTTAATTCACATTTATTTTATGTAAATGACTTGGATAACACGCATATTCAAAGCGTAGTCTATTTATGGTGGTTATATATTAACGTGGGGATTTAAAATTCTTAAACCAAGCACTTTGTGAAATAACTAGTTGTAAAGTGGTATATCTTATTTGGTTTGTAAAGCAGTAAAGATTCCATTGATCTGTCCATGTCGATAGCTGGTTTTTTTTTTTTAATTCTAATGGCATCTGATACACATAAAGAATATTACAATAAATTCCCTGATATTATACTGGTTACTAGTAGTAATCTACATATTCATTGTCTTTGAGTCCAATATGTACCTTAACCCAAATAATGTGTGCTTAACCCCTTATATCTTTTATTAGAAAAATATAAGGATTACTAAATGTTTTCGGCAAAACAGTGTTTTTTATGTTCTGTAGAACTGAAAGACAGTCTGAAAGAATTAACGATTTTTTAATATTAGAGTTTTTAACATATTTCAAAGCATCGAGTATGGCCAATGATTCCGCCGAGAAAATTGAAAACTGATTGGAAAGTTTGTACTTAAATTCAGAACCCCATGAGGGTAGAAAATAGGCACAGCCAGACCCTTCTATTGATTTGGATGCGTCCGTGTATATAACTGTGGCATCACTATAACAGTTCAAAACAGATCTCAGAGTATTGTTGCTCAATATGTTGTTGTCACTATATGTGGGTATTATAACTTCAGCTTTATGAAAGAGAGCAGAGAAGTTAAAATTTTTTTCCACTTTGGCCAAATTCTTTGAAAAAATTTAATTTTTCTGTAAAGCAGTGCACAAAGGTGGAGATGGCTTTTTAAGCCAATATGTGTGAGTGAGATCTGATTCGTTAAGTTGACGTATACTGGAAAATAATTTGGGATTTGTTAAATGGGCTTTGAGTACCCATTTTTCGCTTAATAAATTTCTTCTTATCGAGAGAGGAGGCTCATAAGCTTCAAGATGTAGTGGTTGTATAGGGGTAGATCTCATAGCACCTAAACAGATCCTTAAGACAGAATTTTAAAAAATGTCAATTTTTCTTAGAAGATTTCTAGATGCATAACCGTAAAGAGTAGCACCATAATCTATAATGGATCGTATATAAGCTCTGTAAAACAATAAGGATGTTTCTACATCGCAAACCCACCACACTTTGGTTGTCATTCTAAGAAAATTACTACCTTTGTTGCATCTATCTAGCATATATTGTATGTGTTGTTTCCAAGTCAATTTTTTATCCAATATAAGGCCCAGGTATTTGACATGGTTTGTAAAAATAAAAGATTGATTATTTAGAAGTATATTTTGATTTAGAGAAAGGTTGTGTCTTGTAAAGACAGATACTGTTGATTTCGCAATTGATAAATTTAAACCGTTCTCTAAGTACCATGGGAAAAGTAAACTACATATTCTTCTTAGGTTTTGCATATCGTTTTCTAATTTCTTACTGTCTGTATAGACACAAAAGTCATCTGCATATTGTATTATTTTAAATGGCAAGTTGTTTATTTGCATATTATGTATGTCAGAGGTGTACATATTAAATAAAATTGGCGATAATACCGAGCTTTGTGGTATGCCGTGATAGTTGTGTCTAGGTCCTATTAGTTTGTTATTATGGTCTCTGACGTAGATTACCCTGTCTGTATAGAAACCGATAATTGTGTTAACCAAAGCAATTGGCAAATGAAAGAAATTTACCATTTTGAATTTCAATATTAAAAAAACAAACTGATTCATATGCTCCTTCAATATCCAAGAATAGGGCTGTTAAATAGTTATTCCTAGTTAAATTGTTCTGTACATCAACAACAAGTGTTGTTAAAGCGTCTAGAGTTCCAAAACCTCTTTTGTAGCCAAACTGGTTTACTGATAGTAAATTCTCTTTTTGTATCCACCAATCTAATCTAAATTTTATAAGCCTTTCTAGGGTTTTAAATACGCATGAGAGTAAGGATATTGGTCTATATGAACTAACAATATTTGGATTCTTTCTGGGTTTAAGAATAGGAACGACTAAGATATTTTTGAAAAAAATGTGGAACACTTCACGATTTTGCGTGTCATCCTTGCGCAGGGACCATGCTAATCTTCTCTGTATCGTTCCAATTTTAGTATATGTACCGCCAAAGCGAGTACGTGCATAAATGTTAGACACAGTACCTTGTAAAATATTAGGCAACTGAGAATACCTCTGCTTAAATAAGTTTGCTACTTCAACTTGACTTCTATAATTCTCCCCGTAACAGATCATCATTAAAATCTCAATTTAGTGGGTATCAGTTAAATATTTTATTTTTATTTCTGCAAGAAATTAGCTTTTAATTATTAATTTATTATGATAATGTAAAATGTCAATACACCAACAACTGATTGATAACAATCCGCATTATTTGCCGATTTAGTTTAATTAGCAGACTATCTAGACAGTTTTTACCTACTCATGACAAAAAATGTTAACACGATTACTAAAGAGAAATTTTCCCCAATATACTGACACTTAGAGTAAAAGTGTATTGTTTGTATTTATTGAAATCAGGTTGTTAAAACACTTTTAAAAAACATAAAAATATACAAGGTGTTTCATTAAAAATAAAAATTATGGACTATGCCAGACTTGCGTGGATCATCCTGTACATTTAAATATATGTTTAAAAAGCACACACTTAAATTTAAAAGTTAACGTGTCCCAGAGTTTTTATTATTTTTTACAACAAGGACACAAATAATTTTATTCCATAAGTGGTTTCCACACTGTATATGCTCAAAGATATTGTCAAAAACTATTAAAATAAAAAACTTTTGGTTTAATGATTGGATACATGAGATAAAAAAAAATTAATTATCAAGCTAAGTAAAAATGTATAAACAACCGATTCATAAAAGTAAAAAGATGTAAAAATTTTTGTTCTCTGAATGAAGAGAACTAAATATTATCTAAATACCAGAGCCGTCAGAGACGAAAATACCACTGAACCTCTAAAAATCGAATACGAATATGCGAAGCCTTGCTGAGAATGTCAATGTTGCGACCCCAAAAAAGTTTACTACACCTACTATTGGACTTCCCCCTAAAAATAAAAAACATTGATTTACAAAGAATTTGTATGCTAATATTTGTATGGAATAAATTTTATTGTTCTCTTAGAAACAACGCTTGAAGTGACCGGTGATTTTGAAGGTTAACCCTATAGAGGATACATTGAGCCTATCAGGCCTATGACGTTTTATTTTTCGCGACAAATCTACGATTTTTATGTTCAGTGGATCTTTCTAACTATATAATCAGTATAGATTTATGTATCTGTTAAAATTATTTGTTACTTAAAGTTCGAATACGGTGTGCTGTGGGCCTGTAAGTACTACGCACTTTACATTTTAGAACGTTATACTGTCGTAAGAAAATAATTACGGTTTTATTTATTTTATTAATTTCAAATAACTAAAGGTGAGGTTTATAGTTGTTTTATCATATTGAGGTTATAATGTTATATTATTATTTACGTTAAAATGGATAGTTACGAGAAAGAAGTACAGAAACTACAAAAGCTATATGAGGAGGTACCCACATATGTAGAGCATATAGATGATGACAATAGCTCGGTGGCAGAGCCTGATTATTTTAAAGTCAGCGATCATAACACAGACTCAGAAGAGGACATTGAAACTGAAGCACATGTAGAAAATTAAGACAGCCAACCAGGTGAGAGTTTTCTGTTCAAACTAGGCAAGTATATGCCAAAAATTCAAAAATGCCCTTAGAATGCTGGTTAAAATGAAGCGAAGATATGTCATCTAGCGAAGATATGTCATACGTAATACTAATATTTATATACGCAAAGTAACAAATATTGAAGTTTCTGACTACATAAAAAAACCAACGATTTTAAATGAAATTAAAGCTGTTATCAGAATCCTAGCAGGTACATTAGATGGCACCAGATTAAATCTTGCCGAATTTTGGACCACTGATAGAAACTGGTAATTCTATATTTCCGGTCGCATTGGGCATAAATCGTTTTGGTTATCTTCTGAAATGCAATGAAACATTGTGGACTTTCCGCGTAAGGTGCAGTTTCCGTATTTATATTCGTAACAATCCAGCAAAATATGGTATTAGAGTTTTTGCTTTAGTAGATGCCAGAACTTACAACACCGTTAATCTGAAGATTTGCGCAGGGCTTCAACAGGGGGTAAATATACAATTCGTAACAAAACTGACGATGTTGTAGAATGATTATGTAAGCATATTTTTAATTCCTAATTTCAGAAGAAATGTTACGATGGATAAATGGTTTACTGAAATTAAAATATTGAAGAAGATGCTTAAATATCATAAGTTAACAGTTGTTGGAACTGTACGAAAAAATAAGAAACAGATACCACCGGCATTCATTAAACCAAAAAATAGAGACATAATTTGGCTTTACCGAAAACGTTACTATTGATTCATGTATCAAAAAAAAACAAATGTGTATTGGTAGCTTCCAGTTTACATTACGACGATAACATCGATGAACAAACAACTAAACTAAAGAAACCTGACATGATAACATTTTATAATGTGACCAAAGGAGATCTAGATTCTGCCGATCAGTTATGTGGTGAAAATAATTGTAAAAGAAATACCCGACGCTGGCCTGTGGTCATATTTTATGAAATACTGAATTTAGCTGGGGTACATGCTTTTATGCTCTAATTCTAACAAAATAGTACTCTCGCTAGACGACATTTAATACA
Organism: Diabrotica balteata; assembly: GCA_918026665.1. NCBI lineage: Eukaryota > Metazoa > Arthropoda > Insecta > Coleoptera > Chrysomelidae > Diabrotica > Diabrotica balteata. The sequence continues at coordinate 46,870,236 of OU898283.1, read as the reverse complement.
GTTTCTACTACAGTTGATGAAAAACCATTTGATGGAAAAGGCTGAAAACATGCATTTGCCATGCTAAACCTGAAATGATGCAAGACAATTTGTTAAAATGCAACCAGTAGAAGAAAATAACTATGAGCCTTCAACCATGAAGAGAAAGTACTGTACATTTTTCAAGAATAGAAAAAGTAGATATTATTATAAAAAATGCGACTATTAAATTTATTTGCAACATGCTAATTACGTATATCCTAATTGTATTTAAAACGCTGACTTCCTAAATCTATCGAAAACTTGTGAATATTGCATTTTAATTTTTAAAAGTGAAACTGGAACAAACCATGAAGTGGAGATATCCAGGAGTGGCTAGTATACCTGTTGAATACAAAGCACGTGGTGTTCGTGTGTATTAAGGTATAAAAACGCTTATTAAAAGCTTAAAATTTTTTATTATAAAGAAGATCTTTTCGGAATTGTATCATTCCATCATCAGTTTACTAAAAGAGAGAGTAAAAATACCAATATTAAAAACAACAAAGTTAAAATTTGAACATACAAAAAGAGAAAGTTGGTTTTTTACTACTTACATAAAAAAGGTTGTTAAAAACATTGTGTGGCCACATAAAAAACATTCGGTGGACATCTGGATTTAAAAAAATAATATTCTTCGTGTTATTTATTCAGGTAAATGCAATAGACTCTTGACTTGTGTAATATAAAATAATGAAACTGGGGGCATCTTATATGACCCCCTGTAGTTGGTGAGGTTTTATTGACTTACATTACCTCTGATCTGTGTTGGAGTCTAGGGCTAACTGATAGAAAGATGGTATGAAAAATCAGTTAGTACCCGTCAATGTCAAGAGGAATGATGTGGTAGGAGCAAAGTCATTGTGCTTAAGTTTGTGAGTAGGCAGTTTTTAGTGAAGAAATGTGTTTTGTGTGTAGTAGGATCATAAGCAATTTTTGGTATTTTAAAAAACTGATGGGAAAATATAAATCAATGCGTGACTGTGATGCAAAATAAATCGGTATACCAAGGTAGGGAAAAAATTTTATGTAATTTAAGTGGTTAAAATTAATAAATCATTTTAAATGGGATGAAAAGGATGTTATTACCTAATTGTATCGTTGTATTAAATGAGTATATATAAAAGATGGATTGTAATTTATGGAAGATAAGTCGAGGAAAAGAAAAAGAAATAAACGAGAAAGTAAGAAAAGGAAATAGAAAGTGAATGTGACGATGTAAGCTGGGGAAATTGAAACTGATTGTGATAAGAGGTAGATGGATGTAAAATGAATATTTATAAGAAAATGTGTATGATTGTATGTGTATGATTAAATGAATATATATAAAAGTAGGATTGTAATTTATGGAAGATGAGTAGAGGAAAGAAAAAGAAAAAAGAAATTAACGAGAAAGCAAGAAAAGGAAATAGAAGGTGAATATAGCGATGTAAACTGGGGATATTAAAACTGATTGTGATAAGAAAATAATAGATGTAAAATGAATAATTATAAAAAAATGTGTATGATAAGTGAGATGGTAGTTACCTTTTTGAGGATTTGGAAATAGTCAAGGAAAAGAAAAATAGTCCCCAATTGTGTTAATCGTCACACCAGCATCAACAGAGACTTCGTCCCACTTCATCGACAATTATTCTCCTAAACTAACTTTCTCTCTTTTAACTACCCATCCAATTTTTTTTCACTTCTACATTTCTTTTTATTTCCCATAGCTAAATTTCAACTTACATAATCATTCATACTTAACTCTATACTTGTCACCATTAATACACTAACATCACCCCTTCGCCAATATCCAACTACCCATCCTCTCCAATAACTACCATCTCACTTCTTATCATACACATTTTTTTATAATTATTCATTTTACATCTATTATTCTCTTATCACAATCAGTTTTAATATCCCCAGTTTACATCGCTATATTCACCTTCTATTTCCTTTTCTTGCTTTCTCGTTAATTTCTTTTTTCTTTTTCTTTCCTCTACTCATCTTACATAAATTACAATCCTACTTTTATATATATTCATTTAATCATACACATACAATCATACACATTTTCTTATAAATATTCATTTTACATCCATCTACCTCTTATCACAATCAGTTTCAATTTCCCCAGCTTACATCGTCACATTCACTTTCTATTTCCTTTTCTTACTTTCTCGTTTATTTCTTTTTCTTTTCCTCGACTCATCTTCCATAAATTACAATCCATCTTTTATATATACTCATTTAATACAACGATACAATTAGGTAATAAGATCCTTTTCGTCCCATTTAAAATGATTTATTAATTTTAACCACTTAAATTACATAAATTTTTTTCCCTACCTTGGTATACCGATTTATTTTGCATCACAGTCACGCATTGATTTATATTTTCCCATCAGTTTTTTAAAATACCAAAAATTGCTTATGATCCTACTACACACAAAACACATTTCTTCACTAAAAACTGCCTACTCACAAACTTAAGCACAATGACTTTGCTCCTACCACATCATTCCTCTTGACATTGACGGGTACTAACTGATTTTTCATACCATCTTTCTATCAGTTAGCCCTAGACTCCAACACAGATCAGAGGTAATGTAAGTCAATAAAACCTCACCAACTACAGGGGGTCATATAAGATGCCCCCAGTTTCATTATTTTATATTACACAAGTCAAGAGTCTATTGCATTTACCTGAATAAATAACACGAAGAATATTATTTTTTTAAATCCAGATGTCCACCGAATGTTTTTTATGTGGCCACACAATGTTTTTTAACAACCTTTTTTATGTAAGTAGTAAAAAACCAACTTTCTCTTTTTGTATGTTCAAATTTTAACTTTGTTGTTTTTAATATTGGTATTTTTACTCTCTCTTTTAGTAAACTGATGATGGAATGATACAATTCCGAAAAGATCTTCTTTATAATAAAAAATTTTAAGCTTTTAATAAGCGTTTTTATACCTTAATACACACGAACACCACGTGCTTTGTATAGCATTTTAAGTTTCCAGTATAAACCCACTATAGTAAGGAGTATTTATTGTTGTGATGTATATTTGATATTTTATAAAATTAAAATACTAGTTGTGTTGCTGCTTAATTGTTAATTAAAACTTGTTACCCACAGGCCTCTCAGGCCTCACGTATGCTATAATGAGATTTTTTCACATGTTTCCTGTAGGGTTAATGTCGCATACAAAATAAATTAAAAAAAAAATTATCAACTCGACGGTAGAAATTCAATATCTTTCAGAGTGCCTATCCTATCGACTAAGATCAAATTACGTTAAAAGTAAAGAATGTAGCTTTCGTATGCAATTTTTGTATTTTGCTGCAAATAAAATTAGTATTTATAAATGTGTTTAATAAATAATCGTAGCGCGATTTTTGGCATTTTTAATAATTTTCACGATGTCAATAAAACTTATTACTTTCTTTGACCGGCCATTATGGAATTTTCATTGTTATATCGAAACCTATAGCACAAAATTTCGGTTTATAGTTTTGGCAACAAACGTGGAGCATTTGACATATATGCCTAAATATTATGAATTTAAACTTTCACATTACAAATGATATTAAACTGCTTCTTTTTAATTGCGCATGTACGTTTTTCGAAACTACACATCAGCTAAAAACTTCACCCTATAACGCCCCCCGTGACGTTTAATCATTTGTAATTTAAAAGTTTAAATTTTGCATTGTTTTGGTCTATTTTAAATTCCTCATATTTGTTACCCTTTAATAGAAGCTGCCTTCATTTGCAGCAAAAAACAAAAATTGCACAAATAAGCTACCCTCCTTACATTTAAAACGCATTTTAATTTTTGTCGATAGGACCCTTTAATCAAAACATACTGTAAAATGGAGTGAATAGAAACAGTTTTCAACTTTGAACATAAATATCGTGTAAAGTACTATGAGATCTAAGAAACTGACCTACCTTGGTTACCTTGGTTTATGGGCCTGAAAGTCCTTTTCAAACCTACACCACTTTGTTTGTCTTTCTGGTACAAGAAAAAAAATTAAAAAAACATGCTGTTTCTCTTCACCTCATTGAGTGGAATAAATAGAGACAGACACTGATTTCCAAGTATATTTTAACTGCAGTACCTGTCAGGCTTATAGAAAGAGTCAGCACTGTCATGGGGTGAAAAGAAACAATACTTGTTTTGATAAAAAATATATTATGATCATAAACGACCAAATATTAATTTACAAATGACAAAAGGAATTATTGGTAATCAAGTTAATTTAATTAATAGACGACCAAGTTACTAATACGATTAAGTAAACTAGTGCTTGTGTTCATACGAGAGAAGCAAGAAGTCTTCTTAAGTCAGTAAAAATGTGTTGCTTGAAATTGACTTCTTGTAAAAAATTCCATTGTCTTTAAGACCAGAGATTTTACTTATGTACATTCGAAACATATTCTTACTTTTCCCATATACTTTTACAAAGTCATTAATTTACAAATTACTGTAAAGTCCTTAAGCATAGTTTGCCATATCAGATACTTCGGAATCAGATAGAATAATTTCCACATCACTATTTTGGAGAGAGTTTCATTTTCATTTTGTTTTACTTTTCCCTATTTGTTTTTTGACCCGCTTGTTATTTTATTTTTTGACGTACTAGAACTCTCATTGTCAGTGCATGTACTAGCACCACCAGTAGGTTCCACCTGAACTGGATCTTCTAGAATTAAAAAATCTGCTACAGAAACACTTTTGTCAGGCTCTAGAAAAACTTTCACACATTTTTTGCGACGTGCAGTTGTTTTTGGTTGTCTGTATCGTCAATAACTGCGACAGTAGTTGTGGCTGTTGAAGTAGCTCCTGAGTCATTTAAAGATCTATAGTACTTGATTGCGACAAAGATACCACATTTTCCAAAAACAGCAATTATATTCTCTAATTTACACGCTTTACATAGTTTTTTTAGTAAAATAGGGAACCTATTCTTTTTGTCTAGTAGCTGCATATCTGCAGTCTCTTTCTCCCCGTTATGCAATTTTCGTCGGTCAAAAGAATGCTACATTTAACGACTGTATTAGATACATCGAGTTTGCGGGTAGAAATATTAAATAAACATTTTTCTCTAAACACGTTTGTATGTCACACTAGCTAAGTTGTCTACGATAAAGTATTTTTAATTGTCATATCGTCTAAAAAATTGAAGCGTGATGGGTTTCAATATAATCTGAAATACAGAAGTTGTCAAACGAACCACTTTTGGTCCTCCTAATATACCTAGACCGCTTTTTCCCCAACTTTCATACAAGTTTAGGGCTTTATACACTACATAAGAGGGCAAATTTTGACCTATAGCAGTAGCAGGAAACATCACTTAGATCTTTACACTTAGAGCTTTTAGTAGAATTCATCACCCTTTTAGCATATTTACATCCTCGTCTGGCTATTATTTTACTTCTGCTCTAAATAAGTTAGTTTGGTCGTTTTTTATAGTCCTTGATAAGTTCTCTTCCTAAAGAAATAATAAATTGTCGCCTGTCCATTGTCTTACTAGTATCTAGAGTAGTAGTGAAGACAGCACTATGGCAGTTTTTGGCTTTTTAGGCTGTCGGATTAGGACAGTCCTCTTTTTATGAGTTTATTGGGCTTATTTAGCATATACATTTTACATAAAAATCTGCCCCTAAACCCCACCAGCATTTCATCAATATTCATCAACTGACTACAAGCATAATTTAATTGATAGTTGGAAATCATAAGGTTAAAATAAATATTTCCAAAATAGCAGCAAGTTTATCGTCATTCCAGATTCGTTCATTTCTTGTGACACTATTATTAAAGCGCAACGCAGCGTATAAGAAAAAAAAAAGGTTTTAGTATCACAGTGGCCCGAAAAATATCGCAACCTGTTAGATCTGTCGTCTATAATGAACCTACACCTTCATTTTTTAATTTAAAAGTACAACACAGTAAAAGGAGACCAATGAAGGCTTTCATTTCAGCTTTTTCTACATGGTTTGTAAATTGACAGTTTAGGGCCCTATCAGCGTTAGACATTGTCAAATCAGTAATTCTTTCATTTGTATATTCTATTATAATATCTAGCATATGATCGTCAAATGTCAAATTCCATAATTGTACTGGTTCGGCTGGTTTATTTCTGTATGCATCACCTATCACCGCAGGTATGCGTGTTCTGATTGTGTTTTATTTTTGAGTTTTTCCGCAGACTATAGGTATTTTTGACCACTTGTATTTCTGTAACTAAATATCTTTAAATTGATATAAGGTTGAATGCTCGAATAAATGAACTTTTATAAAATGAAAGGCTGATATCGAGCACAGTGTTATTTATTAAACCTTATCCAAGTACTTTCTCTTCCTAAAGCATCATCAGGTACCTTTCGTCAAATATATTTAAGTTAATTGCAGCTTTAATTTTGGTGAAATTGATGGCCGCATAACTGCATCCGTTTTAAGGCATCTTGAACTTTTTACAGCTCTTTGTCAAATTTTTCTTCGGTCATTCGTTCTCTGAAAGAACCGCGTTAAGATTTTAAAACTCAAAGATTGCTTGATTAGGTTTCTATAATCATGGCTTCTATACTCTTCTTTATCATCTAACACTAGCCCCTTGAGCAACGTTTCTGATGGTCTTAATCTATTTCTTCTTAGACTCTAATGTCTCATCAAAAAACACCGTTTTTGGTGGATTGAGAACCTCCAAAATCTTCAATTGTGTCTATGGAAATAATTTTGAATGTCTTTGTGGCTAAGCCCAAATGTGACATTAGTCCAAATTTTCCTAGTTGTCTTGATTTGTTTTTAGTACATAATGCACAGCTTTAACCCATATATTACTACCGTCCTTTTAAAAGGCAGTGTAAATTATGCGTAATTTAGTAAAGAGCCAGCATTCGACAAGTTTTAACGATTTTAGTGCGCGCACATGCTGTAATTGTGAGGTTATCTGTGTAAATTGCCAGGTTTTGGACTACAAAATGGATGCTTATAATTGGGGGTAAGTCTAGAATTAAAAAAAAAACTGTTATTTCACGGCATTGGCATGTGGATTATTGTATAATAGGGACTTATGTACGTATATTCTTGGCTCGAATAGTTGTCACGTTGTTTCAAATGCTCGCCGCTTGGGATTTCATTTTGTTCTTTTAAAAGGATGGTAGTAATTAGTACTACCAACATGCGTATTGTTTCAGGAGGCCTCTCAAATTGCATGAGCTATTAGAAGAGCTTGATTCTGATGAAATCCCAGTCCCGTCAGATGATTTGATCATATTTCCCCCAGAAAATGCCAATGATGATGTCACCGATTGCAACTCCGGCGATGAAGAACTAACTACAGTAAATAATTTACCGGGCAGTCAGATGAGAAACGATGTAGAACTTGTTTTTGACAACGCGACTGAATTACCACAAGATTCTGTGAATTACAGCCTACCAGAAGAAGATTCGGATGATGACAATATACCATTGGCTTTGTTTCTTTCCAAGGAAAAGCTGCCCCATCAATTAGAGAAGAGAATATCTGCACACTGGATTCAAGGAGACTTGTATCAACACCCTGATTGTACTTACTGGAAAACTCAATTTGGACCGAAAATGACTCAGTCGCCGATGGAAATTTTCAATTTGTTTTTTTTATGATGAAGTCATCAATTTGGTTACCGAATACACTAACATCTACGCAGGACAAAGAAATCTTTTGAACGACATTACTCAAAATGAGATTCGATGTTTTATAGACGTTCTTGTATTAAGTGGTTATGTGGTTGTGCCGAAAAGGTACATGCACTGGGAAAATCGTGATGATTCGCACAACGCAATGGTGGTAGCTGCTATATCTAGGGATAGATTTTCCCACATAATGAAAGTTTTGCATGTTTGCAATAACTTGTCATTAGATAAATTTGATAGATTTGCCAAGATGCGACCCCTGTTCGACGTAATAAACAAAAAATTTATACAGTTTTCCTCTTTAGAACAACATCACAGCATAGATGAGGCAATGGTTCCGTATTTTGGTCGCCATCCAACAAAACAATTCATCAGGGGAAAACCAATCCGTTGGGGGTACAAAATGTGGGTAGGAGCCCTTCGTCTGGGATACATAGTTTGGTTTTCTCCTTACCAAGGTAATTCCACTACAATACCTGAACAATATAAAGTCCTTGGATTAGGTGCATCAGTAGTTCTATCCTATGCAGACAGATTGAATGAAGTATGGCCTCAAAGGCGATTCCATCTTATTTTTGATAATTATTTTACTTCTATTCATTTACTGCATGAGCTAAAACAAAGAGGCATATTTGGTACAGGCACTGTAAGTGAAAATCGCATCATGAAATGCCCTTTACCCTGTTCATCTATTATAAAAAAACTGAACGTGGTAAATACGAGTATCATCTTGATAAAAATACAGAAATAGTGGTTTGCCGCTGGCATAATAATAATATCGTGTCTATTGCTTCCAATTTTGTATCAGTAATGCCTTGCTTCTCTGTAAAGAGATTTTCACAAGCAGAGAAAAAACATATTCAAGTTCCTCAACCAAATATTGTTAGAATATATAATAACTGCATGGGTGGCGTTGATCGCAGTGACCAGAACATCAGTTATATCGAGTGTCCATAAGAGGAATGAAATGGTATTTTCCCCTTTTTTCTTATTGCGTTGATATGACTATTCAAAATGCGTGGCAGATTCACAAAACTTAAGACGGTAAACATGATCAACTTGAATTTAGAAGATCTTTTGCAACTAATATTTTAGAAACTTTTAAAAAACAAACAAAACGCGGACCTTCTAAGCGGAATTCGAATTCGGTAGCCAATTCAAGATATGACGGTATTAACCACTTGGTTCTTTATCAAGAAAAGCAATCGCGATGTGGATATTGTCACAAAAAAGTTAAGTTTTTGTGTGAAAAGTGCAAAATGCCTTTACATCCAAAATTTTGTTTTAAATTCTTTCATTCTTTGTAAATTGATACTAATAAAATATATATGATATCTGGTATCGTATATTACTACCGTCCTTTTAAAAGAACATGTCAAAACTTGACAGGTATCGTCATAAAAAAATATATGATTGTGTTTTTTGATTCCATACGCTATAATTTCCATGAAAATTTGAAATTAATTCAAAATGTTAACAATAAAAGTTTCAGTAATATCTGGGTTAATATGATTCCTTTATATTTTTTGTTAAATTATTAGCCACATAGGTAGTATGGTTTTATCATGTTATGCATTTGTTTTATTCCTATATGATATGTACATTTTTTGAAACTTTTATGCTTCGTTTTATGCTTGCTATCTTCGTTTATGACGATTTTTTTTGTTTCCGCTTACTTTTTCGTAACAAACATTATTTTAAGTTATTAATTTCCTATTATTTTTTATATCTTTATTTTTTCTTGGTCTTGCAATATATCTTTAAAAATTATTAAATTTATTACTTTCGTCTTCTCATTCATATTTCCATCTGGTTTTAAGACAAACTTTTTGCTATGACAGTCAGCTTCTAAGTTATATTTTTAGGACAATATTTTACTACAATATTATATTGTGATAAAAAATATGTTATATATTAAATTACCTAGTTCTTCATCTGTTCTGGACTACTTTATATTTATAATCTCCAATGGCTTGTTGTCAGAAAAAACTGTAAATTTGTTATCTATTAGTAATGTTGCCAGTATTTAATACATTCTTTAATTGTCATGTAGTTCAGGTATATAGCAGTCTATTGTATTTGAGATAGTTTCTTTGAGAAATAGGCAATTACTTTTTGTTTTTCAATATTATTCTTTAGTTATTTTAGCACCACTGCTATTCCTAATAAAGTAGCATCTTCTTCTTCTTCTTTGGGTGCCGTCTTCAATGAAGGTTGGCGATAACCTCAGCAGAATCATTTCTGTCCCTGGCTTTTCTTATTAAAGATTGAGAATCAAAACCAGTCCACTCACGAATGTTCTTCAACCAGGACGCCTGCCGTCTACCAGGACCACGTTTTCCTTCTACCTTCCCCTCTATAAGAAGCTGCAGTAGCTGGTATTTCTCATTTCTGTATATGTGTCCCAAATATAAGGTTTTCCGTGTTTTCATTATTTTTAAGAGTTCTCTGTCGGTACCCATCTTGTGTAGGACCTGCTCGTTGCACATATGCGCTGTCCAGGGAACTTTCAGCATCCTTCGAAATAACCACATTTCAAAACTTTCCAAACGCCTGAGTGAGTTGATTTTGAAAGTCCAGGCCTCCATTCCATATAGTAAGGTGCTGTAAACGTAACATTTCAGCATTCGGTATCAGATTTTGAGATTGAGTGTTTGGGACGTAAACATTTGTTTCATTTTTAAAAAGACATTTCTTGCTTGTTCAATTCGCGATTTTATTTCTATGTCTGGATCTATATCTTTCGTTATCCAGCACCCTAGATATCGAAATTTCTCGACATTTTCGATAATGTTACCATTCACGTTTAAAGCCGTGGGTGGATGGATGGATGTTTTGGAGACAATCATTGTTTTTGTTTTCTTGACGTTAATGCTGAGGCCGTATTGTTCTCCGATCGATCTGACGCGATCTAAGAGTGTCTGGAGATCCTGTGCGCTCTCTGCAATTAGGACCGTGTCGTCGGTGTATCGTACATTATTTAGAACTCCGCCGTTAGTTTTAACACCTTCTCTTGATTGCTCTAGTGCTCGTGCAAAGATTTCTTCCGAATATATGTATATATATATATATATATATATATATATATATATATATATATATATATATTTTTTTTTTTTTTTGAAAAGTAGTGGTGACAATACACACCCCTGTCGTATACCCGGTTCGCTATTCCCAGTCCGAACTGTCTAGTGATTTTAGTAATTATTTTTTTGCGAAGTTAGTTACTTTTTGACAGACTCGAAGTGGCTGGAAATTACTATACAACCAAGCATACGTGCCTTTAGTCAATATTAATGTAAACAAAAGTAAATAAAACAGAACTTTGCCGACAATCAATATTTATTTATTTACACCGTATAATGTATTGATAACAAATAATAAAATTATTTATTGTACAAAATAAAAAAAGTGGGAATAAATTCTACAAAATTAAAAAGTCAAAGTGAGGTTAAATAAGACACAGCAAGTTCCTTATGTTGTGACTAGGATGGAATCAATGGTTAAAGATTAACAGTTCATTGGATAGCATTAACATAAACTGTTGTTTTATTATCTTACAAAATAAGTGTACTTCCATATGCTAAAAGCAAATATTAGTAATTTGACTAGGCAAATTCGTATGGTTCAATAGTAATTTTTGCTCATTAGCATTTGAGGATGTTAAAATCTTCCACATATGGTGAATGAATTCAGTGTCCTGGTCGCAGTCTGCAGTCATATAAACACAAACAAAAAACAAAAACCTCCATGTAAGTATAAACAAGTTTATATTAAATTAGAAACAACTAATCTAAAAATATTAACTTTTAAAAAACATTTTATCATATTTATTAAGAAAAACTTACCAATGCATTAGCTGATGGAACAAATGGAAAACTTTGACTATCCATAATAATAAAATTTAAAATATAACTAACTAATTAACTGAATAGAACTAACAAAAGAATTAAACAAAGATAATAAAACAATAAAACTATATTAAATTAAATAAACAACGCGAATAATACAAATATTTACTACAATATTTTAAATTGTAACAATTCAAATAATATATTTATACAGGAAAAATTTGTTGGGTTTAGTATACACTTCCACTATTTAGAATAATTCTTCTTTTTTTCAAAGAAAGTAGTCTGCAATAGTAGTATACTTGAGCTATTAATACTGAGAAGTAGGAATTGTTGTGTTGTAGGTTTCCAACAATGAGTCTGTCAAAATATGCCCTAGCTAAGCGAATAGACAATACACCTCGCTTGATATTGAATATTTCTGTGTCACCGGCTTCTGTTCTAACTGGTGCAGTTTGGTTAAAATACAGCGTTTGGATAATTTTAAAATCGTTCTTGTCTAGTCCCTTTTTGTGAAGGCAATCCATCAGCTTATCATGTTTTACTTTGTCGAAGGCCTTTTGATAGTCAATAAAACATAAAAAGAGATCCTTTTTTTGGTCTCGACATTTTTGCAGCAGTATAATAAAACTGGTTAATGCTTACCGTGTCCCAAATCCATTTCGGAAGCCAAATTGTTCATCACTGATATCCTGTTCACATTTCTTATAAAAGTAGCATCAGTATATGTTTATTGGTAGAGTTAGATTAAAGATAGTTAGTGCAGGTTAAGTTAGTAAGATATCTTTTAAATTTTCGAATGTTTTTTCGCATTTTTAAGACCAAATAAATGGTTTTTCTTTCACAGAAGGTTGTGCAAAAAATCCAATTTTAATACCATGTTGAATATAAACCATATATACCATGCTGTATACACCATGTTGTATATACCATGCTGTATGCAATAAATACCATGTTGTATATAACCATAAAGTTTCCTCATCTAAACAATATATATGAACACATTACATTAAAAGCTAACCTAGAATAAGGGGACAAGTCAAGTTGTCCCATTATTCACGAAGAGAAATACTGATATGGGCAGTACCAAAAGGAATATGTTAACACATCCCTTTTTACACTAAACTTTACGCACTATTTGTAACTGCCTCTTTTGGAACAATCAACTTTACATACAAATTCAGCTACATTGACAAGTCCCCTTTTACACACCATTAAACCGTACTTTTTTTAACCTGTATTTGAGTTAATCCCATTTTCATCAAAAATTGACTTGTCCCATTTTTCTTGTTCAACAGCGATATATATATATATATATATATATATATATATATATATATATATATATATATATATATATATATATATAACTCATATGTACTATTATAAAAGACCTTATCTGGCCCCTTTATGGAACTTTAGTGAATATCAATATTATTTTATTAAAACAGACTCCATACTCTAATTGAACATGAAATCGTCAAGCTTAATTAAAACATCAAAAGTTCCATGCATGCACATAAAACAAGCTGCGTCATTGGAGGCGGATTTTTCTCTAATTATGTAAATGAAAAACGGGATTTGTTTTGTCATGTTAGTTAGAATGTCATGCGAAATTTCACTAAGTTTGACGTTATTGTGCCGACAACTTTTACAGGAATTCCTTTTGCGATAATAGCTAAATGAGTTTGATAAGACATACAAAAGGGCGCTTTATAAAAGCGCTGTAAAAATTAGTTTGAAGGACATCTGATTTTAAATGCTTTATGCTGGATATATTTTCATTTTTAAATAATAATTCATACCATTTGTGGTTTACTTAATGTTCTTAATAAATGATTTTTATTTAAAATCTAATTTATTATAAAAAAAATTAACTAAAAGATCGATTTAAAATCATTCTTTTAAAATTTTTAAGAGAATTTAATTCCTAGCTGTACGCTTTTGGTTTAAAAAGCGATCTTCTGAGCTACACTACAAGAGAGTAATGATGTAAATAACTAATTTTAATTTAACAATGATTCACATACGTCAAATATAAATTATACTACTAGAACAGATCATGTGGCAAGCCGAAAAATGCTGGTTCTATGTTTTATTTTTTTGTTTTTTTTTTAAACCAATGAAAAAAACACATAAAGAACTGTACACTGGCCATGAAAAAAAAAACACGTTGAAAAATTTGGTTATTGTATCATTTTCACTGGAGATAAAGCAGTAGATAGAGTGAGCAAGACCGAATGTCAGCCCTTTTAATTAATTTCCAAAGTTGACAATTGACATGTGTCTTTCAAAAATTAAGATTTTTAAATTATCGACAAATCGTTAAATTAAAACTAACTAATACTAAAACAATATGAGATGCTTTTTATAGCTTACGTTATGTTATAAATACATGAATATGTTAAAAATTAACCTAAGGTTAAAATAAGTTCAATGGATAAGTTGGATGGCGTTATGTATCACTAAACCAAGCGCCAAAAATTGATTTTGAGATATTTGAGTTCAAAGTTTTTAAAGTGTAACCTCTGAATCGACGCTGGTTTGCATCACTCCAGTACCAACAGTTTTGTTTATTTACATTAGCATTAAGCATAAAAGTATATTGATAAGTTAAACAAATATTTTTTAACATTCTCGGTTCAACGCGAATTTTTTCAGGCATGAGTTCACAATACTCAATTCGTCGGTCGGGATCATCATCGCCTAGTTCTTGAAGAATTTGTGTTTTGTTCGGTAAGTCCTGTCATGGCAGATACTTGACGTGTCGATCTAGTAGACTCTTTTGGAAAATATCCAAAGATGGGATGCTTCATTAATTAATTTTGGGGCATCCCTTTTTTTATTTTGCACTGATCCCGTTTCTCTAAACTTTTCAACTAAATCGCGGACATACACGTGACTAGTATTTTCGTCTAGATGCCATTCATGAGATATTTGAGCTGTTGTTAAATAACACTGGTTCTGAGAGGCAAATATGAGTTCAGGTATACTAAAAACCATCGTGACAACTACAGCTGAAGGACAGTACCGATCGTACAAATATTGAAAATAATGATATTTAAAATTATCACATAAAATAAAAATTATTGAATCTGACAAAACTCAAAAACAGATGTTTTCAACCTGTTTTGCAAAAACGGCAAATTAAGTTTTTATTTAACAATTAAAAAATCCGACGAGCACTTATCATTATAGTACAGTAAATGAAGGTAAAAGTCAACTATTATCTCCGATTTCGGTACACCTCCATCGAATTGCATGAAAATTTGAGATTGAGTATATTTTATCCTGTACTTCAAAAGTGATATATGCTCAACTTGCGCTTTTTGCATTTTAGAGGTGAAATCCACCCCTATTTTTAAAAATTGTAAAAAATGCAGATTTAAGCATCCTTTCAGAACTAATCTCGATTAAATCAATAAACTAAATATTTTGGAACATTTGTTAGCATAATTTATGATTTTAATTAATTTTTCAACCCTTTAAGCAACTATCTCTTAAATCGAAAATCATAAAAAAATAATTTTTTATATTTCTGAAATATCAAATCGCATATTAATATTACCCAAATAGTTTCTTTATAGTTTATGATATAATTTTTAATTGACTGTGAAATTTCAACCCTTAAATTCATTTACTGAGTATTAAAGTATTTAATTATTTATTGCGTAATTTTGCACCCTTAAAAACTGCCCCTTTTCATAAAAATAATGGAATAGTACATTGTTTACCGGGTAGGAAAAGCTTAACATTCCTGGACGACTGTGAAGATTGCTAAGTCGAGTCGCAAGCCGAGACTTAGCAACACAGAGTCCAGGAATGTGGCTTTTCCTACGAGGTAAACATACTATTTTTCCACAAATCGTTTAAAATTCGACAGATATTGATTGATTAAAAAAAAACGCGATAATTTTATTCCCAAATAAATGGTGCTTTGAAATTCCTAATAAAATTACTTGGGTTACTATGGAAACGTATTGAGGTTGAATTGTCAAACTTGACGCTTATAAATTTAATTGCTGGTGTTCTCGAAAGTAAAATAATAAGTGATGATAAAATTTCCATTCCTGGGACTCCTCCAGAGCTGGTTGAGTCAGTGAATACTGCTTCATTAGAATTATTGCCAAAGAAATCAAGAGAAAAGTACGAAAATGCATACAGACGTTTTATGGATTATCGCATGAGTAAAAATACGAGTTCTTACTCAGAAAATGTTGTAATGGCATACTTCCTAGACCTGTGTTTAAAGATGAAATCTTCAACATTATGGGCCAATTATTCAATGCTGAAATCAACCCTTGCACTTAAACACAATGTAGATATATCTACATACTCAAAACTTCGTTCTTTATTGAAACGGCAAGCTCAACGTTATAGGGCAAAGAAATCTAAGATTTTAACGAAAGAAGAAATTGAAAAATTTATCCAGGAAGCTCCAGATAAAGAAAATTTAATGATTAAGGTAATTTACAAGGTTTTAATTTCTATTTAGATTATAGCTTTATTTATTTTTTAGGTGGCTGTAATATTTGGTATTTCTGGGGCCTGTAGAATGGATGAGTTAGTCCGAATGACTGTACACGATATAGAAGACTTAGAATCTAAGCTTTTAATCAGCATATCTGATTCGAAAACCAACAAACCAAGATTATTTGTAATTAATCAGATCTACTTGAATGTTTATCGAAAGTATGTTTCGTTAAGACCAGAAAATATGAACAGTGACCGAGTTTTCTTTAAATATCAAAGCGGAAAGGGTTGTAGACAAGTGGTAGGAATTTATCAATTTAGAAAAATGCCCAAAATAATTGCTACTGATTTGAACTTGGTAAATCCGACAGAATATACTGGTCACTGCTTTCGTCGGTTTTCTGCAACAATATTGGTTGACTCTGGTGCCGACATAACTAGTTTAAAGAGGCATGGAGGATGGAAGTCATCAAACGTTGCTGAAGGATATATCGAAGAATCGCGTAACAATAAGGTTGAGGTGGCAAATAAAATTTTCACAGTACAAAATATTCAACAAAATAACACTTCCACCCTGCATGTTGTCCAAAATGTTTCTCATAGTTCTAAGAGTGTTCCTCCAATGTTCAATAATTGTACTAACTGTCAAATTACTGTAAATATAACAAATTGATCTTAAAAATGTATTCAGCAATGACTTGATGTTTTCAAAATATAAATTAATTCCTTATAAGCAATGTGTTTTCTATCATTTATGTAGAACACTAACAACTGTACGAAAATATCATTTCCTTACAGTAAGGAAATGATATTTTCATACAGTTGTTAGGGTTCTACATAAATGATAGAAAACTCATTGCTTATAAGGTGGACTTCAGGATTGAATAATTGGCCCATAATATTGAAGATTTCATCTTTAAACAAAGGTCTAGGAAGTATGCCATTACAACATTTTCTGAAAAAGAACTTGTATTTTTACTCATGCGATAATCCATAAAACGTCTGTATGCATTTTCGTACTTTTCTCTTAATTTCTTTGGCAATAATTCTAATGAAGCAGTATTTACTGCCTCAACCGGCTCTGGAGGAGTCCCAGGAATGGAAATTTCATCATCACTTATCATTTTACTTTCGAGAACACCAGCAATTAAATTTATAAGCGTCAAGGTTGACAATTCAACCTCAATACGTTTCCATAGTAACCCAAGTAATTTTGTTAGGAATTTCAAAGCACCATTTATTTGGGAATAAAATTATCGCGTTTTTTTTTTAAATCAATCAATATCTGTCGAATTTTAAACGATTTGCGGAAAAATAGTATGTTTACCTCGTAGGAAAAGCTACATTCCTGGACTCTGTGTTGCCAAGTCTCGGCTTGCGACTCGACTTAGCAATCTTCACAGTCGTCCAGGAATGTTAAGCTTTTCCTACCCGGTAAACAATGTACTATTTTTAATAGCTTTAATATCTTTAATCATTTAAAAACTTTTTTATTGGTTATGATAAACTTTATTAATATTATTCATTCCACATTTCCTAAACAATGTTTTCAATGCTTATGTGACTTATAAAAATTTAATTTGTTACGAGGAAAACGTTTTAAAATAAATATTAAAATGTATGAAAAGTTCATCCATTTTTTATTTAAGTAGTGTTTCATAAATTAATCAAATATTAATATTAATTTACTTGTTATTTTTTACTCTTTATCAAAGCTCTCTTCACCAATTTCTTCTTTTTCATTAATTACTCTTCAACACCCGCAAGAAGCGCCGCAACCTTTTTTGCAGTTGCAAAAAATCATTTTTAACAATTTTTTTGGAGCAGGTGGATAGAGAATTTTAGTTGGAAACAAAAAATCTTCAATTTTGCACCATCCCCAGTTAACTGGATGAAGGTCTTTGTTTCCAAGCTATATCTGGGTTTGTAAACACTCTTTTGATATGTTCATCCAATGCAGCAATCGTTGGGACCAGAGATAAAAATTTTACTGCACTATTTTTTATGGTTACCTTAATTAATGACTCGTTACGCATCTGTTCTAGATAAGCCAATAAGCCGATAGTTTCAAAAAATAACTTTCTTTTAGCCGACTCACCAGCACGTTTTTCTTTGCTGGTTTCCAAATTTGTATATTTGCTTTGAATTGTATTTTTCAATCTTAATGAATTAATATTGTTGCAGACATTAAAACATATGTTATTAATTGTGAGCAGATTAACGTTTTTTTCTACAGAATCAGGAAATTGGTTCCGCGACCATTCTTGTTTTTCTATGATGACAATAACATCTGGTAATTGTACGTAACTCCACTTTTCAAAGAACTGCTTTTAAGTGTATGATCAATAAGTGTGTTTGCTTTTAAAATATTTGTATCTACAATTTTTGTATATTCTTTATTATTCACAACAGTTTGACATTTTTTGCTCCCGAAATTGACTCTTGTGGCAATTTTTTTTAATACTTTCATCTTGGTGAATCTTGCGTCAATTTGCTTTTATTTTCGTTCTAATTTTATTTTTTCTTGTTCTGCGTTTTCTTTAATTTTACGAACCTCTGCACTTTGACGATCTGAAGAACTCGAAAGGCAATCTTTCTGTTTGCTTTTTGTTCTTCCTTTCTGGGGTTTTTGGCCAAAAAAAGAATTTGTTAGTTGAGGTTTTAATTTCTTTAGATAATGAGTTGTCTTGATTAACTAAAGGTAGATTATTGACTGTCAATTGAATATCTTCTGTCATTGTATTTCCTGACACCTTTTATATATTATATGTAATATCAACGTTTTATGGAAGTTACACTCAAAAAGTAGAAATTAGAAACTTGAAAGTAGATTTTCTTCTGTAATAACAGGAATCGGTAGCGTCCCTTTTAGAATATCTCGCATCTTGCCAAATGCTGCCCATTCCAAGCCTATGCGACGCTGGATCTCACAAGTTTGATTGTCTTTTCCTATTCTAATTTCATGCCCTAAATAGATATAGCTAAAGACCTGATGTACTTCGTTTCCATCTACCCTCATAACATCACTTGGAACTAAATTGGTCATGTATTTTGTTTTTTCAAAGTTTATGTTTAGGCCTATTTGTTCTATTGCCTGTTTTAGTTCTTCCATCATCTTGTGAGCTTCATTTAAACTCTCGGCTATAATGACAATATCATCTGCAAAGCGAAAGTGGCTTAAGTATTCACCATAAATATTTATTCCCCTTTTAGCCCAATCTAGTTTTTAAAGGCATATTCCAGAGCTGCAGTGAATAGTTGGAGGGAGATGGTGTCGCCCTGTCTAATTCCTCGCTCAATTCTATATTTATCGGTAAAGTCATGGAGTTTAACAGATGCTGTTGCGTTGTTGTATATATGTTTTATGAAATTTGTATATCTATAGTCTAATCGGCTTTATTCTAATGCTCCTAATACCGCCGGTAATTCCAAGGTATCAAAAGCTTTCTAGAAGTCTATGAAAATCAACGTAAGTGGTTTATTATATTCAACACATTTTTCAATTAGTATTTTAAGTGCTTGTAGGTGGTCATTTGTTCCATAACCTTTCCTAAAGCCAGCTTGCTCCTTAGACTGATAGAAATCTAATTTTCGTTCTAAACGTTTTGTGATGATCTTGGTAAACCATTTGTAGAGATGGGACAACAGACTTATCGGTCTATAATTCTCTAGGTCTGATATATCTCATTCTTGGTGTATTAGGATAGTAATTGCATTGTTTCATTTTTAGGGACAATATCTTGTTTTAGACATAGGTTGAATAGTTCAGTTACTACTTCCAACAGTTTCTTGCCTCCTACTTTAACAGCTTCTATTACTATTTGGCCATCTCCCGGAGCCTTGTTATTTTTCATTTCCTTTAGAGTTCGTTTCACTTTTTCTATCGTTATGGTAGGCAGAAGTTCGGATCCTTGGTTCATTACTCTGCGTTCTCTAATTTGTGTTTTGTCTTCTTCTGTTAACTGGCTTTTGTATAATTCTTTATAGCAGCTTTTTGCTATCTCTACTATTCTCTCTCTATTTGTTGTTATATAACCTTCCTTGTCTTTTAGTTTAACAATTTTCTTTTTACCATCACAAAGCTTTCTTCTGAGTATTTTCATATTTTCATTTTGCTCAATTACATTTTGTATTTTCTCAATATTATAGGAAGGAACGCTACCGATTTGCTTCAAGAAAAAGGTTTACAACCAATGAATACTGCCAGTAATAACATATGGTCCCGAAACAATAACTTTAACCAAACATTCTGCAAATAAATTGAGAGTAACCCAAAGAAAAATGGAAAGAGCAATGTTGAGATGAACTAGAAGAGATATGGTACCAAATAGGATAGTAAGAGAGAGGACTAAAGTGACAAATGTCATAGAAAAAGCACTACCTCTACATAATATGCCCCATTCTCGTGGAACGGAATTTAAAGATTGTTAGGAGTTCGTTTCTAAGGGTAAATAATCATTGGTGCTGTCATTTCTCCAGATGCTGCAAAGGTAAACGTAACCGTCAGATTAACTTTGGAGTGATGCTTTATTTGATACATATTTTTGCTTCCCTTTACAGTCAATCCCAAACCCTTTACTCTTTTATTTTTTGGACACAAGAGAAATCAGGTTTCGTCGCCATTTAAAACACGTGAAGGGTCTTGAAGAATATCGATGTAATCTTTACGATGTAAGTATTCTTGCACACCGGTGAATCATTTTTTTTTATATCTTTTTCAGACACAACTGAACTTGCTGCTGTTACCACTTCTGGAGTTCTCTCACTTAAATCTGGGTGTTGCTTTAAAAAGGATATGTACCACCCTCTTCTGGGCCGATTGCTAGTAAAAGGATTAGCACGTGGATTTGCGTCAAAAAACCTTTAACTGAGTCTTGTATATCGTCCACTCTTACTGGAAAACCTTTGTCTTGGCAGGTTATCATCCAATGCTTTAAACGATTTTCTTCCTCCAAACAAAGAATAGGATTGGGTTCAAGTTTTTTTATTAAATAATTCTTCATCTTCTTCTGGTTCCTATCCGTTTCGGATGTTGGAAATCATATTGGCAATCATAACCTTGCTCGCTGCGGCTCGAAAAAGCTCTGTTAAGGTTTTCTTAAACCATGTTCTTAAATTCCGCAGCCATGATATTCTCCTTCTACCGGGTCCTCACTTACGTTTGACTTTACCTTGCAATATAGACTGTAGCAGGGAGTAACGGTGCTGATTTCTCATAATGTGTCCCAGATATTGCAATTTTATGCGTTTGATCGTAAACACAATCTCTGGTTCCTTCTTCATTTTTCCTAGAACTTCCTTGTTCGTGATCCTTGCTATCCATGATACTCTCAGCATTAAATATTTGGCTTGCTCTAAACTGCAATGTTACTCTTGGCACAATATAATATTTAGCAGCTTTTCGTTGGCTCATGCCATTTTCTATGGCATGAAAAGCAGACTGAAGATCTTGTTCTGTATATTGTTTGTGATCCGGTTTATCCTTCCGGATATTTGGCATTTTTGATTCTTAAAATAAAAATCTTTTAATAGTTATAATGTTAACTACAATACGTTTTAAATTTAATTCAATATGCCCACATTAGCACTCGTTTGTACGAGTCCGGACAAAAAATATATTCCTACAGTCATTGGCCTCTGGTTATTGATTTACAAAATAAAAGAAAATGTTTAAAGTATTTGATGGATTCTACCGTTACTTAATGGAAATTCATTTTATGTAACAATAAAACACTGAAAACTTTGTTTTCAAACTTCCACAAAATTTTGTGAAAGTTTGAAAACAAAGTTTTTAGTGTTCTATTGTTTAAAATATCTTATCTTGGAACCAAACTAGGATAAAAAAGCCTAAATTATAATA
This sequence comes from Diabrotica balteata, assembly GCA_918026665.1. NCBI lineage: Eukaryota > Metazoa > Arthropoda > Insecta > Coleoptera > Chrysomelidae > Diabrotica > Diabrotica balteata. The sequence goes on along the minus strand of OU898283.1, from coordinate 46,848,363 downwards.
AATATTTTAATTCGAATTAGGTACAGCAATTGGTCGGTAGTCCAATCAATATAAGATGGACTTATTTAGGATACAGTGCTTGGTCACTCAAATTTACAGCCAAAAATTCATAACTTTACTATTAAAAACACTGGTAATGTAAGATGCACCCCACTAAATAGCCATAAAACATTAATATATCCAGATACATAATACTAGGGGAGAGGGGGGTTAGTGTGGACATGGAGTTAGTGTGGACATAGTTAATTATTTAAAAACTTGCATTTAAATGTGCCGCCCAGTCTGTTCAGGAAGTGACTATTAACGCCACCGAACACCACGTAAAAGTTGGTTGAAATATTTTCTATAATATGGCCGCCAGTGACAGAAAGTGATTTTGTGTGTTGTATCCATTTATTTCACACGGTAAGTAAAATTATACTAAAATTGAAGTTATTGAACTAGTTGTATACCTAAGTTAGTGTATGGCTTCTGGAATATTTAATTACTACATTTAATATGGAATGAGATAAAATTATCATTTTTCGAAACGTCATTCCATTGTTACTATCAAACATGGCGTTCGGGGTTAGTGTGGACAAATCATCAGCTGTCCACACTAACCCCACAAATGATTATATTTCCAAAAATCATGTGATAAAAATCGCTTTTTGGTTTCAGATGAGGACTTACAGTAGAAAAACGGCGAGAGCTGATATTGATGAAAAAGTTGTAGAGCGTGCAATAAAGGATATCCTAAGAAAAAAAGGAAGCTTGAGAAATATTGCAGAGAAATATGAATTGAAAAAAAGTATGCTTCACAAAAGAGTCATTTCGGCTAAGAGGAACCTTCAAGATGCTAATATACCCTCTGGTGATGATTCAGGTAACGAAGATGAGTTAGAAATTGTTAGCTTGAATGTTTCTGGCGTCAATAAATTTCGAGGTCGCCAAATATTTTCTGATGAACAAGAACAACACATTGTCAATTATCTTAAGAAGGCGTCTCGATTACATTATGGCTTGACTTACAAGCAGGCTTGTACCCTAGCTTTTGAGTATGGTAGTGCTCTACAAATAGAAATTCCTTCGAATTGGACTAAAAATAAGATAGCAGGAAAGGACTGGATATATTCATTTATGAAACGACATGGTGATTTATCTCTTAGAAAACCTGAAAATACAAGCATAGCACGAGTTGCAGCCTTTAACAAATCCAACGTGGATTTATTTTTTGATAATTACATTGGAGTTTTAGATAAATTTAAAGGAAGGCCAGAAAGGATAATAAATTTAGATGAGACAGGTATACCCACGGTCTTACCACCACCCAAACGTATAGCTGAAAAGGGAAAAAAACAAATAGGAGCTGTGGCCTCTCAAGAACGCGGTGAAAATGTTACAATGTGCGGAATTATAACAGCCACTGGACAAGCAATACCTCCAGTTTTCATATTCCCCAGGAAGAATATGAAAGACCGGTTCTTAGATGGTGCACCAATAGGGAGCATTGGTCTGGCTCATCAGTCTGGCTATATGACTGCTGAATTATTTTTAGAAGTACTAAAGCACATAAAAATGCACTTAAGTGCTTCTAAAGAAAACCCTCTACTGATATTAATGGATAATCATTCAAGTCATATAAGTTTGGAAGCTATAAACTTAGCTAGAGAATCTGGAATTACTCTTTTATCGTTTCCGCCACATTGTAGCCACAAACTACAGCCGCTAGATATTGCAGTATATGGTCCTTATAAAGCTGCATTACGGGTTGCAATGGGAGACTGGCTTCAAAATCATCCAGGCAGACCTATACAAATATATGATGTTGCTCAACTGTGTGGTATTGCTTTTCCTGTGGCATTTACAATGAAGAATATAACATCTGGATTCAGATCTGCTGGTTTATGGCCAATAAATCGTCTTGTATTCACCGATGAGGATTATGAAGCTGCCGAAACAACAGATAGGAATCAAGAACCACCAACAGCAATGAACCCAAGAAATCCTGAAGATCCTGAGCGAATATTAGAAGTTGCTTCAATCTCCACAAGTCTGCTACCTGTAGCTTCCATTACGTTTTCACCATCAGTAGCAACTACATCAACAGCTGTAATTACTCCTGAGAGCTTCCGCCCTTTTCTAAAAGCAGATCGCTCATCAAACTCCAAAGCAAGAAAAAATAAAAAGTCGACTATTTACACGAGTACACCAGTGAAAGATCAGTTGGAAGCTGAAAAAGAGGCTAAAGATTTGAAGGAAAGACGTGCGCAAGAAAGAGCTGAAATGCGAGAAAAGAATAGAGTGAAGAAATCTCTTTCCTATGAACCAAAAAGGAGTAGGAAAGAATCTTCCTCTTCCAATTCTTCTACAGAAGTAATACTTGAATCAGAGGATGAAGGCTGGATGGAAGATGATGGTCAGGACAACGATATTTTTATGGACAAACAAATGGAGAAAAATGATTTCGTACTTGTAAAATTTATGGGTAAAAAATCGGTAACACACTATGTTGGCCAAATCGTAGATATTCGAGATGTGGAGTTACAAATTAATTTTTTAAGGAAAAAAGTGAATAATTTCGTATTTCCCGAAGTTGAAGATGTCTCAGTTGTCGACAAGAACGATATTGTCGGAATTTTGGAGCACCCAGTAGACACTGGCACGAAAAGGCAAGGAAGATTATTTTCATTTAATATTAATTTCAGTTCTTATAATATATCGTAGTTTCTTTTTGTTAACATAAAGTTTTCAGTATTCCTGTATATGTTTTACTATGCGTCCACTATAACCCCATACTCTGTCCACTTTAACCCCACCACGGGGTCATTGTGAACAAATTATTGATTCCTATTTGAATCAAAATATTTGTTCTATTAAGAAAGATACAAATAAAATATTCACATCGAAAGTTGAGTTGATGTTTACAGTAAATATGTGAGGTAAGTTCAGCAATAAGAATCTTATACATATTTTTTAATTTGCTAATAAGTAAAAATGGTCCACAGTAACCCCCTTCTCCCCTATTAGCCAAGATAACTCATCCCGTGAATAGCTTTCCTTAACAAATTCTTTAAAAAACTCTTAAAACTGGATGCACCTGTTAAGCTTCGAACAACACACGCCGTAACAACCAGATAATATTAACTTAGAGAGATGAAAGCTAGACCAAATATACAGCAATATTGCCAAAATTAAATGCAAATGAATTTATTTCCTTATAGTTTCTGAAAATCCTAATACTTCGGATTTTTGTGAAAGTTGCCAATCACTAGTGACCGGCCAACAACTGTATCAGTTGCCCTACGCATTTTAGCTTAATCTTTTTATATAAATTCGCAGTGCAATAAAGTTTCAACTTGTTAAAAATTTGTCCCGATTCCCGATTTTACCATTCCATAATAGATTCCACTATTTTGTTATTAAGTAAAATCTGACCTTTCAATTCCATTTGTTTTATTGTCACGCTGACTCATCACTATTTTACGTTTTAAAATAAAACAGTCCTAAATTTAAAAGATAATCCACATGGAAATAAAAACACTTTATAGCCGTTGTCGTTGCTTCGACCTGGAACTTTTTACAAATTCTAAAACCTCTGTAATTCCGTTTATCCATAAAACATCGTTGACGACATTTTATTGCCTAAGGTGTATGGCATTTTCAAGAATTTAGAGTTTTCTTCTCTGTGGGTTACTTTCCGGCTGCAGTTTGTTTGTATTAAAGTTTAAGATTCCACTTGGTATATTAATCCTCATGTTGCTGACACGGTAACTTTTTCGAGTTGGTTCTGCATTTGCTTTTAGAGCTTTGTATTTTCTATTGCTTTTATTATTAAATTTAAAATGAATACATGTACTTCAAAGAGTATAAGTACAAATGTAATTCTAAAAATAAAATAACACCTTCCTAAATAATTTTAAATTTGTAGAATATACTCAAATTAAAGGATTAATTCAACAGATAAATAACAGGTTACTTAAAAATTCAAATCACAAATTTGTCATTTATTACTAAGAGATTTTCCAAATGGAGCACAAAGAAAAATTCAAAAGCAAAGAGGATCCTAAAACATTTGTAGAAAATTGTTATTTTTTTTTCTTTGGGTGCCATGTTAAAATAAGTTTATATTACCGTTCTGTCATCTGGAAAGTTTGTTCTCGTTTTGAAAAGAAAATGAGCTCTTTAAAATTAAAACTGATTTAAATCTTGGTACTCAAATAAAAGTATTTTGTGAAACATACATTTGAAGTAAATGAGAAGCAAACCATTTATGAAGAAACATTTGGCATAGCCTCTAGCCTCTAAGTGTTTTTGTTTATGAGACTAATAGGGTCTTATTTTTTATTTGAAGTTAGGTTAGCCAATTTAAGCTGCATTTTTCAAATAAGGCACCAATTTGTTAAACATAACTAATGTATTTTGCTTTTAAAGTGTATTAGAACTCTCAGATAAAGTTGCAAAAAACACATACCCCTAGGGGGAGTGTCAAACGTCCATTAATAAGTATCTGCTTTCAGAGTTTAAAAATATACAAGCGACTTGTAAAGCTATTTAGATTTCTGATACTTTGGTAAAATGTTACACTTTTGAAGCGTAGCTTCTATACTGACGTTATATTTGACTTTTTTCTCTATAGTGAAATGTTGAGGCAAGCGTCATGGAACTAGCGCCACAAAATGCAGTCGTCGCGAGTAGCGTCATGAAATAGTAGGTCTTTACATCAATTTACTACTCTTGATCAATTATATTTATCATATATTTGGTCTATGCAGGTTTATATTAAAAAAATAAATAAAAAATAACTTAATACAAACAATAAATGAAAAGTAAGAAATTAAACGAATTAAACAATGCAATTAAAAAAATAAAACATCGATGCTAAAATTCGATTTCTAACGAGTTTTAGAGGTCAAAGTTTATTATAAATGTCAAAAGTCATAAATGTCATCCCATCCAATTAATAACAATATAAAATTGTCCGTTAAATAACGTCCGATTTTTTTAAGCCCTTTGCTCTATTGGGATTGCCGAATATAGACCTCTCCTAATTCTCGCCATTCATCTTTGTTGTTTGTAAGACGTTTCCATATTGGCCCCGCAGTTATTTTAATATCGTCGCATTTGCGTCTTCCTCGTGGTCTTTTGGCTTGATATGGCCGCCAATTCCCGATTTTTAAATTCCATCGGCCATCCCTAAGACGTTTGTTATGTCTAACCCATTTACATTTCAGTTTAGCTGCTTGTTCTAAAGCATCTTTTACTTTTGTTCTATTACGAATATTTTCATTGGTTTTATGTTATTTGAGTGAGATACACAGCATATGTCGTTCTATAGCTCTCTGAGTTTTTCAGATCTTCTCCATGTTTATTTTAGTGAATGTCTAGGTTTGCGCTCTATATGTAAGTACAGGTAGGATACAAGAATTAAGCACTTTGCTTTGCAGTCTTTGAGGTATATTTTTATTTTTAAGTAAGTATGAGAGTCTTCTCCCGATACACAGATGGGATTCAGAAAATGATTGGGTACAAGAGAAGCTCCTTTACCGTAAATGTCCTAACACAGAGATGTCTAGATGTTAACCAAGAGGTGCATGCCTACTTTAAATACTTTGAAAAGGCCTTTGACAAAGTACGCCACAATCACCTCAAAGAAATCCTAGAAGGTAAGAACATCGACACCAGAGACATAGAAATAATATTAAATCTGTACTGGAATCAGCGAGCTAATATAAAAATAGAAGGCCAAACATCGGAAGAAATAGAAATACTTAGAGGAGTACGACAGGGTTGTATATTGTCACCGTTTTTGTTTAATGTCTACAGCAAACAAAAATGCCAAGAAGCTCTCTCATATGCAAACGAAGGGATAATAGTCAATGGAGAAGTTATCAATAACATTCGAAATGCTGACGATACTGTGATAATGGCAAAAACAGTGGAAGATATACAACATTTAGTTGAAAGTATAAATGAGATATGCAATAACTACGGCATAAGGATGAACGTCACAAAAACCAAATATATGACCTTCAGTAAGAATTCAATACACGACACTATTATGGCAATAAACGGTACCCAACTTAAAAAAGTAAGCGAATACAAATATTTGGGAACCCTCATCAATAAAACAGGTGAGCAAAATCACGAGATAAAAAGACGTATTAAAATTGCCAGGTCTACCTTTATAAAAATGAAAACTCATGGACTCTTAAACAGGGGAATATAATGCAACGAAAAATCCAAGGACGCATAAATCGAGGCCGTAGAAGAATGTCCTGGATGAGAAATGTAAGAGAGTGAGTTGGCTGTACCACTGAGTGTGCATGATTTGGGCGCTAAATTTCAAATTCGACACTGAAAAATAAAATTACCTGTTTCTGCATACATCATTTGGACGCTGGGTGTAATTGAAACGTAAATGGAAAGTCAGGTAATAAAATTCTAGAGATTAAGCTCGATAAGGTTTATTTGTCACTTTGAAATAAATACGAAATACATTTTACGAAATGGAATCGATCGATACAGTTAGTTTGATACTCAGGTATCCTATTTTTTTCTCTACTCTTTGAATCTTTGTAATAATAGTGTCTGTAATAGTGGAAGTCTATGACTTCCACCAACACAGACACTATTATTTTAATGTAAGTTTCAGTTTGAAAATTTTTTAAAACATCAATAAAATGGAAAATATTTGGATGAGCATGGTAAAAATTATCATTAAAACGCGAGTGGAACGATTCACAAGCATTAGTTGTTAATTGTAAACTCTTACTCATCGCAGCCCACATCTCCGACGGAAATGTTGCGTGGTCGCCAATGTAGTTGTCCAATAAGTAGTCGGAAAACTTTTCAATTTTTAAATCCTTTGGTTGAATAGCCATAAAATCATATATGAAAATCCACAGCATTGTGGATAGCAATTTCAAAATCGGAGAAAATAAATTTTGGATTGAATTTTAGACCACTTACTTTACATTTGCGTTTCAAAACATTAATCAGTTGTATATAGGTTTGTTCCGATTTGTCGGGAAGTAAACAATAACACAATGGTATATAATGTCCATTGATAAATACATGTATGGTAAAAAATTGCTTAAAATATTGAGCACAGTAACAAAATGTACCGTCCATAGAAATCGTTTCACTGCCGCACAGAAAACGCATGTTAGTGTTACACGAGAAGATGATAATGTTAGAACTTAGTTCAACCGCAAATATAAAACTCTCGTCTTTAAGTGTTTTGATATTCATAATATTTACCGCAGCAATAGTTTCTTCTTTACTTTTGGGCAGTTTCGGTTGAGCCATTCGCCGGTCACTGTATATTTGATTTCGTATTAAATTAACGTCTTTAACAGACATGTGGCTCAAGCAATCTACATTTTCTTTCAACGCGCTATGTATGATTTTGGACGGCCTTTCGGTCAAATTATCCTTAGCCTTCCTTTTGGCACTGCTACGCACAATCTGTCTATTAAGCGTCTTGATATCACACTCGTGATTATGTTCTAGAGTACTTCGGATCACTAACTTTTCTGGCCCTTTCGTGAATATCTTCGCTTTACGCACCGTTTTACGCACCTCCAATACGTTTCTCCCGATTTTAGTACTTTATCTTGAGAAAAAGTAAAACTGTTCACTTTGAGCAAAATTTTACCACGATTACTTACTAACGTTGAAATTTTCATGTTCACTTTTCACTATTCTCTGACAAACTAATAACTAGTAACTAACTAAAACTCAATGACCATCATTAAACCCTAATTATATCTAATATCTGGTACCTGCGATAATCCTTCCGACAGCGTCCAAAACAAGGGTACTTTTAAGACCTCTGGTACTTCAGCGTCGAAAACATGCCCGCCTGTACCACTAACGAATTATTCAAAACAGCAGTAAACAAAATTAGAATCTCCATATTGATATCCAATCTTCAATAGGAGAGGCATTCAAAAAAGAAGAAAAGAGTCTTCTGAATGCTGTCCATCCCATTTTTACACGTCTTCTTATTTTGTTAGTCTGATTTTCTTTGCTTAGCTTACCTTACATACACCAAGATATATATATATATATATATATATATATATATATATATATATATATATATATATATATATCCATCTTCCTGTTCTATCTCTGTCCCTTTGATCTTTGATGTTTATCATATAATTGTCATCTTTATTTAATATTAGTTTAGTATTGCTGAAATTTATTTTCAGCCCTTTTTTTAGGGATTCTGCGTGTAGGTCCTTAATCATCGTATTCAGTGCATTCCACGTGTCGGCTGTAAGTACTACATCATCTGGGTATAGACAGCTGTAAATAATTTTAGAGAAATTGTGCCTCCTTTTACTCCTCGGTCATGTTTCGATTCCATTACCCAACGCCACTATTATTTCAACTTGTTATATCGTAAATGTATAAATATTCTGTACCTGGAGTCGATCTGATTGTTGACTAATCCTGCTTCTATTGCCCACAGTTCTACACTATTACAAGCTTTTTCACGTCCGATATCATAATTATTTTAATGTGAACAATAATTAAATTAAAAGTCCACTTTAAGTGTAAATTTCAGTTTTCTTAAAGTTTAAATTAACGCACAAACAAATTTATACAATACGATTGCTTAGAACAATATGATGAATTATTAGGTATGTATTTAAAAAAATTCCTTCGACAAGCCGGACAGTTTTTTTGATGTCTTTATTGAACAGATCGAACCTTTAACATTTCCGTGACCGTGCGGGATATTTTAGGTACCCCAGATGAGGTTTTGTTATTATAACTTTTTAAAATATTTTTATTTTTTTTTGTTCCTCCAGGTAATCTTAGAAAATACATTACTAAATCCTTTTTTATAAAAATTATTAGATTTAATTTTAATTTTCTACCAAAAGCTTATTATTCTTATTCTTAAATTAATAATATTCTTATTATTCTTAAATTAATTACGTGGGGTAGTACCCCCGTTTCCCCGCACGGCCTGCTATGTTTTGAAATCATATACGCCTATTCTTGTCGTCGGCCAGCTAAATACATAACAAACAATCTTCTATTTTTAGATTGCTGTTAGCCTTTGCTTTGCTTTGTTTAATGTATGTGTGGATTTCAGAGAAAATGGCGCGACGTAAATATTATACTGAAGAGGAATTACCCAGAATGTTAGAAGGAAGTGACGATAGTGACGATTAATGCGAGCTTAGTGATAGTGAATAAGAAAGTACGGACAGAGTAGATGAACAAGAAATAGTTTTAGATAAAATTACAGTCATTGAAAACGAAAGCGAAAAATCTTCTTTTGACCCAGCTGCCGAAATACTAAAATCGAAATGAAATCTGGATATGAATGAAAAACACAACCACCTGCACCTACAGGCGCAGGGTTCATAATACAGTAAATTGTCGCAAAGGTTTACAAGAACGTTTTGATAAATTCACATTTTGTTTTAGCATGGTTTTTATTTCAATAAAAGAAGCATTCCAATGGTATATAAATGAGAATATGCTAGCTGACCTATGCACGTACACAAATCGACACGGAGAAGTATATACTGAAAAATTTGATGAAAATCATCCTGCTGATCAAATGGTTTGGAAAAATGTTACAACTACTAAATTATACGCTTTCATTGCAGTACTTATACCCAGTGGAAGGAATCACGGAAAAAAACTTCAGTTCGCGGAAATGTGGGCCGAAAATGAACTATTCAAACAACCATTTTTTACTGATGTAATGTCTCAAAATAGATTCAAGATGATCTACAGACACATAAGATTTGATGAGCCCTCCACAAGAATAAATAAAATAATAGAAACAAAAGATAAACTACAAGCAATTCAAAATACATATGATCATTTGCATTAATGATTATTTACTTCGTAAAAATATCACAGTCAATGAGAGGTTAGCTACATTCAGAGGAAAATGTCCATTTAGACTTTATATAAAAAATAAACCTGGTGGATATAAAATAAAAATTTGGGTTTGTTCGTACTCTGATTATATTTTGAACAGGCAGATATACACTGGAATGATAAAAAAACAACAATAAGAGAATCAAGCTTTTAAGGTAGTTATGGTAGTTAGGTATAATATGGTTAGGTTAGGTTAGGAGGTCCGATCCTATTTTGGATCGGAGCGTGGAGTAACTATTGAAAATTTTTTTACCTTGATTCCCCTAGTTAAGGAACTGCTAAGACATCAACTTACAAATACGCGAACTTTAAGGTCTAACAAAACAGAGATTCCTGCCAAATTTGCTTCGAATTCTGCGTGCTAAAAACGTTTAACCGTTTTTTACCAGAAAAAAGCAAATGAACCAAAGTATTTCCATGGAAACTTAAACTAATTTTGATACTTACCGGTTCTTGGGTCTCGAGGGAAAAAAAGATTTTAAATCCCTGGTTTAATTTCCTCCTCTGTCCTCCTGCTCCTTCTCTTCATCACCTCAGAGTTCAGACAGTGTACCGTTTTTCATTCTCTATTCCCTCTCATCTTTATAGTTACCATGTTTATTTATCCGGCCCAAAACACATTTGCCTCTCGAAGTGTCCTCTCTTTTTTCCCCACATATGATAGTTAAAAAGATGTGCAGAAGCGTCCGCCACCCCAGAGTAGAGTCATAACCGTACAGTTCGTTGAGGCAAATTTGCCTATCCTGTTTTTAAAGGTGCCAAAACAACCATGTCCGCTCAAAAACTGCGTCAGAAAATAGTCTAATTTCCCGAACTAACATTACCATTACAACCTCAGATCGGGAATAAGTTATTTCGTCCACTTTGCCATTTTGCTATCAGTCGCTCATTCTCTCTACCACTGCTTTATCGTTCTCTTTCTCTCTCTCTTTTTTTTCCTTATTTATATTTCCATGAAAAAGGCCCACCGAATTGGGATCTTAATGATGATCGGTTACGGGGAGAATTGTAGAAGTCAAGTTGAAGTAGAAAACTTATTTAATCAGAGGTATCCTCAGTTGCCTAATATTTCACAGGGTACTGTGTCTGTGTAATGCACAATTCAGAGAACTTAGATATGTCAAACCATTAAAAAGAAAATCGAACTTTATTGAAGATGAAGTGAAAGTGGATATTTTGTAAAGTGTCGCAAAAAATCCAACGTCAAGTTCACGTCAAATTGTACGTCAAAATAATGTGATTCACACAACTGTCCTAAGGTGTCTCCATGAACAAAACTTCATCCATATAAATTGACATTTGTGCAGGAGCTAACCAAAGACGTTCCGGATCGTAGAATGGATTTCTGCAAAAGAATGATAAATAAAATTAACAAATGAAATAGCTCTTGACACAATTCTTTTTTCTGATAAATCAAAATTTAGATTGAAGGGAGATAAACGGAGAAGTAAACTGACAAACCTGTAGATATTGGTTAGCGGAGAATCCTCATTGGATGCGTGAGATACACACTCAGTATCCTCAAAAGTTGAATGTTTGGGCAGGTATTATAGGAGATCATATTATTGGTCCTATATTTATAGATGGTAATTTTACAGCGGAAAAATATTTAAGCATGCTAAGGGACGATGTTCTTCCCTAGTTGACTAACTTATATTCCAATCCAATAGATCCGACCCTACCGCATGAAACTGTGTGGTTCCAGCAGGACGGTGCAACACCCCATTATGCTTTAATGGTGAGAAATAGCTTGAATGCAATCTTCTTCAATAAGTGGATTTGATGAAGGGGATTAGTAAGTGGCAGGCTAGTTCGCCAGATCCTACGCCTTTGGATTTTTTGTGGGGTTATCTCAAGAACAAAGTATATGCAACACAATCAACTATCATTGAAGACCTTAAAAAGTAAGGATAACTACATTACTTTTTCTACCTACATATTTCACCTCAAACTTTGAACAAAGTTCGGAACGAGTTTTATAGGAGACTGTGTTATTGCCAACAACAAGGTGGAGAACATGTTGAGCATTTATTTTAATGTAATTTAATCAATTATCTCGGGTATTCTATGAATTCATTGTCTTGAAGAAAATACCTTATTTCAAAATTTTACCTTGTATTATTCATAATAGACCCTACATGATATATTTCGTTAAAATCAGGGTGTTAAGGAGCTTTTAAAAACATGAAAATATACAGGGTGTTTTATTTAAAATACAGATTATGCACTATGCCAGACTTGCATTGATCACCCTGTACATTCAAATTTATATCTAAAAAGCGTAAATTTAAATTTAAAAGTTAAGATATCTCAACGTTTTTTATTATTTTCTAAAATAAGGACACAAACAATTTTATTCCATAAGTGGTTTCCACAATGTATATATATATATATATATATATATATATATATATATATATATATATATATATATTATATAAATATATATTATGTATATATATATATATATATATATATATATATATATATATATATATATATATATATATCCTGTCATAATCTCTGTAGTCGCGACAATAGTAACGAGTACATCGAGCAAAAAGACAAAAGAGGGAATGTAAAGGTAGTGGGGGCAAAAATATTGTTAGACAGAAAGTGCGATCTTTAGAGGCCACATTAAACAAGGAAAGAGAGTCTCTCTCCTTGTTTGACATCAAATTTAGTTGGGTTATGTTATTGTTTGTCCCAAATGTCACAAGAAATCTTATTTATATTGGAGTTTTTTAACAATTGTGTCGCATTTTAGACTATTATCGTTAATAATTAATTAAAACTTTCTCGTCTAAGACACATTCTGAAAAATATTATACAGCTACTGTTAATAAGAAGTGTCTGAAAATTTAAATTTGGCGCATTCGCATTTCCGGTTATGTCCGCCATCAGAGGCCACTTTTTTGGTCTCCGTTTGATAAGGATTATATTCCCTCTTTTGTCTTTTTACTCGATGAACGAGTATGTATGGATGTGCTCTCCCCCAAAAAATATAGTACCGAGTTCAATGTCAAAGATCAATAACTAAAAATTTACAAAAAAAGTAAATGTCACACCAAACAAGTTAATCGAGCATAGTATGAGTCTTCATTGTTCAATAGTCTAAGCTGTCGTTCTTTTTTAATATTGCTGAACGTACCCTCTTTGAACGATATGAACTTTGCTTATTGGAAAATAAAATTATTATTGTTTTACCATTTTTTATAGTTTCCGTTTAAAAAAATGAGATCGTGCAAAAAACATCCCTAATGATTGCCTTCACACATACTTCACATATTTACAACCAGACTTCAACAATATCGGTTTAAACATTTTCAGCCATAAATATGTAAATGTTTTCTCTGCTTTTGGTAAACACAACGCCTTTTAAACCATTTCAAAATAAAGCTAAAACATTTTCCACACCGAGTCAAAACGTTTTTCCATTTTTGGTCAAAAGCAAAACATTTCACAGGAGTATAATTTTTGCGAGAATGCAAAAGAGAATACATTGTTTTAAAGCGTTTTTTAAATGCCAACGGTTTTTAGTTTTTTTATAAAAAGTTTGTTCAGGGAAACAGCATATTTTGGAATTTAGTTTATATATACAAAAACTTTTTAAATATATTTAAAGCGAAGTAAAAACACACTGGGATTAAGACCTGAAGTGACCCTACAGCTAACCGATTATCTGTATAAGCGAGTCTACATCTAACTAAAATTAAACTTTATAATTTATGCGTATGGTTGATAGTTTAACTAGGAAGAAAAACTGATCGCACATATTTTTTTGTTAACTAGGAATTAACTAAACCAAAAAATAGAGAATTTGGAAATTTTAGCTGATATTCAAGAGTTTTTAGGGCAAATAGAAAGGCAATTGTGAAATTACGGTATCAAGGAAATGATCCAAAATGATGGTTGCTATTATGAAGCTGAGTGGAGTACCCATATGTGATCCAACTATTTGACGGTATAATTTATTATTAAAGTTAAAATAGATAATAATATCAAATACATATTTTTTAAGTAACAACAGACTATCTTTAGATATTGCTGTATAATTCTGAATTAAATTCCATCTTGATTGTATTAGGTTAATAACCAGATTTATTGGTATATTACTAAATAACTGTACAACATTTAAACGATATTAGCCAGAAATTTGGATAAGTAATATGTTACTGAATTTATAGAGCTTACAATGAATCTAAATGGTATCCCTTCTTTATGAATTTCCTCTAAGCAGTAAAGTATGGGACAAGATGAATTGTATATGGTCAGTTTTTTGACAAAATCTTTGTTTATTTCTTAGTTATTTTTTTATATCTATATCTTTGTTTATTGTAAGAAGTTTGTATGTTAGCAGTTGGATCTTTTTAGCTGAAGACATGTAATTTTATCTTTTTATAAACTTTCTATTTTTTTTTTCAATGTAATCGGTTTTGTTCATGGCTGTTCATTTGCCAAAAAACAAACAAAAAAAACAAGTACATATATAAAAAATATTATAAATAGTTAGTTTTATACATGTTGAAAATATACAGGATCAGGAAAATGATTGACAATACATATTTAAGTTTTAATATTATATTTTACCGTCAAATATTTGGAGCACCTATGGGTAGTCTACTCAGATTAACTATCAATTTGGATCATTTACTTGATGTAATTCTACAAATGCTTATTTTTACTCTTTATTAAAAACATTTTAGATGACCTTATTTGTTCTTTTACTTCTTCACAAATTTAAAACATCTTAAATATTTTCAATACTTTTATTAAACAACAAATTAAAGTACTTTGGTATCAAAAGCCAACACAATCTGGAAGATATTTAAACTTTTTTTCATATCATCCTTCTGAAAAAGTTTATTACAGTAATTGCAATAAAAAATAGGGTAAGGCGTATCAGTGACAAGAAGTTTATGATCAGAAACCTAAATTTGCACTTAAACACTTTTGAAAATTAAGGATATTTAAAACATATCCTCAAAAAACTGATATTTAACTCAAATATTTTTGACTGTTCCACTGATATCGGAGCAGTACAGCCTATTCAATCTAAAAGACTGCTATTTATAAAATTGTAATCCCTTCTGTAACTAGAATATTAAAACAAACTGTTAATACAAAAATTGTTATATAATATGTATTAGAGGACCTACCGCTGTTTCAAAAGTAAAAGATAAGTTTTAAACTATTTATAAAACTCATGTTATCTACAAGTTGCCTTGTTCAAATTGTCAAAGTTGTTATATCGGTCAAACTTGGCCCAATGGCCCACACAGAGGAAAGCACAACTCAAAACTGACTGCACAAAAAGGAAAAATACGAGTGCGGCTGTTCATTACCATTTAAAAACTAATCACAATTTAGGCTATCCAAATTTCGGTGTTTTCAGGGAAGCAAATAGTTACAAAAAAATATTGTTTTTGAAAATGTGACATATCAATAAAGAAATAGAGTTAATAATTACAAGGCAGACACGGGACAGTTAAGCAATATTTACTGTGAAATCCTAAATAATCTCAATTAATTTTACTGTATAAACAATAAAATATTTTATCCATACTGTACATTTTTAACATTTATAAAACCAACTCTTTCTATTGTTTGTTAAATATTTACTGTTATTTAATATCGGACGAAAAGAAGAATATTAATATTTATATATATATATATATATATATATATATATATATATATATATATATATATATGTATATGTATATATATATATATATATACATATATATATATATATATATATATATATATATATATATATATAGGTATATATATATATATATATATATATATATATAAAGTAGTTAGGTATTATTGACTGACACGTTATGTAAACTAAAGTTTTATTTTGAGGATGCAGTCATTTAAGTAGGGCAGGATAAGTAAAACTCTTTGTTCTTAAATCAAGCTTTCGCAAAATTTATTTGCTTCATCAGGATATGCTAAAATATGTTATGGTAAATACAATGAAATTAGAATTAAGAAAAACATTGTATAAAACTATATAAAAACTTACAACATGAGGTTAAACCATTAAATTATTAAATTCACAAAACATTATTAATTTTTCCTAAATTATATTTTTATGCAAGTACAATATTTTAATTTTGAATATATTATGACATTGATTAATAATGATGTTTGATATATAACACGAGTGTCTTTCTGATATATATCATCGTATAATAAAAGAGTGAGTATTTGAATATAAAATGGCATATAAAAAAATATCGCAAGTTATTTTAAAACAGAAAGTTCCCAATAAAAATTCCCAATAAATAATTAATTATGGTTGCAAGAAATAATTTAAAAATAATTACGAAATTCTTTATGTAAAAGTTCCTGTCAAAATACACTGGAGTCTTTATGCATCGATGAAATAAAAATCCTCGAACGGAGGATATTGTTAGAAAGAAATATAGAGGTATATTATGAAAACCTTGGAATAATTTTTATTTACGATATCGGATATTTACCATGTGAATACTTACTACTGGTATCACTTATCATTGAATTAAATTTTAAGTTTTCAAAAAATATTACTTTTTACTTGTTAATTTTATGTATGCATACAAGACCGACATTTTTTTACTTTTTTTGTTAAACACAAATTGCTCTTTTTAGCTATTGAAAATCCACTCCCTAACTCTTGGCTTAAGACCCCCTTCTATTAATAACTTTCCTTCCTTTTCACTAATAAAAACAAATATAACTCTTTCCTTATTTCAACGTCTTCAAATTTTCCAGTCGTAAGTACTTTAACATTTTCTAGAAACTTCAAATTCCCAACTTTTTTCAAACAACCTTAAAATATTTAAGTAAACATCAAATACTTTAATATTCTTAAAAAATATAAATTTTTCATTAATATATTAAAAAATTATATGTGTCACTATTATGTGCTTGTAAAAATTATTGTATTGAGTTTTTTAAAATATAACCTGTATTTAAATCGATTAATTACATCAACAATAATATAATACTAAAGATTATAAAAGATAATCAAATGAATATTTAAAAATTAAATTAATTTTTTGTTTTAAAAGTCAGTCAATAAATCTGCTTTATATATTTTGCATAAAAAATAATTATTTTCTCTATTTGTTTCAGGTAAGTACACCCCAACTATTAATAGTTGTAAATAAGTAAGTACTATAATTTGTATGTTAATTTTGTATGTTAATACCTAGTTTATATTATTAAAACCGTTTTTATTATAATAGAAAATACCACCAAGATAACCATACAAAGAGATTAAAAGTATTTTAAAAGTAATGAAGAATTTGGCATGTAATATACGATAATATTTACAAAATTATTTGGTTTTATGTGGAAGTAAGTTTAAGAATTCAAATATATTTTTTAATTACTTTGTACATCGATTTATTTTGGGAACTTAATGTATATATATATATATATATATATATATATATATATATATATATATATATATATATATATATATATATATATATTGTGGCTAAACACCCCGTACGGGGTTACGCCGCTTAAGCTCTCTAGATCTATTTTACGAGGTAGATCAGTCCTCATTTTCTTTATTTAATTTTTCTTATTTTTCTCCACTGTTTCCTATCTCTGGTTTTTTCTCTCCATTGTCGTACGCCCGCCCTGTTGAGATCGTTTGTTACTTCTTGTAACCATGTAGATCTTGGTCTTCCACGTCTTCGTTTACCAGCTGGTGTCCATTCCAATATTAAGAATATTGTCGTAGATGGTCCTGATCTCCATATATGTCCTAGCCATTTTGCCCTTTGCTGTTTTTTTTACAAACTATATCCTCTTTAATTTCGTTTAGTAGTTCAAGATTCGTTCTTGGTCTGTATTGGTTTTCATTAATTTTTATTGGTCCTAATATTGCTCTTAGTATTTTCCTTTCTAGTATTCTAAGGTCTTCCTCTTGTTTTTTTGTCATGCTAAGGGTTTCGGCAGCATACATCATAGTCGGTCGGATTATTGTTTTATATATTTTCATTTTCGATTTTTTGCTCAGTAATTTATTTTTTAGAAGCTTTTTATTTGCATAGTATGTCTTATTTGCTGTAATTATTTCTGCTGCAATTCTTTTAACATACTTTCCATTTTTTTTCTGTTCTTTGTTATTATCACAATATCGTCGGCATACGCTATTATTTGTCCCTCTCTCGTTCTAAGTGTACCTTTGTTGATTTTTCTGACTATATATTCCAGGGCAAGATTAAACAGAGTTGCAGATAATGAATCTCCTTGACGTACACCTTTATTTATAACAAATTCTTCTGTGTCTCCTTTTTGTGTTTTTACAGTTACTACGGTTTTGCTCATTGTCATTTTTATTAATCGTCTTAATTTGTTGTGTATTCTCATTTCTCTCATAGCTGTAAGTAATTTCGCTCTGTTTATTAAATCAAATGCTTGTTGGAAGTCAATAAAAAGCAGTTTAATTTCTATTTTATATCCATAAGCTTTCTCCATAATTTGCTTTACCATATGTATGGCATCTGTTGTTGACTTTCCCCTAATAAATCCGCATTGATACTGTCCCATGATATTTGTTGTCGCTTTGGCCAGTCTTCGTTGTATTAAGGTTGACATGATTTTATACGCTGTGTTTAATAATGTCAGTCCTCTATAATTATTACACATTTGTTGGTCGTGATAATTTGTCCTATGTGCCATTCTTCTGGCATCTTTTCTTCGTCCCATATGACTTTTATTAATTGGTATATTTTTTCTCTCAGTTCATGTCCACCATATTTTATATGTCCACCATATTTTATAAGTTCCATGTTTATACCGTCTATACCTAGTGCTTTACCGTTGCGACTACTGTTTATAATTTCCTCACCTTCATCTCTGGTTGGTTTTTCTAGCTCGGTTTCTATCATCGTGGTCTCTTCTTCTACATTTTCATTTAAGTCTTCGTCTTCTTGTACTGTTAATAATTCTTTAAAATAATCAGTCCAGATTTCTTTAAACTCTTTGTCATTTTCTGATACTTTTCCATTTCTGTCCTTTATGCCTTTTATCTTTCCTTTGAAGGTTTTGTTCTGCTCGCTAATTTTCTTATAAAATGCTTTTGTGTTTCTATTTGTGTTTTCTTTTTCTATTTAATTTATCTTATCATTTAACTAGGTTCGTTTAATTTTTCTTATTTGTTTCTTACATTCTTTTCTTAATTTGTTGTATTCTTCTTTATATTCTTGTTTATTTGTTCTGATCCACCTTTGTCTTATTTCTATCTTCTTTTTTAACATGTTATGACAGTCTTGATTATACCATTCTTCTTTTTTGTTCTTTCTCTCTATCCCTACATGTTCAGAAGCTGTTTCATTTATACATTTTTTTATATTGCCCCATTCTGTTTCAACATCCTCTGTATGTTCACAGTATTCCTTCAGTTTTTTGCTTATATCTTCTGCATATTTAATTCTTCTATCTGTAGAATTTAATTTTTCTATGTACCATTTGTCCTTTGTTGTCTTGTTTTTTAGCGTTCTTTTGACTTTTTGTCTTAACGTTGCGGTAACCATGAAATGGTCTGTGTCTGCATGTGCACCTCTGTATGTTCTCACGTCTGTTATCGATGTTTGCTTTCTCTTTGTGATGAGTATATGGTCTATTTGGAACCATGTTTTTTGGTCTGGTGAGACCCATGTTACTTTGTGGTATACAGGGTGTGCAAATTTTGTACTACTGACAATCATATTGGTGCTAGTTGCTAATCTTTGACCATTATCATTTGTTTTTTCATGTAATGTATATTTACCTGCAACTTGGTTAATGTAGTCTTCTTTGCCTATCTGAGCGTTAAAATCTCCCATTACCAGAATTGTGTCTTCTTTGGGTAAAGATTCAATTTCTTGTTCCAGTTTCTTATAGATGTTATCTTTTTTCTCTGCTACAGCACTTTCAGTTGGTGCATATACGTTTATGATGGATATATTAAATGGTTTGGCGTTAATTCTCAGGTATGCCATGCGCTCATTTATTGGTTTAAATTGCATAATATTATTGTGTACTGTGTAATTTTTTTTATTTATTTCTCCTTGACCTGCCCACCTAATTTCTTGAATTGCTGCAACATCAATTCCGTATCTTTCCAGCTCTGAGACAATCTCTTGCATTTTTCCTGGTTCAAGCATTGTTCTGATGTTCCACGTACTTATTTTTACTTGCTCGTGTTTTTTAATTTTTTTGTTATGTTTTTTTATGTACGTATGTTTTATTATTTTTTCTTGAGAATTCACATCCTTTTTCTTTGCCATTTCGTATTTCGTTTCTTGTTGGATATCCGATATTTCTTGTTGTATCAGTTTTTTGACGTCCTTTGGTTATCTTTTTCCAACTCTTTTTTTTCTTTATTCCATTTCCATATGTCCCCGTCAATATTTAATTTTTGATAGCCAACTCGGATGTTCTTACCTTTATGGTGACGGAACTTAATGACTTCCCACTATTTTCTTCAACTAATGCTCACTTGAATTCACCAGATAAATTGATCACGTTTCTCCCGGAATAGTGAACAGTCTACTAGAATATGCTGGAAAATTGCTATCGCAGGCAAATCGGATTATTAGATGGTTTTTCCTTTATAAATATTTATTCTATAGTGTGTTTTATTTTCATAGGATGAAGATAAATACTCCCAACGTTTCAGATAATTTCCCAAAATTTATATAATTTTAAAATATATGGACAAGCTTATTCTCTCACATTACTAACTTGCCTTTTACGAGAGGTCCCGTAACGTGCGAGCATTTGTAATGTAAAAGTTTAAATTCTGCGTTTTTATTCATCTTTCAAATGTCTCATATTTGTTGTCAAAAATCAAAATAAAAATTTCATGTTATAGGATTTAAAGACTGACCTCCAGAGAATCGTAAAAATGGCAAAAATTGGGCAATTATTGAACAGCTTTATACAAACTGACTACATTTGCTGCAAAACACAAAAATTGCACACGAAAACTGCACTCTTATCCTTTAAATTTTGATTTTTGTCGATAGGACACTCTGATCAAAAGATATCGATTCTTTACCGTCGAAATTTAGATTTTTATTAATATTGATTTCGCGCGCGGAACTGACCTTTAAAATCGCCGTTCGTTCCTAGCGTTATTTCTGAGAGAACGGTTCATTTTACACAAAGAGTGCTAAAAGACGTTTTTGTTAAAAATTATTTTAGCTACAATTTTTATTTGAAATATTTTTTTTCTACGGCGTACAGATTCTTAGTAAATCGCTTTTAAAGGGAAGCTCTGGGGTAAAAGTAAAAGTGGTAAACTTTTTTTGCATCTTTGTTGGGGTCCCAAAATTAATATCCTCTGCAAAATTCAGCGTTTTCGTATGATTTTTAGGGGTTAAACCTCTGACAACTGTACTATTGAAAGATTATAGGCAACTTACTATTATAGTGTTGTCTTAATGTTGCGAATGACGAGTCTTTAAAAAATCTATTTCTTGCTAGAGCAAATGTTATTGATGGTACTTACATTGAATTTGAAATTAATTATATCACTGTTATTTCGTTAATCAATAATAATATATATTTTTTTCATGATGAGGTAAGGCTGAAAAGGCCTTTAAAAAAGTTTTATTACTAAAACATGTTTTTTTTTTTTCGAATGAGTTATCTTTTTAATCGGCAAACATATTTATTGTAGATAATCTTAATTCTTTAAATCGCAAAAGTCGTCGAAAATCTTTCAAAACTTGCATTACCTCACTTTATAGAAAATAACAGGGATTGACCTACTTTTTTTTGATCTATTCAACAGTCTAATCCATAATAATACTGACATATCTAAAGTAAAAAAATCAGTATTTTCTTAATTTTTTGGACAAACAACTCCTAGCTTTAAGCATAATTGCACTCAGTAAGAGAAATACCATGAAAGTTATTTCTCTTACTAAGTGCAATTATCTTGTAGTGTATAAAAAGTTGAACTAAAATCAGCCCAAATTCAGGTGAGCAGTCTTAATGCATTTTATGTTCTTTGCCATATGATTTATTCAAGTCTAGAATATTTCTTATTAAATGCCCTCAAGAGGCGTTTTCTATGGTTAAACAACATAAACTTTACGTTAGTTGTTTAGTTTCGCCACACTCTATAAAGAATTGTGAATTATCTCATAAATGTCGTGTTCGCAAATTTTTACATCACCCTACATTGTTTTTTGATAAAAAATCAAACCATACAGCTTTTCAACAGAATCCAAACGTTCGTGTTACTTTTACCAATTCCTCTGTTGAGCCATTAGTTTTAGTTGACTAACTGCAACCCGATTTGTAGTTCTGCTATTATTAATATCCAGTATTGTTTACTTAAAAAAAGAAGCCAATAACAATATCAAAATCTTTTTGTTTAGCAATAAATACAAGAATGCTCCATTAAAGACTCAGTATACTGTTCGTTTGAGCTCTGAAAGCAGTTCTTCTAGCTAACTTAATTAATTTTGTTCAAAGGAGTTATAAGGACTTAATAATATTTGACAGTGTTTATATATGGTGAGATGTCTTGACAACTTTGGGATGGATTTCTTTATCACCAAGTCGATGGAAGACTTTTATAAATAACAAGGTAACAAGTCATATACAAGAAATTGTCCCCATTTTTAGTTGGCATTGTGTGGCATCACCACAGAATCCTGGCGACTATGCAAGTCATGGTCAAAGTCCACTTCAACTTCCACATACTTCTTAGTGTTGGTCAGACCCTTAATTTTTTTTCATGCCTGGAATCACCTAGCTTTGCCAGCCTTTAACTGAATCTTACTCTGGTTTATCAATAGAGATCCATAAAGATGGAAAACGGCTTGTTCTTGCTATTATAGTCACCAATGTCAATTTTTTATCGAATTAACTCTATCGATGGTCTTATTTGACCAAATTTAAAGATTTTCACCTTTTGTTTTGAGGTTTATAAGAAATTCCAGATAAAAAAAAATAAAACGAAATCCTATTTTTGAAATTTTTATAGCTGAAAGAGCTTACACCAGTTACTAATCACGAGTATGTGAAAACTTTAAACAACCTTATCTTTACCAATTTTTGACCTACAGAAAACTAAAATAAAATCAAAATGTTCAAACAATTAAAACTTTTAAATATTTTTTACTCTTTAAGATTTTTTGTAGCGGTAATACTTTTTAGACTATTTAAAAACAAATGAATTAAAAAAAATTATTTTAAGACTAGATGTTGTTAAAAATAAGCAGTTTAAACCAGTCAAACTTACAGAATATATAAACAATACATAAATAAAGTAAACTGGTAAGCGGTAATTATTAATCTTGTTTAAGTTGTTAATTAAGGGGCTGATTTTCACGATTTTTTAACAAAAAAAAAAGAATAAGTTTGTTTAGCGCGTAACTTACATAGTTCTGATGCTAAGACCTGGTTTAAAAAACAAAATAAAGCTTTTTTCAATACTGAAATTAAACAAAGTTCTCCTCTAACCCTTTACTCCTCGAATGTTAACTGTCAAGTTAAACAGTTGATCTACTGTAAAATATCCTTCTCTATAACCTGCCTGATATTCCGGGAGAACCCCTAACTCTGCCCACTTTGTAGTTCTGCTATTACAAAAAAAAGATTAAGTTTGTTTAGCGCGTAACTTACATAGTTCTGATGCTAAGACCTGGTTTAAAAAACAAAATAAAGCTTTTTTCAACACTGAAATTAAACAAAGTTCTCCTCTAACCCTTTACTCCTCGAATGTTAACTGTCAAGTTAAACAGTTGATCTACTGTAGAATATCCTTCTCTATAACCTGCCTGATATTCCGGGAGAACCCCTAACTCTGCCCACTTTTTTATTCTGCCCAGTAAGAAAGATGAAAACTGCTTTGCTACTAAGTTTATGTAACCTATTCCTCTAATTAATTACACCATATCGCACCCTCAGTGCAAGACTGCAGTAAGTCAGAATAAGTAAGTTTCGAGATACAGACGATTTTGTTTATTTTCGTGCTAATATCGGTGAAATAAGACACAAGTTTCAAGAAACATTAACATTTAATTATTATTTTACATGCTTTATAGCCTATATTACATTAAATAAAAATAAAAATTTAAACAAAATAATATTTATGCTAAAAAAATTAGGAATTTCAAAGTTACAACAGTTTTGCACGGACAAAATTGTTAATCACTACACATTTAGTATTGGAATTTTAAAGTTACAACACTTTTGCACGGAAAAATTGTAAAAGGTGTAGACACACTTTCTGTTAGTTGTTGTCCTCTTCTTGATCATCTTGGGCCAAAATATTTTCATAAAAACTATGGTAAGCTTCTGGTATCATACTCGAATGGCATAAGTAAACTTTAGTATTATTGTTTCTCTAATACATTCTGTCTATGTACTTTTAATCATTTCGCTTAAATCAGAAGTATTTTTTTGAACGCCCCTGTTTCGTTCAGTTTACACTAGTCGTAGAAATTCTCACCACTGAATTTGAAAACAAGAGTAGATAAATAGATTATATTACAACAATTAATTTAAATTCAACTTACCCTGCATGTCGTTGCTATCCTCACTTGTCTGAGTACACAGGGATAAAATCCTCAATGTTCTGGAACTATTAAATTTTGACATTTTCGAAATCGTTAATTCTGCATCTATCACTTGCAAGGGTTAATAATAGATTATATTAAAAACTACACTACTAAAATGTACCTACTCGTACTTCTTCCTTGAGAACTCGTTTCTAATGAGTTAATAGGGTAGGTAAAGAGAAAGTAATCTCCAACAACGATAGGAATAGTACTAAACATTACATTTAATGTATTCACAGAAATCACCTGATAGATAAAGGGAAAGTAATTTCCGGGGTTTAGTATATACGTTTAATAAATTCCAATAAACCATCGGGTAAGTAAAGAAAAAATAATCCCCAACAGCAATCGTGGTATGGTAATAAACTTTACATTTAATAGAGTCCAAGAAATCAGATAGCTACCTAGAATAAATAGGTATTACACCTCATAAAACGGTTTATTGTTAGCGGCAATTTAATATTTTTATTTCTGCACATGTTTCTGATAGCCACAAATCCTTCGCTTTGTAATGACAATGCCATAATAAGGTAGAAACATTATTTGTAAAACTTTTGAATATTTTTATTTAAATTCAAAACAAAACGACTATAATAAAAATATGCAAATCAGGCTACCTTGAGTAAAGTGATTAACAAAAGGATTGGAATTCACTACCTTAGTAAAAGTTGGGAATTATGTGGGGACAATAATATGATAAGACAATCGCCCCGGAAGGTTACGTGAATATTTAATATAGTTTAGGATTTATATTTTATAGAATAAGTTTTCTGAGAATAAATATTTTTAACCTGTCAGTATTGCTAATACACAAGTTTTAATATAACTGTTTTTCCTTTCATAAAAAAATACTTTTTGGCTGTAAATAATTAGTCTTAATTTATGTGTTTTTAATCCAATCGAATAAATAAATGGCTAAACGACATCGCAAACATTTTATGAAAAATATAATGACACACAAAGGACATAAAAGTTACATGAATAATTTGGTCTCGTTAATCTTTGTTTATTGTCTAGGCCGTTAATGGATTACGTAGACACACTGTATATTAATATTAAACACCACAGATATACATATTAAAATAACAAATATGACAAAGATCTCACTTTTTTCGTGCTTTTTATTGCTTGTTATCGAAACCATTGCAATGTTCCGTGCAAAACTGTTGTAACTCTGTTACATGAGAGTTACAACAGTTTTGCACGGAACTTATGTACAAAAACGCAAAATAGTTAAACTGTTGTTGTTGTAATATTTAGCCGGTTAAGCATGTGAAAGTTACTAAAGTTTTACAGGGGATAGATATGCATGTTTACAATCTAATTCCATGATTACTTCATTTTTATAAAAATTTTGAGTTACTGCAGTCTTGCACTGAGGGTGCGATATGTCGAAAATGGACAAGATATGGAGAAAAAAGATAGCTTTCACTAACATAAAACGAGTTAAATGTATAAAATCTCCGCGAAACCTTTTTTAATAACAGGGTAGATTAATATTTTACTATTTTTGTACTACTACTACTACTATCGGTTTACAGCGTTCTCCGACGCCTTCCGACTCATAACCGCCATTCTTCTCTATTCAACCATTGATCTGAAGGGATTTCTCTTTCCTCTAGTTCTTTTTCAATTCCCTCTCTCCAGCTTCTTCTCGGTCTTCCTCTTTTCCTTCTCCCTTGTGGTGTCCACGTCAAAATCTGTTTTGGAATCCTGTCATCTGGCATTCTCTGTACGTGGCCGTACCATATTAACTGTTTTGTTTCATTGGCCAAACTTCACTGCCATATGTGATTACACTTTTAAGAATGGTGTTGTATATGAGTTGTTTGTTCGCTTTAGATATTGTTTGGTCCCACAGAATGCCGTTCATCATGAATATGGCTTTTCTACCCTGTATGTTTCTGTCTTTTATAGCAGCATCGAGTGTTGCATCTTGAGTTATCTTCATACCCAAGTACTTGTACTCGTCACAGTTTCTAATTTCTACCCCATCGTCTAATATAATGGATTGTTTTGTCCCTCCAATACACATGGCTCCAGTTTTCTTAATGTTGACTTCGAGACCCCATTTGTTATATTCTTCTATTAGCTTTCGAGTCATGTAACTCAAGTCGTCATGATCCTGGGCAATCAGTATTTGTTCATCAGCGAAACATAAGGTGTACAGTGTAGTCTCGTCATTGAGAGGGCTTCCCATTTTTTTTTCATAGCTTGAGTGCTTGTTTCAGATAAATTTTAAAAAGGGTAGGCGAAATACAGCAACCCTGCTTTAGTCCTTTCGTGACCTTAAATCCTTCAGATATCCTTGATCCAGTTTTAATTTTTGCAGTCGTTCCATTATACAAACTTTGGACTACTTTGATAAGACCATGCTTAATGTTGGTTTGCTGTAGGGTTGACCATAGTTTACTTAGGGGTACACTGTCATATGCTTTTTGACTTTTGAAGCATATGACTTTTTTTGTAATTTACTGATAATCTCATTGCACTGAGTGTATTTCAGTATACATATAAATATTGCAATACATATAAATTCTGGATCAAATGGATCAAAATCTGGATCAAAATGTCAAAGTAAGCAAAGAAAATCAGATTACTGAAATAAGCAGACGTGTAAAAATGCGTTACACCTCATTCTGAAGACTCTCATAAGTACTTAAAAATAAAAATATACCTCAAAGACACAAATCTCAAGTGTTTAATTTCTGTATTCTACCTGTGCTTACATATGGAGCTCAAACCTGGACATTCACCAATATAAACATGAAGAAGATCAAAAAAAAAACTCAGAAAGCTATGAAACAACAGGTGCTGGGTACAAACACCATAAAACTAATAAAAACATTCGTAATAGAACAAAAGTAAAATATGCTGTCGAAGAGGCAGCTAAGCTGAAATGGGCTGGACATAACGAACGTCTTACGGATGGCCCATGGAATAAAAAAATCCGGAATTGCCGGTCATCTAAAGCCAAAAGACCACGAGGAAGACCGCAAATGAGATGGAGCGACGATATTAAAAAAACTGCAGGGTCAATGTGGAAACGTTTTACAAACAACAAAGATGAATGACGAGAATTAGGAGAGGCCTATATTTAGCAATCCAAATAGAGAAAAGGGCTTAAAAAATAAATAAGTATTGCAATGGGTAATTTTAACATTACACATATCGAAATATTAACACAATAATGTCATAACTCGGAATAGACATAGGCGGTGGTGAATGTCTAACAGCTTTATTTTTCGCAGATGATCAGGTAGTCGTAGCGAATGACGAGGAAGACATGGACTACATGTTTAGAAAACTAAAGAAAGAATATGAAAAATGGGGCCTCAATATGAATATGGCAAAGACAGAGTATCTTAAAATAGGAGATGGTGAAGAAGATCCAGAGTTAGAAATTAGAAACACAAAAACATGCAATGAATATAAATATCTCGGATCTATAATATCTAAAGAAGGCACTACCAAAAGAGACATCGAAAACAGAACACAGCAGGGAAAAAAAGTGGTAAACATTCTAAACTCTCTACTTTGGTCTAAAGATATTAGACAAGAAACGAAATTGACAATCTATCGAACCTTGGTAGAGCCTATTATGACTTATGGGGCAGAGGTTTGGCAGATAACGCAGAAGGATAGAAAAAGAATAGAAGTAGTAAAAATGGATTTTCTAAGGAGAGCGTGTGGTATATCCAAAAAAGATCACATCAGGAATGAAGATATTAGAAGGAGGACAAATACTGTATATTCCAGTGTAGATAGAATTGAAACGAGACAACTAGTGTGGTATGGTCACGTGAAACGAATGAATGAAGACAGATGGCCAAAGAAAGCTTTAAATTACATACCACAACAAAAAAGAAGAAGGGGAAGGCCTTCAGTTGCCTGGGAAGAAAATGTACGGCACATAATGAGAGATAGAGCCATCAGAGAAGACGAATGGATGGACAGAAAACGATGGCGGTCGAAATGCGAGAAACGGCAGAGGCTGTAGGAACCTCGCTTATATATATATATATATATATATATATATATATATATATATATATATATATATATATATATATATATATATATATATATATATATATATATATATATATATATATATATATATATATATATATATATATATATGTCACAACTCAAAATGCTTAGAACTTGACACAAAAGATATCCACACGTAAAATATAATTTCATACATGTTAATTAAATTGTTGTTTTAGTAGTACAAAAAATAAAAAAGAGTTATTACAAGATGTTATTTATGACTGACCGACTGTCGTCATCTCCCTTACAATATTGCTTTATCTTTAGTTGCGACCAAGAGTGATTGGAAACGCACGTGTTGTTCAGCTCATAATTTGGGGTTTTTACGGTATTGCTAAATCAGGTATGTAATTTTTATAGCTATGTTTTACATATGAGTTATTACATTCTTGTTGTTTTAAACCTGACCAGAAAATTGTTATTTTTCTATAGTGTATTTTTATGTATGAGAGAGTAATAAAACAATAAATTATGTATGCAAATCCCTAAACTGTTGATACGGGTGACTCAATGAAAAACAGGTATTTGTCAACAAGTTTACAGAAGTATATAGGAAAAAAATTTTAAATTGAGTATGACCACCAGGTATAAAGGTTGTAGCATAATAGAATACAATACTTGTGAGGGTTACTAATCCCTAAATAAGGTTGCCAGTGTCGGAGTGATGAAGGTTAACAGGTACTAATGAATTTGCAAGAAATGTAAGATGTTTATTTTATTGGTTATATATAACTAATAAAAGTTTAATAAGTACCTACCTATTTGCAAAATAAAGTTTAATTCTTTAGATAAAATAAAATGTTTTATTTTATCTGAAATGAGTGCATTCCACGAAGTAAGGGTTTCAACAATCAAACATTTAATTCTTTAATTCCAGGAATCTACGACAGTTATTGACTAGATAATTACCTTCTAAACTTATTCCACAAAAAATGTGATAGTGGGTTTTTCCATTTTGTAGGAAGGTCCAAGTGGCGTATTCAAAATTCTTAACAGTTTACTAAAAGTAGGTACTTCAGTTGTAAGGTGCAGTTTATTGTGTATACTAGTGTTATGGAAAATTTGAAAGTGCCGTGTAAACGCCGAAAAATTGGTCCTTTAACAGTTAATGAAAAAACATTAATATTTAATTGTTTTAAATCATTTACAGACAAACGTTTATGTGAAAGTGTTGATGAGACCGTTGAGTTAGTTAGCAGTACACTTGGTGTTGGGAAATCTACGATTTACAGAGTTATTAAAGAAGAGAAATGTGGTAGTTTTCAAATGCCACGTAATGCTCCAGGGAAACCAAAATTTCAAATAGAATATCATTTTAAAGGACTTCGACGGAAAGTGCATGAATTCTTCTTTAGACAAGAATTTCCAACATTGGATAAAGTTCTTGTCTCAGTTCGAAATGATAAGGATTACCCAGAAATGAGTCGAAGTACGTTATGGAAACTTTTAAAAGAAATAGGCTTCCGCTGGAAAAAGAATCCCAGAAAATCTATTTTATTAGAAAGAAGCGATATTGTCATATGGAGAAGACATTTTCTAAGAACCATAAAGGAAATGAGAAACCAAAAAAGAAAAATATTGTATCTTGATGAAAGATGGATCAACGAGGGTCATACACTAAATAAATTTTGGCAGGATGAAACTGTTACAAGTCACGCTTTTGTAAATAACTTATCTACTGGTTTAAACCCACCATCAGGAAAGGGACGCAGGCTGATAATAGTACACATTGGCAGTTCAGACGGTTTTGTTGAAGGTGGTTTATTAACTTTTGAATCAACTCGTACCGGTGACTACCATGAAGACATGAACGCTGATGTCTTTCAAGAATGGTTCGAACAAATGATAGATCTTCTTCCTAAGAACTGTGTAATAGTAATGGATAATGCAAGTTATCACTCCACACTTATAGAAGGACTGCCCACAACCAAGTGGTTAAAAAAAGACTTGCAGAATTGGCTGAGTTCAAAAAATATTACGTACCATCCCGGATCTATAAGAAAGGAACTTTATTCGTTGTGTGCCCTTCATAAAGAAAAATTTAAAAAATACGAAATTGATGAAATTGCCAAAAATCGTGGAATGACAGTACTTAGATCCCCACCATATCATTGTGAATTAAACCCGATTGAACTGGTATGGGCACAGATAAAGAGTGAAGTTTCGAGAAAAAATTCACAAAACACTTTTAAAATTCATGATGTTAAACAGCTGTTTTTGGAGGCCGTAAATAATGTAAAACCTGAAAACTATTAAAAGGCAGTAAATCACACTATTAAAGAAGAGGAAAAAATGTGGAAGCTGGACAATATTACTGATAAAATGATCCAGCCAGTTATTATAAATCTTGGTTCTGAAAGTTCATCTTCTGAATCTGATTTGGATTTGTAACAAGTAGCTGTAAGTTTTATATTAATATTTTTGTTCATCTATTTAACATACCTTAGACGGTTTTAAAAACTCTTTTTCTCTCTTGTAATTTTTATAAATTTAAAAAAATGTGAATTTTTTAAAACCCTTTTTAATGTAGGCCAGTCAGTTCTAATATAGTGTGTGATAAAAGAGGTCACTTTTGTTTACATACACATAACACTTTATAACCCTGAAATAATTCATTTATTTTTTACAATTATTCAAAGTAATTTTTCAATCTTGAGCACGCCCATGGAGTGGTCGGAGGTACCAGCTAATTACTCTCTCGTTCATAAAAATAAACTATAGTTAATATACTATTTCTGATTTAGGTAACCACTTTTTTAAATAATATTTTTACTAACGTCACTATTATTGGTTCAGTTCATTATTTTTGACATGCTACATCATTGTTCAATCAAAACCATTTTTTTGTTATTTTTTAAACATTTAATATCCATTTGTTAGTCACCGCATAGTAATACCTCAATTAAAATGAAGTAAGATTAATTTATTCGTTCCCATCTATCTAATTTTTTCTTCCATATCTTTATTTAGTGTCCAGGTCTCGCTAGCATAGAGTACTGTATGTCGGATAACTGTTGTATATATTCGTTTTTTTTTTTTGCTGTTCTGGATATTATCTTCGACCTTAGTATCTTAATCAGGCTCCCTGCACTCTTACTACCTTTGACCATTCTTTTTATGATTTCTTGGTTCTCTTCGTTCCTATTTGTTAGTGTCACTCCTAAGTAATCGAATTGGCTAAAATCTTCAAAGTTTTGTTCTTTACTTCGGCTTTGTATCTTAAAGGACTGTCCTAGATTATTTTCGTTTTCCCTAATCACCATATATTTTGCTTTTTCTTCGTTTATTTGTAAACCATATTTCCTGGCTATTCTCTCTATTCTAGTAAAGATTTCTTTTAATTCTGCAGGTCTCGTTGTTATTAAGGTAACATAATCTGCATATGCTACGCATTGATGCCTATGATGATATATTGTGACTCTAGTGTAGATGTTACATTCTCGTAAAATCTTCTCTAAGATCAAATTGAAAAAATCTATTGATAACAGGTCACCTTGTCGTAGACCTCTATTGGTGATAAACTACCTGAAACCCGTCTTTCTAACATGACTTTACTTTTAGTATCATTAAGTATGTATTTAGTCAGTCTTACTATTTTTGTTGGAAATTCAAAATATTCTAGTGCTTCATGTACTTTATTTCTTTTTATGGTATCATATGCCTGTCTAAACTCAATAAACAGCATGTGTAATGTTAGATTGAATTCATATGAGCTAGCTAAGATTTGTTTCGTTGTAAAAATTTGGTCTATTACCGATCTGTTTGCTCTGAAACCTGCTTAATATTCACCTAGACAATTTTTACCTTTTGTTTTAATTTTATTTCTAATTGGTATGGCCAAAATCTTATACACTGTATCTTGTAGAGCTATTCCCCTGTAATTTTTACATTCTGTAACGTCTCCTTTTTTATGTACTGGACATAAGATTGCTTCTTTCCATGATTGTGTATTTTTTATTTGATTCACACTTCGCGTATTAACTCATCAATTTCTTCTTGCACCATTTCGCCACATTCTTTTAGACACTCAGCAATGATACCATTTTCACCAGGTGCTTTGTTGTTTTTTAAGTTTTTTATTATCTCTATAATTTCTTCCTTGGTAGGTACTTCTTCATTTACATCTGGGTCCCTTACTTCTTTATGTTGTAGTTGCGTTTGTTCTCTCTCATCTTGGTTGTCCGTACATAATATGTTCTCAAAATAGTTGGCCCACTTTCTTAATTTTTCATCTGTTTTACCTCAGATTCCTCTCTTCATCTTTATAATATCTTGATGTGGTTTTGTACTGGGTTCGGTCTCGTTTAATTTCTTGTTAGAAATTCCTGACTTATTTATGTAAAAAATCTTCTTTAATACGAAATAGTTTCTGCTCTAATCTTGACCGTTTCTTTCTTTTACAGATCTTCTATGCTTCCCGTCTTTTTGCTGCATAAGATACTGAGTCAGCTGCTTTTTGAATTTTTTCTTCTAGTTGTGAGTTCTTCTACCTCGGATGATAGAGTTATGAATACTTTAAGTACTTTTGCTGGAACTAATGGGTTAACGAATAAATCAAATGTTTTTTCAAAAGAGCAAAACAATAACACTAAAGACAATAAAGGGCATGTACCTAATATTAAAACCTGCAAGCACAATGTAGCCAAACGACTTCACAATACTGGCGAAGCGTATGAATTTGTGAACAAATAACGAGTAGCTTTAAGGAAATAGGGTTAGCTACAGATATTATTTAATACAAAATTTTTGTCACCTAAACACTGGATTTAATTTTAGAGTAAACAACGATCACACTTAAGTTTGCAAAACATGTTTTAATATTCTTGCTATTAACGTTCGATCCGTTTCTACAAGTCTATTAAAAAAACAGAGGTTTAATACAAGATTAATCACGCGGAAAATATGGCAAACAACGTTTATGGAACCAAAGCTATATGAAGAAAAATCAAAATAAGAAAATATACTGAAAAGAATTACTCGTCCAATTCCTGTAATTTAGTATAGGGATTTTAATGATTACAAATTAATAAACAGTAATAGCAATAAATTGTGATTTGTATACTTTGATTTTGAAACGGGTTGAAACTGAATTCAGCTGGTTTGTTATCACGATTTACTGTGCAAGTACCTAAAATAAATAAGTATATTTAAGTTTAGTAATAAATATGGAATAAGAATGGAATAATATGATTATACACTGGAGACCATATAGTTACGAATGAAAAATGGAAAGGCCACAAATGAGATGGTCAGATGACTTGAAGAAACACGCAGGCCCGAAGTGGATACAAACTGCCTACAATAAAGAGACGTGGAAGAAGGAAGAGGATGCCTATGTCCAAAATTGGACAGCAATGGCTGTATAGATAGATAAAATAAATATGGCTGATGTTTTTGTACTTTTTTGGAAGGTTTATTTTGTTAAATTCAGATCAAATACATTTTTTTTAATACTGTGTTTTATTATCCCTTTTTTGTGTTTAAAATAACTATTTTTCTTTCGGAAGGATTATTTAATTTACTGAACTCGTTAAGTATAGACATCGAGCAAAAAGACAAAAGACGGGAATGTAAAGGTAGTGGGGGCAAAAATATTGTTAGACAGAAAGTGCGATCTTTAGAGGCCACATTAAACAAGAAAAGAGAGGCTCTCTCCTTGTTTGACATCAAATTTAGTTGGGTTATGTTACTGTTTGTCCCAAATGTCACACGAAATCTTATTTAAATTGAAGTTTTTTAACAATTGTGTCGCATTTTAGACTATTATCGTTAAAAATTAATTAAAACTTTCTTATCTAAGACACATTCTGAAAAATATTATATAGCTACTGTTGATAAGTAGTGTCGGAAAATTTAAATTTGGCGCATTCGCATTTCCGGATATGCCCGCCATCAGAGGCCACTTTTTTGGTCTCCTTTTCATAAGGATTAGATTCCCTCTTTTGTCTTATTTCTCGATGAGTATAGACGAGCATTGTACTTTTTGTTTAATTTAATTTGAATTAAAAACTAAACTAAAAACAACCTTAATTTATTTATTAGTATAAAAAACAATAATTGTTATTGTGTATCAATCTTTTTAGATTCATCGTTAACAAATACTGGGAATCAGTTCCCAAACTTTGTTGTCGAAAATTCCAAAAACTGACGTAAACCGTAAAAAAAATAGTAAATCAAATTGTAGTAAAACAAAATATTTCATAAATAATGTCATAAGTAAAAATAATATTTAATTTTGAACATTTTGCTTAGAGCAATACAGTTAGAACTCAAAATTCTTAAATAAATTTACTGTCAGTATTCTTATTTATTTCAGAGTACAAGGAATTCATTTAATAATAATTAAAACACATCTTTCATTATCGTTTTTGAGTTACGAGTTACATAGTTATTGTATTGTTACTGCGATATATTAACGTTTTTCTCCGAAAGCATAATAAATTATTCTTTTAAAGATGTGAGATGAAAAATGTTAAAAGTCTGAACATAGTAGCTAATACGTGGTTTAAAATCGAGCTTTTAAAATTAATTTTAAAACTAGTGAAATACTAAAAATATTTTCGTTAATTAGTGATCCAGCAGTGAAATAACAAAAATAAATACAACAGAGATAGTAAGTTACTTTGATCATAAGAGTTTTTACTATATATTATCAAATATTAATTCGGATAAGCTACAAAATCTAGGACAGGTATTTATACAAAACCTGTTCCACTTTAGACTAAGAAGGTTGTTTGCCAGGACCGTACTCCAGTTACCAATGATAATTAAAAATGGATAGATCTATTCAATCTGAAATTCCTGCAACTAATAATACACCAAACAGCTCCTCATCATATTAATTTAATGAATCACCTACATATTCTTCCATAACCAATCAAATACCAAAATCCAATATATTTCCATCAAGAAAACAAGCAATTATTTTTGATTCAATTGAAAATACCAAACTATATGATTACTTGTCCGCCTTTAGTCGTCTGATACAACCAACCCAGATCATCTTCTGTTAAAAATTATCAAATAATGGAGTATGCATTTATTTAGCAAACGACAAACTAGCTAAGGATTTTATAAACAGAAATGAAAAAATTCAAATAGGCCAGCAACTGTTACAAGCTCGTAGACTAATAAGCCCCAGTCAGCGATCAGTATTGTCCAATGTCTGTCCCTCAATCCCACACTCAGTCCTAATATCAGCATTAAAATCGCATGGATTAATTCTTCTGTCACCTTTAAAATTCCTAAGAATAGGCATATAAACACCATAATGTCAGCATATTTTGAGTTTCAGACGCCAAATATACATATCTCTACTAAATAACCAGCCCTAACCTGATTCTTTTCTTATCGCACATGAGGAAACGACATACAGGATTTTCCTTTCATTAGATAACCAAGCTTGCCAAACATTTAAACAAACCAACCACTTGGGTTGGTTTGTTTAACAAAAAACTGGCCAATGTCTACTGCGATTACAACAGATAATTCAACATCAAATAATCCAGTTCCAAATAAAGACCGAATTAAAAATACAACTAATCTATCAACTCAAAAAACCCAGACAAACACTTAACAACAACAATCAAAAGAAGAAAGCACACAACAAGAATCCCAACCACAAACTACCCAACAAGAAAAACTACATATGCAACCAACCAAAGAAGATTTAGAAACAACAAATGAGACAAAAATAGAGCTAGACAATAAAGCAACGCATATAATCACAGGCAAAGCACAAAACAAACGCACAATCTCCCAAATCTCTCCACCAGCTACTACATCTACAGGTGGAACTACTTTTGTTACAACAAAAAATAAAGAGAATAAGGTAAAATCAGATCAAAATGTCAAACCACAAAAAAATTAAAAATTGCAAGCGGAGGAATAGCAATCTACATAAAAGATAGCTTTGACGCCAACCAATAAAACTCACAACAAATATCGAAGCAGTTGGAATTAGAGTCACAGACACAATTTATTTTTTAATTTGCAATATTTACATTCCCCCCAATAAAGAAGCCGATGCAAAAGAAATTTCAACCCTAATAAATCGACTACCTGCTCCACGGATAATAATTGGAGATTTCAATGCACATAATCCGTTATGGGGTGCACCAAAATTAATATCTCTAGGTCGAAAAATAGATAAAATAATAGAAGAAATCAATCTAAATATTCTGAACGACGGACAACATACGTGCTTTGACCTATGAACAGGTGAAGGCTCTAGTATAGATATATGTATTTGCGAACCATCAATTACACATACTCTTACGTGGAATGTGTTACCAGATCTATATAATAGTGATTACTACCCTATCGCAATAAGCAATGAACTTCGATCAGCTACCCCACAACAACTAAAATGAAATTTAAAAGGCGCAAATTAGGCAGAATTTCATAAATACGTTGAAAACAATCTGCAAAACCTAAATAACAATGTAGATATAGACAAAACAATATACTCTGTACTAAACGTAATCATAGAATCAGCAAAAAACTACTTTGGAATAAATAAGTACGATTACAAACATCAGTCAGTACCTTGGTGGAATCATGACTGCAAAGAAGCATTAAAACAATCGAAACAGGCTTTTAATAAATTCAAACGACACAAAACTCAAGAAAATTCTGTAGAATTCAAAAACTTAAGAGCAGTTGTTAGGTATACCATTAAAAAAGCCAAACGTGACTCTTGGAGAGAATATGTTACCACAATACATAGTTCAACTCCTATAACAGCTATATGGAAAAAAGTCAACAAAATGTCTTGTTCCAAATCCAATAAATCAATCAAATTTCTAACTCAAAATAACACTATTTCTAAAAGCCTATAGAAGCCTAGAAGAAATATCAAATATACTAGCACTTACTTATGAATATAACTCAAGTAACTTAAATTAGACTTCCAATTTCTTAAAAATCAAAATAAAAGAAAAAAAATGCTATACAATATTACGATCAAAACAATTACGATCTAAATATACCAATAACAAAGGAAGAAAGCTATTTTCTTGTGGCGTTGTAAATTAATTACTATTAAACTAGGGTATAATAAATGCATAATGTATGTCTGAATTGTCAATATAAATGAGTCAGATAAAATTAAATTATTAGAAGAATTTTTCACTATGTAACAAAAAACAAAATTTGTTTAATTTACTGTTTGTATTTTGAGAACGATTTCCGAAGTGGAAATTGAAACGTCAATAAACATATTTTTATCTTTAATTGTGGCTTATTCCCAGTTCAATAGTAATTCACAAAGGAAGAATTAGAAAATGTATTTCAGAATTGTAAGAACACTTGTCCTGGACCCGACAATATACCGTTTATATTTCTTAAAAATTTAGGCCCTCAATTCAAAGAACATCTACTCAAAATCTACAATATAATCCTATCCAGAAAGGTGTTTCCTGAATTATGAAAAAATTCAGTCATAATACCTATTCTAAAATCAACTAAACCAAAATCAGATCCACAAATATATCGACCGATATCACTCACATGTAGCATAGGTAAAATATTAGAAAAGATAATAAACAACAGGCTTATGTGGTATTTAGAACCAAACAAAATTAATCATTTTAGAACAATGTGGTTTCCAAAACATTGCTTAACTTTAGACAACCTCGTTGACTTAGAATCAGATATCCACGAAGCATTTGCAATAAAACAGCATTGTGTTGGAATATTTTTTAATATAAGCAAAGCATATGATACAGTTTAGAAATATTCGATCATTAAAACACTCAGCAACTGGTCGATAAGGGGTAACATATTAAAATACATTTCAAATTTTCTTGAAAACGGACAATTTCAAGTTCGAGTTGACGGAACATATTCTCAAACAAAAATTCAACAAAATGGTATACCACAAAGTTCAAATTTAAGCACAACTTTATTCTTAGTAGCAATAAATTCGATAATAACACAAATTGAAAACCCCGTCAAAGCTAGATTATACGCTGACGACCTATTCTGTAGAGGAAAAAACATAACAACGATTCACAATTACATTCAAAAAGCATTAACACACATTGAGAAATGGTCAGCTACAAGTGGACTTAAGTTTAACACTTCAAAAACGAAAGCAATATGTTTCTCAAAGAGGAATCGAATCCAAACAAAAGAATTATATTTACACGGACAAAAGCTGCATTATGTAGAAGAAATCCGATTCTTG
Organism: Diabrotica balteata; assembly: GCA_918026665.1. Classification (NCBI taxonomy): domain Eukaryota; kingdom Metazoa; phylum Arthropoda; class Insecta; order Coleoptera; family Chrysomelidae; genus Diabrotica; species Diabrotica balteata. Next base: position 46,809,639 of record OU898283.1, on the reverse strand, counting down.
GGTATGACGTTTGATAAAAAATTAACTGGGAAGACACATATTCAACAGCTGCAAAAATCCTGTCTACCTGGTATAAATTTACAACGATCACTTTTCTTTAAAAACTGGGGTACCGATTATTCAAGTTTATTACTTATTTACAAATCCATAATTCGATCAAGACTTGACTATGGAGTCATCGTCTACAACTCCGCCAAAAAAAACACATTTGAAGTCACTGGATATTATCCAAAATATATGTGTACGTATTTTTTTAGGTGCTCACTACGCAAGTCCCATTCAAAGTCTTTGTTGAAAAAGTGGAGAACTTTTTCTTTCAGAAAACAATATCTAAGCCTAACATGCAGCGGCAGTGTCATCAAACCGAAATAATTCAGTACTGCATAAAGTTTATGCTAATCTATTTACAAATAAATTTCAACAAACACATAAAATTGATCATCCTTTTTTACTTTCATATACAATCATACTTATCCAAATTAAATTGTCAAAAACCTATGATACCTCTTCAATCCACAACGCTGCACCATGAACAATATCTATTCCTGCTATCGACATCAGTCTAACAAACCTAAGAAAATCACAGATATCACCAACCGTCATTAAACAAAAGTGTCATACACTATTAAACATATATGGTAATACCTACAACGTATTCACCGATGCGTCAGAAAATGAAGCCAGAATTGGAGCAGCAATTTATTCGGAAGACTCCTCAGTTAGTTTCAAATTGTCATCAATTACAACCATCTTTTCGGCTAAATTATTTGCAATTCTAAAAGCACTATCGTTAATACAAAACAAAGAAAGATGTATAATAATCACAGATTCTTTAAGTTCATTATCCCTACTGATTTAATTGTACTGTAACAACCCCCTTCAACTTCTTATTAAAAAAGAACTTAAATACATTTCAAATAAGAAAATCCAAGTTCACTTTTCATTAGTGCCTTTTCATATCACAATTGAAGATAACGAAGTTGTAGACAAGCTGGCTAAAAACGCACCAACTAACCCGATGTCCGAAGAAAGTAACATATTGTTACTTCTTCTTCTTCTTAAGGTGCCGTGCATTTCTGCGTAGGCGTCCACCGTACATCGTCTTGTCAGGTGAGATGTTAAATATTCTGGATTAAATAATTCTGTGTACCGTTTTTAAATAAAACGAGCGGTTCGAATTTATATAAATATATTTATTTATAACTTTACAGTTCCGTATTCTCTTATCAACTAAACTTAACTCCTAATTTCGTTACCTATATATACCAAAGTTACTATGTTCGAGAATATTCAGGATTAGTCCCATCTCTAATTCGTTATCTGACGACGGGTGGAATTTTACAGCGCTTGATATATGACCGGTAATTTCTCGATCCTTCGAGATGCATCGGTTAAATGGCCATGCCGAAAGCATATTCGTAACACTGCTCCCCTCTTAGATCTGAGCGTCCCGATCAGCAACTCTATATATAGGCCCAGGATGGCGGAATCTACAGAACTCTCCAGCTCTGCATGAACCCCTCAGAAAGAAATAACAGTCTACTGTCTTTGAAGGACACGATCTCTTCGGATTAATGCAACACACAGTAATTCTTACACCGGTTTCTCGGAAGATCACTTCTAGCATGCTTCTGACAATCTTCCAATCCAGATTATCTAGTGCATGGCCTATCTTGGGTAAGGCCAAATTCTTAATGTCGTAATTGCAGACGATTTTCTTCAAATTAGTTAGAGCACACCATATATCCTGGTAGGTTGCCCTGTCTGTATACGACTTCCTGGTCACCATATACAGCAAAGATCGAGAACCATCTTCTAATCTCAGTACTCTTCCAACTTTAGGCTGCTGGTTTTTTAACTCGTCCAAACGACCGAACTTCTTATAAAATACGGATGAGATTCCTTTAGTCATCTCAAGATCTTGGGCAACACAGTGGGCTAGAGTGACGTTATGCGGAACACTAAAAAGATCCTGCTGAACTTCTGTCGTCACGCCGAATCTAGCATTCTTTCTTTCTGCGTAATTTGACATAAACTCCTTAAAGCTTGGTCGCCGTTTATCTTTGATCTCATGTTGAAGGGTTCGGACTTCTTCGGTTTCATTTGAGCCAGCATAAGGGGCAAGACGATTTATGTGAACTACTTTTGGTTTGCCTTTCGGCAACTTCTTAATTCGGTATATTACGTCATTTATTCTCTTTTTAATTTCATACGGACCCTCCCATTGTCTTTGCAGTTTAGGAGACAAGCCACGACGACGTTGTGGATTATAAAGCCAAACAAGATCACCTACTTCATAGCTTTCATTCTTGCATCGAGAATCGTATTGATCTTTCATTCTGTCACTGGCTAACTGGATGTGTTGTCGGGCAAGTTCATGAATGCTGTTCATTCTTAACTTCAGACGATCGACATAATCTTCGCTTGCAACATGTTCTTCGGAAGGTCTGCAGCCAAACTCTAGGTCGCAGGGCAAACGAACTTCACGACCTAACATCAGGCAGGTTGGAGTCTGGCCTGTAGTTTCATTCACGGCCGAGCGGTATGCCATTAAGAATAAATGAATGTGCTGATCCCAATCTCTTTGATGTTTTGATACAACTTTGGACAAGTGTTTACCCATCGTTCGGTTCATCCTCTCGACCATTCCATCTGATTGAGGATGCAGGGGTGTCGTTCTGGTCTTATTGACACCAATCAATTTACAAACGTTTTGGAAAAGGTTTGACTCGAAGTTTCGCCCTTGGTCGGAGTGGATCTCCAAGGGAACACCAAATCGGCTAAAGAATTCTTTAACAAGTACCTCTGCAACGGTAGCAGCTTCTTGATTTGGTAGCGCATAGGCCTCAGTCCATTTCGTAAAATAATCCATGGCTACCAGGATATATTTATTTCCATCATTTGTCTCTGGAAGTGGACCTGCAATATCGATTGCTACTCGTTCCATAGGACTACCAACATTGTACTGTTTCATGGGTGCCCTCTTTTTACCAACTGGACCATTACTGGTTGCACACAGTTCACATTTTCGGCACCATCTTCTTACATCATCTTTACAGTTCACCCAATAGAACCGTTCTCGAACCTTTTGCAGAGTCTTCGTAATACCAAAGTGTCCACCTGATGCACCGTCATGTAACTGACGCAATACTTCTGACACTTTACTTTTAGGTACAATCAACTGAAGCTTAGATTCTGTACCATCATCGTTCTCGAAGGTTCTATAAAGAAGATCATCTTTTAACACTAGGCAATTCCATTGGCTCCAGTAACACTTGACTTCAGGACTACATGCACTAATGTCTTGCCAAGAGGGCCTTTCACTTCGACGCATCCAATCCAATACTCTTTTTATACATGGATCATCTGCTTGAGCGTCTTGTAGCTGTTGAGGCTGCCATTGATCATTAATGACGGTGGTTCGTCTCACGGGGCAAAGTCTTTCTTCTAATTTAAGACAGTGATTACAATGTTCACTACACGGCCTTCTCGAAAGCGCATCAGCATTTAAATGAACTCTTCCAGCCCTGTGTTCGATCTCGTAATCATATTCTTGTAATCGTTCTAACCATCTTGCCATCTGGCCCTCTGGATTACGGAATTTTAGGAGCCATTTTAGAGCAGCGTGATCCGTGCGAAGAAGAAACTTTCTGCCATACAAGTATTTATGAAAATGCTCGCAAGCCTTTACTACGCCTAGCAATTCTCTTCTGGTAACGCAATAGTTTCTTTCTGGTTTCGACAAGACTTTGCTAAAGTAAGCGATGACTTTCTCCTGCCCATCTTGGATTTGGGATAGAACAGCTCCTATTGCACTGTTGCTTGCATCGGTGTCCAACACAAATTTTCCTGCCTGTCTAGGGTAGCTTAAAATCGGTGCGCTGATCAGAGCCATTTGTAAGTGTTCGAAAGCTCTTTGGCACTCTTCGCTCCATGTATATTCTTTGCCTTCTTCTGTCAACTTTGTTAATGGCTTGGAGATGTTGGCAAATCCTTTGACAAAACGTCGGTAATATGTACAAAGGCCAAGAAAACTTCTAATTTCGTGTTTGTCTCTTGGTACCGGCCAATCCTTAATTGCTGCAAGTTTTTCAGGATCAGCTGTTACACCATTACTTGCTACAATATGTCCCAAGTACTTCACTTCTCGTCGAAACAAGTGACATTTCTTCGGACTTAACTTCAAATTTGCTGCCCGCAATCGTTGAAAGACTTCTGTCAAATTATTGGCATGTTCATCGAAGGATCTTCCTACTACAATTACATCATCCAAATAAACCAGGCATGTTTTCCATGTTAGACCTCTTAAAACTGCCTCCATTAATCTTTCAAATGTGGCCGGGGCATTACATAAACCAAAGGGCATAACTGTGAACTGCCAAAGCCCTGATCCTATCGAGAATGCGGTTTTCTCACGATCAGCTGGCTCCATGTCTACTTGCCAATATCCACTTTTCAGATCGAGTGTGGAGAACCACCGAGAACCAGAAAGTGTATCCAAAGTATCGTCTATTCTGGGCAAAGGATAACTATCTTTTTTAGTTACCGCATTGAGCTGTCGGTAGTCAATACAAAAACGTGTTGAACCATCTTTCTTCTTTACTAGCACTACTGGTGATGTCCATGGACTGTTTGATGGTTCAATTACCCCTTGTTTGTTCATATCTTTGATGATGTCTTCGGCTTCATCTCTTTTCGCAAATGGAAGCCGTCTAGGTTGTTGTCTGATTGGCTGAGCGTCTCCGGTATTAATTTTATGCTTTACTATGCTTGTTTTGCCATTATCCTTCTTATCAATGGCAAAAACATCTTGAAATTCTATCAGCATAGACTTTACTTTTTTAGTTCGTTCATCATCAAGATCTTGGCACGTTTTAATTATCGTCTCAACAAGTTCCTTTGGATACTTAGATTTCGACGGTTTCTCATTAGTACTTATGGAACAAATCGAAGCCACGGGAACACACTGTCCGATCAAAGTTCTTTTACTTAACTTAATAGCAGCTCCCTTTAAATTCATAACTCTTACAGGAACGACATCTCGAATTTTCACTAAAGCTTTTGCCGTTAGGAACTCGGCATTGTTCACATCTTCGACCATCCTTAAACTTCCCTCTCGGCAGTAACCATCAGGTTTGGTCATCAAAATTTTCTCACTATTACCGGGTATTGTTACGTCACAAGTAGTTATTAAGCTGATAACATCTTCTTTGTCTTCATGAAACGGCAACTCTTCACCACCGATCTCGAGAACTCCATCTTTGACATTCAATACAGCCCCAACTTTCCGTAGTAAGTCCATCCCCAATATGAACTCGTCGGAGATCTCTGCAATTAATACTCGATGTTTCACTGTGGTCTGGCCAATGGATACTGACATATTAGCCTCGCCATATGTATTAATTATCTCACCAGTTGCTGTTCTAAGCTTTACTGTTGCAGGCGATAATTTAAGATGGTCTCGTACTACTTCTGGCCGTGCTATAGTTCTTGTTGCACCTGTATCTACCAAAAACGATATACATGTATTATTAATACGACCTTCGATGTACAAGCTATGAATTCCACCGGAGGACGTAATGTTAACAGTTACTATGGGGGCTGTGTTTCTCGAGGTCGGCAGTTGCCCCTTAGTGTCGACCCGTTCTAGTTTTCCGACTGTTGTATCATTTTCTTGCAATTACGGCGAATGTGACCTACGTCACCACAATTCCAACATCTGGGCTCGCGTCTCTTCGGCATCGTGTTATGAACTATTTTTCGTACCATTTCTTCTAGACGTTCATCGTTTGGTTCGTCGCCTTCTTCAATAGTTCTTACTCGATGGCTCCGTGAAGTTTGACTAGCTGTTTCATGTTCTAAGGCAATAGCGAGCGCTTCATCTAGAACTTTCGGTCTCGCTAGTCGTAAAGCTTTCTGTAATTCACTTTCTTTTAACCCATTGACGAAGATATCTACGGCAATTTCATCCAAAATGTTGTCTGGTACCTCCGGATAAGCCAACCGCACTATACGAGCAATATCTGCTTCAAACTCTTGCAAATTTTCACTTGCTCGTTGAACTCTACTTCTTAGTTGCGCCTTGTAGACTTGTTGTAGATGGGCATCTCCGTAACGTTTGTCTAGTCGAGTAAACAAGGTCTGGTAACATTTTTCTTGACCCTTAGGAATCGATCTTAGGATATCCGCAGCATCACCTCGTAAAGCAGCAGTCAAGGAAACGGCTTTTTCTTGTTCTGTCCAATGATTGGCTGTCGCAATAGCTTCAAATTGTCTAAGGTATATGGACCAAGAGGACTTTCCATCAAACGGTGGCAATTTGAATCTCATATGATGTGTCGTTTCGTCTCTCGGTGATTCTTCTTTCACTACCGGATCTAAGGCTACCGTATTAACGGGTGGTAGCACTTTCGTATTAGTTATCATGGTCTCTAATTGTTTGATCTTCTTTTCTACTTTATCGAATTTTTTAGAGACTTCTTCAAACTTCTCACTGTTCTGAATGCATACTTCGTCGAATCTTCTAGACATATTTTCGAATTTCTCGTCGTTTTGTCTAGCTGTTTCTTTAATAATTTGAGACGTTTCATTGAATCTTTCATCATTTTTTTTTGAAGATTCTTCAATCATTTGAGACGTTTCATCGAATCTTTTGGAAACAGTCTCGAATTTATCATCATTTTTTTTTGAAGATTCTTCAATCATTTGTGACACATTTTTTATTTTTGTTAAAACTGCTTCCTCTGCTGACTGGAACTGGAATATCTCTGGGTCGTCTCCATTCTTGTTCAGAACAGTCTTCAGTCGTTCTTGGAGTATCTTCTTGGACCCGCTGCAGTCTTCATCGCGTTCTTCTAGTTGCTCACGCAACTGTTTCACTGAAAGTTCTACTAGCAGCATCTTTGTACAGGCACACACGTACTTTTATAAATGTTCTTTCGTACAACGATCACTACCGAACTACGCGGATGTTCCCGACGAACAATACTTTTCAAAAGTTCAAAAGTCTCTTTTTTTCACTGTTAAATTTATTTTTAAATAAATCAATTGTCCTCACACGGTGACACCAACTGTACCGTTTTTAAATAAAACGAGCGGTTCGAATTTATATAAATATATTTATTTATAACTTTACAGTTCCGTATTCTCTTATCAACTAAACTTAACTCCTAATTTCGTTACCTATATATACCAAAGTTACTATGTTCGAGAATATTCAGGATTAGTCCCATCTCTAATTCGTTATCTGACGACGGGTGGAATTTTACAGCGCTTGATATATGACCGGTAATTTCTCGATCCTTCGAGATGCATCGGTTAAATGGCCATGCCGAAAGCATATTCGTAACATCTGTTTTTAGCAGCATTGCGAAGCATTTCATAACTGTGGATTCCTGTCCATTGTCGAATATTGCACAGCCATGACATTTTTTTACGTCCGAGACCTCTCCTCGTTTTGTAACATATTGTTACAAAACGATTTAAAACCATACTCAAACAAAAAAAAAATCAAAAGATGGCAACAAACTTGAAACAACACTCGATCAAGGCTATACGAAGTCAATAAACATCCACATCTTTGGAAACCAAAAATAAAAGATAGGAGAGAGCAAGTGATGCTTACCCGTCTCCGTATCCGCCATACACGACTCACTCATGACTAGTTATTACAGCGCAAAAATAAACCAATGCGTGAAGTGTGCAATAGTGTTCCAACGGTAAAACATTTTTTAATACAGTGTCCCAAATGTAACAGTGAACGACTCAGATACAACATACCCAACTCCCTAAGATATGCCCTAAAAGAAAATACAGATACCCTAAAAATATTTTCCTATCTTAAAGAGTGTCAACTTTTCAAAAGATACAAAACGTATATTATAGTTATTATATACGTATATTATACATAGATATTATTACTGTTATTATTATTATTGTAAACTAATGTATATTCACTTATTGTATCAACTCATTAATCCTAAATACGCTAATGACCCTGCGCGGTTGATGCGTTAATAGAAAAAAAAAAAAGATGCGAGATGTTTACTCATCTGGTAGTTTTCTGTATTCCAATATATCTCAGTTTTTAAAATATTAAAATAATTTTAAATACCTTATTAAAAATAAGGTATTTAAACAAACTTCTAAAATTATCCCCAGTGGTATAACAGTACGTATTCAAAAGATAATTTAAACTTTTACTTGGATGTAGTCTTACGCAAAGAACAACTTTACAATACTCGCATATATGCTAGTAATTAGCTGATCTTGTATAATATAAACTCACAAGTTAATTAACATCAACAACCAACAGAAAGAAAAATTACCATCCCTTTGGGCGAGTTCAAATCTGCGTTCAACAAAGAGCAAGTTTGTTCTAGTTGAATAGAAAAAATCCAGCCACCAATTTGAGCGTAATCTCTTTGTGCTATGTTTATGTATGTGCATGAGGCTCTGAACGGGTAGGGAATTTCGTGGAGCTTTGTTACCATACAGAGAAATCTTTTATAACAATCTCGGCAAATGGGGCGAAAGTCAAATATAAATGTACCCGAGAGTTGCGAAGAATAAGGAAAGTAAAGTGTGTTTGCAATTGCAAGCTATTCAGATGTTTAGTATTTAAGTTGACAACAGGTGGAGAGAAGTAGATGGTCTATAAATAACTTTTTTGTCATTTTCTTATTATTGACTACACGAAATGCATTATAAAAGAAAAAAGTTAACTTACGTGACCTACATTTACGCAAAAGTTGTCGTAATTACTTTGTTCGTATTTACGCAAATATTACTTTCATAATAAATTTAAAGGATATGTCAACTAAAATATTACGTTAAAATAAAAATGTATTATTAAGAATTGGAAGGTTCTATTTCCGTCCTCCTTTTTTCTCTGTAATTAATACTTCCTTGGTTAAACTTTTAAATAGCATGTTTCTACCCTGTGTAATTTTACCACCAGAATGACACCTCCTTTCTTTTTAAAACACAGGATATGTTTTCCTTCTTTAACACATTCGCGGACACCTAGTTTTTATAGGGGGTCGCAAAAAACACACTTGTAAAAATTTTAAAATTTGGTAATTTTCTGTCATAAAAAGTAGTTTCATAATATTTTAGAATGTTTAGGTTGTTTTTTATAAAAAAAAACAAGGTGCGGTAACTGCCGCTATATCCATATATTTCACAAAAGTTGTGCAACTAGACAAAGCGGTACATGCCGCTCTCGATTAGTAAATGCAACTAAATCTTTATTTCTGTAAAAAATAATAAAGATATATCTTTATAACGAAAATATAATACAGAGATACGCTTATATTAAACAATTTAATTTTTGTGGTACAGTTCAAAACACGGTACAATGCAAAGTGCTGGTTTATCGGCACAAGTTCTACACAAGTATTCCTTGCGTTTTTTGTTTCGTAAACACCACTTGCACCTCACATATTCGAGGTCGCGTTTCAGTCGCAAAGCTCCCTTCTGCATCAGTTTTCTTCCATCATTCATATCTTCTGGAATATTCAATAATTCTCTTACCAAATTTTCTCTGTATTCCAAAAGGGTCAGTTATTTTTGTACTTCTTCATTGCATAGTAGGAATTCCATATAGCTACATCCAGTAAGTAAAACATCACTTTTTTATACCCCCTGATAGTTTTCCGTGGAGAAGAATAATAACTCACCATTTGATCGCTCCTGTGCTTGACATGTACTCATTTTACCTGGCAACTTCTTCAGGTTTTATTACTGTCCTTCCAAACCTGTTCTGTACATTTATAAGTTTTGGGTGATATTTGGTTGTTACGCAGAGTACTTCCCTTTTATCCTTCCACTTTGAAATATAGATGTTACCGTCTCTTCGCCATTTGTGTTCTCCTTTCTTTAGATTGATGTTTACAAGTGCTTTTGTATTTTCTTTTTTGTTTCGTCTAAGAGTTCCTGTAGAATAAGTTTTTCTTTCCAAAAGGGATTATGACAGCAAAATGCTGCTGTAGAAGTTATCAAAGAATAAATGATGGCCTTTATCCAAATAAGGTTCCATAAGTTGCAGTACTAACGACTCAATTTTAGATAATCCTTCAACATCTTCGGATTTTCCTTTAAATAAATAAATGTTTATATTCAATACGTATCCGTCTGCTGTACATAGCTAGCAGAACTTAATACCATATTTAGCTTTTTTTCCTTTGATATACACCCGAAAACTCAGACTACCTCGAAAGAGAAGCAGTGATTCATCCAGTGAAATTTCTTCTGCAGGGTAATAAGCTTTTTAAAAATTAAGTAGTAGTTTGTCGAGCAGTGGATTGACTTTTTTCAGTGAATCAGTTACTGTTGTTATCTTCTACCAGATAGGGTGTAATAAAAAACTAGTGCATAATAAAGTGGATGCATTAAAAACAAACTTCCCTAGAGAGGAGTATTTTATTTGACCCTGTAATATACATACAGCTTAAAATAATTGAAGTTCCTCCATAGTAAATGGCCTAATGCATGCTTGTCTGCTGTATTTTTGTTTAGGTTGGGCCTATTTACATTAGTCAATATTTTAATATATTTGTTCATTGAATTAAGAATTAGCTGCATAATTTCTTGATCCCAAAATTTAAACAAATAGTCTGTAGCTTTAGGAGTATCTGTTTCAAAATTTAGATTAAAGGCCACTTTGGGAATCGTCAAACAAAAATCTGGAATATCTGCGGCAATATCATCCCACTCGTTATCAGTTCCAATATCGCCCACCTCTAGCAAATTTTGTATATCAACACCTGTTTCGTCATTTTCTGGGTCAACTCTGTCTTCGTGATTTTCGTTTGAAAACAGATTCTCGTTTGCCAACGAATCTTCGCCACTACTGGGTTGATATGATGGATTTTGTAAATCATCATCAGTGCTATAAGAATCTTATTCAGAACTTTCAAATTCATCTGTGCTCACTTCATCCATAAGTCCAAGAAGCCTTGCTTCTTCGCTAGAATCCATGTTCTGTAAAAACAAAAAATAGTATATTTACCGAAAAGATAACCTCAACATTTTATTACTGTCTCTACTACTGATAAGCAGCATACAAATTACTAAATAACACAATCGTAATAAAACAATTACTTACTTTTATTATTCTTCAACAAATCTAGTCAAAATAAACAAAACTTCAACAAAAAACAACAAAAATGAAGTGATATAGTACCACGTGCTCGCAGCCTAACACACGTCTAATATTTCAAAGCTAAACTGACCGACACGGACAGTTCACAATATTTTATGTTATTTGCTAGGACACCTAAGGTGCTTGAATAGTATTTCATGTACAAAAATGTGCGTGGTAACCCGCTTGCTTTTTGGCCGTTCTCAACATTAGACGGGATATCGCGCTTTGTCTCAGAAAGTAGATCGGCATATTCCGCTTTGTCCGCGAATGTGTTAATATTCCTGATATTCTGATAAACTACCTTCTCGGAACATGGATTTCTCTTTTGGGACTTAAAAGGTTAGAAGTTTAAATAGATCCAAACCGTTGAGCGCCTTGCTTAGTTAATTAAAAAGATACAAAATTGGTGTCACAGCAATTCAAAAAAAAGGATGGCTAGGAAGAGTTATCCGTGATAAGAAAACACACATCATCTTTTCAAGCGGTTTACATATAGGAAATAAGGAATTTGGGGTAGCATTTATGGTCGATAATAAAATAAAACACTTCATAACAAATTTTAAAGCAGATAGTAATTTGTAAATAAAGACTCGCTTCTTCTACATATTCATAATAAACATTTACTGTCCAACAAATGAGCAAGATGAGGAAACTAAAGTAGCTTTTTACTAATTGCTAGATTAACCCATTTTGATCCCAATGTTCTCATCTGAGTACAGGTGCAATAGTGGCCTAGTAGTGACATATTTTGTAAAAAAGTGGTACTTCACGTATACCATGGGGTCCATATGTATGGAATAAATTCATTTTTAGCATTATTAACTACTGTATGAAAAAATCCTGAAACAGGTCGATTTTTATTTTTAAATTGACAATTTACAGTACGAAAATATTATACCCCTCCAGCACCCCCTTTGAATTATAAGCAGCCCCTCGAAAATTTTAAATACTAAAGGGGGTCGTATGGCACCTTGTTAAAAAGGGATTTTTGTCCTCTGTTCAAAAATATAAAGTTTTTTAGGTTTGGTGCAATCATCACTAAGAAAATTAATTTTTAAAATGTAAAATTTTGATAATGTCTCTATCACAAAATTTTAGGTTGAATGAAGATAATAATGTCACATAATATTTAGAATGTATTTTTCAATGTAATTTACAATTAAATTAAATGTTCAAAATGACCACTATTCGTATTCACTCCTTGACAATATCCGAGGCGATTTTGGAATTCTGGAATTCTCGTTCAACATTTTGTACGACTCCAAGAGTTATTTTGTTATTATCTTCCGTTATCCTAACTTTTTAATCAGCAATACTGTTTGGTCTATTAAAACATACTTTAGATTTTAAATATCACCATAAAAAGTAATCCATATGAGTCGAATCTGGGGATCTAGCCAGCCATTCGATCGTCCCACGTCTTCCAATCCACCTATTTGGAAAACCTCGTTTAAATAATTTCTAATTAGAAGTGTAGAATACGGTGGAGCTCCATCTTGTTGGTAGTGACTAGGTCGATCTATCTCATTTGGATGATTAACATTAGGAAAAAGTCTTCGTAATGTAGGCACTAAAAAGTTAATCAAAAAATCTAGTGTGCCCTCAAAAACTGTGCCCTCAAAAAAATAAGGACCAATAATTTTATTGTTAATGATACCAGCCCATCATCAATTACATTTCTCAGTTAAGACTGCACAAACTCAAAAAACTTGATATTGCTGAACTGAAGACTAAAATCCCTTTCTAACAAGGTGTCACACGATAAGAATAAAAATCGACCTGTTTCAGGTTTTTTTTCATATAGTACATAATAACGCTAAAAATGAATTTATTCCATACATATGGACCACATGGTATGTCCGATTCTACTGGGAAATGTTCTACTAGATTTTTTTAATTATACCCTAGGTGGCACTTCCTCATTTTTGCCGCAGTAATTTTAAGCTAACCTCCATATTTCTGTTGGATCATTGAAGTGTTTGTTATTTTGTGATTTTGATAGTATTTCTCGTTTTGTTAACTTTTATTGTTGTAAGGGTAAGTACTAGTAACGCGAAAGAACTCTTGCTTTAGCTTCAGATGACCTAGAGAGTTACATTCATAAAGATGTATCGGTAGTAATAGTTATTCCTTCTGAGACTAACTATCAAACTGACAATGAAGACATAAATGAGCATAATCTTCAGACTAAAAACTTGTTGAATGACGTTTCCAAGGAAATAGAGGTTCATTACATGAGTGATGACTCTGATAACGACGAAGAAGACAATCTTCCTCTTGCTATTAAAAGAGAACATTTACAGAAAAGTTAAAACAAAACCAAGAAATCTGACTGGACAGAAGAAACTACTAATATTAGTATGACATCTAAATCTCCTATAGAAATATTTAAGAAATTTTTCAATTATGAAATTATTAAACATATTTTTCATAGACCAATTTACATGACGCTTAGAATAATAAGCACCAATTTCATGTAACGCAGAAAGATATAAAGATATTTCTGGCTGTTTTACTTTTAACTGGATACCATAGATTGCCACGAGAGCGCAATTATTGGTGTTTAGATGAGGATCTTCAGGTTTTAGGTACATTTAGCAGATAATTTTCAAATTGATACGTGACAGAATGTATCAAGTTAGGCTTCTCATGAACAAACCAAATAAAATTTTTTAACAATTTGGCATATTTCAGAAGGACTTATCAATTCATCGCTATATCAAGCGATGATAAAGTATTTTGGGCATCACTCAACTAAACAGTTCATAAGAGGAAAACCAGTATGATTTGCGTACAAGGACTGGATGCTTTGTATTTCAACTGGTTATTGCTACAATTTTGACACATATTGTGGAGCATCAGTGAATAAGTCGCGGCGTTGCCTTTAGTATCACAAGTTGTTCTTAAAATGCTTGATGTCGTTGATGCGCCTAGTAACCACGAAGAATTTTTTGACAATTATTACACTAGTTACAATTTAATGAAAATTTTAAAAGAGAAGGGCTTTAGTGAAACAGGCACAGTAAGGGAAAATCGTATAAAAAAATATAATTTGTTACCATTTGCTGTAATAAAAAACAATAATCGTGGATATTTCGAATATCGCTTTGACAAAAAAAATCTACTTCTTTTTGTAAAATGAAAGGACAACAATATGGTCACAATGGCATCTAATTAAACCACTTTCAAAAGATAATCGTTGGTGTGCTGCTGCCAAACAAAAAACTGATGTACCACATTCAAAACTTTTCTCATCATACAATAATTCAATGGGCAGTATTGATTTCTTTGACCAATCGGTTAATAAATACCAAGTTAGTATACAAGGTAAAGAATGGTGGTGTTCCATTTTTATCCACATGCTCAACTTAGCTCTTGGTAACTCGTGGAGGTTACAAATATATGCTGAAAATAAAGAAATGGATCTTTTGGCTTTTCAACGAAATGTACTACGTTATTATTTAAGAAGTTTTGGGAAATCTACTCATCTTATATATATATACATATATATATATATATATATATATATATATATATATATATATATATATATATATATATATATATATATATATATATATATATATATATATATATATATATAAGGATCACTCAGACGAGTGGTGGGTTCTTATATCGGTCTCTAGGTGGAGAAATAAAAGACAAAGTTGATAGGCTACTTTATCTATTTTGAAGATGTTTCGCTTTCGAGTTTTGAAAGCATCATCAGTTCATCTAAAAAAGTACAATATGAGAACCACACAATCATGGAAACGATGTTAATTGATACCTTAAAAAGACATGTAGCAGTCAATGTTATTAACAATAATGTGAATGAAACTAAGTAAATGGACATAATACGCTGATTTTGTATAAACAATTAAGTAACTAACAACATATATGAACTTATAAAATTATCACAGCAAATGACCATATGGTCTAAAGTAAATTTAATGTTATTTAATGTTATTTAGTGAGCAAGAACCAAGAAAATCATAGATAACTTCCAACTATTTTATGATTATTAAGCTTTGATTTTTACTTTAGGTAGCATTATAAGTGATATTAATAAAAATTATAAAAGTAGTGTAAATGAAGTTACCGATCAAAGCCCTACAAGTGTTGCCGGGAAAATGGCGTTAGATGAACCGGAACGAACTAAACCGCGAAAAGACAGCCAACCTTGAGGTCAAAATACTTTTGACAGATCAACAAGGTGGAGGTACCAACCCAAATAATTGGGCGGTCAATTTAGAAGTTTAAATGAGTTTGGATGACTACCCGGTTGTAAAAGACAAAACAGTGAAAGAAACTGGTATTGTAATAGCAACTTCTCTCACTAATCTGCCCAGATTTACAAACAGAAGATTTTCATTCAACCTCATATGTATGTAATAACGTTAATCATTAAGGCTAGTTAATCAGCCACAGGTGGTTAACGACCTATTAATTTCCAACAGCCCAAGGTTCATGTACTTGGAACTGTGATTGCATTTTCATACACTGATTACTTTGATTAGTGTGAATAATTTTATACTTAAATAAAATAATACAAATATTGTAATTGATTCATAGAATCCTTTGCAAATGTAGGGCTTGTAGGGCTTGTCCGACACTTGTAGGACTTTGATCAGTAACTTTATTTACACTACTTTTATAATTTTTATTAATATCACTTATAATGCTACCTAAAGTTAAAATCAAAGCTGATTAATCATAAAATAGTTGGAAGTTATCTATGATTTTCTTGGTTCTTGCTCAGTAAATAACATTAAATACCATTAAATTTACTTTAGACCACATGGTCATTTGCTGTGCTAATTTTATAAGTTCATATATGTTGTTAGTTACTTAATTGTTTATACAAAATCAGCGTATTATGTCCATTTACTTAGTTTCATTCACATTATTGTTAGTAACATTGACTGCTACATGTCTTTTTAAGGTAACAATTAACATCGTTTCCATGATTGTGTGGTTCTCATATTGTACTTTTTTAGATGAACTGATGCTTTTAAAACTCGAAAGCAAAACGTCTTCAAGATGGAAAATGGGGACCAGAGAGTAGTAACAATATACGACGAAAAACTTAACTATGTCTGTTTCGCAGATGATATTGTCCTTATAATAGATAATTTAGGATAAGCTACAAATATAATACATGAATTGGACTTTGTTCGAAGATAGGCCTCACAATGAACTTCTGGAAAAATATACGTATTTTGGTCAAGAAATAAGAATCAGCATTGATAACCAAACATTCGAAATCCAAAGACGAATTACCTTAGCGTGGGCAGCCTTTGGAAAACTGCGAGACACACTTAGGGCCAACATACCATTTAGCCTCAAAAGAAAAGTATTTGACCAATGCGTATTATCGGTCATGATCTATGGAGCGGAATCTATACTAACTAACAG
The DNA here is from genome assembly GCA_918026665.1 of Diabrotica balteata. Classification (NCBI taxonomy): domain Eukaryota; kingdom Metazoa; phylum Arthropoda; class Insecta; order Coleoptera; family Chrysomelidae; genus Diabrotica; species Diabrotica balteata. The sequence continues at coordinate 46,793,075 of OU898283.1, read as the reverse complement.
AGACGAATGGAACGGTTTAAGATGGGAGTGACGTTGCGGAACCGAATAAGAAACGAAAATCTCCGAAGCAGGACACAATTGTTTTCAAGTTCACCTAGTGATAAAACTTTTAATGGAATAATAGTAAATTAAAAAATATATAAATAGTTTGACTTTATATAAACCAGTTTACGGTTTCTGAAATGAAGTGCATGAAGATTTATCTCCAGTCAAAATAAGCGTCTATAGAAACTCAGTAGATGTTTATATAGATTTATAGTTTATATAGATATGTTTGGGAACTTTGATCAATGAAACCAGTGGTCATACTGTAGAAATAAACAGACGAATAGAGATTGCCAGATCAGCATTTATACGAATGAAGCCACTCCTAACGTGCAAAAATCTAAATTTGGAGATCAGACTACGTACCATTCGCTGTTATATATTTTCAATATTATTATATGGAGCTGAGACTTGGACATTAAAAAAATGTAATTTAAAAAGAATCGAGGCCTTCGAACTCTGGTTATACCGCAGAGTATTGAAAACATCATGGACTGATAGAATTACAAATAAAGAAGTACTGGAGAGGGTTGGTAAAGAAACAGAACTAATCACCACTATACAAACCAGAAAACTGGAATACCTAGGCCACGTGATGAGGGGACCAAAATATGAAATTTTGAGACTGATAATACAGGGAAAGATTCAAGGAAGAAGATCTGTTGGCCAAAGGCAGAACTCATGGTTAAAGAATCTACGTGATTGGTACCAATGCAGATCGATTGATTTGTTTAGAGCAGCAAGTTCTAAAATAAGAATAGCCATTATGATTGCCAACCTCCGTAGGGAGACGGCACTCTAAGAAGAAGAAGCTGTTTATCAAACGCGTACTCCTATCTTTTACCGTTGATTGAATAACCCATTCAATCGACGCTTTTACATATGGATGTTAATATAAACTGTGAATACATAGTTTTAGTGTTAGAGCTACTACTACTACTTTAGTTTAGAGCTACATATTAGTGTTCAAAACTTACTTAAAAGTAGTATAGTCTTAACCCATTAGCTGCCATGAGACAGTGCATCTGACACTTTAAGGTTAATTTTTACATTATCGGTAATTATTTTATTTTCAGCAAACGGTATCTGTTTATTTTGTTTCTTGTCAATAAGTAAACAAATTTGAAAATAATCTGTAAGTTGACACCTTTTAACTCTTTATTTTGGGTATATTTGGGTATATATTGTTATAGTTTGTTTAATGCGTAATCTTTATTTACCATTATTATAAATTAAAATATCCACCATCGTTACTAATTAAAATTTTTCACTACTTCTACCACTCATACAGTATAGATAATATTCCACATGCTTCTCATTTTGATACTTTATTTCAACGAGACCATTCGCTTTTTGCCTTTTTTCGACTCTTGATTCAATTGCGATTTTTATAAATATTTTTTTTTATAATATTATCAACGATATAGGAATATAAAATAATAAAAATTGGGTCATGGAATCGTCAGAGGAGGAACTGATACTCACCTAAAAAATAAAAATGCTGTTGATGTTGAAGTGCTCCGACTTTTGGGACCGGTGTGGCCGTGCCGCTAAGAATTTTAATAAGAGACTTTCATCTTTCCTCGAATTCCTCTAAGGTGGTTTTCATTAGGGAGTTGAAACTCCTAAGAATACTGTTATGATTTTTAAAAAAGTTGACGGGTTGTTAAGTAAAAATGAAGCTCTCTATGCTCGAACTATTTTACGAGGTAATGAATAACTGATTCAATGACTCTTTCAGAAGTAATTGTAATATAGAGCCCTCCATACACCTCTTTATAGCAAAATGGCTATAAAGAGTAGCCGGACGGTATTCCCTTTTAAAATTATTATTAAGTATTTTTAGTTGGCCATTTTCTTTTAATTTATATATAGTAACATGGGCCAATACCAAATTTCATATTTAATTTTTGATTTACACAAAAGTTGAAAACGAGTTTCATGAATGTTTTTTTTACTATATTTATTAGTAAAGTTACTTTGATATTATATCATAAAGTTAATAAATTAGCCCAGTAATTTCTGGCCACAATTAATTAAAATATCGGCATACAAAATATTAATAATCACAACATAGTCAAGGGTAGTAGATATTAAGTAGGTTGTCTCGTAACTATAAACCAATCAAATGTTCGCTTTTTAAAGGCGGGAATACGTCTCCCACACGACACTTTTAAAATTGCCACAAGCTTCGACGCTAACAAAAGTTTCAAAAACTTAGGTTTTGCAATATATTTTGGGATTTTCTTGGGTATAGGGATGTTAAGTGGTTCTTTTATTAGTAATTATATCAATTTTTTTAAATCAATAGTCTGATGACAAAAAATAGAATGGATTATATTGATAATATTGTGTGTTTTAAATGGAGATAACAGTTTATTTCGCACAAACCCCCACCCTCCAAAAAAAACAGTAAAAAAAGTTCAAAAGCAAAAATACTAAATATGTACGAACTTACTTATTATGTTTTTTTCTGGAATTTGCAGCATTCTTATCATATCTAGTAGTAGGCAAAAAAACAAATAGGTAATATACATAATTTATTATTAGATTAAAATACAAAGAATGATTAGTCATTCAAGAACAAATCTTCAACCTCCGTAGCAGAGATGGCACCTGAAGAAGAATAAAGTAAATAAACAAAACTTGTAATAACTAGTTTGTACATAATAATATATAGGTATTTTATTTTAGGTATATTTACCATCTTTTTTTAACTGTTTTGGATGATAATTCAGTAAACGAGCTTGCAGTTCATCTTCATAATATGACAGTAGGAAGTGCTTACTACATATTTTCTTGTTTTTAGGGACCCACTGATCTTTCCGGCAACATTTTATGACCCATTGTTTGATGATAACGTTGGGGTCTTTGGGAAACGTGAAAAGCATTAAGCATTTTGTTTTCATCTGCATCAAGAATCTTTGAGTTGCTATTACAGGTAGCTATACTATATATGTTACAGCCACTCATCTTAAAAATATTTCATTAATATAACGTACAAAACTACATATAATTGTTCACAAATCTTGATATCACGGCTACGAAAACACACTTCACAAGTGTTTTTGTACACAAATAACTAAATAATAAGTCTCTATAAATAATATTGTACTTAAACCTATACTTAAAAATAAAAACTAAACAATAACTATACAAATAAACGAACTAATGATACTATAGGAAAATTCCACAAAAATTATACTAATACGATAAAATGCAACAAGGCATAAGACAACAACAAACTTGAACTTAAACTCAGACGTGCAGACAACTGTCCATCAACTGTCAAATTTGGCTTTTTCGTATGAGTGACGTAAGCATTCTGCCTTCCCCTCGCTTCGCCTACATATTTACGAGACAACCTACTTAATATCTACTAACCTTGCATTATAGTATCCTAATCTGTGCCAACTCAACCTAGATCTACACAAGACCAGCAATCTCTATAACCTAATAGTCACTTTTCCGTAACCAGATAACCAAACCCTAATGTTTTTTCATCATGAAATCAAGCAATCATAGTTAATGCAATTGACAACACCAAAATTGAAAATTACCTACACAGTTTAAGCATAGTAATTTGACCAATCAATATTTTTTGTTATGCACGGCTATCCAACAGAATATGCATTTACTTAGCATTAGTTGATGATTTTATTACCAACCACTGAAAAATCAAAATTAATTAACAATTACAAGCACTCGACAAATCACTCCCAGCCAATGACTGGTACTCTTTAACGTATATCCGTCAATTCCACACTTAATCTTATATTCTGAATCGAAAGCACTTGGTGTCAACCTTTGGCCACCTTTATTGTTTTCTACTGATAGTGACTTTAAGTCTTAAATGCCATCAAAGTATTAGGCGCAAACTTACATAGTCTCTATAACCACCCATACCTTACGCGATTATTTCATTATCACTTATAAGAAGACATAATTTAGAGTATACTTATCTGTAGATAACCAGACTTGCCGAATATAGAAAAATACCAAGCATTTAGCAATATACTGTCCAGCAAAAGTATTTTTTGTATCTGGATGCATGACTTCATTATCTCACAATTCAGAAGCAGAACCGTAAAGCGAGAACTCTATTATAAGGAGACAAAAGTCTTTGTATCCGGATACATGACTTCAATATCTCACAATTCAGAAGCAGAACCGTGAACTCTATTGAAAGTAGTAACAATGAGTTGACTAAAGAAGTAAATAGAGACATCCAACAAAAGCAAACTCAACTGAACAAATAGGCGGGCTGTGCAACATAAAACACCAAGCACAAAACTCCTAACTAACCAAATAGAAACAGATTCAGTACTAAAAAACGAACAGTTTCCGATCGTTCTACACCGTTTCTAACTCATTCATCAGAGCATATTTTTAATTTATAAAAAAACAAAGATAATAAACTAAATTAAATCGAGGCAAGACGCTAGAGGAAATGTTAAGACCAACATAAGAATTATTTATAGACGAAAATTCCAGTTATGTGTTAAACAATGAACAACTAATAGATTTCTTCGAAAACTGTGCAGCATTTTCAGACACACCAACCATTGCAAGGATATATACCAATAAAATTTCTGAAACTAAATGAAAGATACGATACTGTAAGGGTAGCAATGAAAAAACAAGCGATAAACAAAAACTGTATAAAAGCAGTACAATAGCAGTACAAAAATATAACGGTAGACATTAAAACTTGAGAAGAAGATGCTACAATATGGGCATTCCAATCGAAGACGAGAGATTGTACACGATACACTCTACTGACGGCCAAGTCATTATGGTGGCAAAACAGAGCGATATAGACTATATGCTTAGAAAACTGGAAAAGAAGTACACCAAGTGGGGCCTTACAATTAATATGCAAAAAACTGAGTATTTAGTTACAGGAAAAAAATCAGAAAGATTACAAATTGGAATGAGAACTATAAAATGAACTATAACATTTAAATACTTGGGAGTTCAAATATCATCAAAAGCAGGTAGTAACAAAGAAATACATTCTAGAATTGGCCAAGCAAGAGCAGACACTAGACAGCTACATGGACTATTGTGGCATAATAAAATTACTAAGGAAAATAAATGAAGGATTTGTAAAAGAATAATAGACAATCTTGGGTTGTACGACGCTAAACTTTGGGAAATCAATCAAAAATTAACGCAATGAAAATGGTCTATTGGAGACGATGTTGTCGGCACACTAGACTTAATAAGGTGAGGAAAGTAGACACTAGGAGAGAAATAGAAGTTGACCTAGACATAATAGATACTACCGAAGTCAAAAGACCAAACTGGTATGTTTACGTGCAGAGAATGCCTGAAAATAAGTAGCCAAAAAAAATTGAAAAATGGACTCCATCCACTAGAAAAAAACGAGGTAAACCAAGACGGTCATGGAGAGAAGATGTGGAAGATGCAATGACCGCCAGAGATTTAAAACCTAAAGATTGCTTCGACAGAAAACGCTGTATATTAGGATGCGGGAAACAGCGCTAGCTGTAGAAGACTCGAATACAGGGTGGTGAATCGTCAAACGGGCCATAGGAAACTCAATGGGAAATTCTAAATTGTTGAATTCCTGCTTCCCTAATTATTTTACACCAAAAATCATAGGAAACTATTTGTAAAGGACTCAAATATGTATCGAAAACAACTGTTAAAATTATTCTACGACTTAAACATATTCCAAAATTTTGCTAAAATTTAATACATTTTTCTGTGAAAAAATGTGTATTACGTGTTGCGTTTTGTCATATTATTGTTTCTGATATTTGACAATATTTAAATCAATTATATTACATTTATCTATGATTTAAATGGCCCAAATTTTGTGATTTATTGTTAAAAAAAAATTAAGTTGATTAAAAAATGTACTCAGTTGAGAAGAAAAAAGCAATATTAAAAATGTTTTATTCATGTTTTATTATAACATTTGTTATAGTTTTATGTTTAGAAATTATCATATATTATTATTAGGAATAAAGATCACAGTAACAGTACATTGGAATTAATTGAATTGTTGTATAACTTAACTTAACATGCAATTAAATTTTAGTGAATTAGAATATCTACGTTAAATAAAGATCCGGTAGTGGCAGGAAAAGGTTCGCGCTATTGTCTGAATACAACATTATGCGATTTTTCGTCAACTGAGTACATTTCATTATATTGATCGATTTGTAAACAATATAATTTATTGTTCACAAAGTAATAATGTTCATTAGTATTAGTAGTATTTAGTAAAATTCATTGTTTATAATTTAATCATAAAATAAAAAAATTGACAATTCAAATTGTTAAACATCTGACATAAATATGATAAAACACAAACGTCCTAATATATATTCTTGCATTACGTGTGGCCTAACTTTTAGGGGTGGCCTGAAAAATGTATTATATTTTTGGAAAATTTTTAAGTACATTTGAGTCGTAGAACGGTTTTAACATTTGTTTTTAATTCAGATTTTAGTCCTTTACAAATAGTTTTTTATGACTTTTGATCTAAAATAATTAGGGAAGCAGCAATTCAACAATTTAAAATTTCTCATTGAGCTTCCTATGGTCCGTTTGACGATTCACCACCCGGTATATATATATATATACATATATATATATATATATATATATATATATATATATATATATATGTATATATATATATATATATATATATATATATATATATATATCTATATATATATATATATATATATATACATATAAATATATATATATATATATATATATATATATATATACATATAAATACATATATATATATACCTATATATATATATATATATATATATATATATATATATATATATATATAATTTGTATAAATTGTATAAACAAAATAATATACCTGTTAAAATTGCTGTTAAGAATGCAAAAACTGTTAGAAATTTGTTCTCTAAAACTAAAACACCCTTGTCCACTTTGGAACAAGTGAACACAATTTATAAAATTCCATGCGCTAATTGCGATTTATGTTACATTGGTCAATCTGGTAGATCATTAAAAGGTCGTCTCACTTCACATCGTAGCGACATTAATTTATCGAAACACACTTGTGCCCTAGCACAACATGCGATAAATACAAAACATGAAGTGGATTTTAATGAAGTTAAGATCCTTGCCACTGAACGCAATCTAGTTAAAAGACAGTTTTTATAAATGTGTTCAATATTAAAACACCCTAATGCATTGAATAAGAGAACTGACATAAGTAACTTGAGCTAAATATATCATGCTTTAATTTTGCAGAATTAGGCTACTTAATCTTTTCACTACATTAATGTCATATTAGGTGTACTAGTTGAACATTTTTCCATTTTTCATAAAACAATTTATATACGTAAATAGAAATAAAATAAATAAATATATCAATAAAATAACTTAATATCTTTACTTAATTTTACTATTACATATGCAACCCACATTGCATTTCAATACACTAATTACTTTAATTAGTGTTTCAAATTTTATATTAAAATAATACAAATATTGTAATTGATTCATAGAATCCTTTGCAAATCACAGCTCCAAGTATATTGAACCTTGGGCTGTTTGGAAATTATAAAATCGTTAACCACCTGGCTGTTTAACTAGCCATAATGATTAACGTCATTACATACTTATGAGGTTGAATGAAAATCTCCTGTTTGTAAATTTGGGCTGACTAGTGAGGGGAGTTGTTTACACTACCAACTTTTTTCACTGTGTTGTCCTTTGCAACCGGGTAGTCATCCAAACTCAGTTAAACTTAAATTATCCGCCCAAAATTTGGGTTGGTATTTACACCTTGTTGATCTGTCAAACGTATTTTTGACCTCAAGGTTGGCTGTCTTTTTGCGGTTTAGTTCGTTCCTGTTTCATTAAACGCCATTTTCCCGGCGACATTCATAGGGCTTTGATCGGTAACTTCATATTTACTATTTTTTAAAATTTTATTAATATCACTTATAATGCTACCTAAAGTTAAAATCAAAGCTTAATATCCATTAAATAGTTGGAAGTTATTTATGATTTTCTTGGTTCTTACTCACTTATTAACATTAAATAACATTGAATTTACTTTAGACCACATGGTCATTTGCTGTGCTAATTTTTTACAAGTTCATATATGTTGTTAGTTGCTTAACTGTTTATACAAGATCAGCGTATTATGTCCATTTACTTAGTTTCATTCACATGTTTGTTAATAACATTGACTGCTACATATCTTTTTAAGGTAACAATTAACATCGTTTCCATGATTGTGTGGTTCTCATATTGTAATAATTTTTTAGATGAACTGATGATGCTTTCAAAACTCGAAAGCGAAACGTCTTCAAAATAGATAAAGTAGCCTATCAACTTTGTCTTTTATTTCTCCACCTAGAGACCGATATAAGAACCCACCACTCGTCTGAGTGATCCTTATATATATATATTGGATTGACGGTCGTACTCCTTTTTCCGATATATATATATATATATATATATATATATATATATATATACATATATATATATATATATATATATATATATATATATATATATATATATATAAATATATATTATCATTGTTTATTTTGACTTTGATCTTAGTTTATTGAGCCAATAAAATTAATACAACTTATTTGTTATCAAATGTAAAATAAACTCCTTATGTTACCTGTGTACGATGGATTCAAAGATTTTCTGGTTGTCATTTATCGGGATAGAGAAGAAGGATAATAATAAAAGAAAATATTATATTACAAAAAAATTACGTTTCTTTATTTTATATGAACGAATAAAACAATTATCAAATTCTGTCGTTATCTTATCAATCAGCATACAAGAAAATAAATGAAATTTATATTAAGTGAAAACCAATTTTACTTAAATGTTCCTTTACTTGAAACAAGAAACAACAAAACTTTAAACTTTCGATTACCGTAACAAAACGTCAGTTCTTAAATTTGAATGCTAATGACCATGATGTCAAACAAACCCTTCAAAGATATAAATTTCAATTATACAAAACACTTACAGCTTATTTTCTTATTGAGTTGTATGTTGGAACATACCCAAAAAAATCCAGTCTCCTCAATGATGTGATCTCTCCATCTTGGCACCTCGGCTCCTTCCTAACGTCTCTGCAAACCTCCGGCACTAACCAAAAACACCTGATTCACTTCTCCAAAAAACTCTTTATGACACAAGGACTTGCTTTTGTCAACTTGATGCCGTAAAACTACTTTCACATATCTTCACAAAATGCCCACGGTAGATACAAGGACCTCTTTTCATCTACTTGTTATCTCCTTCTGCAAAACTATTCAATTTTTTTCATAATGCCTGTATCCAACTCATGAACCACACCCTATTTTGAGACAAACGACTGTTTCCTTCGATGACCAAATTATAACTAACTTCTCCGGTTCTCCTGATCGGCTCACAAATTCTCATTTAAAAACGACCGTCCAATGAAAAGCTCAAATTGTGTTTATTATGATTTTGAAAATGCCTAATTTTGGTTTCAGAGAAAAACTAAGTAGCTTACTTTAAAATTGGTTTTGTCAATACACAATTTATACATATTTCAAAAGATTAGAATATGGTCATTTAATACTCGATTATACAAAAAATGAAAAGATTAACTTACAGGTAAAATGTCTTCTAATTCTAAACAAAGGTTTTTTGATAATTTGTTTTGTTGGAAACGGAAAAGGTCGTTTGCCAAACAAATTCCTATTCCTATCTACACTAAACCTTATCTTAAATTACTATATACAATTTGTTTATACTAATATCTTAAAATTTTATTTCGGTGGATCTTTTTATTTATTTTTCTTTGGTTGGGAAAGAAGAAACATAACAAATCCCTGCCTTTGTATATGATAAAAATTACTGAATTATGCAGGAATTTTTCTCTATGCAAAAACAATACCAGTATTTTATTCATAATATTTATAAACATCGTTGTTATTATAAATTCCCATAATCTTTCAATTATTTGATCCTCCAACATTTTATTAATTTCTTGTTTCACCTGTTGCCGATATTTATATGGGATCGAGTAAGTCTTCGATCGAAAGATTCCCAAGTTTTTTACCTCAAATGAATGTTCGTACTTTTTTTTCCTCATTTTTTTCCTCATTTATTAAAGTTTCCTGTTCTTTTGACATCAGACGCATCTCAGTTTTTTTCCTTCTCCACATATCAATTTTCTTTCTTTCTCCTCAGATTCTTGACACATATTTACCGCACATTCTTTCTTCTTTTTCATTAATCTCTTCCTTACATACCACTGTTTCAATCATCTCCTTTTCATTTTCCTTTGTTGACACTATTTCTTCTTCTTCTTCGGGGCTCATCTCTTCTTTTGAGGTATCCCCGGTATTGACTTCCTTTATCCTTTTCTTAAGTTTTCTACCTTTTCTTCTTTGTCCTTGCTTCATTGCCAAATTCATTTTCACTGTTTGTTCTTTTTCTGAATTATCAATTTTCTGTTTCCCATGTTCATTTTCCTGTTCTCCTTCTTTTTCTTCTGTTAGTTTCATCGTATTATTTTTAAAATCTATGACTACATGTTTTTCTGCCAGTTCGTCCACTCCTACAATCATGTCATGCGACATGTTTGGCATTATTACACATTGTAATGCATACATTTTCTCATCCAATTGTACCCTCACTCGTATTGCTTCATTTATCGTTGCCAATGTCCGTTTATTTGCACCCACCAAATTTACCCTTGGTATTTTGTAAATTAAATTTGTCAAACTCACTTCTTCTATTAATTTTCTGTTTACCAATGTTATTTCTGAATTGGTGTCTGTCAAAATTTTGATTGGTCTATTTTTGATGAAACCATCTACAAATTTTTAATTGGCTCCTCTTCTTTCCTCATTATTTCCTGCTAATTTAATAAATTCCTTTGGGTGACAAAAAATTCCTGTCTGGTTTTTTGGTTTTAGTGGGTGCTTTCGTGAAAAATCGACTGTTGTTCTTCCGTATTTCTTTTTTCATCGCTGTGTCTTTCATCCTCATTTTCTTATATTTGTGTACGATGTAGCTCTCTTCTATTTTCTTTTGGTCTGTCATATCCGTTCCGGTTTCTACGATATTCCTGTTCATTTCGTCTATTGTAATTTCTGCTCTCGGGATATGCGCGCGTGTTATTTCTGTTGTGATTTTCTCAGTATCTGTCCTCATTCCATGGCCGATTTCTAAAATCATCATTTCCTCTTCTGTTTTCTCTATTTTTGTTTTCCCTCCTGGGAATAAATTCTCGTCTAGTGTAATCCCTCCTAAAATTTTGTCCTCTCTCTCTGTATTCCTGAGTTTCTCGGTGTCTGTAATTTTCTTGTGACCTTCTTGCTCTAATTTCCTGCATCCATGATGCCCTTATTTGTAGTAATTTGCATAAACTATCGATGTCTTTGTAATTTTGTAGATTGATTTGATCTTTAGTTGTGTCATCAAAGTGTCTTGCAATCAACTCTACTAATTGCTCGCATGAATAAGTGTATTGCAGATGTTTTGCGTTATTGTACATTTGCAATGCGTATGTTTTTTCTGATATACTAATCTTCTCATGGTATTTCCCATTTTGCAACTCCTTGTTTATCTGTAATTGCTCTATCTTTCCCCAGAAAAAACTCAGAAATTTATTTTCAAATTCTTGCCAATTTTCAAATTTCTCCACTTTGCTGTCGAACCATAGACTCGCCTCATCTTTGAGATGATTTCTGATCATTTCCTTAGCTGTATCAAAATTTCCCATGTATTGTAACTTCTTCTTTAGATTATTCATGAACGGTAAGGGATGCAGTTTTCTTAGATCCCCGCTAAACTGTATTTTATTTCGCCGAAATTCTGGATCACTATTTCCCTTCTTTCCCCGTAAATTTTGTTCGTTCTTGAATTCCTCAATTTTTCTTTCTATTTCTCGCATGTCTTCTTGTAACGCGTTTTCAAATTTTGTTTCTAATTTTTCTAATTGTTTTTTCTGGACAGTCTTAATATATTTCATTATAGTTTCTATTTCTTCTCTCTGCATCTCTAGTTTCCTCTCTGTTTGTTCTCTAACTTTTTCTAAACAGACTTTTACATCATTTTCATATTTGTCCAAACGCTTTTCCATTTTCCTATAATTTTCTTCTAATTTTTGTTCATAGTTTTCCAAACGTTGCTCTATAGTCCTGTCATTTGTTCTATTGCTTGTCTTGTTTCCTGTTGGTTTTCTTCCACTTTCTTTGATGTTTCATCCATTTTGAGCGATGTTTCTTTTATTTGTTGTGTCTGTATTTGCATCATTGCTAATGATTTTTCTAACATCCCTGTTTCTTTTCTTACCTCTATTATTGTAGCATTTCCTTCATTTTCCGATCCTTCGTCAACAATTGTTTCCTCTTCTCTTTTATCCTCCTTCCTTTCTTGCATTTTGCTTTGACTTCTTGTGGTCGACATGTTCGTTAGATTATTTATCCCTGCCAAATATGAAATTCGAGTAATCTTGCAAAGATGAAAACTTTTCCTATTGTCCCAAATGCAATAGAATATGAATTCAAATAAATGCAATAAAATTTAAAACTTTTGTCAGTTTTAAAAATCAATCAAATATCATAAAATTAATCATGCAACAATTTGTACCTAGAGAAATTTGAATTGTTATGTAATAAAAGCAAATATTATAAACTTTAACCATCGGCAAATAAATTTTCAATCAATCTGCTTTCTTTCTCTATCTGTTTAAATTTCAACTACTTAGAAATACTTTCTACGACTTACACGTTGGGGGCCATTTATTATGATTGTTTATTTTGACTTTGATCTTAGTTTATTGAGCCAATAAAATTAATACAACTTATTGGTTATCAAATGTAAAATAAACTCCTTATATTACCTTGTTCGATTGATTCAAAGATTTTCTGGTTGTCATTTATCGGGATAGAGAAGAAGGAGTTTTTTTCTCTTAATATGTGACACATTACCAGGAAGGATCTCTTATAGAAATTAATCTCAGTTCCTAGAGCTTTAACCCTCCGTTAGTCGCTATCGGTCTCACACACCGACGACAGAATTATTCATTTGGGATTTACAAATAACTGTTATTTTTCTATCGCTACTTTCTGTACCTCTCCTTATCAACCAAACTCGTGTTATTGTACATTCTTACATTCCTGGGTACAGTTGTGTAAGTTTTACAGATATTTTCGGTGCCAGAGTCCGTAGCGACTAACGGTGTAGCTATTATTTGTTTCAGAACTTGCAGAACAGGTAAATATTTATCATCTTATTATTACGTTTTATCGGTAAGTTTTTGTCAATTCTTATTTATAGATGTTCTTTGAAGCCAAACAAGTTTGACTCCAACTCTTGTTGGAATTATGGACATGTTTCCTACCCACTATGAAAATTATTTTGACGATAAGGGAAGTGAAAGCGAAATAGATCAAATTGAGGTGGTGATGGTGAAAATGAATCGAAACAAGATGTGACAGATGAGAAAAACGAAAGTGGAAGTAACACCTTAGCGTTTATTGGAAAATATAGCGTTACTAGATGAAAAAAGGCTGTTCCACCGTAAAATGTTTGAACAAGACAAGAAAATTATATAGTACGTAATACAAACTAATGTTTGTATTTTGAGAACGATATCCGATGTGCAAATTAAAACATCAATGAACTTACTTTAACATTTAATTGTGGCTTATTCCCATTTAAACAGTAATTAGTTAAAATACCACAAGAAAATAGCTTCAGAACAATATTCACAATATTTTGTTATACTAGTGTTTTTCATTTTATATCTGTTTTTTTTTTCAAAAAAATATTTTCAAAAATATTTTTTAGTTATTCCTATACACAATATAAAATATTTGTATGAATTTTATAATAAAAACAATTTTTTTTAATTGTCGGTCTCAGACACCGTAGCGACTCTTGATGCTCAGTTTATCCTAGCGACTAACGGAGGGTTAATATTCTCAAAGTCGATTTGGCGAGAGATAGAGTAGGTACTGATAGCACAAGAGTTCTTGTTGCATCTGATATCACTTTTATGGGATATAACACGTCCTATAAGGGTTCTTTTCGTTTGGCCAATATACTTCAAATGACAGTCTTTGCATGAAATTTTATATATTACATTTGATTTCTCCCAAATATCTTAAGGTGTTTTGGTACGTGAAATGAGAATTCGAACTGTTTTACAATTTTTGAAGCCTATTTTAGTAGATAGGGGTTTAAACAAATTTAAACAAACTCTATATATGTTGTATTAAATTTTGCACCCTTAACAAAAAAAAACGGTTAAAATAATAAAAAGAAAGAAATGTGGCATAAAATAAAGGAAACAGAATTTAATGAAATAAATAATTTAATAAAACTCATAAAGAAGTAAAAAGTAAATAATTTTGTACTTAAAAATAAATGTTATTTAAAAAACGAAAATAAAAACACAAAATTAAACGTCCCTAATATTTTTTATACTACAATCGATAATAATTTTCTCAACTAAGTAAAAAAATAATGCTTTTTATATGAGGTTGCTAATTATTCGAGTTAGTTATATGTGAGTTATCGTAGCTTGTATGAAAGTTAATCATAATAATAAATGTTTTTCCTATGTTTCGTTTTTGTTCTTTGTTGACAACAATATATTCGATTTTTTTAGAATTATGTTAAAAGGAATCATAATCAAATATTTATAAAGTACTCTTATAGAAAAGCATTAAGCTAATTGCTTATAATTAGAACTTGTTTTTTTTTTTATTTTAAAGGTGCTATTCAAACATAATACCATAACATTTTTTGTCATTAGTTTAATTATATTGTGTTTTTATTTATAATATATTAAAAACTTATTCGAACTATAAGCTTGATTACCTTGAGTTTATAGGCTACTTTAATCGATATCGACAATGACTTCATTTTTTTTTCTTTAGAGGGCACTAATTGAACACTACCCATCTTTTCTTCATACAGCCAAGTATCAAATGGGATATAATTGAACTGTTTAAAACTTGCTCACTAGGAGGAGCATGTACCATCCTAAAATCTGATCACCAGTTATACCAGAAAAACTCTGTAGAAAATCATCACATAGGCGGTGTAGCGTTTCTGAGAAACAAAAAAGCTGCCTATAAAGTAATAAAGTTCTGTTCAGTATTAAACAGAGTCATATATCTTGTAATTGCTTTGAACAGCAGATACAGCTTACAGATAGTACATAGAGATGCACCGACAGGAAACTCATCAGACGAGGAAACTGAACCATTTTACGAGGATCTGACAACAGCAAGGAACCAAGAAAAATCACGGTTCGTGATAATTACTGGAGGATTTAATGCAAAAAATTAAACAAAAAAAGAGGGCGACACACAATATATAGGTCGCTTTGAGTTAGAAAACAGAAACGAAAGGGGTTAGATGTTGTACAACTACTTAAACAACAAAAATTTATTTTGTTTTAACACTTTCTTTAGAAAATCTAAACAACGTAAATGAACATGGATCAGCCCAGACAAGAAAACTAAGAACGAAATCGACCACATACACTCCAATAACAAAAACATATGCATCGACGTAACAGTACTAAACAAATTCTATACCAGGAGTAACCATAGATTATTAGCGAATATTAAAACACAGACGTGAGTAAAACGAAACAAACTTATTAAACGAGAACGATACCCAACCATCGATGTCCTGTTTCAGAAACAAACAGAATATTAAAAAGAGCTAAGCACAAGACTAAACTCAATAGTAACACTGAAACAAATAGATATAAACGGACTAGCCAATGAAATAAAAGTAACTGTAGCGACATCGGTTAAAAAATATGCTCAAATACGAAAACAGCCAAAACATATAAACTCCAACCTAATATAATTAAGCTACTCCAAGAAAGACGAAACAAAACAGATCGAACTTCGGACAGCTTCAAAAGTATAAACAAAAACGTGGAGAAAGAAATTAGGAACAATCATAGAAACTACACTAACAATCCAATATATGATATAATACAAGATGACTGCAATATGAAAGTACTGAAAGCAAAAAACTCAAGCGGCGTAACAAAAATTATAGAAATAAAAAATAAGAAAAGCCGTCTGAGACAGAAAGGAAATAAGTGAGGCCATTAAAAAATTGTACACTAAATTAGGCTCGGTAAATACACAACCAGAACAACAATGTTCTTAACGAACAATAATTAACACCGGCTCAAAACAAATACTGGACATAATCGACTATGAAATAAGAATGGCCCTAAATCAACTAAAAAGGAATAAATTAAAATTGGTGAGAGAAAAATGAACCAGGTATTAAATATTTTATTTTGATTGACGTATAACTATATAACGACGGTATTAAATATTTTAATTGGCGAAGGAATGATTCCTTAAGAATGGTACAACTCAGAAGTCATTCTACTGTTTAAGAAAGGAGACAAAGAACACATCGAGAATTATCGACCAATATCCTTGTTTTCACATCTGTATAAATTACTAACTAAAATTATAACCAACCGCCTAACACATAAGCTTGATTTCTATCAACCTATCGAGCAGGCTGGATTCAAAAAACATTTTAGTACCATAGACCACTTGCACACCGTAAAAATATTAATAGAGAAATGCACCTAGTATAATGTTCTAATTCATATGGCGTTCGTCGATTTCCATAACGCATTCGATATTCGATTCCATCGAATTATGGGCAGTGCTGGAATCTCTAGAAAATGCACGTATAGATTCAAGATATACTTCGTCTTCTTTGAGTGACTCTCCTATCGGAGATTGGATATCATTAGGGCAATTCTAATTTTATTTACTGCTGTTATAAAAAATTCGTTATTGATACAGCCAAAATTCTCTCTTAAATTTCTAATTCAGGATAATCTTCTACGGCCTGGATTTCTGCGTCCTTGGTTTTTTCCTTGCATTAAATTTTCTAGGAATGTGTACTTTTGTCCTCTTATCAGGTGGCCTAAGTATTCAGGTTTTCTCTTTTTTATATTCAGTATAACTTCTGGGTCGTTATTTATTCTGCGTATTACCTTTTTGTTTGTAATTTTATCCACACAACTTATTTTTAGTATACGGCGGTAGCACCACATCTCAAAGCTTTTAAGATTTTTAATATTCCTCTGTTTAAGAGTCCATGCCTCAACATCATAAAACAAAGTACTAAATACATAGTATGTTAATATTCTAGTTCATAGATGAATAGTAATATCACGATTAAAAAATAATTTTTTCATTTTTATAAAGGTAGATTTTTCTAGTTGGGTACCGTTTATTGCGATACTAGTGTCATGTATTGGATTCTCACTGAAGGTCATATATTTGGTTTTTTTGACGTTCATCCTTATGCCGTAGTTATTACATACAATATTCTTCTTCTTCTTCTCGTGCCACTCCTAGCGGAGATTGGAAATCATCATGGCCACTTCGACTTTGTTAGCAGCGCCTCTAAAAAGTTCAATTGAACTACACCCGAACCATTCACGTAGATTACGAAGCCACGATATTTTTCTTCTACATACAATATACATCAACATAATTAAAAACATATATGAAAATTCCACTATGCTGGACGAAATAAAAAAAACTAATCCCATAAAACTGCAACAGGGAGTAAGACAAGGAGACACCATCTCTCCCACACTATTTAACCTTGCTCTAGAAGACATTTTTAAGAAACTAGAATCGAACAACAAGGGTACCATCGTCGACAGATCATACTTAAATAATAACTTAAATAAAATTGGGCAGGCCATGTAGCGAGAATGGCAAATTTACATATGCTCTTGGCGAGGTCAAGAGCAGACAAACGTAGTAGAAGAAGACCACCTACACGATGGGCTGACGACATCAGGCGTATCACGAAAAATTGGCAACAAAGAGCACAAAATTGCAAAGTATGAAGGAGTTTACGGGAGGCCTATGTCTAGCAGTGGACGTGATAAATGAAGGCTGGATAATAATGATGATGATAATGATTTAAATGTATGTTCCAATACACTCGAAGTCTTGGAAATTTTAGACAGCCTGGTCTAATACTACGGCCAAAAAATGATTTTATTTCTTGAAGCTTACACAGCACACATTTCTCAATTCCAGTTTCCAAAGCATACATATTCGTAAATTAAACGAAATTTTCAAATAAACTTTTGGGGACATAACTCAGAAAATATGTAACTGAATGTTCCTACGAACAGTTTCCATTAGACACCCGAGTTATTGTATTAGATAATTGTCGTATAACCTATTTAACATTCTTTAGACATTTTACATATTTTTTTAGAGTGATGAACTTATTATATTTACCATAGTTTTCGCCCTGTTCATCATCATACTCTTTTTCTTTCTCTGTATCCTCTTCCTCTTTTTTATCTTTCCTTTCATTCTGATTTTCTGTGACATCTATCAGAAATGTGGCTAATTCTCTGTCTTACCTGTATTTCTGTTTCGTAGTTAGCATTAACATATCCTTCTACAACGGACAGTTTTTCTAGCCTATCAAGCATTTCTTTCTCCGTTAAATATTTTATTGCAGGCATTTTACTCTAAATAAAAGAACACTTCATTTCATAAAAATAACAAGTCATTTTAGATACAATTATGCACATTGAAGTTGAGGTAAACTTTGTATATTTGAAAAAAGTCAAATGTCAATAAAATATATTTACAATTATTAGTAAGAAGTAACACAACGTTTAACATTTCACTGAAAGATCAAACCGCGATTATTTTTTATTCAAACTGATATTTAAAAAAACAATTGTCGCCATATTGTTTTAACAATAATTTTCTTTTAGATAAAACCATCCATGCGACATCTGGTTACAAATTGCAGCAGTATAATACTTATAGAATTTAAATTTCTTTAAACTATTTTAAGTTAAATATTCCTCTAGAATTATATATGCATTCAAATTAATGGGTACCATTATACCCAACATGACTAAAAGGGTTAACTTTGTCTAAGTTTTTATTTTGCAAATTTCTTATTAGGGTAACTATGTGTTAGATATTCTCATATTGTTCATTATACTCCAGAGATTATCCCATTTTACTGAATAGAAAGCTTTTGTGTATTCTACAAAACAGAGCAGCAGTGTGTGTGTGGTACACAGTGGTGTACCACACACACACACTGCTGCTGCCAAAAAAACAATGGTAGGTTGTGTTTCTTCTTGCTATTTTTATTATCTGTCTGATGTTAAGTATCTGCTCCTGCAGTGCTTTTCCTGATACAAATCCGCATTATGCTTCGGCTATCTCTGGAAATAGATAGTTCTGTACCTGTTCATTGCTTATGTGTAGCAGAATTTTGCTTGCATGGCGAAAAATGGCAATGGTTCTGTAATTACTGCTGTGTATAATAGTGAACCTTTTTAATGGATAGGTATAAAGGTTGATTTGCACCACTTGTCAGATCTTTTACCTGTAATCCATATCATGTTGCACATATCCAGTACTACATCTACGCCAATCTCTTTCATTGCATGTAGACTCTTCGCTGGTATGCCATCGATCCCTGTGAATTTTTTTTCTTAGTTGGGTAAGAGCCTTCTCTACTTTTGCTAGTAAAATTATTGGTTTTCGCCCCGCGATTGCATGTTTTTTGTGTTCTGAGATTGATACATCGTTTGAAGTGTCTTTGTATAATTCTAAGCAGTAATTTTTTCATGTCTCTGTAGTGCTCTCTATGTCGGTTTTTACTTCTCCATTATGGTCTTGAATGGCATGAAATTGTGGTTTCTTGGTTTGGAAGTCTCGGGCCAGATATTTACCTTTTTTTTAAATAGCTCATGACTTTCATTGTGATTTGGATGTTGCTTCATTTCTTGACACATATAATTTATGTTGTTTTTTTAATTTATAGTGCACATACATGTTATTTTCCTGCGTAGTTCCGTTATTTCTTGAGTATTACTTGCTGTTTTTGAAGTACGTTTTAGCAGAACTTTTCTTTTTTCCAATAATTTTAAGGTTTTAGCTGACATACAATGTTTGTTTTTTAAGTTTTAGGCATTGCGCACTCTTTTTTCGCTAAATATATCCAGCTTTTTATTTAATTCCACATTTTAATTAGATCTCCTTTAGACAATTTGTGTTTTTTTTTTTGGTTATCAGATTCACCTAGAAATATTTTATATGATTTAACTTTCGCTGTTTTGTCTGATGTATTTTTCTAGCTGTTTTTTTTTTTTAATTTACGTACTTAGCATAAAATCGGGGGAAAATAGTCTAAATACTCATATAATTCAAATAAAATAAGCTTCTCAAATGTATAAAAACAATTGCAAAATGTACATTTTTAATGATATTAAAAATAATGTTTTACGACTAAATACATAGTCCTCTTTTACTTCTCTCCTTTACACAGAAATTGTCTAAAAAAACATTTTTTATCTCTATCTAGATGCACTCAAAACTTGCATTATTAAAGCCCTAATGTTCCGCGTAAAAGTGAATTGCACAGCCTCGGGCTTGGAATGTAACATTAGATTTTTGCTGCAGACTGGAAACAATTGTCAGAAAGATAAATAAAGTTTTATTGTTTTATTTCCGCAGGTTTTTTTAAAGAAAAATGTTCACTAGTGTTAATTGTAATATGATGACTTATTAAAAAAAAACTCAAGGATACAAAATGTCAGGATAGGATTTATTATAGACCTAGGGATTTTACTTAAATTCTTGAATGTCTTCCTTATTTATTTATTAAAGACTTTTAAGTGTGTTGTACGTAAGTACTTTTTTTAATGTATTATTCTCATTTTTTCTGTAATCAGAAAATATGCTTATTTACTGACAAAATAATGCTTCTTTGAAGGTTGGTCATTCCATTTTACTCCAGTCACTCGGGCTATCCACTTCCCAATTTTGTCGGACTAAACTAATTCAGATTAAATTTTGTTGATTATTGAAAAAGTGCTCAAATAATAAAAGTTATATCACGCCGATGAGTGCTAATGCCCCAGAGGTGGTTGCCACCGTTTTTTGGGGTGAAAATTCTTTTGTTTAAAATAGTGACTAGAGTCAATAGAAAATTAAATTCTAAATCAACTTTTGTTCCATAGAATTTTGTTAGAAAGTCAGTACTGTTTGAGCTATTTATGGATGAAAACAGCGAGTTCTCATTGAAAAAAGTCACCTTTTTTACGGTTTTTTATGAATAACTTAAAAAATGTACATTTTATATGACAAATAATGCAAAACCAAAATAAAGCTTATAAAAGAATCATGAGATTTATTTTTTTGTAGATATTTTGATATCTGTATTTACAACGTTACAACGTTAAATTGAAAAAAAAAGACTTTTGTATTTTTATACTTTATAAAAAGACCTTTACAATTAGTACAGATTAAGTTATAGCTCGTAAAGATGGACTCTTCAAATATATTTTAGAAAAACATGGGAAGTATTCTAAATTATACCCGTCAGCATCAAAATTAATGGTTTTACTTTTAATGTTATTCATTAGATCCAGGAGTTTTACGGATTTAAAATGCATTATTTAAGAAAAAAGTTAAAATTAAAATGTGCCGTCGATTTTAAAATTTCTAAAAAATTGTTCATATTTTTAAAATAACTTAAAAACTTAAAATTTGTAGTAAATATTTTTGTTTGGTATAACTTTTCGTACCGTAAAACCAATGGAGATTACACCGATTAAAATGGTCCTCTGTTTTGAGTGCATCAAGCTTTAATTTTTCAAAATTGAATTGTAGTTTAGCTTGCTAATAAACCTAGTCTTATAGCAATTAAAATAACATTTTAAATGGCATTTTAAATGGTATAAACTCATACATTTAAGCTTGAAATTAACTGACTTATTGAAGAAAAGCAAATGATATTTTTGGGGATAATTTTGGAACGTGAAAAATATACGTATTTTAAAGCTCTCTCATATCTTAAGTGGGCAAAATAGTTTTTAGATAAATATGTCGACACCAACAGAAAACATTTTTATTTCTAAAAATGATACGAGCCATTATTAGCATAGGGGTCAGATTCTAAGGATTAAAAAAGTTGTAACCAAAGAAATAATGTTTTGTCATCAAAAAACAAATTTTTATTGATTTAAATACATAAGTGCAAATTTCTTTTGTATACAAAACTATTTTTAAGTTTTTTTTTATATGTCGTCTTTAGGGGTGATAGTTGAAGATTTTAAATTAAAAAAATATCATATCATAAGTAAAAAATGAATTTTTAGTTATTTAAATAGAAAATAAAAAACATTTTAAACTCTAAATAGACTTTTAACTATTTTTTAAATAAAGGAATGCTTTTTAAGGGTTAAACAGTTGAAACCACTACAACATAATTTCACAAGCGATTTATAAATTGTTATTTATTTTACTTTATAAGTTAAGCATTTTACACCATAAAATGAATATAATATACATAACTCTAACCAATGAAAAATATAATCAGCAACAAGATTAACCACGAAACCAAAACTAAAAAGATAACGAAAAATTCATGAAACCAGAACCCAATACCATACAAAATTACTGATTAGCTACAAAGGATCAAACCACTTCCTCACAAACAAATAATGAATTATAAAGTTTGAATCAATCAAAAATATTCCAAGATAATTCCTTGAAAGCGATAGAAAAACCAATGAAATTACTCCTGCAACTAAAAGACAAATTATCCTCTCCTGAAATTTTGAAAATGACCTACTTCTTCCCGATACTCACAAACCTAAGAGTAAACCTAAATCTTAAGAAGATATTTCAATTATTCTAAAAAAACTAAAGACAAAATTGAAAATAGAAACCCTTCCTTTACACTTACTTTTCATGAAATATGTAATTTTCTGGCCAATTCCCTTCACTCAAAACATCCTGAACGCATTTTTAAAAATTACTAAAATGAAAGCCAAGAAATAAAAGAAATTTTAAACTTTTATACTCTCAAATAGATCATTAAACTTTAAAAAACAATATCACCAGATTGAAGAAAAAACTGCTTCTCAAGAGTCCTTCTTCTACTGAAGCAACTGACTACGAATCAAATTATAAACAATAAATAGTTAACACATAAAGAGTTAATGCCCAGCACATTCATATTACAGTTGAACTTCAACGGTTATTTTTCACATATAAAATCCATTAAGCTTCTATTACACGAATATCTTTCTTTAGTCATATACCTAGAAGAGGCCCATTTCAAGCACCAAAAATGTGACATTAAAAAATTATGTTTCTTTTCTAAGAAACCAAGTTACAGATCACTCAAGCGGCGGAACAGCAATTTTCGTAAGGGATGACATAGAGTCAACTGAAATAGAACTGCAAACAAATCTCGAAATAGTTGCAGTATCAGTCACCTACAAAATGAAAATCAATATTTGCAATGTAGGCCATAGATCTCTCTTTATGCAGTCCGTCGCTAGCTCCTTTATTATACTGGGACACATTGGGGTATTTATATGATGGTGATTATTTTCCTATCACGATAACCATAAACACTAATGATAAATCAACTTTTCCAATTCACCAGACATGGAAAATAAAGTCAGCTGACTGAAATTTATATCATACACTGATGACACAATCGCAGTGGAAAAAACAAAATCGAGTCAAAGGCGGCCAGTTCTTTGGTGAAATAACGAAATTACACAAGCAGTCACTTTATATAAACACGCTTTTAACGTTTACAATAAACAAAAAAACTATAGAAAACCTTTTAAGGTTTAAAAATCTCAGAGCTCAAAGCAGACAATTAATCAAAAAAGCAAAACGAGAAAGTTGGAAAAAGTACGTTTCTTCAATAAATCCTTCCACTCCGTTAGACAACATATGGAACAAAGTACGCAGAATTAAAGGTATCAAATACTTTCGAGGTAAAGATACTCTATCATATAATAACCAAACGCATTCAAACAAAGAAGATGTTCCAGAAATACTAGCAGATATATACGAACTTAATTCTGGTAGTTCTAATTACAGCCTATCCTTTCTAGAGCACAAAAAACTAACGGAGTCTTTAAATATACAAATCAGAGAGAGCCGCAATCCAATAAACAAACCAGTAAGTCTTTAAGAATTAGAATTTTGTTTAAGTGCTAAAAATTCAAGTCCAGGACCTAATAATATCCACCCTCTTTTCTTACGAAACTTTCCGCTGAATTCAATGCTAATATTAGTTGATATGTTTAATAATATTTTTATATATCATAACTTTCCTGATCTATGGTGGCAAGAAACTATAATTCCCATCCTTAAATATAATAAACTAAAAGACGATTCAAATTCCTATCGTCCAATGTCACTTACGTGTTGTACCTGCAAACTTCTAGAAAAAATTATAGTCTTAAATGGTACCTCGAAAACAATAACCTAATAAGTATCAGACAAAGTGGATTTCGTACGGTTAGATCCACAACAGACAATCTAAAAACACTTGAATCAAGTATACATGAATCCTTTCTGCACAATTAAAAACTTATTGCCGTATTTTTTGGCGTAAGAAAAGCGTTTGACACAAGATGGAGACATCTTATACTAAAAACACTTCAAGAATGGGATGTTTAAGGGTACATGTTCTCCTTTATTAAAAATTTTCTAGAAACACCAACTTTTCTAGTTAAAACCAATGGATTTACCTCTTCCAGACGAGTACTTCAAAACGGCACTCCAAAAGAATCTACTTTAAGTCCTACTCTCTGTCTAGTTGCAATAAATAGTATTAAACATAAAATAAAACTACCTGTATTTACTAGCCTATATGCAGATGACTTTATCTAAGAACAAACAATGTAACTCTGGGAACACATATACTGCAAATTAACTTACACACAATTGAAAGCTGGTCGCAAAACACGGGTTTTATATTCTTTAGTGAAAAGAAACGTTATTTAATTTTTAACAAAATAAAAAATTATCCTAATGTTCAATTAATACTAAATGGAGTTGTCGTGAAGCAAGCAGAAAAAATAAATTTCTTAGAACTTTCTTTTGAACGTAATTTAAACTGGGAAACCCACATCACCAATATGCAACGTTCTTGCCAATCCAGAATTAATCTACTAAAGATTCTGCCAAATACCTCGTGGGGGGCAGATACAACAACCTTACTTACTTAATATAGATCAAAACGAAGTAAACTAGACTACGGCTGTTTATGCTACGATACTGCTAACAAAACATCTTTAAAAAAACTTGACTATATTTAAAATATGTGCTTAAGAGTAGTTTTAGGTGTCACAAGAACTAGTCCAGTAAGTAGTTGACAAGCTCTGGCTAATGAACTGTCCTTAAGCCAACGAAGGCAACTCCTATCACTAAATTACGTTGCCAGAATTTCAGCAAACAACAGTAACGTAACCTACTTAACAATACTTTGCAGAACAAATATATCGTCCGATCTTTACAGAAACATTGCAATAAAAAAACTACCATTTCCTGAACGAATAAAACGTATTGGTCTTAATTTAGAACTGCTCAGTCTTACTATGCCTATTCATGTAAATGTTCCTCCTTGGATGATCAAACCTCCAAAAATAGACATACCTCTAAAAAAACTCCCGAAACATTTATGCCCATATGGGAATAAGTGGTAATGAGGAATTAGACTCTCTGGCAAGCAATGCAACTACCCATCATAGTATTGCTATCATAAATCAAATGCTATGGACTGATCATAAAGTAAATATCAAAGCTCACATGCACAGAGCGTGGCAAACTACTTGGGATCACACTGCTAATAAACTCAAAGAATGTCCTAAGTCAAGTAGGAACCAAACTCATCTTACCAAATAATAGAAAAGACCAAGTCATTATCAACTGACTCCGAATAGGACATACTTTCCTTACACACAAACATATCTTCAACCAGGAGGCTGCTCCAAGTGCAACACTCAGTTGTCAGTGAAACATATAATTGTTGAGTGTCCAGTGTACCAGAACGAAAGAATCGCGTGTGCCCTTAGTGACAATTTAAAAAATGTACTAACGTCAAATTTACAGTCTTTATTAAGTTATCTTAAAATGACTAAACTATATACCAGATTGTAAGAAAAATTTTTTTATGTAACAATATGTATCTTACTGTTTGTGTATGTCCCCCCGGTAATAAACCTTAGTGGTTGATGCGGGTATATTTGTTTAAATAACAAAAAACCTGTATCAGTATAAGCATTTTTAACATCTTTAATATTTCGTGGCGAAATATATTTTTAAAATTGTTTCTAAAAATAAATATAATTCACCTGTAACAGGACATACAATTTAGGTTTGTCACTTCTAATGTTCCTTAAATTTGCATATAAAAGGTTTAAGCCCATAACCGAAAAATATAGCGCACAGCTTTAATTTTTACAATAAATGAATCAGTATTCTTTTAAAATTGTATATCTGGTTATACTTTCTCATTGTTAGTAATTAAATATAAAGATTAATATAATAATCTCATTAGTATTAAAGTGATTTTTATTTGTTGCATTGTTTTTCAGATTTAGTTTTTTACTTTAAAGTGATATCTCAGGATAAAAAATTAAAAAAGACATAAGTTGTCATTCTAACCAAAATATATGTAGAAATGTAGTGTAAAAATAAATATACTTGAAAAGATATTGAACTTTTTTTATTAATTCCAATTTATAGTTCTTAATTAAATTTATTAAAGGTTCAATATCTATAACACTCATTCAATATCTAACTGCTCAATGAAAAACCCCCGTTATTTATATCCAACACCGCTAGACTAGAAACATCTGGGGAATCCTTCCGATTAGAATGGGACCCCATCGAATAGACGGGTATTTCGGTGAAGATACTAGAAGGCGGTCGACGGCTGAAACTAGTTTTTCAACTGCTTGAAAAACCTCGAGTCGTGGATGACTCATCAAAATCGGGGTCTAGAGGTTTCTGTCAACAACCGTCGAAATGACTAGAACAGAAACAGAATTAGTCATAATATATTTACAGTTTTAAACGCCACAATTATCGTAACATTGCTCCCCTCTTAAAAGATGGTTCCTCCTGGAACCTTGTCGGGACTGGAACTGGAACGGTATGCTGGTATCGGCAACTGCACCCTCTTTTACACCTTCCAGTTTTATAAAAATGACAAAAGACGGTTTTTCTCTCCGCACCAATAACTATGCGGATTACAACAGACTAACACCTAGATTTCGGTGTCTCTAAAGGTCTCCTCCACCATACTTCGAATAACCCTCCAATCTAATTGGCGGCACGCTAACTTTGGCATGGCTAACTTTTGCACGTCGGACTCTACTACGTGCTCTCTAATTGAAGTAAGGCTTCCCATACATCTCGGTAGGTAGGTTGGTCACGGGCAGTGTCTTTTGTTACCAGGTAGAAAAGGTAACGTGATGCATCTGGGAGTTTCAAGGTTTTACCGGGAGCTGGTACTTGGCATTGAAGTTCTAAAACTCGGCCGAACTTCCTTCGAAAGACGGATGCCAATCCTGGTGCGTCTTTGGTACTGGCCGGGATGGTAAGGGCCAGTGAGTAGTCATCGGGAAGCACGAGTAGATCTTGCCTTTCTTCAGTGGTAACATCATGTCTTGCTTTACCGGTACCTCCATAGGCACCTATGAATTCCTCAAACTTGAGGTCAGACACATCTTAGACTTGGTTTACTTCCAATTCTTCATCTACGTCGTGGTCACCTCCAAAAGACGCCAGCCGGTTATGGTGTACTATGATCGGCTTTCCCCTGGGAATCTTGCTTATTCGATAAATGACATCATTGATCTTCTCCATAATGAGGTATGGTCCTTCCCAAAGCTGCTGCAACTTGGGAGAACAACCTTTTCGCTTTTTGGGATTATAGAGCCAGACTTTGTCGTTCTTCTTAAAACACCCCTTTTCGGCTTGCGTATCGTACCGTTTCTTCATTCGGTCACTAGCGATCTGAAGACCAACTCGTGTATATCGTCCATTCTTCTTCGTAAGTCGATCACATAATCTTCACCTGCTACATCTTTTCCAGGTCGACACCCAAACACTAGATCACAAGGTAGTCGCATCTCGCGTCCGAATAGGACTCTGGCTGGTGTCTGGCCTGTCGATTCGTTAACGGCAGATCTGCAGGCCATTGTGAAGAACGGAAGATATTGGTCCCAGTCTCGATGATGATTAGACACCATCTCTGTCAAATACTTGCCAACTGTCCTATTCATCCGTTCTACCATACCAACCGAATACGGATGACAACCCGTAGTTCTTGTCCTCTTCATACCTAGTCTATCACATATTGCTTGGAATAGATCGCTTTCGAAGTTCCTGCCTTGGTCACTATGGATTTCCAAAGGCACTCCAAATCGGCTGATATATTCTTGGATCAACTTATCTGCAACGGTGGCGGCCTTCTGGTCTGGAAGTGCGTAAATCTCGACCCACTTAGTGAAGTAATTACTACCCCATTACTACCAACATATACTTGCCTCCATTATGACTTTCTGGAAATGACCCAGCAATGTCCAAAGCTATTCTTTCAAACGGGCTTCCAACATTATATTGTCTCGTAGCAGCTCTCCTACAAATAGTACATTTCTTACACCAGTC
Source organism: Diabrotica balteata (assembly GCA_918026665.1). Lineage (NCBI taxonomy): Eukaryota > Metazoa > Arthropoda > Insecta > Coleoptera > Chrysomelidae > Diabrotica > Diabrotica balteata. The sequence goes on along the minus strand of OU898283.1, from coordinate 46,764,474 downwards.
TTTTACATCGTCGGAACTGTTTATTCAATAAAACCGTTCCCGAATTCGCTGAAGGGTCTTCTTTACACCAAAATACCCTCCTGATGGACTGTCGTGTCTGTGATGAACTGACCAAGTACTTTGGCTATTCTGCTCTTTGGGATCACCAACTGTCTTCTTTTTTCTGAACAGTCAGCAAGCCATCTTCCATAATAAATAAGTCCCACTGGGCCCAATACGTCTTAACTACTGATCCTAGGTTTGATATTTCTTGCCAAGGTGGTCGACGATTCTCCTCTTCCCATTTTAGAATTTTCTGTACAATTGGATCTCTCTCTTGTTCTTCCCTTATCTTGGTAGGCGTCCAGTCATCGTTGACCATCGTCGTTCTTAGCACTGCTGCTTTCTTGGATTCCGTTTTGTTGCAGTGGGAACACTCTGCTGGGCATGGCCTTCTGGAAAGAGAATCAGCGTTTCGGTGGCTAACTCCGGCTCGGTGCTCAATCTTGAAATCGTATTCTTGGAGTCGTTCGATCCACCTGGCTATCCGACCCTCTGGATTCTTAAACTGCATCAACCACTTAAGGGTGGCATGGTCGGTTCGGATTAAAAACTTCCTTCCATAGAGTTATTAATAGCAGTGCTCTACTGATTTTACTACTGCCAGAAGTTCTCTTCTCGTGACGAAATAATTCCACTCAGGTTTTGGGAGAACTTTGGGAGAAATAAAATATCCAAGAACTCTTTCCTGTTTTCCTTGAATCTAAGACAGCACTTCTCCAATTCCCACATTACTTGCATCTATATCTAAGATGAACTCTCCTTCTGGCAGTGGATACCCTAAAATTGGTGCTGTGATTAAATGCTTTTTAAGGTCTTAAAGGCATTTTGGCAGTCATTATCCCAGCGGTATTCGCTTGCTTTCTCTGTGAGTTTGCGTTAATGGCTTAGCGATATCCGGAAACTTCTTAATAAACCTCCGGTAGTAAGTACATAGTACCAAAAAACTTCTCACTTGGTATTTGTCAGTTGGTTTTGGCCATTTCTTAATGAAATCGATTTTTCCCTTATCCACGGCCACTCCTTCTTTATTGAATATATGACCCAGATAATTGACTTTACCTTGAAATAGCTGGCACTTCTTGGGGCTTCATCACCATCAAGTGGGCAGCTTTAAGTCAATTAAAAACGTTTTCTAAATTCTTCAGATGGTTTTCAAATGTCTCCTCCACGACGATTATGTCGTCTAGATAAACTAGGCATGTTTTCCAAGATAACCCTCTCAACACATTTTCCATAAGCCTCTCAAATGTCGCAGGAGCGTTACAAAGTCCAAATGGCATAACGTTGAATTGCCATAATCTAGATCCTGTGGTGAAGGCTGTCTTTTCTTTATCTACCGGGTCCATTTCTACCTGCCAGTATCCAGACTTCAAATCCAAAGTAGAAAATAATTCACTTCCTCTAATAATTGTGACAGTGTTGTCACTTTTTATCGAAGTGATTTATTATATAAAGAAATTTATTAAATAGTTGTTATTATTATTGTATAATATGTCTTATATTTCAGCAAATAATAGTTCACTTTCTTCCATTGCTTGGTTTATATCACGTTCATAGATACTTATAAAATAGAACCTTTCATCAGCGGCATTAATTGTTGCTTACAAGGTGATTGTGGCTTATAAAGCTTTCCTCAGAGAGTCAAGAAACTATGGTCAAGTTTTTAAAAAACACCACTACTTAACAGGTTAAGTGCCACCATTTTGAAAATTTTAATGTCTGCATTGACCGACCTATTTTTTTAAAAGTATTTCTATTACTTTCTTTAACTTTCAAATCAAAATAGTATTATTCATGATAGTAAATATCTGATTTATTTTGGTCAACTAATCTTGATTTTTTTTTAATGTCGAAAAAATTTTTAATGTCGTTATGTCGAAAAAATAAATTGTTATATCCTGCAGTGTCAGGAAAGAAATCAGAAAAAAGCGCACGTATTACCGCGTGGTAAAACACTGATGTCGCCGAAATTAAAGGTTTCCTAGGTATAACTATGTGGATGGGATTATGTCATTTTCCATATTTTCATTTGCATTGACAAATAATGATCCTAATGTGAATATCAAAAAAGTTATGTCAATAAATCGCTTTCAGTTCTTGTGGAAAACGCTGCATTTCAACGATAATTCAGTAACAACAGGCTGCAACAAACTAAAGGCTGCCATCATTTCAAAGGAAAACGTGTTCATTAATGAAACTTTAGTGCCTTTGTAAGGGCGACTAAAATTCAAGCAGTATATTGCCAACAAGAGATACAAATATGGGATAAAATTATTCAAACTTTGTCTGGAAGGTTGTTATATCTACGATTTTAATGTATATTGTAACATCGGAAACCTTTTTTGGATGGTGCCAATGAAGATGGTGCCAAGGTCACCAATGGAGACATTGCGGATGGCAGCCAGATGGTTGGTGGAGAGCGAGTCGTGGGTTCGAAACTAGCTTTTGGAACCAAGAATGTGTCGAACGGACGAAATAAATAAAGATAGGACAGGATAAGATAAATTAGAAAAGATACAAAAATGAACAAGAAGATATATGGGTAAAATTACTAAAGATAAGATAAGATAGAAAAATCTGAAAAGGGCGCCACTTATCTTTTTGGGATTCAAGGAGAAAATTAAGAAACCTTAGAAACGAAAAGAGATAAGGAAAGATATTTAGGTTCTGAGATAAAATCCTAGGAAACATATTAGATAATTATTAGATAAATTTGGTCAACACACTACCTACACATATAATAAATATATTAGGTGTACTCCGTCCACTTACTTGCCTACGAAACTTAATCAGCCTGATCTTTTTTCTGGTCGAAACTATAATAATAATTTATTGTTATAATCAAATATTCAGAGGTATTATTTTATCAGGAAACTTATTAGAAGTCCAGAAATAAAATTCATTGGTAAAACAAAACAATATATTCAACAACACGATTAAATTTGGAAAAATCTGACGATTTTAAATCTGAATGTAAACACGAGTAAAAAATGCTTTTTTAATTAATAAATGCTTGTGTACATATAGAAATAAACAGTATTATAAATAAGAAATACCTTTACAGATACAATATAATAAAATCATGCACAATTTAAATTATCAGCGAAGAGAGCTTGGTAGTACTTAAAAATTTATCTTGGATAACGGGTACCGTAAATTTAAAAATTGATGGAAATGATATCAAATAACAAAAATATTTAAATTTAAATCCAAAAGAATACAAAAATATTACAAAAACTCTGTAGTATAAAAACTAAACCAACCCGCACTTGGTTGTAAGTTAACTATCTGTCTCGTACTGTTGTTTAGTTAGCTGTTCTTACTGAATAATAAATGTTTGTAATTATTATTTATGAGGAATTCTTAATAGCTGATTGCAAGTTTGTACGAAAGTAATAAACATTCTTTTAATTGAATAGCTAAATCGGTAGTTAACCTTAACTACAGGAGGAGAAATGGTTGACGCAGATTCGTCCAAGACTTACAATATATCACGATGACTGCTGCATTACTTCACTGTTTCTACTATACTTTACTAGTATCAAGCAATGTAGTTAATTAAAATAAAGGTATAACAATATAACTTTATAACAATATTTAATATAAGAGATTCAAAGAGATAAGTGTATACGCACTTAAAGAAAAAATCCACAGAGAACGATAAAATAAGCATGCGTCTTTTTACTCGAAGACTACCTTGCCAGAAGTGATTTTCCTTCCTCTCAGAATTTACAAAGCTTTCCAAAAAAAGGTGACAACTTAAAATGACAACTTTTCCCGAACATAGAAAGGTTGGAGGTAAATAACGGGACTAGTAGTTGAAAACGTAAAAAAAAATAAAACATTTTGAATTACGATATTTCAAAATGATAACGTGAAGAGCTTTTACGACTAAGTTTACCAAAGTTATTAAAAGGAAATCGCCTGAAACCGAAAAAGGTTGACAATGCTCTACCGTAAAATATTTTACTTCGGCCTATTTTGATAAGTACGATTATCCGTACTTTGAGAACTCCGTGATAGTCGGTATGTTCCAATAAAATTTGCTAAGGGTAAACGGGCCCACCCGCGTATATATTTGGGGATACGGCCACGGACGTAGCTGCATTAGGGGTAAAGGGATCAAATTATTTAATATTTTAATTATAAAAAAAATGTTACAATATTTTAGAAAAAATATGCTGAAGGTAGCACCGTACCGACAAATGTAGTGATAAAACTTATAGATGAACTACTTGACAAAGACCAACAATTTTGATTGATAACTACTACAGTTCAATCCCACTTTTACATAAACTCCTACACTGAAAAACTTATATGATTGGTACGCTATGTGCAAACCGCAAATATATTCCCAAAAAAGTCATTTTCAAAAAATTAAAAGTACGCGAAAATGAAGCTAAACAAAATAAATTGAGCATCGTTGTTCGGAAGTGAAGAGACAAGCGAGATGTGCTGATCATTATTACCAAATTATCTGATGAAATGGTGACAATACAAAAGGCACGCGATGATGTTGCAAAATGGTACTAAAAATTATCGATGAAGCTCTTTACTGGTGCAGCACGAAATGCCTATGTCGAGCATCAATTCATTAGCAATAAAACTCATGACAATTATCAAATTCAAGGAAGGAGTAGTTCAGAGCCTTTTAGGAAATTTTATTGTTATACCAGTCATTATGGAAAACAGTCACAAGCTCAGCGATGTTGGTCGTGCAGGCAGAAGACGATATACAACGTGTTACGTAAAAATAATAGATGAGGAAAGAAGGCAAGTAGCACGGGGGAAAGCAGTCAAAAATTGACATGTGGTGACTGTAAAAATTCAATTGCCTTGTCTGTTTTTTTGTCATACATTCCGTGATAAAAATTTGTTGTTGTTGTTTGTTTGTGTTTAAATGACTGCGGACACTAAATCCATTCGCCAATCTTACAATTTGAGGTGTAGTGTGTGTGTGTGTGTAGAGTAATTGTCTTGATACTTAGCAAAGTCGACGTCATTGTCTTTGCTAAGAGACGCTAATTGTATCCGAACGTCTGCGGTCCCTCCGGTGTGTACCGATCACACAAGGATAGAAATTATTTTCATTTATTAATTTTTTTTAATAAACGAAAATTTCCACCCAGGTGGGATTCGAACTCACGACCTTTAGGTTTAAAGGCAGGCATTCTTACCACTGAGCCACAGAGGGGGTTGACAAAAATTTAAATTAGTACTTAAGATAAAATTTTAATATAATGTTATTACGTTTTGTATTATGAAGATAAAGCTTGTTTGGTCTAAAATGTGTTCTTACTATAAATATATAACAAAAAAATATATAATTACGCAATTGTTACTTATCAATATTATGGCCATCTGGTCAGACTCGAAATGTCCTCGTGTATTTTAAATGAGTGCAAGGTGCCGATGTTGAGCTACACAGCATTTTCTGACAATTTAGGACATGAGTCCACGTCGGAATTACGTGGCTCTTTATAACGTTTATGACAATGTGTGAGTCCGTGTTGGCCCCTTATGGCACTAAACATGTTAAGAGGGATCCTGATTTAGTGGAAATATCCACAATATTTATTTATAATGGTTAGGCTTACTTGTTTGGAAAAACACATAAAAGATAGAACGATGGACTTCATAAAAAACACATTAAATAATTTGTTTATCGTACTGGCGTAAAAATCCGACCATTTGAATGTAGTTCAAGCAGCAAACAGCCAAAAATTTTTAATGTGTTTTTTATGGAGGAAAATGTTATACCTTTAATGTGATTGGCTATATTTTGGTGTGGTTAAATATAAATAAAATTAATATTACTTTATAATTATTCTTTATTCTCTTATGGAGCATCCGCAATAAATATGGAGCATCATAACCTACAGCTAAGGGTTCGAACTCCATTATGGCTCTCCCTAACCGTGATCTTGGTTTTCATATTCCTATTTTTCTTCTACTATTTAAAAACTATAATTGTCTATCTTTCTTTTATGTGTTACCTTTTTTGTTCCCTCTCTCGCATTGACAGGATTACCAACTTTTCCTGATTCATCACTGACACCGTTTTTAATGGTTTCTGCTTCGCAACTATTTCTTATATTTAAACTTTCTATCGGACTTGTACTAACTAAAGAAATATTTTAATAATTTCTTCTTGATCTTGTTTGTTGCCTTAATTTTAACAGTATTCTCCTGTCTGGATTTTCTCTAATGCTTACTAAATTCTGTGATTTAACGTTTCGCACTCAAATAAATTCAAATCGAACAACTCTAAAATCGAATTCAACGTAGATATGTAAAATGTCTTTGTTGAAAACGTCGCAAGTGGACTTAGAATTATAATTAATAGATAAAATAATATTAAAGAACTAAAACTCTTAAAAACCAATAATGAAAAAATAATTCAAGAAAATAGTTTTACTTTACCAACATAAAGACCGTTTTAAGGCTTATTCACTAATATGATCCAATATGATTTACCTTAACTAACATATAAAATGAATTTGTAAAGCTCACAGCATAATAATTAAATCATTTATTATATACCTTTACATAAGAAACAAAGACACGTCTAAACTAAAACAACCATTTAGTTCTTCAAATTGTTTCCGCTAAATAAGTAAAAAGAGTGATGCTGTTATAACACTGCAATTAAAGTTTTCGCAGGTAAGTGAAAAGTGCTAGGCATTAAATTGAATATTGATTTGCATAAACGTTCTAACGAGATTCGTTAAGTATTTGTAATTGTTTGTCTGATTCAGACATTTTAATCTTGCAAACAAAAGGTGCCTCAAGCAAATTGGTTGTTAAATATAATGAAAATGGTATATATATATATATATATATATATATATATATATATATATATATATATATATATATATATATCGGAAAAGGAGTACGACCGTCAATCCAATATATATAAGGATCACTAAGACGAGTGGTTGGTTCTTACATCGGTCTCAAGGTGGAGAAATAAAAGACAAAGTTGATAGGCTACTTTATCTATTTTGAAGACGTTTCGCTTTCGTATTCTGAAAGCATCATCAGTTTATCTAAAAAGTACAATATGAGAACCACACAATCATGGAAACGATGTTATAATTGTTACCTTAAAAAGGCATGCAGCAGTCAAAGTTATTTACAATTATGTGAATAAAACTCAAGTAAATGGACATTATACGGTGATATTGTATAAACAATATAACAAGTAACTAACAACATATAGCAACTTATAAAAAATTTTAGCACAGCAAATGACATGGTCTAAAGTAAATAAAATATTTTCTCGGATAATTCTTGGTTTATAGAAGCGGATGGGGGCTCTAGTATATATATATATATATATATATATATATATATATATATATATATATATATATATATATATATATATATATATATATATATATATATATATATATATATATATATATATATATATATATATATATATATATATATATATATATATATAATATATATATATATATATATATATATATATATATATATATATAATTAATTTTATTTAAATAATGTGCAATTATAATTCTATCTCACTATTTAATTCTCTTACCTCAGGGTTATACTAGTGCTTCAATATCTATGCTTTACATATGATAGGTAAGGTCCAACGAATACCGGAATAATAAAAAACATATATGATGCAACATTATATATATATTTTCTTCAATAAAAATATCTCATACAATGATTATCAAAATTTTGTTCTACGTACGTGAACCTTCAAAAATTAATGGTACATACAATATTAATTAAGATTTCAAATCAAAATTGTTGTTTTAAATCTTCTAATCAAAATATTCCTATCTTTTCTAAAGCAATTGTTAAACATATGTGTTGTTATTAAAAAAACCTGACATATAGTAAAACTATCTCTTTGATGATAAGTTGTCCAAATCTTGTTCCTTGTAGCCTACAATATTTATTGTTAGCAGTCTCCTAGATAATCAACAATCTTACAAAATTGTTGCTAGCCTATCGTCTTTAATGATCTCCTTCAAATGCATATATCGTTTAAATTATGTTAGCCTCTTCTCCTCTCGATAAACTGAATCTCTCGTTCTGGCCTGAACAGTGACTCTTGGAATATAAGTAGAAAATTATAACTTACAATATTTTACTGGATCAGCTTCTGTCAGATACACGTACTCCACACGAAAACTCACAAAAATTCACATCTACTGCTTCCTACCTCTGAGGAACCTCCAGAGACTGTTCGCCTTGCACCCTTGAAAAACAACTGTTTTTTTTTTAAATCTAGTTAATTCTCATTCTTACAAACCATCCTACTTTTTTCAATCTCCTCCAATCAAAGCTCGTCATACGTATCGTCAGCTCTTCATTCAGATAACAAACAACAATTCTTACCTACAATTATAAATTTTCTAAAAATTATTTACATGCTAATCGGTTTCAACAAATTCTTAAGAATGAACGGAGAAATATATTTCCTAAATATTCATTCTATTATCTTATCCTCTGTACAAGTCCATTCGGAAAACCCGCTCGCATTGTTTATGGTTTCACTAATTGCACTCATGTCACTCAAATATAATTTACAAAAGAAATAATTTATGCATATCTTTAAAATTTTGTTTACTACAGGTAATCCAGGATAATGGACTTTCATTTCTTCGAAATATCTTTTATAGTTGATTAATCGAATTATTTGAATTATTATATTTTGTACTTTGAAATATATTAAACAAACCAATATTACTTTCGATTTTACTTAGCATAACAATATATATATATATATATATATATATATATATATATATATATATATATATATATATATATATATATATATCGGAAAATGGAGTACGACCGTCAATCCAATATATATATATAAGGATCACTCTGACGAGTGGTGGGTTCTTATATCGGTCTCTAGGTGGAGAAATAAAAGACAAAGTTGATAGGCTACTTTATCTATTTTGAAGACGTTTCGCTTTCGAGTTTTGAAAGCATCATCAGTTCATCTAAAAAATTATTACAATATGAGAACCACACAATCATGGAAACGATGTTAATTGTTACCTTAAAAAGATATGTAGCAGTCAATGTTATTAACAAACATGTGAATGAAACTAAGTAAATGGACATAATACGCTGATCTTGTATAAACAGTTAAGCAACTAACAACATATATGAACTTGTAAAAAATTAGCACAGCAATTGACCATGTCGTCCCTACCATTTCCAACTATCGAATGTGAAAAGTGGTACTTTTCAGGAGAGCAAAATAACTCTTTTTTAGAGAATTCTAAATCAGCGCTTTGACAAATGGAAAATTTTTTATATTTATAAAAATTAATGTTTGATCCTTGTTAGATTGATATCAGAATAAAACTGCTAACCGTTTGCTTCTTTCCACAAAATCACATTCGTTATTTTGCTTTTTGTGTTAATCAATGATTTGTTTTGGTCCAATGTTTTAAAATTGCGAATGTGGCATTTTCGACAGTTCATATTTGTATAATTTTAGCACATTTATTTGGTGCAATGTTTCAAAATTGCGAATGCGGCATTTTCGACAGTTCATATTGGTCTAATTTTAACACATTAATATTCTTAATTGAAAAGGAGGACAATGAAAATAATCTCAATGTTCTTACAAAGTTTATTACAAATAATTTAATTAAAAATTGAAGTTATAGGGTAAAATGAGAAAATCATGTATAAAGAAATTATTAAAAGTATTTTTATGAAAGTACGTATTGATAGAAAATTAATGTAATTAGAAAAGTTAAAAATAATCACAATACAATTATGGAACTTCACGTCCTGTAGATACCTCAAGTAATCAGTAGTAAAATAATGATAAATTAAAGTAAAGTCTTAAATTTTAGATTCAACGTTATCATTGTCTTCAGTTGCGTCAGGTTCTGGAAGACAATCTCTGGCAGTATTAGATGTTGGTAAAGATTGGTAATATTGGTGGTATGGCCTAGGTATTAAGTTTTGTTCACATAGTGACAAGAGGTTTTTTTTCTTCATATCCGTGATTGGGAGTCTTTCGTCGTATGCCTTAACAGAGTTTATACTATTTTGTTTGCCTCTTTTTTGTATGGTTTCAAGAGATAAAAAGTTTCCGTCAATGCTAGCCTTCATGGAAAGTTTGTTATTTTCATTTTTCCGATACTGGTACCATATACACTGTGTGGATGACGTCCCAAAGGCAGCATTGTTTAATATTTTTTTAAAAAATTCTCGCTTTGACAACATCACTGTTTTTGGTTTAGCTATACCCAGTTAACTGAATAATCAGATAATGAAAAACCGATAAAAACAAAATAATAAATAAAGTTCCTCACCGAAAGAACTTCTTGGAAGAAATAATTCACACAATTATTGTGAATACATGCGTTTTGTTCTTGTCAGCAATGTTTAGTATTTTTAACATTTTGCAAATTATAATTGAATAACTTTATCAATTACAACTCTGAAACTAATCAATGTGACACATTAAAAAACAAAATAATAAAGTGCCTCACCGAAAGAACTTCTTGGAAGCAATAATTCACAAATTGTGAACACGTGCGTTTTGTTCTTGTCAGCAATGTTTAGTATTTTCGACAGTTTGCAGATTATAATTGAATAACTGTATCAAATACAACACTGAAGATAATGAATGTGACACATTCGTCATTTTGCATTGTACATATATATGCCTTTAGTTATATTTATACAAAACAAAATATCGAATATTCCATTTTCGTCAGTTTGCAGCATATTCGATATTTTGACCAAAACAAAATGACAAAATGTTCATATTCGATGGTTTAGACAGAATATTTCCCGCGTTTCTGATCAAGCTACAATTTCGATATTTTGTTACAAGGTGTATCACGTTTAATGCAATTACAAGGTATCGAATCTGAAAAACTCGATTTTTCACATTCGATAGTTGGAAATGGTAGGGACGATGTGGTCTAAAGTAAATTCAATGTTATTTAATGTTAATAAGTGAGTAAGAACCAAGAAAATCATAAATAACTTCCAACTATTTAATGGATATTAAGCTTTGATTTTAACTTTAGGTAGCATTATAAGTAATATTAATAAAATTTTAAAAAATAGTAAATATGAAGTTACCGATCAAAGCCCTATGAATGTCGCCGGGAAAATGGCGTTTAATGAGACAGGAACGAACTAAACCGCAAAAAGACAGCCAACCTTGAGGTCAAAAATACTTTTGACAGATCAACAAGGTGTAAATACCAACCCAAATTTTGGGCGGTTAATTTAAGTTTAACTGAGTTTGGATGACTACCAGGTTGCAAAGGACAAACCAGTGAAAAAAGTTGGTACAATTTAATAATATAAACAAAATAATATACCTGTTAAAATTGCTGTTAAGAATGCAAAAACTGTTAGAAATTTGTTCTCTAAAACTAAAACACCCTTGTCCACTTTGGAACAAGTGAACACAATTTATAAAATTCCATGCGCTAATTGCGATTTATGTTACATTGGTCAATCTGGTAGATCATTAAAAGGTCGTCTCACTTCACATCGTAGCGACATTAATTTATCGAAACACACTTGTGCCCTAGCACAACATGCGATAAATACAAAACATGAAGTGGATTTTAATGAAGTTAAGATCCTTGCCACTGAACGCAATCTAGCTAAAAGACAGTTTTTGGAAATGTGTTCAATATTAAAACATCCTAATGCATTGAATAAGAGAACTGACATAAGTAACTTGAGCCAAATATATCATGCTTTAATTTTGCAGAATTAGGCTACTTAATCTTTTCACTACATTAATGTCATATTAGATGTACTAGTTGAACTTTTTTCCATTTTTCATAAAACAATTTATATACATAAATAGAAATAAAATAAATAAATATATCAATAAAATAACTTAATACCTTTACTTAATTTTACTATTACATATGCAACCCATATTGCATTTCAATACACTAATTACTTTAATTAGTGTTTCAAATTTTATATTAAAATAATACAAATATTGTAATTGATTCATAGAATCCTTTGCAAATCACAGCTCCAAGTATATTGAACCTTGGGCTGTTTGGAAATTATAATATCGTTAACCACCTGGCTGTTTAACTAGCCATAATGATTAACGTCATTACATACTTATGAGGTTGAATGAAAATCTCCGGTTTGTAAATTTGGGCTGATTAGTGAGGGGAGTTGTGTTTACACTACCAACTTTTTTCACTGGTTTGTCCTTTGCAACCTGGTAGTCATCCAAACTCAGTTAAACTTAAATTAACCGCCCAAAATTTGGGTTGGTATTTACACCTTGTTGATCTGTCAAAAGTATTTTTGACCTCAAGGTTGGCTGTCTTTTTGCGGTTTAGTTCGTTCCTGTTTCATTAAACGCCATTTTCCCGGCGACATTCATAGGGCTTTGATCGGTAACTTCATATTTACTATTTTTTAAAATTTTATTAATATTACTTATAATGCTACCTAAAGTTAAAATCAAAGCTTAATATCCATTAAATAGTTGGAAGTTATTTATGATTTTCTTGGTTCTTACTCACTTATTAACATTAAATAACATTGAATTTACTTTAGACCACATGGTCAATTGCTGTGCTAATTTTTTACAAGTTCATATATGTTGTTAGTTGCTTAACTGTTTATACAAGATCAGCGTATTATGTCCATTTACTTAGTTTCATTCACATGTTTGGTAATAATATTGACTGCTACATATCTTTTTAAGGTAACAATTAACATCGTTTCCATGATTGTGTGGTTCTCATATTTTAATAATTTTTTAGATGAACTGATGATGCTTTCAAAACTCGAAAGCGAAACGTCTTCAAAATAGATAAAGTAGCCTATCAACTTTGTCTTTTATTTCTCCACCTAGAGACCGATATAAGAACCCACCACTCGTCTGAGTGATCTTTATATATATATATATATATATATATATATATATATATATATATATATATATATATATATATGTTTAAGTGAAGTAAAGTATAAAAAGGTGTTAAACATTCCCTTGGTAACTGTGGTCAATACATTAAAATGTTGTTAAAATCGTAGCTTGAATGTTTCTGTGTAGTAGCATTAATTTGTGTATTACAATGCGAAAAAGTTTTATTTACAAATGAAAGAAAGAATAAAAACTACTATAATAATAGTCTCCCGTTTTATACCGCACGCGGCTTTGGGAGTATAGCAGGGTAGTCTGCTATATCTAGGGCCTACGGTATACAAGGAAGGTAACATGGCCAGTGCTACGCTTCAACCGCCTATTATTACCCCTGGTTTTACCCAAGGTACTTATTTTATTCAGGCTGAGTCGACCTGGGGCCTACAGACATTTTTAAAATGCCTAGTTGTTCTTGCCGGCGGTAGGATTCGAACTCACGACCACCGGCATGCGAGGCAAGCACACTACCGCTTGCGCTACGCAGGCCCTTATAAAAACTACTACCAAGCTCAATAAAAAACCCGTCAACATTGCACGTAAAAAAACTAACTTACAACAATAAAGTGTAGATATACAATTAACAAATTAAAAAAAAGACTAAAACACACTGGCACAGAGCTGAATTGTTATATCAAAAAGATTTCATACTTTACTTTAGGTCGCATTTCACTCTAACGGATTCTAATCCGAAAACGAAAGTTAAATTGCCGACATTTTCAATGCATTAGAATGTGTGGATTTATTAGTTCTGAGTTGATCTAAATTTTGGGGGTGAATGAGACAAGCAGGCGCAATACACAAGAAACGCAAACCTACAACGCAGAGGACACTGAAGTAAATAGAATTGTTAAGTGGAAATGTCTACAAAACCAATACGTAGTGAAGAAAGGTTGAAATCTAGAATTTAGAATGGCGATTAGTCAAGGAGCAAAAATATGAATTGTCAAATAAGTGAGGGTTTATGTAACTTAGGTATGAATCAGTATGTGATGTAAAAGTAAGAGTAAATACTATGTTGAAATGTTGAAAGTAAGAGTAAATACTAGTAGGAAATAAAGAGAAGGTTAATAGGTAGCTGGGATGTGGTAATAAATGATCAAAGGAAACGGCAATGAAACTGTCTGGATGACAAAAAGAACGTCGAAAAATTCCTTATTTGATATTGGAGAGAAGAGAATGGTACAGAAAACTAAGGTAGTCGATGTCAGTACGTTTATTCATGGTGGTAGGATTGAGGAAAAAGTGGCACATTTCAAGAGCTTCTCTTGAAATGGTTGCTTTCTGTGCAAAGAATTTTGACATGTTCATAATCTGGTCGGTGGTCAGACGTAAGAATGTGTTGTTCTAAGGCACAGGAATGTTTATGGCATCTAATATTACTCTTGTGAGAAATTAGTCGTTGCCATGTCTTAGTCATGCCATGCGATGAGATATAAACACAACCTAGTACAAGCTCTTAGTTTTAGGGTTCATAGGTTGACACATCTTCATAGGTTGTTTGGGGCCTCAGTTTCCCGAGCCCCCAAACACTACTACACTGATCACTGATTAATGCATTACTGTGATACATTACTGTGACTGATAATTTATCATCATCATCATCCAGCCCTTTACGACCACTGCTGGACATAGGCCTTCTTTATTTTTGTCCATTGTTCTCTGTCTTGAGCACTTTTCATCCAATTTCTTGACATGTTCTTGAGATCGTCAGTCCAATGAGTAGGAAGTTTTCCTCTAATTCTTTTGTCTAACCTCGGCCCCCACTCAAGCAATCTCTTCGTCCACCTTTCATCACTCATTCGGGCGACGTGTCCGGCTACTTCCATTTAAGTGTGGCAATTCGGGAAATTACATCGGGAACTCCTGTTTTTCGTCTTAAGTGTTTATTTATTACTCGGTCACGAAGCGATATACTCAGCTTTCCATTTTCCTCTGAGGTATTTGTGGCGTTTTAGAACTTGTAGCTGTCAATGTCAAAGTTTCGGCACCATAGGTCGTCATAGGACTGATGATTAAACGAAAACGTTTTGATGCTGATATTATTTTGTATTAGAAGAAATTTATTTTAAAGGATTATTAGAAGTTAAAAATTTCAAACTCATAAAAACTTGTGGGTATAATTAAGTAAAATATTATTGGAAGATGTCTGAAGATCAAAAAGGTCAGAATTGTCAGAAAAAAAAACAAAATATTCATAACATTAGCCAAGATTTTGATGGAATAGTCCTGTAATTAAAGTTGAAGACCAAATTTAGGAGCTAAAGAAAGCAGACTAATATGGTTATGGTGAACCTCTACATCAAAGAGATTCTTAAACTATTTATTATTACATGGTATTTTACTAATCGTTGGTGACAGCGGTGGGATAAATCTTACGGAGCTTTCGTAAAAATATACATTATACTATAATACAACAATATATGGAATATAACAATATTTAATAGTGTCTTTAGATATCTCAAAATTTAACATTTTAAACTTCTTCTCTTGTACTATTTTTTTACTACTGATTTAGTTGGTATATAAATAAAAGGAAAACAAATTCATGTGTTCACAAAAGCAGTATTTTTATGTTTTTCTAGAAGCAAGAAAAGGTAGGTACATAGCAAGTCATCAACATTGTATTTAATTATTTTCAGCTTAAAGTTTTCATATTAACCGTTTGTAATTTTCGACATGGATATTAAAAAAAAACACAGAAGTAGCACTAAACCGTTACATCCTAATAGTTAGATAATACTTAATTAATGCGTTGTCAGTTGAAACGTGTCCATTTAAAATTAATGCAAACAGTGTGCAGAATCGGTACAGTGTGCCGTCGTCGTTGGTGCCGGCGCCATGGGGCTTGTTACTTATGCAAATATTGGGACAATCTCTGCTCTCCGCTTTGGCTCCCAATCTATCGGTGTCTATTCTCTCGACATTCGTTTTAAAGTTAAAGAGAAAGAAGGGATACGACTATGGGAGCATCCATATTAAACACCAGTAGTGTTTTGCTGCCAAAAAATAACCGGTAATTGTAGGTCAAATGTTTTTATACTTTTACTATAGTTTATTTTTATGAACGAGAGAGTAATTAGCATAATTTTAACTGGTACCTCCGACTACTCCATGGGCGTGCTCAAGATTAATTGAAAAATTACTTTGAATAATTGTAAAAAATAAATGAATTATTTTAGTGTTATAAAGTGATATGTGTATGTAAACAAAAGTGACCTCTTTTATCACCCACTATATTAGAACTGACTGGCCTACATTAAAAAGGGTTTTAAAAAATTCACATTTTTTTTAATTTTTAAAAATTACAAAAGAGAAAAAGAGTTTTTAAAACCGTCTAAGGTATGTTAAATAGATGAATAAAAATATTAATATAAAACTTACAGCTACTTGTTACAAATCCAAATCAGATTCAAAAGATGAACTTTCAGAACCAAGATTTATAATAACTGGCTCGATCATTTTATCAGTAATATTGTCCAGCTTCCACATTTTTTCCTCTTCTTTAATAGTGTGATTTACTGCCTTTTCCAAGTTTTCAGCTTTTACATTATTTACGGCCTCCAAAAACAACTGTTTAACATCACGAATTTTAAAAGTGGTATTTTTTCTTGAAACTTCACTTTTTATCTGTGCCCATACCAGTTCAATCGGGTTTGATTCACAATGATATGGTGGGGATCTAAGTACTGTCATTCCACGATTTTTGGCAATTTCATCAATTTCGTATTTTTTAAATTTTTCTTTATGAGGGCACACAACGAATAAAGTTCCTTTCTTATAGATCCGGGATGGTACGTAATATTTTTTGAACTCAGCCAATTCTGCAAGTCTTTTTTTAACCACTTGGTTGTGGGCAGTCCTTCTATAAGTCTGGAGTAATAACTTACATTATCCATTACTATTACACAGTTCTTAGGAAGAAGATCTATCATTTGTTCGAACCATTCTTGAAAGACATCAGCGTTCATGTCTTCATGGTAGTCACCGGTACGAGTTGATTCAAAAGGTTATAAACCACCTTCAACAAAACCGTCTGAACTGCCAATGTGTACTATTATCAGCCTACGTTCCTTTCCTGATGGTGGGTTTAAACCAGTAGATAAGTTATTTACAAAAGCGTGCATTTGACTTGTAAAAGTTTCATCCTGCCAAAATTTATTTGGTGTATGACCCTCGTTGATCCATGTTTCATCAAGATAAAATATTTTTCTTTTTTGGTTTCTCATTTTCTTTAGGGTTCTTAGAAAATGTCTTCTTCATATGACAATAGCGCTTCTTTCTAATAAAATAGACTTTCTGGGATTCTTTTTCCAGCGGAAGCCTATTTCTTTTAAAAGTTTCCATAAAGTACTTCGACTCATTTCTGGGTAATCCTTATCATCTCGAACTGAGACAAGAACTTTATCCAATGTTGAAAATTCTGGTCTAAAGAAGAATTCATGGACTTTCCGTCGAAGTCCTTCTTTAAAATGATACTCTATTTGAAATTTTGGTTTCCCTGGAGCATTACGTGGCATTTGAAAACTACCACATTTCTCTTCTTTAATAACTCTGTAAATCGTAGATTTCCCAACACCAAGTGTACTGCTAACTAACTCAACGGTCTCATCAACACTTTCACATAAACGTTTGTCTGTAAATGATTTAAAACAATTAAATATTAATGTTTTTTCATTAACTGTTAAAGGACCAATTTTTCGGCGTTTACACGGCACTTCCAAATTTTCCATAACACTAGTATACACAATAAACTCCACCTTGCAACTGAAGTACCTACTTTTAGTGAACTGTTAAGAATTTTGAATACGCCACTTGGACCTTCCTACAAAATGGAAAAACCCACTATCACATTTTCTGTGGAATTAGTTTAGAAGATAATTATCTAGTCAATTACTGTCGTAGATTCCTGGAATTAAAGAATTAAATGTTTGATTGTTGAAACCCTTACTTCGTGGAATGCACTCATTTCAGATCAAATAAAACATTTTATTTTATCTAAAGAATTAAACTTTATTTTGCAAATAGGTAGGTACTTATTAAACTTTTATTGGTTATATATAACCAATAAAATAAACATCTTACATTTCTTGAAAATTCATTAGTACCTGTTAACCTCCATCACTCCGACACTGGCAATCATATTTAGGGATTAGTAACCCTCACAACTATTGTATTCTATTCTGCTCCAACTTTTATACCTGGTGGTCATACTCAATTTGAAATTGTTTTCCTATATACTTCTGTAAACTTGTTGACAAATATCTGTTTTTCATTGAGTCACCCGTATCAACAGTTTAGGGATTTGCATACATAATTTATTGTTTTATTACTCTCTCAAAAATAAAGCTGACTTTAATCAAAACATACAGTGCCAAGTTCACACAAAACAATTTAAAAAGTATATTAATTAAAATAAATAAAAAATATTTAATCACGTTTAATTAGATAATAAAATTAAACTAATGAATAAAATAATTTTTCTAATTAATAATAGTGTAAAATAAAATAAAGCTCTTATATACTTCACCGGGATTTATAAGTTTTTTAGTCCATTATTACGCCCTTAGATGAACACAAACTTACACTGATTACGCTACTAACTTAAGGACAGACAGAAGAAAACAAAACAATAAGAAAAGTCTTAAAATAAACGAAAAGTGATTTCATTGGCTTACTGAAAGAATTATGGAGATTTTTGAAAGAGCAAAAAATAGAAATAAAAGTAGTGACAGAAAAGAAACATTTTATCAAATACAAATAAACAGCATTCCTTAAAAACCGTAAATTTTCAACGGAAAATAATAGTTATTTGATTAACCATAAATATTATTGAAATAAATACTAAGAATGAGTCTTATTAAAACAGCCCACGAGTAAAGACGTTAAATTCTAATTATTCGTTTACCTGTTTTTGCAAAGTTAAAAACGCGTTTTGTGAAAGTGTTTTATTTTAATGATAAACATTTAAAAGGTACCTTTATTTCAAATAATATCGACAACTATATAAATAGGCCAGTATTTTATGGCTCCAAATAATTAATATTTTGGCATACAAAATAATAATATTTACATCATGGCATCATCATCTACGTCAACTCAGTCTAGTTCTGTACCAGACCAACAACCTGTACAACCTAAAAGTTACTCTTCCGTAACCAGACAACCAACTACTAGTGTTTTTCCAATAAAAAATTAAGCAATCGTATTTGATGCAATAGACAACACTAAAATTGAAGATTACCTTTATAGTTTAAGCCAATTTACCTTTACAGTTTTCGACCAATCAACATTATTTTCTGTTCAAGGCTATCTAACAACAGAATATGCATTTAGTTAGAAAATGAAAAATTGGTCGATGATTTTGTTACTAACCACGGAAAATCAACATTAATCAACAATTCTTGAAAGCACGTCAACTAATTACCCCCAGACAACGACTAGTACTTTCTAACGTATGTCCGTCCATTCCACACTTAATCTTGGAAACTGAGTTGCAAGCACTTGGTGTCAAACGTTTGTCACCCCTATTATTTCTACGGATAGGGACTTCAACTCCTGAATTCCAGCATATATTGGGCTTCAGATGGCAAACCTATATATCCCCTTTAACCAACCATACCTTACCCGATTCTTTTGTTATTACTCATGAGGAAACATCATATAGAATATACTCATCTTTAGATAACCAGACTTGCCAAATATGCAAAAATACCAAGCACTTAGCAAAAGACTGTCCAGCAAAGGTATCTGTATCAGGCGACACAACTTCTATACCTCACAATATAGAAGTCGGTCAGAACCCTATTGATAATAGTAACAATTAGGTGACTGAAGCAGTAACTAGTACCATCCAACAAAATCAAACCCAAC
The DNA here is from genome assembly GCA_918026665.1 of Diabrotica balteata. Lineage (NCBI taxonomy): Eukaryota > Metazoa > Arthropoda > Insecta > Coleoptera > Chrysomelidae > Diabrotica > Diabrotica balteata. Next base: position 46,744,598 of record OU898283.1, on the reverse strand, counting down.
TGAAGAAACAAATTGTGCAACATAAGACACCAATTACAAAACTCATAACTAATCAAATAGAAACAGATCCAGTACCACAAAAACGCACAGTTTCTGAGCGTTCTACACCGTCCCCAACTCCTTCATCAGAACACATATTTGAATTACCAAAAAACAAAAAGAAAAAACTAAATTTAACCAAGAAAAGAAACCAAAAAAGACGCTAGAGGAAATGCTGAAACCAACAGAAGAATTATTTGGCGATCAAAATTCCAATTATCCCTTAAACTATGAACAACTAATAAATTTCTTCGAAAACTGCACAGGATCTTCAGACCCACTAAGTATCGTAAAAATATATACCAATGAAATTTCTGAAGTCACAGATCTACTGACAAAAATTTTCTCTAAACTAAATCACAGAAAAATTAAAAGTAGATGCATACATGATACAACATGCTAAAATAGCCATCGGAGTAGTAGCGATATACATAAAGAAAGACATTGATAATATAGAAATACCATTAAAAACAAACCTCGGGGCAATTGCAGTCAAAATCAAAGACGTAACTACCTTTTCCGTATGCAACATATACATTCCCCCCAACCATGAACTTAACCATAACGAAATATCGGACCTCTTAGATCAAATACCTATTCCACGACTAATTGTCGGTGACTTCAACGCTCATAACCCTTTATGGGATTCAAAAAAACTAACGAGTCTCGGTAGAAAATTATAATTTCTTTTGGAAAAATTTAACCTAAATCTATTTAATGATGAACAAGACACCTGTTTCGACATTAGATTGGGTGAAGGTTCTGCTGTTGACTTGTCTATATGCGAAGTATCAATAACTCATATGCTTTCATGGGATGTATTACTGGAGCCATACGATAGTGATTACTACTCTATTATAATCCATAACGAAGAATCATCAACAGCTATACCTGAAGTAAAATGGAACTTGAAAAATGCTGACTGGAAGAAATTTCAAAACAACATCCAACACAACTTGCATGTCATAAACCAAAACAGTAATGTGAATGAAGAAGTAAATTTTATTACAAAACTGATAATAGATACAACAAATAAAAATATTTTAAAAATTAATTTCGCCAGTAAATTCCATCCAGTTCCTTGGTGGAACCAATAATGCAAACAAGCAATTCAACAATCCAAAAAATCGTTCAAACGACAGAAAAATGAACAAAACTCTTTAGAATTCAAACGACTACGAGCTATAGCCAGATATACTATTAAAAAAGGAAAGCGCGAATCTTGGATAACATACGTTTCAACAATTGACAGTTCTACTCTAATGACAACTGTATGGAAAAAGTAAAAAAAATATCTGGTACAAAATCACACAAGGCGATAAATCTGTTATAGCAAAATAATGTAATATATAAATCTCAAAAGGAAATATCAAATATACTGGCAATAGGTTATGAAAAAAACTCAAGCGATGCATCTTCTTCTTCTCGTGCCACTCCTAGCGGAGATTGGAAATCATCATGGCCACTGCGACTTTGTTAGCAGCGCGCCTGAAAAGTTCAATCGAACTACACCCGAACCATTCACGTAGATTACGAAGCCACGATATTTTTCTTCTTCCCACACTTCTTTTGCCTTAATTTTGCCCTGCATGATGTTTCTTAAAAGTTCGTACTTTTCACCTCTCACAATGTGCCCCAAGTATTCCATCTTTCTAGTTTTTATCTCATTTAGAATTTCGCATCTTTTGTCTAAAGTTTGGAGCATAGCGATGAAGCGATGCATACTATTTACCAAATTTCTTAAAGAAGAAAATAAATGAAGAAAAATCTACCATAGACTATAAAGATCAAAATAACAGCGAAATAAACTTTCCAATATCGATGGATGAATTAGAAACGGTAATAAAAAACTGTAAGAACTCGTGCCCTGGGCCAGATAATATCCCCACTATTTTTCTAAAAAACCTCACCTACTTATCTAAAGAATACTTACTCAGCATGTTTAACCTAATTTTCTCGAAAAATGTATTTCCATAATCCTGGACAAATTCAATAATAATTCCTATTCCTAAACAAAGTAAATCAAAATCAGATCCCGAAACATATAGGCCAATATCTCTTGCTCCTAGTATGTGCAAAATGCTAGAGAAAATAATAAATAACAGACTCATATAGTATCTGGAATCAAAGAAATTAAATATACCAGAACAGAGTGGCTTCCGAAAGCGTCGTTCTACTGTAGACAACCTTATTGATGTAGAATCGGAAATACATGAGGCTTTCGCAATCAAACAATACTGTATTGGAATATTTTTCGACATTAGTAAAGCCTACGATTCAGTATGGAAATATTTACTTTTAAAAACGCTCAGCGAATGAAAAATAAGAGGTAATATACTCAAATACATATCAAACTTATTAAAAAATAGACAATTTCAGTCACTACTCTGTTTGTTGTAGTTATGAATTCTATTACCTCAAAAATTAAACATCCTGTAGAAGCTAGGCTATATGCAGATGATTTAGTTATACTTTGTAGAGAAAAGAGCCTAACAGCCATCCATAACCATGTCCAAAAAGCCATAAATCAAATTGAAGAATGGTCATTCACAAGTGGTCTTTAGTTCAATACCCTTAAAACCAAAGCAGCATGTTTTACGAAAAGTCACCAAATACAACCGAGGAACTTATATTTAAATGGAGAACAGCTTAAATATGTAGACGAAGTTAGATTTCTTGGTATGATCTTTGACCAAAAACAAACTTGGAAGAAACATTTAGAATATTTAAAAATGACATGTCAGCCTGGAATAAATTTGTTACGATCACTCGCAAATAAAAAATAGGGCGCCGACTCTTCTACATTACTACATATCTACAAGGCTATAGTACGCTTCAAACTGGACTACGGCTCAATTGTTTACAACTCCTCCAAAAAATCGTACTTAAAAACAATAGATATTATTCAAAATACAGGACTCCAAATTTCCTTAGGAGCAAACTTCACAAGTCCAATACAAACTCTATATTGGGAAACTGAAGAGATTCCACTGGCATTTAGAATACAATATCTAAGTCTTTGTTATGTCGCAGCAGTATCGTCTAAACAAGATAATCCTGTTATATACAACGTATTCGCTGACCGCTTCAAAAGTTGTTTCCAAACTTCAAATCGAACTGATCACCCTTTCTATTACCGTCTACATACCTACTTGTTAACAATGGGTATCCATTTTCCAGACACCTACGATATCTCTTTAATTCAAACCCCTCCTCCTTGGACAATTCGACTTCCCTCTACTGACACGAGCTTATTGCGCCTAAATAAATCAGAAACGCCAGCAAGTCAAATTAATCAAGAACTTCTAAAAATATTAAGCAAATATGGTAGCTGTTTCAAAGTTTACACCGATGCCTTTAAAACCGAAGACGAAACTGGGGCAGCAATCTACTCATCAAATTATACAGAAGCTTACAAATTACCTTCATATACAATAACGTTCTCAGCTGAACTGTATGCGATACTAAAAGCAGTAGTTCTGATTCTAACAAAAATAAAAAGAGAAATATTATTATTACAGATCCTCTCAGCCCAATAATGGCATTAAACCAAGTCTACTGTAATGATCCACTACTCCTTCCCATTAAAAAGGAACTAAAACATGCAGAAAATATGAACATTTTATATGGGTAACGTAGCATACTGGAATCGAAGGAAACGAGGTTGTAGATAAAATAGCAAAAAATGTACCTGCTAACGCAAACGCAGAAGAGAATACGAAAGTTTTTCACACCGACCTGAAAGCATTTTTTAAAGAAAGGATTACTTCAAAATGGCGGGATACATGGAAGAGCTCCCCAACCAAGCTGTACAAAGTTGATAAGAATCATAAAAAATTCCCAAAATTTAACAATAGAAGACAACAAGTAACCTTCACTCGCCTCCGGATTGGCCATACTCGGTTAACACACGACTACCTATTAAAACGTACTGATAAACCTGTGTGTGACATGTGTAAAAGTGTCTTAACGGTAAAACATTGTTTATTGCAGTGCCCCAAGTACGACGTGCAACGTAATAGTATATTACATAACGAGAGTTGTAAGAAGCTTATTACATGCGAGTAAAAAAGTTGCGCGCGAGCCGCGTAGCGGCCAGCGCAGTAATTTTACAAGCATGTAATAAGCTTACAACTCAAGTTGTGTACTATACTTTTTCTACCATTATTTTCCTTTATAAAAAATAAAAATTAAATTACCACTATATTTACACTGACAGTTTAATAATTTTTAATCTGTCAAAATAACGTCTGTTAATTCGTTTCCATGGTAACTCGACCAACCGACTTACGAGGCTTATGTGATATTATAATCCTACAAGCGAGAGCTGGCGGGTGAGCTGCGTGAAAATTAAAATCAATTATTCTAAGAGAGATAGGAGAGGTACTTAATCGCGATTATAGGTATATAGTATAGGTACTTAAACAGTTATACACGATGTGAACTCCTAGCCGACTGCAATAGAAATGAGCAATCCCTTCCACTTTTCAATTTGTTCTACACGCAACCCGCCAGCTCTCGCATGTCGAGTTATACACATTTTTATAAAACTGAAGCGTAATTTTTTTTATTACGTGCTAGTCATTTCGTGTCAGTATCTGTTATGATGCATTTACTTAGCATCCAAATAGTAGGTAATATACAATTTACTAGTAAGAGGGTAGAAAAAATGTATAACATACCATCAACATTAAACAGTGCTCTTGGAAAAGACAGTAATACTAAAAATATTTTCGCCTTTCTCAAAGACTGCAAGCTGATATCAAAAATCTAATATTTTACTGTGTATAGATATAGGTTTATTTCTATTTATGTATTGCTATAATTATTATTCTGTTGTTAAGTTCTAATTCTGAATTAGAATCCATACACGCTAATAACCCTGCGTGGTTTATTACATTACATACAAACAGACTGGACTGGAGACTATATCTACTAACCTACTTACTTCGTGGCATTACAACCCTTTAAGGGTTTTAACCGATTTGACAACAGGCTTTCCTTTCTCTTTGTCTTTAGCAATCTCCATCCAATTCTTCACGCTCATATCTTTAAGGTGCTATATTATTTTGCCACCAGAGTAATGTCAATAACGTGGACTTGCTTCAGTTGATATTTCTTCCCATAACAGCCTTAATATATTTTAGATATAGTTCTTCGAACTCTTTGTTAGTTCTTATTCTATAAGGCTCGGCTGCTTCATTAAGCACAGGGCAAAATATCTTTCTTAGGGTTTTTCTTTTCCAATGTCTTTCTAAACATGTAATCGCTCTTCGTTTACCTTTGGTATTGTTTACTTTTCGCTACCATGCATTACTACGAGGCGTATGACTGTTTTATATAGTTATGTCTTTGAATTTCTTCTTATTTGTTTCGATTTTATAAGATTTTAGAGAGCATAAAGACGCCTATTGCCAGCTTGTATCGTAATGTTTATTTTTTGTAATTCGTTAATATTTTTTTTGTAATTAAATTATATGACGTGCTTAAAGTCATTAATAATTATGTTATGCCCAGTTCTATCTCTGTTTCTAGGTTTAACCATCTTACAGTTCTAAAAAAAATCAGTGGTGTAAAAGATGTAGTAGATCAGGGCAAACTGAGTTCTGCATTAAACTCATTTGAGTCATATAAATCACCAGCTCTGTACAAAATTCATCAAATACTTCTACAGAAAGAAACACATCTTCTGTGTGTTGTACTATAGGCGAGTAGGACTAACTATATACTGAAAGCATGGAGATTTATAAAGTTAGCTTTTATTCCAACTATGGCAAGGCTAATCAGCAAACATCTTAGTACCTGAGGTTGATAAATCTACAGAGAAAGCATTCGACCTCCTCTATAAAGCAGGCAACAGGGTAACTTGGGTAACAGGACTATACAATACAAGCTGCAGATAGATAGATTGAATGCCGAGGAGACGTGTGATATTCACAACGTTACTTGGGGTATATTCGGTTTCTGAAAGTACTGGCAACGAGAAAGCTGTCGTTGCTAGCCACATCTCGTAGTCATATTTTACCATGAACCATATCTTCAAGTAAGCAAACTGAACTCTTCCCGTCGTACACTCGAGAGACTAAAATAAAAAAAAAATATGAAAAAACTGCAGTTGCTAAAATACCCTTTACAAAAAAATAACAAATTTAACGAAACTACAGCATTCCGTAGGTTACAATATTGTGAACGTTATGTATCTATTTGTTCGTTAATTTTGAACTATGTTTTTTGAACTAAGCGATAAGCTTTTGCATCTCGATGTCTGCAATTTTTTTCGTAGCTGCCTTTTCTCTAGTATTTTTTGTATAACTGTGGGGTCCAGATTTTTTTCTGGTTTAGTGTAGTCAACAGTCAGGGTTGCTGCCTCTGCTACTTTTTGTATAGCTATTGTGATTTTTATTGTTGCATCTTCTATTTTTTGTGTCGTTTTAATAGAATTTGCAAATTGATTTGTGCATCTAAGTGAGAGCCCCCACCGAACTGGCATAACAAGTGACAAGTAGCAAGTAGCACGCGTCTAGCATGTTATTTAAAATATAACCCATGCAAACGAATGATTAGAATAAATGACGTCACTGTCATTTTGGTGTGCGCTGAATCATTCGTTTTTAGTGGTTTAATTTTAGTGGGAGCGCCCACCAAACTGGCGTAGCAAGTGGCAAGTAGCACGCGTCTGGCATGTTACTTAAAATGTAACCAATGCAAACTAATGATCAGAATGAATGACGTCACTGTCATTTCGGTGTGCACTGAATCATTCGTTTTCATTGGCTACATTACAGTGGGAGCGCCCACCAAACTGGCGTGGCAAGTGGCATGTAGCACGCGTCTAGCATGTTACTTAAAATGTAACCAATGCAAAGGAATGATTAGAATAAATGACGTCACTGTCATTTTGGTGTGCTCTAAATCATTCGTTTTCATTGGTTACATTTAAAGTAACATGCTAGACGCGTGCTACTTGCTACTTGCCACTTGCCATGCCAGTTTGGTGGGCGCTATCCCTAAGTATTCCCTAAGTTCTTTTTAGCTTGTTTTATAATTATATAAAGTAGTTTTCTTGATTTTTTAATAATTTTATTTAACAGTGACGATTGGCGAGTGATCCGGGAATAAATCTAGAGAAGACTCAACCTGAATATATTAATGTTTACTGATTTCTTTTATGATCCAAAAGTTTAGTATATAGGGTAGCTCTTTTGGATCGCTGGGCCAAAAGGTTGATTGGCCAGTACCTAAGTATGTTGACTTGTTATCTAACATGGCTGCAAGTAATTCCTTGCCGTTAGTTCTTATGACCCTTGATAGTTCCTCTTATTAATAAAGCAGTCCCACCATACGCGGTCCTATCTGGATGTTTGGTATACGATGTGTTTCACTTACAAGCATTATGTGGAGATCAAAGTCATCATTATACGCAATTGATTTGTTAGTTATTTTATTATATATTTTAATTCTGTTATATTATTAGTTTATTGTACAACTATATTAGATGTGGTTTGGAAATCTTAAAAAAAATCACAGAGATACAAACACTGAGGGCGATAGCAGGTTATATTTTAAGAGACTGTATCCCTAATACACGAATCAGAGACATGTGTAAAGTACATAATATGGTTAGATGGGGACGCCAAAGAAAATGAGAATGGAACCAACACATTAACCAAACAGGAAGAAAAAGACTTGTACGAATAGTCTTTTTCTTCTTCTTTAGCCTGTGTTCGTCCACTGATGGACATAGGCCTCTTTCATTTCCTTCCATCGATTTCTACTTTTGGCAATTCTCATCCACTGCTTGCCCGCGACTTGTTTGATATCGTCTGTCCACCTCTTCTGCGGTCTGCCTACTCCTCGCCTGTTCTCTTTTGGTCTCCAGTTTGTTAATCTTTGTGTCCATTTTTCGGGATTTCTTGGGCAACGTGTCCGACTCATTGACACTTGAGCCTTGCAAAACGTTCTGAGACATCAGTAATTTTTGTTCTTTCACGAATGACGTTACTTCGAATCCTGTCTCTTAAACTAATCCATAGCATGGCCCTCTCCATTGCTCTTTGGGTTGTACTGAGCTGCTCTAAGGTTTTCTTTGTGAAGGCCATGGTCTCCAGTCCATATGTAGTTACAGGCAAATTACATTTGTCATAAACTCTACGTTTTAGACACATTGGTATATCTTTATTCTTCAAAATAAAGCTTAATTTCTTTGCCGATTTCAATGGTATGTCCAAGATATATATAGTGTTCTACATTTTCAAGACTGACGTTGTCAATAACAAGATTACTTTGTAAATTACTCATTATTTTTGTTTTCTGAAGGTTCATTTTGAGACCTATTTTATTTGACTGCTGGTTTAATTCCTTTGCTCCAGTTCCTTGATATCTGTACTAAATAATACTATGTCATCCGCAAACCTCAACTGACTCAAACGTACACCATCAATGTTTAGACTTTTTTCCTCCCAGTCAAGCTGTTTGAATAAATTTTCCGATGCTAAGGTAAAAAGCTTTGGTGAAATAGTACCACCTTATCTAATACCTTTATCAAGGCGCATTTTTGGAATAGTAAGACTTGGAAAATCAGAAGGTATAAGACCACAGGGCTGACCCTCTAAAAGATGAACATATAGCTGACAGTAGTAACCTACATAGGAAGAGGAAAAAGAAGTGCAGGTACTAATGCTTTAAGAAGATGAAAATTCCCAAGAGCAGTGTCTGTCAGAATATATTAGTTTAATAATATAAAAACAAAAAGTCAAGCTCAAAATACAGATTTAGATATAAGTATTAGAGAAGTCTGTAATCTATATCTTAGATATTGTTTAATTACGTTAACTATAATTAACTTTGTCTGGATCAAAGTCCACTTTGTTATATTTGTACGTCAAAAACACATCATAAAAAAGGCCGCAAAGGATGGAAAAACATTCTCTTTCATTAATTTAATTATTACAGATAAATTACACAAAAACGTTGCATAATAAATATATTACTTATATATGTATGAGTAGTTATTCTATACTTTTCATTAGTATAGATAATCACTGATATTTAAATATGTCGTACCCTTCTACAAAAACAGTTCCATTTCCCAATTGGTAAAGATTCTTTAAACAAAATTTACTGTTTCCGGGAGTTCCTGTATTTTGACGTTTGATTGTTTAATAGCGTCGGTGGATTATTCAGACTTTTCCATTATATAAAATGTATTTTGAGTAACATGTTTGATTAGAATATTTAAATAATATTTTTGCATTCTAAAATTTACTAAAAAATTAAAAAAATAAATGATGGTTGCGTTTCGATTTAATTATTACTAAAAAATATTATAAGAATTATAGATATACACAAGTCATCGTGTTTTAATAAGTGGTTCAAATTAAACCTTAAGTTTTTTCTTTTCTTCTATAGATTACAAGACTGAAATTTAGTTACATTAAAAAAATATAACGTTGTCTTGTGCGCTTCTTAATATTAACCAAGACTACTAATGTCTATGAATAAATTATTCTGAATCTATGCTTTTTTAGCTCTTAATATTTTAGAAATTTATTTTTTTTTACCTTTGTTTACCTTTTTCTTTACCTATTTACTCGTAATACATGAATATTTCTCATGTATTACGAGTGTTAGGTACAGTCTAACTGTATTTTTATAATTGCATCTTTAATATGTTTAATTTGTGGTTAAGCAATTATTTATAATAATAAATTGATATGAGGTTGAATGCTCGAATAAATGAACTTTAATCAAATGAGAAGGTAGATATCGAGCACGGTTTAATATTTAAGTTCTGCCCAAATACTTTTGCTTCCTAGAGCACCTTCGGGAGCATTTCGTCAATATTTTTTGTCCTATCCAACCAACTGTTGAGAATGTCAAAAACATAAAATTGCACATTAGACTACACTACATAAGGATAAGCAGTTTAAATTCATTTTTAACCCTGGAATACCACACCTATTTTTTTTTTTTGACATACACCTCACATATGGGTATCTGAGACCCATTGATTTTTTGTGAAGAAATAAATAAAAAAGTAAATATTTTATGATTTCCAGGGACTGTCTAGTCACTATTCAATACACAAGAATCATTCAATCAATCATTTTATTTTCTCTCTGTTAATTGTAGTAATACAAAAGAAAAAAAATATTAAAAATGTTTAAAAATATTTAACAAACATTTTCTAAAAAACCAGAAACCTAATTCAAAATATTTTACCTTATTATAATAACAAAATGGTCTTTCTAACTAAAATCTAACACCTGTTGATTATAGAGCTCATAGTCATTCTTAGCCAGGTATTTCAATTTCACTCATTTTGGTGACTGCATTCACAACACAGTTTAGCTCTATGCTCCATGACGAGCATGCATGCTTCGTTTTTTTATCTTTTCCTTTGCAGAGATAACACCTAGTTTGCTTCACTAAACTTGTGGAATGTTGTGATGGAAGGTCTTCAACTTGGAGAATGCCACAAATTGATTGCCTGAGTGATTTCGGTAAAGAAGGTATTTGAAGTCTCTCTCGCATTAGTGGTTCAATTAAAGCCATTCCCAAAGAATTCAGAAGAGATTTTCTATTATTAGATGCAGTTTCCTTTTAATGGGTATTTGCGAGAGAAAATAGCACCATTGCATTTATGCCACTTGCATCAAGCATGTTAAAAAAAATTCTTAGTGGCCATCGTCTGCATTTTCGTGATGTTGTATAAGAATGGCATAATTGATCGAACGTATCTGTACCTCCTTTTGATTCATTATAGGTGTGTATAGGGTCTGGTTTTCCTAAATCAGCATTTAATGAATTATCATGATGTAATGTTGACAGCCAGAGAACCACTTTTTTGGGATTTGGAGTGTATGAGATGATAGTTCTATTTATGTCGAATGCAAATAATGATGTACCCACTTCTTTTTTACTGAGAAAAGACGGTGGAATTTATCTTTTATTTTTTTTTAGTGTATCCAAGATAGTTTGAATTGTCTCATCATTTCATCTGCAAGAGGTATTAAAGTAAACCAATTATCTACTGTTATATTTCTGTTGGTTCCATGTATTGGTTCCGACAATTTCCGAACGTTAAAAGCTGGTACTGACTCCTTATCCTGTGTTTGGATTTTTCCAATATATGGAATAGCGTTAACCTTATAAAATGTTTTAGAGTCATTCATCATTATTATCTTTATTCCATATTTGTCAGGCTTAATACTCATATAGATTTTAAATGGGCATTTCCCCCTGAATCCTACGAGCTGTTCATCGACAGTACTTTGCTGAAAAGGGGTGTAGTATAATGTACAGTTTATAAAGATTTCATATAATTCGCGTATGGGTGCAAATTTATCCGTTGCTTTTCTTGTTGCTCTTGTATTTTTATCATCAAACCTTAGGCATACAGCTAGAAATGCAAACCTTTGCTGCGACATCGTAGCATGAAATATTCCAGTTCCAAATTGTAGGGACCAAAGTTTATCAACACTAGAGTTAGAAACACGTAATGCACTAGATATGAACAATAACCCAATGAAGGCTTTAACTTCTATTTTATTTGTCAATTTGGTGTAACTTTGCTCTGTGATACTTTCACGTTTGCGAATGATTTCTTCATTTGTAAAAATAAAGATAATATCTTCATTAAATAATACATTAAATACATTAAATACATTAATACATCATTAAATAAACATTTCTTCATTAAATAGTAAGTTCCAGGCTTCTTCAGGAGACTGAAGTATCCTGGCGTTTCCTTTGCCACCCGATAAACGTATAACAAGATTTGCGGCTGTTGTACGACCACGCCTTGAGGGCTGTTCTGTAGACCAACGATGCCCGTTTTTTCCAAGTAAACTTGCAACATTTCTCACTGGTTCATGATCTGTTTCACTATCACTTTGTACACTTTCATCAGTGTCGGTATTGGAGTTTTGTTCTTCGACATAATCCTCCTCAGATTCAGAATCGGTACCAAAGGTATTTTCACCATCATTCCGTTGTTTTCATTATCAAATAAATGTTCAGCTTCCCTTTCCAATTCAGCTTGGGTCAACGGACGACGTTTTTCCCAGTTTTCTTTCCAGCCACATGAAGCCATTTCACTAAAAAATAATTATAAGAAAAATTAATAAATTATCGGAAACCTCACACATGGGTGCTACATAGGCTAGCGCTTATTCAATAAATTCTCGTAATCGGAAATGTAGCTCAAACGAAACAGCAACTACAAACTTGTTCTTGGCAGACTACAGACTGAATTTACATGAAGCGGTATTAACATTGAAATGCAATTCGCGCATGCTACATTCAGTTAAGTGTCTCGATGGGTATCTCATATCCAAGTATGAGGTTCCAGGGTTAAAAAAGCGAAGCAACATTGTCGTTGCCATCAGAAGAGAGAAACATTAGAAGGATTTTCTTCCTTGATGTCGAAACATATCCTTGCTCCTAAAACCCTAAAACTTGCTCGAAACATATCCTTGCCCCTAAAACAGTTAATTGCTTAAAATACAAATATTGTTTTTCATACTTTCCTTTGCATTTTTGGGTTTATGAAGATTGTACTGTTGAATTAACTTGTTTTGAAATATCCGGTTTTGTATTATTTATATCTTTGAATTAGCTTGAATCACTCATATTTAAATAAATATTATTTAATATTCTGTAGATCCTTAATGTATTATGTGCACACACTTTGAAACTGCTAATCTGCTAATCGACCATAGCATGCTATATAATTTAAAGTCATAAATTCGAAAACCGGATGAATATATCACTTGAAGTTAAAATCATAATGTAAAAATTGTTAAAACAAAATAACAATTTACTATTTTCTACCATTTTGCAAAATACAGAATGTTGTGTCAATAAACGTTAAAATGTATAGATACTTAAATAAAAGAATATAGTATAGGGCGTCAATAAGTTATTTCATCAATGATATACCATGACGTCACTTTTACTTTTACTCCCTTCGAGCTAAAAGTACTTTGTTTCCTTAGGGAGAACAAGTACGACTTTGCTCCCTACAATAAAGCCAGAAAATATATACTTTTGATAGAGGTAGGTCGAAAAATTAGTTGTTTTCTTCGTGCTTCCCTATAAATGTGTGCTTCTTAAACATAAATTTAATTGTACGAGCCTATTTACCCAAGAATGGCATTGTTTATCATCTTAATTTTTTATAGAACCGCCTGTATATTTTATATTTTTAAAAGCTCTTTAACATCTAAATCTTAACAAACTGTAGTATGTAGGATCTGTTATGAATAATAGAACTTGGAATTTTAAAATTATGTATAATTCTCTTCAAGAAAAAAAACACAAAACCCAATATATTAATACTTAGTTAAGAAAATTGATGTCTGTATTTAAATAATTAAAGAAATACTATCATTTAACCCTAGAAAGACCAACGGTTTTTCGTACATATGTGATAAGAAAACTAAAAATAGGTAAATATTTAAAGCAGTAAGAATTAGAAGAATTATCATCAATTGATAAAAATTGTAACACGCCATAATATGTAAGAAAATGAAAGTCAGAGTGAACTTTATTTAGCCCACTCACTATGCCCTATACAGCGAGCTGTACCAAACATTTTTCTTGGGCAACCAGGTCTTCGACATGAGGGCACAGTAGATAATATAATGCAGTTATTCCATAAATTGTTTACTCCAGAAATACTGCAAAATCTTGTACAGCATACCAATGAGGAAGCTGAGCGTACAAATGTGCTAAAAAACGGATTAAATTGAGATTTTGCTTTACTTGGTATTTTCATTTTAACGGATGCTAATAATGACACCAAATTATATCATCTCGATTTGTGGTCTAAAAAACTTGACAGGTCATCGTATGTTGACCCAATTATTTGAAATAGATGTCACAAAATTCTCAAGTTTGACGAGAAAATCACCAGTGCTGACAGGAAACAGGCAATCAAGTTTGCTTCCTTATGTAAAATGTTTGATTTGCTAAACGATACATTTTTGAGATATATTACATCAGATATAAACGTCGTGGACGACATGTTTTCTTTATTTAGAGGCAGATACCCGTTCAAAGTTTTTATAACTAAAAAGCCTAGTATGTATGCCGTTCTTCGAATACTTGCAGATTATTTAACTCGTTACGTTTTTTGGCATGACTTTAGTTGACACTCTTCAACAAAATTGCAGGCATGTATCGAAAGCACTTAAAAAATGAAAGAAAGGCAATTGTATTCACATATGTTTACATTTTTAAATAAAAAATCTGGAAACCCACCAGTTACTCTTCTTTCTTATTAAACACGTCAGAAGTCTTTTGGTGATGTTGTAGGCGGCGAATACAATAATAAATCAGATAATAATCTTTTTTATAACGAGACTAAGTGAGGTGTTAATATTTAAGACTAGATAGCAAGAATACGTCAAAGCGACCGACGACAAGATTATCTCTTCCAGTATTTTTCACTTTGATAGACATTGCAGCCATCAAGGCCATACTCTCTATTTGTTCCTATTTGTCCAAATTAGAATAAAAATAAAAGCTATCATCTCCTTTTGCTTCTGCAAGAATTAAAACTTGTCTAACTCTACCTCCTATTAAAAAAACTGTAAATTTCAAAAAATTTCAAAATTTTTGACTGTATGCAGATTAGCAAAATCTAGAAGAGAAAAGACCAATAAGTTGGCTAAATCAAACATAACTAGTTTAACACGCCAAAAGTATATAATAATATGAGTAGGTAAACACAACAAGAAATCAAAAATTTGTGTTTTTTGTATAAATTCTATAAATTCTATAAATTCTATAAATATTTTTAACTGCTTTATTAACCTCTATTAATACTTTTTTCGTAAATTGGTAAAAGTGTTACCTATTTTTTACTTAATTTTAATAAAGAAGCACGTTTTTAATACATATGTAAAAGTAAACCTATGTTTAATTTAAGTAAAACAGCAGGGTTTAGTTATTTTTAGTTATTTAAAGTTTTAGGTTGTATGACTGTTTAAGTTGTATTGACATTGACATATTTTAAATTGTATGGTACAATTGTCAAAGTACTTAATGGCGTAAGAAATAGCATTGTTCTTGATTCTCTTTTTAGGTTTGTATATTTCTTAAGTTATATTAGGTATGTTATTATTGTTAATAACTTATATTGTAGAATTTTAACGATAATAAACTCTTTTTAGACGAATTCAAACTGCTATCTTTTCACATGAATAAGGGTATGATATTACACTTATAAATCAAGAACTCAAGCTGATAGAAAAAAAATATAGTGATAACTATAAATTTTCAAGCCGTTATTTGGATAAAACGATATTTAAGAATGAATTTTACATCAATGAGAATTTGCATGACTATGAAGCAAACAGTAGTGATAGTAAGAAAAATGTATATAAATTAAAGTGGCTGTAGCCAACAGGGTCCCGTTTTTATTATAAAATCCCCTTTGAAAATCAATTCAAATTGATCATTCTGAACTATATTTCATCGTGAAAAATATGTTAGCATCTATGAAAACCAGAGAATCCTTTAGAACTTGTACTACAGCATTAGAGGACAATTTAAAGGAGATTTATTTTGATTCAGATGGTGATATGGTTTATCAAAGTGAGTACTTACACAGACCTTAGTACCAGTGTATGAGAAGATAGAAACAACTGAACAGTTTCCATTATTTGCTGAATTGCTCCAGAAATTTAATGACACAAATTTACCTAAAGTTGAAAAGAAAAATTAAAAAAAAAAAAACAAAGATGATTTTGTACTTCAAAATTTTGATGGAACTAATGTTCCAATGAATTCATGGCTCAAGACCTTCGAATCAGAATGTTTGCGATGTGAGGTGGTTGCTGATGAAGACAAGATTTTGATTCTACGTTTGTTTCTTGATGGAATAGTAAAAGAATAGTTTGAATCAAAAATAATAACATAAGGCTTAGATAACAGTTTTGAGGTATGGAAAATTAATTTTTTAGATAGTTTTTGTGAAACAGGTTGGCATAATCATAGGCAAGCTTATTCTTTTAGGTATAGGTGGTAGTATTGTTGAATATGCGTTTCGTAAAGAAAATTTATTGCTAAATATAAAGAATGATTGTCCAATTGATATACTAATTGATTTAATTGTAACTAATTTGCCAATTTATATACAAGATAATATTAATAGAGCTGACGTTACAACAATGGAAAAATTGGTAGGTGAATTACGAAAATTGGAAAGTTTAGGTACAAAAAAGAAGAATAAATTGAAGACAAAACCAAATTTTTATCAAAAAACTACTATAATACCAGAAGAATAGAAAACTACTTGTTAATATGGTAATAAAAAAGGATTCCCTGGGAGGTTTCATCCAGATGCCGTTTAAAGCAAAAAGATAAAAAGGTAACAAAAGAAAACAAATCAAATAATATTAAATATATTAATAATATTGCTACACAGGAGACATTAAATAAAACAGTAACTGAACAAAAAAAATTAGATTTGCTGCCATTGATCAAATTAAAAGTATTCCTAAATAATAATGAATTATGTGGAGTTTATGACCCAGGCTCAAATGTTACTGTTCTTATTTTGAAGGTGGCAAGAAAGTTAGGATTAGATATTCAAGAAGATAGGAATACGTTTAAAACGATAAATGGAAGAACAAATTTTACAGGAAAACTAATTGCAAAACTGAAAATTAATAAAATTAAGAAAAATATTAATCTTTTTGTAATTAATGATGAACATTTTGACTACGATATTCTACTCGAATTAGATTCCATTTTAAATTTTCAAATGAAACAAGATTTTGATTTAGAAATTTATCAAAGATTATACGGAAAAATTGAAGAAAAAATCGAAAAATTTAATTATAATATTAATATTACAGAATACTCCATAAACTTTAATGAGGGAATTTCCACAGAACTTTTTGAAGCAAAATTAGAACATTTATTGCCATATCAGAAAAATAAAATAGAAATATTACTAAATAAATATGACAATATTTTTGCAAAACATAAATTTGACATTGGGCAGATTCAAAATAATGAAGCACAATATAAACTTTTAGAACTTCAATTTGTTGCAAAAAGGCCCTTAAAGATGCTCGATAGAAGACCAAAAAGAGATAGAATTTCAAATAGGACAATTATTAAAAGCAAATTTAATAGAAGAATCATCTTCACCTTTTGCAGCACCTGTTACATTGACTTTTAAAAAAGATGAAGGATCTAAAACAAGATTGTGCATTGACTTTCGTGAGTTGAACAAATTAATTATTCCTGAACCCCAACCTTTTCCTTTAATTGACGAGATTTTAACCAAAACAAGGAATGCTAGGTTCTTTACAACTTTAGATAAAAATTCTGCTTTTTGGTGTATTCCAGTTCGGATAAAAGATAAATACAAGACAGCATTCGTTACCCAAAGTGGTCATTGGCAATGGAAATGCTTACCTTTTGAACTTAAAACATCTCCTGCAATATTTCAAAGAATTTTAAGTAATATTATCAGGAAGCGTAATTTAAATTCATTTTGTATAAACTACATAGATGACATTTTAGTATTCTCATTATCATTTGAAGAACACTTAGACCCTATAGAAAGACTTATGAAAGCAATTATTGAAGAGAGATTTAGGCTCAAACTTCTAAAATGTAATTTTGCAAGAGAAGAGGTTAAATATTTGGGACATATTGTGGGAAACAATACAGTTTGTCCGTTACATGATAATTTAATATCGATCAGAGATTTTCCAGCAACAGACACGAGAAAAAAAGTACGAAAGTTTTTGAGAAAAGTAAATTTTTACCACAAATATACAAAAGATTCAGCTAGGTTATTAGAGCCACTACATAATTTACTTAGAAGAGATATCAAATTCCACGGGTCTTTATGCTGCCAAACAGCTTTTGATAGGGCAAAGAATATCCTCTGTTCTGAACCTATACTAGCCATTTTTAACCCAAATGCTCCTACAACTATATATTCAGATGCTAGTGTTCTAGGAATTGGTGCGGTTCTGAAACAAAAACAAAGAGATGGAGAAATGAAATCCGTAGCATACTTTTCAAAAAAATTGAACAAATATCAAAAAATAAAAAGGCTATTTTTTTAGAATGCCTGGCAATTAAAAAAGCAATAAAATTATGGCAATACTGGCTAATGGGAAGAAAATTTCTCTTTATTACTGATCATAAACCCCTTGAGAGAAGGGAACTTCGTACAAGACCAGATGAAGAATTAGGAGATATGACACATTTTCTTTCACAATTTGACTTCGACATTAAATATGAACCTGGAAAAGAAAATGTAGAAGCAGACTGCCTTTCTAAAATCCCAGTTTTGGAAAATATGAAAAATGCAGAAACATTCATAATAACAGTAAACCTAGTCACATTAACTAAGATAAAACAAGACCAAAATAATAATCGACAAGTTATAGATACAATGAGAGAAACAATTATGAACCAAGATATATTTTATAAATTAGGGAAGAATGAAAAAAAAATTATCCAAAGATTTTGCAAAAGAGTTAATAACAAAAGTTCACAAATTTAATGGTCATATTTGTGCTGGTAAAGTAACAAACAAAATTAGAAATTTTTACTACATTAAGAATATAGATTCACTAGCAAAGGATATCTGTCAAAAATCTGAGATATGCTGTAAAAATAAAACAAGAATCGGTGAAAAATATGGTCTTTTGTCACAATTGGGTCCAGCAAAAGAACCTTTTCAGATAATATCCTTAGATACAATAGGAGGATTTGGTGGCAACAGGAATTAATTTCAATATATTTAGAAATCATATAAAACATTTAAATATTTAATTAATTTTTACAGCAGTAGACTGTCCATTCTCGAATGGATTAAATGAAAGACTTATTTTACATTAGCAAAACAGAATAAGATGCAAACAAAATGAAACTACTAGAATTCGAGCCTTGACAAAAATAGCTGAAGAATGTATAGACGAATACAATAAAATAGATCATTCTGTAACCGGATATAGCCCAGAATATTTGCTTTTTCGAAAAGCAGATCCGATTGTTCCCGAGAAACTGTGTGAGACAACAAATGTATCAAAAGATAAAGAAGTTATTTTTAGTTATTTAAAGTTTTAGGTTGTATGACTGTTTAAGTTTTATTGACATTGACATATTGTAAATTGTATGGTACAATTGTCAAATTACTTAATGACGTAAAAAATAGCATTGTTCTTGATTCTCTTTTTAGGTTTGTATATTTGTTAAGTTATATTAGGTATGTTATTATTGTTAATAACTTATATTGTAGAATTTTAACGATAATAAACTCTTTTTAGACGAATTCAAACTGATATCTCTTCACATGAATAAGGGTACGATATTACACTTATACATATATGTGTGGATACTATTTATTGACCCCTCCTCTCAATTCTTGCTGTTTCTAATAAAAAATTGCTTCTGCAAGGTTTAATTGGGTTAAATTATTAATATTAAAATTCTACGTATTAAGTATTTAGACAGAAATTATAGTTAATTTCCCAATTTCACGTGGTGGTAAATTTACGTTTAAAAAGCACCCATTTAAATGTTAAAATATCCGAGCTTTTTTTAGATTTTTTTAAAATAAGGACACAAACAATTTTATTTCATAAGTGGTTTCCATACTGCACAATTTCAAAAATATTAAAATATACAACATATTCCAATAAAATAAAGCTTATGCACTATGCTAGATTTGCATAACTCACCCTGAACCTTGAGAAGTATGTTTAAAAAGTGCATATTTATACATTAAAGTCGACGTATCTCAGCGTTTTTTATGGTTTTTTTAAAACACGGACAGAAATAATTTTATTTCATAAGTGGTTTTCACCCTTTATTCAAATTTGTTTGTTGCATCATGACGATCTCATCTGCTACTATAGCGAAAATTAATATAACCAGTATAAAAGCTTTGCTTAAATGTGCAGAGGAGGATCACCGACAAGCTAAACCAATGATCTAAAGAAACTTAAAACAAACTGAATTTAATCAGCATAGTACAAAAAATATGTTGACAGATCAGGTTGGATTTTTCCCCTAGAGTTTGTTATTGGTTTGGGAAATTTGTTTTGGTTTGTTGATATGATAACTGGTGGTTAGTAGTACCCATATCTTCTACAACTACTTTTCATACATTTTTAACTATCTGTAAAGTTATTCTGTTTTTTTTTACTATAATAACTGCTTTGATATTGCAATTAAATATTTCAAAATTTACCAGTATGTCATATGTCACTTCTTTTTTTTTTCTAAGAGAATATCCCATAAAACTATTATACAAATAATTAGTACTTTTTTCTTTCTTGAGAAATATCACTGTGTTAATAATTTTTCCACGCCCATTTAATATTAATATTTTTGGGGGTGACACGCAGATTCTTATATTACCGTGTCTTTTTCAGGTTGTAAACTTTGTCACGCCACCATAATCTGTGGCGTTATGTTTCTTTAAATTTATTTTCGTTCATTTCTGCTAATTAACTGTTTTTATGCTTTATACAACCTCTCCTAATGAGACTAATCCATTAATTTTTAACAGTTTACAAGAGGTTATATAAATATTATATGTTACTGTGGAATTAATCCATATGTGTTAGCTTGTGAAAAAATTTAAAATATAGATTTGATATTGTTTTACTTAAACGTTTATTTAAACATTTATCTCGGTTATTTTTTTTTGTTAATAAGCCAAAATATAAACATGTTGTCTACATTTCAATATCTGAAAACACACTATATAATGTAGTAACCATACTTTAAACAATAGAATAGTGAAATATATCGATGGCTTAAACTGTAAAGTGGCTAACTCCACTTTTGATGAAATTTAGATTTTTGTTCCATCTGTTAAAAATAAATAAAATCTGTCGTTTGATGATGTTAAAATACCTAACATATTTACAGTTTTCTTTAATTCGTGAAACCTGTAAAACATCTATCCGTTTGAAGTTCCATTCCGTTCCATTCCATTTTGTGAGGGTGTTAAATAGACTTCCCATTGCGCTTCAGTTTTTCATTAAAAAATAGAAACTAATTACTTCAATTATTAATAAAGTGATTAAGTGATATAAAGGTAATACTACTTCTACAATATGTAGCTCAGAAAACGACTTTGATACAATAAATGAACTGAATTATAATTATCAAAGTGTTATTGGAAATGAAATAGAAATACAAGATACTACTGTGGTATTTAGCTCAGAAGACGACTTTGATGCAATAAATGCACTGAATTATAATACCGAAAGCGTTAGTGAAAGTTAAATAGAAACACATAATACTACTACCACATGTAGCTCAGAAACTAATTTTAATATATAAATAAACCAGGCAGTAGTAGACCTGCTGAAAGACCCCAGTCCAAATTCAGTGATGAATCTAACGAAGGATTCAGTCTGGTGACTATTCAGGCAATTCTAATTCTGACAATCAATCTGAAAATTTGGAGTCAGTAAAAAGAAAACGAAGAAAAAGAAGAAAAAGATGTTAAGTGGATAAATCTACTTGGGTTAATGAAGAAAACAAAAAAACTAGAGAAACTGGGCAAAGATATTTTGGAAGAAAGAAAGATAATAACATTTGGAATAATAGAGTTCTGAGACCTCCTAGGACACTAAAGACAAGACGTAAATGTAAAGAACGGGGCAAAGATTGTAAAATTAGATGTTCTTTGATTACAGAAGACGACAGACAAAATATTTTTAGTACTTTTTGGGAAAAAATGACTTGGGGAGAGAAAAGAATTTATGTAGACGCGTTAGTATAAATAGTAAAAACTCATCGCCACAGAGACAGAAAAAATAAATCTGTAACAAGAAGAAATTGTTCTGTTATATACAATTTAAGAAAATTGTGAAAAGTTAATAAAAATATGCAAAACAATGTTTTGCATATTTTTATTTATTTGTTATTTGTTAGAGAAAAGGTGTGTTTTAAACTGGAAGGAGACAAGACAAACACCAAGTGTTCATAAAAGAAAAAATGAAGAGGAAGTAAATAGTATCCCAATCATTAAATCTAAAAAACCAAGAAATCTAATTCTTTTGAATTGAAAAATAAATCAATGAATGAATTTCTCGATAACTTACCTACTATGGAATCACATTATTGTAGGGCATCGACAGGCAAAAAGTACATCATACTGATTGGTCAACTAAAAAGGCCCTTTACGATATTTATGTAAACAATTGATGCAAAGAACGTAATGTAAAAGCCCTATCTGTATGCTCTTTTAATACCGCGATGGATTTAAAAAATTTGTCCTTGTATCATCCAAAAAAGAATCAATGTCAGATCTGTCTTTCACATAAATTAGGACAATATTCAAAACACGCACATACTTTACATATTGGACAGAAAAAGGAAGCCCGAGAAGAAAAAGAGAAGGATAAAGAAACAGAAAAATATGTATTTACAATGGACTTACAGGCAGTGATGTTAGCACCACGATCTAATGTTTAATAGTCTATATTATAGGACCAAACTCTGCGTTCACAATGTTTGTTTATTTAACTTAAAAACTCTACAGGAAATATGCTATTTGTGAAATGAATCAGAAGGAGGTCTAATGCCGAATAATTCGTCACAATTGTGGTTAAATTTCTATTTGACGAAGTAATACTCTAAAAAAAGTTATACTCTATAATGACGGATGCACTTATCAAAATATGTAGAAATGCAACCATGAAAAATGCGTTAATAAATTTGGCCATAACAAATAATGTTACAATAGAACAAAAGTTCTTGGAAATTGTCCATAATCAAATAGAAGCTTACAGTATGCACGCATCCATTGAAAAACGGTTAAAGAATAAAATAATCAATGTGCCTGCTGAGTATATTAAAGTATGCCAAACAGCTAAAAAAAATCCTGAGCCTTATATAATGTCCATCACATAATGAATGACTTTTTCAAAAACTTCAAGGATGTGATTTTGTTTAGTCAATAAGACTACTATCACAAGGTATGTTTAAATTCTGCGTTGTATATTTTTAGTGTGATGAATTTTATTTTTAGGTTACTGATTTGCGTGCAATGCAATATAATCCCGATGGAAATATTTACTATAAATTAAGAGTCGGTTATGATTGGTGTACATTGCCACAAAGAAAAGATAAAGTTACGACGTTACTTTGAAAGGAACTGCCAGGCTTATATATGCAACTCGACGTATAATAAAAAAGAAAAAGTGCGATGATTTACAATAATTAAAAAAAGTAATCCCTTCCGATTATCACGAGTACTATGATAATTAATTACTGTTAAACTGTATTAATTACTGCTAAAAAAATACGTTTATTGACGTTTCAATTTCCACTTCGGAAATCGTTCTCAAAATACAAACAGTAAATTACTATTAATACAAACAGTAATTTACTGTTTGTATTTTGAGAACGATTTCCGAAGTGGAAATTGAAACGTCAATAAACGTATTTTTATCTTTAATTGTGGCTTATTCCCAGTTTAACAGTAATTAATTTACAATGCCACAAGAAAATAGCTTCAGAACAATACTATGATAATATTCCATTTAAAAATTAATCATTATTTTTCTTTGTCAATTATTAGTTCTATGTATTAGATTTAAAAAAAAACTGTTTTGTTTCACTAGTTTCTAGTTTGCTATGATTGTGTAGGATTAAAATAAAAACTGTCTAACTCCAAAAAAAAATTTTTTTAAGTAAAACAGCTAACTCGTGACTCTTTTTATAACAGCCAAAATATTAAAAAATATGGTATAATTTTGTTACAGTACAAGTTTTCAATCATAACGTTATTATTATTTATATTTGTAAAATCTCTAAACGTTACTCTGCACCCTCCAACATTATTGGAGTTAGCTGGTTTACACTTTAAACCATCGATATCGGGCAATATGAAATAATAAACGGTAGACGTTTCTTACAGTTTGAAAATAAAAACAATCTAGTGATAACAAATGCACTGTATAAAAACCACCCAAGAAGGCTTGGGTTGAGAAGAAACCACTCAACATGGACTTGTCCAAATACAGAAAACAAAAATGAAATCGAGTACTTATGCGGAAATAAGAAAAATCTCGTTATTAAACATAAAAACTATGACTGGTTATACTGTTAATCAGATCATAAACTGCTTAAAATAAACTACAGGCTCAAACTACATACAACTGAATTTTAGATGAAACTGTTAAATAAGAAAAAACTACAAATTATAAAACATATAAATTAAACGTCGAATGAAATGAAAAGCTGGATATATTAAGCGGAACAAGAGTACATCTATAAAACCTAAAAGAAAAAACGGGTGTGGAAGACTGCCGGTAGAAGTTATACTTCTATACACGCGTTTGCCGTTACAAATCTATATGGGAGTCAATCCGCACAATCAGTACATATGTAATGCTTTAGGTAAGAAAAAGCAGAAAGAGAAAAAGAATTAGTTATATAGGCATATGGTGCATCGTTTGCTGTATATAAACATTTGGCCAGTAATAGGAGTAAAGTAAAACAAGGATTGTATCAATATTTTATTGGAAATATATATTCTTTTCTTCAAACGTCAAATAATGATGACATTACTTATCTAACTTGATCCTGTCAAAGTCTTGTCAAACTTGACGTCTTCGCCGGCAGCAGTTTTTTTTACCATTTCTTTACGATGGATGGAAAAATGTTGTCATTGCAACGATATGAAACATGTCACAAAGCAACAATACAAATGTCATTAACAACAATTAAACATCATTTTTGTTTATAGTAATATTAAAAGTACAATTAGTTAATGGGGCATTTTCAAAATTGAAACTATGCAAAAATGTTCCCGACTCTTGATACGCATTGGTAATTGTGGATGATACTGATGGTCGAGAACAACTTTCAGCAATCATTCCTGATGTTGGCGAATCCTGATGGTTTAAAATTTTTTAAGCATTATCGTTCTTATCGGACTTGGAGGGCCCCAAACGTGCTAGTGCATCATTAGCCGCGGACTCAATTTCGTTTAAGTTTTCCATTTTCGCACTAAATTTGCGCTTGCGGTTGCAACAACAATAAGCTGTCTTTAATAAATGCAAACAACTGTCAAACAACTGCAACCAGGGAGACGCAAATCCCACTGACGACTTAATTATTTTAATTTCTAACATCTAGACGACTTTGATAACTGTCACAGTTAATTTCGATTAAAAATAGCGTCTGAATTGTACTATTTATGGTTGAAAATTGCTACGTTTGAAGAAAAAATAGTATACTTTATTCGGCAAAGAAAAGTCATGCTTCTCCGCCTCATAAAGTAATATACTATTATTTTCATATATGTATAAAAAAAGTTGAATGCAAAACATTTTTTTACACATACTCTGCAAAAAAATTCATTGTTTATTGTGTTATTTATATAAAAATTACAATACAATAAATACACTGCAGCATAATTTAATATAATCATACAATATAGGTAAATTTTAATGCAATATTCATAAGTGTTTAAAACTGCCAATATACATAACTTACTTTACGAATATAAAAATAAAAAACCAACAACTTGGATTATGTTGTAAATTTTCATTTTATTTAAAATTTAGCATTTTTCAATATATTACATATATTTAATAAGATTAACGTGATGTTTTCAAATATTTTAAAAATAAAAAAAAAATTCATATTGGGATTCGAACTCACAAACACCAGCGTATGAACCAAATACGTAAAGGATTTGCCAATTAGACATGACACTAACGGATCTCAAAATGCAGAGTTCTAGGTCAAACAGTGATAATTTTTAAATACAAAATCTTAAAATATTATATATATATATATATATATATATATATATATATATATATATATATATATATATATATATATATATATATATTGAATATATATACAAAAGGAACATTTTTATTCTCGAGAGAGGAAGAAAGAGAAAATATATATTCCGTGCGTATAAAAGTATAACTTAAAAAACATTGGATGTCAGAGAAAAACTTAAAGTTAATGGACAAAAGAAGAGTTATGCTACAATTTACGCCAAAAACAGAAAGCAACACTTGTAGAACTAGCGGAATTAAGCAGGAAAATAAAATATATGTGCACCGGTAATAAAAACCTTTGCTTAAATAAATGACGTGTGTCAAGAACTGGACATACATGAACGGACATAGAGAGGATGGCAGAGACCTGGAAATATAATTACTCAGAATTAAACAAAGACACTTTAAAAGATGCATCAGTCCTAAAATATGAGAATCATGCAATCAGAGAGGCAAAACCAATAACTTTACGAACAGAAGACGACTAAGAAACAAAAAAATCCAGACATCAATGATATACCAGCAGCTACTCAAAAAGCAGTAGGTGTAGATCTACCACAGACAACTTCGCCAAAAATCCAATACAGAGAATGTACAGATCAAAACATAGACTAATCGAACTTCTGATCAGGGTCTAGCTGAATGGTTGCCGAAGAAAGCCAATCAGGAAATTACGCACGATGGCAAAAAGAAAAAAGATACCAAGGAGTCCAAGAAAGATAAATCTTCGATCCGAACAGAAAGCAGTTTAATCAATAGATGGTGCAAAAGCGGTACATTAAGAAACAAAACTAAATTATCTTGGGTTTAAAATATCTTAGTTTTAAAATATCGTAATTGTGCAATGTATAATATTATTCAGGTAATAAATGATTTTTTTTATTTTTATTTCTATTTTATATTTTTATATAGCCTAGATCTAATACTGGATACTTGCAACATATTATGGATCAGAGCACAGATCAGTTTTTAGTGGTCTGTGGATCAGCGGTAAATGTCCTGATAAGTGGTGCGAATCAACCTTTATCCCTGTACACAAAAAGAAAACTTACTAACAGTATGCAGCAATTAGCGAACCTAGTTCACATTTAGATATTTTCCTTTTTTTTTGAATTGAAAGTCGGTGAATAACGAATAATGTGATACATTTTTAGTATTTTCTATATGACTACATGTTTACGAACATGTTTAGGTATTATCATGGTAAAAACGAACCTGTTAAATCATATAAAAACCATACTCTTTTTTAAACCTAATAATAAAGAACAACTTGCTGACCGGTCGTAATTGTCACCTCACGCCTTGCGACTAACCACCACTGTATCACATTAAATCACATTCCTTGGTGAATAT